>JAYGOP010000012.1:0-2400000 GCA_037577415.1 Fusarium compactum
CCCTAACCCTAACCCTAACCCTAACCCTAACCCTAACCCTAACCCTAACCCTAACCCTAACCCTAACCCTAACCCTAACCCTAACCCTAACCCTAACCCTAACCCTAACCCTAACCCTAACCCTAACCCTAACCCTAACCCTAACCCTCAGCCTATTATTATCTCTTCAGGGGGCCTTATGGAGCTAGAGACCGCTAAAACCTACCGGAAGTTACAGGACCTTGTAGGGCCTGTAGCAGCTGCACAGCTTGATTCCTCTATTGCTCTAGCTCTTACAAGGACCCGGGCCATCTCAGCAGCCTCTATTAGCAAGGAAGCCCCTAGAGGGATAGCTAGTTCCCTCTGGAACCCCTCTAGAAGGGTCCCCTAAGGCTCCTTACAGCCTTATCTATTCCCTATAGCTACTACCTATAGTAGCTACTAACCTTCTATAACCTCCCTTTACCCTATTTTCCTACCTTATTTTTCCTATCTTATTTTTATACTCTATTTCCTTACCTTATTTTCCTACCTTATCTCCTTACCTTATCTCCTTACCTTATTTCCTTACTTTATTTCCTTACTTTATCTCTCTACCCTATAGCTAGCTTTATTTCCCTTACTTACCCTATACTACTTATATAGCTCTTATTTCCTTACTTTCCTTATTTCCTGTATTTCTCTATAGCTATAGTTATCTCTCCACTCTCTTATACTGTATATAGTACCTAGAAAAGCAATCGGGCAGATAGCTTAGATAGTTAATACCTACCCTATCCTAACCCTATAGGCCCGGAAAAGCCCTTCCAACGGAAGACCTACCCTAGACCGGGTCAACCGGTTACAGAAGCTACAGTCCTAAAAGCTATAGCCTCTATAGGAAAGGAAAAAGCCCCGGGCCTTAGCGGTTGGACCAGGCCTCTGTTAGACCTAGTTACAGGGGATAACTCCCCTGTAATAGGCTTCCTTAGGCTGCTAGCGGATATGATACGGCAGGGTACAGCCCCTGGAGCCTCCCTGTTATGTGCTAGCCGGCTTATAGGGCTTGAAAAGCCCAGCGGTGGGGTCAGACCGATAGCTATAGGAGACCTTATCTATAGGGTAGCTATGAAGTCGATCCTTCTAACCTCCTATAACCCTTCTATGCTATTACCCTTCCAGCTAGGGGTTAGCAGCCCAGGAGGCGTTGAACCGGCTATTTTTCTACTAGAAGAGGCTATTATAGGGGGAAATAGCGCTAATTTTCAGCAGCTAGCCTCTATAGATCTTGCTAATGCCTTTAATTCAGTAGCTAGACCCGCTATAGCAGCTGCTGTAGCTACCTATGCCCCTGTATTCTACAGGGCTACAGCCTGGGCTTATAATAGCCCTTCTCTACTAGCTACAGAAGAAGGGCAGCTACTAGCCTCTTCTAGCGGCGTAAGGCAGGGAGACCCGTTAGGACCTCTTCTATTTTCCCTAGCTTTTCGACCTACCCTAGAGGCCTTAGCTAGGAAGCTTCCTACAGCTACCTTAGTTGCCTACCTAGATGACCTTTACATCCTTAACAAGGCACCTACAGGGGCACTACAGGCAGCTAGGGAAGTCTTACAGGGCTCTCCAGTGCAGCTTAACCCTACTAAAAGTAAGGAATGGTCCCTACAGGACCTACAGCTACAGGGCGTACCGGTATTAGGGACCTTTATAGGCCCTATAACCGGTAGAAGAGCCTTCTTAGCTGCAAAGCTAGCTACCCTAGAGAGAGCCCTAGAAGCCCTACGGGACCTCCCTAAGCAGCATAGCCTCCTTCTTCTCAGGGGAAGCATACAGCTCCTTTTAAGGCACTTACAGCGGCAGCTATGCCCTATAGGCCTCGATGACCTGTGGGGAGAAGCTGATACCCTTATAAAGGAAGCTATCCTAGCTATAGCAGCTAGAGCCCCTAGCGAAGTCCCTAAGGAGCCTAATCCGGCCCTTATAGCCCTACCTACCCGGGAGGGTGGCCTAGGAATTCCTCTACACAAGGAGCTAGCCCTACAGCTATATCAGGCAGCTATAAGAGCCTCTCAACCTACCCTAGCTAAGATTAGAGCTGCAGCTACAGGGGATCCCCCCCCTATAGCCCCCATAGCTTCAGAAGGACCTACTGCTAAAGAGGTCCTTATAACCGCTAATAAGGCTAGGCTAGAGACCTTCTTACAGGACCTTCCTACCCTATACCAACAGGCTAGGCTGGAAAACGCTAGCTATCTCGGCCGTAAGTGGCTTGGGGTCTTGCCTACCAAGAAAGCCCTATCTTTTGCAGACTCTGAGATCACCGAAGCCCTCCGAAGCCGGCTCTTTTACCCCGTTAAGCCCCCTAGCCTACCCTGTAGCTCTTGTGGGGCTATAGCGGCTTTTCAGCATGAAGATACCTGTAAAGGCGCTATAAGAAGGTGGACTGCTCGGCACGATACAGTGGTTAGAGCCTTCTATAGGGCCCTAGCTAGCGAGCCTACCCTAGAGGTCCAGAAGGAGCCCTTAGTGGATAAGGCTACTAGCTTACGGGCTGATATAGCGGTTACTATAGGGAATAGCCGCTATTTCTACGATATTCAGATCGTAGCCCTAGCTAAAGACTCCGCTAAGTCGGACCCCTACGAGACCCTACGAGAGGCTGCAGAGGAAAAACGCCGGAAATACAGGACCCTAGGGGCCTTTTTTCAGCCTATTATTATCTCTTCAGGGGGCCTTATGGAGCTAGAGACCGCTAAAACCTACCGGAAGTTACAGGACCTTGTAGGGCCTGTAGCAGCTGCACAGCTTGATTCCTCTATTGCTCTAGCTCTTACAAGGACCCGGGCCATCTCAGCAGCCTCTATTAGCAAGGAAGCCCCTAGAGGGATAGCTAGTTCCCTCTGGAACCCCTCTAGAAGGGTCCCCTAAGGCTCCTTACAGCCTTATCTATTCCCTATAGCTACTACCTATAGTAGCTACTAACCTTCTATAACCTCCCTTTACCCTATTTTCCTACCTTATTTTTCCTATCTTATTTTTATACTCTATTTCCTTACCTTATTTTCCTACCTTATCTCCTTACCTTATCTCCTTACCTTATTTCCTTACTTTATTTCCTTACTTTATCTCTCTACCCTATAGCTAGCTTTATTTCCCTTACTTACCCTATACTACTTATATAGCTCTTATTTCCTTACTTTCCTTATTTCCTGTATTTCTCTATAGCTATAGTTATCTCTCCACTCTCTTATACTGTATATAGTACCTAGAAAAGCAATCGGGCAGATAGCTTAGATAGTTAATACCTACCCTATCCTAACCCTAACCCTAACCCTCAGCAGGCTATAGCCCCTATAGTAGGAAAAGGCCCTATAAAGAAGCTGCTAGCCTTCTCTAAAGTCCCTATACCAGAGAAGAAACTACACGCTAGGCACGCTAGAGCATTCACTATAGCAGCTAGTAAAGCAGCAGAAGCCTTCTGTAAGAGACCTACTGAAAAGACCCTATTACACTTCCTTCTTCTTCCTAGGGTACTAGGCCTAGGGCTTCAAAAGGGAGGGTTAGCCGAGTTATTACGTAACTATCCGGCTAACATACCTACCCTAGAGTCCCTAGAAGCTACCCTAGACCTACAGAAGTCTCCTACCCTACAGAAAAAACCCTCTAAAGTAGCTAACCCGGCCCAACGGGCTGTAAAGCTGCTAGAGAGAGGATTCCTAGGTCGGGCTTCTAGAACCCTTATCGATCCAGTCCCTATAGCCCCTAATACAGCAGCTAATAGGGCTATATTACTAGAAAAACACCCTATAGGCCCGGAAAAGCCCTTCCAACGGAAGACCTACCCTAGACCGGGTCAACCGGTTACAGAAGCTACAGTCCTAAAAGCTATAGCCTCTATAGGAAAGGAAAAAGCCCCGGGCCTTAGCGGTTGGACTAGGCCTCTGTTAGACCTAGTCACAGGGGATAACTCCCCTGTAATAGGCTTCCTTAGGCTGCTAGCGGATATGATACGGCAGGGTACAGCCCCTGGAGCCTCCCTGTTATGTGCTAGCCGGCTTATAGGGCTTGAAAAGCCCAGCGGTGGGGTCAGACCGATAGCTATAGGAGACCTTATCTATAGGGTAGCTATGAAGTCGATCCTTCTAACCTCCTATAACCCTTCTATGCTATTACCCTTCCAGCTAGGGGTTAGCAGCCCAGGAGGCGTTGAACCGGCTATTTTTCTACTAGAAGAGGCTATTATAGGGGGAAATAGCGCTAATTTTCAGCAGCTAGCCTCTATAGATCTTGCTAATGCCTTTAATTCAGTAGCTAGACCCGCTATAGCAGCTGCTGTAGCTACCTATGCCCCTGTATTCTACAGGGCTACAGCCTGGGCTTATAATAGCCCTTCTCTACTAGCTACAGAAGAAGGGCAGCTACTAGCCTCTTCTAGCGGCGTAAGGCAGGGAGACCCGTTAGGACCTCTTCTATTTTCCCTAGCTTTTCGACCTACCCTAGAGGCCTTAGCTAGGAAGCTTCCTACAGCTACCTTAGTTGCCTACCTAGATGACCTTTACATCCTTAACAAGGCACCTACAGGGGCACTACAGGCAGCTAGGGAAGTCTTACAGGGCTCTCCAGTGCAGCTTAACCCTACTAAAAGTAAGGAATGGTCCCTACAGGACCTACAGCTACAGGGCGTACCGGTATTAGGGACCTTTATAGGCCCTATAACCGGTAGAAGAGCCTTCTTAGCTGCAAAGCTAGCTACCCTAGAGAGAGCCCTAGAAGCCCTACGGGACCTCCCTAAGCAGCATAGCCTCCTTCTTCTCAGGGGAAGCATACAGCTCCTTTTAAGGCACTTACAGCGGCAGCTATGCCCTATAGGCCTCGATGACCTGTGGGGAGAAGCTGATACCCTTATAAAGGAAGCTATCCTAGCTATAGCAGCTAGAGCCCCTAGCGAAGTCCCTAAGGAGCCTAATCCGGCCCTTATAGCCCTACCTACCCGGGAGGGTGGCCTAGGAATTCCTCTACACAAGGAGCTAGCCCTACAGCTATATCAGGCAGCTATAAGAGCCTCTCAACCTACCCTAGCTAAGATTAGAGCTGCAGCTACAGGGGATCCCCCCCCTATAGCCCCCATAGCTTCAGAAGGACCTACTGCTAAAGAGGTCCTTATAACCGCTAATAAGGCTAGGCTAGAGACCTTCTTACAGGACCTTCCTACCCTATACCAACAGGCTAGGCTGGAAAACGCTAGCTATCTCGGCCGTAAGTGGCTTGGGGTCTTGCCTACCAAGAAAGCCCTATCTTTTGCAGACTCTGAGATCACCGAAGCCCTCCGAAGCCGGCTCTTTTACCCCGTTAAGCCCCCTAGCCTACCCTGTAGCTCTTGTGGGGCTATAGCGGCTTTTCAGCATGAAGATACCTGTAAAGGCGCTATAAGAAGGTGGACTGCTCGGCACGATACAGTGGTTAGAGCCTTCTATAGGGCCCTAGCTAGCGAGCCTACCCTAGAGGTCCAGAAGGAGCCCTTAGTGGATAAGGCTACTAGCTTACGGGCTGATATAGCGGTTACTATAGGGAATAGCCGCTATTTCTACGATATTCAGATCGTAGCCCTAGCTAAAGACTCCGCTAAGTCGGACCCCTACGAGACCCTACGAGAGGCTGCAGAGGAAAAACGCCGGAAATACAGGACCCTAGGGGCCTTTTTTCAGCCTATTATTATCTCTTCAGGGGGCCTTATGGAGCTAGAGACCGCTAAAACCTACCGGAAGTTACAGGACCTTATAGGGCCTGTAGTAGCTGCACAGCTTGATTCCTCTATTGCTCTAGCTCTTACAAGGACCCGGGCCATCTCAGCAGCCTCTATTAGCAAGGAAGCCCCTAGAGGGATAGCTAGTTCCCTCTGGAACCCCTCTAGAAGGGTCCCCTAAGGCTCCTTACAGCCTTATCTATTCCCTATAGCTACTACCTATAGTAGCTACTAACCTTCTATAACCTCCCTTTACCTTATTTTCCTACCTTATTTCCTTACCTTATCTCCTTACCTTATTTCCTTACTTTATTTCCTTACTTTATCTCTCTACCCTATAGCTAGCTTTATTTCCCTTACTTACCCTATACTACTTATATAGCTCTTATTTCCTTACTTTCCTTATTTCCTGTATTTCTCTATAGCTATAGTTATCTCTCCACTCTCTTATACTGTATATAGTACCTAGAAAAGCAATCGGGCAGATAGCTTAGATAGTTAATACCTACCCTATCCTAACCCTAACCCTAACCCTAGTTCAATTATAGGGCTACAGACCTTCTATAGAGGTTCTATAGATAATAGCCCTACGGGCTATTATAGAGATACAGAAGATAGCTAGTTCTATAGATAATAGCCCTACGGGCTATTATAGAGATACAGAGGTTAGGGTCAGACATTGGGTTCAGGTCAGGGTCAGGGTCAGGGTTAGGGTCAGGGTCAGTCTAGAGACCTTCTATAGAGGTTAGGGTCAGACATTAGGTTCAGGTCAGGGTCAGGGTTAGGGTCAGGGTCAGTCTAGAGACCTTCTATAGAGACCTTCTAGAGACCTTCTATAGAGGTTAGGGTCACACATTGGGTTCAGGTTAGGGTCAGGCATAGGGTCAAGGGTAGGTTACAGTAACTTCCCTAGTCTAGGGTAACCCTAGTCTAGTAAAAACGCTACTAAATGACAATTTCTCTATAGAAAATACTAGAAATTCTCTCTATAGCTATATAATAGTACGTTTTTTCTTTCCTTTTTCTATCTATAACTTCTTCTTTATCTTTTTTCTTTCTATATAGTATTTTCTCTTACTTTCTATAGTAAGATCTCTTTTTATAGCTATTTATCTAGCTTTTCTTTCTTTTATAGCTAGTTATCTAGCTTATCTCTTATCTATACCCTAGCTATCTCCCTATCTTATCTAGGCTATCTTATCTAGCCTATCTTATCTTATCTCTCTTTACTACTAGCTACCCTATAGCTACCCTCCCTTACCTGGCTACTATAGCTATCCTTCCTTATCTAGCTACTATAGCTACCCCTCCTTATCTAGCTACTATAGCTATCCTTTCCTTATCCCTCTTTACTCCTTCTTATAGCTACTATAGCTACCTTTCTTTATCTTTCCTTACTTCCCCTTATAGCTATATAGGTTATAGCTATTTCTAGCTACCCTAGAGCTATATAAGTAGCTACCCTATAGCTACTACCTACCCTAGAGCCCCTACAATGCCTATACAGGTCTGCCCGACCTGTCAGGGAGGCTATAAGGACCTACTAGAGCATATACGCAAAAAACACCCTACAGAGCGCTATAAGGAGCAGCAGCTACAGCCCCTAGGGCTAGTCTGTTGCCCTGTATGCTATACCGCCTGTCAGGGCAGTCACGGGGTTAAGACCCACTGTGCTAAAATTCACGGAATAAAAGGCACAGCTAGGGTCTCTACCCAGCCTAGGGTACGGGATAGAAGGTCTTCAGGGCCTCTATCCCCTACAAGGGACCTATCTAGCCCCCCTAGCTCCCCTAGCCCGGCCCCTAGAAGCCCTGTAGCCTCTAGAGCCTACAGAGGGTTGGGGAAAAGGCTAGCTAGGTCACCTTCCCCACCGGTACAGAGACCCCTCCGGCGGCTACGGCCTACCCTAGACCGCTCATCACAGCCGGGACCGTCACAAGCTAGCTACGAAGGAAGGAGACAGCCCTCTCTTCGTGCCTCCTACCAAGGAAAGCAACCAACAAGGGCTATCCCGCCTACCCTAGACCGGCTACAACCCGGTCAACCTACCCTAAAGACCCCTTCTTCTATAAGGGCTCCGCAAGCAGCCTCTTGGTCCCCTGACCTTCCTGACCTTCCTGACCTTCCTGTTACTTCTGACCTACCTACCCTAGAGGAAATCAAGGAAAGGGTAGCTAGGAATAAGGGACTAGACTCCCTAGAAGCTATAGAGACCCTATCAGCTTCAGAGCAGTTAGAGGCATTTTCAGAAGCCCTAGAAGCCATAGAGGGTGAATTACTAGCCCCAAAAGCTCCTACAGAAGCCTCTATACAAGAGGCTATAGAGGTACAATCCCTCTCTTCAGGGCCTCCTTCAGAGGCCTCTTCAGAAGCTATAGAGCCTATTTCACCAAGGGAAAAAGCCCCTGAAGCTATAGAGGGCCCTATAGGGGATAAAAGTCCCTTAGAAGCCCAGCATCAGCAGGCTATAGCCCCTATAGTAGGAAAAGGCCCTATAAAGAAGCTGCTAGCCTTCTCTAAAGTCCCTATACCAGAGAAGAAACTACACGCTAGGCACGCTAGAGCATTCACTATAGCAGCTAGTAAAGCAGCAGAAGCCTTCTGTAAGAGACCTACTGAAAAGACCCTATTACACTTCCTTCTTCTTCCTAGGGTACTAGGCCTAGGGCTTCAAAAGGGAGGGTTAGCCGAGTTATTACGTAACTATCCGGCTAACATACCTACCCTAGAGTCCCTAGAAGCTACCCTAGACCTACAGAAGTCTCCTACCCTACAGAAAAAACCCTCTAAAGTAGCTAACCCGGCCCAACGGGCTGTAAAGCTGCTAGAGAGAGGATTCCTAGGTCGGGCTTCTAGAACCCTTATCGATCCAGTCCCTATAGCCCCTAATACAGCAGCTAATAGGGCTATATTACTAGAAAAACACCCTATAGGCCCGGAAAAGCCCTTCCAACGGAAGACCTACCCTAGACCGGGTCAACCGGTTACAGAAGCTACAGTCCTAAAAGCTATAGCCTCTATAGGAAAGGAAAAAGCCCCGGGCCTTAGCGGTTGGACTAGGCCTCTGTTAGACCTAGTCACAGGGGATAACTCCCCTGTAATAGGCTTCCTTAGGCTGCTAGCGGATATGATACGGCAGGGTACAGCCCCTGGAGCCTCCCTGTTATGTGCTAGCCGGCTTATAGGGCTTGAAAAGCCCAGCGGTGGGGTCAGACCGATAGCTATAGGAGACCTTATCTATAGGGTAGCTATGAAGTCGATCCTTCTAACCTCCTATAACCCTTCTATGCTATTACCCTTCCAGCTAGGGGTTAGCAGCCCAGGAGGCGTTGAACCGGCTATTTTTCTACTAGAAGAGGCTATTATAGGGGGAAATAGCGCTAATTTTCAGCAGCTAGCCTCTATAGATCTTGCTAATGCCTTTAATTCAGTAGCTAGACCCGCTATAGCAGCTGCTGTAGCTACCTATGCCCCTGTATTCTACAGGGCTACAGCCTGGGCTTATAATAGCCCTTCTCTACTAGCTACAGAAGAAGGGCAGCTACTAGCCTCTTCTAGCGGCGTAAGGCAGGGAGACCCGTTAGGACCTCTTCTATTTTCCCTAGCTTTTCGACCTACCCTAGAGGCCTTAGCTAGGAAGCTTCCTACAGCTACCTTAGTTGCCTACCTAGATGACCTTTACATCCTTAACAAGGCACCTACAGGGGCACTACAGGCAGCTAGGGAAGTCTTACAGGGCTCTCCAGTGCAGCTTAACCCTACTAAAAGTAAGGAATGGTCCCTACAGGACCTACAGCTACAGGGCGTACCGGTATTAGGGACCTTTATAGGCCCTATAACCGGTAGAAGAGCCTTCTTAGCTGCAAAGCTAGCTACCCTAGAGAGAGCCCTAGAAGCCCTACGGGACCTCCCTAAGCAGCATAGCCTCCTTCTTCTCAGGGGAAGCATACAGCTCCTTTTAAGGCACTTACAGCGGCAGCTATGCCCTATAGGCCTCGATGACCTGTGGGGAGAAGCTGATACCCTTATAAAGGAAGCTATCCTAGCTATAGCAGCTAGAGCCCCTAGCGAAGTCCCTAAGGAGCCTAATCCGGCCCTTATAGCCCTACCTACCCGGGAGGGTGGCCTAGGAATTCCTCTACACAAGGAGCTAGCCCTACAGCTATATCAGGCAGCTATAAGAGCCTCTCAACCTACCCTAGCTAAGATTAGAGCTGCAGCTACAGGGGATCCCCCCCCTATAGCCCCCATAGCTTCAGAAGGACCTACTGCTAAAGAGGTCCTTATAACCGCTAATAAGGCTAGGCTAGAGACCTTCTTACAGGACCTTCCTACCCTATACCAACAGGCTAGGCTGGAAAACGCTAGCTATCTCGGCCGTAAGTGGCTTGGGGTCTTGCCTACCAAGAAAGCCCTATCTTTTGCAGACTCTGAGATCACCGAAGCCCTCCGAAGCCGGCTCTTTTACCCCGTTAAGCCCCCTAGCCTACCCTGTAGCTCTTGTGGGGCTATAGCGGCTTTTCAGCATGAAGATACCTGTAAAGGCGCTATAAGAAGGTGGACTGCTCGGCACGATACAGTGGTTAGAGCCTTCTATAGGGCCCTAGCTAGCGAGCCTACCCTAGAGGTCCAGAAGGAGCCCTTAGTGGATAAGGCTACTAGCTTACGGGCTGATATAGCGGTTACTATAGGGAATAGCCGCTATTTCTACGATATTCAGATCGTAGCCCTAGCTAAAGACTCCGCTAAGTCGGACCCCTACGAGACCCTACGAGAGGCTGCAGAGGAAAAACGCCGGAAATACAGGACCCTAGGGGCCTTTTTTCAGCCTATTATTATCTCTTCAGGGGGCCTTATGGAGCTAGAGACCGCTAAAACCTACCGGAAGTTACAGGACCTTGTAGGGCCTGTAGCAGCTGCACAGCTTGATTCCTCTATTGCTCTAGCTCTTACAAGGACCCGGGCCATCTCAGCAGCCTCTATTAGCAAGGAAGCCCCTAGAGGGATAGCTAGTTCCCTCTGGAACCCCTCTAGAAGGGTCCCCTAAGGCTCCTTACAGCCTTATCTATTCCCTATAGCTACTACCTATAGTAGCTACTAACCTTCTATAACCTCCCTTTACCCTATTTTCCTACCTTATTTTTCCTATCTTATTTTTATACTCTATTTCCTTACCTTATTTTCCTACCTTATCTCCTTACCTTATCTCCTTACCTTATTTCCTTACTTTATTTCCTTACTTTATCTCTCTACCCTATAGCTAGCTTTATTTCCCTTACTTACCCTATACTACTTATATAGCTCTTATTTCCTTACTTTCCTTATTTCCTGTATTTCTCTATAGCTATAGTTATCTCTCCACTCTCTTATACTGTATATAGTACCTAGAAAAGCAATCGGGCAGATAGCTTAGATAGTTAATACCTACCCTATCCTAACCCTATAGGCCCGGAAAAGCCCTTCCAACGGAAGACCTACCCTAGACCGGGTCAACCGGTTACAGAAGCTACAGTCCTAAAAGCTATAGCCTCTATAGGAAAGGAAAAAGCCCCGGGCCTTAGCGGTTGGACCAGGCCTCTGTTAGACCTAGTTACAGGGGATAACTCCCCTGTAATAGGCTTCCTTAGGCTGCTAGCGGATATGATACGGCAGGGTACAGCCCCTGGAGCCTCCCTGTTATGTGCTAGCCGGCTTATAGGGCTTGAAAAGCCCAGCGGTGGGGTCAGACCGATAGCTATAGGAGACCTTATCTATAGGGTAGCTATGAAGTCGATCCTTCTAACCTCCTATAACCCTTCTATGCTATTACCCTTCCAGCTAGGGGTTAGCAGCCCAGGAGGCGTTGAACCGGCTATTTTTCTACTAGAAGAGGCTATTATAGGGGGAAATAGCGCTAATTTTCAGCAGCTAGCCTCTATAGATCTTGCTAATGCCTTTAATTCAGTAGCTAGACCCGCTATAGCAGCTGCTGTAGCTACCTATGCCCCTGTATTCTACAGGGCTACAGCCTGGGCTTATAATAGCCCTTCTCTACTAGCTACAGAAGAAGGGCAGCTACTAGCCTCTTCTAGCGGCGTAAGGCAGGGAGACCCGTTAGGACCTCTTCTATTTTCCCTAGCTTTTCGACCTACCCTAGAGGCCTTAGCTAGGAAGCTTCCTACAGCTACCTTAGTTGCCTACCTAGATGACCTTTACATCCTTAACAAGGCACCTACAGGGGCACTACAGGCAGCTAGGGAAGTCTTACAGGGCTCTCCAGTGCAGCTTAACCCTACTAAAAGTAAGGAATGGTCCCTACAGGACCTACAGCTACAGGGCGTACCGGTATTAGGGACCTTTATAGGCCCTATAACCGGTAGAAGAGCCTTCTTAGCTGCAAAGCTAGCTACCCTAGAGAGAGCCCTAGAAGCCCTACGGGACCTCCCTAAGCAGCATAGCCTCCTTCTTCTCAGGGGAAGCATACAGCTCCTTTTAAGGCACTTACAGCGGCAGCTATGCCCTATAGGCCTCGATGACCTGTGGGGAGAAGCTGATACCCTTATAAAGGAAGCTATCCTAGCTATAGCAGCTAGAGCCCCTAGCGAAGTCCCTAAGGAGCCTAATCCGGCCCTTATAGCCCTACCTACCCGGGAGGGTGGCCTAGGAATTCCTCTACACAAGGAGCTAGCCCTACAGCTATATCAGGCAGCTATAAGAGCCTCTCAACCTACCCTAGCTAAGATTAGAGCTGCAGCTACAGGGGATCCCCCCCCTATAGCCCCCATAGCTTCAGAAGGACCTACTGCTAAGGAAGTCCTTATAACCGCTAATAAGGCTAGGCTAGGCTCCTTCTTACGGGACCTTCCTACCCTATACCAACAGGCTAGGCTGGAAAACGCTAGCTATCTCGGCCGTAAGTGGCTTGGGGTCTTGCCTACCAAGAAAGCCCTATCTTTTGCAGACTCTGAGATCACCGAAGCCCTCCGAAGCCGGCTCTTTTACCCCGTTAAGCCCCCTAGCCTACCCTGTAGCTCTTGTGGGGCTATAGCGGCTTTTCAGCATGAAGATACCTGTAAAGGCGCTATAAGAAGGTGGACTGCTCGGCACGATACAGTGGTTAGAGCCTTCTATAGGGCCCTAGCTAGCGAGCCTACCCTAGAGGTCCAGAAGGAGCCCTTAGTGGATAAGGCTACTAGCTTACGGGCTGATATAGCGGTTACTATAGGGAATAGCCGCTATTTCTACGATATTCAGATTGTAGCCCTAGCTAAAGACTCCGCTAAGTCTGACCCCTACGAGACCCTACGAGAGGCTGCAGAGGAAAAACGCCGGAAATACAGGACCCTAGGGGCCTTTTTTCAGCCTATTATTATCTCTTTAGGGGGCCTTATGGAGCTAGAGACCGCTAAAACCTACCGGAAGTTACAGGACCTTATAGGGCCTGTAGCAGCTGCACAGCTTGATTCCTCTATTGCTCTAGCTCTTACAAGGACCCGGGCCATCTCAGCAGCCTCTATTAGCAAGGAAGCCCCTAGAGGGATAGCTAGTTCCCTCTGGAACCCCTCTAGAAGGGTCCCCTAAGGCTCCTTACAGCCTTATCTATTCCCTATAGCTACTACCTATAGTAGCTACTAACCTTCTATAACCTCCCTTTACCCTATTTTCCTACCTTATTTTTCCTATCTTATTTTTATACTCTATTTCCTTACCTTATTTTCCTACCTTATTTCCTTACCTTATCTCCTTACCTTATTTCCTTACTTTATTTCCTTACTTTATCTCTCTACCCTATAGCTAGCTTTATTTCCCTTACTTACCCTATACTACTTATATAGCTTTTATTTCCTTACTTTCCTTATTTCCTGTATTTCTCTATAGCTATAGTTATCTCTCCACTCTCTTATACTGTATATAGTACCTAGAAAAGCAATCGGGCAGATAGCTTAGATAGTTAATACCTACCCTATCCTAACCCTAACCCTAACCCTAAGAAGCCCCTAGAGGGATAGCTAGTTCCCTCTGGAACCCCTCTAGAAGGGACCCCTAAAGGCTCTCTATAGCCTATCTATCCCCTATAGCTACTACCTATAGTAGCTACTAACCTCTATTTCCTACCTTATTTCCTTACCTTATTTCCTTACCTTATTTCCTTACTTTATTTCCCTACTTTATTTCCTTACTTTATTTCCTTACCTTCTTTTTCTATCTTATTTTCTTACCTTATTTTCTTACCTACCTTTACTACTTACTTTCCTTACCCTATAGCTAGCTCTATTTCCTTTACTTACTTTATACTGCTTATATAGCTCTTCTTTCCTTATTTTTCTTTATTTTCCTTATTTTCCTTACTTTTCTATAGCTATAGTTATCTCTTTACTTTCTTATACTGTATATAGTACCTAGAAAAGCAATTGGGCAGATAGTTTAGATAGTTAATACCACCCTATCCTAACCCTAACCCTAAAAAGAAAAACGCGAATCTTCAAGGCTGTTAATGCCGGGAACTTTCTGTATATAAGGTACGGCGCCGCTATGAAGGCCTCGAGTTTAGTTGTCCAGAGACGACCTTCTACTTCCAACTACATCTTCAAACATGTTGATCGAAAAGCAATCACTTCCACACACAGCCGATGACTGGGTCAGGTCTAGTCTGGGCCCGGATAAGCAGTCCAGTTGCCTAGGGCAGCAATCTCCCAGCGATTGGTCAGAAGCCGAAGAACGAGCCGTGGTCCGGAAGCTTGATCTCCTCATCATGCCCCTGCTCATTGCCGGATTCTTTGTTTTGCAACTTGACCGCGGCAACATTGGTAACGCCCTGACAGACTTTTTCCTAGCTGAAGTAGGAATCACTCAATTCCAGTTCAACATCGGCAATCAACTCCTCAGCCTTGGTATCGTGCTACTTGAGCTACCCAGCAACCTCATTCTCTACCATGTCGGTCCTCAGAAATGGATCAGCTGCCAGATCTTTTGCTGGGGGTTGGTAGCCACCTTCCAAGCGTTCATCAAAGGAAAAGGTGTCGGAGCTTATTATGCTACGAGGCTGCTGCTCGGTCTTCTTGAAGCTGGCTTCATTCCCGCAGGCCTGTATACTTTGACACAGTGGTACAAGCGTAATGAGACCAGTAGACGATTCACTGCGTTCTTCCTTGGCAATATGATTGCTTCGGCTGCAAGTGGTCTCATTGCCTACGGTATCCTTCAGATGCGGGGAGTAGCAGGACTATCTGGTTGGCAGTGGATGTTCCTGATTGAAGGCATAATCACCATTGTTGTCGGTGTCGTTTTCGCTCTGTTGATGCCTCACTCGCCTACAAATCCATCAAATATTATGCGTCACTCGTACTTTACGCCACGAGAAATACATATTCTTACCCATCGCGTGGCCAATGAAAATCTCACCCAAGGTCCCGGGCACAAGTATGTCAGATGGGCCGATATCAAAGCAGCATTCTCTCGATGGTATATATACCCGCAACTTACAGTTTCCTTCTGTTGCATCGCCATTATTTCGCCACTTGGAACTTATCAACCATCTATCATCGCAAGCTATGGCTACGATCGTCTTCAAGCAAACGCACTGTCTTCCGTCGGCAATTGGGTTGTTATTGTTCTGAATTTATCCTTTGGGTGGATAGCTGATAAAACTCAGCGACGAGGTGGCCTTGTCCTCTTAGCAACTATACTGAGCTTTGTGTTTTGTCTTGCCACGAGACAACTCGCTACGAGCATGAATCGTGATCTCAAGTACGGCATCCTTGTTTGCACCACGCTGTGGGGATCCGTGGCTCATCCTCTTAACGGTTCCTGGCTTGCTGTTAACATTCGGAATCCTGCAGAGCGATCCATTACCATGGCGCTCCTCATTATGACTGCGAATGCTGCTGGTCTGGCTGGTGCTCAAATCTTCCAGGCACATGATGCGCCACTATATAGGACCGGTTTCACTGTTATTCTCACTCTAGCGTCTATCGCTTTAATCTTTGCAATCGGCTCTAATGTACAATATCTGTGGCTTAACAAGAATTTATCAGAGACAGAGAAGACGGCGCAAGGCACAGAGGAAGAAGCAGTAGAAAGGAATAAGTGGCGGTTCTCGTTGTAGGGAAAGTTATCAACGAGTTAAAACCATTTACCAAAGATATAATATATCTTAATGCTGGACATAGTTTTCACATTGTAAGTAGCATCATAAACAGATGTAAATGGTAAGATTGTAAGCGGTGCATTGACGTTGAAGACTCAGATTCAGTGATTGGATTCTTAGAACAGTAGTCTAGTCCTACTTTGGAAGTAAACCGATACCTGTCAATTGGGAACGGAAATAGCCCAGTGCCAAAAACTCGATTAAGAGCCACGACGCTGAAGCTACATAACTAAGCACAGTGATATCACAACCTCAAACCCTTACCTACTGCAAATTGGCATCCATATTGACAAACGCGCATGCGAGTAGCGTAAGAGATAGGGTAGATACAACACATCGTTAGGATAGACTGCAGTTGTTTTAAATAACCACTTCAGAGTTAGGGGCTAGTAGATTTATTTAAAGTCCGATGAATTTAAAATTAAATACGCCCATTCTAGTTGTAAACAATTTTAGGCCTAAGATATTTTAATAGTTAGAAAGTGTCCGGCACATAAGATAATACCCTAGCAAGTCTAAACCAGGGCTTAGTTAGTACTCTTACATTAAATTAATCTTTTATTAAGATATTATATAATGTAATAGGTCTCTAGCGCACTTAATCTAATATTCCCTATTGTATTATAGTCTATGCAATTATTATATTTAGCAATTTATTATATAGAAATTACCTATATAGCAGCTTTATAATAAGAAAAAAGCTTTATTAGTAGTAAGGGGCATATATATACTATTAAAGTATACTTAATCTATTAAAGATAAATTATTATAGATTAAGTAATATAAAGGTTATATATAATCCTTTACTTATTTAAATATTTCTTAAATAATAGTTTTACTATAGTATTCTTACCTTTTATAAAAGTAATTTATTTTAATAAATTAAAGATAGTTTTATTAAGTACTTAATATCTTAATTTAAGCTTATATTTAAATAGGCTATTAATATAAACTTTAAGTAAAAATAGATTACTATTAATATTAATAAAGCTATTAAAACTATTAATTAGTATTACTTATTTCTTACTACTAGTTTATCTATTAGTAGTAGTTTACTACTTAAATATATTAAGTTATTTAAGGATATAAAACTTATACTAGTAAATAGTAATAAATATATATCTTTATAAACTAAAAGTTAGTATTATAGTTTTAAATTAATATATATAGCTTTAGTTTAATATTAATTAGTTTAAGTAATAGAGGCTAATATTAAATATTATTAGTTTATTGTTAATTAGTTATTAAGATTAGCATTAAAATAGGTACCTTTAGCCTTAATGTTATTAACAATAATATAAGAGAATTGTAGGCATATATAGAATTGTTATTTTAGATTATACTATAAATATACTTAACTTACTCTATTAACTATTAAGAAATATAATACGTTACTCTTTACATTTAGTTCTACCTTACTTATTTGCAAATATAAATTAGTATAGACTAGTTTATCTATTTAAAAGCCTAACTGTTATATTACCTTTATATATAAATAGATGTTAAGTTTATCTAGAGTCTATCCTGCTATAATAATATAGTAATATATATTTAATATTAGGAAGCTCTATACTTAGGCTACAGCTAGACTTTCCTTATGCTGTTATATAGAAGTAGAAGATAATTATAAATTGACTTGTTTAATTGTATAGTACGTTTATGTAGAGACTTATCTTAAGGATATTATTGCATATAGCTTTAAAGTTAAAGACATGCTGCTGCTATTATAAAGCAGAGAATTTTCAGACAGGCCTGAAATGTATCAGTGCCTCAGTCCTTTTATCTACCTTAGTTCTTTTCTGTTGAGGCGGGATTATCTTCTTTAAAGGTCTCGCGAATTAGGAACTTCTCATCATTAACATGATGATGTCGCACCCAAAAGATAATGGTTTGGAAAAACAGAGCAATGCCAGGAGCGGCCCAGGCCCACTGTAAGGATTGTGTTAGAAATTGATTAGGCTGAGAACAGTCACACTTACAATGAGATTGGGATCGTTAATGGAAGGAATCAAGATCTGAGCCAATGCAGAGGATAGAGCCTGCATAGCCAGATTGATAGCGACAACAGTAGATTTCATACCCTCAGGCGCTCTTGCATACGCCATCTCGTACGCTGTGACAGCGGTAAACAATTCGCCGATAGCACCCAGCATAACAGTGGGTAGCTGCCACCAGATAGAAATAGGGGATACACTCTCGCAGGTTGAGGCGTGATCTCCGCAGGGTGAGGTTTTATAGACCCTCCACTGGATAACTGCACCGACAATACTTCCGATGATGGCGGAGGTGTAGCCAACAGTCATGCGACTAATGGGACCAAACTTGATGTGGTGTCTGTTCAAGAGGGGGTATAGAATAAACGACATAATGGGTGCGAAGACCATTAGCGTGAGGGGATTGAAGTTGTGAATCAGATCGTTGGGTGCACCTTTCGTAGTCATCGACGCTCCTTGGTTAGACAATACGGTACCAACTCCGCCGTTATTAAGATAGAATAATGGCTGGTAAAGAAAGATCTGGCAAGCAGATAGAGTTCTGCGAGCATGCTCGACTGCCTGACTGTCCCATGAAACTTTCTTGCCCTTCGCAGCAAGAACCGATGGTTTGACTGATTCAAAGAAGCTTTTAGCCCAAATTCTGCCTTTGTTCTCTCTGATGGCCAACCCAACGATCTTGAAGAACGTGTTGAGATCGGATCCTTGAGGCGGCGCGCGCTTGAGAGTTTTGTACCGCCACATGAGCAGCACCGGCAAGAGGATGTAGATGATGCCTGGAAGGAGAAAGGCAAGCCAAAAGCCAACATACTTCTCGATATAAGTTGTAGCGATCATGAAAAAAGCGCCAACGTTAATGCACATATAGAAGATTAGCATGATCCTCTGAATAGTAGTCTCGGGATCAACGATAACCCTCTCGCCAGACTTGAGTGTCTTGACATATTCTGTCTGGTCGGTATATTGGTCGACGATGAGAGGAACAACGTTAGGCTTGAACAGGCCCGCTCCGATTGCCAGCAGAAAGAAGCTGACCATGAACGGCGCAAGCCCATTGCCGGCTTTGAGAACAGTAGGAGCTGCGCCTCCAACCATGATAACGTGTGCCACGCCGCCGATGATGACTCCATACATGATTGCTCTGAAACGACCGGTCTTGGTGTCGCCGAGCCACGCACCAAAGATTGGGATGACATAGGCAAGGAAGTTAAACAGGAGAACCATGGCCGAGGCAAACTGTAAGCCTCGATTTCTGCCATCGAGCTTGATAAGTCAATTGTCCAGTCATATGCGCATGGAACCAACTTACAAAGCACCAGCATGGCCGTTCGAGTCGTCCTTGGCAACAGCTCCGGCTCCATTGCCTCCCTTTGGTAGAGGAAACTGGAGGAAATTGTTGAAGACTGTTTTGCAACCATAGAAGGAGGCTCGCTCTGCGAGCTCAACGATGCACAGCAGGTACGAAACCCATGGAATACTCCCTGCTACCTTCCGTAGCTTCTGCTTCTCTTCGGTGGTCGGGGCCAATCGATCCGAGGTGCTCCCTGATACCGACAGAGCATTGGCCTCGGGGTCGAGTGCCAGGGTCTTGTCTTGAGCCTCAACTGAGGTTACTAACAATAACGCATTAGTGGTGCTTCGAATTTTTACAATGCCACTTACCCATATTGTAGCTGATGCTAATTGCTTGAACGAAAAAGGCTACCTGGGTGTTGGGGTCTGGGCGAATGGATGAGACGCTGCAACGTATGGGCTATATATCTTGTTTGTTACGCTTTTGCAACATCATTTTTCACCCCTGGAGTGATGTCGCCATCATCTTAATCTTCACATCATCGACAAATTACATAAAAAGAGGATCTCTTGCGGGTTATCCATGTTCTAATTGACCACACTTGAATGAATTGGGATTTGTTGGTTTGACATACAGGTTTGGTAAGGAGTAGCCAGTATTGTTAGCCACGATGTCGGAGTCGGGCCGCCCCGATCCCACGTTACAGCCCGGGAGGTGGGTAGGTAGTGAGCTATTATTGCGCAAACTGTCAATCGCCGAACTATTTACCAGGTAGGTCGCGGGGGGAGGCAAATAATTGTTCGGGGAACCAGAATAAGGTGCGAAAAGGTTTAAGAAGAATGGAGCAGATAACGCTATGATTTGTATAACGGCCGGGAAACGGGCCTGCATCTGAACATTAACAATAGCTATCGTTGTAGTAGAGTAGATTTAACTTTATTTTAGTTCTGTATTTCGCAAATCTTTGCTGTTTTGCTATGGCAATCGTCAGGAGCGCCGGTTTTCCTGCCATATAAGTGGGTTCTTTGTGACTTACGCCACTTTCGCGAGGTATTGTGTCACCGGCGCACGGCTAGAACGGCATCTCAGACTTTACCACTAACGACTGTATATTCCCATATACGGATTTATCAGGGCTGTATGAGAGTTAGCTATGCCTCTGATTAAGAGGAGATTCCGTTCTCCTCTGAGCGAAAACTACGCAGGTTTTTGAAAGATCCTCTCAAGAGAATGCCATATGTTTAGCCCTGAAAATATCAGATAGTTACAGTAGAAGTGTAGTGGATCACAGTCCCCACCTGAGTACGCAAGACACTTGACGCGACTGTAATTACCCAATTAGGAAATTAACACCATACCAATATAGCAACGTTTGTTCAGTAATGAAAAGCAAAGTATGAAAGATATGGGCCTATTTAGCACAGCGCAGTTCAATATGAGACCAGTGTACAGTCAGCTATAGAACCAATTTATATACCTGAATGTCTGTTAATAGGTATTGCCGTCAAAATATAGCGATACAGTTCAGTACGGTAGAGCCAGCAGCAGAGAAGTTAATACAAGCGTTTCGACCAAGCCAAACGTAGCCACGCGAAATATGATCAATGATTCTCTAATTCGGAACTCACGAGCGCACCCATTGGATCGTTGCGGATGAAGTTTCTAAACAACGAGTCGTCACGTCGCCGAAAATAGAGACAAGCAGACAACACGTCGAGGTTTCGGTCAGGCTGAATCATTTGAAACGTCATATGCGTATAAAGGTTGTTGGTAGATATGTCGTATCGTGCAACAACCTGCGGTCCGGTAATAAGTTCAAGAACACCATATATTCCATCATGGTCTCGAGGTGACTATCGATTGCTGCTTTCAATTAGCGCATGTAGCAAGTTATACCGAATCAAGATGTTAAAGCCCTTATAGAGTTTTGCTGTATTTATAGTAACACCTGTACCTAAATGATCTGAGCTGAGAAGTGAGTCTAGGATGGTACGTACTATCCCATTACTATCTTCTATTAGGGCTTCTATGAAATCAGGTGTTGTATAAGATTTAGGTAGCCACTTAACCACACCCGTTAGAACTTTTGATTTGAAGTTCCTGCAAAGCTATATATTGATAGCATGGAAATGCTGTATAATCTATTGTATAAACATGCCTTGCAAGACATACAGAGGAAGTGTTATTGGTTTTTTATAATAGATTCAGTACTAGCCAAAATATAATACAAAACGCTAAGATAGAAAAGACTTCTATGTAATTTAAATTCGTCCTTAATAAGCATAATAAAGAAGATTTCAGTATCTTACGTAAGTCTCACTCTTGTTCTCAAGCCCAAGACTTATTAACTAGTCTATTGCAGTTTGCAGATAAACTTTTAGGTTAGTTGTAACGACCAGGCCTGAAAGCCACCCTTAAAGAGCGGTAAATGTCCAGTGGTCTCTATAGGTGAAGTAAGTTACTTGTTGCACTGGCGTTTTTATGCGAACCTTTGGATTGCCTTACGCTCACTTACTTCATTCCTTACAGGAACAAGGCCAAGCTATTCTTCTTGAGTATTTCTACAAGCATTGGCATCACAAGCGTCCAGGGTAGTAACAGTTACTCCTTGAGCCTCGTGCTCGCAGGTGTGCAAGGGCTGCCGTATCAAATCTGCCACAATCAAGTACAAAAAGACTACCAAGCTCTTTTGAAGCCCCTGAGGCTATAAGAAAGGCAGGGACAAAAGTCCCGCCAAAATGCAGCAGATGCCATGAAGTCGGTTACCAGATGAAATTCAAGAGCATTTCCTTTGCGGTATCAAGAGCTCTTGGAAAGGGTAGCCCCAGAGGCATCGGCAATGACAGCGGCACCGGCAGTCCTCGCCCATCAGCTAGTGACTATAATTGGGCCTTTGCAAGACTCGCCCGGTGGCGCCTCTCAGCGGCCTGGATCTCCCGTTCATGAGCAATCCCCTTCGCTTGGATGGCCATCGCCATCACCACCGAGGTGCGATTCTTCACAAGCAATATATGAAAGATATGTTGCCGCAAGAAGCGCGTGATAAGCAGTGCAGCCAGCTGGCAGCATCAAGACGAACCAACAATATCGCGAGGCGATGGGGCTCCTACTCAGGTATGACAAGCAGAGCTACGAGTGGTGCATGGACTATAAACAGATGTCCAAGCGCTGTATCACATCAACAAGTTCAAGAGAATGGACGGAAGAGAAGAAGGTAACTACCTATAAGCTGCTTCTCTATCTTATTAACTGATTTTAAATACACTATTACAGTATACCATCTCTACATACTATCTCTAGCTAATCTATTTTTACCTACAACAAACTAATAATTCTAAGTATACTAACTTAAGACTATTCTTAGTACATTTCATAAAGCTACAACTACTTTTTAAACTAATAATATCGTCTTTAACCTTTATTAAATTGATGTTTTAATGTAAATTAAACATCAGCTGATTATATAGTCCTTCTACCTGTATAATAAAATAGTCTAGGAGTTTACAAAAGTTATTCATTATTACTCAAAGTCCCATCGTGGTTAATGTCAGCGCCACTTCTAACACGGGAGTCACTACAGCTGAGACTTCTACAGACTCACCTACCTCGAGCGAGTAGTCGAGCCCTGAGACTGTTAAGACTGAGGAATCCAGTGCGGTCGAGACCACAACTGACAAGACTACTGCTGCAGAACACTACTGCAGAGAGCACCGATTCTGAGACTACCATTGAACCTGTCGAGCCTACTGAGCAAACCACCACAGCCGGACCTTTGTCCATCGAGACTACTCTACAGACTACAACCGCTGCCTCCACAACCACTTCCCAAGAACGTGAGCGCGGATATCCCTGCATCATCCACACCAACCCCGGCTTAAACCCTACTGCGCTTGTGAGATCACAGTGGGCGGCAAGAGTTACTAGGCCTCCACCTCTCTCATCTTATCTTCCTGCGCCAATCACACCACCTTCCCCACTGCCTTCCTTACCGACGAACCCCCTGCGCCCACTGAGGAGCCCGAGCCTGAGCCCATCACCAAGACCAATGACGGTCCTGTCTTGTGCTACTCCGACCGTACTATCCAGGTTGGAAACTACCCCGGAGGAAAGTACACTTACATCGATGGTGTCGTAGACCCTGTAACTCTCGAGACCCCACTGCCCACGCAGACTGATTCCAACATCAAGGGTTCGAGCCAATGCGGTAGTATCGATGATGCTTGCGACTGCGCCTTGAATGGCTTCGGAGATGATACAGTCTACACTGATTTTGTGTCCCGTTATGACCGCATCCAGTCGGGCATGATCATGGTTGCTAGCTTCAGCTAGGTTGGCTGTGATCACAACCGTATTGGAATGAAGGGTTAGAATATTAAGGATGCGTAAGTTGAATCTTTCTAATTTTTATGAGTGACTACATGCTATATTTTGATGGTGTTCGGTTCGCAAAGGACAACAGTGGGCTTGGTAAGTGTGGAACAACGAATTTTTCCAACAGCTGTCACGTCACGCTTAACTACTGTACCAACTGTCACCACGATGCCTGATTTAAAGTCAGGCGCTCGGCTCGTGTGCTTTTTCCAGATAGATGATAATGTCGATTTGTAGTTGAAACCCATATTTTTTGGCGAAAAGTTGATCGTAGCGGCATTGATGTGCTCGTGAGTGAGATGCAGTGAAGCAAAGAAACACCGAGTCGGCTGTGACCGAGATCAATGAAAAAGACCGGGATGAAGCTATCAACGTTAATGGACCATTCAAAGGACGAACAGGCATGAGAATCCATGCAAATATTCAACAAAAGGTCCATTCGCGTGTCTTTAGCGAGTATCTGTGCTCAATGGGCGCGCCGAGAGATCCACCCAAAACATGACCAAAACTTGGCTAACAACGCTATGAACTGATCTAGATCATCACGAGATAAAGCTTTTGGTGACATTCAGATGGAAAATAGAAAGCGGATGGCAGGGAAAAGAGAGGTTTTTTTGATAGGCAGGTAACATTGATAGGGAACACGACGAGTATCATTCTGCATGAGTGGGCACTGACAGTTGGCATAGCAGCCTGAGCAGGGGTTTAGCAGCGAATCAAGACGCGCCTCGGTCGCGCATGAACTTCACCGCTACCTTATTTATGCAGCAAGTTTGACAGCTCACAAGTTGAAGTGGGCCTCACCGCGCTCCCATGTTTAAATGAAAAGGCGACGCTCCAGGAAAATGTTTTTTTCATTGATCATTTTAAAATAATTCCAACATGAGCGTTTCTGTCGACTCCAAAATCCTCGGCCAATTGAGCCGCCCCGAGGCTGAGACACTGCTCGGTGCAAGTGACAGCTTGACCCCCTGTCAGGTCAAGATCGTCAATGTTCCGCAGATCGTTGTCGTTGGTGCACAGTCCGCTGGAAAGTCTTCGGTTCTACAAGCAATTACCCATATCCGCTTCCCGGACCAAGTCACAAGGTTTGCAACAGAGTTGAACCTCCGAAAAGCCAGCGAGGCGCGCGTCGATGTGAATGTCAAGTTTGCAGATCAATTAAAACCTCCCAAATCGTTCAAACGAGATGGCTTCCATGAGGTTGACCTGCTCGACATCATCGAGGCCGCCACAGAATGCATGGATCTCGGCACGACAGAAACGGAAATTTCTCAAGATGTGCTGTGTATCGACATTCAAGGACCTGAGCTACATACCCTGAGCTTGGTGGATCTTCCTGGCCTTTCCTCGGGCAGCGAGCAAAAGGTTGACGAGCTTATCGAGAGATATATGGGTCAACAAAACAGCCTAATCGTTGTGGTCCTGGCGGCTGACGACAGCGACGCGAACTGCGCTACGCTCGAAAAGGCCGAACGCGTCGACCCCCAAGGACAAAGAACATTTGGAGTCATCACTAAACCAGACCTCGCTCCTGCCGGATCTGACGTTGAGCGAAAATACTTCGGAATTGCGAGAGGTCAGGATGCCTCCTTCGAGTCGAAGCTCGGCTGGCATGTTCTTCACAACGGTTCCAGCAGCACAGCGAGCTTTAAGTCACGAGACGAGGATGAGGTGTCATTTTTCCAGCAGGGTGCTTGGGCGAAAATCCCCACCGAAGCTCGCGGCATCCTTCGTTTACGGAAAAAGCTCAGGGATCTTTCATACACTCAAATAAGAAGGTCTCTCCCCGAAGCCATCACAAACATCCAAGAGAAGCTCAAGGTGCGAAGGGAGAAGTTGGAGAAGCTTGGCACATCTAGATCTAGTCCGGAACATATGAGATCGTTCCTGTTGGGCGTTGCTGCCGATTATCAGCGCCTCTTGAGGGATGCTCTTCACGGACGATACAACGACGAATTCTTTGGGGGGTTGAACGACGGCGACCACAAGCTACGAGCTCAGCTTCGCAACTTTAGCCGAGTCTTGGATCATGTCCTTCGCACAAGAGGGTCGACACAGGTGATGGGCCCGGATGGTGACAGCATTCACAGCGACGACGTTCCTGAATATGTCAAGGAGTTCCTGGTTCAATACCCTTACGACTTCCCGGACGCGAAAGTCATGACGAGAAAGGAGCTTCGCACTCAACTCGAGAGGCAAGCGGCCGTCAACCAAGGCCGAAAGCTCTCCGGCATTACTGACAGTGAGCTCATGGTCCAACTGTTCAAAGAGCAGGCAGCATCATGGAAGCCTATCGCCGAGTACCACGTTGAGCTGGTGGCGACAGTTGTCAAGGCATTTGTTGACCAAGTCGTTGTACACGTGGCAGGACCCATGCACACCAATCAAACAGCCGAGATGATCCTGACGGAATACGTGGACGACTTTTTCGAAACCGCCGAGGACGAGATGCACGACAAGATTGACGAGCTATTGAGGCCTTACCTTGAAGGCTATGCGCTCCCCTTGGACCTGGAGTCCGATGGTGTCGAGTGTGGGACGGACAAGGTTCTGGATATCATTCAGGCGCATTATGAGGTACAGACCCCACCCCCAATCAACCCAACTCAACTAACCCCATACAGAGATCTCGACGTACCTTTGTGGACAATGTGACCAACTTTGCGGTCCAGGGTTGTCTCATCCGCGGCCTTCCTGGTCTACTTACGCCACAGAAGATTGGTAGTCTGAGTGATGAGAGAGTGGAGGAAATGGCAGCCGAACCCAGCGATAGGCAGTTACAAAGGGAGAATCTCCAAGAAGAGATCAAGCTTCTCGAGCAAGGCTTGGGCCCATGCAAGCGATATAAGCCCAGGGCAATGACAGGTAAGTTATTGAAACCGCCAAGATGACCTTGCCAACCTAACCTTGCTGAAATAGTACCGTCGATCCGCAACACTCCCGCCAGCACGAACAGCGTATCTGAGACCGAAACTTCAAATACCGGTCTCGATGCTGCCAAAGCAGCGAAAGTTGTTGAAGCCCCTGTAGCAGAGTCTGAGGATGTCGATCCTACAGTAGAGGAGCCCAAGGTCCATGATACTGAGGAAACGACTACCGAAGCACCCGAGTCTTCGGAGCCAGAAAAGACGGAATCAGTTCCAGCAGATTCAACTACAACACCAGCTCAGGCCAGCAGCTCCGCATCATTCACCAACAGCATTGATCAGATGGTCGCTACTGCCACTCCTCAAAGCGCCGTTGATAGTTCCACTGTTGAGACCAGCAAGCCGGTAGACTCTATTCCTGTGCCTGAGCAGAAGCGTGCCAGCGCGGCATTTGTCGACATTCTGCCTGGGTCTCCAGACTCTAAGCCAGCGTCAATACTCGCCAATCTCCATTCCGAGCTGGAGAAGACCGACACGGCGTCTCCACAGGCCAGTATCAACGGTGTCTTGGCTTCGAAATCCCAGACGCCCCAGGAGACCGGTAAGGCGTTCTTCAACGGCGGTCCCCCCAAGCCAGAAGAACCAAGACCTGCATCTCCCCCTCTAAGCCCTTCCAGACCATTCAGCAGCGATGGTATACTCTTCAGCAGCCGCGCTTACAAGCCCAGGGACCCTGGCCCAGAGCTGGCGCAGCAAGGATCTAGCGGTGGCGGAATTGGCAACAGCTTTCGCGTTATCTTTTCCAAAGCAAGCGGCTCAAAACCCCAGACAAACACGACCAACACAAACGGATACTTTGGGAAGCATTCAGCTGCCTGAGAACGACTTCAAAGCCACTTGACGAGATATGGGTCAGCTGAGGTAGCGGCAAACAGTGCGAGTCAGTAAAACAGCGAGTTTCTTGGGGCGAAAGGCGATGTATGGCACAGCGAGCACTACACACTAACCCAATCACTTCACGAATATAAGTGGCTGTCTTCTCGAAAGACAAGCTCCTGGAGCTATTGATGGATACGAAGCCTATGATTAAGCATTAGAATGACTATACATGATGGAAGATGAACTTTAAGAGTGAAGGGATGAGGGTGAAATGGGTGGACGAATTGCTCAGAATGGATGTAAATACAATTCTAGTCTACATCCTGATAGGTGGACTGCGGCGGCAGTACGACCTTTAAAGTTTCCATGCGACACGATATCTACAGTATTAGCGTTTAGCCTTTAGAGATTGGACAATGAATTTCACTACTGTTATCCAGCTGTATCACGCTAAGAAGTACATCTTGCACTTGCCCCACCTGCGGAACTAACTCCGAAAACGCGCAACATCCTGACTGGGAAGCGGAAGTTCCATGTACGTGATGCATTTAGTCGGACCTCGCCTGTCCCACATCGAAGTTCAGAACTACCGGTTTGAAACACTTACATTTATTAGAAGGGCTACACTTTGTAGGTCGGAGGTTGGGACACGCTGCGCTTCGTGCAACGCGGTATTTTCATGTTGACGCTGGGACGTGGCTGTGGCGGTGTGAGAAATGGAGACTCTTACTTTTTCACTGGCTACGGCGACGAGGAATTCTCGGGCAACTCTGGAGATGCAATCGGTTTCATTGTTTTTGTTTGCCGTACTCTTAATTGATTTGCTGGATGCGATGAGTTTCCAGCCAATCACGCCATCTTTGACAACCTCTAAGCAGCCGGGAAGAATCATAATGGCAATTGTCTCTTTCTAGGGTAGGGTTCCGTTTCCAGCTGAAGGATTACAGGTTGCAAAAAGCGGTCCATGAGGCAACTTCTTCGAAGTAACCATCCCTGCCTTTCACCATAGTTTAAGGGATTCATTGTTACTAGCCTATCGGAAGTTAAACATTGTTTATCTTACGCATTATCCCCCCACGTAGTGCCAGTGCAGGTTGACTGTCAACCCTGAAGGCCGGGAATTTCTTGAAGTGATAATCCAGCAAGACTCGGAATCTTTATCCGTACCAATTGCAAGTCAGCCTTGAGACGATCTCTCGGTCCCTTTGCTGAAGGATTTATAATGCAACCCCCGGACTACGGCTTTCAAATTCAAGAGACGCATTACGCGTCGTTAAAGGCAATACCAAAACACAACCCTTGCCCCCATCCCCATGGGGAACTATTGATCTCCTCGTTCACGCCCGAGTTACTTCACAGGAGATTCCAGTCAATTGACAACTTGTCGCTAGGATTTCCTTTACAAATCTCTAATCTAACGTTCGTCGCTGCATCTTATAACTTATTATCCTGTACTTGCCAACATAGATAGCTGTGATACGTCACGTCGGTCATTCCGTTGACAGGCAATACCAGTTTTTGTATGAGGTTTGCTTCTGCTTTTCACAGCAAGGAACCTAAGATGTTACGTGTTATAGACATACCCAATATTGTCACTCTCAAATCTACTACCTGCAGCCAGGTGGGGCCAACATAAGGACTCCGACGGACTACCAAAAAGGCTCGGGATTTCAAGACCTTTGTCACTCTCATACAGTATACCTAGATCCCTAGAATCACACAATAGCAAATGCTTCGACAATCCTCAACAGAATACACATCTCGTTCATTTACCTCGTCTTGACATTCTTTATAACTTCTCCAAGATAGACAAAGGATGCAAATTCCATAAACATTCACACTATAAAAGACCAGAGTCATCCAGCACTCTTTCAAACATTGATTCACCCAGTTCCAAGTTTTTTATTCATTCCGTTTCCAAAACTCAGATCGTATCGTCAGTACCACAGCCATGCATTTCAAGAACGCTATCTTCACCATCGGCCTCCTCGTCAGCGCCTACACCGCTGCTGCTGTCGCTGAAGCTCAGTCCCGTAAGTTGACCTAACAGTTAATGGCAGACATGCATTGTGATAGACCATATACTAAACTTATACAAGCTACCCCGATCTCTCTAAGCGCGATTGTAACGAGGATGGATATGCTACGTGCACTCGAGCGTGCTAGATGGGCCCCGGTGGCGCTCCAATTGGATGCTGGGCTGGTAAGTGGTGAACCTGAGATGTAGGCACTAGAACTGCTACTGATAGAATACGCTTTGAAGGATGCTGAGCTACTTGGAAGTGCTGTTAATTCACTCCAAAAAATGTTTCGGATCACAACAAAAGTGAATCAAGGTCGCCATGTAGGACGGACTTCTAAGAGCTACTTCCTTGCAGTATATCAAACTTAGGCCGGCAGTCTTTACCGTTTGCATTAAATCTCCCAATTTCCAAGAGAGCAGGGTTGTTCTATACTTCTATACTATCCTACTCTTTATACTTGTCTAAGGTACTTGTTAGCTCCCCCCCCCCCCTTCCAGCTTAAGCGAATAGGTATAGAAAGGAAAAGATTATATTAAAATCCCTACAGCTACACTATGTAGACCATGCAATTCTTACCTTATTAGATCTAGTGTTCTATTCTGCCACTGAGAAATATAGTAATAAAGAGTCCTTAAGTATTTAAGATTTCTAGCATTATTTACATAAAAGTTACCACTTATCCTGGTTTGCTCTAGCAAATTCCTCCCATGTTGTAAGCTTCTCGTCAAGAACATTAACAAATGGGGCCAGCTCGCCGTTAGCGTAATAGCCTGGATCTTCCATAAGCAACATATTCTCATAGATCAGCTGGGCAACAGAAGGCGGCATATGGGACTTAAAAATATCTTCTGGCAACTGCACATATTTGCCCTTCTTGCCTGTTGCCTTAGACCACTCTGCCATCAGCTGATTGGGAGTTAAGTAGGCAGGTGCAGCCAGGATATCTTTGTTGACATATTTAGGGTAATTTGCAATGGCCAGCTTGACGAATTTGCCTGCAACAAAAGGTTAATAATTGAGGTTTGGGGTCACACATTACTCTCAAACTGCGACTTACCCATATCAGCAGACGCTAGAAATAGAGGCATCTGGGCCTTGTCGCCATCTATAGGGAGCGCTAGGACATACTCATCATCCCCGCCTTTGCGAATGTATTGGATAAAGTCATCCATGAATGCGCCCGGCCAGACGAAAGAGCAAGGAACACCGCTATCTCGCATATACTGACTAATGCGGGCTTTGCTATCAAAATGAACGATGTGGGTGAGACGGCCGCCGCTCGCTTCTGATACATTCAGAAGTGCCGAAAAGATGATGTGCTGTACACCAGCAGCCTTTGCGGCATCGGTGACGGCCTTACCCTGCAGCTCCTCGACTTCCGCTGACATGGTCTCCCAGAAGTTGGTTACGACAAAGAGCGTGTGAGTGCCCTGGACAGCCGAAGCTAAAGACTCAGCGTCGGAGAGGTCGGCCTATGAGAATAAAATTTAGCGTTGATCCTAATAGATTGTGTATCTCACGTACTGCAACCACTTCAACGCCCTTGGCTGCAAGCTCCTTCGAAGCAGGCTTGTTGGTATCACGAGAAACAGCGCGAATTGCAAATTCACTTGAAAGTTTCTTATCAGAGAGGACTGTCTGGATGACTGAGCCGCCCTGCTTGCCAGTGGCTCCAAAGACAGTAAGGACTTTTGACATCTTGGTGAATTCGTTGCTTAAAGCACTGGGGTTGAAATTGTGTATGATATTGATGCGTGGGATGAATGTGTAGCTTTTGATGAATGTGCAAGCTATAACCACTCGCCTTTATACTATCTGCCAGCCTACATATTGACAACGTCCCACCCAACACTTATCTTCATTTAGACTTGAGTCCGGAAATCTTTAAATGTCCGTTTCGGCCGGCGATTTGAAATGTTCAGCAAACAACGGTGTTCGGAACAATTATACTACCACGATACCCACAGGTAATCCCTTTAAAGAAGTACTTTTCATGGCGCATAACGATATACGCGTATTCTGACTACACTACTTCCGACTAAGAGTACGGGCCCGGGACAATTTCTCGCCGTGTCTTGTGGCTTGACGTCATAAGCGCGCGTGAAATTTTAGCGTTGGTATACTGGACTGCTTACAGCCGCTTTCAATGTGCGACACTGATAATAGATGGAGAGTAAAAGGAAAGGTGAGATTGAACTTGTACTAGTGAGTATTTAGTGAGAATAATAAGACCCTACAAAATGGATGGGCTTTTTGATGATCAGCTACTGTCCCCGCCTAGGAGTGTGATTAAATGAACTTCAGTTCTGAGACTACTGACGCTAAATTGGTGGTTACTTGCCGTATTAATTTATTATTTCTGCCTATGTTGATAAGCTTTCTTATTTACTGACCTTAAGAAGGAAAACCCTTTTCTTTTTAGAAGTCGCTGATAATTATGGACTTGATGGGTATACTCTCGAAGACTTCTGCTTGGATCATTGAGCCGCGTCTGCGAAGATCTAGGAAACTCCCAGAGACTGTGTCAAGTTTAATATTTCAACCCTTTCTTTCTACTGACACGCATGAATTCGTCGTATAAAGCGATAGAGGTAAGCGGGTCGCGGCTCTGAGAGGTGGGAGCAATCAGGCGAATTCCGTGTTTGGCGTTCTACTACAAGAGGAGGTTTGGGCCCCTTGGCCTCAATGCGACCGGAAGGAGATTCAGCTGCCTCGAGAAAGAAGTCATCACGGTCCGCTTTCGTACACTCCAATCGAGGTGTATTTGAAAGATGGTAAGGCAGCATTTTTCCAAGCCGGTGAGATGGGGGCCAACAACCGTGTTGTGGACGAGCTTGAAAAGTAAAATAGTATTCGAGGTATTCAAGACGCTGACCTAGATGGGTCGCTAGATATCTCGCACCTTGGGCTAGTATGCAACGCGTCTGATTTACATTTGGATTGCTGTTACAGAACGCGCATAGACTGCAGTCATACGATTTTACTCTGTGCCGCAAAACTAGACGTCCCGAACGACCTGCGACGAAACTGGCGTGAAGAAGATGAAGGTCTCATTCTGCGCCTACATGCCGCTGGTTTTGTGCAAGGAGAGGCAAAGGCTGACAACATCCTCATTGACCAGGATAACAACACGTGATTGATTAAATTTGGAGGTGGGTGTATAGCAGGCTGACTACCCGAAGAATTGATGGAATCTATAAAAGGTGATTTATGCGGGTTGCAAAAGACGGAGCTTGTACGATAACAGGAAGAATTGATCCAATAACTGGTAAATGGTCGCAACTCATTCCTAGCCTGAATGATGGCATAAGTTACTCTTACTTACTATGTATTAAGGTTTTGCTTTCATTTAAGGCTGCTACTATTTATACCCAAGTACAAGGATCTGAAACTGAGTTGTGTTCCTCAACCCTTGTCGCTTTACAATTCTTAATTGTCATTGGTACACTCTGATCGACCCGCTCCTCACAAGCCTCAAATAGCACCCTGGTCGGCCGCCCAAGTGAGTCAGACCGGTCGCCCAACTAATTCAGTCATATCCCTGACACGAAGAGCATGGTCATTTATCAATCAGCTTCTTCTCTTTGAATACGGTATTTCAAATTTTGCATCTCTGTCAGACTACAGCCAAGATTCTTCATGCGGCCCATGCCACTGGAAAGATCGCGACTTTGCGCCGCATGTAGCCACGCGTGCGCACAGTCCATCATCGGATGCGGACCCGTAACATGCCGGATCCACTGGTCCCAATACAACACCGAAAAACGCCAATACATCAGCGATACCAGGCGAGACTGGGACAGACTATCTGATGTATCTGGGTGGGCGAAATGGTCAAAGACTAAGCTAGAATTCCTCGCAGAAACAAACTCCTCTGGATGTCATCTTTGCATCATTATCGCGCACGCCTTCGATGACGCGTCAAAAGAGACTTTTGGAAGGATGGAGCCCGCGGGAGAACTTCAACTTTGCTTCGCTTATCGCACAATAGACCGCGACCCTAGTGGAATGCTGGATTGGCAAGAAAGGACGAGTATGTCGATTAATGATATCACTCTAGAAAATCATCTTCCTGATGAGTTTTGGTTGCAGATTCGACCTGGGAAGGAATCTATATTCGCTAAACTCTACATTGATTTGCGGTTGAGGCCACTGCAGGGTAATGGTCTATCGCTACATAATCTGTACTAGCTAATACTCAATCCAGAAACCGATACCAATCATATTCTCAGAACTCTTCCTGGGAAACAGGTTTCAACCATGAACGAACAGAATCTTCAATTGGCCCTAAGATGGATCAAGAGCTGCAATCGTTCACATCCAAAGTGCAAGGCGTTCCAACATCAAATGACTGGGTGGCGACCGACAAGGCTCATCTATGTCGGACCAGAGTCTGATCAGCCCAAGCTTATAATTTCAGGTGATAATTCTAAGCCGGTACCCTACGTCGCACTGAGCTATTGTTGGGGACCTGCGAATAGTGTCACTCTTTCGTGGGAAAATATCAGCGACTTCCAGAAACACATTCCCTTGCAGCACCTGCCCGCCACCATTCAAAATGCTATCGCTACTACAAAAGATCTTGGCTACCAGTACCTATGGGTAGATTCTCTCTGCATCATCCAGAACTCGGAGAACGACTGGAATCTCGAGTCTTCAAGAATGGGTGACATCTATGGGATGGCAGAAATTACGCTCGCCGCTGCTGGAGGATCCAGTGTCCAAGATCCTATGTTCTACCGCAGAGACCCAAGAGCCGTTCGACCGTGCGTCGCGAATATCATGCCAAATTACCGATACACCGAGCTCAGTTACCCATGGGCCATATATCCCCATCAAGTAGAGCGGATGCTGGATAGCACCATCAACGAAAGTCCTCTTAGTCGTCGTGCATGGGCCCTACAGGAACTTCTCTTATCACCACGGACTTTGATATTCGGTTCAAAACAAATGGTTTGGTCTTGTGCAACTACAGAAGCAAGTGAAGGGTTTCCTTTAGGATTGGATCCTAAGTTCAGTACTCCATTGAGCGAAGATTCAAGTCTGTCGCAACTTCGCCAAAGACTAATGAGAATCTCAAATGTAGGCGAGCCTCCGTCTAGATTTTGGAACGACTTCATAAGCAGATACACACGATCTCGCCTGTCAGTCGGTTCTGATACTCTCGTCGCTCTACAGGGCTTAGTTGGGAGGATCATGATGATGGCCGACACGAGGCGTCAGTCAAATCCAGACGAACCTGGACCGAACTATGTTGCTGGTCTCTGGCACGACCGACACTTCCAGCAAAGCCTACTCTGGCGACCCAAGGTCGGCTCAACTCATAGTCGCCCAGACGCCTATAGAGCCCCGTCTTGGAGCTGGGCGTCAATAGATGGTGACATTGATTTCTTTGAGCAGTACATTCCTTGGCTTTGGAACAAGATGGAGATTGAGTTTGCAAGAATTGTTAATGTTAAAGTTGAGCCCGGGGCTATCAACTCATCTTCAGCCACTGGAGCAGTCACGTCTGGCTATATCGATGTACAGTGTCATGTTCGTCCATGCATGTTGCTAAAATCTGGGCCGGGATTCGACGGGTCCAACGACTATGAACAATACGAGGCGCTGGTTGTATCATTGGAGGAATTCCACAGACTGTCCGAACTTGAAAACTTCTGTGGAGGGACCGCGATCAATGAGCTCGCACATCGATTTGCAAATTCATGTACCATCGATATCCCGGAAGAAACACCAGATTCGGAATGGACAGAGGTCTACTGCATACCTCTCCAGCTGGGCCAGTGTCAGACGGATCGTTACGAACAGTCAATTTGGGAAAGCTACGAAGGCTTGATTGTTGTTCCGGATCATAACGGCGCACGAGCAAACCATAAGCCCAGTGTATCGCATACTGGAAGCCCAGATTTGACAAAAACATTCCGTCGGATTGGCACATTTCGTTTTGATCTACATGAAGAGAACCGTGCAGCCAGACAAGCCGAACTTTTCGGCAATGATAGCGACCTACGAGAAAGGAGGGAGCTAATTCGCATAATATAATCTCAAGTTTGGCCCAACATGAAGTGTTCAAAATCTGTTGTCGGATATAATCTCACCGAGTATTACATCTCTGCATGATCGATTGCGTATACCTTTTCTCGCTTCCATTGAAAAAGGTGGGTAAATATACAACGTTCTTGATCCTCCAAAAAGTTCTTCTACCAATGTGGCAATGATGTGGGGCAATGTTAGGTGATACATGGAAATGATTCCTTTCTCTTGGCACTTTGGCAACCCAGAACCGTTCTACTTCGGTGCCATGAGCTAGAACAGATCTTGGCATCGTCTTACTGAGGGGTTTCGCGGGGGCCTACACCGCATAGCCCATTAGCCAAGCGACTCTCACGGAGGCGCAGTACGCGAAGGATTCTAGCAATAGAATGATATAAAGAAACATACAGCGACTGAAGGAAATTGGCTGTTCATCCAGTACTTCACCAACTATCTTGCAAAAATATCTATATGTTTACTCAGTCAACTCTCGCCCTCAGCCTTTTGGCCAATGCGGCTGCAGCTGCTATTGCAGAATGTGGTACATCGGGTTCTGGCCAGGCTCTGAAAGCCCTATCCATGAAACTCCGCAATGAACCCCTAGAAGCTAGAGAGCTGAGAAAGAACGTCGAGATCAAGACATACATCCATGTCATCGCAGCCAGCGATAAGGAAGAAGACAATTACCTCAGTGTATGCCTTTCTCAACCACCAAGATGCACGATCTAACTGTCGGTACAGGATGAGAGTATTCAAGGTCAGGTTGACATACTGAACAAGTATTACAATCCATTGGACTTCTCTTTCAAAGTGGTCAAAACCAACAGGGTTATCAATGAGTCCTGGGCTTCCCCTGTCGGCTCTCCTGTCCAGCCCTCAACCGAGGATGATCTCAGGGCCGCACTCCGCCAGGGAAGCTACAAGGACCTGAACCTTTTCTTCGTCCGAAGCATGCCACCTCTTGGCAAGTGCGAGCTCCCTATCCCCAATCCGACGAAGCAAGATGTGATCAACGACGGCTGCATAATGAGACCCGGAGAGCCCGGCGAGGTGCCCCCAAACTTTACACTTACGACTGTACATGAGGTTGGACACTGGCTTGGTTTGGATCATACCTTCGAAAACGGCTGCGAGTATCCTGGAGATTACGTTGATGATACGCCTTACGAGGCGGAACCATTTGGTTTCGATGGCTGCCCTGAGAAGAATCGCAACACTTGTCCTGATAAGCCTGGCCTGGACCCTATCGATAATGTCATGAACTATGTTAGCCCGTGAGTATCATTAGTCTACTGGGGTTTGATCGAGACTAACGAATAGCAGAGACTGCGGGACCATGAGGCTCACACCTGGTCAGACCGATCGCATGCACATGCTTTGGAAGAAGGTACGAGCAAACACAAAGGATTAAATCTAGCCCGTGGAGGTATGGATACGAGAGACAATTGGCTATAGAATAAAGAACAAGGAGACTTCTGTTGTCAAAGACGTTGTATGGATCATTTATGTTAGAGCAAGGAAACAACGAAAGAGAGGATGTATACTCTGTGAATCTTGCGATAAACTCAGAGACCCTCCTTGTATATACTAGCGATAGCTTGTAGGCGTCTAACGAAGTTGCGACTTACATTTGACTCTTCTATCATGTAGAAAATTCCTTTCCATCCACCCAGTTTCCATGAAGTCCCGCCCTCAACCTAATATTCAGTTTAACTACTGCTCTTGGAACAGAGAAGTCAGATGTATCAACTATATGTAGCTCGCTTGACATGGTAGCATAGTTGTTGACTAATACGATAGTATAGCCGTCGCCTTCCGGCGAGTCCTCCGATCGCGGCACAAATACTGGTTCTTGAACCATATGTGTCTTCCCCGGAAAGTATACATCCAGATTTCCAGTTTCGTGGTTGAGATGACCCAAAGCGTTATACAAGGGATGGCCACCGCCCAAGACTGGAGCAATAGCAGCAAAATCCGTTCCGAGTTTGGGGTCCATCATGTCAAAGAAGCTATGCCGATGAGGTCGCATGGAGACTCGCTCATCGATCCTTGGGAATTCCATGTCGCACTCAGAGATGATTTCGTGGGCTGGAAGATCTAAGTCTGAAGTGTTCGGGTCTATGGTGAATCGCACATATTTAGCATGGATGTCATGAGGATCTGGGGCGTTTCCAACATTGTCGGGCCACCAAAAGAAAACGTTCTTATCAGTCAGAGGAAGGTCAAAGACAATTCTACCATCTGACAGTTCATATGCATTAGTCGTGTGACCAGGGAAAGCATTCGGTGCCTTGAACCACTGTGAAAGAAATTAGCTTACGCTCGGTAAATAGCCCTGCAGAATCATATTCATGATGGCAAAAGAAGAAGAAATATCTACGTACCTTAACATCAGATCCTTTTGCCCCTCGTCGTGGCAGGAGACCTAGATAAAACGGGATATTCGAATCCCATTGCCAATGTTCTCCACCTTTCTTGAGTCTATCGATATCGCAAATTTGAGGAATGATTGGAAACAGTACCTGTTATACCTATTAGTTAACAGAGCCGCCAGGATAACAGATATATGCATGTGATGTCTTACCCAATTCTCCGTGACAGCAAAATCATGAATCATTCCGACAACAGGTGAAACCAGCCAGACGGTCTGGTTGAAAGTGCCATCAGGGTCGATGGAATAGTAGCAGATATCAGGTGTGCCATCTCCCATAGCTTCATAGCCGAAACAAACCAACTCTCCTGTTTGAGGGTCGAGTTTTGGATGAGCTGTGAAAGTAAGACTGGGCAACTGACCGTTGAAGTCATGGACTCCAAATGTCTCGAGTGTGATAGGGTCCATTGCAAATGGTGGAGCATCCTCTTTTATGGCTAGGAGAACCTTGTTAAAGTAGAAGATGTTGGTGTTCGCTGTAGTGCGGACCTTGAATTCGACTGCATCGGTATATTTGTTCCGATACTTTCCTATCCATCAAGCACAAGTCAGTGCCACGTAGAGTGTTTGTAATTATCGACTGAAAACATACCAGCAAGTGCTCGTTGTGCCTCTCTTTCCCGAAGGAACTTTTCAGTGCGGACATATCGTTGCTTGAAGTGGACATTCCCCTTGGTGAATCGAAAAGTACTAATATTGCCATCCCCATTGAACCACTAGAGATATGTAAGCTTCTCTATGCATGAATCATACTTGTTAAAATCTTAGACTCACAGGGTCTTTATCAGTCAAAGGGGGGAATTGAGGATCAGGCATAACCCTATAGAACGTCCCATCGATGTCTTCCGGAATGTCACCCTCAACTTCAAGGAAATTGATCTCTCCCTCGAAACGACAAGGCTTCATGAACCCCGAGAATTGAGGCTCGCTGGAGAACGCCCTGCTTGGCTTGGAAGAGACACCGCGGTAGTGACCGGCCATGTTGAGTTCGACGTTCGAGGGAGGGAATTCTGTGTGTCGGCAGTAGATAGCAGATAAAGGGTTACTGGTTAATCATTCGATAAATTTGTTGGTAAATGGATAAGACTCGTATAAGTATTCCAAATCCGATCGGGCCTTCGACAGGGCAATGGTACTCCCGATTTTCCCCCGTCTGCGGCATGCACCGAGATCCGGGTTGTGGCTAAGACCGATAGCTCCGCTGACAAAGCACACATGACCCTCAGTCCTTCCTTAGGAGTGGAGATGTTTTATTTTTAGAACGCGATTTACTTAATGACTTCACATCATTTAGTACCATATTTATTGATTGGGACGGGCAATATGCGTCCTTATATGAAACTGCTGTCATCACCAGAGAAGGACTTCAATAGCGTTTTCTTTATTTCGCTATCCAGGCTACCTCTCCTGATTAGCACATAAGCCATATAAGTATCTTTTATGCTTGTAAGGTGAAGTACTATTGAACCCGTTCGAACCATTTCTGAAGATCAGTGGCGAAAAACTGTCCCAATTCAAGTTCGTCTCCAAATCCAAAGTCAGGCGTCTCCCATAAGGGCATAGTGGAAATCAAGTCTGTTTCCAGGTCAAAACAATCGACGTCTCCGGCAGACTGTGGCTCAACAACTTGGGTCTGGACGCCGAGGTATTGGGAGGACTTCGGTTCTGAGATACGAAGTTTGAGCTGAAGGAACATTGGGAGGCGGAAGGATGAGACTTACCCCAGTTATTGACTATTCTGTGAAGTTGTTGCAAGAATCTCACGCAACGTACAACAATCGGGTTGTCACTGCTGAGTTGTGATATGGCCTCGCATGCTTGATTTAAATACCGGCCAGCCTGGCCGCGTCGACTCTCGACTCCCATTTCATTCGTAGAATCTTGGTCGATTAACATACCCCCGAAGACTGCCAGAGCCGCACTGAATGCTGTTACCTGTCAATAATAGCACTCGATTGCTATAGAAAGGTGAACAAGACTAACCATAATAAAGCGTAAACCACCAAGCGCCGATAAGGTGACGACCATGGTCTTGTCTCATCATCACGACATGGATAACATCCAGCATATTTTGTGCCACCTGGACAAATGTTCTGTCAAAGTTGGCTTGCATGTTGTTGACAGAGCCCGAGTTGCGATATTGTACTTTCGTTTGCCGACTGGAGGCGCTCAGGGTTCGAATGAACATGGGACGGTGCAGTAGGAGCTGGGCATTCAGATATCGTAGAGTCAAAATGACTCGAAACCGTTCAATCGTGGTATCCTGTACCTCTACATCTGTAAGTTGCAACAACTCGTCGGCACTGCAGGGACGCAGTTGTACTGGCAGACTGCCTTGCCAGTCTGAGAGCTCCTGTTCAAACTCAATGATAGCTGTCATGGCACTGGTATCCGAAACCTGGATATCGCAACCAAGGTTACTGCCATACAGAGTAGTTATTACTTTTCCCATAATCCTGTACGCTGATCTGCAACAGTAAGCACTAATACAATTTGAGTCACAGATAGCCTTACACGGAAGCGTTATAGAAATCGGTGCTAAGACGTTGATTTTGGTCAGAGACTGAAGTATACAGAGGTAGATGCTCAGGTAAATCCAGTCGGATGTATTCTTCTGGAATCGTACATGGGCGCCCAAAGGTCATGCTAAGGCTCCTACGGAGATTTGTCAGTTGCAGATCGATAGACCAACCACGTAGGCAGTCCCAGATGACATGAGACGACTTGATTAAAATGGAGTTGGTCAAGAATGCATACCTGTCAAGGAGGATACACCCAAACCATGTACGCTTCCGGATCTCTTGTTGAAGAGGGGTGAACTTTGATGCAATGTCCCTAGAATGAAGTCCAATAGACATGGCGGCTTTGACAGATAGTCCATGTATGGTCCAGGTTTGGACAGATCTATGGGTACCTTGCAGGTACTGGGTTGTCAAAAGAAGATATTGAACTGCGATCGATTAACTTTACAGCGTTCCAGCCCAACAAGGATACAGCTCAAGAACCTACCTATCTCGAGGGTAGTGCCTCGGAGCATTTGTGTCTGGCATAGCTCTTGAGCTCGACGGTAGAAGATATCGGATTGCTCAAAATGGGAGTCGCTTCCGGAATCCTCCCAGCAAGAAGTACAGGTGGCCATAGCCAGAATCATGTTAAGTAAACCCAGCCAAGTCCGGCTTACGTTACTTCGAAAGCCACTTTGTCGGAATTGATGATATGTTTCGAAAAAGCCTTGCTCGTGTATATATGGAAAGAGAATCCCCGTGTTGGAAAAATATGCTCGAATAAGCCTCTGCATCTCGTGATCTGATGGTAACCGATTGGCATCGACTTTACCAGCGTCGTCCAATCCTCCCAGTGAAGCCGTGGCCAACCTGTTTGAGCTACTTACAAGACCTCCCTCATAAGTACTTTGCTCCGATGTTGTAGTTAGGGGTGAATGGTGGTTGATCAGCTGCTTTCTCTTATCGACTGCTCTGAAAATATGTCGCATGAAAGCAATATTTGATGACGGACCTGCACAGTAAGGAAGGTAAAGATCAGCCGAGCAACCCAGCTGGTAATGCGCGCTTGTTTCTGGGTGCACCTACCAAAAAAGCCACAATCTTGTTCATCGACGAATGATACCGCCATACCGTCAGTCATGCTGTGATCATGGGAGCTGTCTTTGATCCCCTCGATATTGATGACCACATCATCATTTGCGACAATATGATCGGAAGGACGATTGTCAAGGATTGGCAGTTGGTCATGCAACCTTCCATGTTCTGGGCGAAGATTTTCTAGGTCACTAAGTCTGTCACTGTGACCTTTCAAAGTGGTCTCGAGCAACTGGACTTTATGCTCCAAGGCGGCAAACACACTAGCATGAGCAATTAGTAGGTAGGCCAGCTATCCGCAGTGTGGTTTAGGGTAGGCAGGCTGATACGGAAGATGGAATGTTAAGGAGCTGTTACTCTTTGGGAATTAGGAGGTTGGCAGATGTCTCCTGCTGCTCGTATGTACATTCAAACCCAAGTTTATCGCACGTATCGCATCGTGGTCGACCTCCGTTGCACTACGATATCTCTGTCAGTCGCTGTTGTGGCCAAGTAGTGTAATCAAAAGGGTGACGTACCCTTGATTTTCGAATTCTGCACGCGGAACAGGCTAACGCAATTCGGCGTCTCTTGGGTGGTGGCTCCGCTTGTCGTTGTTGATTGGTATTGTTTGTCCCAGATCTGGGTGGAGACTCTTGGGTGGATGCCATGAATCACTGACTGCTACGTTGAGCCTGACTCTGAACCTGAATACTGCAAAGACAACAGTTCGGGGAAATATTGGGAGAGCCGGTTCTTGTAGCTCTTCCCCCCTGGCTGGCCTGTTGCATGTTCCCCGCCCGCCTCAGTTACCGAGACCAGGGTTTCCCCTAGAAACGGGACTAGCGCGTCGCAGATCATGGGATCACCCAATCAGATAAACGACGTATTCTTTTGACTTTGCTGGGGCTGTTATGGTGGGTTGCCTCCGGGGAACCATCGGGAAGGACGCTGGTGGCATGTAATATGTAAGTTCTAAGTCAAGCGCTGCACTATGGTATGACATGAGCTCAATTGATTGTAAGTCTCGTAAAGGTTACATACAAACACGACACGCAATCAAAATGAAGGTGGCTTGGCAACGGTTGATTCGCTTTGTTGCTACCGACGGACGCATCCTGAGGGGCGAGCCCATTCTCCCTTCCCCCAATTTTGATCTCGGCGACACAACAGAAGAGACAGGTCTCAAAGCTCGAGTAATAGAAGGAGACGACATCTACGATGAAACCGGTGCCACACGAGTCACGGATGAGGTGGTAACTGTCAAGACTCTTCTCGGGCCTTTGGCATCTACCGACGTTCCCACTATACGATGTGTTGGACTGAACTATGCGACTCATAGTAGGTTGACTTCCATCTCACCATGCCAAGAAAATAATGAATATTAACAATCCCTGCACTTAGTTCGTGAAGCTGGGCGCAAGGTTCCGCCATTCCCATCCATTTTCTTCAAGCCATCTACCACAATATCCGATCATGGCACGAACGTAGTTATACCAAAGCTTGCTCAAGATGACCAAGCAGATTACGAGGGAGAGCTGGTGAGCTGAGACTTTCTTACTCACCACCTTACTTTGGAAGTACTAACTTTTACGTTCAGGTTGTGGTTATTGGAAAGGATGCCAAGAACGTGAAAGAGAGTGAAGCTCTCGAGTATGTTGCTGCTTATACTGCAGGAAACGATATTTCGTCTCGCAAATGGCAGAGGGACCCTAACCTTGCTGGTGGCGTTCCCCAATGGGGGTTTTCAAAGGGATTTGATACATTCGCTCCGTTGGGTCCTGTTCTCGTCTCGAGCAGCTTGATTTCCTCCCCCGAGAAGCTTCAGCTTCAAACAACTATAAATAAAGAATTACGACAGGACACAGGACTTGATGATTTGGTATTTTCCATTCCCAATCTCATTGCACATCTGTCCTCAGGCACGACCCTCCAGAAAGGCAGCATCATCATGACAGGAACTCCTGGCGGTAAGTCCACCAAGACCACTTTCTTGAATGAGAAAATGCTAACCAGATAACCGAAGGTGTTGGCGCTGGCCTGAAGACTCCCACGTACCTTCTGCCAGGGACAAAGATGGAAGTGAAGATCACTGAGATTGGAACTTTGAAGAATGGGGTAGAATTTGAGTAAACTGGCAAGGACTACGGGCAACGAATATAACCATGTTTTCTAGACTACAATTAGCAGTGGAGAATAAACCATGTGTTGAAATATCTCACTATCTCATATAAATTCCAAGGGACCTAAGGCGCAAGTTTTATTGCATAAGCCCAGTTAGACCGACTGCAAACTCCATGCAGTTGGTTAGCAATTGGACCAAACTATATCGATTAAGACTTAAGAGGGACAACTACGTATCCAAGAACAGTAAGTTTACTGTCCATCAATTTCTGCTGTTGTATATCGAAAACCGGCAGGAGAATCTTCAATAATATATATCTAGGTCTGGAACAACTTTTTTGATACATAATTACACGTCAGCCTTTCTATGTGTCCAGTGGTCCTCCATAGCCCTCTCTGCGTCATACCCATAAGCCCAAAGTTGAGTGATCGGGTCACTCCACTGGTTTGTGCTCTCGACAAAAGGTCTCCCCTCTACTTCAGCTCTCATTCCCAAATCCCTAGCTTGCTGCAATGGGCCATCTGGAAAGTGCCAGATCCTTCCGTTGACCAGACTGGCAGACTGCATCCCATAGCTTCGACTCATTCTCTCATCCTGGAATGCACGTAATGCATCCGGAACCTCCTCCTTACACTTGATCTTTGAGAGTGAGGTCGCTAGAGCTGCACCGTCTTCCACAGCCATTGCAGCTCCCTGTGACATATAAGGTACCATGGCATGAGCTGCATCGCCAAGAATCACGAGTTTTTGACTCTTAGATATCCACGTCGGCAGTCGAGCACCGGTTACCAGAGGCCACTTGACAGTCTGCTTAATCTTATTGATCAAAGTTACTAATCTGCAAGAATAGTTAGCTAGCTGGAGCCAGGCCAGAGTAGAGATAGCTGACCTTGGGTCCCAGTCGCGGAATGACTGTCGCATCTCTTCGAGTGCATTCGCTGCATCCCATGTGCTAGGCAAGGAATGGTCAATATGGGAGAGAACCATGTTGAATGAATCACCACCAGCGATACAATATGTCATGACGTGACGATCTTCCCCGATCCTAAGTTACGACCAGTTAATGAAGTACCGTATTTGGGGCAGACATGATGTTTGTGGCTTACCAGATATTGATACCTGGCCTCTCCAGAAGCCAAGATGTCTCGTTGTCGTCTTTCATGTCCTCGGTATGGACAACGGCACGATAAGCAGCGAAGCCAGTCCTTTGTGGTGGTGGGTCCTGTCCGCCAAGCACAACAGGCCGCGCTCGCGACTTGACACCATCCGCAGCGACGATAAGGTCTGCAGTGTATTGCCGCCCATCGGATGTCGATGCTGATGGGATTGCCTCATCGTAGTCAGTGACCCTACTACCTGTAATTACCTCTACCCCATGCTTGGCAGCCAGGCTCTGGAGAGCACGGTGAAAATCAGCACGATGGATGACAAAGTACGGTGCCTCATATGTCTCCGCAAAGTCAGAATCTAGCTTCGTGTAGCCAATTGGTTCGCCATTCTCCCATCTTCGAAAGGTCATACTGTCTGGTTTGATGGCGTACTGTTCAAGGTAAGGACCGATGCCCCATTTTAGAAGCAGCCTGGCTGAGTTTGGGGGGATCTGGATGCCAGCACCAACCTAGGTCCACGTTAGCCGGTTTCCCCAGTATGCACTGTAGATATCAAGGATGAAACGTACTTCACCAAGAGCAGCTGCTTGTTCTAAAACAGTTACCTCGTTGCCTTGACGAGCGAGGGCAACCGCTGTAGCCAAGCCTCCGAGGCCCGCCCCGACTACCAAGACAAGGAGTTTAACTTGTGGCTGATGAATAGAGTCTCGATCTTCACGAGCATTCTGATGCGACTGATGAATCCTCTCGAGAAGCGCTGTGGATCGCGAGGGATAAGCAACCTCCTAAAGACTGTATCAGCAACTGTTTTCATGACGACGGATACCCTTCCATGAGAGTCGTACCGGCAGAGTCTTGCTGATTCCATTTGCAACTGCCATTTCGTAGATGTTCCGATTTGAGCTCTGGTTAAATTACTAATCTTAGTCTATGTGACAAATATGGAATTGATTCCTTAATATTATCTCATCTTTATCAATCAATAGTCAGAGGTCATCGGGAACGTGTCCCGATAATGCCCCGAGGCCGCTTGCCAGACTCAGCCGGCTAGCCGCTATCCGATTCGGGCCTTATTACCAAAGAGAGAGAGAAGTTAGTTTTAAATAATAATAGCCTTAGCGACCTTGTCGTTGGCAGAGATAAGAACCCTAACCTGAAGTAGAATATTGACACACTCAAGACGAGACGCCATCGTTCAACAACAATCATCAAACTCAAAGATCTCCAACAATTCTCTCAATCGTTCCCAAGATGCCTTCTGCCAGCTCCAGCGCAAGCGAAAACCCACAGCATACCGCTGCCGTCGCTGCCGGGTCGATACAGAATCCCGACGAGTTGGTTGCAGCCCTCCGGGCTACAAATACATCTCCTCTCTGGGCCCAGATGCAGCGATTGAACCCACCTGCACCCAACCCACAGACCATCCCTCATGTTTGGAACTATGACGAAATCAGGCCTTACCTTGTCAAAGCAGGGCAACTGATCACGGAGAAACAAGCTGAACGCCGTGTCCTGATGTTGGGCAATCCCGCAAGAGGTGCCGTGCTTTTCAATTGTCCGCTTCTGAATCAGCATTATTAACATGCAAGTTACAGAAGCGCCTTATACCACAGACACTCTTTATGCTGGCCTTCAGCTAGTACAACCCAAGGAAACAGCACCTGCCCATCGGCATACCGCATTTGCCTGCAGATTCATCATCGAAGGCACCGGAGGCTTTACGGCGGTCCATGGCAAAAGAGTTCCAATGAGGCCCCGCGACGTCATCGTCACTCCCACTTGGAACTGGCATGATCATGGTAAGAAAGGAGCTGATGAGGAAGGTGGGGATGACCAGCCCGTCATCTGGCTTGATGGACTTGACCTCCCCAGTTTCATTCACTTTCCTGTACACTTTGTGGAGCACTATTCTTCCGCACGATACCCAGCCGAGGATTTTGCAGAGTCCGACATTGTCTATCCGTGGGACAAGATGCAGTCACAGTTGGATACGACCACTGATGGTTGGGTTTCCAGACCCTACTTGAAGGGAAATGGAGCCGAGAGTGAGTTTCTTTGGTACTCAGTTCAAGACTTTGCTTACTGACAAAACCTCACCAGTTGGTAGAATTATCGGAGCCTCTGCAGAAAGACTATTGTCTTGCGCCACCTCTCCCGAAATCCGGGAGACTAGCTCTGCAGTCTATCATGTGATCGAGGGTTCTGGTTCGACCAAGGTTGGCGACTCTGTACTCAAGTGGAAGCAGGGGGATACATTTTGCGTCCCAGCCTGGCACAAGTACCAACACCAAGCTGGAGCAGAGGGTCAGGTCTATCTGTATAGATTCGATGATAAGCCGATGCTCAAGGCGTTGGGTTTTTACAGAGTGGAGGGAGTTGACGTGGAGACCTATGTATCAGAGTAAACAGGATGTAACACACAGCAATGCCAGAGCAAGCTTGAATTGAACCACCACTTTCATTACAATTAGCGTGTTCTGGATGGAACATTTTGCAATGAGTCTTTCTGAGTTCTGTGGTCTTCCATACTTCTTCTTAGATACATGTTCGGCTTGTGCCTATCATACTCGAGCAGGACGGATCAATCCGGGGACCACCCGGCTAAACTGGGCTATGTTTTCATTTGTCCGCCCGCCCTGTACTCAACTATCAAATCCTTTTAGACTTAAGGACATAAACTACTCAAGTACATCTTGCACCTTTGGGTTATCCTGGTAGCAAACACCCCGATCAACTATTTTTACGTCTCGAGACGGCTAAGCTCTCGTGATGGTATCGGCCAGGTTCCATAAATACTGGGTGCTGCACAATCCATTGAAACTCAGACTTCAGTGGATCAAGAGGCTGTATCACCAAAGGGCCACATATTGTTCGATGAACACATGAGGTGCTCTGGCCGTTTCATGAAAGAAGCATGGACCGGAAATCGATCCGGATATAGGAAGTTCCGGCAACTTTCCGACCTTTCCCCTAAATCCGAACTATCCTGGATGTATCCTGATCGCACAGAGGCCTGAGTTTATAGTCAAGGTCCACTCTGTTTAGAATAATATTCGGAAGAAAAGTAACCCAATGGCCATTTGACAACCACTTCGAAAGCCTATCGCAGCATACAAGATCGTTGAACACTGAAAAGCAAAAATGCAGGACTTAGCTGCCAACACTCACTCAAAGAATGGGTACATACGCGCACATGTCCCATTGCTCATTGATGGGAAGCCCATTCTGAGAACTTCGGATACGCTGAAGCATCACGGTTTCGAGGGCGGGTACTTTCAAGGCGCAGAGATCTCCGACTGTGAAGAGGCTGCGGCGAGCTGTAACAGAAGCTTCGTGGATTGGTCAGCGACGTCCCCAATCCATAGGCGTGCTCTACTTCTCCGACTCGCAGAGGTAGACAATTCAAGTCAAGTCAATGAAAGGAGATTACAGCTAAAACTTTCCTTGCAGAACCTGGCCAAGCGCGAAGACGAAGCCAAAGCGATAATCAAGTCAGAAATTCACTGCTCGGATGATTGGGCCACAATCAACATCAATGACAGTATAAGACATATCGAAGAATGCGCGTACCTACTGACATCAAGGACTTTAAATGGTATGATTCCTTACACTGACTCGGAGGGATCATACGGTCTCGTTTTTACACGCCCTCTCGGTGTTATATTAGGCATTGCTCCATGGAACGCCCCCCTGTTTCTGGGGTTCCGAGCAGTCATTGCTCCCGTGGCTATGGGTAACACGGTTATCCTCAAGGTGAGACGTTCATCCAATACCCAAGCCATCTCCGGTCTCATACTGATTACATGCGGTTCAAGGGCTCCGAGCTAAGCCCTCGCACCCATCACTTCATCGCCGAAATGTTTGGACAAGCTGGCTTTCCTCCGGGGGTTGTCAACTTAATCCTCCACCGACCGCAAGACGCGCCTGATATTGTTGGACATCTTATCCGACATACTGCAATTCGGAAAGTCAACTTTACAGGCTCGACTGAAGTTGGGCGAAGTATTGCTCAACAGGCTGGCCAGGCTCTCAAGCCGGTCCTTCTCGAGTTGGGTGGCAAAAACTGTTCGATCGTTCTAAGAGACAGCGATTTAGCCCAGGCTTCAGAAGCTGTGCTCACCGGTGCAACTCTCAACGTAATCAAGCCCTTGTTCTATCATTTTCTCGCTCCTCATGCTGACAAGATACCGAAATGAAGGGAGGTCAGATCTGTATGTCAACGGACTTGGTGCTTGTTGACGAGAGTGTCATGGATGATTTTAGAATCGAGATTGCCAAGAGCCTTGCCAACAGATCTGGAATGCAATTTCGACTCGTTGGCTCAAAGAGCCCATCAAGAATTCGGGCTCTTATCTCTGACGCTGCAGCCAAAGGGTCATCCGTACAGTTCTCATCCAACCTTGATGCAGAGTCCGATTCGCCGCTCATTCCAATTACTATATTTGACAGCGTCAATGATTCAATGGCCTACTTCAGGACGGAGTCTTTTGGACCTTGCATTGGAATCGTAGCTGTTTCCGACGAGGCAGATGCAGTCAAGATTGTGAACGACAGTGGTTACGGGCTGTCCGCTTCCATTTGGACCAGAGACCACTACAGAGCATTGAACCTAGCCCGCAAACTCAAAGTCGGCGCTGTTCACATCAACTCACTTACTGTTCACGATGAGCCGACACTGCCACATGGGGGAACGGGCTTAAGTGGGTTTGGAAGGTTTGGGGCGGAATGGGGCCTTGAGGAATTCTGTGAGACGCAGACCATTATCCTAAACCACTAGGGGCATCGCTACCTTTTCCCCCCGTCACCTTCCTGTAGTTTACACCGTTCAGTTAGTCCCAGTTGTTTTAAAAGTTATTGCATTGAGCCAGTAGCGTTCCCATATTAATTTACGATAACTCGTGTTGCACCCAATGCTATAAACAGCATTCAACATATCTTCTTACGGTTACAGTAGACAGTACCCAGGAGTAAAATAGTTGGGTTTTATACTGACAAAAGTAAAGTAAGACAGATTCTTATCACACACCCTATTCTCGTAGAAGTCTCTGGCTTGAAAACCACGGGAGGGCTGGACCTCATCTAGGTAGAGAAATCAGTCGTGGATCACTATTTCTTTTTGGTTACTAGAACCAAGCGGGAAGGAAAGGGCCTTGTTGGCGACAAACTTCCCGGTCAGATCATCGAATAATCTCACATCATGATTGCGGGGAGAATCTGGGGTAAACCCGTTTTAGAGTTTGATCTGTCCGGTAGTTGCTTTCCCGGGGTAAAATCGGGAAGACTGCCCCCGACCCGAGATGAGCTTGCGTAATTACTATTACAGGCCCAGTGCATGAAAAGGAGCAGTACAAAGAGTTCAATTCCATTCATTGTTACCTACCACTTGGCACTCATCTGGCGCTCTTACCGTTCCCATTCTCACATTACCAACCCGTAACTCACTTAGAATCCATTAACCGTTTATTCGAATCAACTACCTTGGCCGCAGTCATGTCTCCCCTCGTACGTCCCGTCGAGATTATCCAATGTTCTTTGTCGCAAATACCAACTAACCATTGCTTTCTAGGATTGGCCGTTGTGGTGGCGTATCTTGGTGCTTCTCAATGTCAGTTTCTACAATCTTCTTGGAAACGCGTGGTGTGCCGGTCTCTCTCCACTGTTCGGGTTGATCATTCAAGAGTTGCATTGTTCGCAGTCCCAAGCATCGAACTTGGTTACATACGCTCTGTTAACTCTTGGTCTGTCGGTAAGAAGCTGTCTGTATCTTGTTTCTGTCTAAGAAAACAGCTGACGTTCATAGAACCTCCTGGCCCTGCCGCTATCATCTTTCTTCGGGAAGCGACTTACTGTCCTTGTATCCCTCGCTTTGTTCATCGCTTGCAATATCTGGTCCGGTGAAGCATTGACCTACGACTCCCTCCGAACCTCACGTATATTGGGTGGATTGGCTGGTGGTCTAGTGGAGGCTCTTGGACCGATCATCGTCGCCGAAACCTTTCCGACCCACCAACTCGGCCGAGCTATGGTTGTTTACGTGGGCTTTCTTGCCTCTGGCTCTGCCATCGGACCCATTGTGTCTGGAGCGATAGGAACAGACCTGGGTAGTTGGCGGTGGTACTTGAGAATAATATCCATCTTCATGGGTCTGAACCTGCTTTGCTCTATCATTATGTTGCCAGAGACAGCTCATACGGTTGATGAGGGGGGCCATAATCCTCCCGGGGGGGTCAGCGGCGGAGACACAATTGAACACAAACCAACTACAGCATCTGTTGAAGATGTTGGTTCCCCTCCCCCAGCCTCCGAGATGTCTTCAGCGCCATTAAGAGAAGAATGGATATCCAGGTCTTTCAGTCTAGACTGCATCCCTTTGCAGTGGACTAGAATGCCTTCTTTACTTGTACAGCCACTTCAGCTCCTTGCAGCACCACAGGTTCTTGTCACGGTCTATGTCTTCGGTCTCACAATTGGCTGGACGGTCATCACCTCGGTTCTCATCTCCCTCATCTACGCCTCACCTCCTCTGCTTTGGAAAGCGCGTTCTATCGGTCTTATTAATGTCGCGTCTCTACTTGGTCTCCTCGTTGGTCTCCCATTCGGTGGCTATTTTGCAGACCTTCTATTTCTTCGATCGGCACGCAGGAATATTTCAGGGCCAGATCCAAGAAGTAGACTGCCCATGGTGCTACTGGGAGCCCTCAGCAGCCCTACTGGATGTCTGGTCCTTGGGCATGCTCTAAGGCGTCCCGATTCTTGGGTTCAGGTGTGCGTGGGATGGTCACTTCTCGCTTTTGGCTTGACGGGCTCTGCGAATATTCTGCTCACTTATTCCGTGAATAGCATGCCTTCCAGGGCTGGGGATATCGGGGTTTTAGTGAATGTTATGAAGAACTGCCTGGCGTTTGGTGTTTCCTATGCTTCAGTCCCCTGGATGCAGGGCATGGGCGTGTTCGAACAGTTTGCGATTATGTCTGCTCTTCTCTGGCTGGGCTACCTACTTGTAATCCCTATCTGGTTTTGGAGTCGAGCTATTGTACAAAGGAGCGTTTCCTACACGCGACAAGGACCATAGATTGAGTTTATAGGCGTGCTTCATCATGGAAAACGGTTCTTATAGTACCAGTACATTATTGAGGCTGACGTTGGTCATCATTTCCACATTGCTTATTCCCCTGGCACTTCCATGGTCTAGTACCAATAGCGTGTAAAGGTCCCACCAACTTTCAGAACCATTGATTTTCAAGCAGGGGCTCACCAATCACACTCTGAGAATTAAAATTACACCACGTTTGGACCCTATTGCCGCCGCTGTATCAGGTCTAGAACAAACCTTCCAGAAGCCTAGTTCTACAATAAAATATCTACAACAGTCTCCCACTTTATGGCGCCGTCAGCTACTCTGTACTTAACTTCATCCTACAAATAAATCACTCCTTTAGCAAACTACAGTCTCTCGTTATATTCTTTTCCCTCGCATCGACGCTACAATGAAGTCCAAGGCCGTTTTTAGCGTGCTGGCGTTTCTGAGCGCCAGCGTTCACGCTGGACCTTGCAAGCCAATCACTTCGCAAACCACCCAAGTTGCCTCTGCTACAACAGAGGAATCTACCACTATCGCGGCACCCGATACTACTGAAGCTTCCAACGCTTTCACAACTGAGCAGAGCTCTCAGACAACCGAGGAGCCTACGATCGAGTTGACGACGACCACTGCAGCTGCCGACACGACTTCTGAGGTCCCCACAAGCACCGAGGAAACATCCACAACGGGTGCAGCGGCGTGCCCTACTCCTGTAAGCTGCAACAACCTCGGCTTCGACTGGGCATACTACAGCAATCCTGCCCAAAATACCGACACTACCTACTCCTCTTTCCATCCTGAGTCATTCAAACAAAAGACTCCTGTCTATGTTGGTACCACTCGCCAGATTGGTGGCCTCTATCAGCCCGGAAACGGGGCACAAAGTGGCCCTATCTACGGGTCTTCTGACCTGAACCTCGACTACTTCGCCCTGAACCACCATGCCTACCTGTATGCTTGCGAGGCTGGCACATACAAGTTTGACATCCCATACGTCAACGATGCACTATATCTCTGGCTTGGCCAATACGCATATGCTAGATGGTCTTCGGACAACGCCGATGCCAAGGCCCTCTATAACCAGCCCGATCACATTGCAGGAAGTGCTAGATACGAGGTGACACTTCCCGCTGGTGTTTACATCCCCCTCCGCTTTGTTTATGGCCAGGCGCAGTACGGTGGCGGCTTTACCTTTACTGTCACATCCCCCAGTGGACAGGTTCTAGTTGGCAATGACGTTGCCTCGAGCCCTTACATTGTGCGATATTCATGTGATGGTATCCAAGCCCCGCTTTACCTTCCCTTTGGGTCGGAAATTTAAGCGTTTCTCAGTCCGGTCTGAACAGACAATAAAGAAAGCAAGCACTTAAGACATGCCTGTCTCGGTCCAAAAGGGATTCTGCAATAGTAATAATATTATTTTAGTTCAATTTCTCTTCATCGCAATTAATTAACGGTGTCTTACTGATTTGTAAAGCTATGGGGGATAAAGCCTGACGAGATTAAACGATAAGGTCGATTAATAACAGAGATAAGATATGACGTAAGACCCAGAATAATGGCCTGCACAGCCGATGAATCGGAAAAAGGTTAGTCCGCTATTTTAGCAAGGACGGCCTAGGATGAATTGGAGAAACTGCTGCCAATTCGCAAAAATCAATTGACGAAAGCATGATCAAGGCATCAATCTTGATCATCAATAAGAGAAACTATAAGTGAGCATAGGCGCAATTAGAGTTAAAATAGCTCTGGAGTCCAGGAGACTTAATAGACATTAAAAGAAATTGACTCTGTTGCTGTAAATCGATTTGTTATCATCATTATTCTGGTATCGGGTAGGAAATGCATTTGTCAGTAGCATGATCCACTTTGATTGGTTCAGACTAAAACAATTCTGGATCATTCGTTGGCTGCAGCCTGCGGGGATTCATAATGTGGATTTCCAAGCAGTCGAAGACGCCACAGTGGCTGGGTATGGCTGTGGAAGGACGGGGTACGTACTGACAAATGGTGTCTCACTCAGCAGAAAATATTTCGTGGACCTTCTCGATGCTTCGAGTAAGATCATGGCCCTTCGACATGGTGAGTAACAGCTTGCGCAACAACGCGCTGCCTAAGTGCCAATGCAAAACATTATTGTATAAATAAATGAGTTTCGACGGCCTTGGTCAATTTTTAATTATCAGAATTCAGTATCTTTACATCTCAATCAATTACACCAAGCACAAGCATCCACTCAGCCAATCAAAAGCCAAAGCCATTATCACAATTACCTTTTCCAGTTTACCACCAAAACACATCAACACAATGGCATTCTTCCTTCCCCGCACCGCCTACCATGTCCAGGCCCCAATCAACCCACTCTACCATCTACTCAGGGAACTCGACCAGTCAGTCCTGCAGCCCCAACAGCCACAGCCACAGCGAAAGCGCCAATGCTACCCTCAGCAGAATAGCCGCGCTGAGGTTGCCTGCCCCACCTACCGAGTTAACGCTCGCCCATGGGAGCCCCGCTTTGAGGCTCACGAGACAGAGGACTCCTTCGTTATCTATGGCGAACTCCCTGGTCTGAACAAAGAACACGTCACTGTCGAGTTCCCTGAGCCTACCAAGCTTGTCGTCAGCGGCAAGGTTGAGCGATTCACAGATGCCCCCAAGGCAGATGAACCCACCCCTGAGAAGACTGCTCCCACCCCAACCATCGAGTCAGACAACGAAGACACCCGAAGCAGGAGCTCATACCAGGCCACCGTCGAGGACGATGTCGATGGTGACGACTTTGAGGTCTTGAGCCATACATCAGGAAAGTCAGAGACAAGCAACCAGCCAGAGCCTGAGACTCTCAGTGAGAAGGCCAAGGAGAAGCAGCCTGAGCAGCCTGAGCAGCCCCAAGAGCCAAGACGCTCTGGCTATCGCAAGGAGTTCTCCCGCTACTTTAACTTCCCCACCTATGTCAACCACGAGGCAGTCACTGCAGAGCTCAAGGATGGCCTCTTAACTGTGGTCATTCCCAAGGTTACACCCAAGTCTCATCGCATTGAAATCGAATAAAGGGTCGGATATTAGTTGATAGGTTGTTTCAATTGTTGGTTTTAGGCACGAGAATACTGAATGGCTTTTTATTATAATACTTTACTTACTACTCAATCAATTATCTCCTTAATACTGATCAATGCCAAGTCTAACCTTTTAATCAAAGTCTTTGATACTCTTATGTCTTATCATTCCGCCGTGAAATAGCGTCCTTCCTATTGTAGATATCACGTCCTCCATCGCGTTGTGACCTACCACTAATAACAATTCGAGACACATAAACTCGCGATAGTTCCTCCGGGGGAACCTTTGTGTCCAAAAAGAACGTCATAATAATGCCTTTAGCAGTCAATAAACTTTATCCAACTGGGACTTTAACCCTTGCATCAAGCGAAAAGTCCGGCAGGGACAAGCCGGCTGCGTGCATCAAACGTTGACACCATAATCGGCTGATTGTAATTATCTTATATCTATATGTGCTCAGATGACCACCAACAGGGTACCAATGGGGATCAGAGTGATGTTAAGAGCTAGTCTGATATTGGATCAGATGAGGTGTCGCCCGGGGACTATGGACTCAACTATGAGACTGCCATTGACGTTTTTGAGAGAATACAGAAGAGAGCCAATCTTTCTGGATCTTGATAGCTGGATAGCTTCTGAGGGCCTTGCAACGTGGTAGCCAAGCATTCCAGGCAGCATAAGCATAAACAGGCAGACATACGATATAGTTCCCGGTAAGAGACAGCGAGCTCCAAATATTTACTTGAGCTCACTTGATGGAGGTCTATTTTTCGATTTCTAATTCAAGCAACACTGACCAGACGTATGAAGCCAATACTACTCAGAAGCCAACTGACGACCAACAGGCCGCCCGTCTCGCTAGGGCAGAGGTCAATGCTCAAACGTGATTCATCAACTTTGTTATGCATACCGACCAACAACGAAACTCTGGTCTGCGGAATCGGATCATCTACACTGCCCCTGCTCTCATAAGAGCAACCCCGCTTCAGGCAACAGGTCTGAGAGCCTGTTCTAATTCTCAAGACGGTATTTGAAACCTCACACTATCATCTTTCACTAGCATCTTTCTGAAATCAGCTTCAATGTTTACAAACAAGACTTTGGTATTCTTGTTCGCACTCTTGCTTTTGACCGTTTTCTTCTCCAGTTCTTATCGATCACAAGAAGACCCTATCGACCCCGGACCAGAAATGAGCGCAGCGGAGGATATGTTAAGCAGTGAAGGTGGCTTTGATGGCGAATATGGGAATACCTGGTTCCCCCGAAGCGAATTTGGTGGCCAGCCTGGTGGCGGATTGACTGGATGGCCCGCAAAAGGTGGTTACTATAGCATTCATTGCTCAGTGGCAGAACTCAATTTTCTTGGTGTCGACCTGTTTAAGCCTACCAACAGATCAGATGATCCTCAAGAGGAGGAGGCCTGGTGCGCCAAAATGCGCCAAGTAGGCGCCAACTGGTATCAGGATCCCTATGCAGAAACAGAAGAGGCGTCGCACCGTGCTTCTTTGGGCAGCAATGCACCCCGACTGTATCTTGGGTGGCCGATCGACGGCGGTGTCTGGGCTCTCCAGGCAACAAAATTTCAATCGACCTGGAAGGGTCTAGGAAGGATTGACAACGTGTTTACAATGGAGGAGCGTTGGCGGAAGATCAAAGAGTTCGGTGGCACGTTTTATGCTGAGCCGAAAGATTGTCCTTATCTTGACCTTGATGGCTCTAAAGAGCCAAGTGGTCGACCTATACCTATTTGTACCCCATAAACATTACTTGTTTACCTCCTCTAACAATGTCTTCGCTGCTAATTTACCCAGATTGTTTGAAGCCAATGGGGAATCACCAGTAAGCAACAAACGATCGCGATGGCATTCTCCAGTGATGTCCTTGTTAATCGGCGTCACTCCAAGCTTCTTAAGTCGCTCACCAACCAGCCATTCCATCTTTCCAGGAATATAGCCAATATCTATGTTGGTACCCTGATCCAGCGAATCAGGGAAGACGTCAATGCTGTAACCATCGTAGATAAACTTGGACCCCTCTGGCTTTCCAATATCAGCTGCGAGGATACTGGCTGGGCCGTGGCAGAGGGTGATAAAAAAGCGATTGTTGGCGTGAGCCCAACGAAGAATATCACCGACTGTCTTGCTGAAGGGTACACCGTTGAGAACGCCATGGCCACCAGGAATAAATACTGCCAAGTAAGGCGTCTCTTCAGTAAACCCTTTACCGTCCTGGCCATGCCAGACTTCAGAAAGGTTGAGTGGGCTGCGCAGCTTCTGTTTGTACTTGTCGTAGATCTCCTTTACGGCCTTATCTTCCTTTGGAAACGCCCACATTTCAAGTTTAACAGGGTCTCCCGAAAGCGTGGCGACATCAACATCGAATCCAGCAGCGTCAAGGTGATATATGGGTAGCAGCATTTCTACTGGGTGGTTACCAGTTGAGAAGAACTTGCCATCTGCCATTTTGAGGTAACGCTCCTGTGTACCAATCATGAGGACCTTCCACTTGCCACCGGTGTATTTGTTTGGATAGTCGGCTCCGTCAAAGTCTGTCTTGGCAGTGACGTACTGCGTGAGAGAGAAAGGTGATGGGAAGTAGGCGTCATCCTCTGCCATGTCGCGAACAGGTGTTTTGTCATTTTGGTCTGGCATGATGTCGTTGTGGTGGGAGGTCAACCCAAAAGAGTGAGAAAAGATAATGGCTTTGAAAGTACGCGTTTCTGAAATATTCTCTATGACTGGAGACGTTCAGAACAAGTCGGGAGGATGAAGTTCTCGTGGGAGACATCATCGAGAAGGAGGAGAAGGTTTTATAGACTGTGGGGTTATTAAGGTTTAATCTAACGACCCTGGAGCTGATCTTCAACTGGTTTCCTGGTGATTGGGTTCTTGAGTTTCATGCATGATTGGACGGACCCCCGCATAGCGCTAACACCTACAAATACAAGTTCTTACAGAACGGTATTATGAGATAACGATTAGTGCCGAACGCATCATCATGACGTTTCGAACAGTGTCCATTGTCATTTATTATGCTTTGCTAGTAACACATGATGCGCATTGTGTCTATGAGATACAGTATCCAGCATGTGATATTTGCCTTCCTTTCTTTCAATAGTAATCTCAGCTTGCAAATGGTTAATTCTTCCTTTCTAGGCCAGAAAGTGTGTTCTCTGCTTAGCCAACGGATTGGCTCTTGTGGGGTTTCTCACGATAAGGTGTGTTCCGAAAGTCATGGTCTATAGCAGCCATTCAAATCTTCAGTGATTAAATTGACTGACCGACATCAAATGAACAGTACTTAAAATACCTCGTGAAGTCGCTAGGCTGTTTTGAGTTATCATCTAAGTCGTAGATTGCCATGGAGTATTTCCCTGCAGAGATCTGTACAACCATGTGAGGAAATACCAACCCTTGTTAAAGGAAGACAGAAGTGAGATTACAAGCCAGCCCGTGTCTGGGCTCTCTCTTATGCATTCAGAAGGGTGTTCGCATTGCGACGTAAAGCTTCGAGTAAGTATACCCGCGTTACAAGAGACACTGGTGTACTCACCCGTTGACTCTTCTAAATCCTATCATCAGAATACTCTGATCTATCAGCATCCATATAGTATTGTACCAGGCGCTTGGTGGGTTAACTTTGCCGACTTCGGTATCAGTAAGCAGCTGGACACGGATGCAAGTCTCACAGCATTATCTCTATCCCGACTGCGGCTTATATGGCCCCTGAGCCATGTCAATCTGGAAGCTTCAACTTTCTTACCAATGACTACCGACCGGCAGACGTGTGGGCTTCAGCAGTTACAACCTCCTTTATCTTAACAAACACTATTCCATTTTGAGGTATGGCCTCGACAAAACAATATGCAAATGACCATGGAGAGACCTTTCCCAATGGGCTGGTAGTCTGTCTTATGTTGATGCCCTTTTCTTCAAAAAGAATGCTTTGGGAAGAAGTCTTAATCTCGGGATTGGGATAAAGCTTTAGCCTTGTGTAGTAACTATCGACACGTTTCCGCCATCGGAGTCGAGAAACAATTCCCCTCATTACCCCAGGGTATAGGTTATGCGGGGTCCGCAAGTCTGGGTCGTGCTAGTGCTACTCTAACTGACTTTAGCGTTTCGCCTGGCCACACGCATGACTTGATGCAACCGTGCCTTACTCGGAAAGTCAACGCTAGTGGAAAAATCTGGAGAATATGGGGTAAATCTTTACGCGCGGCAATTAAGAATTTTCTCTCTGATTCATCTACATAAATATAGGCTTCCCCAGTCCATGGTTTCCCCAGAATCGACAGACAACAACCCCAGGATTCAATTGACCCTTGTGCTGGTCAAGGCACCTGTTATCAACCATGGGTCTCTCTATCAACAACATCTTTGCCGTCAATGAGGACCGGCCCACTCCCAAGGCCGTGTACAACTGGCGCGTCTACACGTGTGCTGCCATCGCCTCTTTCGCATCATGCATGATCGGCTACGACTCTGCCTTCATTGGCACCACAATCGCTCTGCCTTCCTTCACTGAGGAGTTCGACTTCGCATCCTACGAACCGAACCAACTCGCTCTTCTCAAAGCCAACATCGTCTCGGTCTATCAGGCCGGCGCGTTCTTCGGCAGTCTCTTCGCCTACATCACCTCGTACTTCATCGGTCGACGTTACTCTTTGATCGCCTTCAGCTTCGTCTTCATGCTCGGAGCTGGCATGATGCTTGGCGCTAATGCTGAGCGCGGCTTGGGACTCATCATCGCCGGTCGCGTTCTTGCCGGAGTAGGAGTGGGCGCCTGTTCCAACATGGTCCCCATCTACTGTTCTGAGCTTTCTCCTCCTGCTATTCGTGGTCGCCTGGTTGGTATCTACGAACTGGGATGGCAGATCGGCGGCCTTGTTGGCTTCTGGATTAACTACGGACTGGCTGAGACGATGGCCCCCAGCCACAAGCAGTGGATCATTCCTTTCGCTGTCCAGCTTATCCCCGCTGGCATGCTGCTTTTCGGTGCCTTCTGGATCAAGGAGTCTCCTCGATGGCTCTTCTCCAAGGGCCGACGTGAGGAAGCCATGAAGAATCTGTGCTGGTTGAGACAGCTGCCTGCTGATGACCTCTACATCGTTGAGGAAGTCAGCTACATGGACCAAGAGCTAGAGCGCTACAACCGAGAAGTCGGTCCCGGCTTCTGGAAGCCATTCAGTGCGCTCAAGAGCCGACAGATCCAGTGGCGTTTCTTCCTGGGTGGTATGATGTTCCTCTGGCAGAACGGGTCTGGCATCAACGCTATCAACTATTACAGTCCTACTGTCTTCAAGAGTATCGGAATCCAGGGCACCAACACCGGTTTCCTTACCACCGGTATCTTTGGCGTGGTCAAGACAACTGTCACTATCATCTTCATCCTGTTCTTGATTGAGACTGTTGGACGCAGAAAGCTGTTGATCATTGGTTCCGTTGGTGGTTCTCTTTGCATGTGGTTCATCGGAGCTTACATCAAGGTCGCCAACCCTGCCGGCAAAGTGGCTGCTGCTGAGGCAGCTGGAGCTGCCGCTCCTTCAATGTCAAGCGGTGGCATTGCTGCTGTTTTCTTCTTCTATCTTTGGACTGTCTTCTACTCGCCCACTTGGAACCCAATTCCCTGGGTTCTCAACTCTGAGATGTTTGACGAGAAGTCCAGGTACGTTACTGACAGAATTATATCCTTTGACATTTGACTAGATACCTAACATTACGCAGATCCCTCGGTCAAGCTTCCGCCGCGGCAAACAACTGGTTCTGGAATTTTATCGTCTCTCGATTCACTCCTCAAATGTTCATCAAGATGGGCTACGGTGTCTATTTCTTCTTCGCGTCACTTATGATCCTCTCCGCTACCTTTGTCTTCTTCTTCATCCCCGAAACCAAGGGTCTGCCACTTGACACCATGAACCGACTCTTTGAGATCAAGCCTGTATGGAAGGCTCATGGCCAGCTTTCCGAGGAGTTGAGGCTACAGGAAGACGAGTTCCGACGCAACGCTGAGGGCAGCAACATTAGTGCTGAGAAGGCCCAGGCCATAGCTGACGAGCGTGAGGACGTCTAGAGAAGAAGCGTGGAAAGGATAGCTTAATAGTAAATTTCCAATGTTGTATTCAGTATACAGGGAAACGATTGGTTACAAATCAGCGCTTTACACCGTTTAAGAAAACAGATAATTCAATTTAGACTTCATTCTCACTATGGGCTAAAGACCTTACATACACAGTAGCTCAACTATAACTGATCTCAAGTTCCAAAAGAAGCTCCTTCCAATTCTGCTCCGCACCCTGTACCCAACTGCACTTTTACGTAGAATTTAGATCAGGATTGAAATGGCAGTGTTCTCAGGTTGCAGAACGGGGTACTCGATAGTTCCCTCAGACTGAATGGCCGAGATGTACTCAAACATCAGAGAAGCATCCTTGAGACGACTGTACAGAAGCTCAGCTGCATCTTTGATCTGTGCGGCCTTGAACTTCTTGTTCTCGGTGATGGTTCGGTCCTTGTTCACGTTGTACAAAGACTTGGCGTACGTGATCAAGTTGTATCGATCCTCGACCTTGAAGCTGAGGAGCTCGGGGAGCTGAGCAGCCAACAGCCAGTCCTTCCACTTAGCATCCTCGGTACCGATAGGCAGAGCGTCGGTGAGATGCTTCTCAGTGTAGCCCTGGAGGGCTTTGAGATCCTGAGGTAGAGGAGTGCAGAGTGCTGGGGGCTTGGAAGGCACGAAGCTGTAATAGTAGTCCTGTAGGTAGTTGACTGCGGTGTGCTGAGGTGACGCAGTGTGAATGCACATTGTCACAGCGTCGATGAGCTGGTCGAGAGTGGTGATGGTAGGGAACGACTTGATTTGACCCTGAGTCTGGATTTCTTCGCACCACGTGCCAATGTACTCATCACTTCGCACGTCCTCATCGGACTTGTACTGAGTCTCCAGGACGGCCCTGACAAAATCACGAATGATGCCCCACAGAAAGTACATGCTACTAGCGTAAGGGTAGTTCCTGTACTTATCGCCCTTCTCACCCTCAATGTCGAATCCTCGCTTCTTGAGATCGTTGGGAATGTACTTGTCCTGGAAGTTAAAGTTCTTGTACGACCAGTCGACTAACTTGTATGCATATCCCTTGGTGTCGAAGGCAGGACTACTGGGTCCGAGACCGGAAACTCGGGCGATGACGCCTGGAACAAGAAGCTTTCGTGCTGCGGCGTTCAAAGCAAGAGTTCGGTACCAATGAGGGCTGAGAATCTGGTACAGGATGTGGTCCTCGGGGATTGTTCGGTTGGTGGCGACAATAATAGCCTCCTCGACCATATGGGTGTCGACAAGGTGGGAAGCAATCTCGTGTCTCGCCCAGTCGGCAGTTTGAGCTACGGTCTTGGCGTATCTCCAAGGCCAGTCATCCTTCTCATCAACAGGGCCTTTCTCGTCAGGGCCCAGTCTGCTGTTGAAGATGGTTATCGAGTCATCGAGAGAGCCTCTGTAGTCTAGCGTGATGGCCAAAGGATGAAGACGTCCGTCCTCGTGAAGTTGGAAAATAACGATGGACGCAGCAGCATATCGGCAAGTGGACTTGCCCGTTCGTTTACCACCGATGTACTCAGAAATCTGGTTTTGAAAGATCTGGTCGTTCTTAACACCAGTAGCCTCGCGGAAGTACGAGTAATCCTGGATGAGGATATCCTTGCCATCTTCGAGCAGGCTTTGCACCTTATCAAGCCGTTGCTTCTTGGCCTCAGCGATATAGGCCTTGACTCTGTCTGCCGGGGCCGTCTCGATAGTGCATGGGTTGACGCCACTGAAATGTTGTTGGGCGAATCTGGCATCAGAGTACCAGTCATCGTGTTCACCGATATTTCTACCCTTCATGATGTCGGAGTTCTGGCTCTTGCTTTTTGGCGAGTTGCCGTTGCTCGTGGCCTCAGCGCCAGGAAGGTTGGCCTTGTTGTACCTCTCAACATCGGCGATGGTGGGGCCTTGGTATGGAGTACCTTCATGTTCAATCTCATTGGGTACGAGGAAGGATGCTGCTTTAGCGATACCGTTCACCATCGTGACCTCTGCCTTATCGAAGATGACACCGACACCATCCGATCGCGACTTGCAAGAGACACCAGGAAGCGTTTGTCGCTCATCTGGAGGAAGGTTTGTTTCCTCGTTGTCTTGAACCTTGAGGTGAGGAGGATAGCCATCACTTCCGTCACTCCATTGGTAGATACCTTTCTTAATATCAAGGTCTCTCTGGGTAGGGAAGATAGGCTCAAATCCTCGCGAGTCAAAGTGAGACACAGCACTGTAATTCTGTTAGTGGTATTTCTCTAAGAGGTTGGGGATTGACATACGCGTCTTCAAGGATACTGTAGATCTCAGTCAAGGCAAGTCTTGTGCCCATGTATGATCCCTTCTCTAGACCCTTGTTAGCGACGAGGCCACCGTCGATTGTGCCATCGTCGTTGGTGCTGAGGGCAATTCCTTGCTTCAAGAGCTCATTGATGAAAACTCCCTTATCCCAAACCTGCATGGGATCTTCTTCAATCTTATGATTGATCCCTGAGTTCAGGATCTCGTCCAGTTTGGACTGAAGAGGAGCAGAGGCAGTTGTGGACATTATGAAAGAATAGATAGCCTTAAAGTGAGAGGCCAAGGTACTTGGTGTGAAGTGGTTGTGACTTTTGGATGTGGGAGTGATGATGTTCAGTCAAGGAAGCGCTGGTGATGGACTTTATATCTTTCAAGATCTTGTCTTTAAGCCTTCGCATCTCAATTTTTCACGAAGGGTCAGATGGTAATGAGATGGCTTACCATCTCTGTACCAGTCGCATACTTGGTTAGAGCTGACATGTTCACCCTGGAAGTGTCTAGACCAAAGGGCCAGGGCACTGTTCTGCCCCAGATGTATTTTCCAGCTCGCCACTATTCCATTATTACCAGAGACTCAGCTTGCCAGATGTAAGCCATAGTCAGTGTCACATACGACATTTCCGCTGTGAATGAGCGAAAAAGAATCTAGCCCCAAAGAATTCAGTAGTATTGAACCATCAGACCTCAGCTCGTGAGGAGGTTATGAGACATGTGGCGACCGGACCATAATCTCCAGAGTGAACTAGGCGAAGTTCATAGCTGGAAGCAACATTCTGAGGGCTGTGGGATATCACATCGCTTAGCCTTGGTGTTCTGTGGAATTGATCCAATAAAGGTCAGTTAAGAAAGGTCAAAATCCATGGCAAAGAGGGTCCACGTGGTCATGCCAAAGCGAACCAATCAGTAGTTGGGTGTGAGTAATCGGGCTTTCGTATTGGCCGAAAAAGCGCTTCTAGATCTGGCCAAAATCATGGTTCAGAATTTTAGCTTCCAATTGTCTCAGTTCAGAACCTGGAAAAGGCAAAGTTAAACCAATGTGGCGGGCTGTTTGAGCGTATCTTGCTGATGGTATGAAACGGTCCCTAGTTTGCGCCTTGTCAGGTCATCAGTCCCTGCATCGTCTCAATCGCAGGACGAAGCTGTTTCCTCGTCTTGGACTTTGTGTTGATTACCATTTACTGCAATACCATGAGTAGACATACTCTTTATGTTGTCTACATCTCATCACCAATGGAAATCTGCATTAGCTCTAACCTTTCTAAGACGCTGTTTTCTTGTTTCAATCGTCTATCAATGTGAGTGTATGTCCCTCATTTGTCCAGCAGGATTGTATCTTTTGGACGATGACCCGTGTTTTAGCTCCGGGTAACCCCACCAGTCAATCGCTCCGCCAAGAACCGAATTACCAATATTATTTTGAGCTAACGGTTTCTAGACCCCGGCGGCCGTTGTGTCTTACACACTGATAGCCTTCTCGCATTTGGTCGAGTAACAGAAGTGTCTAGCTCGGTCGAATTTGTTACTTATTCAGCTGCTGTATGATGGAATGCGAACTCAGCCCCCGAAAGGCGTGATCCAGGCGGTGTAGCTGGTTTGGGCATAGGATCTTGTATGTCTTGTCTTGTGGCTTGCTGAGACTTAGACATTTGCTCAATTAGCGTGCATATGCAAGTCGATTTACTCCAACGTCTACTGAATATGTCTTTGGCGCGAACGAGCATAGCTGATGATAACATTCGAGACCTTCAAGGACTTTCTGGTCCGATGGCTCTTGGGTTGGTTCATTTTACCTCTCTGTACTGTATCCTCCTTTCGCTTCTTCTCAAGCTCGCTTTCCATACATAAAGAACCACCGCACACGTATGTCTTCATCTTGATCCACAACAGAATACCTTTCGGCATTATCTTACTTTACTCTACCCATCATTTCAGTCGAAACATGTCTATCCAAATCGCTAGCAGTGACCCCGTCTCAGCCGGCATCAAGAAGGATCCCTCAGCGAACGTCGTTGAGATCTCTTCCACTACTATCTCGAACGATGCCGCATCCGTCAATGACCAGCTTCCCAAGCAGCTGGTTGATGCGATGCAAGCTATCTTCGGAAAGCATCAAGGTTATCGTACTAGTGAGTGTAGTAACTCACCTCCGCAGCTCATGCTCATGCTAATGCGCCCCCCAAAGCCCATGCCAAAGGCCTCCTTGTAGAAGGAACTTTCACTCCAACCAAGGAAGCGAAGGACCTCTCAACGGCTGCCCACTTCAACAACTGCTCGACCAAGGTTATTGCTCGCTTTTCCGTGGGTGGTGGCCTACCTCACGTCGCTGATGTGTCTGATGGTGCCACACCCAAGGGTATTGCGATTCGCTTCCAGGTTGATGACAACACCCACACCGATCTTATCAGCCACTCTTTCAACGGCTTTGCAACCCGCAACGGGGAGGACTTTCTGACATTTCTCAAACTCTTTGGAGCTGATGGACGGGCTGAAGCTATCCTCAAGAAGGCCAAGGCTGCCAAGGCTGGGGGTGGCGACACTACCAAAGAGCAGAAGGCTTATGATGAGGCACATGCTTCCTTCCTGTCTTTCCTCAAAAAGCCAGAGAATCAATCTGCCGCGATCTTTGTCGGCTCTGAGAAGCCTAACCCTCATAACTATGGCACAATCACATACTATGAGCCCAACACCCACATTTTGACGAACAAGAATGGCAAAGTTACCAACGTCAGATATCGTCTTGATCCCGCCGACGGAGTATACCTCTATCCAAACAAGACTCCCGAGGACAAGCAAAAGCTTGCGCAGCTTGGAAACGACTATTTGGAGGATGATTTACGGGAACGATTCCCTGACAAGCCGGTCATCTTCACCATTCAAGCCCACGTTGCTGACCCAGACGATGTTTTGGATGATGCAACCAAGCCCTACAAGAGCACCACCTTTGTTCCTGTGGGTAGGTTGGAAATAAATAAGGTGTCCGCGGACAATGTCGCCCAACAGCAACAGATCGCATTTAGCCCGAATCCTGAGAAGGGTGGAATTAGGGGCATTAAGGCATCCAATGACCCTCTTATCCAAGCACGAAAGGGTGTTTACTGGATTAGTGCAGACCAGCGACGGAATGAGAAGCAAGTAGAGTAGTGTGAATAGAATATTTAGTAATTCAGCGTCGAGGAAGTGTGTCAATTGACGAGGGCATTAGTTACTCACCTACTTATTTTCAGTCAGTAAAGTTTCAGTTATGAGTGCTGTATGTCTTTCCCGGGTGGATCCTACCAAGATAACAGCGATAAGTTAATAGAATGAGTCAGCGGGGATAAGTCAGCGGCATATGATTGATGAAGTGGATCAAGCTAAGAACAGTAATAGGGGCAGCGTGAAAAATTTACCTGATTGGCTTGGCGTCCGTTAGTCTCTGCGGCTGGAATTCTGAAGTAGCAGAAGTCTTCCAGGCTGACAGCGCTGAAAGAGCTGAAGCTGTTGGTGGAGGCGTAGTTGTTGCTATGGAGGCTGTACCCACGTAGTGGGTTCAAAAGACTCTTATTTCTACTCCCAAATCCCCTCTTGTGTAGAGAATGTTTTTCTTTTCCTCTGTCCTTCTTGCGGTCTTTTGTCCTGTCAATTCAACCAATCGTTGCCATGCCTTTGTTATCCCCCACACTCCGCCAACGACTACTGTTGGCGACGAAAGTAGCAGCGGGAATTTCTGTTACTGGCGCAGTTAACTTCCACCTTCTTACAAGGGAATGCAAATTTGAGCCCTTCGGTCCCCTGAATGGCAGATCACTGTTCACGAACTCTATGCTCAAGCAGACGAACCCATGGAACAAACCCGTCTCTGCTGACTCTTGCGTGCGCGAAGTGCCATTTACAAAGCTTGACCCCCAATTGATTGAAGACGCGGCGAATGGTGGCACCATGTTAATAGAAAGGTTTGCAGCTGGGATGTGGGGAGGTTTTGGTAAGGATCTGGAAACACAGACATGAGGACTTATACTGACGCAGCTAGGATATGCGCCTCAAAGGAAGATCATGACATTCTTCAAAAACGAAAACTCCAAAAACGACGTATGGGAGAAAAAGGATCTTCTCGAGAGCAAGTACGAGCCAGGTATATCTACCCCTACGCTCTCCGGGCCATTTTAAACTAACATGTTCAAGGCACATACTTCACAAATCATTTCGTGGTCCTTTCTAAAACGCCAACGTGCATCACGATGAGAGGCTGTTTCGATCCGCACCAGTCACCACCGGCGCCTATGGATATTGACAACATGATCGAAATGCATGCAGTCCTAGACCATGAGAAACAAGCCGCCGTTCTGAAATTCAGAGCTCTTACCTTTGACGGGAGGAAAGAGGCGAGCAATGAGGAAGATCCATTTGGTGGATTTGGAGGATGGCTGCACAGGCGGTATTCCACTTTGCTGACTGAGTCGGGAGCCAGACACTGCATGAATTGAGCCTTCTCATCATTTTCCACACACCATAACATTTAACAGTTGCTGTATTTATAATATGTAGTGTCATCGGTGGGTCTTCTTTGAATCGCAGCTACTTGAATATTATGATTTAGGCGAGCTCTCTTCTGGCTAAGGGTTGTTTGATCAAGCACACACTTAAAGATATCTAGATGCATTAGTGAATACTAAAATCCTGGTACAAACCTATATCCCCGCACAACCACTACCGTTTAGCTTCATGGCGTTTAAGTAGAAGTATCCATAAATCGTACCATAAACTTGCGAATCCTTACCCCATTGTTTCCACCCCCGTATTTTAATGGTGGTCCAAATGCTGGGACTTGGTTGATCTCCTTTGAAATCTTCTTGTTGTCTCCAGTGAACTCGCCCTGCATCACATACCCTCCACGCCCTTTTCCCGATGTATTAACATTAGTCCAAACTCTGAGTACTACAATGTCTTTGTCCTTGACCGCGCGGTATTTGTCTAATCTATTCTCTGTCGGCTCGAGAAAAAATGATCCTCTGGCATCTTCGCCACCCGGGTACAAAAACCCCGAATCGGAGGTATGAGGGATTGGTCGCGTCAAGGCCAAGTAATTCCTGCCCATTGGCATAGATGGATTGGAGATGAAGTTCTTGGCGCCGTATGAGAGCTTTATACGCCGTCAGTTTAAGTCTTACCAATAAATATCTGAAGCTCTTCACCTTTGGGCTCTCGCCTTTAGGAACCCATCGTTCCATCTGCCAAATTGAGCCATCGGATTTGTTATCAAATGTGACACTCCCGGATTTCGCATCCGTGATGGTCTTTTCCAGTGAGAACTTGGTCTCATGGTTATACCCGCCCATCGTGAATATTCCTTCCAATGCAGTTTCTAGTGTTTCGTGTCAGTTACGTCTGAGTCAAGCAGTCTTTAGCAAGATATATACATACTTAGCGGGTTGATTCCGTCGCCTTGCAACGCTATGAGCATCTTCCCCATTTCGCAGTCTATGAGCTGGATCTCCTCACGAACATATTTACCCTCTCGTAGTACATTTGTTCCAGCGATTTTGCTGAATTCGTCATCTATACCTTGAAACTTGGGAAACGTGCTGATAAGCTTGGTAAGAGGGATAGCATCGCCTTGCTGGCTCCGTTTTCCTTTTAGCTCTGCGACAACAACGAGGTCGGTGTTATTGCAAACGTACCTCAACAATGCGCCAGTGGCGGAAGTTGCCCACAGTGCGGCACCACGCGGGGGGACTAAAAGTAATCAGAAAATGAAAACAGTAGGTACATATAGTTACTCACTCGTTGCAGAGTACAGTGTTCCCTCCGGTTGCCTCCCACGACATATTGCTCGCGAAGCTTTGGTCCTTCTGACTATTTGAATTGTGTTGACCCTGTTCGTGACTCGCTTCTACAGAGGCTGAGAAGCCCCACCCAGAAACGGAGGCGGCAGCAGCAGCTTTGAGATTGTTCTCACTCTCTGCTCGATCTACCTTCTCCTCAGAAAGACTCTGTTGCGAAGAGAAGAGTCGACCTCCGAGCTTGACTCGTCGTGAAAAGATATGGCCTGTCAACATTTATCTTGTTGGCTCGCTGGTCCTGAGCAGCGTGTGTTGAGATGGATGCATACCATATTTCTCCCCAAACTCTGTCACACTCTCTTTGGTCCGTTCTCGCTGAACATTCATAATGTCTCCCTTGATCTCGTCGGTGAGTTCAAGCGAATCTGCATCTAGATAGACAGTAACACGTGGAAACTGACAGCAGGCAGCATTGCGTCAGTAATGGCTAAATAGGTACAATCGTCCACTTAACTAACATTGTACACCACATGCATTTGCTTTTGCTCATGACTGTTCGCAGAAATACTGCTCTCCTTCTCGTTAGTAGAAAATCCGCCTTTAGCGGCAGCAGATACACCCCAGAATCCACCACTACTGTTTTGGGTCAGCATAGGGTTAATCTGTCACGGATTATCCCAATTCGACTTACGCTGAAGCTTCAATGGAACTTTGGCTGAAAGAGCTCTTGGCCATTGAAGATTGTAGGGTATTCTGCGTCTCAATCACAGTTACATAAGATGAGTCGTCAACCCTGAAGCGCGGGATGTGCGCTGTTAGCTATGGTGCATGATTAGCACCAGTGTCAGTTACTATTTATAGACGCTTACCCTTTGGAATTTTGTAGGTATTGATATACCCTTCTTGGCTGCCGTAGGAGCAGCAATTTCGTACGAGTCGACTTCGCGATCTTTGATCTTGAAAGCTTTATCAGAGCGTCAACCCAAGTAACTGAGAGTACGTGGTAGAAAGCGCTTACCATGAAATGGAGTTCTTTCTACAGAGAGATCCCTAAGTCCTTTATCGAACTTCAACCGTTGACCACTGAGCAGACAATTGGCTCGGGTAATCACACTCCAGTCTCTCTCACTCAACTCATCTGCAATACTTTCATTTATTTTTTAGCGATTGCAAGAAAAGGTTAGAGGAATACTCACGACGTCTTGACAGCTGGGGCCGCGGTCCACTTATCAGCTTGGAATGCTGATTGAAGCAGTTGCGCTCTGAGGGGACTGAGAGCCGGGTTTTCCTAGGCCTGATCAGTATATCATAATCCATGGAAGACGATTCACGACTTTAGTTATACCCGAAGCTTTAAATCAAGTTTCTTCTTAAGAAACTCTTGGGTCGCATCGTCGGTTTTGGTCTGAACCTTCTTCTTCTTGTAGTAAAACTTTGGGCTGTCCTTGACTTCAGGCTTTGGTGGAGCATCCGCTGCTGGGCCATCCGGTGGTGGAGCGTCCATGTTAGCTCCTTCTGGACCCGGCGGTTCAGTCCCCGCCACAATTTGGCTAAGGTAGACAGCGATCTCCATGTGGTCGGACACCTCGGCACCATTTGCATCGCAAAAGGGAAGTCGTGAACTATAAACATTGGGTGAGCAAGCAGTCCTTTAGCATTGTGAGACGGGCTAAACATACTCCAGGGCTCCGAGAACCTTGTGTTCTAAGAGAAACTCTCGAACTTTTGCCAAGGTGCGTTTGTCCGACTCCTTGACATGAAACTCGAGTGTCCGCTTTTGCTTGCTGACTTTAGTGCCGGGTTCATAAGAGAAGACACGGATAACAGAGCTTTGTGTTGGTTAGTTCGCCGTTGAAGTGTGTGAAGCATGCTGCTACATGCAGTCACCTACGTTGTTGTATCCTCTGCAGTCATTGTGGCTAACTAGTATCGCCAAGTGTCGTGGTTAGTAAAACAGGTTGGTGCAGTTATGTGATAAATAGACGAGGTACAAAAAAGACGAGGTTATCTTAGTTCAATATATTTCGTTCCTTCAGTAGGTCTTTTCTGTACAAAATGAGACAGGTAGGTCGAGTGAGGAACTGTAGCTTTGCAATCTTTACACCGCTAGAAATATGGTCTCGTCATTCCTGTAAGATATCATTGAATAGATAGAGCAATATGCATATTGTCTTAACCTTTCACTTTAAACTTCCACACCGCCAGATTTACACATGAATGATGTAATGTAAATCATGTCTAACTCTCAGTAGCAGTATACGGGAATGCTAGTGTTGTCTCAGAGTCGTCATAGTCTCTAGCATATAGTCCAATTTTAGCCTAGTCAACTAAGTCATTCGAACTGATAAGCGTTACTGTCCACTGAGCACCCAGACTGCAAGACATCCTCATGCAGGAGCTTATCCATCCTCAGATTCTCATGAGGTGTCACTCACATTCGTCCTGTAAATGGAAAGGATCGTCAGCAATGCGGGAGCTGGAAGTGGATATTATTCTAGAGTCGCACCAATGAATGGTCTACTGTATGTGTCGATGATCAACACTTTGTAGCTGCCTATGCTAAGTACATGATCAATCGACCCGCAGTGATGTGCGTGGCACATGCAGACATTCCTGTCGCCATCCGAAAGAAACAACTACACTTGAGATTTGAGTCGGTGAGCTCCCCGCACCATGAACTCGATTTATTGAAGTATAGCTCAGGGCTTTTGCACAAACCCGTAGCTCCATATAGACTTCGTGTCTCAATCGAGTTATCAACCTCATATACATATCGAATTGGAATATCCGGCACACATTCTTACCTCAACCCTCGTATTCTATCACCATGTCACCTACACAGGTACTTCGAGTAAGTCGCTTTGATCCGGCTAGCGCAACCTCCAAGGAAAAGCAGATCATCCAATGGGATAAATCCGTTTCCGGCCTTAAGCTGGGCGGAGTACGTAAGATCCTCCAGGACAACGGCGTTTTCGAGTCAAAGGAGTGCGTGCTCATCTTGTACTTTGGTTGTTTTCAATTGACGAATAGTGTTCAGCTTCAAAAGCCCATTCTGCGAGGAGAATGGCTCTGACGTTGGCGATGACATGGGATTCGATTTATATCTCAAGTTGCTTGGCAAGAACGAGCCGTTTTCTGATGCTGCTCTGAATGTCTACTTCAAGACCAAGAAAATCTTTTCGCCTGTGGACCAAGCAACGCAAGACTTCATCAGTGAGAAGCTGGACCTTGCATTCCAGGTAACGTTCTCAATCTTTCAGCCAGATTCAGCCAGAACTTGGGTACATTTGAGCTAAACCGTCCTGCCAACAGAAAGATCCTGAGTTGATCAAGAATAATCCGGAGCTTTTGACTTCGTCCTTTAACCCAAAGGACTGGAAGGCAGTGAAGGGGGAGATCAGGTACGGGTATCTTCCCATTCCTCAGAGTCTCGTTCCATTAACTTATGGATACATACAGTCATGCGGCCGATCTGACAGAGAGGGAGTGGAGCGTTATCATCCGAACCAACTGCCTCCTTAGCGGTCATCGAATCTTAACTACAAAGTATAGTAGAGACGGATCACCCATAGACAGAGTCCTGGATGGGGTAGAACGCAGTCCTTACAATGGTGTGAATGTCCAAGACTAGCGACTATACAAAGTACTAATTTACATGAACCAGCTTTTAAACTGAAACCTCGCAAGTTTAAGGCTTACGAGATATCATCGACCGGCTTTGACGCTCCTTCCAACAATGTTGGTGAAGAGGTAGCGCGTCTCCATCTTTTTCCATACAGAAACCTAACAACTCATTTGTCTTAGTGCGAATTCCTGATTCCCCATTTCCGCGTCGATGACGATTCTTCGGTCACTGTTGTAGAAACGAAGACAAGCTTTGAGAAGTCAATGGTAGACAGCTCCTTTTCAGAATCATCGATCCAGGTTGCTGCGTAAGTCAATCCGTTTTCTTTTTTCTTTTCTTATTCTTATTTTCGTTTTTTTCTTGTCTTTTTTCTTTTTTGTTGCGCCTACGTGTGCTGCAGTTCTATCGTACTGATTCCCTTTCCAGAGGTGGCAGCTATTTTGGAGTATCAGCAGGCGTCAAAGCTGGTGCAGCAAAGAGCAGTAGTGATGAATCGTCGTCTTTGTCGGCAAGGGAAGAAGATTCTCTTGTCGTTAACTACAACGTGGGTAGCGCAACCGCTCACCGATTATCTACTTACCACAACTCCAGTTTCCCCGCGTGACCGTCTACTGGGACCACGACTCACTCGAAGTTACCAAGGAATGTCGTGACGATATCAAGAAAGTAATAGACCGCCGCTCATTGAACGCGTTTAACGAGAAGTACGGACACATCTTTTCCAAGCGCATTCAGCTTGGGGGTCGCCTTTCTTCATCTCAAAGGTTGATCAAGGACGACGCGGGTAGCAGTGCAATCCAAGCCGAAAAGCTCAAAGCCAGCGCGTCAGCTTCAATTAGCTCTTCGTTCTTTCAGGCTACTGTTAATGCTAGCCATGAGAAACAGAGTAAGCAAGCCCAAAGCTCCAATAACAAAAGCCTCAATAGTTCGATGGCTTGGGAGGCCACTGGTGGAGATACTTTACTTTGCAACAAGTAAGTACCAAACCTGCTGACTGACTGGGTTCCTTAATCGAACCTGACGGGTTGATAGTCCTGCTAAATGGTGTTCCACTGTCGGTCTGCACGACAACTGGCGGGTCGTTAACGTAAGTCAGAATCGCACACTCGGCCAAAGGTTATCTAACTGTACATAGCAAGACAACGTGCTGCCTTTATACATGTTTCTGTCCAAATTCCCAGCAGTCGGCAAACGTATAATTAACAGGTTTGAAAAGAGTGCCGATGATAATTACTTGGAGAAAAGCGGCATAGCCCCTAAAAAGAAATACCAAGTGTTTCAGCTGATAGATGTGGAAACTGGTCGACCAATCATTGTTGCAAATGGAGATACAACATTCGGTATGTGAATACAGGTTAGAACAGCGTTGAAAAGGTCCTGACATCAATTCCTCAGTCCAGAATCTCCCTCCAAAGATGCGGCCTACCGCCTCTGCAGCTAACGCTACAATTAAGTTGGGCTCCAGAGGCAATTCTACTACTGCGTCCCACTTTCTTACAATGGACGGTTTTGAGCAAAGCATAGATGGAGGGGTAAGTCTTTTGTTCTGAACTGCCATATAAAGTATTATTAGATCCCACATACTGCATCATTGTCTAGATATATAGAGCTGACATTGCCTCTAAACAGATTAAATATGGGAAAGACTTACGCGCTATATCTGTCGGACACCCTGACAGCTTTTACTTGTCAGGGTACAAAACAGACTCCCTGTGGGCTGGTAATCCCAAAGGCCTTGTGTGGCTTCATCTTACAGCTGAAGGTGACCCTATTTTTCTGCATAATGCCGAGTCGTTAACGAAGACTGGTATTATTCAAAACAACGATGTTGTATTAATAGTTTTGGGCGTCCATACTATTCAAAGTCCGGACTCTTTGCAACAGTACATTATACAGAATCGAACAGAGCAGGATATTTTACAATCAAGAAGCGAGTGGGTGCCACAACTAGGGGATTCTAGTGGAAAGGTTCGCCAGTTTAAGTTTAAACTTGTAAGAAGCTATCTTGGAAGATCTTGGGAAGACGCACTACTACATGCTCTTTAAGCTGTTTTAATGTAAATTATTATGTTCATGTTAATACATCAGGCTTTGAGGGTATAACTGCCCTGCATATATCGCACTTACATTAACGCCTACTTACCTTAGCACTATCTTAAGTAACTGAATTTCTAGAGAGTCTAACAAAAGGGATGGATATTAACCTTCCAAAGTAATTGCAGCTTACTTCTGACACTCTGTCATTTAAGTCTATACTCCCTCTTTGAACAATTAACTTGCAGATCACCAAGTCACAATATGAGAGGGTGTGGTAACAAGCGTATACGCAGCGAATTATTAACATAAGAAAGAGTTTTTCTAGTCTGCAGAAGGGGGCATTAAATTCGAGGCTTTTTCAGAAGATAGTTTAAAAAGAACGGTGAAGTATCATGTTGTCAAGGCAAGATCCCAAGAGTAAGTTTTACAATCTTAATTATCAAGGGTTTAAAAGCTTTAAGCAAGTTGGAAACAACATGCATCTACTAAATCGCATAGGCAAGCTACAATTCATCTTGAACATCTGCCTAGGACTGGGCTGCCTGATTTTTAGACTGTCTAATTGTCCCCTATAGCTTCACAAGCGTTTAATGCAATAGGATTTCCTTACCCGCAATATATCTATTTCCTTTAGGCTTCTCCCAAGTATAATACTAAGTATAGAACCCGATATTAGCAGTATTCTTGTAATCAAAGTCCGTAAGCTGAAACAAAAGGCCTAATGTCCAAATAACTCTGGCAATTCAATAAAATGCACACTTTGCAGTAACAGCATCATTCATCTTGAAAAGCGCAAGTGGAAAATCCATCTATTTTAAGTTTTTCCGAGGCGCAAGTCCTGAGGTATACATGGTAAAGTTTGCACCCACCTAACCCCCGCGGATAAGCTGAGTGCCGGGTTATCCGTTGATAACGTCAAGCGATGTGGTTTTGTCGCTTAGGTCCTGTCACTTCCAAAACATGTAATCTACGAAACAGTGATGGAGGAAACAGAGGGGATCGAAGGCTGTTGTGTCATTTTCTCCCATGTTTCCGTGGGCAAATTCGTGACCATCGTAATAGCCGTCACCTGGGACGTCGAATGCTCCAACAGCAAATTCAGGAGCATTGTGCGGCTTCTTAATGGTAACAGCAAGAGGTACAGTCGATTGGCCCATTTTGTCCTCATTGTACCGTGCAGCGGATGCGGTGTTGGGAAGGGCTGTATAGCTAGGACCTGCAAGGCACGACATATTTGTCTACCTCGCCAGTCGTGGTCCATTTGTCCTCGTGGTTCTGGACCCTTTGCAGGCAAAGCCAGCGTATGATATTTTTATTGAGAACTTTGGTCACCTCTCCCAGGGCCTTCCTGTCAAAGTTTTCGTTGTGGACTTTGGTCTGGTCTGTAAGGTCGGCGCTAGCACGACCGGGGAAGTGACATTGGACAGTCTAATAACCCTCTAGCTTAGTATCCTTACCAGTCTCCGTGTCTTCGGCGTCCACAAAAACTTGCTGGAGTTTGCAATAGTAGAGAGGGTTGGGAATTGGGGTGCTATCTTGCACCCTCTACTCCTTATCGATGAAAATATGGGGATGCTCTCCTCCCTGGTCTCATTCGAAATCTCATCCCAGTATGGAAGAGTCAGTCGTGTTCGAAAGACTTTCAAGACTTAGAGCGTACCAGTGGATTTATATCACACATGCTGTTTAACAAGAGAGTTAGATGACCTTTGCTTATCCTGTGATTCTTTAAGGTCCAGTGACAACCCCCTAGCGCTCTTTGGGCTTGGTTCCCGCCTGGGCTTCCCATCTGCTACTTCTAACAAAAGGGTGGCAACCTCCTGTTGGTGGGGACGACGAACAGGAGATACAGATGCATGTTTCTGAGTTTTCACATAAACGCTCCATTTTATGATTATTCAAGAAATTTAGAAATTGAATTGACACGAGCCTGTTAGGGCATCGGAAGAATGGAATCTAGTCTAGCAGCTTAAAGTCTCTATCAATGAGGTCCGAGTCCTGGCTCCCCGCTTCCACAGGAGGCCGCAATACAACGTTCATCATAGTCATTAACATAACCATGATGAGGCCGATCATCAGACTAGCAGTTGCTTCTGCCAACAATAACGTTGTAGTTGTCACTGTCGAACTGCTGGCCCCGAACGAAGTCAGCACTCCAGCTAGGAGGGCAAGGCCTGACTGTGCAAGGTGGGCTCTTGGTTGTGGTCTTGCACCGGGCGATGATACGATCAACGTAGTCAGCCAAGTAGCTGCACCTGGGCTGGATGTAGTGTCTGTTGTCGTTGCAAAGCCAGATAGCATCGCCATAAGAGCAGGAGACGCGAGCGCACGTGCCAGGGCCACCATTCACACCGCATACACTGTTGCCCAAAGATCGAAGGTACCTGTTCTCGCGTTGGGCAGCCTTCACATCAACATAACCGCCGTTTCCGCCAACATCACAAATGATGTGAGTCTAGATTATCAGTTAGAATGTGTCGCTAAATGGAATAGCAATGAATATGTATCTTACGGGGTTGCGTGCTTCAAGTGCGGATGAGGCTTCCTCCTCTTCTTCGATCAACTCGAACTCCGGGTTAAGTTCCTTGATCTGAGCGATGACCGACTGACACTCAGTGTTAGTATAGTTGCAGACAGCTAAACTGTTCGCACATGTCTTACCTCAATGGTACCGTTCAGGGCAACGGGAGCCTCTCCCTCCTTGATAACACCCTTCCATTGCATGGGAACAATCTTGTAACCCTCCATAGGAGCAGCAGCCAACTGGACGCCATCAGGAAGAGCCTAGAGAAAAGTCAGCACACTGTTGATTGTCTTTCTGAAGAATAAGGCGCAGGCCTTACTGTAGCAGCGACAGTGACTGCGGCGGCGCAGTTAAGAATGAGCGAGGTAACAGCCTTCATCTTGAGTGTTTGTTGATTTGTAGAGAAGTTTGAAGTAGAGGAGTAGTGGTTGTTGATCGAGCTGTCGAATGCAAACCATAGGGACAAATGTTATGGCCTTTATAGTTTTCGCAGGTCTCTACTCTTAAAGGTATCTAACCGGCACCTTCCTTTCCTGCACATATCTTTCGCAAGTCTCTGCCTTCGAAGTCATCTGACCTACCTTCCTTTCCTGTGCATAGCCTCAACTAACGTAAGCTGGGGTCTGCCAAGTACCCCAGGTTGCTCGTATACAACTTCATATCAATGGTCTATTTACTGACCCCAGCTACGATAGAATAGACTAAGCAGGCGGAGATTTTACAAGAATCTGCAATGTAATAGTCTTATTGGTTAGCCAAGTATATCCCCGCCCCCAATGGAGTGGTACTTGGTGCGGTTATTTAAGTGTCTCTCGTTTGAATCCTTCAAAGGACAGTAGATCCACTCGTAGGATTCAACCGCTGTCTAGGGGCATAATAGAGCCAATCCCCGCGCGCGCAAAGACAGCGTGTCAGCTGACCATGGCTTGGCATGTATTGTGGAGCATGGCCAAGACACGGTTGAGTCTGGACCCCAAGACTATGTCAGGCTGTGTGAGAATACAACGATCCTTCTGGGCGCAATCTAACTGTTCTCAGGCTTTGTATAATTTTAAAGAAGTGGGGGCCGTGAATGAGTGTAACAGGACATAAGAACCGTAAATCAGCCTTTGTCGATCCGCATGCTGGGGTGCAGAATCCGGACGTATCACGTGGAATGAATCCCTCTTACACTCCCTGGCCCTACAACAATCACCCTTTCCTGTTGGCGAAGTCGTATACAGATAAAAGGCCTTCCCTGTATCTGCATCTTGGCGGTCATTAGCACTTGATCCTTCTGAAATGCAAGGTGAATCAATAGCCGCCCAGACACCTTACTGTGCCTCTTTGCCAAGAGCCCACAATTTGAGACAAGGAACCTCAAAAAATTTCAAGTGAGCTTCATCAAGTCAGTGGCGAAGTCTCCATAAATGTTTTCATACCAAGTCTCCGAGACAATGTTAATGTCCTTACGAGCAAGACAACTAAGATTCCAGATCTTGACACATGTAAAGGCAGGAGGGGAAAAGCGTCTGATAGTGACTTTCAAACACAGAACAAGCCAAGACCATAGGGCTTCCTGATTGGCTCGGGCGGTTTAGTCTACCCGTCGGTTAGATCCGTCGGCGCCCGATTGGTTAATAACGCCATTAAATGCTCCATTTGTACCCTACACCCCGGTCAATTGCACAAGTCACAATAGCCTGACGAATGAAGCTTGCTGTTCCCATTGATATGTTGTGATATGGTTCTTGCTTCCATTTTTCCGGATCCTAAATTACAATAAGCGAGGTACCTAGAATGTCATTGTTGAACACAAAAGTTCTGACGGGACGGATTCGCCGGACTCTTAAGTCAACTCCCATTGAGGACACACGATTTCAATTGGCAAAACGCGGACTGTTGTCACACGTCATTTTTAATCAGCATTCATAAACCTCGGAAACGCGGCTATTCTTCGACAGTTTAGTTTTGTGAACTACAATTGTTAGCATCTTCATCCTGAGCATCCGACAAGTTCCTTTATGGTTTGCCATAGAGTCATGACGGAAGTGTTCCGGGTCAGCCGGAAGTTAGCTCGGATGGACCGGGATGTAACTTATTCAGCCAATCAAGAGGAGCCATGTTCAACTTTGAACGGTACGTTGCTGATGATGGCCTTTTTGACGTCAACATCTGTTATTCTAAACTCCTCAGTTTCCGATTGTGACCTGGTTAGAAAATCTGTTGTAGCGTTAGGCCGAGGGTTAAAAGAGGCAAAATGCCTTTTACAACAACAAAGCTATCAAAGTAATCACCTATAAAAGGGTTCTTGTCTTTGCTGTTGTTATCCCTCAAGACAATATTCCTTCTCGCATCAACGCTATCATTAAGGTCTTTTACACACTTTAAAGTCATCCATCATGTCTCAAATCCCCCGCATCGATGTCCATCACCATATCATCCCTCCTCAACTTCAAGGTAACATACATTCACCAGTTCACTATTTGAATCTCAATTGATCCGATTCTAGGAGTTGCTGCTGGTCTCAAAGGCATGGAAGTCCCCAACTGGACAATTGAAAGCGACATAGCGTTCAACAAGACATACAACATTGGGTCGGCGATTTACTCGGCCAGTACACCTGGAGTCACTCACATCGCTGATCCTGAGGAGAGTGCGAGAGTCGCTCGGCAGATGAACGAGTATAGTGCTCAACTCCGGGACGAGAACCCCAGAAATGGATTCTTTGCCACGGTGCCTTCTCTCAAGCACACAGATCTTGTTCTGCAAGAGTTACGCTACGCATTCGATACCCTGAAGGCGGATGGTGTCACCCTCTTCACTAGCTATGCCACGCCGGAAGGATATCTTGGCCACCCTGAATATGTTCCTGTTTGGGAAGAACTCAACCGTCGCAAAGCTGTGGTCTTTATTCATCCTATCAATGATGTCTCTGCTGTGTACTTCGACCAACGACTCCCAATGCCCGCTTTCGACTGGCCTCACGAGACTGGGCGTACAGCTATAGACATGATCCTTAACAGACGTCTTCAACAATTTCCTGATGTCAAGATCATTCTTTCCCATGGCGGTGGCACCCTTATCGCGCTTATCCAGCGAGCCACTATGATAGCTCTCCCTGAGTTTGGCGAGACCATGAGTGCTGAGGATATGATCAGCCAGGCTAAGCACTTCTACTTTGACACAGCTCTTGCTGGGAGCAAGGAGGTATTTCCCATGATTCTCGAGTTTGCAAAGCCGGGACATCTGCTCTTCGGGAGTGACTACCCTCATGCGCCAGAGCAGCTGAGTAAGGGCTTTACTAAGTTTGTTGACGAGTTTCAGATGGACGAGGAGAAGAAGACGGATATTTATTACAAGGCTGCCCTGGAGTTGTTTCCCCGATTGGATGATAGTTACCGTACTTGAGTATTGAGGGACTGGATGATTTGAATCCTGGCTTTAAGCAAATATCAGATTTATGTTCAGAAAGGATGTTACACATCAGTAGAATATAGCTTATTGTAATCAATAGCAAAATATTACTTTCCTTGTCTAATCTATATGCACCACCTCCATGCAACTAATAAGGTGTTTCCTTTGGGGGTGGAGGCGAAGCAACCAATTCATGTCTTCCATCAGGTGCTGCACCAACCTCATGACCTGGACTCATCATGTTGAGACCCCACATCAGCATCAGGATGCATGCAACTCGCACTTTCGCAGCCGTGATCTTCGAGCCACCCGGGATCCTTTCAGCCCAGGCAAATGGTGGAGCTCCAATCTTCTGTTCCTCTAGGGAACTATGCATGATAACCTTTACCAAGTGGCTGGTGGATTGTGCCACGGCATGGCTCAACCATAGGAAGATTGGCACAAGAATGGCCAATGTTCTCCATCGGTCACCCATCAACGACCCATCGCCAAACAGACCATCGACGATCAAGATGCCTTCTGTGTCGCCTGCAAGAAGCAAGTGAAACTGCAAAATGTACGTCTCAAGAGAACATCTTCCCAACCATGCCATGGCTCTAGAGTGATAGTTCCGGACCGAGCCAGACACATTTCGCAACGCGATGAACCCGAGAATTGGCACAAAGGAAGTGAATGGATGCCAGACTTTGTATACCGACATCTTGAGGTATGATGCTGAGTTGAGGTAGTAAGGCACCACACATAAGCCAGCCACAGCCAGAATGATACGAAGGCACAAGTCAACTGTAGTTGCCTTCATCTCGTGATGAATTACTGCCGTCAGCATGCCAACATAAACGATGAACATGTCCAGCGTGACACGATATTGCCATTCTTCTGCGTTCCACTGTATGTTGAACACGAACTTGAGAGCGCTGAAGAGATACTCAGTGAATGGTGTGCCCATGAAGATGATTGAGGCAATAAGGCAGGAAACACAGATCTTTGTAATCACAATCTGTGGATCGCTATTATAGCGCTTACCACCGATCGCCATGGTTACGTAAACAACGACAAACCAAAAAGAGACGAGCGGCGAGAAGTAGTAGAACAAGTAGTCCGTATCCATGAAGTATCCAAGGGCACAACTCAAGATGTTAAGTCGCAGAAGCACAGTGGCAACACGGTGAAACGAAAAGTCCTTCTTCTTCATGAAGTATACTGTATGTCCATAGCCTGTTTGGAAGAGGTACGCTGCAACACAAAGACGAATGAAGACGTAAATGGATCTTCTGTCGGCCCCAGTCCAATGGTAAATAAGGATGAAGAACTGCATCCAGCCTTTCCACTCATCGGTTTGTTCGCGTGAGAGAAAAGGCTCATCGGTCTCCTTTGTCTCCACAGACAAGTCTGACATGTCCGATGAAGAGCGAGATCGGGTACGACGAATAGTTATGAGTAGAATTGCAATGCAGGGAATGCACAAGACAACAAAGTCTTGAAGCTGCCAAAGCTTGCTGCCCTTTGCCATCATCTGCGTTCGGTCCGCATAATAGCACATGAGTAGCACGAGGACTAGGGTTCCTGCCTTCATGTTGAAAAGGCTGAATCGCGGCTCATCCTGTCCACTGCAAATGTCCAGTATCTCGCAAATAATGCATGCGACCAGGTAGAAGACACCAAAGGCGACAACACCCAGTTGTGTAATTGGCTTGACTCCGTAATCAGTGCAACATGTGCGAGAGTACGGGTAAGGCTTGATGCGGTCGAGCTTCGCATTACATCTCAGGTTAAGCAGAATATTAACCCGAGCCTCTAAGACCTCCTTCTTGACGTGATATCCTGTTGCGCGCGGATCAACCCAAGTCTCGTTTTGGCCAAAGGTAAGCATGGCGACCGACCAAACCATCGGAAGCCTCCACCTGTCTTGGTTCTCTCGCAGCCAGTCTTGCATTTCGTGGATTTCTCCGGCCTTTCGCGCCCCGCGGGCAAGTCGTTCTGGACTACCTCCGACATAATACGGGCCTGCAGGAGGGGCGTAGAATATCTGGTTACCTAACCCATCAATGGGATCCATTGGCGATGTAAAAGGGTCATCGTCGGGAGTGTTGTCGTCAATGAAATCGGCGATCTTGGAATATCGATCTTTGTATAGAGTAAAGCGGGTCTTCCAAGGGATATTTGGGCGATCTGGATGGATAGTCGTAGGAGCCGTTCGGTTGGTTAATTTTGCCTCGGTTGCATTATCGCTAGCTTGTATTGTGTCATTCTCGTTGACGTGAGTGAAGGCCTGGCCAAACCATACACCTGCGGATACATAAAGCAAAGCGGGACTGGTTTGCTCATGGATGGGTGGAACGTCCCTTTTCTCCTCAGCATAGTTATTAAGGTTGTTTACAAATTCCTGCTGAGCAGCATTGCCATGGGAGGATAGCCAGACGTTTGGCAAACGCGTTATTGTTTGCCCGTGGTATGTCAAATTGAAAGGGCTTGCGTGTGGGTGGGGGAAGGGCATGTGTGCTAAATCATGGACGGCTTCCTTCTTGCCAATCTAGGCCTGGTCAGTGCTGGTCAATTGAAAGATTCTTACCATCACTTACCAGTCGACTGAATGCAAAAGCCACGTTCCGAGAAGTCGAGTCTCCAACTGAGACGATCGGACGGCCTTCCAGACACCGACGGGCATCCTCGGAATCATAGTGGTGCAGTATACATCCATCCGGTTGCCAATGAAGAAAGGGTGTCCTATTTCCAGCTTCATCTTGTGGTGGGTCTATCCAGCGACCGGTGTTCTGGACAGCGCGGCATCGATAAGGATCGTTTCCCGGGTAAAGTGTCTTCAAGGCTACGGCAACCAAAAAGAGGGTTGCGAAGACGGTCGAAAATATTCGAGCGATGGGTAGCTCCATCTTGAAAGACGAGATAGATGTGAAAAGTTGACTTTCCAAGAAATGGCAAGCTTGTAACTAGAGAAGTACCAAGAGATTAAAGAAATAGTGGCAGTCTCCTTTGCCTCCCTTGAAGGGGTAGGTGTCTAAGACATTTGTACGAAGTGCACCATTGAGAAAAGAGTATGATTAAGAAACCGAGACTAGTCTGAGAGATTGCTTTTCAAAGGCATTCTAAGACTGGAAGACTGGCACCTAAGTAACGGAATCAAGTCTTGAGTAAGACAAGTCATTCCTAAAAGGATATCCCTTGACCAGCTACAGCCGACTGGACCTGAAAACCAGAGCTCCACGTGACCTTTCCCGGAAGTCTTGTAGAGTGGAGTAATGTATCCACTGTAGGGTTAAGGTACCCCGCGTCTCACCCTTCAATAATTTGGCCGAGCATTTATCTCTGTATTGAACGCAGCACGAGATCCTACTGTTCGTACTATGGGGACTCCATTGATAACCTGGACTGACGATCAATCGACATACCCATGTGCGCTCGACACTCCTGGAAGGACAACCGCGAAGTATCTGGAAGAACTGTGGCAGGAAAGAGAAAACGGTTGTTGTCAATGTCTTGTTGTCTCTATTTGTTGCTCCCACTATAACAAAGATCTCCCTGACTTACGAGTTCATGTGTTTAAACGGGATGATAGCTTATTCCGGGTCTCGGGAACGGTTAACAGAGCGGGCATCAAGTGCGTTACCTACCAACTATACTACCCTGTGGGAACACAACAGCCAGCGTGGGATTTGGTGAAACCCGGCAGAGTATCGTTAGCTGGACGTCGAGAGACTTACAAAGAACTTATCAATGAGTGGATTGAGAGCTGCAATTTCACACACCAGGAATGTACAGTTAAGAACGCCGAGTTACCGCACCGGGTTCTTGACATTGGAGATGAAGCCAATGATCGGATATACCTTCACATTTCGGAAAATGAGATCGCTCCATATGTGGCATTGAGTCACTGTTGGGGTAAGGGTCTTGTTTTGCAAACAACGACGGTTACAATTGCAACTCATACCGACGAGATAAGTTATCAAAGCCTTCCCAAGACCTTCCAAGACGCCATCACTGTTACTCGCAACATCGGAGTTCGATACCTCTGGATTGATTCTCTTTGCATTGTCCAAGACGATAAACTGGACTGGGAAACCGAGTCTTCCAACATGGCCTCAATTTACAGCAATGCCTATTTGGTCCTAGCAGCGTCTCAAGCAACCGAACCTTCAGACGGGTTTATAGACAGAAAAGATGTTGACTTCGAAAACTCAGTACAGCTCAATCCTAGCAACTCTATCAAAGTAGCACATATGAAGAACCCCGATTCTTCCAGATCCGAGATATACAGCAGACCTATAAGTACCGACCCGTCGATAACCGGGAAATCTCAACATCGATGGAAAATAACTACCTCGCCATTGAATCAGAGAGGCTGGGTCCTCCAAGAGAACATACTGGCACGAAGGATCGTCCATTTTACTGATAGTGAGATGATATGGGAGTGCGTTCAGTGCCTCAAGTGCGAGTGCATGGAGGTTGAAGCAGAGAAGTCTGAGGCTACCCACTGGTCTGAGTTTAGCATGGTCAGGAACTCGAGAATGAAGAATCCAGATGAAGAGAAAATCCAAAGTACCAACAGGCTTTATGCCCAATGGCGCGAACTCCTGGGCCTTTACGGCAGACTGATTCTCTCCAAAGACGGCGATAGGCTACCAGCTCTCTCCGGTCTCGCGAAGCTCTGCCAATCACAAGGGGCCGGGAGATATCTTGCAGGACTATGGGAAAATGACCTATTGAAGTCGCTATCCTGGCACATACGTACAGATCAGCCAGTACAGAGGTGGGAAGAGTACATGGCTCCCTCCTGGTCTCCCTTCTCTGTAGGCTACATCAAGAGATGGGATGGACTCGCAGAAGCGGGATACTGGTACTACTATAGTGAAATGTACCACAATAGCTGGGGTGCACCTCAAGCACAGATCTTAGAAGCGCAGTGTATGCCTGCTGGAGAGGATTCTACTGGTGCTGTTAAAGATGGATTCCTCGTTCTACGAGGCCCAATGAGAAAAGATGACCCTGATGGACCAGATCATGAATGGGAAATCTCAGATTGGGAGGATTCAGACTATGAGGATTCAGAGTCTGACGATCCATGGACAAAAACCGTCTGGGATCATACTTCTTTGGACCATCGTATGGAAAAGGTTGAACGATCAGAGATAGTCTTCTTCTTACTGTGGGCCGATTTTGACATAGGTTATATCAGAGCCCTGTGTTTAATACCTGTAGAGAATGCGCCTGGAACGTATACTAGGGTTGGTATCGTGAACTCGAACCTTGAAGCTAAAGGATTAGGGGACTTTTTTAGGAATAGTAAAGAGGAAGAGGTTAGGATCATCTAGTGCTTCACATAACAAACATGACGGAAACTAGAGTGAGGTAGTAAGTTTAGCAACTATCCCTGGCATTGTCGTTCTCTGTCAGTTAAACCAATTGTCTTGATATCTCAAGCGCTATAAAGTAACCAATCGGAATCCAGTGATTCAAAACGTCCATATAACAGTTTTACTATGATTCTGTCTGTGGAGTATAGCAGATGAAACAAGCCTAGCTACTGGATTTTATCTATATGCACTAACCTTAAAGAGATTAATATCCGGGATCAAGAGTATTCCAACCAATGGGTAAGGATAGTTATTTGCACCGCCCCTAAAATGCCAAGATAGGTGAGATTCTAGTTCTTATACTACGAATCCTTTCCAGGTCTAGAAATCACCGATTTGTGCTCAGAAACCTTGATTTAATATCCGTACTTAGCTTCTTTTCTCATAACTCCTATTTCCTCTGTATATCCAGCCATGACTCAACATTCCAAGCCGTCGTACCTCCTAGCGGACTTCCCATCTACAGACAATCCTCCCGACACTCACAATAAGAAAGACGCCACAGCTACAGACCTTAGCGTCAACAGCGCAGATGCACCTCGGCCAAAATCGCAAAATAGGGACCGGGGCTTTAAACGGAAATTCATGCCTGGCAGGCTTTTTGCCGACTGCGCAGCGACGGTCGTACCGATCGCTCTCATAGCGTTTGCCATTGCTATAATGCGCCTCGACAATAAGGAGACAGACCAAAAAGAGTATCGGAAATGGAGAAATGCAATTAATGTGGTCAGTTTTGTTCTTTATGACAATTCTTGCCGTTTAACTAATTGGTGTCTTTAGATTGCATCCGCTTTCCCGATTGCGTTTGCTTCCATTGTCGGGCGTATGGTCTTTGAGGCTGCACGATGGAAGTTGGAGAAAGGAGCTACACTTAGGCTTCTTGAACAATTAATTGGCAGTCGCACTGTTGGGTCAACTTTCATCACACAAGTTTGCCTCGGAAAGTTCAATGTTCTTGGACTTGTGCTTCTATCACTATGGGCCTTTTCGCCAGTAGGATCTCAGGCCGTACTCAGGACACTTGGATCCAAACTAGAGCCAGTATTGTCAAATTCCAGTGTGCTTTACTTCTCGACCGATGCCGAGACACGACTTGCACAACCTTTCCCTATTGGTCCATACGGGGAAGATTCTGAAATTCGGAAGATGGGTCACATCAAAAGCATGTTTGTGGCCTTGTTCTTTACGTCCGAGGAAAGGAAGATTGATCCTATGGATCTTTGGGGAAATGTTAAAATCCCGAATCTCGACATTAATGATGATAGATGGCATAATGTTACTTCTGAACCGGGCCCGGACTCATACTCGGCTTTGCTTGGACTTCCTGTTACTAACATCAAACCCGGCAATGTAACATTTTCCCTCGAGTCAAGCTATCTCCACCTGGACTGCTGGAACTATTCCAGAACAGAAGACTCCAGTGATATCTTCCCTTTGTTCAATTGGACGAACCCATCTGTCCTCTACGAAAAACCACCAAAGCATAACGGTACATGGCATGGGCGCAGCATGTCTGAACTGAAAAAGACATGGTCTATGGCGGTGGATAGATTTGTTGGTCCGTACTGGGCCAGTTCGCTCAACATGACAGACCGGTTAGGCTATCAGCCGTTAAAAGACAGTTACATGGCCAATGGTCACCCGAGAGCCTTTAAAAATGAAACTGGTCTTAACGTCGCGCGAACAAATCTTCTTTTTCTGTCAAGTTTCAAGGATTGGGCACAGGGAGGTGGGGCAAGAATCAAGTCTCAATATGTCGAATCACGAGTTCATTGCTCTCGAGTTGATGCGTCTACTGCTCAGAACTGCTCAGTAACCGCACAAGGCCTTTCTCGGACGAAACACGCAACGGAAAACATCACGATGCTTAACTGGGAAACAGTCTGGGGTCGTGTGACGCTATTACCCACACTTCTAGACGGAAACTCAGGTAATGCTGATATCGCATTGCAATACTTGGATAATCCACGACGTAGTGCCGTCACCGGTCGAAGGATAGACGAAGATGCAAGCTTGTTCAATAGCACTACCCCGGAGCAGCTTGGTCGTCGTTTGGGACAGGTAATCAACACTTACTTGCTTTTGGGACAGGGCTATGAAACTGTCATGAGAGTCGATCCCGCCTTCAATTTCAGCATTACAGTGCCTGCTAAGAGGAGTAACCTCGTGGAGGTCTATACTGTCCATTGGTCATGGACAATTTTATTCTTGAAATCTTCTCTCATACTCTTGGCGAGTGGTATTGTAAGTATCGTGTTTGCTCATCTGGCTATTGGACCTGAGGTACTTGGCTATGCATCCACTGTTGTTCACAGTTCCAAGTACGTGGAACTTCCTGCGGAAGCTTCCAAGAAGGAGGCGTTTGATGTCGTAAAGATGCTAGGGCAAAAGCGACTGAGATATGGTTACGTGGATTCAGTCGCTGAAGATGGGCAACCTCTGGTGGGTGTCGGGTTGGAAAGTGAGACCGGAGACATACATAAGCGCTAGACTGGAGTATTGGACATTAAAAAGATAAGTTTGCTCTAACGGTCACTGTGTCACATCCTACCATATTGCAAGCAAGTAATTACCGCAGTTAATGAAGGATAACGTAACAGAAATAGAGCACTTATAGTGATATTACGTCGCCAGTCAATAGTCGTTGTTTGTCTAATATAGACAAGCTTCTCCTGTCTGCCCCACTACAGTAGGCAACAGCGTGTCAGTACTCCCCTACTGTTACAGTACTGGCCTTCGGTTACACTGATGCAAAGAATAATGGAAATAAGAAGGAAATAGTGTACCCAAAACTGTAGTTCGTGATAGAAAGCTTATCCCAATCTCCACTAACCCTGGCTGGTAGTTGTCTAGCTATCTACGATTAGACTAAGCTGTTAAAACGGCGCCGTTAACAGAAGAGTTCATCGCTAACCTCCAAAGGTTCAAGCTATTCCATAGTTTTCCATAGCCTAACAAGCTGAATGCATGGGAAATTAAGGAGATTGAGACGGATTTTCTTTAAAATCCCTTCTCGTCAACCAATTCAGTTCTCCAACTTACGCTTCTCAATTCACATTCATTTTCACTATTTGTGGTCATTTAGCCACGTCCCTTCTTTCCACAATGCGCCTCTCACTCAAATCTCTCGCTATCTGCCTTGTCTCTACACAGGCGGGCTTCGCTCTTGCGGGGCCATGCAGGCCTCTGACAACGACCTCAGTGGGACTACGACCACCACTTTCAGCGAGGAATCATCAGCAACTATCATTCTCAGCGACGCGTCAACTGCTACTACTAAGGAAGGAACGAGCACTACCTTGTTTGGTGAAGGCTCCACTACCACTACGGTCCTTGAAGTGTCCACCACCACTGCGCCGGCTGAAGAGTCGAGCAGTGCCGCGCTTTCTGAGACTACCACAACTGTGCTTGTCGGCGAGTCAACCTCTACCACAATTGCAGAGATGAGCACCACTACACTTTCTGAAACCACTACCACTGCAGTTACCGAGGATCCCACTACTACTACCGCCGCTGAGACTACAACCACAGCCGCTCCTCCTGTGACCACTCTCTACGCCCGTTATAATGACGGAAATGAGGTCCCAGTCTTCCTACAATCAAGTGGCTTCATCGGCACAACCGAAAAAGACTCAATCGTAGCAAGCTTTGCCCTCGAGGCGGACACCTCTCGTCTTTACCTGACCCTTGCCGACGGCTCAAAGCGCTATGCCTACACAGTCATTCCCGACGGTCCCAACTACGGATTTATCTTCGAGACGCACAGCGCTATTGAGGAGAATTCAGTTTGGCACTTCATTACTTGCTCGGCTGACAGTGAATCTATCCTGACCTGCTCTTCCGAGGTAGGGCCGACTGAGATCTTTTGGTTCCTGCCTGATAATAGCCCCAATTTCTATGGAAACATGCATGAGGAAGTTGCCTCCTACCAGTGGAACACACCTGTTCGCTTCAGATTGCCAGGTGATCTGGAACCCCAGGGTGACTAGTGAGAAAAGTCGGCTGAAATGTATGATTAGCCCACGAGACTACTGCTCAGACCTTCGAATTTGACCTGTTCAACTTCACGTCGTAAACTAGGAAATAGTAATACGCTTTACTCTTCATGTATATAGTTATTGTAGTTATAGATTGTTGCGGACACATCATCTCAGTTATAATTGAGACTAATGACACTACTAAATGGCGAGCCCTGGCTCTGTGTTCCTAATCAGTGTCGCTTTGCACTGTTATATTCTGACAGGCTCTGAGCTCATTCCCCGAAAAGTAAGTGGGACCTCACATGCCGAACTTGACATGATCTGATAGCGTCTCATCTCGATTCAATTGCTGCATTATTTCTCAGCAGCCTCGTTATAGCTACGCTCTGTGTTGAAAATGCTATTTAGAGCGTAACACTGCCTATGATGATCAATAGAGCCATGCATGTTTGAGTCAACAGCCCAGTTGGGGTAGCAACTGCTACACAATAACGGTATCCCCGGGGCGGATGATATCGTGAAGGATGGCAATTGTGCAAATGCCGCCAATGACACCGACTCTTCATATCCAACCATGTTTCGCCCTGCAGGACTGCAATCAGGCCACCTTCACCATGCAAAAGGTAGGAGGGGGTATAAGCATTACGACACGGGCAAGGCTGCTGTCTACTCGGCTTACGCTGCGAATGTGCGGCACAGGTTGAAACAAGCTTCAAGCTCCAATTCATTGGATTCTCATTCCTATTAGGTGCCATGCCAATCTGACGGATGAATGACTGCGAATGTTAGCTGAAAGTCTGCTAAGTATTTATACGGTCCCCATGCCTTCTAAACAGACATTTTCTCGCCTTCATTATCCCTTTTCCTTGTATCCTGTCAACTCTGTTTTCATCGTTAATTTCTAGGCAAGGCCCCAGCCCAAGTCATGCCTAACGCTATCAAATGCAGAGCAGGCGGCTGCGACTACCTCCGCCTCCACTATGATACCAAGATTTCGCCATGGTGTGCATATCGTAAGTCTTCATCTGAGAGCCACTTGCACTACATGCGGCTTGCTGATTCTATAAGATACCTGTCCACACTGCACCAGACGATACAAAAAAAGCGCAGCCAATGCATGCTCAGTATGTAGAGGGGATGACGACTGTATTATCTTGTGAAGGTCATTCTGTACTCTACTATCATCGATGGCTTCTCTAGATAGTAAGACAGGTTTAGATACTAGATCTATCGAGAGGTTTATGGCAATATTCAATCGATTGTAATTATCATTATATTTGTTATACTTCGGCTGCGTTTTCATGATCATGTCTACTCCACGTATTAACAGAGTAAGCAGCAACCTTACCCTGGTGTCTGAATACCCCGCTCTACTGGTTTGCCCAACTGTGGGGTTTTCACCACTAAGCATTTATCCGACACTTCATTCCTTTCCTGTTGTCAAACCTTAACCATAAGCTCTTACATCAATAACTCAGCCATGGATTCTCAATCTTTCACGTACACGGCCATACCACCGGGACGTAACTTTAGATTGCTCAAAATATTACCAGGCTCTCCCGACGATGCCCTAGTGTGTGAACTTTTCGTGTCCAATCTAGACGACGCAACACCATACACAGCTCTCTCTTACGTCTGGGGCAATCCAGATAGAGTCGGCGATATCGAGCTTGGGGGACATGCTTGCAAAATCACAAGAAGTCTCTCGGATGGCCTCCGCCGACTACGAAAGGCTGATGCAGTGGAAGTTGCATGGGCAGATGCTATTTGCATCAATCAGAATGACAATGATGAAAAAGGTCATCAAGTTGATTTAATGGGAGTCATCTACACTAATGCTCACCATGTGGTTGTGTGGCTTGGTCCTGACCCCGAAGGCTCTGCAGCTGAGACATTTCGCTGTCTAGAGACCATCAATTACAAGATACACACGAAAACGGACAAAGAGTATTTTTATCCTGACGAAGAAGAAATGCCGACAGTATATATGAAAACTGAATCGTCCCCAGAGCCACACCCAATGGCGAGACCTTATGGACGTAGGTCAGTCCATAGCTCTGTACTGGGCGCTAACGGGAAAGATTGTGTGGGGAGACTATTTGACCTTTCTTGGTTCTCTCGTGTGTGGGTACTTCAGGAAGTTGGTCTCGCGCGATCGGCAACGGCGACTTGGGGAGACAGCACTATCGAGTTCAGCGAGATTGCCGCGTTTATTTGGAACGTCTACTACTACGAGGAGCTCAGGCATGCATTGGGCCCTGAGACATCCCAAAAGCTCTCGGAGGCCCCTTTGTATGCTGTTTGGAACGTGTGGTCGACCTATGAAAGGACAGATTCATGGATACACCGAACGCCCCTGTTAAGAGCTTGTGCCGAGCTGCTTGCTAGTCAATGCACCCTTGACTTTGTTCTTGTTCTGGAAGCTTCGAGATACTTCAATGCTACCAATCAATTGGATCATGTCTATGCTTTCCTCGGTCATCCAAAAGCTAGGAACCCTGTTACGAACAAGCCATGGCTACAGGCGAACTATTCGCTTAATGTCCAAGAACAGCATCGATTGCTGGCTGCTAGCTTAGCTCAGGACTCTTTGAACTTCTTAGTACAGGCTCACCAGACAGAAACTACTCTGAAGCAGAAATCTGAATATCCAACTTGGGTGCCTAGATGGAACCAAACAACGGAAAACCATGCTGATGCTTTCTGGGAAGCATGGGATGCTAGCCTTCGAAAGGAAGAGCAAAGGCTTCCCAAGGTTCAGGTCAATGGTAATCACCTGAAGGTATCCGGTATTATCATTGGCCAGGTTGATCAGTTTACAAGAACAATGACAGCATCAGATTTCGACGAGAACAAGGACTTTGGAGCCCGTCTTGTCAACATATGCTGGGACATCGCAAACCGAAAACCACACCCGTATCGACCAATTGAGAAAATGATGGCATTTGCATCAACGCTAGCATGCCACTACAAAATTAAAGGAAATCAGCCACTGGACGGCCGCGAGCGAGTAGTTGAGCAGCTGGCGGGCTACTGCATGCATCTCAACAATACCTTTTACCAGGCTAATCTGAAACCAAAGGACGGGGATGGATTCTGGGACTTGAACACTGTTTTGGAAGTTCGTAAAGCATTCACTCCGAGTTTCAAGTCTCATGCTGTCAATCGGCGGTTCTTCAATACGGCTCATGGATGTTGGGGAATGGGGCCTTCCGCGATGGAGTCTGGTGATGTGTGTGCTGTGCTACTAGGTGCGGATGTTCCGTTTGTGCTCAGACCGAAAGGTGCTGAGGGAGAATACCAGTTGGTAGGAGAGTGTTACATGTATGGGTTTATGGATGGTCAGGCGGTCATGGCGTGTCGTACTGGGCAGTCAGGATATGAAGAGAAGGATGTCACCCTTGCATCATAGGGAGTCTTGGAGAAGATACCAGGTAAAGGTGGTACCTGATCCAGCTGGGAATTGGAAAACTCCCGCCATTAAAGTTCAAGCCTTATCCTCCAGAAGGGTAGATGGCACTAACGCGTACATCAACAAGATTACACATTTGCATTAGCATAAATTACATCGTTGTGTAGAATAATTGCCAGTCAATTCAATAAGACTTAGGCATCCATCTAAGATTCTGTCTATTAAGTCCATCGTTCCCCCACACCCTCCCAGTATCCAACATCGTGGTGCTTGGTAGTGCAATTAGAGCAGAAGATCTCGTGCGCAGGACTTCCGTTGCTGGGAGGTTTGCCATCGACAACAATCTCTTTCATGAAGGACGCAGAATGGACCCCGGCATAAAGTGCATTATGAACCATGTCGTTAAGTCCCGTAAAAACGCCAAGCTTTAATACTAAGTTCTATTGAGTAAACCTATTACTCTATTGTACCTTTTAAGCAATTTAAATTTAAGTTTGTTATAAAAGATCATATTTTATCTTAATGCTAGCAACTAGGTAATTATACTAAATTAATGTAGCTTGAAATACCGGATGCATGCCTTAACCTGTGGGTGAAAATGGCATTATAATACTGTAAAATATCCTGAATGTCCTGCCTTAGTTTAGCTCGGCGCGGTTGTTACCCGTGCCCACTGGATTAGTAGCCGGTACCTCCTTTGGCTCATACGTAATCTGTACATTACTGAACTGTTCAGGTTGAGGAGAAGTCGAGGGCATGTTTTGATACTGTACACCAGCAGGGTTATATGTTGGCGAGCTAGGACTGGGACTAGCAGGCAGCCAAGCGGGGTTGCTAGTTTGAGCATTGTATACTGGTGGTGAAGCAAAGCTTGTCTGATGTGGTGGTTGATGTGGTGATTGATGTGGTGGTTGATGTGGTGGCTGTGTGGTTGGACTGATGATTTGTTCAACTGGGGGCATATTCGTGGGCTTCTTCCGGCGGTAGAAGAAGATGCCAAGGATTACGAGAGCAATTATTGCGAGGCCACCGACAACACCACCGACAATAGCGCCGACGGGGGTTGGATTTGAAGATGATGTTGTAGATGTTGGTGCAATAGTGGTAGTTACGGTTGAAGTATCCGGTTCGGTTGAGGTGGATTCCACGTCGCTTGTGCTGGTAAAAGGCGGGTAATCTTGCATATAGAATGTTTCTTGGGCATTGCTTTTGTAGCAATTGACGGCAGTGTATGTCATATCTCGATTGGCCCTCGACGACATGAAGATAGTCCAACATTGTGGAAAGTCCGATGGGCTTGGGGAAACAGTCAGCACGCGGGTGATAAACTATCAGGGAAGAGACGGGTACAAACCAGCATATGGTTCCCGATGTACATTTGTCGGTGTCGCTTGTGCCCACGCTCGCAAAAGGAACGCAGACAGAGAAGAAGGTCGTAGAAGCACAATCGGATAGAGGCCCTTTACAACAGCCACGTATACTGCCATAGTTCACACATGACTCTCCCACTCCACCACATGTCGAAGGATCCGCTTTCACGTTGTTGGTAAATCTTTCACTGAGATATGGAAGTTCACTGACATTTCTGCTCAACATTCCAACCGCAATAGTCTGAGGGCAGGGAATAATCTCGTGGAAATAGTCTCATTTCTAGAGTTGTTGGTGGCGATGTTGGGGCCGGCGATACTTCCCTCTCGAACTTTTCCAGCAGTTCAGCCATACTCGTCATCCTTGGGGACGGCAAAGTAGGCTCCGCCCTTCCCTCCGCGGCTAAAACATACCTCGCAATAGTAAGAGGGGGAATCAAATATATTAGAGAAGTCATCTTTATGTGCGATGATCTGTCCTTAATACTGGCAAACCAAGAAAGCAAAGGGGACAGCCTCGTTATTATATGCCTTATTTAGATGCCAGGAAAGATGTTCTGTACGTCGCATTTGAACAGTTACAAGTTATGTCGTGTGCCATCCTCCGCTTGGAAACGGACGGAGATGGCGGCACGATGAGACAGGAGGGCTGCCACATAGCTGCCCTCTCCAATAGGAAGCCTTCCATGTAACGCCCGGGTGTCAGTGTTCTTTTCTGTCTTTTTTTCTTGTTCAATGCCACAAGGAAATTTTCAGAGGGATCATACGATGGGTGTTCGAGACCTTGGCTTGCTGCACTCAACGGTACTATTAGACGTGTGGCTGTAGCTGAAAGACTAGGCTGAATGAACGTGACGACCCAACCTCTGTTAGTCTTAGCGCCTCAAGAGATCACCATGACGGTCAAGTCATACCATTGCAATATTGCTTCAGCTTTTCCCAAATCCTCAAATTGAGTTTATGATGGGCAGAGCTGGAAGTGACTCTGATTCGAGTTACCCACAGCACCGAAAGGTCAAGTATTCGCACCTTAGTCACATTAAATGAAGTTCTGCGTCCGATCGACAGAATAAATTGCAGATGCATTATTTACTTAAACCTCGCCCAACACTAGTCTCTCCAGCTTTTGTATATAAGGGTAAGAAATAAGGAAACTCTATTTCATGCGTAGAAAGGGCCAGCAGTCGTTGGCAAGGTAAAAGACGCAGTGATATTGCGAGTCTGAAGCGAACGTAGAGGGGACAGGTACAGTACCTTGCTCCACACTTTCCTATACTGAGACAGTTAGCTGGAAGCAGTCAGACACGATGCGGAGGGTGGTGGCGTCGGGGTGTCGTTCTAGAATTACAAAGTGGTTAGATCGATGGCAATGGCTTGCTGACAAGGCGTTTTTGCTGCCAGTCACAGACCGGGGCTGCCATCAATTCCTTGCCCCCGAACCTATACGGAAAGATTTCACGTTGTATCATTTTTGACGATTACACAGTGGACATACTTTACTTTGCAGCAGAGCCGACATTTGTGAGTAACTCCTTGCTTACCATAATCACTTCTGTCCAGTAGTTGTCATACCTGAATACCACTATCGCCTCTTCAACACGGGTTCTGGTCTACAACTCGAGGGATCGTTGATCTAATGTGATGTTTATTCGATAAAAATGGGAGTTCCTGAACGTCGGACCCATCGCCTGCCCTAGCCGATGGTGGGCCGAATGTGGATGTAAATGTGAGGGTCTTACATGTGTCCCGCAGAAACGCGGAAGGCCAAGAAGCCGGTACACGCTAGGGTTGCCGCAGCGCCTCCGTCAGGTAGCGGGATACTAACAGATTGTGCTTATAACCTTAGTACTAAAGCTAAAATATAACCCAGCTTTTAACTTTAAGAGAAATACATAACCTATCTAGGCGGCAGCTTTTGAGTTTATGTCTCAGCCAGGTTGCATCAAAAGAGATGTTGTTATTTCGTAATAGCCAAGCCTGGCTTCGGGTCTACAGTATAGTTTATAATGCAAAAAGAGACAAGGCATTTTCTTAAGACTCACATGTTAATATCATATATACGTAATTACAATAAGCGGAGAACTCACTCCGGGGTGGTTAAATCTAACTTGTAACACGAGATTTTCATACTGCACCTCCATTATAGAGTTCAGTAAATTCCACAAGTACTTAAAGCGCCGTTTCTCACGATATTCACTCTTTATCCCTTCCTTCCTTACTTATTCTTCTTTTACCTTCCCTAGCCTAGGTCAATTATCACATATCTGATTAGCCATGATGCAGCAATTCCTCCTTATGTTGTCTCTGGCTCACTACGCACTCTCATTTGCCGATTTTCCGAACCTTGCAGCTGTCGATGACCCAACAGCAGCAGCAGAATCTGCTTGCGCCACAGTTGCCTCTGTCTTCGATCACTGCACTAAGGTAGTCCCTTCCAATGCCCCAACTGAAGCCACTGCTTCATGCCTTTGCTGTGACTCGACAAAAAACATACACTCCGAATACACAGTGTGTGCCGAAGCTTATGTTACTATTACTGGTTTGTTCCATCTTATTCTAAACGAGATTAATACTTACAGCTTGCAGGGCTTTTCTACGCCGCCTCGGGTTGCGCCGCGGCAGGGGATATATGCACCGGGGGTGCCGCAGAGGCAATACCTAGCTCATCTGATGAGACATCTCCGGATACCTCGGCTGTCGAAACTACATCCGAAGCAAACATTCAGCCGGACTCTACACAACCAGGAACTACTACCGAACCTACTTCCACAAGTGTCATTCCGACTGAGCCGGCTGTTCAAACTGCCGCTGCGCCAAGTGACAAGATGTATTCAATGCACGCCATGAGCTTCATTCTCGCTTTCTTCCTGGCGTACTGGGTCTTTGGCGCATAAGGCTATTGAACAGTGTTGTGTTTGGTGTGCAGCTAGCTTGAACACCAGGGAGGAGTAACTGGTTCTGTTTAACTTATGCAAGGTTCTCTCGTTCTAATCTAGTTTGACCCGCATTCGATGTAGATGGACGGAGACGCATGTTGATCTGGGTCTACGATAAAATAATATGTCAATCTACTTTTTCTTTCTCATAAGATAAATGGATCTGAAAACACCGATAGCTGATTTATGTATGTACTAGATGGAATTGTAACTACAGAAAATAATAATCATCGAGTTTGGATAGATGCATCATTCATACCGTGAGACAGGGGTCAGCACAAGCCGACCAATAATGAACCGAATCTTACTCAAGTATTATGGATACAAGTCAAGTGAGCCCGTGACCGCTTGTCGTTTGTTAGTTCTTCCCTTTCCATAATTTATTTGTATACCCGTGTCCTGGCTGATATGACTTCCCGCATCCCGCCTTTCCCAGAACCTGCTGTGCACACTGAAAGTTTTTGTGCACGATGTTTAAATCTTGACCTCTACTCAATCTCATCCAGGTCCTGACCTTCCGATAAACAAGGCTTCGAAGATGCGATACTGACAATAGACGGCACTACAGATAACAGTTGGGCGTCTCCGTCGTGTGCTCTGTGTCAGCTTTTTAAATCATGCGCTCCTCCTATTTTGGGTACGTCGATGGCATGGCGAAACGAGCGATCTATAAACCTTCGTAATCCGGAATCTACTGGGGAGATAATCAGGTATGTCACAAAATCACGACATGTCCTTGCTGTTAAAAACAGATATAGCTCGCATCAACCTAGTGCAGAAAAAGGTGTCTGTCTACAGTCTGATTCGGCTCCACTAGCCAGCCTCTTTCCATTTCATCTTGCTTTGTATTTCCGCTCTTGGTCAGATCATAGTAGCTCAATTGAGAAAGTGACCCAACCAATGTCCATTTGCATTTTCCAGGTTTCATTAGATTTAAGCACGCTTCAATGATGCTGGCTCGTAATTGGACCTTTCATCTGGAGTTAAAACATCCTCATGCCAAGAGACGGCAGGACAGTAACTGAGATAGCCAAGGATGATCTTCTCCAGTTCCAAAAAGACGAACGGGCTGGAGCTAACGTATTCAACTCCACTTGACTTTACTCTAATTCACCTTTTCCGCTTGAGTATACAATGATTGAGATACGATGGTCTGCTTGTGATCAGCTGAGCTTATAACCTGATTAAGGAAGATTGCGAACGAACTGTGACACTCGATTGATTGGGTTATCGGATAGTCCCGGCGGGCCGAGATTTAGCTTCGACGGTCTGAAGTCATCCCGCAAGGGTTAAATCTACGGAGCGAGGAATGAATGAAAACGGAAGCGTGGCGGGCAGATAACAGGAAATCCGATGCTCTCTGAGCTGCCAATTGATTTTTGAACCAGGTTCTGTTTTCAGAGCTCAATCTTGCCATACATTCAGCTACACCACTATGCCTAATTCATAACTACATGTTGGGGTTATCTGAATAATCGGACGGCTTACTCCGTTTTGGTCCTGTTCATGGCAGACTTTCTACCGAGACCCGAAATCCATGATACCCTCAGCAACAACCATGCAATTGGCACCCACACGTTTACCATAGTATAGACGTGCATACTAGATCCAGGAAGAGCTGCCGCAACCCCAGTGACAGCCAATGTCGCACCGGCGTGGAAAACATCAAACACCAAGAAAGAAAGCAAAACCGCCTTCATTATTTGTTCGGCATCGCTTGTGTCACGAAATTTGTACCGCGCCACGTACAGAAGCATCGGCTCAATGACTCCACTGAAAGCAAGGGCAGCCATGTACGCGTACCAAAGACCCCGTAGCTGCGGGGTATTCCAAGCTGACTCAGCATCGCAACGCGTCTGGAATGTAGAGGGTGACCAAAAAGGTCCAGCACTATCATTCGGAGCGAGGGAGTGAAAGTGATTCGGTGGTGATACTGGAATCAGAAGAAGGGCAGTAAAAATTGCAGTTGGCTATGGATGAGTTAGGTAGATGCGTCGAAACACAAGAATGTCTCAGGGTGCATACCTCAAGAACCATGAAGAGAAATTGATAGTGCCATGGCAGAATCTCAGAAATCTGCGTCATGGTGTAGTTTGTTTTCTAAAGCTCGGTAGTTCCAACAGAGAATCAGGGAGAGGAGGGCTGTAAAGAAGGCCGTGTTGTCAGAATATTTGACGGCAGTACAAACAATTTGATGCATTGAGTTTACACGCAATATGTACCCCTGTTCCGCACATATCACGTGATAGAACTCAGATCTCATATCGCTGGCCGCTTTTGCCTGGTCTAGGTTAGTATTTCTTCCTGGGGAAATAAAGATTTTAAAGAATTCTACAGTGGAAATATCATCAAAGGACAAAGCAACTAGAAGTACAGATAAAAGATGTTTGATAGAAGCTGAAACTAAATAAAAAATAAAAACAATCTGTTCATCTCAAGTACTAGGTTCAGTACCAATTGCAAAGCCGCAAAACAGACAATAAAGACACCATCCAAATCATAACATCTCTGCCCAATTATGTTGCCCGCGAGCCTGCCCAGCCTAGCTTCATAGAGGAAATGTCTGACAGTATTACGTCCGGTTGCTAGCGGACCTTTGAGACTGGTATATACAAAGACAGTACCAAGAGTTATATATTGTTATTAGGTATCCTATGTAGCGGTACACAATTGTTGGCTGTTTTGATCTTTTACAAACTTGATGCAGATGAAGCCCGGATGGCTGGAAGCTGGAGTGATGTGCATCTAGGAAGATGGAGTCCAGACCTCTCCTTAGATCTCATTCTTAGGGATTGCACAGGGTACGGGCCGCTTAGCACGCGATACGTTGTGATGGCAAATAGATTTTAATATCAATGATGCTCAAGGATAACCCAGACACAGTCGTCTTACCTGTGCTCAACTTGGACGGGTCATGTGGTGGCTGAAACTTCCGTCACTTTGTGGAGGATATTATCATTGTATTGCATTTCGACCCGTTGTTAGTCAATCTCCGGGTTAAAACGGCTGGTGGCTGCAGTGTAAGAACTAGACTAAGTTACCGCCACTCCACACACCCCTAGACCCCGCACACCTAGAATAGCTTTACATTACAATATATAGATAACTTTAATTAATTATATAATTATATATATTTATTTAATACCTTTAAGATTTTACATACTCTTTAGAAAATATATTCTTAAAGCTCTATATTTTTAGTAGATTTTTTTTTTAATATTTTCTTACCTTTTTCTCTATTAATTTTAATATATTCTTTTTTACTTAATTTTATATAGTTATAATCTATTTAATTTTAAAAAAAGCTTAATTAGGGTTAAATTAAATAGTAACTTAGCTAGTAAGCTACTTTACTACTATTAATACCTTTAGTATAGCTTTTTTCTCTTTTAAATATTATATATAACTATTCTTCTTATTAATATACTTTATAGCCTTTTTTATAATATAATTAAAGTTCTATATAGATAGAATTCTATCTTATTAGGTAGCTTTAAGCTATTATTTAAGATTATAGCTTTCTTAAGGGGTTCTCTAGATATTATTATTATATACTTAAGCTCTTTTTAGTATTATAAGCCCTTTAAATCCCTTACATTTCTTTTCTTTTAGCTTTAATGCTTATATTGCCTTTTTAATATAAAAAGGATATATTCTTAATGCTAAAAAACTACTTATAATATTCCTAAAAGTTAGGGCTTTTATTAAAGCTATCTTATAGGCTTATAGAAATATTTATTACTAATATAGTAATATTACTTTATATAATACTTAAAAACTAGTCTTTTAATAATAGTATATCTTTAATAGTAAAAATATTACTATATTAAGTAGTTAAGTAACATATAATAAATATAAGGGTAATTAAAAAAGCTAAATCTTATTTAACTATACCTTTTTTATTAATTTTACTGTAATATATAACTTATATTAGTTTAGAACTAATAGTCTTTATTATTTAGTATTTTCTAGCTTTATTTTAAGGATAAATATATTTATAAACTATCTTATAAATATATTACTATTAGACTAACCTATAGGAATTATAGTATACTTTTAGTTTAGAAAAGCTATAAAAAACTATTATCCTTAAAGGTTTTCTTTTATAAAAATAATATATAGCTTAAAATATTAACTATTTATAAATATAGACTTAATAATAGAGCTTTAAGTTAAGTTATTTAACTTTATATACTTAAAGGAGGCTATTATAACTATTTTAGTAACTATACTGTTATTAGTTTCCTTAAGTTAAAGTTTTATCTTATTAATATTATATATATTCTTTTAGGTAATATATTTATTATTAAAAACCTATTATAGATTAGTATAGTAGTTTATTAAGGACTTCCTTATTATATAGCGTTTTTTTATAGAATCTATAGCTTATAATAGCTTTATTTCTATATCTATATAGTATTAAATAAATCTATTAATCTAGTTCTTACTAAAATAATATATCTTTCTATTAATTAATACTAATACTTATATAAAGTTATAGATTTTAACCTTTATAAGTAGCTAGAATACTTTCTTTCTATTTAAAATATAGCTTATAAGGTCCCTTTCTTACTGTATAGTTAAAGATAGCTCTTTTTAATATACTATATAGATATTATAGCTACTATTATAATACCCTTTTAATATTAAAAGTTTAAACTAATGTTTTTATACTAAAGCCTATAAATTAATGTTTTTTATATTTTTTATAGCTAATAACATTTTGTATTTATAATCTAATGTTATTAATTTTATTTCTAAAGTTTTAAAAAAAAAATAGATTTTTTTTTAATTATCTACATAATAATATAAAGCTTATATTAATAATGTATTAATAGTGTTAAGGTGTGTAGGGTCTAGGGGTGTACGGGGTGGCGGTAAACTAGTCTAGGTGCTGACGTGGGGCTTACAAACTGAGATTGAGTTAGGAAGGCTCTGGACCGGCTGGTGGTGTGACCTTTTGCAGCTCAAAAACCACGTGGCGCCATGTGGCTTATAGGTTAATGTTAAGGTAAGAAGAATTCAATCAGTGGCACTAAACCGTGTGAAGCACGATCTATACCAACGATAGGGCCAGCTCCATATCCGGGCGGGGAAACCACTGATACCCACATCTGTGAGCTTTTGCGTCAGTAATGTGTTATCGTTACTAAGTTCTCTACGTGTTTCTAAATAAGCATATTGCCGACACTGTCAATGCTTAAAGTGGTGACTATAGAGGTCAGATAATTCTGTTATGTAACGCATAGCATTACCATTTTTGTACTAGACTAGCTCATCTAATTCCATTCAACCTTGATTGGTTCGTGGCCTCGGGAAAACTTCTTATCTTTGAACCACAACTCGAACCGTAGGTCGGCCGGGGCTACAATGAAACGAATATCCAAATCGCATCGGTAATACTTATAGCTATTCCCGAAGCAACACCAACCACGCTTCTGAACAAGAACAAGCTCGTCTTGTCTGAGGTCAGTAATGGTAGACCTAACTTCACAAAGCCTTTTGACTCCGGCTGTAAGCTCCGGTCAGTTGTAGGGTTCTCTACAGTTGATCAAATCAGACCTAACTTACCTTTGATGAGGCTTTGAGGGAGGACATTGGGTTCATTTCGTGAAGAGACAACCTGGGTTTTAAGCATGGTTGCTAACACCCCTGGGCCTAGTCGTATACTATGTCGCGTCATTATTGGCTTCGTAGGGTCAATATTATCTCCCTGGGAAATTAGTCAGTTCAAGCCATATTAGAGTATCAGTTCCTTTGAGCATACCTTGCGAATGAGCCACTCTATCTGATCGTCAGCCCACTGCAGAGATACGTCAAACGTATCATCGACCAGCCGTTCACCCATGTGACGATTAGGGTCGTACCTTTGCCTACACACAACACCGTAACTCGATCTTGCCACAAATGTGGCCAGAACTGGCATGTTCTCTGCCTCTAACTTCTGCTTCTGGTCTTCGAGTAGACCCCTGACAACAGTTGTTTGCGGGTTCCTACTCACAATGACTGTCATAACCTGGCCAGTTGGGTGTTTGCATTTGGCGCAGTACTCGTTGAGCCGCCGCTGTACGTATCTAGAACTACCCAATCCGCCAGACAGTACTACAAACTTCTATTCGAAGGATTAGCACCAGGGAATGGTTATTAGATTCAACATCATACCACTGGCTCACTGCGACCTTTCTGTCCCATCCAGTTCAACTGCTCGTGAACCCCGTGTAGTATACGCTCGACATGGGGATCAAAAAGCATTTGTATCTCGTATCTACTAAGAAGTTAGCTATGCAGAAAAGATACCCTCACGGCCTATGCTGGCCTACTTATCAAAGATCATGCATCCTCCCACAGCACGAAGCTGGGCATGCTTAAAGTCATTTGGGACGCCGGGCATAGCAATCCTATAGGACTGGGCAATGGCTGCATTGTCACCAAAAAGGTGTTTGACACCTTTGAACTGTTCACTCTTCATCATATTCTCAGCGAGGCCATTCGTAATATTGGACGGTATATCATGGCACTTAGCCAAACGCTCCTCGACAAGATTCCTGAAACTGGAATCAATTAGAGTCGAACCAATTCCAATTCCAGCAACCTCAGCAATCTGAGACATCTGCGGTCGGCCGTTGTTAACGCTGGTAACCTGGACCAATGAAAAGTCGGTCGTACCACCTCCAGCATCTATAGTGAGGAACACATCGCCAGTGTTGAACTTGACAACTCCACTCTTGAGAGTGTCGACAGCAGCAGCCTCTGCCTCAGTAAGATCAATTTCTACTGAGTGATGAGGTCCTTCGGTACCAAAGCCGGCAGCTTTAATGGCAGCCTTGAACGCTTTGCTCGCATCTAATCCTCTCCAAGTGGTGGGCACGCTGAAAAGGAAGCGCACAGTTGAGTTGATCCAGTTTGCACCTGTCATCTCCTGATAGGTTGTTTTGATATGCCGGTAAATCTGACGAAGGTAGTCTGTCACACATCTTGAAGCCTCTGCTGTGGTATTGAATGTACTCAGACCTGCTTTCCTTGTCTCCTCACAGGTCTCTTCATCCAAGAACATTTTAAAGAAACGATATTCTTTCTTTTCAGGTGGTAACGGGTCATCGTATATAGCGGAGGAGAAACCCCATGAAGACACTGTGTTATTATGGTTATAGACAAGACGGCTCGGAACCTTGGTTTCACCAGTGTTATTGTTTCCCGGCCAGTTGTTAAAAATGTGCATCGTTCCATTCGAAAACAGAAACGCGACACCTAAGTCTAGTTAGCTATGATATTCGAGTTACTGTGGAACTGCGAGATGGTACCTGTGAAAGTAGTGCCAAGATCAACGGCTACTGTAACATCGGGTTTGTCGGCCATGCTGGGTAACAGCTTGGGTCAGGCCGCAATCAGCGGCTAGAGTTCAACGAGAGTAGATGTTGGACATGAATACAGTTTACAGACAATGGATAAAAATGATGGATGCAAAGGGAGGGGTATCTGGAGCATCACCTTTAAAAAGGCGACGCCCACAATGGTTATCCACAGCAGTCTGACTAAGCTTAAAACTATGCTTATGGCACGAAACATGTGGATGGTGGTAAGCTAAGGTGTCAGTGGTCTAGAACTTAATCGGTGTAAGGGTCTAAAGTCTTCTCAGTGTTCAGCTGCTAAGCCACGACGGAGTTTAAACAGAGGGGCGTGAAGATGGCTGCCGTTGCGCTCAACAACGCTCGTCATTCCCTGTAGCCATCAACATGGGGGACAAAGATAAATGTCGCTTGGGTTTAAATTGCTATTGCCCCCTCACGAAAGTCAGCATCCTCGACTTCCATTTTCTATCGTAATTTTTCTTCTTATCCGCCCCCAAAGGTTTACGATTGATCTCCAACAGATCGCATTGAAACGACAGACAAGATGACCATCTCTTCTTCAGCAGCAATCGACGCAAAAGGTGACAACTCCACGGAAACCCCACAAAACAGCCGGCTCGACAGCGGAGAGGTCGCTGGAGTAGCCGTCGGCTGCTTGATTGCTGGTCTGATTATCGGAGCAATCATCACGTGGCTGATATTCCGAGCTAAAGGCTTGAGATATTCCAGGCGAAGGCGCAGGGTTGAAGACAGAGGCAGGATGATGCACAGCACGAGAGATGCCAACTCTGGAGTCCCAGGGTCTTCCAACAGAACTATGAAACTGGAAAGTGTCATTCTGCAGCCGGCGCCTGACAAAGAGATTCTTTCCAACTTGGTGCGTCTGGATGACATCATCAGGCAACACGTCGAGACTGTCTATCATTTCGAACCAGTAGACGTCAAGGTAACGACTTTAGCCCAGGCACTCACCAGGATTGGTTACAGCGAAAGTCTCTCAGGGCTCCATGTTCAGACGGTAGCTGGCTGGTGCATCGAGACCGACACAAGGTGTGCAACTCTCAGACATGTCTTATCCCACGTCTTGTTTAGCACCATCGACTGGAATTCTCCCGGGCCTTTGACATTGCTTCCCAAGCCGGCTATTGGCTTTCTGAGTTCAATCCGCCCAATCGGAGAGTACCACAATAATTTTGACGGTAAGTGCAAGGCCTAGTCCTTCCCGATCAAGCCACTGATGTACCCGCATAGTCATGTCGTTTGCCTGGACGCGATGGCGCACGCTGTCAGCGCTATTGCTGCACCCTGCGCCTCAGGAAAGGACACCACTCGAGGTGTCAGAGCCTGATATCCAGGACCAGGTAGAGGCCGTGGCGAAGGCATTGGAATCAGTCCTATGCTATTTTGTGGCGCCCGATGAGGAAAGTCAACATCAACAGCAGAACCACCTTCGTCTTATGATCGTTGAGACTGCCAAGCTGGGCTATACTTTATTCTCCCATATCAGTGACTGGGGATTTGTGTATAATGATGGATCTAGTCGGCAGCGCCCAGTGGTATGTGTTGGTCTGGAAAAGCTTAGTGGTCTGGACGGGTATCGTCTGGGCTTGCCTCGCCGGATTGCCGAGCCTCGTCTGCTGCCGTAAAGACTATCGGCGTCACGCTAAATTATTTTATTCCATGTCATCGGGTGCCGAATAGTTGTTTTTCAAAGTCCACACGAGATTTACCAAATACAATACTTTACGCACTTCCTATGGATACGTGGCGTTTGTGTTTTCATTAGCCTATCAGCCCTATCTGCAGCTGAGACCTTTGCAAAGGATGTAAAACATGTGAAGAACACCTTCAAACACATCATCATTTCTCAGGTGAAGATCGGCAAATGAGATGCCAAGCATCAGTCATCGAGTCCTACCATTTTATGTGCGATGGGTGTGATGCATTTTAACTCAGTACTTTGCAGGCGGGAAACAGGTTTTTAAGAATTAGTTTAGTGTATGTATCACAGCGATGCATTTGGGAGGGGTAGTAAATAGTGTCCGCTTACCAACGGAGATATCTTGGGACTTTCCTCCGTAAGCCACACTTGACCCCGAAAGTTTAGTCACTCGCCATTGGTCACTGTTTTTCCCAGTGATGACAACCTTATGAGAGCTCTCAATCTCATCCTCCGCACTCATCTGTCGTTGCTGCAAACTGTTGCGATTCTTCAATTATGTCTGAGTTCCTGGGTCCGGCCGGTTCTCTAACGAATGTCACATACCATATTATTACTCTGCTTATCGAATGTAGACAAGCTACTGACCAGGTTCGTCGGAGTCTGGAGCTTATCCGTACCTGCGACCGTGATCTGCAGCATCTCATCACCTTACGCGAAGAGCATCTAGATATCTTGGAACGGAAGCCGATTGAACTCGTCCGCATCAACTCTATCATCGGAGATGCACATAAGGGACTCCTTGATGTAGGCAGGATCATTGAAAGGTGCAGACCAGAGGCGCACAGGGGCAAGATGCCTTACTTCCGTCGGGGATTGTGGGTCATGTTCGACGCAGAGGCGTTCAACAGCCAGGTCCCTGTCATCAATGGTCATCACCAATCAGTACTGACCGAGATACAATTCTTACGGCTCATCGCTCTTCATGTACCGCCGCCGGTCCAGAGCCAAGCAGTGGAAACTGGCACGAAGGTTGTCCAGAAGAAGAAGGTCAACATTGGCAATGTAGATCTGTTGATAGGTCTTATAGGAGCAAAGCCAGGTATGTCCACTTCCTCCAGCATCTCAATAACTATAGTATCTAACATCTATCAGTCGCGACACCTCCCACGTCCCCAGATACAGATGGTTCCCCGTCCGATCCTCATAAGTCAGAACCAAGTTCCCGAATACCGCCGCCTCACCCTCCCAAGCCACCTTTGTATAGCGATCCCGATTATATCGCAACTTCTTCTCCAAAGCATATCAATATTGCTGATATCCAGGCAAGCCGAGGGCATCCGACTATGGTATACGATGCTCTGAGGTCCGCCCCTCACTCACCGGCGGCAAACCTTGATGCAATAGGTCCTGATGTTGATGAAGAATGGTGGTATACTGGACCAGAGCCAACGCAATGTGTCTTGGGCTCACAGGTTCCACCTTCCAGACCCCCGACTCGCATTCAAGGGAACGACTCTTTACCTCCGAGATCCTCAGCTAAAATCGCGGTATCCACTGCCAATAATTCCACATAATCTCATTCAAAAAGAAAACTCCTCTTAGCTGTGAGACAAGGCTGGATGTTCTAGGGACAGAGAGTGCTATTAATACCAGTTGTTCATAATCGGTTTGATGTCAACTGAAAGTCAATTGTCTGAGCTTTTAAAATATAACGTTACCATATTTAAGGTTTACTTCAGTTGTCAAGGTCCTTCAATGGTAATCTGGATGTTAGACATCTAATCACACAATCAGTTAAGGCAAATTGAATGAGGCCATCGCTTATTTCTCTCTTCTTCCGTCGCTTTCCCCATCCGAGTATTCGTATCAATCATTCTGGACCCCTGCCTCCAATAAATGCGGTCACGCGGCCCATGCCTTTTCCGGGCGTAGCATCTATCCTATAACTGGTTGTCAGAATCCCCAGAATGCTTTAAATCACCGGGATACTCATCCTCCTTGAAAATAACCCTTGTGATTGGTGTTTGATTCGGTTAGTAGATAAAATTGCTGACGCCAAGAGGTAAACCCTTGATTTTACGCGCCTAACGTGTCACCTGTCAGTCTAGTTGGGCGTACAAGCACTGAGCTTACAGGCACCAGGATTATCATACGTTTATTTATTAACCTTAATCCCCAGGTCCGCGACAAATTTAAGCATAAAATACCTCACACTACAATTGAACTATCAAATATCTTCTCCACAAGATTTCACAGATACCATATACATTTACTACAAACACTTCAACTCTTCAATATGTCGAACAGCTCACTTCTCAATCTCACCGACATTGTCACTAGAGAGTGCGATACACACGTCCTACCGAGCCGACTTCCATCTCTTGGAGATGATGCACCAATAGCTTATATCCCTATGACCAACGACTCTTATGGAGGAATGAGCGAGGTCTGCTCTCCAAACTCCGTCAACCTCTACGGCGATTGCATTCTTTGGTGTGAACTACCGGATGAATTTATGGACTCTTATAAAGAGTCGGAATCCAAGGACCTTGGTCTTTTCTTCGTAGACCGACTAAGGGCGACTGGTATGAACATGTCTCAAGTCAGTATATCGTCAGCAGTGAGCGCGGCTCCAGTGACAGGACATCCGCCCAGCATTGTGGGTTTGGGGACATTGGCTTTAGCAGTGTTTATTGCTTTCAGCATATAGACAGGCATCATGACATTTCAAAGCGAAGTAGCATAGGTAGAGTTGATACTGTATTTGGTTCAGCGTCGTTTTATACCTGCAGCTGTCCTGGCACCCTTTAAGTATTGCAACACTTAGCTTGACCTCTATCGGAAATTCAGGTGTTTCAATCTCTCCCTGTCCTCTATTGACATAACCACTCCAGTCTGCTAACAATACCTGATAAAAGGCTCCCATCTTAAATTACCCTTTTTAAGCACTACAACTTTAATGCTTTTGTAGGACCTTTTCTTTTACTTCACCTTACCCTAATATAAAGTTTGAACTAGGCATAAAATATATTAATTCTGTCTAGTCTTTTTCCTCTTTTCTCTACCATACATTAACATACAACAAAATTATATAGGTTAATACAATAGCAAGTCCTTCTCAATAACTAGGTTAGCAAGAGCCTAAACATATTCAAGAAAACAGAGAATATATACACAGTGGCCACCTTTGTTAAGATGCATCTTACAAATAACATGAAAGACGCTATCAATTACAAGCACTCTAATTATAAAAGGGCTATACTAGTCTTTCATAAGGATAAGGATATCCCTCAATAATATCGTTTACATAAATCGACGTACGCCTCAATGCAGCCACGCCTTTAAAGACATTAAAGAAGTTCTCAGCAATCCGCCCAACAACCTGTTCGCTAAGATCAACCGTTTCGGCGCCTAATAATACAGGAAAAGAAGCCTATAAGCTACTTACATTACGTATCAATCTACCACTTCTAAGATGGGGGAGAATTCTAATTTGTATTGCTAAGATTCAGAAAATGACGCAATAATTATGGAATGGTACGCCTCATGTTGCCCTGTAGTTTGCCGAGAGGTGGGTTTTGACCAATAGGAGATCTCGGAGATCTCGGAGTTGCCCTTTGGTGACTCGGCAACACGAAAGTCTCTCCCTGCATAATGTGTCAACAAGAACCTCGCTATCTGCATTATTTTGCTTTTTGAGTGGAAGGTGCTTACCAATACCAATAAAACATGGATGCAGGGGCACATTTTGTTGAGAAAACTGCCTCACCGCTGTAACAAATCATCCGACGCACCTCACATGTGCGCTGGGATCAGTCACCGAGTTGTGATCCCGGAAATAGGCCCTCAAGTCAATGAAACGAGGTCATCGGAAACTCCTGCCGGGGCCGTTACATCGGGCTATTACCGACGGATCCTCGGCTTCACCAATCATCAAAAGGCGCCCTCCCGTCAAGCTTGCCTGTAATAGGTGTCGCGCTAAGAAGATTTCGGTTCGTTTCTATCTGATTGACGCCATAGACTTTTATCAATTGACCTTTAGTGTAACGGTAATCGTCCGACCTGCAATCGCTGCAGTGGGAGCGACAATGTGTGCATCTACGCTCAAAAAGAGGATCCACAGCAAGGAGCTTTGGAGCGCCAACTGGCTGATGTCCGACTTCAGCTCGAGCAACACCAAGACATTGTAAAGCATCTCCGATCAGCACCGGAACGCGATGCTCTCGCGACAATTCGACGGTTGAAGTCGACCCCGCATCTAGAGGCTGTCTTGTCTTCCATCAGAAATTCAATCACCTGGAAACGCCCATCGGATATCGAAGCTGCCCGGGCCACGCTTCCATTCACCCAGTCGGGGTTGGAGTTTGAGTTGGCGGTAATCCATGGAAACGCCTACCCAGCACTGGCCGACATTGATACTACAGCCATCGACGTCAACAGTATATTCGATCGCCGACCGACTTCTGTCCTCCCGTATGCCGCCACAAATGCACTGCTTGAGAACTACGAGACGCTCTCGGTCAGCCCCCTCGATGCCAATCCAGTCAAGCGCCTTATTTCTGGACCTCCATCCCCGCTGCGAGGCACCAGCAGGCGAGGTGACTCGCCTCTATCGGGTCCTTTTCAGAATAGGATTTTCTGCGATCCGAGACTTGGCCAAGTGTGTTTCAAGTACTGGACTCGGGTCCCTGTGAGTGACGAGTTCGCAGCCAGTTTACTGTCTGTGTATTTTGAGAACGAATACCCTATAATTGGGGCATTTGACATGGCCATTTTTCTTGATGACCTCATTGAAGGTCGTCTCGAATTTTGCTCCTCTTTCCTTGTCAGCTCCTTGCTTTGTTTGGCTTCGGTGGGTAGGAACCAGATAGGCCTTGCTTCCGACCGTTTGTTGACCGCCAGCTCTTAGTTGTGCTACTCCTCTCTCGACTCGAGAGCTTTCCCGCTCGCAGCTGCATTCCTTGATGAGGCAAAAACTCTCTGGCAAGCGGAGCGACTTTCAGATTCGATTGTCAGTCTCGAAGCCTTGATCACGCTGGGGGTAGCGACCATGATGCACGGCAAAGATGAGATTTTTCTTGAGTTGTTCGCCGACGCACATTATATGGCAGAGCGAATGTCCTTGATAGGAGTCCGGCACACGCCTCAGCTCTACCAAAGATTCCATCAGCTACCTCCTAAATCCTTCAAGGCTTCTGCTCACGCGGCCTGGGGCTGCTATACTTGGTTAAGGTAGGTAAGGAACATGTTGATGCCGACGCTGCTGACCCAATTGGCATTACAACAGTCTCCATACGAGCTACTACAAGGGAAAACCAATTGAATTTCCCCCGATGCTGCCTATACCTGGCTCGCCAAGCAGTACTAGCTCGTATGACTGGCCCGTCTATCCACAGCCCGAGTATTTAGACCACAGCTTCATGGAATGGTGCAAATTGTGGACAATCTCCCAGGAAATACAGGCTGTGTATAGAAAGACTTATGAGGCTCCACTGCATGAAGTTGTTCCATATGCGTTTGTTGAGTCAAAGTATCAAAAGCTGCTGGCTTGGGCAGACAATCTCCCTCAAGGCATAAAGAGGCAAGATCAGAAATTCCCGCATGTCTCCGTTATTCAGTAAGTTGAATAAGATATTCGATATTTCTTTTTGCTAGCCGGATCTCAGTCTATCTTTTATATTTTCCTCCCGGTTTCTTTTTTTTTTTTTTTTTTTTTTTTTTTTTTTGTTGTTGTCTTTTCATATAGCTGATTCGATGTAGTGCATATTTCCACACAATTATCCTTGATCTGTTTCGTCCATTCCTGGAACCAAGTGAGAACGTCCGATTACGTTCATTCTCATCGCAGGACAGTTCACCCAAAGCCGCCTTTGACGCGTCCCTGAGACAACTACAAAGGATTCTTCTTGATCACACCTCGAAGTATGATCCAAGGTTCTACAACTTCATAATCAATGGCGCCGTTCTGCATGTCATGTATGTTACACTCCACGACCGGGATACCCTCGGCTGGCGTCTCAACATAGCCCTTGGCATGGGTTGGATAAAAGAGATCTATGTTCGTTTCCCTGTCATCGGCAAGGTCGCCCAGGCTTATATGGCGATTGGCTTAGAGACGGGCATGATCTCGAATGAGGAAGCCCGTCAATATATGAAAGATGTTGAGCTTCGCGGCCGCCATCACAATCTGGCTGACGTTGCTGTCTCGTGCATTGTGGACTTTGGAGTTGCTATGTCTTCTCAAAATGATGGTCGGGCACAAGATCTAGCGGGACGATTTGAAGAATTGGCTCTTTTTAATGATTTTATTGTACCATAGACTGACTGAATCGGGGATGAAAGGTTTCAAACCACCAATAGTTGACTTGGGTGAACAAAGGTATTACCAATCTCCTCCACGTTATTTTTAAGACCTTATGTGTCTCCTACAGTTAGCTTCCCACGAAATTGAGCTTTGATGGATTGCAGTATTTAAGGTTATAATAATTAAAGTTTAGGAAATAAAACTGAAGTTCTCTTTAAAAGTCTCTTTAAAGGTATATAAAAACTAAAATAGAAGTATCAAAAGTTCCCCACCGCTTAACTAGTATGTAATAACTGTATATCATCAATACTAAACTTACTAACCTTAAGCAATACAAGCTTAACCTTTAGAAGAAGTGTAGTTAGTAGTACTTCTCATAAAGCTACAAGTACTATACACGCCCAGTAAATGTTTATATTATTGTAGCGCTAGCTGATCTTCGATTTGAGCTATACTTCAAAAGGCAGAAGACTCTCGTACTTATGATTCTATTAAGGTTGTGTGGAACTAAGTCTAATACTATCTTAACAGCTGGGGAGTAAGTATAGTCTTTAGGGTTTTAAACAGCCGTACGTCTAACGGTCTCTCCAAGCGCGGACTTTACGTGCAGTAATATTAGCAATATATTAGCCTAAATGCACAGTGTGTGCAGTCGAGATCATACTGTAACTAGGCTACTCTATTTATTACCTACATTTTGCTCCTGACCCTCTGCTGGGTATTCTGCGTTCGCTTGTTCCAGCGTCATCTCGGCGTACCTTTTCGTCAATTTGTTCAGAGAGCGGCTGGTAGCGCTGTTTGTGGCGGTAACGATCTCTAAGGGGAAGTCGCTATGAACATGTTCTGCACGCATCCGGCGTTCATCAGGCCCCTCACTGGGGACTTTCGTATAATGCTGTACGAGCTGCGCGTCCTCTGGGCTCATGCTATTCAGAACCACGTGGAAGACAGTTTGAGCAAAGAAATAGCTTTGTCCTTGCTCCTCAAGACCTTTTCCGGCAAGAATAAGGGTAGCACGGGCGTCGTTCAAGTCTAGAGCTACAGATGGCGCTATGGTTATACTCGGGTTCGAGGAAGAAGAAGATGATGATGGAGACGGAATTCCAGCCTTCAGTTTACTAATGGACTGGAATGCGACAATAACAAGGAAGTTGGTGAGCAGTGCATCTGAACCATTGAATCCGTGACGGAGGTAGTATAGTCGCACAAGCGTCTCCAAGCAGATTTTAGAATGATCCAAACCGAGTTTCTGGCTTTCCGCATTCGTGTGCAATAAATCGGGCGAACACTCAAAATCTACTTCTGTTAAGAGTAGTTCATATAAACCGATAAGCATATAATGGTAGAACATGATGCATCCTGAGGTCAGCCACTTCTTGTATTGAACATTAGGAGCGATGCGACGTACTGTAGCTTAAGCTGTGATGGAAAAATAACATTCTTAGGCAGTAGAGGAGCAGGCAACTTTTCATACCACCGCTTCAGGTCTGTGATAAAACCACTGATTTCCTTTGGCGTAATGGGGCCGCTCCCGTTGTCTCTATCATAACGAGCCGCTGCAGCGGTATTCATGATGATAGAGAATTCCGTTCTGGCCCTGACTGTGTGGCCGAGTCGCATTGGAACCCTTGCCTGAATTAGAGGGTATTTGATCCAAATCTCGCCGTACCTTTCAGGAAACTCCTCTACGTCTGGCAAGGATATCTTGGTTGGTGGTTTGATCATTGGTGGGATCATAAAATAATAGCATCCGATACTATCGAAGTCGGTATTAACGAACGCGTTCCAGGCTAAGATGGTTTAATACCATACCTTTGCAAAGAGAAAAGACCCCACGCTGTAAAGTCCCGGGCATTGCGGAGCTTAGTGTCTCGAACCGTACCTGGCGAGTCGAAGAGTCCTAGTTCATGCGCCATAGCAGCACCTTGGATTAGGTATGTCATGCCTAATTTGTCCAAACCGCCCATGTTGAGAACGAGGGTTATGACAAGTGCGGCTTGCAAGGTGGTGAGTGAGGGTTCTCGCAATCGCTCGAGTTCCCAAAGCCTCTTGGTTTCAGCGAAGAACTGGTATGTGATATTCCGCGGGTTCCAGTATTGCGCACGATCGGGGTTGGCAGCATAAGAGGTCTATAAAGAGTGAGTTGTGGAACGAGATAATCCTCTCGTATTAACTTACGGATGCGTGGCTAAGGACGGCATTGACAAGCAGAGGTGAACAAAATCGACCATCAAGCGCCAACATGCCATCAAGGAAGTAATCTTTGTGGAATAATGGGAGCGAGTCAAATTCGTGCAAGAAGTAAAGGTGAAGAATCTCTCGCATGAATACATCATCAACAGGAACGTTTGTCCATTGGGATGGTTTCACATCATCCAACCTCGAATCGATGATCCTTGCGGCATGGTAAGCCCGGAGGTACTGGGCCTGGTATTTCTCGTCCGCAGATGCCATCGTCAGGTTTACATCAGAAGCTCCCACACGTGCGCCCTCATAGAGCAAAGATCCGAGATAGGGATTGTCTACGGCACTCAGAAGCTCCGGGAATTGCGACTTGTAAGGGAATTCGTAACGGTATTTCGTCTCGGGCTCCAAGTGTAGCTGGAGTAAGATATCGCCATGTCTGATTTGGCGCAAGATTGACTGGGCATCCGCCCCAGCCCGGATGCGGTCGAATATAGCCTTAGCTTCCGCCTCGGGGCGACGCCGGATAGCGGTCATCACCTCCTCCAAGCCAGCATGCGAAGCCTCTAGCTCGGCTTGTTTGCGCTTGAGAGTCTCGCTGGGCGGTCCTTGGTACGCGCATTCTCTGTTCTTTGTTTGACAGACTCCGCAACGGGGCCGGGTTCCATCACACTAATTAAGGTCTGTAAGCTTAGCCATATCTTTGTTCGATCCTGAGAATAGGGCCCAACTGACTTTTAATTTATGTCGACGGCATGAGTCGCACGCTACCGCCACCGGTCGTCGCTTGCGGGGTAGCTCACAGCTCTGCGCAATACCAACTTGTGCGGGTGGTCCGGATCCTCGAGGAAGTAGCTGTCGCAGACCTCGGGATGACGTTGACTGCTCGGGGTTTGTCTGCGTTGACATTTTTAGATGCGTGCGACGAGGTAGGTCTGTTTGCCGGGTAGGTTTCTTAATACGTTTTGCAGAGGGCTTGTGGACATAAGCTCATGATATGCAGATAGCTAATATGGCTGGATGGATATTAATGTGCCCTACTTTCGTGTTCTTACTGCTAGCTGTCTACATTAAAAGATAATAGGAATCTGCAACGTTTCTGTTTCTAATTCCGCGAGATAAACTGCGCTTGCAAGATGGATGAAGATTCTAATGCAGATTACCAAAAAAAATCAAAGCAGATGATGTAATATTTAAGGGTACTCCTGTAGTTTTTCAAGAACAGAGTTCTGGCCAATGGGAAATGGCGGGGTCGGCCTCCGATGGCTCAGCACAACCATAGGTACCGTCCTGCATGATCAAGGGCCTCGCTATCTGCATTTTATTGCTTTGTGAGTGGAAGGTGCCTCTAAACAGCAATAAAAGGCAGCGACGTACTCGGGGAGAAATGCCTCACCGCTGCAATAAATCATCCAACCAACCACACATATAGGCCGGAACCAGTCGCTTAGTTGTAATCTCAGTAAGCACTTGAGTTACTGACGTTAGCGTAAGTGTAATAAGATTTTTAAGAGAAGTTACCCTGATGGACAGAATACTAAGGCTAAAAAGTCACTATTTAGTAAATAATAGAAAACTAAATAGCCCTTTTTTTATACACTTTATTAACACTATTTACATTGAGTCGGCGCAATCTAAACACAAGGCTCCCGATACCATAGCTAGGACCAACCTGAGCTAAGTGAAGCTATCGCTAATCCCGTCCATCTTATCGTTGTGATCTTCTGCGCCTCCTGCAGCCGGCTCCCTCAGACATTGAACTTTGATTGATTGCAGTGGCTGAAGTCATAACAGTTGAAGTGTCAACCACTGGCGTCTCTGCACTTAGTGTCTTGATAGTTAACGTCTCGATGGTTGACATCCCGATACTGCTGGCAGTATCAATGGACGTTGTAGTAGTTGTGGATATAGCTGATGTAGACTCTAGCGACGATAAAACTCCAGTTGACTTTGTAGAGTCGTCCGATGTGGATTCTGATGTAGAATCTGACCGTAGCGCTGACGATGTCATTGATGCTGCTGGTCCTGTAGTTGATGCAGTAAATGCCAAAGTTGACTGTATGAACTCCGATGATGTAGACGCGGTTGATGATGAGGAGGATGAAGTGGTTGTAGTTGATCCCTCAGACGATGCGGTTGTAGATAACGTAGATGATAGCAAAGTAGCCATATCGTATAAGTTATTTAGAGCCGGACCATCAGTCTCGTCCAGTAAGTAGCATAAGGACTGGCTTCTGTCAAGTAGTGCGGCCTGGCAGTTTGCGGTGGTGGCACACAAATCTATGCATGTCGACAAATCGACAGTATTGTGACTTGACCCGATTTGATTGCCGCCGGTCGCGTATGAATTGCAATCAACTTGGAACTTGGAACCAGAAGGAGCTTGAAAGGGATTGCTCATCCCGTTACAGGAAATTGGCGCTGAAGACGCTGTCGCTGATGCTGTTGAACCTGATGTTGACGCCACGAACGATGTCGAAAATGTCGAAGTTGCCGATACCGTTGAGGATGTAATGTCCTCCGAGGTAGAGTCTGGCGACGATGATGTAGTACTGGCAGCAGAAGGAGTTACATATGTGATATGAGAGATAGTCCCTCGGGCAGTTCCGGAAGCTGGTTGCGTAACCACAGAAGTTGCTTCGTAAGTTGTAGTAGATATAACATTTGTTGTGTCGTAGTCAACCTTGAACGGCTGGTCGCAGTCATTACAGGGTCGGATTTTGATCATAACGGCAGTATCGCCGTAGCCATCCAGACGATCGCATACTGCAATCCTCAACGCGACGGATGGGGTTTTGGGTGTGATGGAAAATCGGAGTGGTGGAGAAGACATCAAAAATGCAGTATCGCCATTAGGTGCCGGTATGCCCCAGGGCTCGGTGAGATATTTTGACGAGGAGTCGAGTGCAACCCCATTCTCGTCCTTTGCGTAGTCTACCCCATCGATCAGAAGCAAGACTTTATCGGCAGAGCTTGTTGCTGTTAGCATTTCAGCACGTTCCTTCCGAAAGTAGACTACTTACACAAGATCACAGCTAGCAATAACCATGTCGACGAGGAATGTTGTAGCCTTTGTTAGAACAACGTTCAACAAGTAATTAGCTCCGTTGTAGCTATCTGCACCACAGTACGTTTGAGTATAGGCATCGTACACATCAGTAGTGTAGGAGCTAATGGGGAGGTTAAACTTCCAGTTGACAGAATGATGCCCTTCTCCATTCCGAAAGGGCCATCAGTAAACGCCCTGATAGCAGCTGGGTCTCCACTGTAACTTGACGATGCGGAGTAAATATCCTTAGAATTATTGAAGAGGATTTGTGCCATCGCCAGTCCGCCCATTGCATTGGGCCTAATGGTAATACCTGAGCAGGGACATATCAATGACGCCCAGAGGGTTATAAGCGCTTGTTGCTTCCGCATGCTGGAGGAAACGATCGAAAATGACAAACAAATTGTGGTGAGGAAAGCAGAGTGCCCAGAATAACACCAAGGTTGGAGGGTATCAGGAGCGTTCTGTCCATGGGGGAGCTTCCTATACATTGTGTAATTAAACCCCTGTAGCTGAAGCAGCTATGGATCGGCCGCTATGCTTCTAGATGCGCAGTCCTATGACAGTTTAGAAGTAATAATTAGCAGGATTGACAAAAGTTTGCGTCTAATTGGCTAATGCCAGCCGAAAGGAAAACAAAGGAACAATGCTTGGCACTAAGACGGTCTCGAATTCACTACTACTGTCAAGAGTTTGGCCACTATTGATCTACCCTGGTCAGAGGACTAACTGCACTTAGAGCCTCCTGTAAAGAGCCCTGAGTCTACCTAACTGATTCCCAGCAAGTTAAGGGGGGTGGGGCGCAGGATACCTGAGATAAGATAATAAGATAAGATAAGGAGTCTTACCCGGTACTTTACAATATCGTTAAGAGGAGAGATATAAAGTACAATTCAATAACCCATCGGAATTATTTCTATTAAGATGTTGCCTAGGTTTTTGCTTAGACATCCCAGTGGGCAATTCAGTTGCTTCATAACTGTCCATCTGGATTCATTACGCTTATCATATAATGCAATCATAATAATGTACCTTCCGAATTTAAACAGCATATACATTTCCAGAAGATCAAAAGATATAAACAATAGGCTCACCCTTTGCTCACTGGCTGCAATGCTGTTATTGATTTGAACCCTTCTAAGCTTAATGTTAATACCTTATTAGACTGGTTTGGAAGATGCGCTTTGTAAGACTTGCCCTGCACGGACTTGATACATACATTAGATAGTATTAAATAAAAAGCCAAGAGCCATCTAAGAGTGAGAGCTCAAGAAGCCAATTGTAAGCGTTATGGTTGACTGATAAATCTTCAGTTGCCACTGAATTGCTATGTAGAGGCATGATCTTAGAGCATATTAAATCTTGTTTCTTCCATAGGCTTTCTAGAACCATTGCAGCATTCCTGGTATTAGCGCAATACCCAATATGCCAGATCCTATCTAATGTTTTAAGTACCTAAGGTCTTGTCTGCTGATCAAGGGTCGCTGCCCCGGCGATGAACGTTAGCCATATCAGGCACTTGAGGAGATTATCGTCTTCCCGTTCCAGGAATGTGTATCTTGCTATAAGATCATTAACAAGTGCTGGTTCCGGGATGGAAGCATCCCCAGTGAGGTTGAAGAGGACATAGCAGGCGTAAATTTCAGCCGATAGCCTCCAAATAGTGCCGAGTTGAATTAGATCCATGTATGACACCATCGAATCGTTCACCGTAATATCTATAGCCCACGCTGCAATGTCATATGAGCGGAGACGTTGTAGTGTGTCCTTCAAGTATTTGACATCTGCTACCTGCAAAGCAAATATACCATTGGCTCGTCGCTTTAGAGCAAAGGTTTCAATAGCTGACAGAATAGCAACAGGGCATCCAATTGGCGCGACAGTGGAGGAAGTTCTGATTTGCGTTACAGGGAGAGTAGATTCACTGTTTAAAGCTCCTGGTTTCGCCAGAGAAGAACCAAGTATCTGAAAACTATACAAAGGCTTTGTATCAGCTGATGTCAATGAAACAATACTTGACTCGGCAGTACTCACGTGGCAGCTTCGCATAGCAGAGCTTCAACACTGCTATCACAAACATATGATCTATTGATAGATCCAGCTTCGATCAATTTCTTGGTTCCTTCGAGATGAACATTCCAGGCTCCGGATCCGCTCTCAAAAATATCAAGAACAGCCAGAAGGACGATTGCAATAACGCTGGCTTCGTCTCTGGCTCTGGGATGATGCATAGTCAGGTGAGAAGAAACGAGGTTCAAGCTAAGTTTCTTCGACCGCAAGTAATAGTCAATCAACGCTCTCTCAGATGTAGCTAGCCTAGCGACATCAGATTTGGGCGTGATAAGTGGAGGTGCTTGATCTGTCGCTGGCGGCGGTAATCCAGGCAGAGTAGATCCCGTGAGACCTTGAATGTAGTGACATGCGGCAACTGTCACGATAGCGGTTGCCACCATTGGTGATCTGATCCAGGGAATGATCTTACGATATGGATTCTCTGAGCGATCTTGAAAGACAAGGCTACCACAAACGCGCTTCAAAACTAAAGATGGATAAGCTGGTGGCTTGGATACAGAGGATTGGTGAAACTAACAATAGTCGATGAAGAATCGAGGAATGATGCCCAGGTCCTTGAACGAAGGCTCCGTGAGAGTCATCGGCATTGAGAAACTGGACGGCCATAGAATTGATGCTTGAGCCGGATAATGATATCCTTGACAGGTGGATAATCCATTCCACCCGCTAAACGACAAGGAGTGTTGCTCGGACTCTCCAAACGTTCGATTCTTCATGGGTCCACGTCGAGCCACACCTTTGACCCAAGTTAGGGGTTTCTTATAACCAAGGCATTCCACGCCGTGGCCCCAGCATTTCTGGCAGTATGGAACACCTCCGTCACACTTAAGGCGGCGTTTTTTGCACGTCCAGCATCTTCCCATTTCTGGAGGTCTCTTCAGACTCAGCGGAGTTGAATTGATGTCGGACCTGGAACGATACTTGATGGTTAGCCACGTGGAGTGAGTGCAACACAGTGATTTATTCGTGAGTAAAGGATCAGTATGCTTGTCCGGCCGATCGGCTCCGGCATCGTGAATCGTAAACCTGACTTTCCATGAGTCTATTAACAGTTCAAATTTTCAAATTCAGAAGCGGGGAGGTGTCAACGTCAGCGACCCACTAAATTTCATTTATTTACTATATTGAGTTTAGTGCTTCTTGATGACTCTCCACTTCTCCCCTCCCCCATCTTTTAGCAGCCCTTGGGGGAAAGAAAACACGGTCCCTGCTCGCACTGAATTCTGCTGGCCTCAGGGTCCATGTTTTTTTTTTCCCCTATGCTATTGAGTTGAGGGTTTAAAGCCGAGCCCCAGATGATATCCATTCGATACATAATGATATCAGATTTTTCTCAGCTCCGCTTAGAAATAGTACATTCAAGCATTTGCATCGGAAGCAAGTCTTAATTCTTAGTACGCCACATCGGTGGCGAGCCTTCAAGGCTAGGCACGTGAATGAAGGCATCGACTCAAGTATATATAGATGTCCAACAAACCTCTTATCCTCAAAATCATTCCTCTTCTTGCTCACACAAGTTTCCCCCTTTCCTTCAGACTCTATCTCACTCCACAATCTCATCACTCAGAAGAACAAGATGTCTTCCATTGAAGTTCAGGCCAACGGTTGGACTGCTGTTCCCGTGAGCGCTAAAAAGATCATCGATTCCGTGGTGAAGCTTCAAGAAATACCTCCTTATAAGACTCAAGACGTTCCATTCCCGTCTGAAGACAAACTTGTCGCTGAAGCTCAAGCCTTTGCCAAGGCACGCCTAAGCCCAGAAGCCTACAACCACTCCATGCGTGTCTTTTACTGGGGTTAGTTGTCAAATAACACGGGCCAGGAAGCATTGCTAAATATTTGATTAGGAACTATTATTGCAAAGCGCTTACTGCCCGAGCATGCTCAATCGCTGTCACCAGCCACCTGGGCACTTACTTGCCTTTTGCACGACATTGGTACTGCGGAAGCTTACTTCACCTCGACGCGCATGTCTTTCGATATCTATGGCGGCATTAAAGCAATGGAAGTCCTTAAGGTGCTTGGCGGTAGCGTCGATCAAGCCGAGGCTGTTGCTGAGGCTATCATTCGCTACTAGGATATGGGTGTAGATGGAACTATTACATTCCTTAGTTAGTTGATCCAACTTGCTATGCTGTACGATAATGTCAGCGTTTATGAAGGTATTGAGGATTTTGGTAGCTGGATTGATGAGAATACTTGTAATAGCATTAATAACTTATTCCCTCGTTACGGTTGGTGTTCCTGGTTTGCGTGCACAGTCCGCAAGGAAGAGTCCAATAAGCCTTGGTGTTATACTACACACATTCCTCAATTTGACCAGCAGATGGAAGCGAACACTCTGATGAAGCCCTGGGAGTAGGAGAGGATACGAACTCTTATGTTGCATACTGGATAGTTTATAGAAGGAGATGTTGAATCCCGAGGTCACAATAGCTCTACGATTTACCGCAAGTGCTCAGTCAGTGCACGTGGATCCTAGGTTTCCTCCAAGATACGAAGGTGCAATACTTCGGGCTTTCCCTTATTCTTTTTAGCTTGTCAAATACAGCAAAGTGGGGAAGGGGGTGACATAAGAGCGGCATACTGCTCCACAGGGCGTGAACGTTGTGAGGCAGGTTGATGCGCTAAATTTCTAGCTCACGGAAATGATACATGTGGGGCTGGTGGGCTTTTTTCAAGTATGTCCGTCTCCCCAGCCAGATCCATGGCCGGGCTTGAAATCTCCATGCACTTAGCCACGCCAGCAATCACTCAAACGAAGAGGCAGGTCGATGCGCACCTCCCCCCAAAAAATACACCGGATATGGATTCGGTCTATCGACCCCATTCTATTCGACGTAATCGTACTAGATATTGGAATTGCAAAAGTGATATCTCAACTACTGCAGGTATTAGGATGATGGCTAACTTGATGCCATAGGTTAAAAGAGAAGGTGTTCCGGTAAGCAATAGGCAGATCAACCTGCCCCCTAAAGCTTTAGTCACCTAACTGAAATGTCTTGGTAGAAAAGCATCCTTCCTGTAGTAGGTATATCTAGCGAGGACTAGCCTGCAGTTATAGCCTTTGACTCCAATGGGAAGATGAGATGAGGTGTGCTAGAATTGCATTCGGTAGAGCAGTACTACAGAACCGTACGCCAGAGATAATACATTACTTACTGCCGGTCCCGTAAGGTAGGTTGCAGTGATTGCATATAGCGGCAGATGAGGTGCAACGATTTCCCTACGTAGATGCAAGCACGACAGCTAATGAAGCCCCTGACCGGCCCGAACTCTCACTACAGCCATCGTTAAATGGGCTATTAGGGCTAGAGCATAATGATAGTATATTATTATAATACTGTAAGCCTTAAAAATATTAATTCTAATTACAATTAATAGAGTAGTAAATATATAAGAATAGTCTACTTATTAAGTCCTCTTAAAAAAGCTAGGAAACCCTTTCTAATAACTAATATTACCTTAAGTATTTTAATTTAGCCCCCTCTTATATATAATTATAAGCCTAGTAGCTTATAGTCTATTTAACTGAAACTTATGTAGATAACTAGCATTAGCGCTAAGAATTCTATTTGTCTATACTTTAATATAAACTGCAGTTACTTTAGGATATATAGTAGCTTTTATGTAGCAGTAAGGGCTTAGGTAATATCTATAATTGTATAACTTAATGCAAGTAGGATAGCCTTTTGATATCTATTATGCTGTATAGTCTAATAGAAATCACTACAAATAGTACCAGTAAATAGGCTATATATACCCTTAGAGGGCTATCTATAGTAAAACGATATAGGTATAAACTATTTAGTCTAGAAGTTTATTATTTTATTACTAACTACTTTTTAATTTCTAAAGCTTTCCTTACTACTATAGGAATTAAGCTTAAGATTAAAGACCTAAATAGCTAGCTAGTACTATAGTAAAAGTCTATATTCCTAATATTGAGATTAATATATAGATATTTATAGATTAACCTTTATATAGGGCTATTATTAGAGCTTATTTAAAATATTACTTAAATAACTTTAACTATCTAGTATTATTTAGAAGTAGGATTAGATAGGAAAAGGGTAGCTATTATGCATATAGAGCTATAACTTATAGAGAATTAACTTAGCTAACTAAAGCAGTAATTTAAAGATTCTAACATAAAAAGTCTAATTTATATTAATACTATAGCATTTAAGGCTACAGCTTAAGTCTATCTTTAAGTAGCTTAGTATAGGTGTAATACAGAAGAGATATAGAAAGACTTAATACTAAAGCTATTTGAGGTAATAAGCTAAGTTTATAAATAGCAGGATGCTCTTAGTGGGTTGATACTATACCTACTATAAGCTCTATTTATTGCAGCTTGTCTTGCCCCTAAGCACTATAAAGTCTAGGTATTAAACTAGTTTAAAGAGCTTAAAGGGTGCTGCTTACTTAATAATATATCTAGTACAATAGAGGTAGCAATAATGGTTTAGAAACAATACGATTTAAAGTTAATTAATGGGTATTTAAGGGGGAGTAGAGTATTGGGAGTCCCTTAGCACAAAGCCATCCGGTGCCTTGGATGGATGCTGTTGCTAATGTAAATGCCCAATCTATCTAGGTCGATCGTCATAAGAACATGCGTCCTAATTCCTTTCTTCCTTCTCTTTCTCCCCGTGTTGAAGTTTACCTGTTGAAGGATGATGATGGTGACACTGTTACGAGAGATTTATGACTGGCGGAAAGGAAATACTTTATGGTTGTACATCCAAACCCCAATTCGGAACTGACTTTCCCCGCTCAAGTGGTTACCTTACCCAACCATTGGAGCTATGTAGCATTGGGTGGACTCCTTGACTAACCGTTTTCGTTGTCATCCGCGGTAGAAGTTTTGGCTCCGTAAATCAGTCGGGAGATCGTCTATCACAAGCTAAGGCCTGCGCATCGACTTGCCTGAGGACGCTTGAGCCCCACAGAGCAACTGAGGGCCCCACCACTCAACTGTTCTTTTACTCACCAATCATAGTCTTTCTAACATGCGCCTAACTTAAATCAGAACTCTGGAATGAGATGATGGAGTTTAGTACACCAGTCATGTTTACGTATATTTTACCGCCTTGAGCTCGAGCAGGTAAATACAACTCCTCTTCTTTGTTTCCGTGTCCATCGGATTCATGCCCATGAACTCTGTCCTGTACAGAATACCATCCACTACTAAGATCCGTTATTCTATTCTCAGCCCGGTCATACCTTCAGTTGTATCTCTGCAACATTTTTGTTCATCCCATATCTATCACACCATGAGTGTACAAACGAAATCACAGAGCATTGTGGGTGAAGCACGCATAGCGCCTGAAATATTTTAGCTTCGCCTGGATTATCGAGCCCTCCTGATACAGGCTAAAGGCATCCCTCCAGGACCTAGCAATGCAGCTAGTAAAGTAATATTAAGGGAAGCAGAAGAATACATTAAGGCCCTTATATTAACCTAACCCGTTATTAAGCTCCTGCATATTGCAGCTTAGTGAGAAGCTTATAAGGCCTTTAGGGCTAAGCCTTAGTATACTTATAATAGCCTAAAAGCCCTAATACTTTATATTAATAAGGGCAGTTTACTGTATGTTAACTAATTAATAGATATATATAATGCTATTTCTATTAAGTATTAGATTCCCTTTAGTAGTAAGGACTTAAATAAATATAATAGTATACCTTTTTTAATCTATACTACTAGAAAGGAAGAGTTTTATACTATAGCTAGTAGCTAAGCTACAATAGAGCTAATAGCCCTTAGAGAACCTATTTAGTGTAATAGTACTAGTATTACCTATTAATAATAGAACTAGCAATAGGGTTTACAAACTGCACTAATAGATGAGACTACCTGTATTCTCTTTATCTTAGATGCTCTAGAGCTAGTATTAGATGAAGAGCTTGTTAAAACTGCTGGGGAACTCTGCAATACACTTAAGGCACTATTGCCAGAAGTAAATACATCTTATTGAGTTCTTAGCGGTCCTGCCTAGGCTAGACTAGGCTGGTTAGTCTTAAATTGGAAGGAAATGCAAAATCCATATCGTTCAGTATCCCACACTCTTTGTAGTTCTTTCCGTTACTTATCTATACTAGTTAGGACCTAGAACTTGAAGTTTACCATAGACTACTGTTTACTATTAACTTTTGTGGTTCAAACGTCGTCACCTGAACTGAGGGATATATATCTTGGTATCACAGTTGTTTTGCCACCTGAGACGGAGCATCTCGCCATCCACACATATCCACCAGGCTTCGAATTCTCGGACTTCCCTCCCCTACTTGATTCCCGTCCGTGTATTAGTATGTATGTATAACACGATATTCAAGACAGTGACGGATCGATTCTAATATCCGTGCCGCTTAGGTAAGAGCACAAGTGGATCAAAGACGACGTCACAGCATTGGTTCAGAGAAGTCTTGAGCTCGTGCACAGACTCAGACTCCACCAAGTGTCTGAACGAAACCAGGCTCTGACTGGCGATCGTCACCAAGCACATCAAACTATCCCCTGTATATGGTTCGGAGGGTCAATCTGCAACGGAGTCCGTTATGATACTATAGTCCGTGGGTTCATCAACTCCATGTCTTCCTCAACTTTAAAAGGCTTGCACCAGCTAGGTCCCCTGATTTCGTGAACAGAAAATACAATCTCATCAACATCCATCTTTTCATCATGACAGTTACCAAGAACCCTTTAGAAGAAATCCCTCTCTTCAGCCGATATCCATCTAGTGGTATCGATATCCTCGTTGCGGGAGCTGGCATTGCTGGTCTTAGTTTTGCCATCGAAGCATACCGAAAAGGCCACGAAGTTTGTGTCATTGACCGCCGTCCTCACTTCGACGATTACGGTAAGATAGTCCAATACCATTGAGTTGCCGACAAAAACTCATGTCATTCATAGGAGATTTTATCGCCATTCAATCTTCTGCGTTGAGAACCCCTGATAAATGGCCAGGCTTCCTGGAAATTTGCCGACAAGAGCGCATACCTCAAATTGGAGAAATGCATACCCACGATGGCCAATTTGTCGGCTGTCTTACATTCGGTCTGAGCACAATCCGTTCTAGCTTTCACCGCTCCCTTTTGCAGTACGCAGCGCATCTGGGTATTGATATTCGTCTCAGCGCCCGAGTAGTGGATTATTTCGAGCATTCTGAAAAGGGTGGAGTTGTCCTTGACACTGGAGCCAAGATCACAGCTGATCTTGTGGTTGCTGCCGATGGCATTGGGTCTCGATCCGGCGTTGTTATCAAGGGAGAACGTGATCAACCAACGAGCTCGGGCTATGCTATGTTGCGCGCAACATACCCGACGGAAAGGATCTGTCAGAACCCTCTTCTGAGTGAATTCCTCAAGGATCGTTCCTCAACAAAAGGTGTCGTGGGACCAGGCGCACACGTCATCACAGGGTGCGCTGGCGATAACGTGTCGTGGATGCTCACTCACAAGGTATGCCGCACGACACCTCAATACAGGATTTGAGCTAATTGTAATGTGTCAAAAGGACAAGGATCCTGATGGAAAGAATCGTGCACCCGCGGTGGATCCAAAAGAGGCATTGCAACACGTCGAAGGCTGGGTTCCTTGGCTGGCCGAATTGATCAAGGCTACTCCCGAGATGGGGACAGTCGATTACAAGCTCCTGTGGCGCGATCCTTATCCGACATGGGCCTCACCGCACGGCAGAGTCGTGCAAATTGGCGATGCCGCGCATGCCTTTCTCCCGACTTCGGCCAGTGGTGCTACCATGGCCATGGAAGATGCGTTTTCTCTGGCTACAACTCTTCAGCTTGGTGGTAAACGCAACTTGGCTCTTGCCGTAAAGGTGCATAATAAGTTGAGGTATGTTGGAGTATTCTTTACTCATGACTTTGCTAATACATGATATATTAAGATTTCAGAGGGTTACGTGTGCACAGAAAATGGGATTCAAGAACCGTCAACAGTACCATGAGACTACCTTCAAACCAGCGGAGGATGGGACGCGTCCAACTTTTCCCATGGTCGGTTTGTGGAGTTCTGAGCACGACCCTGAGCAGTACGCTTATGAGATGTATGGTAAATGCGCCAACCACATCCTCAGTGACAGTCCTTTCGAAAACACAAACTACCCTGCAGGTCATACGTTCAAGGTCTGGACTGTCAAGGAGATGCGTGAGGTGGCTGAGCGTGGGGAAAATATCGTCGATGATGGTGACTGGTCTTGATCTATCAGGCTCGCCCCACACCGACATGCCTTTGTTCCATTTGTCGTTTTCTTTTCGCACTCCTCATGTTTCATTGCGTCTCGCATAGGTCACACTCAAGCACAATGAATTGGATCGGCCAAATTCCCGATGAGAATGGGTAGGCATTGCTTTGGTTGAATCATTTTGATACTGTTGCTGAACAACCAACATCAGTACCAGATAAAGTACATTAGTGAGTGGATCAAAAGTCTCCACCTTCAACATAGAATCTCCGGTAAAAGCACAACAAAACATCGAATCAATCATAGTGCATCGCCATATTAATCTCCATATATCGTAACAACTAACTGATATGCTCTCATAATATGTCCCATTTTGCCGCAAGTCCTACAGCGCCTCTCCTTGCCTCTCCCTGTCCCTCCAAGATCACCACGCTCGACGATTCACCCACTAGTTGTATCTCACCAATCCATCTGATCAGTTACTTGCCTTCCTTTCTACACCTGCATCTTTACTCAATTTTGTAGCTAGCTTCTCATTGCCCTACGCCGCTTGTTAAATGCCTTGTTTGACTGTTGAAGGATCTGGTTATCACATTACAAATATGATATTAGATTCGGTGCAGGACACGAGCATGCACGGGGCATGAGCGTCAAGTCTGACATTAACATTGCTAAGCACATTGGTAACTATAAACTCGGCTTCTCGCTGCGGCGCACAAATGACTTGTTTGTCCATATGCCATTCACGGCAGCCCTGATCTTGGTTTACGTCGCTGTGTCAGAGCTGGAGAGCCATGATAGAAATCAGGTAATTGGGCTCCTGAACGTTTGCTTCCAGGCGTTAACTGAGATTGGTCATGTTGAGAGTGCATTGATGACATAAAATATGTTATTGTCAGTGGAAGGAATGTAGCAACCCTAGCTAGTTAGGTCTTTTCATCGGGAAAGAAACGAAGTGAGAGTTTAAGTAAAAGATAAGATAAAGAGATAAGATACGATAACATACCCTAAACCTTGGGATATATCTAAAGAAAAGACATGTATAGTGCCCTTAGAATATTAATATTAGTATTCTAACTTATAGGCCCACAGGTTGGGACATAAATAAACTTAGTGAGGTGTGTCCTTTCCTCTGACTGGTAGTAAGTCAGGCAGTTTAGCTTGACAAGTACCTACGGAGACTATAGGGAAGAACTTGAGTAAAAAGAAATAAAGTTGCGGAGTTGCGGAGTTTCAGAATTAAAACGGGGCACCGACATGTATAACTTCAGAGGGAAGAACCAACCATCAAAACACGACTTTTCTTCATCTTCTTCCCTATTGTCTATAAGTCTCAATCGCAGAAATGGCTTCTTTAGCTGACAAAAGTCTTACCCAGGCTCTCCAAGCAGTTGTCGACAAGGAAGAAATTCGCTCCGTCATTTATCAATTCGCCCGTGGAGCAGATCGCAAGATTCGTGATCTCGTCCAGTCCGCATATCACCCCGAAGGCAATGACAACCACGGCACATTCAACGGGCCCGCAAAGGACTTCTACGACGCGATGGCTGCCAATGACACGACCCACGCTATACACCATCAGATTGGCCAATCTTTGATTGAATTGAGCGACGATGGTAAAACTGCGAGCGCTGAGACATATTGTACTGCGACTATTATTGATGGCGAGAATAATTGGATGAAACTCTTGGTCAGATACGTGGATCAATTCGAGAAAAGGGATGGGGCATGGAAGATCTCGGATCGCTGTGTGGTTTATGATGCTGTTTCGGATAAAGCTTTTATGGATCATCTGCCGAAATCTAATGTGGGTACTCGGGATGAGACGGACTTTTCCAGAAAGGTTTTAAAGAACTGATATTTGGATTCAACTACTAAGATTAGTAAATAGCGATAGTTGAATTGGAGCAGTCATATGTGCATCTACGCGCATTAAACATGACACATGGTGTGTGGCTATGGTTAAGCAGCCTGATAAACCATTTCTCTCATCATCGCGACCTGCTAAGTTTTCTGTAGACGAATTGTCTCTTGGGAAACGTTGAAACCGGCTTCCCCTTAACTGTGGAGTAACAGCTTGATTATTACGCGACAGTGACTAGCCTAGATATGGCCAGCGCGTTTCCGCCTCTCTTCACAAGCTTATACGCGTATCCCGTATTACGTAGCAAAGTTCACCGGAAGTTCGGAACAAAGCCCCAAGATCAATGGATGGAGGTACGTCAGCTGTGGGACAAGGCTAACCTAATACGGCCGTTTTCGCATTTCTGACGAATATTCGCATTTGCTCAACCTTCGTACTGACATTTCCGCGTACCTGTACCATGGACCATGACGTCAAACGTATTCAGTTTATTTATAGGCCATCAGGCTTTGCTGCTATATAATGGGAAGAATATTCTCTCCGGGTTCCAGAAAGTCACTCATTCAATCTTTGTACACCTTACCTTGAACAACCCAGGATGCGTCTCTTATCGAACTTCCTTCTCCCCACCGTCACCGTCGTAGGTACATTTGTTGTATCTGGACTTGCAGAAGAGCAATGCCGATGCGTAAGTTACACTCGCCGTATTCTATCTACATTCTAACAATCTGCAAGACAACCGACGATCTTTGCTGGCCCTCTGCAACGAAATGGAACTCATTGAACTCCACGCTTGGCGGACATCTGATCAAGTACATTCCGCCAGGTGCTGTTTGCTATAGCTCCCACCCTAGCTACGACCGCAAAGCCTGTGACAAGGTCATCGAGGAATGGTCTGAGTCAAAGTTCCACTCCAGCGATCCGGCCAGTCTCCACACCGAATGGGCCAATGCTGGCTGCACTCCAGTATACGAGAACGGAACTAGCATCTACGGTGATTCCAAGGCTGGAAAACGAGGTTGCTCAAATGGAGTACTTCCTACCTACGTTGTCAACGCTACTGCGACAGATCATGTTGTAGCAGCATTGGAGTTCGCTGCTGAACACAATATACGATTGGCCATCAAGAACACTGGTCATGCGGGGAATGGAAGGTAAAAGATATCAACATCGCTCTTTATCTGTTCACGTTTGCTAACGAAATTCAGAAACCTGGGAAATAGCAGTTTATCGTAAGTAAAATTGTGATTGAAGATGTCTCATTGATGTTAACTTTCTTGACAGTATCTGGACCCACAACTTGAAGAGCATTGAATTGCAGGAACATTTTAACCTTACCTGTCCCAACGCTAAAGATGCCCCAAGACCTCGTATGGCGGCCACCGTGGGTGCTGGGGTTCAAGATGGTGAGATGTTTGAAGCTTTAGCAGCACAGGATGCATTAGCGGTTGGAGGTACTAGCGGCGTAAGTCTTCTCAGTTATGCAACGTGAGGTTTCTTAGCTGACCTTTGCTATAGGATGTTGGAGTTGTTGGCTGGGCTACTGGAGGTGGTCATGGATTTGCAACAGGCACATACGGCCAAGGAGCTGATAATATTCTCGAGGCAGAAATTGTCACTCCAGCCGGTAAGGTGTTGATTGCCAATGAGTGTCAAAACCATGATCTCTACTGGGCTATTCGCGGCGGTGGCGGTGGTACATTTGGTGTCATTACCAAGCTGACTCTCAAGGCTTATCCCGCACCGAAACTAGTGATCGGAGGCTACGACATCAGTGCCAAGAACCACACTTCGGAAGATGAGTTCTACCGGTTCATTGCAGATGCCCATGCGCTTTTCCCTGCAATTCAAGACGTCGGTATCCACGGATACTATACGGTTACAGGCCCCCCCAAGGCTGAGGCACTGACATTCAGTGGATCCTTTATGGGATTTGACATTACCAACGAAACCTACGAAAACGCTCTTGAACCATTCAAGACGCTGCTGGAGAGTTCCAACAGCACCGTTACATGGTCTTTAACTAAGATTCCAGTCAGCAGTTGGCAGGGACTCCTCAAGATATTACCGAATATCGGGACCGTCAGTGCAGGACATGATATGAGGGCTTCTCGATTGATATCACGACAAACTGTCACGGAGAGGACAGAAGAATTTGCAGCTGTATATAAGAAGATCGGCCCTACAAAGGAAGCACCTTTGGTACGTATATTTCCATCCTTCTGCTGCCGTTCCGTAAGCTAACCGACTTTTAGAATGGTTTGCCTAACCTGTCTATGTCTGGCACCCTAACCATCAGTCCTAAGCCTGTCAACAACTCGTTGAATCCGTCCTGGCGAAACACGACCGTCCATCTGATCACAGGCCAAGGCTGGACTGGTTCAACAAAAAAAACTCAAGTCAGACACATTATTCACGATGTAACATACAGGAAGCTCATGTTGATGAGGGAGTTGGATCCTGTTCAGGGAGCCTATGTAAATGAGGTAAGATAGTACCCGGTACTGGTCTCTGAGACCCCTTGCTAATTGTTTGAAACAAGGCCAACGCAATCGAGCCTGACTGGCAGTGGTCCTTTTGGGGGCCGAATTATGCACGACTCCGTGATATTAAGGAGAAATTCGATCCTGATGGGCTTTTGTGGTGTCCTCAGTGTGTTGGAAGTGAGGATTGGGTCCAGCGACGGGATGGTAGACTTTGCCGAGCTTTTGCTCCTTGGTAAACTTAGTCCTCCGACGTCGACCGGCCCTGGAGGTTGCTGAGAATCACAAATGATAAGAGCTGGATTACTATATGGAGACACCTTGTTACTCCGTTAGCCGATAGTTGGTTAAGAGTCTGGATAGAGGCAAAGAAGTTCAATACAGAAATAGAGGCTTTAGAATGACTAGTCAATAGAGTACGATAGGAAACATTAAAAGTGTTTGAAAAACGCAAGGGGAGCGAACCCACGCATAACCTGTTATTCCTTTGTAACACACAACAGGGTAAGCAAGTAGGTTGCCCATGTGCAGTACGTACCCTTTTTTAGTTATGCGAAGTGTCACCGCCCCAGCACGTGAATGGTGGTACACCACCCAGTCATCTCTCCAATCCTTCAAGTTCTTTACTACTGCCTAAACAGGAACATACCTTACACAATTAACGCTTTCTTACAATATTCCTATTTCTACCCAATTGCAAGCGCGAGTTCAATATGGCAAGCGTATGTAAACTCTCATTTGATATTCCACCCTCTTGTTACCTACTACAGCCAGCAATGTGCTAATTGACCGACTTTATAGCATGGCGTAGCTCGCACCACGAGGACACGTACCGAAGAACAACGACAACGAGACCTCGGAAAAATAAAGAAATATCGCGATCTTGAGAACGAGATATGCGCACGTGTCGCGTCTGGAAACTATGATCATGATATCCTCCAACTGACTGCCGAGCTCCTTCATATCAACCCTGAATATTACACAATATGGAATGTTCGTCGGCGTTGTCTGATATCGAGCGCTCTGACCGAAAGGCTAGAACAACAAGAAACCTGTGATCAGGTTGAACTGGGTCAAGAATAGGATCTAAATGCGCTGAAGTCTGAAATGTCTTTCACAATACCACTCTTGATGGGATCTCCAAAGTGCTATTGGATCTGGAATTTCCGACAATGGATCTTATCGCAAGCTATACTTCGCGTTCTCATACCTCTGGCACGTAGCATTTGGGAGGAAGAGCTTCGTTTAACGTCTCTAATGCTTAGTAAAGATCAGCGCAACTTCCATGCTTGGGGTTATCGCAGATTCGTGGTAGCTAAGCTTGAGAGTGACGAGCTACAAGGGAAGAGCATGGTTGAAGAGGAATTCAAGCATACTACCAAGATGATAGGGAGCAACCTATCCAACTTCTCTGCGTGGCACAACAGAAGTCAACTTATCGCAAGATTACTTCAAGAGCGAGGCGCGGACCCCGACATGCGAGCGACGTTTCTTGACGAAGAACTGAGTTTCGTGTGAGAGGGATTGGATGTTGGACCTGAGGATCAGAGTTTGTGGTACTATCATCGTTTCTTGATCTCACAAATTGTTGGTAGTGGCGATCAACAAACTGTGGCAACACATATGGATCTGACTGAGAAGGTAGCTTATTTGAGGCGCGAAATCCACGAGATCACAGATTTATTGGACGATGACAAAGACGTCAAGTTCATCTACGAGGCCCTAGTAGAATATACCCTGACCCTAGAGAAGTTAGAACAGCGCGAAGGAGACAAGGGCGATCTCATGGATTTACAGACTTGGCTTACTAAGTTACGTGTCCTGGATCCGATGGGTACAGGTAGATGGAAAGACGCCAAAGCGCAAATTGGCGTTTAGAAGAGGTCATTTGGATACAAGCTTCAGCCTCTAGATTATAACATGACACGCCTTCTTGTTAGACTACTCACTTAGCGCCTGGTAGATAGCCTTGCCATATGCCTCAGCCCTATCGCTGCTCACAAGACCACTGCCCATCTTGTTCATAGTATAAGAAATGGTCATCCGTCTGTCAAGATCCATCACAACGAAAGAACCGCCCCATCCTCCCCAAAAGCAAACCTTCCCTTCTGGGATCCAGGCAAGTGCAGGGCAAGGAGTAAGTCCGAACCCAACGCCAAACCTGATGGGTATCTTCAGAACCAAGTCCTCCCCGGATTGCTGTTCTTCAAATATTAACTCAACTGTCTCCTTCTTCAACACCTGCTTGCCTGCAGTCGACCCTCCCAGGGAAATCGCAGAGAGAATGCGTGTAAGAGAGCGGGAATTGGCGTGGCCGTTCACAGCACCCAGCTCTGCATTCTTCCACCCTTCAGTATTCACCGAGTTAGGATCCAGAGGCGGGTTCAGCAACGTCTTTGCTTGTACAGATCCAGCCTCAAACTCGGGCGTAATACCCGAAAAGCCTGGGGGTATAACCGGGGCAATGCGATCCCAGCTCTTCTCCGAAGCACCAATTTGAAAGTCGGCATCCAAGGGGCCTGAAATCTCATCGGCAACAAATTCGCGTAGCGACTTTCCAGAAACGCGTCGAATGAGCTCGCCCAGAAGATGGCCAGACGCTAAAGCATGGTAGCCAGAAGCTGTTCCTGGTGTCCACCATGGGGCTTGACGCGCCAGCATCGCGGTGCTTTTTTCCACATCATAAAGGTCTTCGGTTATTAGAGCCTCTTCCCAGCCTGATACACCTGAGGTGTGGGAGAGTAGGTGTCTGACAAGAACATCTTGCTTGCCGTTCTGTTCGAATTCGGGCCAGTACTGTGAGACTCGTTCATTGACGTGTATCAACCCTCGATCAACGAGGATGAGCACCGCGAGACTGGAGACTGTCTTGGTGCACGAGAAGACGTTGACAATAGTATTTTCGTCCCATGGCTTCGTTCGATCTTGGTCTGCGTGACCGGCCCACATGTCGACGACATCTTCGCCGTCAATGTTGATAGTGATCGAAGCGCCCAGCTCCTCCTCAGACTCGATATACTTTTCGAGGAGGGAACGGACGCTTTGGAATCTATCGCTGCATTTGCCGTGAACGGTAGTCATTTTGACACAGCTGTTTGTGGATTGTGGGTTGGGGTTGGCAATTTGGAATTGATGTTGACTGTGTGGGTGACTGAACGTCAGGAGCGTGGTAGATTTAAGTAGGGCGGTGAATATGCCGAGGTTTCTTAAACGTGAAGATTGTAATGGGCGGGGTAACTCGTAAATGAAGCTAACATGAATTTGTTTCTAGGCTTGATTGTTTTAGTCAATAAGTGGCTCAATGGGTATCCACTAGACTTGCCATTATTGCTAGCTACGAGAATACAAGAGCACGGACCTCAATGCTATAACGAGGTTTGTGGCCCACAGGCACAAGGTGAGATGGAAGCGCAGAAGATGGATGCAGACAGGCTTGTGAATTAGAATTGCTGTCATGTGGAATGTTTAAAGACCTTACCCTTCGCAGCAGCATCAGAACTGGTGTCCCAACTCTTGAACAGCACGCCCTCACTTGGCTGCATAGCGCTCATGTAGTGCCACCTCAAACCTTCGTTGTAGACTAACTAACAGATGTCTCATATGCATCTTCTCATCACTTGATCTACCACTCTTATTCCTATAAATAAGTTGTCCGGGCGTTACAAAAAACCTGAGCCCCATGCTATATAGGCTTCTAGAAACCATCACCAGATGTAACACTAGCAAATCCCAAATAAACAAGGTCCGCTGGCCGCAACGTAGCTCTGACTTGATCGCTTCTACCCTTCCATGCAAAAGGTTATTGCCTTCGCCCGGAAGCTCACGCCTGGCCCTTTTTAGCAAGTTGAACTATGTAGTATCTGCAGTGTATTGTGAGCCAAGAGGAAGGTATTTCGGCGTTGAGAATGTTGGCCCCGGGTGGACTGTTTGAGATGGAGCAATGATGGCAGATGGGTTGACTAGCTGTGCTCTAGAAACACGGGCCTTGGCCTCACTGGGACACAACTGGTTCCTCTGCTCTAATATAAAATTAGCTATAGAATATAGGCGGATCAATTGAAGGTTGCGATATAATCTCTAAATAAACATATGGACTGTTTCAGCGTAAGAAATATAAGTTTTTTTTAGTTCCCCAACCTCTCTAAAACTGCAGCTACTTAATAAAATCCTTTTTTTTTTTTTTTTTTTTTTTTTTAAAAAAAGATTGCAAGCAGCCTGAGTATTTAATAACTTCAAAACCAAGCTTACTGAGGGCATATAGATTAGAAATCTCCCTAACATCCCCTAAGAGATCATTCTTTAAAATGTCAGTCTCAACATTAATGTGCGTGGTCTTTTCACTATTACCTCACTTACCAATAAACAATAGGTATAGCTTCCCTTACTCCTAAAAGGGCTTGTCCTAAAGTGGCTTTATGCCGATTACTGTATCACAAGACATGTTAGAAACCTCAACTTAACAGTCAGTGCATTTTAAAACAGAGGATCCTCGAAAGCAGGTAACTGAAGGGCTATTTTTCCTGTACCCGTCAAGAGAGATAAATTCAATTCACTTAGCTAAGCTTCATTAAGAGTCAATAGATAATCACTAGAGGTTGTATTAATTTGTTAAAATACTACGTTAGTATAGCCGATAGTTCTTTGTATTTCTAAATCCCGATCAATATTCTCTCGATGTCAGTTGATGTCACTTCCTACAAATATGCAACTGGCCATGTTTGTATGTAAGGGTGAGTGACACAGCCCAATTAGGTACATCAATCAAACAGTGAATCAGGCCCGGAATCTTTGTAGTTTTATCTCTGTACTGTAGACTAAAAATGTCTACCACTAAAAGTGGAGTACATGACGGTGACCGATTAGCCAATCAAGTACTTAAGCTCTAACCCACCGTAGGCGACAACTGTAAGGAGGAAAGTGTTAGTAAGAGGCACAAGTGAGCATATTTGTTAGCATTATGCAGAGTGGAGCACTCGGAGGGCAACTTCAATGATTCGCTAGTGATGACCGGGAATGACAGAGGCCTGGAGATAAGACTTGGCCCCCTTTACCAGATAGCCAATGGGGAATGAGCAAGAGCAGTGGTTAGACATGTATGTTTCAGGGCAGCAACCAACAAGGCAGGTAGTATAAGGCATACTTATTGGGCGGGTTGCCCAATTTTCTGTTAGCGTGGAAAGCACGTTCTTGTACCCTCTCATTTTTTTAAACACAAGATGTCGTCAAAGCCCTCGAGTTAAGAATTTGCGCCGCGTCGAGACACAAATTTCATTATCAGATGTATGCTAAGCGCGGATGAGACAGCAGTTGACCTTGCCTGAATTACGAAACGATTAGTGGGTGGGAGCGCACGTTAGGGCCTCCATCTCTGTGTCGACAATCACAACTGCTGGTTTGGTTTACCTTTGTCTTGGACCTATTCCTTCCATTCTCTCGGGTTTGGACCTCGAACGTCTCTGCTAAGGACCAGCATGGTGGCTAAAACTCCCGAGTCCGTACTTTTGATGGTGCAGAACCAAGATGAACATGAAGATCAAGCTCCAGCCCAGCCCGAATCAGTTGCCAGGGAGTTCCAACGACCATTCTGGCTCAGAAGAACTGCACTCCTACTCTTCGTATGTATCTTCATTACATGTGGCATTTCCATTGTTGTTTTGGATCGAGTTATCACATCTCAGAATGGACTTCCACTCACGATCTCTACAACCCCTTACTCCTGGACGTATGGTCCAACGGCGATTTTGATTCTTGTCCTCAGCCTATGGAGGCGGGTTGATTATCATACCAGAGCTAGTCAACCTTGGCATGATCTCCAGTTTGGGGGTGCAGATGCTACCCGATCGGTCCTCCTCGACTACATCACCCCTTTCCAAGCAATAAGTGCCTTTGAAGCTGCTAAGAATCGCCACTTTCGCGTGGTATCAACGGTCGCATCATTCGTTGTTCTCAAACTTATAATCTTGATTTCAACTACGCTATTCATCATGAATAAGACGACCATTGCTGGAACGTTTGATATAACGTACCAGGATAGCTTTAGCACGTCTGAGCTGTGGAAGATGTATGATCCACTGGTACCCCCTGCGCTTCAATTTTTCGATTTTCAGCCAGCATATAACAGGGGATCTGCTGATCCTATCTGGACTTATCTTGGTCGCCTGAACAATGTCACTAGCACAGAACGTGACTGGAATCCAATCAACGACGCAGCCTCTCAGCGATTTGTTCTCAATCCAAGCGAGTATGACGTGACCACACTGGAGGCCCCAGTTGAAGTCTTCGTTCCAAAGATAATTTGCGAAGAGGCGAAGCTCGAACTAGCAAACCTCACAGCACCAGGTTTCAGTCCATGGAAGGATAGCATTTATAGCAGAAACTTCACATTTACGTCAAAGTCATGCAACGCCAGCGCAGGGATGGTGAACATATGTGCAGGTCCCAGATATGGTGATCCACCATTACCGAAAGGCGTCGTTAACAGAGACTGCGTGTCAGAGCCCCAGGCTTACACTGTGCATCGCCTCAATTGTTCCGGCTTCAATGAAAGTCTCTCCGTTCCGTCTGCCGATTTAAATCGCAATGCAACATCATGGCTCGCTAATAATGAGCCTTTCGACATACGTTATGCTATCTCGACAGCCAAATTCGAACCTAAATTTAACGGGAACGTGGCATCATCCTCTGTTGAGAGCATCAAAATGACAAAATCAAACTCCATTATCTGTCAGATCAAATATGCCATTGAGACGCGGGATGCCGCGTTCGATGTCCAAGCAAAATCAGTTTCGTTTCCGCGAGCTCCAACAAAAGCTAGAATGCTGGCAAATCTATCCGATCTTGCATTTGCAGAAATGCTATGGACCAACATGGATAGTCCAGCTGATGTCCTGGTTACCAGCGACAAGGTTCCCACCATAAGAGGTTATGGCAATTCAATCCACCCGCCAGGAGCCGAGGCAGTGTTATTCCAGTTAATGTATGCGAAATTGGGATATCCAAAAGACCTGGGTGTGTTCTACGAGTTATCGACGCTTTGGAATACCAGCATATCCGTTCTTGATGGTATCGCAAAAGACATGGCACGACAGTCCATTCTGGTTTCGCATCGTCAAATAAGCAGTACTCAAGGTTTCCGAATTGACAATCGACTACATATGAGACCACTGGCTGTCTGGGCAATGCTAGCAATGTTCTTCCTCCTCGCCATTATATGTTTGATGTTACTATGGCTGGATAGGTCCCCCAATTGGATACCTGCCATGTCAGGCTCCATAGCCGGTCATGCAGCTATCCTTGCCAAAAGCCCTTCAGTACAACGCATCATGGATGGCACTGGTCACCTCTCCCGTGCCAGAATTACAGAGAGGCTGCGAGGTTTCAGGTTCTCTGCCCTGACAGACCGGGACGGCCGGTTTCGAATCACTGCAGCAAGCGCTTCGCAAGATTCCGTTTTCGATGAATCTCGGACTAAAACACGGAAGAGCACTCGACAGTGGGTTCCGTTGGCAGTTCGTCTTCCTGTTATACTAGCGACATTTGTAGCACCCCTCCTTTGCATTGGTGTGTTGGAGTTGCTACATCGCATGTTAAGGAAAGAGAAGCACCTATTGGTAGTGGGGACCACAGACTCTGCCTTCTCATCCTATGCAATCCGTCTTGTTTCTACCTTGGTGGCTTTCAGCGTGGCAACCATGATAAACAATCTTGATTTCACCATCATCACCTTCGCCCCATACTCTAACCTCAGGTCTGGGAGTTCACCAGCCACGAGGAGCATTCTATTCCATCCTTTATCTATGAATCCTCTTCTTGTTCTTTGGAATTCTATGCGCAATAGACAGCTTGGCGTTGCCTCATCTAATGTTGCTACGCTCATCGCTGCGTTTCTCACAATCGTTACGTCTGGTCTGTGGATTGCTACCGAGACTCAAGTGACCAACCAGCCATCAACTGCTTATGTCACCAATTGGAATCTGGGTTGGTTTAAAAATTACTCTCAAGACTCTGGCGCAACTCTTGAACTAAATCTGATCCGAAATCGCGGGGCTATAACACCACCTACGATTTGGGATGATCTTGTTGTTCCCGGAATCTCTTTTGGTAACGATTTCGCACAGACTTCATATCGGAATGCCTCTTATTCTTTCGATGTTGTAGCTCTTCAACCTGTTTTAAACTGTTCTTTACTACCACAGTCCGCAATTTCTACTCCTCTCTGGAAGCACTCTGTAGAGAAGGGTAAAATGGGCCAGATGGTGCCAGAGACCGGGACCATGGTAGCACTTGACCCTCCAAATTTTGACGAAAGATGTTCAGTTACCTCCTATCAAGGCTCTGCTGATTTGCGACTCAGTGTGAGCTACAAAATCTATACCCCAATTTGGGTTGGTGAATACGTCAACCTCGTCAGTTCCACCGCTGGTCAGATCGATTTAGACTGCCCGTCCGTTGGACTACTTTTTGGCACCGTTAACAACACTTCGCCTATGGGAAGGAATCTCACCGCTCTTGTTTGCACTCAAGGTATAAGCGAAGTTCCTGTCAGAATTGGATATGATGGAGACCCCTCGCTGGGACAGATCAGTACCCTACAGCGACTTGGAAAACCACGCGCTATCAGGAATGGTACCGAAGGCCCGCAGACATTTGGATACAATCTCAAGAGCTTTGTCACCTCAAGTCTTCCTTATGTCGAGAAAGATGACAAACAGTACCAATACGATACCTTCTTCAATCAACTCATTCGTCGCCCAGGAGGATATCGGAAAGAGGATCTTCTAGGGCCCAGGAATGTAGAGACTTTGATTAAGGCTGTCACAGCGGATTACTGTGAACTCATGAGGCATATCATCGATCGTAATCTCAGAGCCAGCACCGACAGCTTTGGTGATGTACTAAGTGCTTCGGACAGCAGCTCGACAGACCCCCAGACCCTGATAACTGGATCATACTCTGCCGCGGTAACTCACCTCGTTGTCGACCCCACTTCAAAACTCGTTCTTCAGATACTTCTGGCTACAATGTCTGCATTTAGTTTCATCGGATTCACGCTAGTGAGAATCCGTGGCACTCTCCCAAGAGACCCATGCAGCATTGGCAGTAGTATGGCTTTATTAGCAGGCTCTAACCTTTGCGATCCTAATGCACGGGTACTACCCTCGGGTGCGGAATGTCTTGGCGGTTCGCAATTGTCCGACGCACTGGAAGGGTGGGTATTCAGTCTGGGCTGGTGGCAAAAACAAGTGATCAATGACAACTCGGAGACATGCGACAGCAGTAGTGCAAATCAGGACAGAGAACCCTATGAGAGTGGGATTGAGGCAGATCAGCGTGAAGGGCGATTCGGCATAGATATTGGGAAGCCAGATGGTTGAATCAATATAACTCCTTGTCTAATTACATCTTATTCCATTTTCTTTTAAAAGCTTATGTATGATTCATGTTTTTAATTGCTGTGCTCTCCAGAGTATATTCTACTATATTATTTCTAAAGGCGCTACTATAGGGTACCTGACACCGAGTTCCACAGCCTGATTCGGTACATCTTCCAAGTATTGAATCAGGCTCAGGGCCTACCCAAACGTCAACTCTTAATGTATTGGAGATGTGGATGAAGCTGTAATACATCAAATATACACCAAATATTACCATAAGCGTTATTCCTGCAATTGTAACCACTTACAAAGAATTTAAACAAGTGCTAGTAGTCACAACAAGTTCGATGTAAGCTTTAAACAGAGCCCCATCAATGTCAAACAACAGAACTCGGCTTTGCAGCTGGCTTGGTTGAAATATGATTCCTTTCAGCCGCTGCAGTCAGCCCACATAGCCTATCACATTTCCACACATGTCGTTGATCGAGAAGCCACATCGTGCCACATGACCACAATAAGTGTGTTTATCCACAACCTGGTCATCTGTTGCGACCATAAGAGTGGCTGAAATTACAGTCTTGTTATGTCAGTGAGGAGTTCAGCTGCGCGCTGCCCTCACCGGATACATGACCGTATCTTGAGGCACTGCGGGGTCTTGTCTGGATTCGAAGGGCCCGGGGGTCAGTCGCCGTGCATTTAAACCCTGCCATTGTGCCTGGAATGAATTTGCCTCGCCAAATTGAAATCCGCCTTGCGCCCCATTTGTCCCTACGAAATCATCCACCATGACTGAGTGCTCTTATCCTGACTACAAGCTCTCCGGTACAGCTTATTCAAGACTGGTTACGTAACGAATTCAACGACGGGACTATCGTGGTCCAGGTACGCATCAACAGACTGCAAAAACTACAGCGTTGGAACTGACATTCACTTCCAGTCCAAAAATGCGCAATTCATCTTCAATTTGCCCAATGGTACAGAATTAACAGAGGTTTGTTTCAAAATCATGTTTTGGTATACAGTTGGTGGCTGATCATTATACTAGAATGATGATAAGAGGGAGATCTCGCGCCTGGGTGCCAAATAGTGGCTCAATCACTGTGGCATGATTGGCTTGGCTCCAACCAGTAAATCGGCCTTGCTAAAAACAGTTATACTGGAAAACACGAATCACCTACTTACTGGGACGAATTGTTTTTTCTAGCCTTGTTGTTTATTCAATTGTTTCAAGTTGTTATGTCTTCAATTATATTTAAAACCCCAAAGACCGACAAACATGCCTTTCTTTATCAAACAATTCAAGATTTTCCTCTTACGCATATATATCTAAAGCCATGATGAATACTTATCATCTGCTCATACAGAGCTGTCCAGAATCGCTCACCTACCCCTCCAATCTGGTACGGCCATTACAGCCAGCAGGACCTAAAAAGGTCCGTTCAATCTGTTCTATTCTTGCCTCTTGATGGTAAAGACTGGTTTGAATATGATTTGGTTCTTAATCTATCCTCTAGCTCTTTTCAATTAATTGGTTGAATGAAATTACTAATCAACACCGCGTCCAATGTTAGGGTGTATACTATTGAAAGCAGCATTGTAGCAGTAGTGGCCCGACCCCGTAAGCAGCCAGCTCACCCTGCAGAGGTGCCCAGTTGGTCAGGCACGCCTGCATCATGGCGAAAATGAACTTACTTCACGGCCTCTTCATCTTACTCCTGCAATCAATCCTCTTTGAATTCGGGTACAACCAAACACTCTCGCATGTAAGAACTTCTCGTCTCTCTTAGAACAGCCCTACACATGTCTTCAAAATGTCAAACCCGCAAGACTACACAGTTGCATGGATCTGTGCAGTCAGCACTGAACGCGTAGCTGCAGAAGCGTTCCTCGATGAAGAGCACGAACTGCCAGCGTCCGTTTCCCCGCATGATAGCAACAGCTACAAATTGGGGAAAATAGGTCGGCACATGGTTGTAATCGCTGTCCTACCTGATGGTGAATACGGGATTTCTTCAGCAGCATGCGTTGCAAGGGACCTTTTGCATTCTTTTCCGAATGTCAGGATTGGTCTTATGGTCGGTATTGGAGGCGGCGCACCGAGCAAGAAACACGATATCCGCCTCGGAGATATCGTTGTTGGTGCTACTCGTGGGGGGAAGGGTAGCGTCTTCCAGTATGACTTTGGCAAGGCAATTCAAAACGGGCCTTTGGAAATGACAGGTTTCATGAACCAAGCACCCACTATCCTTCGAACGGCGGTTAGTGGATTGAAATCTCACTATGAAGGAAACGGTCACACGATTCAAGAAGCCATTGAGCAAGCATTGAAGAAGAAACCCCGCCTACGCAAGAAGTACCGACTACCAGGACACGAGAACGACCGACTGTACCAAAGTCATATTATCCATCAAGACGAGGACTGCCAAGAGCACTGTGGGGATGATGAAAGCATCTTGGTCGCCCGACCTCAGCGAACTGACGAAGACGATGACCCGACGATCCATTATGGAGTTATTGCCTCTGCGGATAAACTCATGAAGGACGCGTCTATCCGCGATAGGCTTGCACGAGAACACGATGTACTCTGCTTCGAGATGGAGGCCGCAGGACTGATGAATCACTTTCCGTGTCTCATAATTCGAGGAATCTGCGACTATTCTGATACGCACAAGAACGATCAGTGGCAAGGGTATGCAGCAATGGTGGCGGCGGCCTATGCTAAAGACTTGCTTCTACAAGTTGTTCCAAGCAGCATTGAGAACGAAAGGAAGATAGCCGATATCCTGTCAGGTTAGTTGAAGCATCTCATAGTATACAAATAGATACTAAATCTATTGGCAGAATTGGAAGGATCGGTTAACAATGTGATTGAAGAACTCAAACCAGTTTCTAAAATCATCCATTCCAAGCATGATCGGGATATTCTGGAGTGGTTGACCAGTCATGACTACGCCCTCTCTCACAAAGACATCTTTACAAAAGCAGAGCCTGGGACAGGCCAATGGTTCCTGGAGTCTCAAGCCTTTCAAACATGGCTGAACAATGAGACCCAAAGTATGCTATGTTTTGGGAACCCAGGAGCTGGAAAGACTATCATCACTTCTTTGGTAGTGAATCATCTCCTCACGGAATCCCAGCAAACGCCGGATGTTTGCATTGCCTATATTTACTGCAATTATCAGCGGCATACCCAACAAAGGGCCACTGACATAGTTTCAAGTCTGCTGAGACAGCTCTCTCAGGGACGTTCCCCTCTTCCCAGGAGCGTCCAAGATCTATACGTATCGCATGAAAGGTTCCGAACACATCCAACTCTTGAACAAATTTCAGAAGCTATGTTTTCTGTGGCAGGGGAATATTCAAAGGTTTACATCATCATTGACGCCCTGGATGAATGCAATGCATCCGATAACACTCGGGCGACTGTCTTGAAGAAGATATTTGACCTTCAAAAGCATATGAATGCTAACATCTTCGCCACCTCGAGGCCCAACAAAGAGGTATCCAACTTCTTTGGTGGTAGCCTCACATTGAACATCGCTGCAACTGATGATGATATCCGAAAATATCTGGATAAGCAGATCTCCATGAAAGAGACTTTGATTATTGACGATCCATTGAAAGCTGAAATTGAAGATAAGATCGTCACTACCGCCGACGGAATGTATGTTATTCCAGGTCTAAACTTCCGTCAGCTCTGTATTGATTTGTTAACTAGGTTCTTGCTTGCTTCACTCCAGACAGGTACTGTTCTGTCTCAGCCAACCAAGGGCGATTTGTTGGAAACCCTAGAAACCCTCAATGAGGGAGAGCTTGGTTTGAATGATCATTATCATCAAGCCATGACTCGGATTCAAGACCAAGATCCCATGCGAAAGGCGCTCGCTATGAGGATCTTGACTTGGATTGCACACTCCAAAAGACCACTCTCCTTACGAGAACTCCAGCACGCTCTTGCCGTTCGCAAGAACACGAAAGAGCTGGATCCGAATTTTATTCCCCATCCAGAAATTATTTTGTCCTTATGCTCTGGTCTTGTTGTTCTTGATGAGGAGAGCACCGTCGTGCGACTTGTCCACTACACAACGCAAGAATACTTTGAGCGAGAGCGAAATCAGTGGTTTGAAGACCCAGAAAGTGAAATGGCCATGACTTGCGTCACTTACCTCTTCTTCGACTGTTTTGGCAAGGCTGATCCCAAGGTATTCGACGAAAGATATGATGGGCGTTACAATTATCGTGCGGCGGATCTTGAGGTAAACCTCGAGGAACATCCGCTTTACAGTTACTCTGCCGACCATTGGGGACACCATGCCCAGTCAGCTACAGCACAGGCGAACGAGTTACTGTTATGCTTCCTCATGTCTGATGCCCATGTCAACGTCTGCGGCTATGAGAGTATACCTTATCTTGAGGATGTTCTTGTTGGCAAATCTGTATGGACTTCAGGCTTGCACCTTGCGGCATACTTCGGTTTGGGGTCGCTTGCGCGCTGTCTGCTTGACAAGGGCTTTCATCCAGATCAAAAGGACAGTAACCATCGAACACCATTATCATATGCGGCTGAGTTGGGGCAAGAGACGATCGTAAGTCTTATGCTCGCAATAGACGCCGTGGATCCAGACTCCTCATCAAAAAAGGGTTCCAGCGAGAGACAAACACCACTGATGCTTGGCGCCAAGAATGGACACAAGGCTGTTGTCGACCTAATCTCGGAACATCCTGACCTCAGAATCAACAAGCAGTACTGTGATGGAAACACAGCCTTGTGCTATGCAGTACGTTCCAGGGACATAGCCATCGTAGCTCGGCTACTTGAGAAAGGCGCGAGCCTGGAGATGGAAAATTCCCGTGGTCAGACAGTCCTTTCAGTTGCTGCAGAAAACGGCGATGTCTCTATGATTTCATTCTTAATTGACAATGGCGCGAATCCGAACCCCCTTCTAAAAAGAAGCCATGGGAGAACGCCGCTTTCCTTCGCCGCTGAAGGGGGACACGAGGATATTGTTAAACTGCTACTTGATATCGAGGCTGTTACGGTTGACGTGAAAGACTATAATGAGCAGACTCCTTTATCCCATGCTGTTGCCGGTGGGCACGAGGGTATTGCAAGGCTCCTATTGGGGAAAGGCGCTGATCCGGAGTCAAGGGACACACAGGGCGGTCGATTTCTGCTACATCGTGCTGCCGAAGGAGGGCATGTGGGCGTTGTGAAGCTCCTCCTCCAAAGAGGCGTTGATCCAGACCCTGTAAATGGAGGTAACAGGACCCCCTTGTCATTCGCTGCTGAGAGAGGCCACATGGAGGTTGCTACACTGCTTTTGGCTACTGGCAAAGTCAATCCCGACTCGAAGGATCGTAGTCTCTATAGAGAGGGTCGAACACCATTATCGTATGCTGCTGAGGAAGGTCACGAAGCAATCGTTGAGCTTCTACTTAGCACATGCGCGGTTGACCCTGACTCATCGGCCAGTCGTTCCTGGTTTGGAATGATCCCGTTGATGTTCCCAACTAGCAGAGGGAGAGAGAGGGTTGTCAGAGCATGGATTCCCACTAGCAAGGTCAACAGAAACAGCTTGCCGCTTGCAAATGAGCATCATATTGGTCTTTTGCAGTTAGCCGTTGCGAGACAAAGAAGGGAGCTTCTTTGTACTAAACATACTACGTGACTTGACGTTCACAGTGAAGACTCTATCCATAGTCTGTCCATAGTCCTCATAACGAAACTTAAAGCCAAATGCCAGTTACACGCTTGATCATAGTCTAATAGAATTGTGGTTCTATGTATATAACAATTGTTCTCGGTGTACAATTATCGATCATCTCATCCTCGGTAATATAAAAGCCTCCACCTCGATAATACAGATCCTCGTCCCAGGTGTAGCTTAATAACGTGATTGAACAAAGTAAACGAAAAGTTAACAGAAAAAAGAAATTACAATTACATACCTTATTAAGTTAAATAGAGGTTCATATAACTACAAGTGTTTATTTCTAAGTAACCTTACTACGCAAGTAAATACGCTACAATAGAATTATACAATCAGTTAAGTCTACAGTGCTAACGCTCAGTTTTTCTGCATTGAGTCCCGGTATATCTGGAAATCCTTCCAGCATCACTTTAGAAGATCTGCAGCATCAACCTTGCATTTTTGGGGTTGTCTCACCTCGGTGCCCGGCAGGCTAGGTAATCAAAGTTCCCGCAGGAAGCGCACCTGCTACGCGGATCAAAGGTTACTGTCATCGATCGCCATCGAACTGACGGCAGGTTCAAATTGAAGGATTGAGAGGTACGGGGGAATGGGTATCGTATTTCTGTACGCATTGATAGTAAGTAACTATTCAAGGTTTTTAAAGGTCAGTTATCAAGTCGTACTGATGTAAATCTTATCGGTGAAGGGAAAAGCTGCCAATGCATAGATTGGCGTAGCAGAACGTGTGAAAGTGAAGAACTTTTATTTGCTATGGTTGCGAAGCTGACATGGGAAGGGTGTGGCTGAATCCCAGTGGGAGCCAGCTCACTGAGGGAATTCCAAAGATTGCAGAACAACAAGCGGACTTTTGAAGTCTACCAGTACAGAGTGTTGTGAGAGTAGAAATATTCATGGATCAAACAATGTTTGTAGGGTAGCTAGCGTCTGGGCCCCCCTCCCCCCCCCCCGCCTTACCAAATGGAAGCGAGATGAATACATGGATCGTGTATCCACAATAATGGTTGATACAACAACGACTTTCAAAACAACCCTGAGAAACCATTCTGCATCTTGAACAATTCCATCAAAAACGCGACCAACTGGTAAAAATGCAAAGACAATGCCTCTTGAATTCGAGATAGATAGCTGGATGCAGAATATCGATCCCTCCTCTAAACCAACCGCACGAAAAGAAGAGGCCACCAAGCAGGAGCCCTTTCTGAAACGCCGACGCCTCAATACTCTCACCACAAACGCGTCGCAAAGTGAGAAGAACATGCATTATGAAAGAAGTCTCAATTCCTCAAAGCGCTCTCGAAGTAACGATTTGGAAACACCGCGCCCGACAAGGCGAACCCGAACACCAAGAAGCGAGTCTGGTACCTCATTGCCCTTCACACAATCAGGTATCTCGCAACAATCGGGACTATCTTCACCTACCGAACAATTGCGCATCCTTCAACTTCACAGCAAAAGCGTCGTGGCCAAACAGCTGAGTGCCTTTCACGATAAGCCTGCGACATTAGAAGTTCTCTTGGACAAAATCGATCTCGTTTCTTCAGGAATTGGGATCTTGCCGACTTCTCACGCTTCGCTACTTAGTAATCTCGACAAGGAGATCTATAACGACTTTAAATGGACGCAAAAGCCGGTTTTCAGCAAATTCCTTTTTTCAAGCGACCGCGATGAGATTGGCCATACGCCTTTACCTGAGACTATTCAGTGGATTCTTCACGAGGCAGCTTTTTGCGACAGCAAAGGCTGCTCTGAGAGAGATTGGAATACTGAAGTTCACCATCGCGTCCTTGCAGCTGCATTGAGACCGTTACACGGTCCGCGGAGAGATCAACTATTCGACTTCAGACTTAGTACATCTGCTTCTGTCATCTCTGAGTACCATGTCACGTCAGCATCTAAGGGAGCTGACTTTTGCATGTACATCGACCCCAAACAGGATGGGAGTCCTGAAGTCGTCGAGATGATCGAGACTATCAGACAAATTCTACCGATGGGCGTTTTCAATCACGCTAACCTGGGCCCTCTCTCGGACAATCCCATTGCTGTCAGTATCGAGACCAAGAAGACTACCGGTGAAGGCTGGGAAAACGCCAAGCTCCAGATGGAAATATGGATGGCATCACATTGGCAGTTCCTACGAAAACTCCTTGAAAAGCGACAATACGCAGCAGAAAGGCTGTCTACAATGAGGTCAAGAGCAGGTGAAATGAGTTTCTGCTCCGATAAGATTTGGGATCTACCAGAATTCATACCAGGCATTATCATACAAGGTCACGATTGGTATCTAATTGTCACAACAGCAGAAGGAGAAAAGACAATATTTTGGCAGAAAAAGACACTTGGTGATACATCAAGTTCAAGAGGGATTTATCAGATTATCTATAATTTGCAGCTGTTACGGCAGTGGGCCCAAGAGGACTACTGGAAGTGGCTGAAGGATGTCTTGCTCGAGTGGCCACAGTCCGAAGGAGAATTGGTTTTTTAAGTAATTCATGTTACTGCAGGTTGTTCACTGGAAGATCCCCTAGACATTGTATCATGGACACATCGGTTTCATTAGTGAATGAGACGCTGATAGGTTTAATATTAACTGTTAGACTTTTCTAGATGCCAGATCATCGATCCTCTTCATCCTCCGTAATACAATAGGCCTCCACCTCAGCAATACAAGTCCTAGCCCCAGGCGTAACAGCAATAGGAAAGCCGCCATAGTCAGGATCATCATTAGGCATCATCATAAACTCCCCATGTCTTGTCTCATCACCGTTCAAGATTCTCAAAGTCCTCAACTCCCCATTCTCATCAACCTCCTTCTCCTCACCGCGTAGAATACCGCCAAATGTAGCATTTTTACCCGCAGCCTTGAAACGAGCATGGAAGCCCCGACCTACAAGTAGGAACTTGGAGTCGCCGAGGTGGATGATCATTCCACCGCCAGGACCGGGCTTGCCGAAGACGAAACATCGCTCTACGATGACTTTGATGTCTCCGAAGACACGGGTCCATTGTTCTGGCTTTTTCTCACTTGGTTCTTCATCGAAGAAAAAGCCGAAGCGGTCTTCGGGTGCGGCGTTGAGAAGGAATTGTTTTGTTTGGTTGAGAAGCTTGAATTCGCGACCAATGATATCAGAGCCAGTATCGATGCCGAAGGGGCTGGCGCCGAGAGCACCGTATGTAGCATAAGACAACCAGATACGCCTGGCTCCATACTCATCACGTCTCTGCTCAGGAATGAAAAGAGTGTTTCCCTGCTCAGTATAGTTCTTGCAAACAGTTTCGTAATCGTGGAAGTATAAGTCTGGTGCTAATAGATCGAGGGCGGGAGTATTGAACCGCCAGATGTCCAAGACGTGAGGGCAAGGGCCACCAGATGGGTAAATACCAGGCTGATCACCACCGCCGACAACAACAGGTGCATCTCCACCCACGTCGACATCCGACGGTCCCTCAATGTTGAGCCATGTGTTTGTGTACAAAGGGATGGGATACTCCTTCTTTCCAGCTGCAGCAACGCGTCCTACGTATGAGGAGATAAGATGAGCCATGAAAGCCTCATCGGCTGCCTTTCCTACTCCGAATAGATATTCCCAGGTTTGAGATTCCGAGGGAACATTGGCAATACGCTTCTTAAATCTCGAGTGGGTATCAGTTTGTCGGAGGTGTTGGAGAAGGTCTTCAGGAATAGGTTCAGCAAAAGCCTTATTCGCCCTGTTTGAGCGATCACGAGAGTCACCGAGAACTCCCGTCTCATTTTGAACCTGCACCATCAGAACCGTCTGGTGCTCCAAATCGACTTCCGCCAAATGTCTCAACAAAGCAGCAAATGCTTTTGAGTCAGCTTCACAAGCTGCGTCGCACAGAGGAGTAATCATCTCCAGAGTTCTTTTCACACCACCAGCCTCAAGAACTTGGACTCGGGGAAATCGTTTGGCGTCTTTTCTGACCCAAGCTGGTGTGTATGTAGAAAGACCATTTTTGTATGTTCCGAACCAGAGGAGGACAAGCTTCATGTCATGTTCTCTTGCGCCAGCGAGAACGGCATCAAGCTCTGCAAAGTCAAATTGTCCTTCGACAGGCTCGATCATTTCCCATGTTACTGAGCCAAGTAGAGTGTTGATATGGTCAGCTTTCATTGCTGGCCAGACTTCGCTCATGAATTTGGCTGAGCTGAGTGATGAATTGTGGAGCTCGCCTGGGAGCATAAGGAAAGGCTCATTTTTGACAATAAGCTGCACTGAGCCTTTGTCAGAGCGTCGAAGGTGAGGATGTGATGGAATCTGAGTGGCAGTCATTTTGAAGATAGTGATGGTTGTTTGATGATGAGTCTGGTTTGTTTCCAGAGACAAAGATGGTTGAAATAGCTTTGCGATGTTGATGGAGTACAGGGTTAGCGGAGTGGATCAGATCATGTTCGGCTCCCGAGGTGGTTTACGTGCAGGGATCCTCGGATTTACTCCGCACTTTCTATGACAGCGCGGACAAATAATATTTGCCGATCATGACTCGCAGGGTTACATTGTAAAGTACGTACTCCGGATTTGCTTCGGACTTTCCTTTTATTCAGGTGTGTTGCAGTTACATAGAGCCAGGTGCACCAAGAACCCCAATTCCTTGCCAACAGTCCAGATCTTCTAGCTTCCAAAGTAATCGCGCTATGTTTATTTTCGCATCATCTCCAACCCCGCCATGTTCCAGGTATGCAGCTCCAATATCCCGGATCTTGGGGACTAAGCTGCTACCATTTGCGTGGAAGACAGTACTGGGGAGGTGATATAGGATCTCCAATAGGTCGTCGATAATCTTTCCATGTTCCTTCGGTGTATCTTCCGTTGGTCCGAACTTTTGTAGAATATTAGATCGGATATTGAGGCTCGTCACGAAGAGGTTGGCTATTTGACTATCGTGCCCTTCCGTGACGTTGACAGGACGAGATAAACCGCCTCTCCATCGCAATTCGGGCGGAAGATCATCTAGAACCTTTTGCACTTTGACCAAATATCTCGTGATAGTAGTTTGGGGATTAGTATCTTTCGGCGATTGCTGCATGTCTTGCCAGATGAGGAACAAATCGCTTAGCGAGTTGAGGCCGGGGATGTAGCTCGTGTCATCTCCATGCCAAGTTGGCTGAACAGCTGGAGGCTCCATTTGATTATCGGAAATAGCTAATGGTTTCGGGAAGGTATCCATACGCTCGGGACTGAGAAGACTAATTGGGAGTCTTCCAAAGATATCCGCGCTGCTGAAATTCGAGACTAGGTTAGCGCTGACCCAAGAACCTGATAGAACATTAACCTACCATGCGCTAGCGAATAGCAACCACATTAGCCTCCTCAGAAGCTGTTGTTGAGCCTCATCATAGTCATGTAGCCGGTAATAGACAAGGTACCTCGTCCCCGCAGCTGCCTCACTCAAAGCCTGATAGGCGCGCATGCTACTCAATCCCGATGGTGTGGTAGCGCTCATCGCGGTACCGATATGGTACATCGCGATGCATCTATCGATGCTATAACAATCCCGCCCAAATTGACTTTTGAGTAGCCCGTGAGTATCGAGAAAGTCAACACAGTAATCCACCGTCACATGCCCATAGTCACGCCTCGGAAGTGTCGCTTTCGTGGCGGCACACAAACTGATTACAAGGCCGCAGAAGTCTGCATTGGTATCGGCTTCACCTTGTTGAAGACGGCGGAGGAATTGACGACGGAGATGGATTGGGGCTAAAGGATGGATCTCATTGAACCAGTCTCCGTATAATCGCGAAATAAGTGGTTCTGGGGCGAATAAGGATAGCCAGTTCCCCGTGGAGGCGGTTGGAGTCGGGATATGGAGACTTTGGGGTGATGTACTGGAGTGATGGGTCTCAGGCGATATGGCAATATTGGCTGGTGATGATATTGCTGGGGATCCTACCAATGGCTGTTGTACTCTCTGGGCGTGTCTGTGATACGTCAGTACATCGATCCACTTAAACAGGTTACTGTCCTACTTGTTTGGAGGTCCCCGTTTCCTTCTGGGTCGATCATGGGTGCACTCTGAATCAAGAAACTCGCAACCTCGGCACCGTTGCTGATTGGGCTCATAGGTACACTGTCGATGCTGTCAGTTATGAGGGGTAGATGTGACAGGTCCACTGACCCGAATCTTCCTTGCTCGGCAGACGTCGCAGGCTGTTTGGTTGCGAGGTTTCTGCCCAGCTGGGGGGCTACGTGCAGTTTCAGCCATCCTGCGCAAGCATTTACTTCGGAGTAAATATGTGAGAGGAAATTCTTGGGGTTGAGAAAGTCCGAGGAGAATCTTCGGATTATTAACTTGGACCAATTCGCTGAAATGTCGGATATACCTCAATGGCCTTACTTAAACAAGATTGGCTCAAAAGCACAGATCGAATGAGAATGGTCGAAATGGTGGGTCTGGGTGTCAAGCTTGGCCAGCTGCGGGTTAGTCCTTTGTTAGTCTTTTAGCGTTTTCTTCCCCATGGGGAGGAGGTGACCTTGGAAAATCATGCCATGTTGGGAATTGTACCGGCATACTGTCACGAGACATCGGGATGGCTTCTGAGGGTGTTAGCCGTTGACTCTATTCATACTCTAGATCTCTGCTGCAAACACTTCAGGCGTCCTTTCGAAGCATATAAGACCCCCCGGGGGCCCATGATCATCGGTTGATCTGCAGAATCAACTCTTAGGATCAATCGGCACAATCACCACGATACTATCCTATCATGGGTTCTAAGGAGACTCAAGTCGACATCATGGAGGATGACCATGTCCCCAAAGGCTCAACTCTACCATTCTGGAAACAGACTGAGCTGAGAAAGCTGTATCTCATGATGGTATTCCTCTTCATGGGATCGACTACTCTCGGCTACGATTCCAGTCTGCTGAATGGTCTTCAAACAATGGGATCATGGCAAACATGTTAGTACCAAGCTTTGTCAGGTTCCTCATCCCAACTAACATGATGCTTAGTCTTCGATAACCCCGAAGGAAGTCGTCTCGGTATCTTCGGCGCCATGCCCGGTTTCGGCGGTCTCTTCGTCCTCCTCTTCGCCCCCTACGTCGCCGACGGTCTCGGTCGCAAGAAAGGCACAGCAGTGGGCTGCATCATTGTCATAATCGGAGCACTCATGCAGTGCTTTCCTCAACGAGGCCACGGTGCCAAACGCGATGCTTTGTACCTCATCGGTCGATTCATCATGGGCTGCGGCTCCAACATCTCCAACGCGACTTGCCCTCTTCTCATCACCGAGATTGCGCATCCTAGACACCGAGGCAAGATCACGACCGTTTACAATACCCTGTGGTATCTTGGAAGCATCATTGCGGCGTGGGTCTGCTTTGGTACGCTGAGAAACCAGACTGGTACTTTGCAGTGGGTTCTGCCTACTGGATTGCAATGCCTCATGCCTGGTATCCAGCTTCTTGCTATCTTTATCGTGCCTGAAAGCCCTCGATGGCTGGTTAGTAAGGGTCGTGAGGAGGAGGCTCGCAAGATCCTGGTCAAGTATCATGGCAATAATGACGAGAATGATGAATTCGTCCGATGGGAGTTTACTGAGATTGTCAACACTATTCGTCTCGAGCGCGAGACATCGGATAATGGATGGTCTGAGCTTTGGCGTACACCTGGAAACAGGAAGCGATGCGGCTTGATCATTGCGACCGCTATCTTCTCTCAGTGCAGTGGCAACGGCCTCGTATCATACTATGTACGTTCCCTCCCGAAGTGCATGGATCAGATGACTGACCTCAACTATAGCTCGCTGCCATCCTGAGAACCATTGGTATTACTGAGTAAGTACAATTCTTCATACTTCGCAATTTACCAAAGCTAACAAATTAGTGCCATCACCCAAGCATACATCAACGGCGGCCTCACAATCTGGTGCTGGCTAGTCTCTCTCTTCTCCGCCTTCTTCGTCGACCGAGTAGGACGAAGAGTTCTCTTCCTCTTCGCCGGTGTCGGAATGCTCATCTCCTTCAGCATTTGGACCGCCTGCAGCGCCGTCTATGCAAAGACAGAATCCTCCTCCGCTGGTATCGCTGTCGTCGCTATGATTTTCCTCTTCTACGGCGTTGCTGGTGCTGCATGGCCTGGCTTGACTGTGTCTTACACAGTGGAGATTCTGCCGTATAACATTCGTGCCAAGGGTCTGACTTTGTGTTTCTGCTTTACTGCCCTTTCTGGTGTTTTTAATCAGTGGGTTAATCCTCTTGGGTTACAGCAGCTTGCTTGGAAGTTCTACTTTGTTTACATCGCCGTGTAAGTCGCTCCGTCCTCGAGACCCAGAAGATTTACTAACTTGCTCTTCAGTTTGGTTATTGAATGTCTGGTCATCTACTTCTTCTTCGTGGAGACCAAGGGACCCACCCTTGAGGAAATTGCTGTACTGTTTGATGGGGAAAACTCAGCTGCGAGCATTGCTAAAAGCCAGGCTCAGATGAAGGCTAAAGTAGCAGAGGTAGAGCATGCATGATAAAATTATGTAGTTGGTTGATAGTTATTATTTATCGATGGAAACCATCTTGGTCGCTACTATCCTAATTGGCCGGTACGTTTCTATCTGAGTTTCTAAGATACTAGGTAAAGCCTTTTAAGACATAACAGTTTAAACTTATCCTAATAAAGCAAACACAAGATAAAGGGATACATGTAAAGATATATGTTAGTAAGAAACAGCTAAGACTAGAAGCTGGAAATAAACATCTTGCGGCGTTTAAAAGGCTTATCCAACTTGGAATGCTGGTAACAATGGGTCAATAGCCATTCTAAAGTAACAATAGCCACTGGAACGTTGTTTAAGACTCACCCAATCATCGACGAGAAAGTCGCAAACCCTTTGAGCTGGTCCATCATTGCCGAAGCCATTCCGCCACTTCCTTGACTGCTTGTTCCCCCTCTCTTCGAAACCCATTTATGTGACCACTCTCAACAATATCATGCGGCGCACCAGGTTCAATCCTCAGAGTCACGTCGTTTCCTGCGTCTCTCATATCCTGACTCCACTCAACAACCTCATCGTAGAGAAGTTCTGCATCTCCAATATGAGCCCAGACCTTCGTCTTGGTTCTGAACGGTTGACCCTTTAAAGTAACATACGGCCCACTTCGATCAATGATGCCTTCTGGAGCAAAAGACTCGGCTGCCCACTCAGCAAAGTCTGCTGGAAGATAATCCGTGCTGTAATTCTTTCGTCTCAGAACGTGCACTGCTGGCGTTGCTCCTGAGACATCGATCCATGGGGACCATAGCAAAGCAGCCTTAGGACTTGGAGTATTTGGCAAATACTCATTGATATATCTCAGCAAGCAAATGACAAGGTGTCCACCTGCACTATCTCCACTGACAATCAGGTTTTCTGCTGGGATTCCCCTGGATAAAATGTAGAGATACGTGGTGACGGCATCCTGGAGAGCTGCGGGGAAACGTCCCTCTGAAACACAACTCAACCTGTACCCAGCAAAGAGAACCTTTGATGTTATATGCTTTGCAAAGATCCCAGCAAAATATCCACTGTCAAGTGGCAAAGGACTTCCTAGAGCATAACCGCCGCCGTGGAAATGAAGAAAAAGGTACTCTCCGGGCGCCATGTTGCAGAGAGAAGACAGGTCATGAGTCTCGGGATACCAAACGGCCCGAACCGTGCCCGGCTGGATGATTCTATCTTTCAAGGGCCCACGGTACAAATCTCGGTCCGCTGCTGGCGAGATAGAGATAAACCGCGATCCAAGATCCTTGCGTTCTGTTGGCATTGTAGTGATGAGATGAATGCTTGTGTAGAATTGCATCAAGCTGAACATGAGCTTTCGGCCCAATGCTTGGTGCAATGTCCAATCGCGATGAGGTCGAGTGCGAGGGATGCTGTAGTAGAAGGCTAACGGTATGAGCATCAGGATCCGACAGGCCAACACGCATGCCTGCCATGCGACATGAAACCACGATAAAGTCTTCATCTCGTTTATTGAAAGACCCAAGAAGTTATTATAACTGAGATAGAAGCCTCATGGGCCCGTAGGTGTAAAATTTGAGCTCCCAGCCCGCATAAAAATACAAAACCTTACAATAAATTGACATTGGTAGCCGAGGCATTTATCGTTGATAAGTCAGCATGATCCACAAATCTGTCCAATCAGCATCGCGATCAACTTTCGTCGCAGTGAAATATGTCTCGGCGCTTGCAGATATACCATACCATTACTTTCAAACTCGCTCGAAGATATACAGCTTTCTCTTATCTCTGACTGTCATTGCATCGTAAAAGTCCTTCGTAGGTCTGTTAAATTGGTATTGGGGTGATATGCTGATATAACTAGGTTATTAATCTTGCGATCGTTACCATAGGCAAATTGGTAGACAACTGTGCGGATATCTTCCTTATCTATTACTTCTTAAACAGCGAGGGGAAGACTGGTAACTGCTGCTTAAGAAGCTATTTCTGAAATTATAACTTAAAACTAGTACAGAAAGAAGTATAGAAAGATTACTTAGATACTTAGCTCTTCCCCGCGACTATTTGTGCTGTATTAGAGTCCTATTGTAATTTTAAAACTCTATAACACTGAAAGCTTATGACTACGATTGTTATACTTCTGAAACGCTGATTATAAACACGGTAGTTCCTGTTGCCCCGGCTAACTGGTTGCGCCTGCGTCTTTGAGGTATGCATACTGACCAGTCGCGGAGAAGAACATTGCCCGCATTTGCTTAAAGCCTGATTCCTACATCATAGGGCTAATGGATTGATCGAGATGCCACTGTAGAATCCCAATCCAGCATTATCCAATCTATAAGACGTTAGCCTCTCCATCAGCCTGTTCACCGCGAGTCCCAGTAATCCAAATCTTTTCCATAGATCACCCTTCAACCTCTGTCGCTGTACAGGCATGGGGACATCGGGAAACAAAGCTTATTGGGCCATCAGGGTTACAAATCGATCCCCAATTGGCATAACTTGGCTTCAACCAATATAATTAGTTGGGGTGCATGCATGTCTCAGTTCGGAACATTTTCTCCGCTTATGCCTTGTTTGTGCGACCCATCTGTCTGCCTCGTGCGGCTGACAACGACATCTGACATGACCTCAACTCCTCGCCTCCCAAAGATTTCTCAAATCCAAAGATGCAATGGAACTCATAGCGCGCCCATTACGATCGGCTGTGCCGATTCCCAACCAAGGAGACGAAATCTTGCAAAATGCAATAAACTCATTTCGTCAGGTTCTGACATCCGAGCAGCTTGCCGAGTTCAATAACATCCAATCTCTACCTGATACAGATGCGGTCTTGGTCTTTACCGCCGAGCTGGACCTTCGACGGCAAAGTCAAAAGGGTAAAAGTATCGCCAGTCGCCTGTTTCCCGTCCTTCAGGCTGTGCATAGCTTTACCGGCGTCATTGATACCTATGTCTCGTCGAATCCTTCCATTGCAGCTCTAGTCTGGGGAAGTGTAAAGATGACAATTCAGGTGCGTCTACCATAGAGGATCACAGCATTGACCCTGACCGTGCTTGCCTCTGGCTAATAACTAATCGTCACTACGAATAGATTATCCTAAACACTGCGTCTTATTACGAGGCATTCGCGGAATTGTTCATGAATCTTGGCACAGTCTGCCCGAGGTTTGAGCAATACCAGGCTCTATTCCCAACCTCGACTCGCTTACAAGTAGCGTTGTGCAACTTCAACGCATCTATCATCAGTTGCTGTCAGCGTGTCATACAAATGCCCAAGGTCTCAAGTGGTTGGACTTCCCCACTGAACCCACTCAGCTCGTCATTCTGGCAGTCGTTTCAGCAGTCATTTGAGTCTAACCTGCAAGAGCTACGCGGCTACAGCAAAAGTGTGAAAGAGGAGATTAAACTTGCGCAGGCTGAGTCTGAACATCGCAATAGAGAACTCCAAAAACTGGAAAACGGTGAAGCAGAGAAGTCCAGACGATCTCTGAGTCGTTTCATGTCTCGTACTAGCACCCGATTCGATGCAATCCACCAGGCGCAGCTTATCAGAAATGAGGAATTGGAAAGTGAGTAAGGAAAGCCGAAACGAGACGTCAAACTAAGAAGAATTAGGAGAGAAGAAACAAAAGCTTCTTGACTCATTGTGTTCTTACGATTATATGAAACCCTTTAAGCAAGCTCGTCAGAAGCGATATCCACAGTCGGCGAGTTGGATCTTCGACACCAACGAGTTCAAAAGCTGGACTGAAGGCAATACTTCACCGTTGCTGTGGTGTTCTGGAAAAAGTAAGTCCTGTCTGTTGCCTTGTTCGAGCCCTGCTGACTTGTCATAGTGGGGTCAGGGAAGACAATTCTAGCGTAAGTATAGATATCTTCAACCAAACAGAGTACTGACAACTGTAGGGCAAACGTAATTGACTTCTTTCTCACTGAAAAGCCTGAACATAAACGTACAGTGGCGTTCTATTTCTCGAGGTTTGACGAGTCGGAGTCACTGAGAGTCGAAACCGCACTCAGAGCTATTGTCAGGCAGATAATCAGCATTCAAGACATTTCAGGTGATACGAAGGTGGCTTTGGGGGACATCGAAAAGACGACTGAAGACGTCTTAGAAAGGCTGACTCAGCTTCTTCTTTCTCTGCTTGTACAGAAACGGCGATCCACATGGATAGTGATTGATGGCATAGACGAATGGCCTCGAGATGAGCGTCGCAAGCTTATTGAGGCACTGTCGTCCATCGTGGCTGAAGATCCTGACACTAAAGTGTGCGTAACCAGTCGAGACTATCCTGACCATATGACCGGAAAAGCCTTTCCTAACCCAAATATGGTTTCAATGAATTGCTTGCTAGCTCAGGAGGGTATGGCACAGCTTGTTGACCAGGCTGTGCAGAAATGTCTCGATGCTGAAGAACTACTGGTAAAAGACAAGGAACTTATCGCTGACATCCAGAAGACATTGACTGATAATGCCAATGGAATGTATGACCTTCCGGCCGCCTCCGCGTCCTACTTTCGTTGACCTTCTCTTAGGATTTTGTGGGTTACTCTCGTTTTGAGAGACCTCTGCGTTCAGCCGAACAACGAAAAGATTCGAGATGCGATTTCATTGAAGAATTTACCCAAAAGCCTAGCGGACCTTTTCAACCGTGCCTTGGAACGAATTGTTTTCGAGGGAAAAGAAGGCATTACTCAAGCAGTCCTTCCATGGATAGCAGCAGCAAAGGAACCACTCTCACTTTCTCAACTTGAAGAGTGTTGCCTTATCCGTGTGCTTCAAGAGTACTCTATAAGAGATCGATACGTTAATGGTATTCATCTGATAGACTCCTGGCTACAAGGGCTCGCCGAGATCGACCACGAGACCAAAACAGTTCATTTCATCCACTCTTCAGTTCAAAGGTTCTTTACCACGGAAACAGCCAATTCAGCCCTTAAGGGTTTCTACGTCAACATGGAAGAAGCGGATCGACATATTGGACAAATTATCATTACCTACCTCAACTTCAATGACTTTAACAAGACCTTATCTCAGCGACGTTCAGCCCTGGCACCGATTTCCCCTGGGGGTATTTATCGGCAGGTGCTCAGTAATGAGCTCGGCTGGCGCAACTTGTTACTTCGTGCTCGTGGGGCTCGAACTGCCGATATTGATGGAACGATTGATGCGTGTATACAATCTTCCCGTCCGACACCTGAGGAGGTAATGAATTTAGAGCACCCATTTTTATTGTATGCCTCGGTCCATTGGCTCTCACACTCCTTCAACTTTGACCAGACGAATTGTCGAGTATGGTATATCTGGAAAAACATGTTAATCAACGGACATGAATTAGCTACACCATTTGTCCCAGAAAGGCACCATCGAGCTATAGAAGAGGCTTTTGCTCGTTGGGATCTGTCAGCCGGACATTCCTCGCTCTTTTATATTGTAGCCACTTCCAAGAGTCTTCTTGACCAGTTTGGCCTTTTCATGTTTGACCATGCTGTTGACGAGAACGATGTCGAACTTCTATCGCTTATGTTCAAAGCAAAGGAATGGGGCGTTGAACTCTACTATGCGTGCTCTAGAGCGGCGCGAGGTGGCTATAATGAGGTTTTGAAGACACTAGTGGAAGCCGGTGTGGATCTAAACGACGAGGAGCGGTTCATGGTTCAAATTCCTATCGTCTCTGAGTTTGACGGTGACACATCTGAACATGGCCTGGACATATCTTACTCGATAAAAAATGAACTTCCTCTCATAGAGGCTATTGAGGTAGGACAAGTTAGAACCGTCAGGCTTCTTCTCGCCTTAGGCGCAAATCCTAACTTGCGAACCCCTTCTTATCGAAACGCCCTTGAACCAGCAGTAGACCTTGGTAGTATCAAAGCCATCGAGGTTTCTACAATGCTCATAGAGGCAGGTGCTGACCCGAATGCCAAAACTCCACACATTTCTGATGGCACCGCGCTACAAAGGGCTTGCAAGACAGGCCAAGAGGAACTTCTGGGCCTTCTACTTCATGCAGGCGCGAATCCCAATGACTATGCTAATGAATTGGGTGTCTCCTCACTGGAACTGGCCATCGAACATGGACACATCAAAATCATCAGACTACTACTCGAGGTCGGTACCGATGTCAACATAAGCGTCGGTAAAGGACCCACACCCCTGGTTAGAGCTTGCTCCCTCAAAGATCCAAGGTTGGACATCGTTGAGCTTCTTATTAAGGCTGGAGCGGATATGGGTGAAGAGCAAAGCTTCAAACTGTTTCGGAAGGCGATGCAAAGAAGAAATAGCGAATTGGTAAAGCTGCTGATAAAAGAGGGCGCCAGCGTGAACGGGTATCTAGGCAGAGATGATGCTACTCCCTTGGCGCTAGCTGCGAATGATGGTCTATTCGAGATTATGCATATACTACTGGATGCAGGCGCCCGTGTGAGGGAAGCTAAAAGCTTGTTGTCACGGATACCATCGGGTCTTCAGAATGGCGAAGAGTATAAAGAGATTTCAAGGAGGTTGAGAACCACTACGTCGTACATCTATTAATAGATCCATGACTATGAATCTCGCTTATTGGGAGAGTCCTCCTGCATTCGTGGATCCAGGCACTAGGTAATTGCTCTAGATACTAACATAATATCCCAATCCAGCACTGTCCTATCTGCCTAAGACTGGTCCACTCAGATGCCCAGCCACAATGTCTTATCTGTTCAGCCGTTGAGTGCTGATGACTTACCATAATATCCATCGTATTATCATTCTCACCAACATCAATCATGTTGATAGCAGTGAACACCCAAGGCTCACTCTTGAAAGGACCACCAGGCCAATTTGTCATCCTCCAATCCTCCTTCGGCCCAAAGATAGTGCTTCCTCCTTTGATGGCCTCACTATTGTCAGGATAGGCCAGGTATGCAACACGAGCACCATCAAACTCCCGTCCATCCCAGGTCTCGATGTTGATTCGCATACCAAAGGGAGTAATATCTGTAGCATATGTCTTCAAACTACGTTGACCCTTTGGCTGGGAGATCTCGGTGAACCAAACAGAGACTTGAGGTTTCTTCGCAAATGCTTTAGTGAACGTGACGTGAATCGAGGCATTATCTGTGGACTTTCTTCCATTCGGGGTATCGCTGGCATCCACAAAACCATGCTGGAAAGGGAAAGCTCCGTTAGGGAGAACCATGACATTAGCTTCCAGATTCCATGTAGGATGGAGAAAGGACTTCAGGCCGAGGGAGAAACCCCATTCAGTGACCGATGGTAGAGACAGGGCCACACGAGGGGAATCCTTGGCCGCAACGTCGATGTGTCGGAAGCCGTAGATAACCGTGGGGATAAAGGGTAGAGGCTTGTAAAAGGCTTGTTCGATGGTTGCGCTGCGGCCTGCAACTCCATCCTTCCACCCGAGGCGTCCTCGACAGTCGATCAGATGTCTTTCTGGTTGGGTTCGAACGAGAGACATGTCACCCTCCATAGACGAGTCACCTGATTGAGATATGTCCTAATAAATACAAGTTAGAAAGGGTTGTAAGACTAGTAGGGGTTGACGTACCTCTTTATTACCCCAGATAGGGCCCAAGCGGTAGACACCACTCGCAGAATTGAGCCCCGAGTTGGTCGTCAGGGCATGGCCCCAGAATCCCTTGATGTGAGCATTCACAAGCAAGGGGTCGAAATGGACCAGCTTCAAGCCCTCAAACGCCAAACCATCTCTCGTACCAAATTCAGTCTCCGATTGCACCCAATCTTTCGCATGGCCCTCTAGATCAGGACCTCGGTTAGTGTACAGCCGCAACGCCGTTATCCGTGTCGAAGCGTCGGGCTTATCCTTCCAACGCCCCGTTTCAATAGAACAGGCGATAATCTTCTGACCGTCCGCAGGTCTCAGTGTAAGAGACACTTTGTGGCTTCCACCTGGTGTTCCCATTGTCGCTTGTAGACCGTTGGCGTAGCGGACACTAATAGCGACGACAACGCCCTGCTCAACTTCGACTGTAACTGTTCTGAGACTAAAGTCCGCTTTGACAAAATCCAGATTGCAGAACAAAGCTCCAAAGGCAGTTCCCACCATGGGCGCCAGTCTCATGGACACACCTACATCAGGTTGTGTCTGGAGATAACTATTCGCCTTGTTAATCTCAACCTCCTGTACCCCATCATCCTGCACAGGCTCGATCAACTTCGGCGGCTCTTCATCCACCCCAAAGATCTTAAGGTGAGGTAGTTTTTGCTTGTTAACCACGACAGGTATGCGTTCTCGAAAGACAATGCTGCTTTGGAACGCTTCGGGCCGTCTTTCGTCGGCTGCAACACCTGGGTTCTTCTCTACAGCATCGACTTCGTTGACAATTTTGATCATTTGGAAACGGCATGCGCGACGGGCCAGGTCGAGACCTTTGATCGTCGCTTCGAAAGGAAGTTCAACGTGGTTTTTGGTCATTGTTGCGTTGGTCGTGAATTCCTGATCTGTAGGGTCCCAGGGCTGGAACTTTTTAGTGTCGGCCTGTATGTCGAACAGATGCGTGCCGATGTTGCGATAGATCTGTTTATCCGTTAGCGGCTTTGAATGATAGGAAGTCTCTGTCCGTGGTACTCACGTTCTTGTAGTCCATGTATGCGTCTAGTAAATAGTTGGTATATATGGCGGCATTTTCATAGAACATCGGTGTAAGCTTCGGAGGCTTCAGAGCCATAAAGCTACGGAGCGACTCATATTTGGTGAGTATAGCACTGTAAACTGTTAGCATGTTTCAAAACAAACACGGATTTACCATAAGTTTACTAGGTCCTCTGGGGAGTACTGGCTACGAGGTCTGGAAATCTAGCCGCCGTCTCCATCAATGACTGAATTGTCCAAGGCTGGTCCACTGCTAGTTGTGAGAAGATTTCTAACGGTGTGGCTGAGAAGACATACTTGGTTTGATATGACCGCCACCAGACCAACCGACCTGGATCGTCGTTTCTGTCTGTGAGGAGAAGTTTGACTTGTCAATGTCGACCTTGGCCGTTGCTTTGAGATCCACCGCGCCAACACTCAAAGCGACTTCAGCCCTGCAGGTCAATCAGTATCACGGTCCGCAAACTCAGCCAGGGAGATACTTACTCAGCTTTGATGCTCATAGCCTTAGCCTTGTTAACAACCTTCATGCTGACAAGAGCATTAAACTCGCCACCCTCCAGAAAGCCCGCGATGTAGCAATCGCCAAACACGCTACGAAAGTTCGTATCGTCGACTGAAGGTAGGCCTTGGAAAACAAGAGCATCCTTGATGTTGATGCTTTGGTTGATGACTTTCACGCTGATGAAGAAGTTGAGATCGCTTTCTTTAAACTTATCTGAGTCCACAAATGAACCTTTTCCTGCACCACCGATGGACCCATATTTAATTGACAAAGAACCGGAGATGTTCATATCATCGGTAATTTCACTGCTTCGGTCAACAACATGAGATCAACGGGCTGGAAAGACATACCTAATCTTATTGACAAAGCGAGAACTGTACGTTACAATCTGACTCGGCCCTCGCTGGGACAGCGCCTTGACCGTACCACGCAACTTCTTGCCTTTCAGTCCAGTACCATTAGTCTTGATTCGAGCAAGACGCATGCGCTTCTTCTCAAGCAGGAGAATATTCCGCTTTGTCTCAGCGCTGTCAGGATCAATGGCTTCTTCGATCTGCGTCTCAAGCGTAGCAACGTCTGAAACGAGTTTCTCAACTGTTTTTGCGTCTTCACGTAGTTGAATGGCGATGGTATCCAATGCTTGAGTGGCAGCGGGAGTGGTAGCTACAGCTTTAGTGTCATCCGCTGCTGCTGCTGTTTCCGGTGCTATTGATGGCAGGGTAGTTGGCTCTGGAAGGGCATCTAGTCCATAGTCATCCTCGTCTTCATCATCGTAATCGCCACCGGTAGCTCGAGCACCGATGGCTTGACGAAGTTCGCGCATGGTGAAGCCATCGTTAGTGACCGCATTATCGACACGGTCTGGGTCGATGACCACAGCGTCGTCAATACAGATTTGTTGTGTATACGAATTGAAGCTGCATTAATTATCAGCTTCTATTCAATTAATCTCTTTCAGTCCGTACGTACCCTTGGCCTAAGCGCATGCCATTGTTGTATGGCGCGAGTAGCAACGACATAATTGCGATCAATCTGATAGCTCAGCGGGTTTGCTCTGAGATTTTCGCGATCGAACAATGGATGTCGTCTTGACTTGATTACATTTTATTCCCTTGATCCATGAGCTGGGGTTGCTTACCGCTTTGGGCTTCGCTTACAGATATAATCAATAGTCTGGCACTAGTCTGAGAAATTGTTTCCAACGGCGCTTATCATTCCGCACACAAACTACCCTCCTCCCATCTATCCTAGTGTAGTCCAAAACCGGACCTGCCGGAGAGTTTCAATCGGCACCAGCTGAAGCTCAATAACAACACCACGTTGACAAAGTTGGGAACATTGCGGACCTGTAACAGTTCTACCGTGCCGCACACCAACCTCGGCTAGAATCTTAGGGACCCCATCCTCCAACCCCTGCGCTCGCTTATGGATCTCTCTTCCCTGCCGAATGGCGGCGTGGAACTCTGAAGTCCCCAGCTGAACAGTCTTGGCAACTATCAGCTGCTCCAGCGTTGAGTACGCGCTGACGCGGACAGAGGCATTGCTTGATGCGCTTTGTGAGCTGGTAGACCAGCTTTCTTCGTAGTCGCCTAGCCAGGACTCGACTTTTATCTGAACTGACTTCTTTTCCTTTTCGCTGTGAGAACTGGTGTCGGTGCTGAAGAGAACCGATGCGTCTGCTCCGATGCGGTAACCTCCCACGTAGTAGTCTCCGTATACAGACTTGAAAGCATCAACACCTCGTCTCGTCAAAAGCTTAAAAGCAGCTTCTGAAAGTTCTGGAGGACGAGCATATCCCACTGAACCCGCACGATAGCTTGTCGTGACTGAAGCTTTATTCGAGTCCCGATTGTCCATGACATCCTTATCATAGTGCATTGAGACACTAGCCTCAAGGCACACCATATCAACGCTAGCTCCCATAGAAACACTCAGATGATCCATAGAAGAAGAGGAGCTCAAAGCCTCAGATGACCGAAAGCTGCAATTGCCATCATTTGCGGTAAAAATGATCCGTGTCGAGTCCAGCGAGTCTTGGCTAAAAGCCGTTTCGGGAGCGAAAGGGTTGTGGGAGGATTCAGCTACCGCTGAGCGGAAGAACAAGCCTAGCGGTATAATGCGGGGCTGCCAGGGTAGTAGAATAGGCGACCTCGTGATGGCTTGTTGCGCTATTCTTGGGACTAGCGGGTCGAATGTTTCGGGGTCGAAGCCATCCGCTGTCAAAACGGCAGGGGCTTGACGAGAAGGCGCTTTTTCCGAAGAGGTCATTTTGTTAATTTTTTTGGTGGATTGAGTTTGTTCAATGTGGGAGATTTTGGCGTAGAAATGCATGCTGGAGAGGCAGTGCTCGGTACGGTGGTCTAGACCCCCGGGGCTGAAGACGCTACTGAGAGACTATTGATAATTATTGATATGCAACATTACCAATTGGGAAGGTTAATGTGATCATATGCAAGACTGCAATTGTGTTACAGAATTTGTTTACTTGCGAAAAGCTGGTGGTTGAGACTTTTTGGGGGAAATATTCATCACAAGATTCCGACCTTATGCCGTCTTGCCATAGGCACAACTAAATTTTCCCATCATCCTTTTGGCTTCGTTACTTTCAAACATGAATTTTAGCAATTCAAACATAAATTTCAGCAGTTCAAACGTGAATTTCAACAAGATTGAGCCATCCCGTCAATCGGAGAGAATCAAGGAGAGTAATCCTTTCATCAACATATACGCAATCGAGAATGAGGCTTCAGCGACAAACTCACCGGCAGTCGTGTACAAATTCGGCCGACAGGTCGTTAATAGTGTCAAATTCAGCCATGAGATGGAAAAGGGAGATCTCACATACGCCCCAAGCCTTCGGAATCCGTACTATATGTCCGTTCCTGGCAGCATGTTCACACTCTTGGCTGGAGATACGAGTGGCCTGCCCCAGTGGGGGACAGAATCACTGATTCATCGAGGCGTACCAAGTGCTGAGATAGGTGCATTCTTTTACGTTTCCTTGAAACTTCTCTATGATATGGCCAACGATGAGGTCAATTGGGAGTCTTTGAGGTAAGTGATAGCTAGATTCTGAGTCCTTTTCAAGCTTTGTCTCACATTCCAGCAGCCGTTTGGAAGACCCCCAAGTCCCCACTACTTCGGATCCAGAGACCATACAGGAGGCTGAAACTCTCAAAGAGATCGCCTTTGGTAGTCTCGGGGACCCTCCAAAGAAAGATCCCATCGATAAGCAGCCATACGATCCGCCGCTTGTTAAGATCATACCAGATAGGAAAATACCAGATAAGAAAATGCAGATTGAGGAAGAGTCCAAAACGGGAGACCCTCCACGTCCCAAGGCCTACAAAGCAAGTAACTCATCATCTGTAATTAATTGCAGCGGCGTCAGACGAGAAATCAAGGAAAATGCCGGACCGGGCGTGCCTCCGCGTCTGTATATTCCGATAAGACACCAAAGAGGGTGGCTTATCTGGATACGAAAGCCCGACTGGAGCGTACATCGTGAGGAGAGACGTGGGCAGTTGCGAGCGCTGAAGAAGATATTCCATGGACTTTGGATGGTTAACACGGCGACAGACCCTGAGTCAGCCGCGGGATATCGTCCTAGATACTCCTCTGCAGATTTGAACTTTTCTTTATACGTGGTTCCGCAAGCCAAGAGTCTGAACGTTCGACTAGGATGGGAGCTGGTTCAGATAGACACTCGATTTAGGGAACTCGTCAAGAAGATTAACGATGGAAGGTCGCAGCTAAACACTAACCTGGTCACTGCAACCGATGGGGACGTGACTGATTGGGGACTGGTCAAGGTATGTAACTTCCGGGTGTCATGATACGCTGCTCTTGGCTAACACTGTCACAGATGGGCGAGAATCCGTTTGGGCTGTTCACAACATATATCACTACAGCTGATTACAACACGTACATGAAGGGTCTTGAAACCCTTGCAGGCACAGCTTTAACGCTCGACAGAAAGGACGCGCATCGTGTCGCCACAAAGTCATTAAAAGGCCTCAAGTTCTGGCTTGAAAGCCACTACAGACCTATGCCAGATGATATGTACACTAAACCACAGAAGGACGTGCTGAAATTGATCACAGCGTCGAGAAAGAAGTCGATGATGGATATTCCCGATGAGAATCCGCTGTATGTAGAAGCGGCTCATGGATCTACCTGGCGCATCATAGTCAGCCGGGAAAAGATGAAAGTGGCTGGCGGGAAACGAATCGCAGATTATGCACCTAGCAAGATTATGGGCATGTCATCGAATGAGGTAATGTCACGAGCTATTATCATAACCCACACTGCTAATCAAGAGCTTCCAGGCTGCAGATGAGGGTTTTGGGTGGTCAAAGCTTGATCAGGCCGAGCAGTGTCTGGGACACCAACATAGGTTATCCAATGGGATGTACATGGCTGAGGTAAAGACTATCCCCCGTTCAACATATATTCAATTGTTGACCCATCTCAGTGGCTTCATCTGTGCGCCTTTTCATGGGGCGGTCTAAGTGCAAGCGCAGAGAGTACTGAACTCGTCTATCGAACCAGCGATATCCCTGAGAACCTCGTTCTCGGAACCTCTGAGACGAACTCTCTAATGACAAGGTAAAACTCACCTTACATTGTAGTCATCGTTACTGACTGGTGTGTTAGATTTGAAAAGGCTTGGCAAGCTCTTGTCAGAGATGCCAGCCATTCGGCGACCGATGACGCAGGAAACAGTACTTTCCATGCCAGGCTTGTTGTTGCACGGAACGACACTAAGGCTGTGACTTGGGACATGAAAAATGACAATACAAACACCTACTATCGTCAAGATTTCCCAATGTCACAGACGGAGCTCCAGATAGCAGAGCAATTCCATTTTGTGGCCTACACGGTCTCTTACTCGATCGAGTTTCCAGATGGCTGCCAAATGCTGTCGATGGGACCCGGCGAAAGTCTCACGACCACGTTTTACCCTTTCCTTCGGCCATTATACCACAGACTCGAAGACCAGCTGGATCAGATGCTATATAAGGAGATTAGACCAAAAGATCTAGGTGAGGACATCACTGATAGCATTATCCCAGCACCAAACGGTATCACCCCTATCGTGACGGGCGGTCAGATTCTTTATGATGGGACTATGGGATATGGTGGTGCGATTGACCTTGGCACGAAGGAGCATACGACGAAGGATGGGGGTATTGCTCGAAAGCCTGGTCTCTTCAAGCCTTATAACATGAAAGGGGAAACAATAGAGGATGAGGGGATTATACCGAAGGGCAAGGGAAGCAAAAGGACAAAGGGTCATTACAACCCTATATAGTGGGTACAACATCCTGTTACTTGTACACGAAAGCACATGATGTTTGTATGAGTCTCGTGATATTGGATTTAGGTAGTTTACTTAACACCAAAGACTCCAAATTCAATCCCGTCTAAATATTCATGTACTACTTGTTAGATTGAAGAGGTATAACGATATGTTTTTGTAACCCACCCTGACGACGTGCATGATCATCAATCTCTTGGCATAGTTCACCAATTGTCAAACCTTATCTTGCTGCATGCAAGTAACCTTTATCACTAAAGGTATCGGAGCCTAAAGCATAATAGTATAGCTAAAACAGAGCTGCTGTACTAAATAATAGAAATACTTATTTAAATTATCAAATCGTCAGTTTTATACTTGGAATTCACTTACAAAGGGTCTAACCTCAGCGAGTAGTCGTCCTTAGTCTCTCGCCAGATCAAGATGCAAGGAGCCTGCACTCGGAAAACCAAGAGATTCAGACACAATATGAGTTCGCAGCGTGGCTGTTTGAATTAGCTCTGCCCGGTACAACAGCTCACACTATAGCTAAGCTGGCCACAAGCAGGCAAGATGGACTATATCATATCTTCCAACCTCCCAAGGAGCACTGGTGGATGGTTAATGAGAATACCCTTAATATCATCCCATTTAATTCACTTACTAAGACCCAAAAGGTTCTTATTAGTTAATGTTTAATAAGATGGTACACAAATATATTAAGAAATAGTCATTACTCCAATTGGGTCTAACTGTATATATATTTAACGCGAACTTAATTCCCACCTGTTCATAGCCTGTAGCTTCCCGAAGTATTATTATATTAACTAAGGATCCACCAGACCATTCGATGCAATAAACATCTACATCGAGCCCAACTTATCACATAACTCACGCATCTTCAAGTCTATGGGTGTGTTGATGGTTAAACAACTTCTGCTTAAAGCTGGATGTTAATTGTCCTCTTGGACTTCTTGGCGGCCTTGTCCAAGTTGGCGTTCGAGATACGGCCGGCGCGACGCTGGACACCACCAGCATTCCGGTTTTCATCTGACTCGAAGCGCTTGGGCACCAATTCATTGCGACGCTCCACTGAAGCATCCTCGGTATCCGGGTCAGGATCAGAGCTGGGTTGGGCAGTGGCTTCGGCTGAAGTGGTGCTGAACCCAGGGCCCTTGGCAATGAGATTAGCTGCCCAAACATTTTCCTCGGCCGTGGAACCATCAACAGAGCTGAAACCTCTGCAACGGCCACTGTCAGGATAATAGGCGGCAGCGACACAATCGTCGGTATTATCACATAGCTCGATACAGCCTTCGAAAGATCCGCTGTTGCCGATGTCGCGAGACAAAAGGGCATTTCGGGCCGCAATCTCGTCACGCTTGGCGTTGATTTCGACGCCACTGAGACCGCTGGAACATTGGATCTGGAAGGTCGATCGAGCGCCAGTGAGGAAGACACTTCGATCACTAGCAGGACAGCTAAGAGCACCGGAAGTAGGTTCGGCGGTAGGGGGGTCCGTCGCGCCAGAACCGTCAGTGACGGTTGGAGGAAACAGTGGGTTGCCAGAGTCGTCAGTGCTGATGGGAATATCAGTGGGAACGTCTGCACCAGTAGGGTTCGCAACGACGGTGGTTGGGACGACAACAGTTGTTGGCTCTGTAACTGTAGTTGGGACGGTAAGAGTCACAGTGCTAGGCCCCTCTGTGGGATTGTTGATGACTGTGACAATGACGGTCCAGCCAGGAGGGGGGACGCATGTCTCGCAGGTACCGATGGGGCGTGGTTGACACGTAGGGCAGGGAGCCTGATGATCTCCAGGGCCATTGATGAAACCGCCGCCATAACCACCGCTATAGTAGCCGCCGCCATAGGAGCCACCGGCAGCAGGTACAGTATAAACTGCGGACAGCGTGACAAATTCCTCGTGTACCACGGTCACATACGCAGCCTGAATGACTTCACAACCGACAGGGGCCGAAGGCAGGCATGGGAGAGGAGTGACATCAGGCCGTTGAAGTTGAGTGTGGTACCCAGAAACTCCTTTGGTGTACACGCGAGAGTGGCCATTGAAGACCTTGGTTGTGGTGGAATACTTGGGCTCGCAGTTTCGAACAGCATCATAAACCACACAGTTACCATTGTGGCACTCCTTGATCGTGACATGTTGGAACTCCTCGCGCAGGTCGTTGGTTCCACAGATGTCGGCCGGGCATAGTCCGGAGCCCTCGTAGTCAGGAACACCATGTTTGCCAATCTGGCTGAAGGGAACAGTATAGATGTACTCGACAACATCGACAACAATGGCGGGAGTTGGAGCAGGATACCCGTCCTCCTCGCCCCAAGATCGGGACTCAGTCTTACGAGAGTACTCAACCGTGATGATTTGATCGATCTCAGTCACGAGAGTAGTGGTGTAAGTGCCGTCGGTACAGGCTGCGGGGATACTAGTTGACACAAAAGTCTCCTTGACTTCATCGCACGCGTAGCCGGTAGACTTATGGGTGGTAGTCATGGAGCAGTGCTCCAGCTCTTGGAACTGAGCAGTGATCGGGACGGGGGTTGGACCAACACCGGGTGGGCAATCAGAGCAGGGGACGTGGGTACCAAAGTTCGAGTCTTCAGCACCAGCAAGCTGGCCAAAAAGGGCCAGAGCGGCACCAGGGATAAAGTGAATACGCATGATTAGAAAGCTGAAAAGAGGTAAAACAATCTAATAACGAGTGAATGTAGACTAAACGAGTGTCTTGGTGGGTGAGGCGTTTCTTTCCATCGTGAACATCAGCAACCCTTATATAATTCTATGACAGCCAGAGGGTAGAACCTCAACTCCACATCCTCGTCCCTGGCTCAAATCCCATGAGTCCATACCGGATGATCCGTGCCAACGGCTATTGTCCGTTGACGGATTGGAATGAGTTTCACCTCATCAGATTCCCTAGAGCCTAATGCGGCAAGTTGTCGCGAGAGCAGGGGGGATAATGGCTGGTTGTATGGTGTGGCTAATGCTAACTACCTGAAGATAAGGTATACATCATGATTTACACATTTCAAGCACTATGACTCCAATCCTCAAACAAGACCTTGTTTTCCCTTGCCTTATCCTAATATTAAGGTTTCAAGTGAGCATAAAATGCGCTGTCTTGCTTCCATCCTGTCTTTTTTCTCTTCCTTCCGCCAATATCAAAAATCAATCCGTGGCGTAGCTGAAGCCGAGTGCAAGGGAGGTGGTTCAAGAATATTGTGAAAGGTTCTAGATGGCCCAGCAAGACCAATTACCAAGTGCATCTGAGATACAGCTGATAAGAAGTACTCCAGAGGTATATGCATCCCATTGGGCGCGGTCAAGGTCACGTGCAGACACAACTAGCTTCTAAGAGTATTTTCATATACTAACAAAAACACATAAAGACTACTGGATATATGCAAGAAGAGGAAGTATACTTGCTAGTGGGATGCCGTGCAGTATGTACATATACAGGCTTCTTTCAATAGAATATAAGTATCCTCTTGTACAAGATCAAATCTTTGTCTCATGTCAGCCTTACCGCTGCTTAGGGGATAGCGTTTGTCTCTAGCTTAGGTGACATTTTCCATACCACAAAGGTCACTGTGAAACATGCATATCTATTGTTTCAGCCCACTAGCTGGCAGACACCCGGGGGCTGAGGCTGAACGTGAAGCCCCATTTTCCAGAGGAGAGTGGGTTGGAAGGACCTCCGGGTAGCCTGATTGGTGTGGCGTGTTGTGATTGTTGGTGGCTGAGAGACAACCTCCAAGGGGTGTGACGATACGGACAAATCATTCGATTCAAGTGCTGCAAGGGCATGTTGCCAAGCTTCGTTCTACTTCTCAAGGTCACTTCCAATGTAGAGTTCTGGACCATCATCCATGGAGAGACCATCTCGATTCAGCTAGGTTATTTTGAGGGAGTAAAAGGAGAATTGTCGATATCAAGCCCGAATGTCACCTTTCACTTAATTCGTGGCGCACAGCAAAGGTGATCTGTCAAACAACGAAAGCAAGTAAAATTTATTCCACCGCCCTTGATCCAAGTTGCTACCCTGCGTAACACACCAGTTTGATGATGGGCCGGTGTAACCGGTGCCAAGCCAATGTGTGAGGTACTATAGCCAGGTCCAGATCTTATTGATGCATGTGAACGTCCTCTACTCCTCGACGGCTACCATGGGCCAAAGCAAGTCGGTATTCGGATCAATAAGGCAGGGCTGGATTTACGTTTGGTATTCGGATCCAACCTTTCATTCCTTTTTTCCTCTTTTCGTGGCAACGAGATTATTCATCCCAACGAGATTGCGAACAGGGAAAAAGCAAGTTCTATAGGACACAGTGGATGATGATCATTGAGGTACGAGGATGAGGGTGAACAACGGAGTTCGTAGAGATCCTTTGAGCAGTCTCGATCTTTTTCTCAGTCTCAGACTCCCTGAAGCCACTTTCGTGCCGCCCTATCTCGCGCATCCCAGTAAGCGTCTCTGCTTTCGAATTTATTCATCTTACTCAGAGTATGCTCAACCTTTTTCATGATTCCATTTCACTTGTTCTGATTCTCTGAACCGATCTATTGCTTGAAACCTTGAGCTTCTGTTGTTTCCAACATGCATTCTTCGTACCACCGCGATAAGATGTACTGGAAAGCTGAGCCACGCAGCTATCTGGCCTTTAGAGGCCGGGCCTGGCCCTGGCGAGTAAGGACATACGTCCTTTGCGGTTGTGGCATCCTGACCTTTTGGCTCACGCCAATTTTCCTCAGCACAAACGGCAACCACCCATCACCCCCAACAACAAGACCGTACCCTCCTCCGTCTATTCCCAAACCCGAGTTCGTTAGCGATCAATATGATCCGCCTGGACCACCTCCACCGGAAGAGCTCTTTGGTGGGTCTGAGCCTATCCAAGTGTTGCCCACCCCCACTCTCGAAGACATCTCCCTCGAAGGCCTAAATAGTCTTCAAGAAGATGGGACAACACCAAGTAGCTCAGCAACAGGGGAGCACGAGACTCTTTCCGTCGACGCAGACCAACAGACAATGATTGGGAGCGATACTGAAGCCTCGTACAATTTCCCTCCCGACAGCGAAAGGTTGATACTTGACGCGAAGGCAGACACCTTGCCTGATCTTATTCATATCCCATTTGAAGACGCAGTCACCGACGAAGAGCTTGTTGGCTGGGAGGACGACTGGTTCGCCCATGCAAACTTCGACGCCGAGCGATGGGGGTCTCTCGAGGAGCCAAAGATCGATTTCATTTACACTTGGGTCAATGGTAGCGAAGCTGCCTTCGCAAAGACCATGCGCCCGTATGAAGAAATGTCAAGCCTTAATGACCCAGAAGGCGAATGGATGCAAAGCCACGGTTCCAATCGATATAGAAGTTGGGACGAGCTGCGTTATTCGATTCGTAGCGTCGAGAGGTTCGCAGGGAAGTTCCGCAACAAGATTCAACTGTTGGTCAACGCTGTTGACAAGACCTCTGATCCTGGGTTTAGACGCTTCAGCAAACAGCGTCCTCTGTGGCTCAAAGACGATGACGACACTAAGCTAGTGGTCGAAACCCTCAGCCAGGAAGACTTCTTCAACGAAGAAGAACATGGTGCGCTACCCAGCTTCAACTCTCTTACTATAGAGTCCCAACTATACAATACCCCTAGCAACATCGATCGGTTCTACGCCATGTCCGATGACATGCTCTTAGGTCGCCATCACTCTGCCTCTGACATCTACTCCCCCTTATTCGGCCCGACTCTTGGGTTCAAGTCCAACGGGTACAACACTCAATCGCCACCTGGGGAGGCTGATGCTCGTCGGTTTGGTGAGAAGCCATACCTCATCTACACATCCTGGATGTTGAACCGACGTTTTGGCGTCCGGAAACGAAAAGGCCAAGTACACTTCGGCCACTCTATGTCACGCTCTATCGCAAAAGAGGTTAGAGACGCTTTCCCCCGTCCCTCGCTGAAGTCTGCGTGTCAGCGTTTCCGTGGTGAAAGTGGCTTCCAGTTGTATACTTGGTATGCTGCGTTTCATTATACCATTGAGAGACATCGAGAGGCTCTTCTCTACTCTTATATCGTGCTGCGCTCCGATACCAATGGAGACGGAAACCTTGACTGGAGTGAGCGAATGGTCGTTATGGCCGAGCTTGAAGCAGGCATGGCAAACGAAGGCAATGGCACTCATCGAAAACGCATCTTCTACCGTGTTGCCAAGCATCATCGCGAGGCAGGACTTCAACCACCTAAGGTGAACATTGATACACAGTGGACGTCGCTAGATGGACCAATTGCAATTCGTGACATTGAATGCTATGAATTCGATGTCAACGAGTGTCTTGCACCTGGGTTCTCTTCGCCAGCTTCTGATGTCAATCATAGGTCGGTTGTCTTTGACACTGCTGCTATATATGACCGTGTGGCCCGTCAAGATCCCAAGTGCGGTGACTGTCTTCTAAAATTGATACTCAATCAAAGGAGAAGCGGTCTAAATCCCTTGCTCCCGCCGGTAACCATGTTTAATGAGAGAGCACTTGTGATAAAGGCGCTCAAGCGTTACCAGTATTCCATTGTGGAACCGGACGCTCTTTTCATGATGATAACAGATGCTGAGCAGGTTGAACACATGCTTCTAAATCGATTTCTCAGAGGTACGGAAGGAGGAAAACGAGAAGTTGGGCAGCTTTGTTTGAACGACGACGTTGTAACTACAGACCCAAAGGAGCTGGCTGGACTACAAGATGCAATGCTGGAGCTATTTGAAGGCTTACTTCCTAAGCCTAGTCGATTTGAAAAGTAGAAGACTGATATTATTCAGCCTCATGTTCCATCATAGGCGGGTTCTCCGCTATCTTCTCTCTTTCGTCCTGCGTTCCCTTCTCTCTCTTTTTCCTTTGTGATCTCTAGTACTAGTTAGATTTAGGTTTCATTTGACATACAGAATGGTTCAGAATTCTACATCGTCTTCCTTTGATCTATGGTATTCTTTATTTGGTGAACAGATGTCAAGTAGAGCGAGCATTCTTGCTGACTCGAGGTACAAGCGCTATCAGGCGTCAGAGACCTGGTAAATGACGGAATATGCCAACATAGCCGTAACAGATATGCTAAACGTAGTATGAACACCTAGACTCTTCACAATATCGAAAAGTCTTTAATAGAATCTAAACAATTCCACTCGAAGCCTGAACAAGCATGTGACGGCCGGCATGCGGATAGCGATTGTCCTAAACTTCGCCTTCTGCTTGAGCGTACGCCTACATCGAGATCACACGACACTGAGACATTTCACTAGTGGATTTCTGTGAGACTTCTGACGACGACTGACGCTACCGGTAGAAACCGGTTATGCCTTGTGAATGCCCCCTTGCGTACCCAATTACCCGGTTAGCTCGTGTCTCACTCTGTCAATCCTTGCAATACGACCCTTGAATGTTTCTCAATGAGATAAGTACCTATACGCCACGTGCTAAGTACCTCCGTCTTTCCACGGAGGATTCCCATGGCGTCCCAACACAGAAGTAGCAGTTTCAGAATAACAGGGGGTTGATTGTATGCCACTCATGATGCACTTTGCCAAGACGCACCTCAGCTCAGCACCTCCGACTTTCCATGGAGGAATTCCACGGCGTTCTAAGACAGGGGTATGATATTGACCACTTTGCTAAGGATCGGCTCAGCCAGCCACCCCCTTTGAACTAAGATAACCACTACAGGGCAAGGCAGAAGTCATATTCCTGATATGGTATCAATGCAAAGAAACAAACCGATGATCCCATACCTTTGCCGTTCCACTATACCTATCTTATCAGTGTTTCCTTTTCTCAACAATATTGGATTTTAAGGGGAAGTAAGATGTGTGGCTTCGTAAATTCCTCTGGCTCAAGCCAGTGGAGGCTCAGCATGTACATGCCGTGTAAGGCACGGCTGGTATCCGGGACTGGAATTGCCAAGTTTCTTTTCGACTTTCCTCTGAACATATAATCTCTTCTGTTGTTTTGCTGTAGCTTCAGGGTCAACATCAGTATTCCTCCGCACGATGGCCCGCACATCATACATGCCCCTTCCCCAGCGGGAGAGTCGCCGCAACGACGACAACACCTCCTTTGCCCTTCCTCATCATGAGAATCTCTCTACATCATCCTTACACTTTCTTTCAAGACGGGTCAGAACTACTGCGACTACGCTTCACGGCGTCTTGGCTCCCAGCTTCTTACACCGCAGCCCTAGAAATGCGCGACCAGCCGAAATTGAAACTTCTCGTGTCCCATCAAGCACCTTGAGTACTGACTGGTTAGATGGTCTTCGTGGAGTAGCCTCTTTCGTCGTATTCCTCTTTCATCACGCAGTCTGGAGTCATCCATCGATTAGGTGGGGATATGGAGCCAAAGAGGGTGCCACAAGCTTCTTCCACCTACCCATCGTCTGCCTCATCTTACATGGCCGCTCCATGGTGGCTGTTTTCTTTGTTATCTCCGGGTATGCTTTGTCATTCTCAACTTTGCGAAGCATACATAAGAAAGACCATGACAAACTCTTCACGCGATTGTCGTCGTCCGTCTTCCGTCGTGCGATTCGACTTTATCTGCCTTCAGTGGTGTCGGCTTCTTTCCATTATATGGCTCAGAGACTAGGAATCAAGCAGAGGAAAGAACACGTCTCAACGTTCACGTCTGATACAACTGACTTCCTGGTGGAGATTACATCTCGATTGAGCCCATTTTCGTGGAAGGCCGTACCTATCGAAGCGTTTTACAATGAACATCTTTGGACAATACCTGTCGAATTCCGAAATTCACTTGTACTGTTCGTAACTCTCCTTGGTCTTTCACGAGCCAAGTGCAGTGTACGGATGTTGACAATCACTGGTCTATTCTTCTATTGTCTGGTCGAGCGCCAGTGGGATACAGCGTTGTTCATGGCGGGAATTGTCTTGGCTGAAGCCAACATATTGCAAGAACGATATGGAGAAAGAGCCTCCATCATGGGCGACGACGTTGAGAAGGGCAGGGCAGACTGTCCGATATCCCCAAAAACTATACGAGTAACCTTGAACGCTGGTCTGGTGAGCTTGCTGGTTGGTGGGTGTTACTTGGCTTCATTTCCGACGAGAGGATCAGATACCTCGCCCTTCTTTATGTGGATGCATAGACTGGGGCCGGGCAACCCTGAATTCAACAGCAGAATGTGGACAAGTCTCGGGGCCGTGATGATTACAACAGCCGTCAGTTTTATGCCACGCTGCCAAGCTTTATTTGAAACAGATCTTATCTGTTATCTTGGACGCATATCCTACTCGCTGTACTTAGTACATGGTCTGTTGAACAAGCTCATTGGAAAGGCTATTGTCAAGTGGATGTGGAGGGTTTTTGGCAAAGGAGACTGGATTCGATACGAGGGCGCGTGGCTTTTGGGGACGATTGTTTTTATTCCGATTGTGATTTGGGTCGCGGATATATTTTGGAGGATGGTTGATACAAAAACTGTTAACTTGGCGAAAAATATTGAGCGGAGGTGTTCTGTAATGTCCTAATCGCATGTATATATTCCAAAGGGTAGTCTAATTACTGACCTTGTTTTCGGCATTATAGTTTTAAAGCTTTGGGAATTAATTGCTTGGTGCGTTTTGTGAACAGGTTAAACCAGGCTTCCTCATAGTCGTCCAACCATGATTTAACTCTTATCTTTCCAAATTCCTCTCCGGAGTCATTGAAGAGAACCGATGCATCTGCTCCACTTCGGCAGCCTTCTACGTAGTAGTCGTACTTAAAAGCGTTAACGCCTTTCTCGCTAAAACTTTAAAAACGGCTTCCGATGACTCGGGAGGATGGAAATATTTCAACGAAACCTGCACGATAGCTCGTCGTGACTGAAGCTTTATTATGCTGTCTTAGGAGTGTAAGGATTATGCAAGGATTTAGCTACCGTCTAGCGGAAGAATATGCCTTACGGTATAAGATAGGGCTACTAGGGTAAGAGGAGGGGCGCATTGTGGTGGTTTGCTGCGCTATTCTTGGGACTAGAGGGTTAAATGCGTACACTTAACTGTGATTACTTGATACGAGGCAAGGATACATTTAACCAAACATTGCATTCTCCAGTATTGGTAGCCAAGTGGCTTGAAGCGTGTACATATATTCCTTACTATTCTTTTAATGGCACTACAATAGGTCTTCCCAGAAATAACTATCTTCAAGTGCCTTGGTCATCTGGCTGTTCATCTGCAACCAGTTTCCAAGCTGTGCACCATACTGGTCAACTTCCATGTTGAAGGCACCAGACGGTCCAAAACATTCAGGGTTCCACCCAGTAACCTCGCTGAACTGTCTCCTTATAGTGTTTGTTTGACTTGGAAAGTTGGAAGTAGGAGTTGTCCCAGTAGCTTGCTGGTCAGCTGGTGATGGTATAAGCGAAGCCGGGGTTGCCCACTGCCCGAACCCGAGTTCAGCTTTGCTATTTTGAGCTTCATGGTATTTGTAAGCAGCATCATGAAGAGCTTTGAAGAGATGCAGCTCCCTTTTTACCCCTGAGGAGAAGATGTCAGTCGAGGCAGCTTGCAGTGTCTCTATGATACTGTTAAGTAGCTCAAGATCGCTTTTATTGCATGTCTCGATACTGTGGCAGAAGATTACAATGAAGGGCACGAATGGAGATAGTAAAAGGGCCCTGCAATGACCAAGTATCAGTTATGATGTCCTTCGTCGGGATCGAATCACTCGCCAGTTCACGTAGCTCTCAAGAAAGTCCTCTTCAAGTCGAGCGACGACAGACATAGATTCCTTGTGTGCTTCCAATGCTCTACGTGCACTGTCAATGCACTCTTGTCCGAATATGGTTGCTTGGTTCGGTTTGGCTGGTATGGCTCTGTAGATGAGGCAGAATAGTGATGAATGGACGACTTTAGCGGTGCATTCGAAGGCCTCAAGGGATCCGTTGCCGATGGCCTGGCGCATCGCGTCAAGGTAACTTATCTACGATCATGTAAGTCAAATAAAATTGCTAATATTGACCTTGGTTCTAACAGGATCAGCAATGGGGGCACCGGGTATAGACGTACCTCATATTCTTCAATACTGGTTGTGTGCGCTTTGAGTTCCGACGCAAGGGATCTTGCCCTGGTGGTCCTGGAAATTTGTGGTTCAACTAAAGCAGCAGGACTATAGAGCTGATCGTAAATCTTGCCTTGCAAACGCGCAAGATCTACCATCTTTTTCAATCGTCCAAAGTAGGCTATTTCTGATGTCGGACTCATATCCGGAACCGGGACAGTAATATCGCTGTCACGGAGGGTTGAAGACCGACCAAGTCGTAGAGAAAGCCCTTTTTCGTAGATATAGATGAGCCAGAACAGTCTAGTCTGTTGCAACCTAGTTTCGGGGTTGATGTGGGACATTGACACTATACTGTGTATGCCTAATGTCTGACACATGTGGGACGCAGTCGCAATGAAGTTCCATGCGGCGGATGGCTTGCATATTTCGAGGCAGTATATGCTCTATCAGATCGTCAACAAAGGCTCAAAAGATGGTTCTGACTGACATACAGCAATCATCATAGCAAAGGTTGCCTCGGGTGTCGAGGGTTGATGAAAGGGCAAATTAGCGAGAACGGTCTCTAGATTATCTCGACAGATAATTGCTTGTTCTCCAAAGTCTCTCTTCTCATCTGAAGTTGCAGTAGCGTTCTTGCATTCTCGAAACAGCCAATATAGCCCCGCATTTACCACAATAAGGTCAATATGACTGGCTTCGCCGGGTGAATAGACCTTGAGAAAATATTCATGAAAGGATGAGACGGAGTTTGCCTCATGATTCCAGAAGAATCGAACTCGGGGGTTTTCTGTACAACGAGGTTAGCCTGGGTATCGCTGCTACGGTTTGTAAGTCCATCTATACCTTTAGCCATTCTAAGACATACGAAGGCAATCTCTACCGGTGGCATGGGTAAGTTGCGTAAGTTGAGTCCTCGTTCAAGGGGTCTAGCGTGGGGATACAAGTAATCGTGATCCTGCTGACCCGAATTTTTTCCCAGAGCTTTTCTTAGAGATTCCAAAACACCTGTCATCTCAATAGCGATACTGGAACCGACGGACTTGTTGATGACGGCATCTTCCAGAAATCTGTTGGCAAAGGTGGCTTGGGCCGAAAGCGAAGACTCTCCCTGGTGTTCCACCCCCGGTGTAAGCAGCGAACTTCCAACGTGATTGGCCGGTGGAGGTGATGCAGTAGAGCTTTTTGGCATGGTTAACTTCATTATAGGTATATTGGATGGATCGGTCAGTGTAATACCGGATGGTACACCAGACTGAGGACGGTTTTGGATAGCTCTCAATGTATTTCCAAACTCTTCCAGTTTTTTTGCGATGTCATCGATTTTGTTTTCACTGTGGGATTTAGTTTAGAAACGGACAGCGAGGGAAAAGAGACAGTGCACTCACTATTCTTCCGAGACGAAGATACGCTTTCCCTTTTCTTTAGGCTTGCGTCTTGGCTGGTAAGTGCAAGGAATACCAGTACGAATGCAATAGGAGCATGGGTGTCTCCGATCACAGCGCACCTAAAATGGCAGCCTGGATTAGCTCTGGGCTAGGTTATTACCCCAGTCAAGGGCATATAAGATACGTACCTTTCTACGACGGCAGCGATCGCACTGGAGGTAGACAGCCTTGGTCAGTAGAGGAAAATGACTTGAACATCCATCGGACCTACTGAAACTGAGGAAAGAGAAACATTGTCGCCGTCTTGTTGGTGCTTATCCCGATCTTGATGGACATATTCCGGTTCCTGACCCGAGGCAAGGGAAATCTCGTCATCTTCAGTCGCCATCTGCATGATGTTAATTTTCGGAGAGGTATGCACCAGTTGATGACGGAGAAAGAAAGTCAAGAGATGCGCAAGCCGAAGACGCGAATCATCAACGTCAAGCAAAAGTAAGAGGTCTACGCTAAGCCGCGACTTGTGGGTCTCGCCTCTATGCCAGCCCCATTGCTTATGTCCGACTGACCAATGGTTATATGGCAAGATCATCTTGGTCTCTGGATACGGTTAGTAGGAACCAGGGATGCGGTGTCGCGGAATCTTGGCGTTCCGCACACCGAGTTGGACAAGTCTCGGCTGCGGTGTCTTAGTAGGCCGCACCGCACAATGGAGAGACTCAGGGTCAATCATTTACTCATTCCTCGTCAATCATGTTTTATTTTCTATATAAGTTGAATCTGTTCTTTTCTTTTGCTGTACGCCAATGCTTTCCAAAATTTTATCACTTTTACACTCCTTTACATTTTCGTACGGGGGGCGCCTGCAACATTGTCTTTGTCAAATCCTGTCGTTGCCATATCTTTTTCTATTTATCATTACATATCATAATTTTCTACGTTTAGTCCGGCCTGCTATACTCCCGAAATGGAGAAAACCGACCACGCCTCCGGCGCGACAACATTGGAGTTGTCAGCTACCACTTCTCAGCCTGAGAAACAGCAGACTTCCGGTTTCCTCGCCTTCCTGGTTAGTAACCATTCTTTAAATTGACGCTATCTTGTTTTAAAGATGCTAATAGAACACGAAATAGCGAATCTTCACCTACTGCCAACCCCTCGATTGCGTATTTGAAGTTATCGGCCTCGTCGCCGCCATTGGCTCTGGTGTAGCAATGTCAATGATGAATCTTGTAATAGGCCAGCTTATGGATGTTATGAGTGACCCTATGCGCATTTCTACCGACCCAGATGGTTTCATGGCGGATGTCAGCAAGAACGCGTAAGTAGTCCCCTGCCCCGGGCCCGATCCCGTTTTACCTAGCTAACATTATTACGGACTATTCTTTGTCTATATTGGAATAGCTAGACTTGTATGCACTTATATCTACTCGACCTTGTTTACCTACGTTTCCTTTCGAGTCACAAACAACATCCGAAAGTCCTACCTCCGAGCGGCCTTGAGCCAAGAAATCAGCTATTTCGATCATGGAACATCTGGGTCGATATCCATGCAAGGAGTGGCAAATGGAAAGTTGATTCAGTCCGGCATTGCTGACAAACTGGGACTTTTCTTCACCTCGCTAGCTACCTTTATCACCGCTTTCATTATTGCCTTTGTCAGTTACTGGAAGCTCACCCTGATCCTCCTATGCATCATGCCAGCAATCATCTTCGTTATCGGTACCATGGCCACAATCGACGCCGGAATCGACGGTCATAACTTGAAGATTCTGTCCCAAGCTGCTCAATACGCCGAAACCGCCCTTGCTAACACCCGGGCTATCAAAGCATTCAGCCTCGAGTCTAGAATCATGCACAAGTATACATCACTTCTCGACGATTCCCAGCGCCTTTGCCGGAAGAAGTGTGGTATCTACGGCGTCATGTTCGGGTGGCAGTACTTTGTCATTTATGCTGGCATGGCTTTAGCATTTTGGCAAGGTATCAGAATGATTGCTCGCCAAGAGGTTGAGGGCATTGGCACAGTCTTCACGTAAGTTCTCATTCATCCATAGACATCTTTCCCTTTTAACATTTGACTAACTAATGATACTTGAAGTGTGCTTTTCTCTGTCGTCATCGGCTCAACTGCCATCAACGGAATCGCCCCCAACATTTCCTCTTTTGTTCGTGCCGCTGCCGGTGCTACTGAACTTTTTGCCCTCATCGATAGAGTCTCAAACATCAACCCACTTGACGAGTCTGGTCAGAGACCGAGTCTGGTTTCTGGTGCCATCAGCCTTCATTCCATTGGGTTCAGTTACCCCACGAGACCAGACATCCAAGTTCTAGACGATTTCTCCCTGAACATACCTGCTGGCAAAGTAACAGCATTGGTGGTAGGATATCTACTCTCAAACACATTTCGATGTTTAGTCATTTTGAAAGACTAACATGAAGACAGGGCGCTAGTGGTTCCGGCAAGAGTACTATCATTGGCCTTTTGGAAAGATGGTACAATCCTACCTCTGGGGACATCAAACTCGATGGAATCAATATCAAGGATCTCAACGTCAATTGGCTTCGCACCACAATGCGACTCGTCCAACAGGTGGGTTCTGGCGCTTACAAAAGGGCTGGTCATATTCACTTTGCTCGCAGAGTTGACTCTTGGTAGGAACCTGTTTTGTTCAACGGAACTGTCTTTGACAACATTGCGAATGGTCTGTCAGGGACTGCTTTGGAGACAAGCCGAAAACAGGATCAAGAAGAAGCTGTCAGAAACGCGGCCAAGCTTGCCTTTGTTGATGAGTTCATCCAAAGCCTTCCAGAGAAGTACGACACCCGTATCGGCGAGAGAGGTGGATTGCTTTCTGGAGGACAGAAGCAGAGAATCGCCATCGCACGCAGCATTGTGTCCGATCCGTCCATTCTCTTACTAGACGAAGCGACTTCAGCACTCGATCCACACTCGGAGGTTATTGTTCAAAAGGCCCTTGACAGTGCCTCAAGCAACAGAACAACCCTTGTCATCGCCCACAAGCTTGCGACTATCCGACACGCTGACAACATCGTTGTCATGAACAAGGGCAAGATTGTTGAGCAAGGTAACCATGATGAGCTGATCGCTCTCTCTGGAACTTATGCCAAGCTCGTCCAGGCCCAGGACCTTTCCACCACCAAGCAAGATTCAGTCAACCCGAACTCTGATCAGGAATCAACTGCGACCACCGAGGCAGTAGAACCAGTCCAATCACGCGCCAAGTTCAGTACTGCTGTCGACGAGAAGGTCGCCCCACAGATTATCCGGGAAGACTTCACCCTCTATAAACGTACAGGACTTATACATACAATCTGGAAGATGGTTCAATCGTCTCCTGAGCTCAGGACCTGCTATTGGATAACATGCGTCTGTTGTTTCCTCGGAGGTAAGTTCGCTATTTGATGATCACCCCATACTTGCTAATGACTCCGTGTAGCTGCTGTTTACCCAGGACAGACCTTGCTTCTCGCAGAGGTCATGGACGTCTTCCAGTCGTCCGACTCGTCCCACTTGACCAAGGGAGGAGATTTTGTTTCTCTCATGTATTTTGTCGTTGCTCTTGGGGCTTTCCTGGTATTTTTTACCATCGGCTGGAGTTCCAACATTGTTGCACAGGTAAGTTGAATGGATCAACTCAGAATATCAGCCGGCTTACCCAACCCTCAGACCCTTAGCCAGAAAGTCCGGAAGGGCCTCTTGCATAGTATGTTGAGGCACGATTTACGGTTCTTCGACAGACCAGAGAACACTGTTGGCGCCCTCGTCAGCCGCGTCGACTCCCAGTCTCAAGCCGTGTTGGAGCTGATGGGTTTCAACGTGGCATTGGCCTTGCAATCTATCATCAACGTTGTCGCTAGCAGTATCCTTGCGCTCGTCTATGCTTGGAAGCTCGGTCTCGTTGGCGTTTTCGCGGGCATGCCCCCTCTCCTGCTGGCAGGCTATTCTCGCATACGCCTTGAGACCAAGTTGGACACGGAAATTGACAGTCGATTTTCTACGAGTGCTTCTATAGCGTCTGAGAGCGTCAATAGTATTCGTACAGTTTCTTCGCTCGCGATTGAAAGGGCTATTATGGAAAGGTACAGTGCGGGACTGGATCATGCTGTTTCGGGCTCACGCGGGCCCCTTTTTCACATGATGATATGGTACTCGTTGACACAATCCATCGAATTCTTCATTCTGGCCCTCGGCTTTTGGTGAGTATTGTGGATATTTTCGTTTGACTTGATATCTAACGTCTATCATGCTAGGTTTGGGTCGAAGCTTGTCTCCCAGGGCGAAATTACATTTCCACAATTTATCGTCTCATTCTTGGGTGTTTTCTTCTCTGGACAAGCCGCTGGTGTCATCTTTAGCTTTTCAAGCAGTCAGTCAATACGTCCCCTTTGCCGCGTGATTCTGACATGAGGATCCAGGTTTTACCAAGGCCAACTCTGCCGCGAATTACTACTTCTGGCTCACGGGCTTGCAGCCCCTCATTCGAGAAACGGAAGAGACTAGGGACAAGGGCCCTGAAAACGATTGCACTTCGATAGATTTCCAAGACGTCCAGTTTTCTTACCCGCTTTCTCCGGAGAAACGGGTTATCAAGGGACTTGACCTCACTGTAAGCTCATTTCGAAGCGCAATTAAGTCCGAGCTGACCTCATTTAGATCGATCGTGGACAATTTGTCGCCTTTGTCGGTGCTTCGGGATGCGGTAAAAGCACAATGATATCCCTCCTCGAACGCTTCTATGACCCCACCAGTGGTATCATCAAAATCGACGACTCAGCTTCCCTCACCGACATCAGTCCTCGCCTTTACCGCGGCAGATTGGCTTTGGTCCAACAGGAGCCAACTCTTTTCCCGGATAGTATTCGTGATAACATCGCTGCTGGACTTGACGTCAGCCCAGACGAGCAAGCCCTTGTCAAGGACGATATGTTGGAAGCAGCTTGCCGTGCCGCCAACGCCTGGGACTTTATAAGCTCCCTTCCTGAAGGTCTCAACACGCCCTGTGGCCAGGGAGGTAGCCAACTTTCCGGAGGGCAGAGGCAAAGGATTGCCATCGCTCGTGCACTTATCCGCAATCCTAGCGTCCTGTTGTTAGATGAAGCAACCTCAGCACTTGACACCGAGTCTGAAAGAGTTGTGCAAAAGGCGTTGATGGGTGCTTCTGCTGACAGCGATCGCATCACTATCGCAGTTGCCCATCGTTTGTCGACCATTCGCGATGCTGATAAGATTTGCGTCTTCTCTCAGGGTCGTGTCATCGAATCTGGTACACATGATGAACTCATTGGGCAGGGTGGTATTTACAAGCAGATGTGTGACGCTCAGAGACTTGACAAAGCGGCTTAAGTCTAGCGTGTATATAGTTTGAAGTATGCTAGGGTTAGATTGGAAATAGTTCCCCGTGATGGCTTGACATCGCACTTTGGCCTCTCTCGTGTATCTAGTTTTTCAACCTACAATGCACGTAATCGACCTCACCATAACCGTATCATGCGCTTCAATATCAGCGTGATCAGATCCTTCTCAACATAATGCAACTCGCATCTCAAAACAGGAAGAGCCTACTAAGCATATTGGGACTTTCCCTTAACTATAGGTCTTACACTACAGACGGCAAAATGGCTGATGACAAGATAGTGTCAAAAGCGAGCGGGAAAAGTCATCAGATAAGGTTTGAAGATGTTTACACTTTACACAAGGCATTATGACTCCTTTGCCCACACATGAACTTTCTTTTTTTGCCTTGCCCTAGCATGATGGTGGGGCTGCCTGAGAAATGGCTTCCTTGCTTCCATCCGGCTTTTTTGTCTTCCTTCCACCAACATTAATAACCACGATCGCATCCCCACAATACCCTCACTTCCGGAACAAGAAGAGATCGGTGGTCAAGCGACACACAAAGGCCACCTACTCAATTGTTGGCAGAACAGTTCCCTGACAAAGAAAGGAAAGATATAACAAGTTGTAAGGGTAAGTAGGCCATTTATTGTCACGATTGACAGGAGAAAGAACTATAGTAGATAAAAAGAAATCTAAGGATCAGGGTAACTAAAGTCGCGGGGGCTTCATTCAATTTTACTATGCGATGCAAAAATGAAGCAAACAAAAACACAACTACGATTACAGGTTTTTACAGTCAATCACGTTAGTCACAGTCAGTCACAGCCACAGCTAGTCACCTATGGACTAGACAGACCACTAACTACCGACTACCGACAACCGACTATGGACTACGGACTGAGGACTGTAGGCTATGGGCTATGGGCTGTGAACCACGTTTTTAGACCATAGCGTCCGTTCGAACCCAAGACTGCCGCCAGTTATGGAACCCAAATCTTACGCCTGCAATTTTTAACCACTGCGACACACCATAGAGCTACATACGCTATCTACGGAAGGGATGGGGAATTTACAACTTATATACCTTACTCTTTCGACTCACTCCAGGCTGCAGCTGACCTACTGGACCTATCATACGGTGGCCACCTGAACCTTCTAAAGCGTGCCCCATGAAAGCCCCCCACCCATCCTCAGGCAGGTGTTGCACCTCCCAACCTCCCCACCACCAAAGACTTTTCGCCAAGTCACGATGAGAGTCTTGGGATGAGATATGCTGAGAATCAACAACCGTTCAGTCGGCTCATATCCCTCTCTCGGAGGTACTGTGGGATGGTGTCATTATTTGAACTTTTGGTCCTCACTTCGATACTGCGCCGCTGGAACTACTTTGTGCTTTTCCTTATCACCAGGGTCTGTGATGACTGCTCGTGAGTGAGCATGTGGATTGCCAACCGACTCTTCAAACTGTAGAAGCAATTCCACCCAAGAAATTCACGGGTTGCCCAGCCCTATGTGCACTTCTAGAAGGTTCTCAAGATGGACATGTGGTGTTCATGATAAACTCAAATTGATCGAAGTAAAACACTAACAAGAAACGACACCTCCCGTCTGGTTTATGTTGCGGGGCGACCTTGAACTCTCTAAGCTTACAGCCAATCATAAAGCTCTGGTATGACACACAACTAACTCGCCATCGGGATATTTTGCCATTCGTCAAAAGGATCAAGCTCGTCCAACTCATAAACTTCTGGCTGCCTGAAGCCTGTTCCCGCTGTGTTCTGTCTCGGTTCCACCGCCTCCACTTCCAGTTCGGCCACATCAGGTCTCGGCCTTGGTGCGTTACGTCCTGCGTCTGCCACGTCCCACGCGAACTCCTCAGGTCTCAGCTGCGGGGGCGTCGGTGGTGGTGCCTGTTCATGCGAGTCAGGAATGTCTTCTTTGGCTTCGGGTTCTTCTTGTCTGGACTCGCCAATGTTTCGTGTCCATAGCCCAACAGCCAGATAGACAATGGCTGTAAGGGTCTCGGGGAGCAGGACAAAGTACACTCCCTGCAGAGTGGAGGCACATCGTGATAGTAGAGGCAGCATTCTTGTCATGACGCACATCGTGTAGACGACGCGGACACAGAGGCAAACGGAGCCGAATGTCGTTGCGAAGAGGAGCTGGGAAAATGTTAGTCGGTGCTTACTAGAGGACTCTTCGCGACTAACTCTGCTCTTGTCATCATTCCAGGAGCAGGCCTTTTCCACGATGGCGACGATGGCTTGGATGAGCATGAGCTTGGCAGCTACTGCCAGACATCCCAAGCCGATGCCGATCTTGATTTGCACGCTGGTTTTCGCGATAACGGGATCGGTAGCAGCACCCAAGATCAACAGGAGTTCGCCCACGATGACCAAAATGTGGATGATTGCAACCTTGATCCTTTCAATCGCCTTGTTCGTCTCCCAGTGGTGGTTTCTACCTAGTGTCAGCATTCCAGTCGATCGTTTGTTTCCGTTCTACTTACAATTCAAACCAAACAGCAGATGTCGCAAGGATTAGCACACCAACGCAGACGTTCAAGATCGTCATGGCATGTTTGCTGTCGCAAAGCAGCATGACACCGCCAATGACGTGAAGGAGGGAGAACAGAGTGAGGTATAGCGACCAGAGAAAGCCTGGTTTGCCATGAAGTTTGATGAGATAGGCGACTGGGAGGAGCAGTACGCCATAGATGATGGGCTCGATGACGAGCAAAGCGCGGGATGCCATTATGTCGGTATCCTTGTTGGTATTGATGTTGGTGTTGGTGGATGTGCGGAATGATTCTTACGAAATTCTGGGCGGGACATTATGATATGTCTTTTTTATTTACTTGCAATTGTGTTGCTTTCGGCGAGACTGATAGAGTTCGATACCTGCAACTTTGAAAATGTCACAGGATTGGATGAAGTTCGACTTAGACTTTTGAGGACGCGATGAGATGTGACGTCATTCACTGTCAAGCGCCGGGAGATCGACGCTTGTCTCGGTTACGAGATTAGATAACCTTATTTCCGATCTGAAACGTGGCAGGGAGTGGAGACGGGCTGAAACAGGCAATGCAGATTTTCCACTTTAGGGTAATGACACTGCGACCTCTTCCTCAAGTTACGTCCAGGACTAGATAATCGCGAGGGAAGGGTCTTTAATTGCGCATCGGTAGTATTTAACTTGTGTTGATGTTTAAGTTCATTTTTACGACCTTGTTTTTAGCTTACAAGCTGTTGAATACGCAAAACTCCAGTTTGCCAGATCAGTGAACTTTTAAGGCGGGATCAAAATTTATCGATCCCCAAACTCGATACCGCCCACCACAGCAGTCACCTAGAAATTTAGAACAAACCACCTCAACAATGAACTGAAGCTCTACATAGATCTACAACATGCTGATTCCATTACCGCTTTCTGTGTCCGGATACGAAGGCTTCGCGTCGGCTGATACCCATGCAGTCAATAATGAGGCTTGATCCGGGCATTGTCGGAGCAGCTATGAGTATCAAGATAAGTGGAATATGCACGCATGATGAGAAAAAATATTGCGATATCTCAATCCACTCCATGTTTGAGCAAGATATTGCGTTGTCGGCTTCGCATGTGTTGGAGAAGCATGTCTGTCAGCTTGCTATTGGTTGTCTGAGTTTCTAAGAGGGTCCAGAGGTCCAAGCATGTGTAGTACGCCGCATGTGTTGTGGCTGGTGCGTCGCCGCACCGCCGCACGCCTTATCGACTTGCGGCCCGCAAGATGCCGCAGCGGCATCTTCGACCTGCCGCTCTTCATGCCACAAGTCAATATGTGGGCAATCAGGCGATTAGTTCCCGACGACGCCGCCGGGTGAACCCGCCCTGACTAAAAGGTGAACGGCTCCGGAGCTTATCCACTACCGGCAGATGCGGGAAGCTGATGATACTACGCCGTGATTGGATGGATAAGAGCAATTGGGTGTATACATGCTACAGTATGGGGACAAAGGATGGCAAACATGATGCTGTATGGTGCATTGATCATGAATATCAATGGATATGACCGGAGAGCTCGGAGATTCGGACTGTGTGAGTTGAAGAAAGTCATAGATTTGTGAAACGTGATACTTGGTATAAATATTCAGAGATCGCTCGTCCAAATTATCGATATCACTCTCATCATCACACACAAACACACCATCAAACAACTCCGACAAACAACTTCAAGAACTATCATCATGGCTATCACCAAGTACAAGGCCGCTGCTGTTACCTCCGAGCCCGGAGTAAGTCGCCCACCATCAGCCAATTCCCTTCCCACCTACTAACAATACCAGTGGTTCGACCTCGAGGGTGGTGTTCGCAAGACCATCGACTTCATCAACGAAGCCGGTGAAGCAGGCTGTAAGCTCGTTGCTTTCCCTGAAGTTTGTAAGTTGTCGTCCATCCCTCTTACCTTTAACATCACTGACAGTCCCAGGGATCCCCGGTTACCCCTACTGGATGTGGAAGGTGACCTACCTCCAGTCCCTCCCCATGCTCAAGCGATACCGCGAGAACTCTATGGCAGTCGACTCCGAGGAGATGCGCCGTATCCGACGTGCCGCTCGGGATAACCAGATCTACGTCTCTCTCGGCTTCTCTGAGATCGACCACGCCACTCTCTACCTCTCCCAAGTCCTCATCGGACCTGACGGCAATGTTATCAACCACCGTCGCAAGATCAAGCCTACTCACGTCGAGAAACTTGTCTACGGTGACGGGTCTGGTGATACCTTCATGTCTGTCAGCGAGACTGACATCGGTCGTCTCGGTCAGCTGAACTGCTGGGAGAACATGAACCCTTTCCTCAAGTCCCTCAACGTCTCTGCTGGTGAGCAGGTCCATGTTGCTGCTTGGCCCGTCTACCCTGGCAAGGAGCGTCAGGTTCATCCTGATCCTGCTACCAACTATGCCGACCCTGCCTCTGACCTCGTCACTCCCGAGTACGCTATCGAGACTGGTACTTGGACTCTTGCTCCCTTCCAGCGACTCTCTGTTGAGGGTCTCAAGATCAACACCCCCGAGGGTGTCGAGCCTGAGACCGACCCCTCTGTGTACAACGGACATGCTCGCATTTACCGACCTGATGGAAGCTTGGTTGTCAAGCCTGAGAAGGACTTTGATGGTCTTCTCTTCGTCGACATTGATCTCAACGAGTGCCACCTTACCAAGGTCCTTGCTGACTTTGCTGGTCACTACATGCGACCTGACCTGATCCGACTTCTGGTCGACACTCGTCGCAAGGAACTCATCACCGAGGCTGATCCCAACGGCTCCATCGCCCACTACACTACGCGCCAGAGACTTGGATTGGACAAGCCTCTTGAGAAGAAGGAGATTGAGGATACACCTGATGTGATCTAAGTGCTGGACTGGAAACTGGATCAGCGATTAGAATGGCTGGTCTCCCCTCTCGCATTAGTGGTGGACATTTGTAAGATAAGATATGGTATTTAAAATTGAATACATTGAAGGATTTTCTATCATATGCGCTAACTCTGTGGTGTATGGATATGCTCAGCATGTTACAAAAACCCCGTATGTCAGACTGAATGGCTGGATAAAGTAGTGCGTCAAGGAGAGCCTTATTGTCAGCACTGGCTGGGTGATCTGATACTTCGGATTGCGCATTGGCTGACGTGAAAGTCCCGCATCACTAGATTGCGCCTTCGTATTGTTTCCAGCCAATCGACTGCCGGTCGATAAAATACCAATGTAGCATCCTACCAAATAATATAGCAGTGCTCCCCAGGGCCTCGGCATCTATGCACCCATTATCATGCAAGTGTATGCATTTGTGCCCAACGCAAACTTCCCTTGGTCTGGTGGTCGAGTCTAGACTTGCAGTCACTGATCTTAGCTGTCCATAAGACGGCACTTGGTCCTCGCAAATTATTCCTGCATATCCCCTCCACCCCAACAAATTTGTCTCCATCAAGTCGTCATTCCACGGTTCACTGACAACCATGACATCCGTGGGCGATGTTCTTGCTATCATCGATGCAACTATAAAAATTGTCGATGCGACACGGACTATTTACAACGCTAATAAAGAGAAGGAGGAATTGCGCGAATGGATTCAAACACTGGCGGACACATTGCGTGGATTTATAGGTGTGTCTACTGCTCTGACAGGCCAGAACAAGAGAATATTCGACAGCATCAATGCCTAAATCGAAGATCGGATGGCCAGCGTGCAGAAACGGCTCATAGAAGAACAGGGCGGCTTTAAGAGACGATTGAACCGCCTTCTATGGCCTGCTAGAAGGAACAAAGCTCGGGAAGATATCGAAGCCATTGAAAAGCTAGATGACCAAGTCAGGAAAGTCTTCCAAACGCAGGATACAGAAGGTTAGTATATATATCTCACCTCTAACCCTTCTATACCTTTCCGGATCCCTTGAACGGATTAGAACTTGCTAGTGTAACATTTCGATTCACTGGTTACTCTGTTCCAATTTTCCTTCCATCTATCCAAGCCGCTAACTGCCAAAAGATGTCAAGGTTCGAAGGCTTATCGCCTTTCTGACGCCAGATATACACGAATCCCTTATGAAAACACCAGCGAGGGTGCAGAATCTCACGAGAGGAACTATTGAGTGGGTTTGGAAGAACAGACAATACCTAGACTGGGGCGATTCAGAGAGTGGAATTCTTTGGGTATTTGGTATACGTATGGCTTCCCACCAGTCCTTCAACCTACATCTTCTAACGCTCTACAGAGGAATCGTGGAAAACTGGGATGGCGTAAGCTAATTCTCATACTGAATGAAAGGGTCGCGAGGCTAACACAGCGATAGTGAATATATAAGCAGCACGCTTCGAGAGGAGGCTGGTTGCCCCCCATCATATCATGTGGCTCGTGTCTTTTGTGATCATCAGACCTTGCCAGGGCTCAAAGATCATCTGGATATTGTCATGAGCCTTTGGTGCCAAGTAGAGCACTCCATTGGTGGTCTAAAAATAGACCCTGAAACGCGGAGGAACTGGAAACGGCGAGTGGAAGCGGGCCCGTTCTTAGCTCATAGGAATCAGACCGATTTTAAGAAAGACGTTCTGAACTACACGGTTTCTCAAGCAGGGAAAACTCTTTTCATTTTAGACGGACTTGACGAAGTCCCGTCTGAATACCAAAGGGATGTGGTCGAAATAATGCGAGAGCTACTGAAACGAAACAACCAATGCCGACTAATGATCACATCAAGACCCTACGCCAGCATAACGGCACTGGCTACCAAGGAGCCCAGACTGGTACTTAAAGCCACTGCTCACGATATTGAGCTTTACATCCGTGATCGCATTTCGCGATCGAGCAGCCATTTCCTACATCGGCACCAAATCCCCGAGCGTATTATCAAAGAACTGAGAAGCAAGTGCGATGGCACATTCCTGATGGCCAAGCTGCATATGGATGAAGTCCTAAAGGCGGAGAGCGAGTCTGACTGTTGGTACATCATCCGAAATTTGCCAGCAGAGGCATCACATGCGTACGAGAAAGGGCTGGTCCGCCTGGCTGTATCTTATAGAAAGCCTGAAGGCAATGTACCTTGCAGCGGCATACAAGCTCTATTCTGGGTGGTCTTTTCGAACGCCCCCATGACAACGAGAGAGCTGAAACAAGCACTGGCTGTTCGTCCTACAGACAAAGTGTACAACAAAGAGAACGAAATTATTCAGGGCATAGACACGTTATGTGGCGAGTTGTTGGTTGTTGACCCACAATACCAGGAGGTCCGAGTTGCTCATAAAACTATCAGTGACTATTTGATGAGGCCCGAGACACAGAAAAAGTGGTTCCCTGACATTCAGACACATATACATCTTACTCTGAAACACTATCTCTCTCTGGGTGAATTGGTGGAGCCTGTAAGTGATCGCGAGTCGGCCAGGCTGTTCGAAGACCGCCACCCCCTCCTTCGCTACGCAATTAAGTACTGGGTGACCAATAGGAACACTGTACGAGATGCTGAGGCGTCGCCTTCGGCAGCCCGACAAGCAAACAGAGCGATTGTTGAGGCCTCAGAACAGTGAATGGAATAATGACGTTCAAAAAGAGGATGCCCAAATGGTCGAGATCATGACACAAGAAGAGAATGAATGGTACTCACTGCAACGGAGGTACGTTGGAGTAGAGGGGATGGTAACCCGAGGTCGTATTTGAGGGCTGCATAGGGCTGTTATCTTCTGTGGAAAGCCTTACATCAAGACGCTTTACAAGCATGAAAAACAACATCTGGTAGAAGCAGGTATATAGCTGTTGGCACTAGCAGTAGCAAGGACTATAACGGGAACTCCAAACAACCACCTCCATACGTCGCACTGATACTTTACCAGACGGAGTTGATGTGTCTCCTGCTCAGATATGGGGCTAGCCTGACTCTGCAGTGGGCTGATGACGACAGGTCTCCTCTGCATCTGCTTTACAAGACAGAGCTCGAGTCACTTTCTTCCTTGATCCTAGAAGAGACCTCCGAACGTCCTTTGAAGAAACCATCATGAGTATGTGTTCCTAATCCGGGGAGCATTTGGAAGTGAGCTCGGTACAGCTATACTGAAAGGTCTTGATCTCAACCAGGCTTGTGAAAACGAAAGGAATGCCCTGGAATATGCGCTCGAACGTTAGAAACGAAGAAGTTGCCTCCATCTTGGAACAGCATAGTGCCGTTCCCAAAGCATGAGTTCTGGTGACATGTCTGACTCGCCTAATCCCGACTTCCTCTTTTCTCGTCGAGGGCTCTGGTCCCTTCCTTGAGGACTCCTTGTGGAATATCCTCGATAGATGGGCATGTAAGTCGGAAAGAGAGCTCCGATCGCTGGTTTATTTTCCCTCTATACTAGGGAGCGGGGTAGCCTGATAGTCTTTTACCCAAATTACAATAGCTAAAGCCTCTCGGTTATTCCTAGCCAATGAAGAGGAGAAAGGCGTTTTTGGTAAGTTCGGGATGGTCTGATCACTCTCAAAGTAAACTAGCACCAAAAAGCTTAGCGCACCCAAGTAGTTAGAAGGGGCTCTGTCCCGTGACATGTATGCAGCACTAGATATCCAACTGAACACGTTTTCGGTAGGTCTCGACCATTGCTACTAAACTCTATTACCACCAGAAAGCGTATCTCCTTGATGCCCTGGCTGTGTATTACCCGCACCTCCTTCACGTTATCTAGTTATTCATGCTTTATAAATGGCGTGAAATACTTCTCTCTCAGGTTAAATAAGTAGAAAACAAAGTATCGTAGGATGGAAGTGCAGGTAATACACAGCCAGGGCATCAAGGAGATAGCTTAAAGTGTTGATAAATACCGTAGGAACTCGCGAAATCGGGCGCCCCTTGTCACTACCTTTTTAGAGTTTAAAAGTGTATTACTAGCAGAGATAGAAATAAGAATCTTACAATTGCTCTAAAATAGCGCTTACTTACCAAAAAGAGTACCTACCAGGTGTACCCGATTTCTCGAGTTCCTACGGCGGTGCATAGATCAAGGTACTCTGAGGTACAGCCCACAGGGGTATATTTTCCCACTTGGCTTTCGCTGCGGACCTTCTATTCCGGTATGAGGTTGGCTGTTGGGGCAATCTTATGGCCCTACTGAAACTTCGACTTGCTTTTTGTTTAAGAAACTAGACTTAATAGTAAATGGCTAGACTTAGCCACAAGATACCAGACAGGTCTAGCCCCTTCCTGTATACTCCTCAGTACATACCCCGCTTAGTACTTACTTATTAATTGGTTGATAGCTTATAGAACAATCCAATAGCTGCAATTTTTGTCACCTCGGGTTTGTCTATCCTTGTGCTAAGGAACTATTGGCATTGTCTAGAAGGGTCTGTACATCCAGCCTCAGTGGGCCTGCAGATGTAGTATCCTGATCCTAATGTGCACTGTTAAAATTCTTCCCAGTCTACCGGACAGGAAACAGTATAAAATGGTTCGACGCATCCAGGCTTCACATTACCCTCAAACCACGTTCATCTATTCTTTTGTTATTCCCCTCAACTCTCTTTTATCATTCTAAAGCTGCGGAAATCTCCTCACACTTCAAGATGTCCTCTGAAAACCTTGAAAAAGCTCTCTCCAAAAAGACTACCCACGATGTTCTCGACGACATGTGGGTCGAGCAAGCAAAGTTCTATGTCCCCAATGAGCCGATCGACCCGGACAATGTCGACAAAGTGGGCAAAGTTGTTATCTCCTCAGTCGTAAGCGAAGTGCCTATTTTCGGTAGCCTTCTTTCAGGCCTGCTGGATCTATTCTGGCCTGGTGGTAAAGACGACGACTGGGGGAGCATACGACCCATGGTAGAATCTCTTATAGATGATAAGAATGGGCAACAAGACGCTGAGCACAACAGGGATACACTCAACGGTTTGCACAGAAGACTACGGGACTTTCTAGCATTACCGGATACTCGCAAGTTCAAAAAGCTTCACGGATTTGTGAACAGAACGACGGACGTTATACCATCATTCATTGATAATAAATCGCCATGGTACTCTCTTCCCTACCTCGTCCGCTTTGGCACGCTGAGGCTAGCTGCACTTTGGACCCGTTGGCACTTTTGCGAGGACATCGACAAGACAATCTCCTCAAAGCAGTACTATGAGGATGAGCTTGTGAGAGGTGTCAATGAGCTGGTGGACGCGGTCCTAAAAGCAAAACGGCTGTGTATCGATTGGCGCGAGGGCCAGATAACGAAAACGGATGAGACGACGCTTTATCTAGGATACACGTTCAACTTGGAAAATCCGCATACACAGAGCAAGTTGAAGGTGATATCTCGCACTGGCTACCACATATCCGATGAGGAGAAGATTAAAATCCAAGAGCTTTTCCAACAGGCAACTGGTTGGGTATACGGCGAGGAACTCGACAGGACCTGTGCACCAGTAAAGCTCTGGGAACAATTCTTACCCGAATATGTACCCAAAGTTCGAGTGGAGTTCCATCGGCAAAACCGAGGATGGGTGTGGAATCACATAACACCGCAGGCAACGCCATTTGACACCAGGTCTTATCGCGACCGCTACGGAGAGCTCAACAAGATCAGCTTTTACCACATTGAAGATTCCTACTACTGTACAAGGCGGGTAGTAGGAATCGAGTTACTTTACGGAGATGTGCCTTTCCATATCGGAGGAAAGCTAGGCCGCCGCGCCACCATGGAGATCGGCAAAAATGAAGTGGTTCTTTCTGCAAACGCTAAAGTGTCGAAGGGGTACTATTGGTACGAACAGGATACACTGGAAACCATTGGGTTTACCAAAGCTCGTCCAACTATAGATAAGCAAGGCCGTGTGAGCTACGACTACTTTGAGACATGGACAAACGGCCAAGGTAACGACATCCCAAGATCTGGCATTACTTATGTCACATTCAGCCATGATGGCGAGGTATCAAAGCCTTATCCTACATGCATGCTTTCTGCTGTTGGGTGGTCTTATAACCATGATTCAGAAGGATATATTGGGAATTTCCAGCCCGTCTTTGGATGCGTAGAAACCGTTGGAAAAGATGGATTGTCTACATGGTCATTCGACAAGCCGGGCTTTAGCCAGTAACATATGATCTGATTAATTGACTTGTCGCAATGACATACCTAAACATAGCGGACATTTGCCAAGGGGAATTGATGAAGCGATACATTTCAGACTGTAGACTTTGGACCTTATACTATTTGTGGCCTCAGGACAAAGGCTATAACGTAAGCCATCAGGTGAAGGCTCAGGCTACCTACACATCATAGATAATGTTGCTGAGATCTAGTGTTACCATTTAGCTAACAGTCTATTATTCTTATGGGCCTGAAATCTGTATCTTTTAAAACGAAGAACAGAAAAATTGCTCTACTCCGGCTTCTGACCAGTGACCACGATCCTGTAATTCATTAGCATCTTCCTCAATACAAGAGAAACAGCACTTACACCTCCCAATAAGCATGAACTTTAGTATTTCTCATCTCCTCCCGAACATTGGCAATAAAAACCACAATCTCCTCGTGCGTCATACCCAGTCCCTGCCTGAGCAAAAAGGAACTGATACTCTCCAAGTTCCTCTCGATATTAGCCAAGGTCCAGAGTCCAATTTCTTTATACTTGGGATCCTTGGGCCAAGTGTTGCTGGGCCACTTGAACGTTTTCTTAGTGATGTTGATGAAGCCTGCTTCTTTCATGCGACGCTCATGGTCTTCTTTCCCGATGAATGGGCGGCCGAGCGTTGCCGCGCCTTTGACGGTCAGTTCGTCCCACTTGTGGAGGGGGGATGTGGGTTTGAGAGTTCCGTCGTCGGATTTCGCGGGGAATGTTGGGTCGATTATTTCGAGCCAGCCGCCTTGTTCCAAATTTCTGGAAAGCTGTCAGATGGGATGCTTGATATGGGAGGAGGGATGTTACTTGTAGCATTGCCTCGTGAACTTGTCCCAATCTGTGAAGCTACCGGACATGAGTCTGACAAAGATGTAATCGAATGGTTTGGTCCAAGTCCATTCTTGCTCTGCGTCGTCAATTTCGAAGGTGCAGTTCGGAGGAACACTAGTATCGTCAGTAGTGCTCAATTCACCGAGGACGATACTGACAATGCTGGTTGAATAGCGGCGATGTCGACGCCAACGACCTATCTGGTGAGTCATTTGAACCAGACTTGGCGTCACTACTTACCTCGGCATGAGGATGCTCGTCAGCTGGACGAGGACGCGAGTCAGCTATTTTATCATTCAAGATGTGTATTGATCTCACCTACCGAACTCGACGGCCCAAATTCCCGTGCCCGTGCCGACATCAAGAACTCGCTTGGCGGTATCAACATTGGGCGCGAAACACTTCTTGCCACCGAACGTGAGTAATAGCTGATGGTTCTGAAGGTCTGCCATGTTCTGATGAGTTATGTTCGTACGGAAATGTCATAGACAATACCTAGTCTTTCTGATTCGTGCTGGATGGTCATTAGTTACAATTTCATTAGTCCGTAGAACGTTTAAGGCCTACCTCGTCGCTGGGAAGATAGTACGCTGCAGGCGTTAATTATAAGTTCGATTCATGTGACCTGGTTCTCACATACTCTCGTCTCGATGATATCCCCGACCATTGATCATGTGATACTCTCTAATGCTGGAGCGCAAAGAGGCGGTGGATATTTCGTCATCGGTCTGGAAGAGTCAACGGCTACTTGCTATGCGTAAAGAAACTTGGCAACTCACAACTCCGATAGCAGAGTCATCGTCGGCGTGGACATCTGGTTCCTATAAGGACAGGTCAGTCAATTACCATCCTCAATAGCATATCATAAACTCACCAGATGGTCATCGTCTGTGTCAGAGCCATGTGCTGGAGACAAGGCCCCGGGAGATACCCCTTTCTTCGGTGTGGTCTTCCCAGACGGAACCTTGGTTTCGAAAGCGCTCGCCATTTTGTTCGTTCAGTTCGTCAAATCTCAAGTCAAATAATAAGTTAGGGTAACAAGCAGTCGAAATGAGAGAGCGGGGTTGTCTTTTTGACAAGTTTATGATCTGTTGGTTCGATGTCTTACAATTATATCCATTTTATCCGTCCATGATCTGATTTGCACTGCGCCATCAGATCGCATGTCCGGATAGTCGTTCCGTGGAATGTGAGTGGTTGGTCGGGAGTGGTGGTGGATCTTCTGCGCCGTTTGCTGGGGTTATACAAAGATCCTTGGCGGTTTCATGACGTTCAGTCATGCATGTTGGTTCATTGTCGGTATGTATTGACAGTAAACCTGCGTATTCACTCGCTTTTATCCACGCAATCTTTCGACTCTACAGAGAGGAAGATGCGTAGATGATCCATCATTATTTATTATACACTGTCTACTCTATATCGTAATATCGTTCAAAGGATACGTCGTATTCGAAACATCCGTGAACAGCCCTCCAATATCCTTCTGAAACTGCCCATGCAATCTCCTCGACAAAGCAGTCATGACACTCCTACTCAACAACTCAGGAACCTTCTGCTTAGTATGCCAATTATGGCTAACAAAAACACCCTGGCACTCACAATTCCCCTCATTCGCAAACTCATTCCCGTTAGCATGATTACAAGGAATTCCTTTGACTTCATGCGTTCCGTTAAATTCATAGCGGATATAATATGAAAAGGCACTTTGTTCGTGTGCCCATTTTAGATTCCAGGCTTCACAGCCGGGAATGCTTCGTGGACAATCTTCCCATCTGGAGTACAACTCTTGTGTACGCTTGCTGGCTTGCGAGATTACGAAGCCCGTGTTGAGAATGAGGTTGTTGTGGGAGTCGTAGTCGGCTTTTATGTCGAGGTCGTAGGCCATTGCGACCAGGGTTTCAGGGCGCACGTCCCAGAGGTTCATGAGCCATTCTAGTGGGAGGTCGAGATGTGTAAAGACGGCGTCTGAGTCGAGAGAGACGACAAAGTCGTAGGATCTTAAAGCTTCTTTTGCGACGGCGGGTTTTATCCATGTGCCGTGTCGGTCGGGGTAGTCTGCTGCTTTTACTAGGCGGTAGTCGTAGCCGTGAATCATGGCTAGAAAAGATCAGCGAGGATATAAACGAGTGGGTACATGGGATGTACCGTATAGGTAGTGATTGAGATGACCTGCAGTCCGTCCGGGAATAGTCGGGTAATACGGCGGACACTCGTTTAACAGGGTATTCTTATGGCTCGCATCAAGCCGTGTATCCGTATCGATGAGAACAACCCTCTTTCCCAGCGGTCTCTTCCATCGCATCTGCCCCTCCGGTACTTCAAACCGCTCTCCCTTATCAGTGACAAACACCCGTTCTTCTATAGGATGTACTAGAGGTTTCCATAATTCGGCAAGGGTCGAAGCCAGGGCTTCGTCTTGAGCATCGGTACCATTGCGCTTGTGTTCCTCGCGGAGCTTTTTGTGACAGTTTCTCTTGACAAAGTCTGTTATCTGAGGCTTTGCGGGTTGTGCCGGCTGGCTCGTAATAGTCGGGATAATGATGTTAGTTGGACTGCTGTTGTTAGTTAGGCTTTATCTATAGGGACGCGAACAGTTTACCTTGGTGGGTTGGACGAAAAGAGGAGGTAGGTGCATAGAAAGAATGTGGTAAGTCCAAGTATGCAGCTGATCAACAATGCACGTCTTGAACTTTGCAAAAGTCCCATATTGAATGAGTGCGTGACAACGCCAAAACAGAAAATCAACGAGCAGAAGCATCACAGAGGACCAGGAGCCATATAAGGAACGGGTGCACAGCCCTATATCTGCAAGGGGAATTTGTCATACGATGCAACGAGTCGTTGTATTGGTTTAAGATGGACCCTAGGAGATTGACATTGAAGTTATACCTCTTTCGGTAGTGACCGACCCATGACAGATGTTCTAGATCAGCGTCGAGAAGGCATTATCGATCCGTAATAGGACTAGCGAGGCGGGACTGGGTAGTTTATTATTGGAAGACACTAACAACCAATAGCCGAGTCTTAGCTCGCTTAGCCGGCAATGGTCGCTGAGAAGAAGTCATGGAACAGGTGTTCTTTCTAGCGTCCTGTAACTCACAAAACTCGTTTCCTGTTTCGTTCAGTTACCTCTTTGTTCTATTCATCACTACTTTTGCACAACTTAGAAGAGATTCAGTCTTGGTGAATAGAGTTGAAAGGATTCACAAAGTGGATCTTTCTGTTCCTGTCTGTGCGACGCTATACGACGCTTACATCCCCATTACGAGGTTCTCATAGGACGCGGCGTAAAAAGAAAAAGCAGGGACCAAATTTCTCGGAGGCTCGGGTCAGCCCAACGGCGCAGTGTTACTACCAACTGCTTATTGGCTGCATCGTTAACTTGACAGGATTCTTCCACAAAAGGGAAACACCGACTGGATGACGCGTATTTGAAGTACCGAGGTCTAGACTAATTGAAGTGATACCACAAGAAAAGGGATCCCTAGAAAAGGTCCAACAACTCTCAAGTTCGTACCACTGCTGCCCTCATCCTTACCCTTGAAAAGAGCTTCCCTCTCATCCTCATCGAATAATTCAGCTCTGTGGGTACTGCTCGCCGAACTCCATCCCCACATATCACCCCTGCCCGTCCTCGTAGCTTCCTGCACAACAGTCCCCGTATACCACTCCGTCATATCATCAGCGGTATATCCATTTGCCATACAATATGAAGCATAATACATTCTCATGGAAGATGCGTCTTTTGTTTCAATTCCTGCTGAACAGCTGGCTTGTGCGCAGCTGTCCATGTGTTCGCTGACTTGTTCTGCTTGTTTGCTGTTTGTGGCGCAATAACATCGTTCTTGGTATGGAGCGCCACAGTTAAGTACGTCGCCGATGTCTGTTTGGGCGTTGTTGGGACGGAAGAGACATGGCTTTACGCATTGATTTACGTCGGATGGGATTTGGTTAAAGATGTTGACTTTCTGAGACAGAGCTTGGGTTGCCAAAATGAGAAGTAGCGTAAATCTGAAGCCCATCGTAAATGTCCGGGGTAGAGTAGAGTCGGTGCGATGAATTGGCGTGACTCCGAAATCAATATGCGCGGGATTTACGGAGTAGAAAAGCTTCATTCAGCCTGATCCTGAATGGCTGGGAGCATGTACTTTATCAATTGATCCTAACCCGTTATTGCGATGAGCTGGGTATTTGCATAGACAAGCATCAGGGTTGTCGGCGGTTACGTGACCAATCATCGGAACCCATCCTCAATCTGTTTGCAGATCTCTGTTTCATCTTATATCATCACCTATATCACCAATAGAAAAGTCTTGAAGTTATAGTTGTTGTTGGGAGTCAGTGGTAATTGGTAGAACTGGTATCGTGCAGGTCGTCTGTTCTTTTGTCTTTCGGCTGAAGCTAAACAGACTCGTGAAGAACCGTGTGGGGCCTCCGGGAATAGCACGGTGAGACTCGGATAAATTTGAAGCCGCCTTACTACCACTAGGAGGCAACGGTACCTGCGTCCAGATCGGATGCAAGGTATTGGCATATGCAAGAAGTAGTGTAGGCAATGTTACCTTTATTAGTAGAACCTACCGATCTTAAAAGGGACAGTCAAAGACCGAGAAGAATACGGAAACTCTCGGTCTTTAGGCAACACCAGTCAGTGTAAGATGATGATTGGTTGACTTACGTCGCTCGGTCTTTGGCTTTAGTGCTCCACTTATTATCGACCGCAGCTCAAACTATACCCTGCAGATCATCCTATGGTATAAGAATTCAACGAAGACCGAGATGAAAAGTAGCCACGGGTTAATTGATGACATGATGACTGGGTACGTTATGCGGCCTGACGTATGTATTGGAGTCGAAGAAGTAAGCTCCGACTTGTATGCGGACTTTACCTTAGCTTCCAACTCAGCCTATCAGCTAGTCGAAAGACCGAGATGAAATATCAGCTTACTAGCTCCTTCGAAGACCGAGGTGAAATACTCCTCCAGCTATATAAATGACCCAACGCTCTCCGATGCAACTTCAGTAAATTAGACGCACCATTACTTCGCTAAACACCAAGATGCATCTCCTTCCTACCTTTGCATTCTTCGGAGCGGCACAGGCCATTCTTATGCCTCCCCCACCAGGACCCTACAATGTCGCTGTCCGCGATTTCGAACTGATCGACCCAAACCGCATCGATGCCTTTGCCCCAGAACCAAACACCAAGCGCCGCATCATGGTATCAGCCTATCTCCCCATCGATGCCAAGCACCACTGCAGACCCGAGGTTGTGCCGTATATGCCAGCTCTGACAGCCAGTGTCTTCAGCGAGCTAGGTACTAGCCTTGGCATTCCAAACGGAACAATTGAGAGTTTCGAAATGGAGTTTTGTAACATTTCCACTATCAAGCACTCAAAGAGCAAGAAAGAGTTTCCTGTGGCTATTTTCTCACCCGGTGCCCAGGGAACTAGACTTGTTTACGGTGCTATGGCACGATCGTTGGCTAGCCTTGGATACATCGTTTTTACGCTTGACCATACTTATGAGACATTGGTTGTTGAATTTCCTGATGGAAGTGCTGCATATCATAGGACGGATGAGACTCCCGACCTAACCATGCTGGAGGTAAGCACATTCACGGTTGGCTAGATTCCAACTAATAAATCTAGGCTCGTACAAAGGATGCTTCATTCTTGACCTCCCAGTTATCCAACAGAACCCTCACAAACTCCATTTTCGCCAACTTCCCAGGCACGTTTAATCCCGAAAAGGTAGCCATATACGGCCACTCCTTCGGCGGATCAACAGCAACAGTCACAGTCCAACGCGACCCACGCATCATAGGTGGTCTTGGCCTCGATGCTCCAATCTACGGATCCGTCAACCACGAAGGCTTCAAAAAGCCCTTCATCCTCGTCGGTGCTGATAGGAATGATCCTTTTGATTGGGATGAGTTCTACAGCAAGATCGATGGATCTAAGATGGTGCTTGAGATTATGAAGACGCAGCATTATGCGTTCACTGATATTCCGTTGATGTTGACTAAGGTTAAAATTCCCAAGGAGTCGCAAGGGCTTGTGGATGAGATATTTGGGACGTTGGATGGGAGGAAGCTTGAGAAGGCTACGAATCAGATTTTGGTTGGGTGGATGGACTTGCTGTTTAAGAGGAAGACTGGTGCGCTTAAGCAGGTTGGAAGGAATGTTAATGTCAAGGTGCTGCGCAGTGACTTGGCGAAGCACGGCCAAATTGAAAGAACTTGGTTGAGTTAGAAAAACAAGGATGACCCCATCTAAGTTCTATCAGGAGATAGCAGATATAGCATCCGCCTACATACATGTCATGCTAGTACTCAGGCTTTTCCCTCAGAAGCCCTCACCTCGAGCTCTTCCTGATGCGATGTCTTCGTAGATGCGAATTTCCAAGCGGGAATACGTCGCTCAAATAGTTCATCCAGCTCATGGTACGTCCGACCCTTTGTCTCCGGGAACATAAGGATACAAGGAATTAGATATACCAACGTAATTCCGCCGAAAAACAGTCCGATCTTTTGACCCCAGCCAGCGTTCTGGTTCGATAGCATGAGAGGCACGGTATAGTTCTTTTGCTGTTAGAAGATGACCCAACTAGAAGGGCTGGACTTACGAATAGGATACCAGTGGCGTACTGGATGGTAACGGCGATGGATGTGGTCTTTGCCCGTAGACTTGGACTCGAGATTTCGACTAAACTGATCCAACCTGGGGAAGTTAGTCAAGAATAAAATAATAGTACTGTCAACATACCAATTGGTGCAAGAGTGTTGGCATAAACGAAAGCCCAAAGAGAGCAAAGCGCCACCAAAGCCATCCCTGAAGCACTAGTTTGCTTCATGAAACCAAGTCCACCGACAATAAAGCAGATCGTCGCCATAGCAGCACCGCCATAAATCACCAACGTTCTCCGTCCGACCTTGTCGACTGTATAGAAGGCAATGATGATACCCACAACAAGCACCATCTGCTTGACCATGTTTCCCAAGAAGGGATCGTCAACACCGGCGAGCTGGAAGAAGTAGGTCGTGTATCCAAACATGAGTGGAACTCCAACTACATTCTGGAATGTAAACGGGAGAGTTGATATGACGGCGCGCTTCATGTTGATCTTGTTCGTGAAGAGGGCTTTCCAATCTGAATTCTCACCTTTGGCCGTAGATGAAGATTCTTCCATTTCGTACTGAAGGACTGAGTATTCACGGTCGATATCGTAGTCTTTGACGTTCCCGACCAACCGACGCAATGCTTTCTTACCTTCTTCATGTCTACCTTTGGAAGCATACCAAGCTGTATACGTTAGATAAGCCCATCGAATCAATGACTGTACTTACATGGTGTCTCGGGGAGATACAGCATTGGGAATAGCCAAAGACCTGTAAATACGAACTCGGAGTAGAATATACGCCTGAAAGCCATCGGGCTCGTATCTTCGAGGATCTTTAGAGCGATGGCAAGAAAGACTTGTCCAAGAGCGAAAGCGAGAGAGAAGCTACCAAGCAGAGCACCTCTGAATTGCGGCAGTGCGACTTCAGACATGTAGACCATGACCGAAGTACCCATCATGCCGCCCGCACAACCAGCAACCAACCGTGCGATAAGAAGCGTCCACCAATTGGGCGCGATGATTTGAATCACGATGGACTAGGAAATTAACATGATGTTCGAGACAGGTATGGACGGACTCACGAGTGTTAAAAAGAACGTGACACCCCACATGTTAAACTTGCGGCCAAACTTGTCCGCAGTAATAGGAGCAATACACTGGATCAAGATAGACGTAACAAAGTAGCAAGCAGACCAGAGAGAAATATGCTGAGCGTTCAGAGCGGGATTGCCGGTTTCAGGGTCTTTGACTGTTGCGAAGTAGGAGATGAAACCTTCGTTGGCAACGATACTTCCGATAACTGAGTTTGCATATCCAGCGTACCTGGAGGAATTAGTAAAGCGATTCGATGGGGGGTAGTGTACATACATTCCAGCTAGAGATACTCCAAGACCGGTGATGTACAGACGCCAGAATTTCTTTACACATTGGGCTCGAGTTAGGGTTGCGAATGCCGATGTTGGGACGGCATTGGGTGTTCCCTTCTCGTCGTGTACCACATCCATAGCTTCAGCTTTAGACATTTTGGATACCAGATGAATAGTGTATCTACAGTTCAATGAGTGGTTGAAGATCGACAAAGCATATTGACGTTAAATATATACAATACTGGCTCGGCCATCACTCCGAAAGAACAAATTCAAGCTGAAGTTACTAAGATACATGACTCGCAAACCATCCCTGTACCCCAGACCCCGCGAATCGAGTGACACCTTCAGAATGCGGGGAAATTGTAAAATGTGACCTCGAACTAGTGTCAATGCTACCATGACAGGGATGCAAACCTTGGTCACAGCGGCATTCGGCAACGGAACATATCCAGCAAAGGTTTAGTGTTCTTGACTATTCCTTATTGACGGTGAGACTTCGGAGAAGCTGTGGTAAAACATAGGTTCAAGGCAACTCAGAAGGGTGAAGGTTGGCTGTAGAACATAGATTGAGTAGCACTTGTGTATCACGCGATGGATGTCTAACTGCGGAGTGCTCTCCGACCTTTGTAGCAGGAATCGCGGGGTTATCATGTCGCTGAGCATCAGTGGCTTTCTTCCCGACCTTTCAAAGGCTTGGTCCAACGTTGGCGTGCAGAGCACAGCCGGCCGTGGGCTCAGAGACGCGACCTACCATATTCTGCCACTAACTAGAGCATGTAACTATAGACAGAATTTAAAACAGTTAGTTTATTAGGTACGAATATCTGGGCATCTTATCATCGAGTGTTTTACTATCAGACCCCAAATAGACAGAAGGTGGCGGCAATAAAACAAAATGCACGGTAGTGAGAATTGGTACACAGAACTACACTTTTGAAGACTCATGACTCGGATGCTTGCATAAGAAAAATGTACAAGAGACCTACTCCTCATCAACACAAGGTTAACCTCAAGTAGATTGCTAGCTTTCCGTCTAAACTACCCTCGAGACTATTTTTGCACCATCTCAGTCCATCGCTTCTTCAAAACCTGCACAGCTCCCTTCGGTCTCCGATCCCTCGTAAAAACCCCCTTCTTATTCCCATCAACCCTAAAAATAAACGTAGAAGGAGTCTGGAAATCAGCAAAATTCCAAACATGCTCTCCGACAACACTATCCACCCTATCAAACACCCGATGCGACATTTCCAGCACCCGACTTTGATACTCTTCACTCCAAGGAACGTCCCCAACCGTGTGTAGCCCAGCGAGTGTGTCGGCTCCGTACTCTGTCATTATAATGGGCTTGTTGTATTTGCCTGCCCAGCTGAGGAGACATTCTTCTAGGCCTTTTTCTGCTGCTTCAAGGTCTCCTGTGTGGAGGTACCAGCCGTAGTATCTGTTGAGGCAGATTACGTCGAAGAGATCTGCTATGAGATCGGTGTGGATGTTGGCTTGATTCTCGTTGGCGAAACAGACAGGACGAGTAGGATCAAGTTGCTTTGTTAAAGTGACCAGAGGCTCCATGTACTCGCGTACACCGGGTTCACTGGCAGCTGGCTCATTCGCAATAGTCCACATAACACAACACGGATGATTCTTGTCCCTCGCAATGAGTTCCCGAATAGCCTGCATATGAGCCGCCTGGGTCTTGTCATTCATCGTGTCGGGCGAGAACGTAGGCGTGGGCTTCTGTCCGAACAGTCCAGCGACGATAGTAAGATTGAGACCAACAGCCGCAGTCTCGTTGATGACCACGATACCATGACGATCTGCATACTCAAGCACTTCCTCAGCGTATGGGTAGTGGGATGTTCGGAAGGAATTGGCGCCCATCCAGTTCATCAGTTGAAAGTCGTGGATCATGTATGCTGGATCGTGACCTTTACCGCGTATGGGCGTGTCTTCGTGTTTGCCGAACCCGGTGAAGTAGAACGGTTTTTCGTTGATGAGGAACTTGTTACCTGAGACCTTGACGGTACGTATTCCGACAGGTAGCTCATAGGTGTCGACGATGGCACCATCGGGACTGGTAATCTTGACTTGAAGTTGGTAAAGATATGCTGCGCCAGGTTGCCAAAGATGAGGCGATGCAACGGTCAGTGAGCCTTTTGTTCCGGAGGAGTTTGTAACTTCAATATTCTCTTCATCAACCAGGGTTATGATGAGTGAGTGACCCTGCAGAGGCGCGTTGGTAGAGATTACAAAATCCACAAAGCCAGTCGTTTCCTCCACCCTCGTCACAACAGTAACATCATCAATGAAAACCCTCGGCACACTACACAGCCACACCGATCTCGCCAGACCAGCATAATTGAAAAAGTCATGCTGGTAATGCTGCTCTTTCTTCCCATTGTCGAGAGTCTCAATCCTCCCAGGCGGAATAGTATGCCAATCCAGCTCATTGTTCACACCGACGGTAAGTCTCACCTTACAACCCGGCTCAACAATATCTGTGATGTCGACTTCGAACGGGGTATAGCCGCCAACATGTTCAGCAACAAATTCATCGTTTATGTAAACGCGACCTTTGTGGGTTGCAGCGTCAAAGCGAAGGAAATATTGCTGCTGGGACCATGTCGAGGGGACGGTGAGACTGCGTTGGTAGTAGACCCAGCCGACGTGGTTGCGGACGTCGGGGTCGATGAAAATGTCGTTGTAGCTTGCTGGGACGGGGATTTGAAGCGTGGGTGGAATCCAGCGTTCCCAGGATTTGTCATCAAGGGTGAAGTTCCAGACTCCATCTAAAGAGACAATGTCTCGATGAGCGTTGGCTTGTGGTTTAAGCATGATGATCAGGTAAAATGAAAGTATGTCCAAGTCAACATTTGTCATGGAGTCAGGCAAGTCATGAGTGATAGTGAAGTCGCTTTTAATTGTGAGAGCATTCTACAAAGTTACTCGGACATGTCTCCGAGGATCTTCATTCTATGCAGATTACAAAGACCGATGCAATCGTACGGATATCACCCGAGGCCATTTGACGTGCAATCGTCATTGGGTGATCGCGAAAGTGGATTGATATATATCACGAGGGGTTAGGATCCTTGTAAGTGTGGGGTGAGTTTGTTCCACAAGATGGTTTGGCTAGCTGAAACTCGGATAAGGAACGGGTAAACCAAGGATCTGGTACGGAGCTGAATACCTTGTTTTATGTGGCCTACAGCTTAACTATACACTTATGAGCCTTGGGTGCAATCAAAAAGTGATTCTCCATCTCCATCATCTCATCAGTCATTTCCTTTCCAAGTCTAACACCCCGGCACTCCCGAAAGAACAAAGCAGCTCCAAGCCTCAGTTCCATCCAGGCCAAGTGCATTCCAAGACAAATTCTCGACCCAGCACCGAAAGGAGACATTGCTGCTTTTTGTGCAGGTGTGATGCTCGACTTATCCATGAATCGATACCCGTCAAATCTGGCCAGTTAGTATAGATATGTGCCAAGTGAGGGGTGACATACCTTGTTGCCTTAGGAAAGACATTTTCGTCGCGGTGGGTTGTGTATGCTTGTGTACTGACGACTGTACCGGCCGGAAGATAATGGCCGCTCAAGGTAGCACCCTTGCTGGGAACCACGCGAGGAAGAGAACCCGGTGCAGCACCGTATAATCGCAGCGTCTCTTCAATAACACTATTCAGAATAGGCGCGCTCTTAAGCTCCTCAAACGTCAGCTCATCGTTAAGACCTGCCACTTCCTGCTCCAACTCTACTTGCAGCTCAGGATGCTTTAGAACAGCCCAGACAAGGTATGTAAGTGTAACAGCAGTTGTATCAGACCCCGCGACGATGAGGTTGCCGGCTTCGGACTGCACGCTAGATTCGGTGAGAGCAGTCTTTTCCTGGCCGTCAGCTTCAGCGGCCATCTGGCTGAACAGATTAGCTCTGCTCATGGCAGTTTGCATGTTGCGAACTGCCACTGCACCATGGTCGTAGACGACGTTATCGGCGTTCAGGAGTTTCTTGAGACCTTGCGAGGGGATAAATTGGAGGAATGGGTAGACCCAGGATAGTTCGCTTCTAATACCGCTGTGGATCAGGGCAAGCTGGATGGAATCAATGTAAGGCGTTTGCTGCCAGCGTCAGTAACTATTTGTTAGACTTATAGAGTCTGCTTACCTTTCCCTGCTCCAGCATATGGAATGACTCTCCAAACGACAAATGAGCAATGACATCAGTAGTCATAAGCGTCCACCACTTAAACACATCCGCCCCACCACCCATGGCATCCTGTTTAATCTTCTCAACCGCCAGCCCAGTCTTCTCTCTAATCTCAGGCTCCCAATTCGCCAATAAAGAAGTCACACTAAAAGCCCTTGCAAAAAGCCTTCTCCGCGCAGAATGCAAATGCGGATCCCTCATAGCAAAAATGCCAGATTCTCGTCCGGGAGTAATTCCATCGTACCAAGCTGACTTGAGAAATCCGCCGCCGATTTTGTGGATTGCTGAGACAGAGTCTGGGTCGCTTATGGCCACCTCTTGAGGAGAGATGCGTACGATGGGACCGTAATGTTTGTGAAGAGCGTGGATGTAGTGGATGCGGTTGCCGGTTACTACATGGTATTTTAGGATGAGGTGGGTTATGTGTGTGTACCACGGCCCGGGGATGTGCCGGAGTGGTGAGGAGAGTGCGGTTATGAGGGCGTAGGCTGATGTGAGGAGGAGGACTATGCCTACCAGTAGTGGCGTGCCAGGATAGACAAGAAGAGCCATGTTTAACCACTGAGATGATTGTTAATTCCCATTGAGCGATTGATGATATCAAGGTTGGAGGTTTGGCGTGTTTATACACCCGGAGTTTTAGGTGGGGTCGGGACTGTGGGGGTATCGCAGCCGACCGGAGTTTCTGGGAAGTCCGGCACGGCACGGCATCGCTCTCCGGCACCAAGTCGGCTTCTAGGAAACATCAGCGTCGGTTCACGCAATCCCAACTGATATGACTACCGATAGAATATGAGTAAAGACTCTCTGAGAGATTGCCACCTTCAATTAATTAAAGTCTCATGGCTGTGCTGATGAAGCTTTTCTCAACAGATTTTCGCAGCTGAGCAATGTGACTCCGATGCTTGCACGGGTAACCATACTATAAATCAGCATTAAGATAGACTGGAAAAATATTATAATGGAAAAATGTCTCCAAAGCATTTTCCTATGCCACATCATGCAATTCGGGGATGTTAAACTCTCCGTACTACCGTTGAGTTGCATTGGATCGACATGAAACATGTGACCCCCACATCCCGATGGCAGAAGCCACCAACATATATCCCAACGATCCATCTTCACTCATCAAGACACTCGGTATATTCTACCAGCTTTCATTCATATATGCTGTTTCTCATGCATAAAGACAAAGGTGTATTCTATCTCTCGTACTCATTTACTGCCTTCCAACGAGTATGCGGTGCATTTGATAGACGTTCTCCGGTCTCCAATACGCATGCTTTCTCAAGGTAGTATGTTCGGGCTCACTCTGGCCATCTAGAAATGTCAGGTTCTACCTTCACAAAGTAGAGTCTCAAATGCTACGCCGAATCCTACCATGTCCTAGCCTAGTTTTGGCGTTATCAAGAAATCGCAGATGAGGGTATCAAACGCACGTGGAGGCTCGATGCCTCCGGAGGTTAATTTTTATGACCATCAGGCAAAGAAGAAAATGCGCACCGGAGTCTGGCAAGGTTTCTTTCAGCCCTGAGAGGTTTAATGAATGAGACTCCACACGGACACTCACGACGTCAACTCTATTCTTTTAGTCATGGTTCTTTGACACGTGTATATTTAAAGGTTCAATGTTTAACTCAGTGATCTTCAACGAATCAAAAAATGATGTTTTGAGAGCTTGTTTGAGAGCCTGTCCTTATCTAAGTTTCTGGAATTTTGAATGTCAGCAAATTTTGTCAGTGCCTGATCTCGCACGCAAACTTTGTATTTCTTCATTTTAAATCCACAGAATCAATCCTGGGTTTTTCTCGTCCTACCAGGTTTAGTTCAACATACTCTTCTTTAATCGCCCAAAATGAACCGGGAAAAACCGCCAAACCTCGCATCATTCTACCTGTCTCGACTCTGGCATAGTGTAAGTCTATCCCAAGTCACCTGCACACTTCAACTAACATGTCTGAAGCCGGCGACACAAGCCATTGCCTCAGCAACTATCTTCCTTGTCGCCATCATCGCACTGCTGCTGGTTGATGTCTACCACACTGCCCGTCGACTATGCATAGCTGCCGGCCATGACCACAGCTTCTGGAATCTTTTCCCGCACATTTTCTCACGAGGTCCTCGCGACCATCATTATCGGTGGTCGATCGGCAAGATGGTTAAAATGCATCTGGAGGACGCTATTCTGATTGGTCTCTACATTCTGGTGCTCCCGGCCCTCTTTGTGCTTTTTGTGTTGTGGGTCGCTCAGTATTGGGTTGCCCGCTGGGTTCTTGGTGGCTGTTGAATTGGCCGCAAGCAATTTGATCGTATCTGAGACTATTTATTCGCAGGTTCATCGGTACGATACGGTCGAGCTCTGATCAGTACTAGGATTATTGACGACTGAAAACATCCTTTATCGCCTTGGAATTCGCGATCTTCCTATCTTAGTAACAAGAATAACAATTCCCCACACCTGTCTATGTCTAGAATCAGTTTTGGTGACTCTTATAGCGATAACATATTGAGGCTTGAGACTACTCAGTCAAATCTCCAGGAGTGGGCTCTCCACTGATCCCTTCCAAAACCTTTCGATCAGCACTTTTCCCTTCAGCAATCTTAACAACCTCAAAAAGCTCCTGAACTCTCACATCCCACCCAGCTTGCACCTGTCCCTCCAAAATCTCTCCCGAAGAAACCTCTCTCCCATAAAACCCAGCATTAACATCCTTCTTCTCCTTGATAATAGTCCCATCAACAGTCAACCCCCCATAGATACCCTTCGACTTGGTATACGTCCAGACAGGCTTGACATCACCAACATTAACGTTTCCACCCAGCGGTCCCGCAGCAAGTGCAACAGCACCGCCGAGATTAACCTCCGCCTTCTTGTAAACGTCTACTGCTTCGTTGGTATTGAGTACACAGATACAGTCGTACACATCGATGCCGTAAACGAGACCGACACTACCGCTGCGGACGGAAAATGCGGAGGGTGATGACCATGTACCGTTTGGGAGGCGTGCGATTACAATGCCAGAGCCGCCGGCGCCGGCGAAGTACATTCCTGCTCGGAAGCCGGTGAAGATTGCGAGACCTTCTGCGTTGGCAATGACATTGGAAGGGATTTTATTTTTGTCTGTTTTGTCAGCTGGGTATAGGATTGGTAAAGTGGGCTGAGGTACGTACCGATGAAGCTTTTGAAAATCCGAGCACTCTTTTCACACTCTGTGGAAAGATCTGATGACTTGAAGAGGCCCATTGTATTTGATGATGTGACGCGAGAAGGGTCTTGCTAGAATGCAGGAACTTGTGAGGTGACAATTGAAGCTTTGTGACGATTGTGGAATTGGGTTGATTGTTAATTGTGTTTGTTTTATAACCGATCTTATTTGAGTCGTGATTATTAGAATGCCTATCGATACTACATACAATTGCAACATTGATAAATTCCAAATTCGCGTATTGCAAAAATGCCTTGACTACAGCCACATGGATTGATGACTTATTCTTGCTTACCGTCGTGTTGTCTTGAGGCTGAGGCTGTGAATACGCCGCATCGCCCGCGTGTATAGGGTAGCGGCACACGTAAGCAGCGTATTTTAGCGCAAAGGCGTACCCCGATCCACCAATCAGAACTCTGAGAGATCCATCAGTCATGATTGGCCGATGTAACGGAACTAGTCTCGGGTCGAGATCGGAATACGCGGATCAAACGGGTGCAAGAGTCATGTAAAGGAGGGTAGACCCTGTTCAGAATACGGCGTTAGATAAGTTCCCCGTGTAGCGGCCGCCAAGGCTTAACCAAATGAAGAGTCGAACTACAATAGAGTTCAGTGGACTGTACGCCACTGAAGACTTGAATCGTCGTGAGGAGTTTTCGGTGTTTTCGGTGGATCTATACGGGACACTCCGAGGTTGGGTATTGGTTGTCCTAGATCCGCCGAGATAAAGATTAGATTACAAAGGCCCGGTTGATCTTTCCTGTCGAACACGTTCTAGACCATAGAGAGCCATTGGAGATTGGAAACACGGAGGAGTGTCTAGGTCACATTCTAGGACAAGAGCCATTGAAGAAAGATCAACGAAACCATCTGGTCGTCATTATACATTAAAAGAAAATCTATATAAAGTTTCTAGCTCAGGGGTATACCATCGCCGTAAGGTATTCTGTAGTAAAATAATTCTAGACAACGCTATACTTGCGCTGATGAAGGTGCTTGGTCGAGCTAGCTTCACTAGCAGCAACATCATTGTTATGATCCTCGACTGTAGAATCACTATCATCCATCTGCTTCTGCTCGCCAGTATGCACGATCTTGGTGACGACGGTCTTCTTGATACCGTCAATCTTCTCACGCTCCCTAAGCTCGTACTCATCATCCTCTCCAAGCTCAATGTGCGTTCGGTGATGCGCGCTAGCGAGAGTGTTACCGAAGCGTGTACCATGAGCGCGGGAGGCGCCGGTTGTTCGGGATCGAGAGCTGTAGTCGTTTCCGCCGTGGTTATCGTTGTTACCAGCTCGGACGACCTTACCGATTAGATCGGCCATGTTCATTTCGATGTGGAGTTTGAGAAGGTAGACAAGGGGATGGAATTGAATGTAACTACAAAAGTCAGTAATGCGATCAACATTTCAAAGGGGTGAACTTACACGAAACCGTTGGGAAGAGACATCATGCAAATGAGCAAAACATCCAAAGCGATAGAAATACCACACAAAAACATGTTCATCTGATACAGACGGGTATACTTCTGAAGACCGTTGGCGACAAGGCGCTGCTTGACGATGTAGATGAAATAAAAGTTGAGAACGGCGTCCATGAGTGCAAAGATGACCTTTTCGCATCGATCCCAGATATCGTTAAGATGAATGTATCTCTCGCTGATCTGAAGTCGAGCGGGGACCCAGATACAGAAAACGCTGATGTTGATGGCGAACAAGATGAGGAAGCAGAGCCATTTAAGCTTTGTACCGTTGGATCGAACGACCATTAATAGGGAAACTCGGTTGATGATGATTTGGATGAGACATTGGACTTGAGTGGACCACCAGACGACTGCAACCGTTAGCACAACATCATCACCGTACTGGAAGGCATAGGTACTTACTAATGAAGAAAAAGAACTGCATGCTAGGCTCGATGTTCCCCCTCAGATAAAACCAACACATAATACCCAGCAAGAAACTCGAGATAATCTCAGCCCAAATGAGAGCGACATAACTAGTAATCTTCTTTCTACGCTGCCACGATGATTGTGTTTGTCGAGCGGCCTTGGCGATGTTGAAGACGCTGATGCCCAGGGATAAACCCCAGGCGATGGAGGCGATGTTCATGTCGGTGTCATTGGGAAGGTCGTCGACGTAGTTGTCGGGCACGAGGAAGCCCTTGTGATCGCCTGGCATTGTAGCGTTGAGGTGACCACCGAAGAGGCAGGTCAAAATAGAGAATGAAAAAGGAAAGACAAGGAATGTGGATGGACCGGGAACAGGATTTGGCGGAGTGCATGAAGGATATAATAAGACAGGAGCCTGGACCACAGAATCTGCAGAACACTGTATATTCCTTCTAGCATGACCCCTGTTTTTTCTTCATCAACTAGTGAACTAGCTTCAAACTGCCGATCTTTTAAAAACTCATGGCATTTCCAATTTGCAGTGTTCTCGAATCAGTGGCGTGGCTGCGTGGTTAATCACCAGATGAGGTTTAGTGTGAAGATATGTTAGTGTACCAGCTGAGATTGAGTCTAGAGCTAAGAGGGGATGGTATCGCGAGGTCGTCCACTTAGTACTCAGCCACGCTTCGGATTTGGGAGGCTAGGCAAGACACCAGATGAGATGGACAAACGGCTAGCAAACTCTATTTGGAGGCGCCCCTGAGTCGTGAAGATTTTACACGTCTCCGGCTTTCGATCCGTGTTGTGTGCAACGCCTGCCAAGATCCATTTTACGAAGAAGTGGTTTGGTTGACACTTCAAGGGTCCTGTCACCAGTGGATAAGAACTGTGGAATATTGGGTTTCTAGTTAGCTGTTGATGTCTTCGTATGTCGGTAAAATTTACATCTCGGATTAATTACCTGGAACAGATCCTCCGTCGCTCTACCAATCACAGTCATTCCGTGATGATCTTTCCAAGGATTGATGAAGCCTGGGCATAACCGTTTCAGCCTCTCAACCCTCCCATCAAAGAGTCAGTGCCCAACCAAGATTCACGAACCAACAAGCTCTCTCGTTGAAACCTGAATGTTGATCAGTCGGTGTAGACCCACCGAGTCAGTTCCCCGATAGGCCAAGCCTCCGTCCAGATCCTTGGGCCCCTTTTTTTTGATAGGCTAGTGTCTTGGGTAGAATCAGTCACAAATGACCACGATCTGTTCTCCATAATATAACGCAGATCTTATTGAGGCCTCATTGCCGAGTCAGATCGAGCAACAACAAAGTTCCAAAAAACCGATATCTTACATCAAATTGACTTTAACTTGCAATCGTCTAGAATGTTGGAATGCATGTGACGGGAATTCTGAAACACCCGCACAACCATCAAATCCGTTGCAGCCACTACAATTTACAAGACAGCGCTAAAGAATTCTGAGGCTTACATATTAGTCACTGAAAATAAACAGGACAGTTGGAGGCTGAGAATACCCTGTAACCCCCTGGACTTGTGAGATTGGTATCTAACCGAACAGAGCATTGATAGCACAAGCATGAATGCCGAGTCTGCCGTAGGGCTACCGGTGTCGTGGCTGAACTTGGCAAACTCCGAAGGATTACGGCGCGACGATCATATCTCGACTCGTTAATTCTTACTCACAATGAGAAATAGTTTCTCCTCTTCTGTGAAAACATCTCCGATGAGGAAACAATTGATGCGACTCATAAAGGACAATTGTAAACTCATATGAGACAATAAGAGACAAGGCATTTTCTGAGACATTGAGAGATCCAGTATTCCATGAGACAAACCCGTTGAAACCGAAGCGTCATCACAGAGGCAAAACCTTATCCCCAGATTGCACAGACAACTTGCATGAACGCCATGAGCTGATTTCTGATGCCGAGAAAAGTCTTATTTTCACTGGGAATCTTGGCGTTGTTGGTGTTGAAACCAACGGTCAGTACGTACCGAGACATGACTCGGTAGATGTTCTCGGTCCGTCACCCGGTAATTAGCGTCATCCCCCCATTTCCTCAACGTCAATTTCTACCTTCCAATTCAAGCAACAAAAAGGAAGGAAATAAAGAAAAAGAAAAAACTGACAGCAAGCCGTAAGGCTGTCCTGTCAGAAATGAAAACAAAAACGTGGCAGACGCGTGTTCTGCCTACATCTCGTAGCTCTGAGGCTCAGAGTTTGAGCTAGAGTCCAAATATGCTTAGTTCTCCGCGGAGTCTCCTCCTACGCTTTGACTTCCGAACAACCCCGGTCCTAGTCTCCAATGACGATCTCTCGTACCGACATGTCGGGAGAGGGATTTGCCGGGCGATGCAAATCTACAGATCTTCGTATTTATGTTTCCGCAAGATGAGATCGATATTCCGCACGCACAGATGATTATCCGTTTTTTGTACCGCACAGATGAATCGTTAACCGTTTTATACAGGGTTTTATCCTCAGGATATTCCGATCTCTGTCTGCAAGTTGTTTCACTGTTGTAGAATTCTTGTTCTTCGAATAATCACTAGGCATTGGCTAGAAGTCAGCCACAGTCATCTCCCAGCACCATCATTGCTCGCCATAGTGACATTCTACCAACCCCTGCTTTTCGTCTCTTTCTCTTAGTAATGGCTTTTCGGGTACCAAAAATCCGGTCATTCTCCTCCGTCGGCGTTTTGATCCTAGTCATTACCCTGCATGGAAGCCTGCCAAGACTAGTTCTAACCCAGACTCGCATACTTTACCGATCTTGTAGCCTCATGTGGATCACCCTTAAATGACACTGCGGGTCCATGGTTCCTATTCTAGATATGATGGGCATTGATTACCTATTTATGTGCGATGTCGCACGTGAGAGATTAACTGGTCTTGCTTCAATTAATAAAAGCGTTCTGGAAGTCATTTCAAAATAATTATCTGCTGTGAATGGTGAGGGTCAAATAATTGCATAGGTCACCGTTGAGGTAACAGAAATTGCCTGCCGGACCCTGGACAGCCTTATGGTGGCACCAAGCTTTCGCTTCTAGCAGTAAGACATTATTTAAGTGAAAAGCCATGTTCGATACTTCTACCAACCTTGTGGCTTTCTTGTGGAGACTGTTGAGTAGCATATTCATGAATACGGTACTATGCACAAGTTGTGTTGCCGTCATCGACAGCCAACTGTTATCTGCATGATTTCCATCACTGAACCATAACCCAATACAGAATCCAACAAGACTTGGCGACTGCAATGGCTTAATATCAAGCACTCTATCATGTTGGTTATCAGACTTGTCCTCAAAATTCCTTTTCTGGTGGTACCGCAGCTGAACCATCTACTACCAACTTGGTTCGAGGCCTGCAGATCATTTAACCAAGCCACTGGGTTTAAGCTATGCATACACTCTCGATCCCCGCCGCGGCTACCGGCTCATCCCCATCACAGGCCTCCTTTTGTACAAAGTGTTGCCATTGTCCAATCTATTGGTTTACACTATCGTGAGCTAGTTAAGAGGCGTCAAAGCAACCTTGCACGGGACTGCCAAGTGTTATTACCGAGTCATGGGTAAAGGCACCTTCCGTGTATGATTAATCAAATTGATGAACGAAGCTGGGAGCTAATTACCAGGTGATAGGCAAACGTTCGGCATGTCGTTGCCGGCTGGGCCAGGAACACGGGGTCCTTACCGTCTGGAAGGTAAGGAGAAGGTGTGGCACACTGGTGAGGGATCGGCAGGAGGCTGATTCTAGATGCACTTGTCCAAAATGGCAAGGATCTCGTTACGACCTGCTACGAGTGATATTTCCTGGCTGCCTGGCATGATAAGCACTACATTGATGATGTCGAGAACACCCTGAGGCCGTAAGATGTCGTTTTATTGAGTACGCATTGCCGGGCATCTTATTACCAGATGTGTCATTAGCAGACCCCGAGTAGAGGCCGTAAGATATCGGGTGCCAGTTGTTGGCCGGCTCTCAAGTTATGTGAGGTGATTAGACTATGCCCCTGGCGCTATTTGCGTCTTATGCATTAGGCATGTGTCTACTGGTTTGTTATCATCCATTGGACATGAGGTGATGATAATTTCATATGATAGTAAATGGTGAAGACTATTACAGCTTTGTTCTTATAGGAAAAGAAAGAAATGATACGTATATAGGAGTGAGAATATAGAAATCGTGTTCAAAATATGTACAAGCAATTGTTGATAATGAAGGAGAAGACAGTAGCAGCTATCACACCCCGCACAGCACTACTAAACAGGCCACCTCTTTGGAAGAAGACTTAGAACAAATCATCTAAGGCGCTTTCCGACAAACAGCCAACCCATCACAAAGACTACAAGTCTCCCCATTATCACAATTACCCTCCACAAACCCACAACTCTCATTCGAAGAATCCTTGGCTTTACATCCATTTTCGGTCTCGAGAGAACACCAGTCCGTAACCTTGTAATCCTGCAATGCGACGTCAAAGCGCTGAATAACTTGCCCACTCTCGGCAACCGCTGGAGTAGAATTAGTGTCAAGTTCTCAGTGTGGTCGATAGCACTTACTGTAGAGTGTGAGTGCCCTTCCGATGGCATTGGATCCGACTCTCCAGGTTATACCAGGGTATCGATCATCCGAACAATCAAACTCGTAAAACTCTTCATCACTTGCCCAGAAGTCCCATCCGCGCTCGCTACAGACTTGTTTACCCGCAATCCACAGATCAATAGTGGTAACATCGTTATCGTAGGGCACATTGTGCGTAAAGGTGCGGATAGCAGTACATGGCGGGTTAGTCATAGGAAGAGGATTTCCAGGCTGTACTGGAAGTTTAGGATCGCGAACACCACCGTCATCATCTCCCCGGTTGTCAAACCAGCCGCAGTCGGGATTATACCAAGTCTCGGCCTTGTTGGTCCACGTTCCCATGATAGAGTGCAAGTCTGCACGGCCGTTGCCTGAGAGATCGGTGAAGTATTGACATGTTCCTGCGTAGCTGCCTGAGTAAGCGTCGCCTTTGGATTTGCGCCATCGGTAGTGGGAGCCGCTATTGCCGGCGGGGTTGCTCTCAAGACCTTCGTTGTACCTAGCTCTTGTTAGACATGAGCAGATGGAAGGAGGATGAACTTACCATACTGATGCGCTGCCGCTGAATTTGTCTACCCAGATGAGATCATCCTTGCCGTCGCCGTTGACATCAGCGAATCTCAGATTGGCACGATCAGCTCCCTCGGCAAACTTGACCTGCCACATATCACTGAAGCCATTGTCGGAACCATGCATACGACCTCGGACCAGACCATTGGGGCTGATGCAGAGGTAACTGGCCTTGCCGCTGGTGGTGATTTGAGCAAAGCGAACAGCCACTATGACACACATTAGCAGATGGAAGCAAAGGTCGAGGACCTATACGTACCATCATGGATACCAATACCATCCTTCTCATTACACTGCAGATCAGGAGCAGCAGTCTCCTCAAACGTCCACTTCTTATCACGCTTGTACTTGTTGATAAAGACGCGAACCCTATTGTTGCGCTGAGGATCGACCCAGATAATATCACAAGCTCCATCACCGTCCCAGTCCGCAAGATGCCAGTTTCGACGATCGACGTTGGCGCCGCCGGGTGGTTTCCAAAATTCAGAAACCATGGCGTTCCAGTAGGGTTTACCAGCGGAGACATATTTGTTTCCAGCATGAGGAAAGACTAGAAAACGTTAGAGGCTGTATACACAGTGATGGGATGTACTCACGATCCATCCGGCCATCAGACCAAACCCAAACATAATCCGACCGCCCATTGTCCCACCCATGCATATTACAATACTTATTCCCATCAGCTTCAAGCTTCGTACCTCCAGAACCAAGGTTTTTCCAAACATTGATCTTGAAATTGAAAGCCTTCTCGGTACCCTTCGTGCTCTCGATGTAAACGTAGTCCTTAACACCAAGATTTCCAAAGGCAGGTCTTGTACCGTAGATGCGAGCAAAGTGAATTCTGTCTTGCCAGTCTTGCTTGCTGGGTTGTAGATATCCGATGCCGCCGTGAGTTGGACCGGAGGATTTGCCGGTGAAGAAGGCTTGGCGCCATGCTACATTGAGACCGTCGCCTTCTTTGCCTTTTACGCAGCTGCGGGTGTTGGTGTAGGTTGTTGTTGAGCCGTCGCCTTTCATGTACATCCAGTCATCTCGGCCCTGCGACACATCAGCTAACATCCCTCAACTCGAGTATCATACTTACATCACCGTTAAGATCCTCAAACCTGAGTCCCTTAAGATTATCAAGTCCACTTTCCGTAGGAGCCATTGTAGCCCTTACACCAAGCTTCTGCCAAAATTCAGGTTTCTCACCATTACCTCCATTTCGCCAGAAAGTAACATGTCCATTATCTGCGACGATACCATAGTCCACTCGACCATCACCGTCGATATCTGCAAGACGGACACGATCTTGATGGCCTTCGCCGGACTTGATGAGGCCGATGTATTTGAATGAGGGAGGCTTGTCGCCATTGCCGTTGCCTTGGTTGAGGGACATGTGAAGGTCGCCGCTGGGCGAAACGCAGATGATATCGTCAAGACCATCGGCGTTGACGTCGGCGAAGTGGAGGCCTCGGGGGATGCAGTAGATGTTACCGATGAGATCGCCGATACGAGTAAAACTTCCTTGGCCGTTGGCTGAGTTCTTCCTATGAGACCGTTAATTCATGATGTACTACATTTTGAACGGGTTCAACTTACCATACACCGAATCGGTGATCATTCTCCGTATAGTCGTACCAACCCAGCAGATCATCATACAGAGGGTTGAACAGTCGAGCAAATCTCCACTGTTTGCGATCCCATGGGCTTTCGATCTCTGCTTTGACGGCGGGACCTTGGGAGTTGTGATAGTAGATACCATCGCCATGACCAGAGCCGGTTTGTGTGTTGGCTATAGAAGTCAGTAAAGTCTAAGGTGTGAAGGAAGAAAAACTTACGAGCGAAACCACCATTGCCTGGTTCCTTGTCGCAGAACTTGTTCTCGGAAGCGGTCATGTCTGCAGCCGGCTTGATACGATCAGCCACGATAGCCCTATTGATGGCGGCGTAGAAGACATAAGCCATGCGTCTATAACCCTCATCCTGTACAACGTTAGCACCCAATCTCCACATCTCGCCTAAGCCACTTACATTAGGATGGATAACAGTCCCACCCTTCTCATCCTCCGCCCAAACATCCTGATCAAGCCCAAGAAAGTTCTTTCCGGGTCCTGTCGGTTCCATATCCGCCAGAAAGATACACTTGCCATCCCTCACACCACGATCCTCAACAAGACGTCGATATGCATCGTTCATAGTAAGTCTATGCGCCTTGCCAGTTCCATGGTTAGTAGGAAGAAGAGTAGAGAGCATGATGCATGTGTCGGTCATGTCGGGTGATGTCCAGATTTCGTTGAGGATGTCATTCATTAGATTGTATGCTTCGCTTACGCCATCGTTGTCGTTTGCGTTGTTGGTGCCGACGTTGATTAGGACGATGTTGGGCTTGAAGTGTTTGCCGAGTTTGAAGTTGGCGAGGACGTTTATGAGTTTGGCACCGGATACGGCTTCGTGGTCCTGTTTGGTCTGTTAGCATCATTGGCAAACGGGGACAGAGAGGACGGACGTTATCTTTGAAACCATCGCCATGGTTCCTGCTTCCTACCATGTTGACGTTCCAACCGTCGTTACGCAGCGCTTCCCTGAGAGGTCGACGGAGTCTAAAATTTGTAAGTCAGATGGAGAGTCGATGGGAGAAGATGGTAACGTACCCTGCGTGAGTGCTGGACTTGAGCCCTTCCATGATGGAAGCACCAAGCGGCATAATTCGCAGTTCAACATTCTTATCGGTTCGAGCAAAAAGACCCGGTGAGTAGTCATTGAAAGCATCGGTCTTGTTCACGCCAAGTACCTCATCGTAGAGACCCAGAGGACTAGCCTGTACTAGAGGAGCAGCGATAGCAAGACCCGCTACCACATGGTTCAGTAGAACCATAGTGGAGAGAAAGAAGAAAGAAATAGTAAAGAATGACTGTTAAGTAAAAAGAAGGACTGTAGCTGTAAGAAAGCTATGAATGAGGGTAGTGTTTTAAATTCTTTATGCCAGTATCATAAAGTTTTATATCTGAGCGGCTGAAGATGTCCTTTGAAAGGAGATAAGTAAATCTCAATTAGGCAGGTCTTGGGGATGTGATTGGGGGCTGTAATCTTGGCTAAACTGTAGTTCTAGGATGAGGCTCCTACTACTGCAGGAACAGGAGACGCAGCTAAGATAACCCTTTGGACTGTTATAAGTCGCTTACAGTGAATCTCCAATAAATTGTACAAGTTGCCAGATGTTTCTTAATCACATTAAGAGCCTAATTGTACGAACTTCAATTCGAACTACAGTATACCATATTATGTAGTTATGATGTTATATCTGGTTTATGCTTTGCGTTGTATTAGTATCAAGGGAAGATCACATCCCGGTCTGATCCTTCTTCTCATGCGACTAAAAGTGATAAATAAAACGATGACCATATAAAAGGGACTTGGGTATCGCGAACGTGACTGTAAAGATTTTCTGATCCTTCATCCTTCATCCTCCATCGTGTGATCCAAATAGGCAATTCGAGTCTGCCACTCTACCGACAACACAGCTCTTACTGGTTACATTCCGCAGGGAAATGTGAAGATGGGAGAGTTGAGATAAGAATTCTACGCGAAGGATCAGACTCCAATGGCGAACCAATGTATACTCGGGTGTATGATGAAATCTGGGTCTGCCAAGAAAGCCAAGGCGGATAAACGGTCGGATCGGACCATTCCCGTGGATATTCTTATTTTTCCATTCAGATCGCCGATTGAGTCGGACGTCCTATTCAATGATTCTAGCTGTCACATGTAAGAGGGGTTCAACGATTGCGTTTTATACCTACTGAGCGTACATAACTTCATTGAAAAACCAGGCTCTGTTGACCACCTCCAATTCTGGGCGATAAAGCTTATCATTGGCTTAGGCGCTAGCTAAAATCCGGCTAGACTCTCGTGGAGCTGGCCCATTGGTGGGGCATTGGAGTTATGCTTATTTTACAACCCTATAGATAGTCTGTAACAGCATTGATATCTCTTTAATTGGCAGTCAGTCATGATTGAAATAAAGCTGATCATCCATGATGATCATTTACATTTCTTGCTGAAGCTTGCATTAAAAACAGTGCCTACCCTGTTATGTTCTTTTCTTCTTCTTTTTCTTCTCAACGACAAGCAAGGCATTTGATTGGGATAAAATGTCACATACTTCAACCATCTTGTCAAGTTAAATATTGAACATGGACAAGATCTCTTCCCGAAACCTGGAAGGATATCGAGTCCCTCATCCGCAACGCCCTCAATGCCAGGGAAACATACAGAAGACAATCCCAAAACGCCATCACACCAGCCGCAGCCTGGGAACCAATCACGCAACTCCGATCCAAGTTCCCCGAAAACACATTCAATCACACTGAAGTCACCGACATGAACCCGTACGGCAAAGAAATCCTCGTCGCATTCACAAAAGGTATCTGGGCATTCAGTCTTGGGCCTGTCCTGCATGATATGGATTGTCTTCAAATTGGCACGGATTTATACTACGACTTCCTTCGGGATTTGTACTTGGTTCGGGAAAACAGCGAGGCTAGAGAGCAATACAATTCGGCGGCTTTGTTCAGAGAAGTGACGGATAGTCTTGCAGATTATAAGTTGATCACAAACGACGACGCCAGACGGCCGGGGCTGTTCAATTCGCCACGATCAGGTATAGGTCTGCATGCTTGGAGACTTACAAATGTTACATACGGGAAAGGTGAGGAGAACTTGATGATTACCAAGACAACTAAGCAGCTTTGGGAGGCGAGATGCGGCCCTTTGGTAACATTTACTGGTTAACTGTGTTCACGTTGAAGGCGATGAGCGCGGCGGGATTATGGACATGACGGGCTGTGAGAGATTTGATTGAGCTTCGATTAATAAAGCTATTGTTGAACATGATTGTCTTGAAGAACACAGTCAAGGGCGAACCGGGATCCGATCATTCGTGCCTTGATGAAAACGCGGGGTAACATTAAGAGAGCGGCATATAGTGCCAGGGTCTTATACACACTTCTACCCAATGAAGGCCTTTTTGGGGCACAGATTCATCCAATTTGAGCAGTGAAGCTGCAAACTGGATAGCCTTGGCGAAAACCCCGCGTAATGTAACATCCTGGCCGATGTACCTGCCTAAAACAAGTTGCGACTGAAGTTTAATCTATCACCTGATTGTTTCGATCGTCACTTAGTGTTGCTATCCAGCGTCCATGGATGCGACCCTGCACGGGAGGTTGACTTTTGCTCGGCTCTTATTTCACATGGTAAATGGTATTGGGATGCTGTGCCTCTTGAGCTATAGACTGCGTATTGCTTAAATACCCTCATGATTGCATGAAACCAAGTTTTTCTCCTCTCATCGTCTAGGCTCCATGAGACCATCCAACAATATGGCTCTCATTAAATCCCTGGCCATATTGGGCCTCGCCATGGGCTCCATCGCCGACCCGTACAACACCTTCGACGGCCCCGGCTTCCCAGCCTGCAACAACGTATCCGCAGTCCACGACGCCACCAGCGTAAAGGACATACAAAACATCGTCCAAAATGCCATCCAAGCAGGCCAGAAAATCCGAGCCTCTGGAAAAGCACATATGTGGTACGACACAATGTGTTCCGACGACCCAAACACTGTCATCGTACGTACAGAGAACGTCAATGACATTTACGATCTGGACCTCGAGGCTGGTACTGTCATGATTGAAGCTGGTGTGACTTTCCTCCAACTTGCCGATTACTTGCATCAGCGTGGCGCGTCTGCAGGATATACCCTTGTCAATTGGAACATTACTTTAGCTGGATGCGTGGCCATGGGCGCTCATCGGTCGTCTATCAGGGAGGATTCTATGGTAGCTGCTGGTGTTTTAGCGATGGATATCATTGATGGGACGGGTAAACTGCGACACCTGGAGCGTGATGACAGCGACGAGTGGCTGGCAGCCTCGACGTCGCTCGGCCTACTTGGTGTCATCGTCAGGATGAAGTTCAAGATCTATCCCGACTTTAAAGTCTATGCCGATCAGAAGACACTGGACGAATCTGAAGTTCTGAATGGCGATATCTATGGCATGATTGCACCTTATGCCACTGCAAACTTCTGGGTAAGAACTATTCCAACTCCCTTGAACGTATGCTGACTATAGTAGTGGTGGCCTCATAAGAAGAAATTCCACTGGCGTTATTACGACGTCATCCCAACCAACAAAAGTGACCAAGAAGGCTTCCAGAACACATTCTCCATCACCAAGCTTGAAGCCGGCGCTATACAAGCGATATGGAACACTGGCAAGGGTGTCTCCTTATCTAATCTCCTCGCCGAGGAAATACTTTTCGGACAATGGGAAAACCCCAACTTTCGAGAAAAGACAACTAACGAACCCATCACCAAATGGCCCGTCTACGGATGGAATTATGATGTTCTTATCGGTGGTTTGTATCCCGACCAGAAGCCTGTGTGGGAGTACGGTATTCACGGATATACACTTGAACTCGCGTTTCCTATTACGCAAGCCAATGCAATGCTGAAACGGGTTCGTCAGCTGTTCGATGCAGAGGCCAAGAAACTCAAGTTCATGGCATCTACCTATCGAAGTGGCATCAACATTAAATTCGGAAAACCGTACTTTGATCTTCTTGGGCAGGTTACGTACGGGACAGCCGATGGAGCCGATTGGGATAAGGGTGTTATTATGTTGGACTTTCCATCCTATAAACCGAATATCGGCGATGGATTGCGATACAACGAACCGTTTTGTATGTTGAGTCAACGAAGAGGAAAGTATGCCAGCTGACGCGATACAGATCATAACCTTGCGAAAGTACTGATTGATGAATTTCCCTCTCGTCCGCATTGGACGAAGAATACAAGAGAGGTCTTTGAGCGATCTGCTAAGAACCTGGACCCTGATGTAAGATTATTTCCAGTTGGTGTTAAAGAAGAATACTAATTGATACGTGGTAGCATATCTCCCGGTTTAAAGCCGTTCGTGAGAAGTTTGACCCCGAAGGTGTTTTTCGAAGTGTTGTCGGTGAAGCTATTGGGGTGTATTAATTTATCAAGCTGGATGAGGTCAAGCGATTGCTTAGTAAGAGTGGAGAGCGATGTTCTACGTAAACGCAGAGTCATCAATGATATCTGTCCTTATCCACAGCAACGAGGATCAATTCCATGAATGATTTATTCAATATTGTTTAACTTTAATATTGATGCGACGCCATTGATACAGCGGAATTGCAAAGCATGTTGACAATCTGAGAAGTAAAGGGGATACTGAAACGATTGACTGATGCGGAGTGTTGTGCTTTATAAGCTAGTCGTCTAGTGGGGTCCAACCTCCAAAGGTCGGCCGACGGATCTCGCCAATATGTAGAGAACTGGCTAATTCTAACCCAGACTTAATTTAGTCAGCCTTTGTAATTCCCTAGTCAGGATTACAGAATCTTATATAATATAAAATAACTTAAACGCTCCCAATCGCTCTTTAAAACTTGCGCTTTCAGCTAACTCCTGATGCAGTCACAAAGGTAAATGCACAAAGAGTATAGACGATTTCAAGAGCTCAATTGTTATTGATAGAAGATAAGCAACCTTGAATCACTATCCTTGCTGCAACGATGGCGATCACCGCTCGCCGAACGTCAGGCAATGGCCGAGACATCGAATCAAGGCCGAGCATCGAGCCTTTGAACCCGCGATACGAAAGCAACGACCTACCTTTCGCCGGAAGACTTGGTGCCAACCAAGCATATGTGGTCGATGGCACAACGTTAGAAGATCAGAAAATATTAGAACATCAACCCGATGCTACACCTCACATGTCTTTCAGCGAATTGATGGATATGCGCACGATAACGAATGTCAATTTGTGGAAAGCAGCTCTAATAGAAGGAATCGGTAATCCAAGCCTATTTCCTCTGTTTTTCGAAACCTGACTGACTGTTTGTAGGCACATTGATGTTTGTGTACAATACTTCGTGGGCCAATGCTTCACCCGACGTAATTCCTACCAGACCGACCGCTCAATTAGGCAATTTTGACAACGCTGCGTTTATTGGACCATTGATCGGCGGTATCCTCAATTTCCTGTTTGTAACACTCTTCATCGCTTCTTTTGGCGCCATATCAGGCGCGCATTTCAACCCTCTAATCACATTTGCGACCTTTTGTGCCAGACTCTGCTCACTTCCACGTATGGTCCTCTACATCTCTGCCCAAGTTGGGGGTAGTGCCTTGGCTGGGCTGTTGGTCAGAGCAAGCTGGGGGGGTAGAGACTTCAAGGTTGGCGGGTGCTGGTTATACACAGATGTGGTGCCGCCGCGTGAAATCTTTGTTGTTGAACTCGTGTCTGCTACACTTCTTTTGTTCCTTGCTTTTGGTGTGGGCTTGGATCCGAGACAGGCCAAGGTCATTGGTCCTTCCCTGGGACCATTCCTTGTAGGTCTCAGTGTTGGGACGATGAGCTTCGCTACTGGTTTTACAAGATATGGGTATGGCGGCGCAGGGCTGAATCCGGCCAGGTGTATGGGGGTTTTTGTTGGTAGCAGATTTCCAGGATGGCATTGGATTCACTGGTATGCGTATATGGTTCAATCATTCAATGCGGTATGCTAATCACTGTCTTAGGGTTGCCGATGGTATTGCTTGCATTGTACATGGCCTTTGTTACTACTTTATCCCGCCTTGGGCTGAGGTGAGGAATTAGACTATCACGAAAAGCGTTTGCAGAATCGATTCTATCACGGATTATTATTACCAAGAAGGCAGACTACGTTCTGTCAATTAGCCTTTGTTGGTGAGTATTTGCCATATCGGCGATCGATGAGATAAGCTTTGCAGATATTTAAACTTTTCACGGGGCATTATGACTCTGTTGCCCGCACATGACCTTCTTTTTGCCTTGCCTTCCCTCAGATAAGGTTTAGGCAGTACCGTATTGACACTGAAGCCGGGAATAGCAAAAGAAGCAATATGGAAAATATTACTACTTTGCCCGCAACTGATGTTCAATGAGGATTTGCCGCAGTGATACAGGTCTAACAACCTCAGCCGACAATCCCAACTCGCGGATCGCATCACCATGGCTTTGGATTAAGCCAGGATCGATCAACGAACTTTCTACTGTGACCGTCTCATGCGCGACTCGGCCCCAAGCCCTCTTGACCGTGGGGGATAGGTTCAGATCCCACGTTCCTCGTACAGTGATCATAGCCGGTTGCCGATCCCGAGCCCTCTCATACCGAAAGACGATTGCCACACCTTGTCTACCATTCCATATCTCCATCGTGTCAAGTTTCGGCATCCGGAGCGCAACCTCTGCAGCGATTTGGAGCATCTTGTTGATATCCTCAGGGTTCGCATCGTTGGTGAGGGTCCCAGATGTCAGCGCCAGGGAGGTCAGTTTAGTCCACGTCCAAGAGTCTCGACATGCTTTGAAGAAGTGACTAGCGTCGACCATAAAAGAAGCAGATAATGTCGTGAGGTGCAAGCTCGCGCGGGCGAGCTTTTTGCTCACGGCTGGGTCCGGCACCCTCACCCTGACAGCGGTAACTGCGAAGGCTCTTCTCGAGTAGATTTCTGGATAGGCCTCATTGAAGTTCTCGAATATCGTCAGATTGCACAATCGTGTCGAGGCAAACGATTCGATTAGCGTCTGACTCCCTGTTGCAAGTCAATCAGCGGCTGCGTTACCTGGGATTGACGAAGCACTTACCCCAGTCGCTTTGCATCTCAAAAGTATCATACCATTCTCTCCAGGGTTCGTAGCAGAGGTCTTTCATGTTTGGGAACCGTGTGAACATATTCGCAAGCGTCACCGGCTTCCATCGTCGGCGGGTTTGCTGGCGAAGGAGGACGACGCCGACGACGGGTACCAAGGGGAGACTCCTCCACCATTCCATCTCGGACGGCCTATCGCGGAATTGTCCTTGGTCCATTATCCCATCGAATGTGAGTTCGGTAGCGTCATCGTTGGGGGTTTTAGTTTGGCGTCCGTCAATCCAGCCATGAGCCGGGTCATGTAACGCGTTTTCGGATGGGCACTTGGGTACATCGGTATCTGAGCAAAAGGTGAGGTACTTGAACCAGTGCTTGTTGTCACTGGGTGAATAGACACTAATGTCTAGTACCAAGTCACCGCGAGGCTCCCATGTGCTCAGTCCCGTAAATAAAGTATGAAATGCATCCTTAATGATGTCGTTATCAGTAGAGTCCATGCCCCACAGGTTGTCATCTTCGCCAGTGCATCTTGTGCAATCGTATCGCTTTAGCTCCACACGAAACCAAATATAGCGGACGAGGTGTCTCTTTCGGAACAAAATGTCCCATAAATCGGGACCCCAAACACGTAGTAGCGTCAGGCTGATCTCTGCAAAGTTGAGCGGTTCGATAATGGATTGCCAAGCCCAGCAAACTGTGGCAAGCTCGCTGCACTTCCCGCCGACACTCGGCAAGAAACGAACAATTTCCAGTTGAATCTCGGTGGGTAGGTCACCCCAGTGCACTTTGTTACTAGCCATCTCCAGTTCGGCTGGTTGGTTTAGAAGTCTCAGTGTTCGATATTGTTTAGGGTCGGGGTAAAGGAGATGTGACGGGCTATGACTTTGGAGAAAACATCACACTTATCAAAGAATAATTAAACAGATACTGTCCTATGAGTCACAATGCACGACTCGGACCTTTAATCTTAATCGATGAGGTAAGTTTTATTCTGTCGAGTACACTCGGAAGTTTAAAAGAACAGCGGAGACCAATAGCATGGTATCCAGCAACAGACTTTCCCTGTGGGCGAGCACTTGCTGAACCTTGCCATTATATGATTTGCAGAAATTTACACTTTCCACAGGGCATTATGACTCCTTTGCACACACAAGCCCTTCTTGCCTTACCATCACATAAGGTTTAGGCTCTGAACATTGCCACTCAATGTTTCCAGCTCCCTGTCCGCGGCCTGACGGATGGCCACAAGGGCGGCTTGTGCTTCCTGCCAGTCGGCCAGAGCTTTCTGCCATTCGGCTAAAGTGGCTCGGCCAGCGGCGGCGGCTTGGCAACGATGAAGGGCGTCTTGTTGGTTGGCGAGGGCACGGCCGAGTTCGGCGTTTGTAAATTCAGGCCTACCAAAGCATGTTAACAGCTGCGAAAAAGGGTGGAAGGAGAATTGCCGAGAAGTCAGGGAACATTTGCTTACATTTTCTTAATGGCTTGATGAGCAGTGTGTAGATGGTTGATGTGGGTGGGAGGAGGAGGAAAAGGCTGGAAGAAAGAAACGAAGGGATTTTATAGCCAGCTAAAACCTTATGTTAGGGTAAGGCAAAGAAAAGGGTTCCGTGTAAGCGGTAGAGTTATGATGCATTAATGAAACTTACAATTCATTGACAAAAGCTTGTCCTGGCCCCGATGAAGCGCAGAGTAAAAGAAAACGAGAAAACGGGGACATTGAGTGTTCGTTAGTTTAGGCACCGGCTGCAGTGATAGCAGGGGCGTTGCGTGTACGGCTGTTTACGAAGGATATTGTACCCCGCGTGGAAGGTTCAGCTTCCAGTTGTTGATTCAATACAAACACGCGACGACAACAGAAACTGCGGATAGAGAGTACCGACATGCATAAAGTGACCGGCAGCTATGTGGTGCGAGCGCTGAACCAATCGTTTGGCTCAACGGATCTGTAGATGACGAGAGACTAGGTCGCTACTAGCTGACGGCAATAAGGGCGTGAAAGTGTCAGAGGAAATCGCGAATGAAAGTATAAGAGACGAAAGAATTTAGTCACCTTAGGCCGGCTTAGGGCGGCACTGAGGGTATCTCATCTCCATAAGCGAAGTCCTTAAAACTTTTCTTTCGTTACCTGCCTAAGAGGCATGAACATACGTGGATGACAAACATAGGCAGGTGTGCTAATTTGTTGGAAGGTTTGATGGGGGTGGGGGGGAGAGCAGCAAGGCGGCGGGGACCGGATTGCTTTAACTATTACTCACACAAGGCACTGGGCGCATTGAAGGCAGGAGAATTTCTATAGGAAGTGGCATATTTAGAGCTGCGGATTCAGGAATGGCATCTGGTACTGTTACCTTTCGATGTCCCTGTCACCAAGTACGTTTGAATCACTGACCCATATGACACCTACAAACTCAAACATAGTGCCATCAGCGCTTTAACGTCGGTTGCTACATCATCAGTCGAGCGTCCATCATGATCTTCCGAACGAACAGCGACGAGATGTAGCGATATAAGTGACCCATACACTTCGAGTACCGGACAAGGACATGCGTATGATCACAGCGCCATGCCCATCGCGACATGACCCAAGTAGACACTATTTCCGATCTCGACAGGCGGATCCCCGACGGCGTAGTTAACGAAATAACTTGTATAACCACTGATGAGATAACCATTCTACCTACTCAAATTGTACCGACTTCCACGATGGCTTTCTAGATGTTGTTTCGTAGTTGCACTCTAGATTCGGGCAGGACCAATTATCCTGAACGTCAAAATGGCCAACACAGCGATTGTGCTCGTGTTCGGCGAAAGCTGCTTTCCATAACTGCTCAGTGGATGTAGTAGGTGAAGGGTGAGGTACAAAGAGGCGACGATGAACAGGAATGCCGCGGGATATCTCGGTAACGGAAGACGGCAGTAACTAAAGCTTCTAGCTGTTCACTTTCATATGCTTCTCGGCAACAGGCGTTCTCTCGATTTCAACTCCAATAAGCACAACTGAATTGTTCTTGTGGGTAAGATGAATCAACCCGCCTCGAACATCAGTTTTTCTCCTGCCGTTCTGCGGTCGATATTCTGCTGGGAGCCACACAAGTCGCTCATGCCTCTGAAAAATCCATTCATCTAGAACATAAAGACATATGTGTACACCCCGCAGATGATCTGAAGCGTCCGTGGTGATATAATGGATAGGAGTCGGGTTGCGCCCTCTTTCTGACTCCAAGAAAATGTCTTGGGCAGAGAAATTAAAAAAGCCTGCATATCTAGGAAAGCCACGAGCTTGAGAATAAATATTCTGTCCGGTTGCAATATCCCATATGTCAATATTGGAGCCACTGTGCTCATGTGAATATGACAATGCCGCAATCTTCTTTGTAGACAGAGCGAAGTCGCGTACGTGCAGATCTTGAGTGATTTCCAGTTGTGGCCTTTTGATCCATGGACGTCCTTCCCAGATCGCTATTCTGTTACCTAAGTTACGTCTAGCGGCGAAGATAAAGTCCACAGGATGGAATTTGAGAGAAGTGTAGCCATGCAAGTCGCAGTCTTCGACCTCGCCGCCGTTGGAAGTATAGAAAAGACTAATTTTATCGCTGTGATGACGCTGCACGCTAAAGAGGTCGTTTGTGGGGGAGAATGTGAAAGCCCTTATATTGCTCAAGAAACATTCATTTACCTTTTGCTTTTGGTAAGACTCCAAACTGGAATGACGCTGTCCCGTCGCCGCCCCGGTTAGGGCTATCAAAGTTCACGATAGCCTCCTGTCCACTTGGTGATAAGTAAAGAGTTCTTATCAGGGGAAGAGGATGGTACGGAATGCTGTCATCTTCATCTGAAGCCATTATCAACATCAGTTTCAAGACAGCACGGATTCGTATTCTGGATGGATACGTACCGTTTAGCTCCTCTCCCTTTTCAAGGAATAATTCCAGCTTTGCGAGGAGCTTTGAATCCTTTGGGTCTTCTTTCACTTTCTTGTATGCTTCGATCCAGATCTTGTCCCAACCAGATGTATCCACAGTATTCCGTACAGGGGAAGGTCTATGGCTCTTACTGGATGCGACCGCAGGCGCAAGAGAGCCGATAACCTCTGGGTCTGCAGTGACTTCTGGGTGGTCCACTTGGACGTTTCTGGTGGCCGCCTGTTGAGAGCCAGATATGGCTTCTTCAGAAGGTCCTGCGTTATCAGCCGACTATTCGATACCGATGCGAGTTAGCCACTGAAATCTCTTTTACTCGCTCCTTCAAGTCATACCAACGATTGAGATCCGTTTGAGCTTGACTGAGGGCCCCGGAATCCTCTTTTGAAACGGACATAAGACCGCCGAAGCTTGCCTTTTACTGTCCTGTCTTTCGTCATCATTGTACCAACACCTCGCGTGCCCTTCTAACATATGTCGTCGTTCGAAGGTTTGGAGCATCGATACCTGATAAAGAATGTTCTCAGGAGTTGGGCAGAAAGGCCCCTCTTGAGGAGCAGCAGAGAACCTTGACAAATCAGACCATAGAGAGGGCAGAGAATTGAAGCGTTTTATGTAATGACTTTATTTCTGATGCTCTATTGGTCTGAAGCGCAGGACGAAAATGACCTGTCAGCTTATCAAGGACTGAGAACCTGGCTTGGCGCTATAACAGGCGCTTAAGTGCGAGACGGGACGGTACGGGGCCCGCTCGAGAGGCTTGGTTCCGCTGATCATCGTCATGTTAAGTTTTCAGATTACCATCTTGAAACTATCAAATTAATTCTCATCTTTCGTTGAACAATGACTGAAAATGAAACGGTACTATGTGAATATATACACGGTGAACATGCTGCTTTCATCTCATGCCTGTGGCTGTTCTGTATCTGTATCTGTCAACTCTTGTTCCAGGACCGCGATCCTATTTTATTATCAAGCACTGCCTTATAACCTCCACATCAGACACAGACTCTTCCAAAGCAAGATATTATAGACTAAACTCCTGCTGCGCTGAGGGTCCTCCTTGAATTGTCTGTGAAGATATCCCTTGACTTCCGAGCTGAGTCGATGGGTCCCAGCTGACCGGCTGCTGCGAGACCGTGTTCGACTGGGGGAAGTGTAAGGGGCTATCGAGTCCTGGGCTCATCATGGAAAGGTCCATGCTTGCGCCTGCTGATGTGTTTATCACGTAGAAGCCTGGTGGTAAAGTGAGATATCCCATCTGTGTACCGCTATGAACTTGGTTTGGAAAAGGCAGTGTCTCGAAGTGTGTCCCGTTTGGGTAAATTGGGACGGGTATAATATGGATAGCCGGAGCAATTGGAGACGGATCAGCCATAGTAATTGATTGCGTCAGAGTCCCATGGCTCTCTGTCTCAGCTTCATCTTCTGAGGGAATCGTCACTGATTGAGCCACAGATTGAGCTCTGTACCCGCGGCCGGCAGATTCTATGGTATCGGGAGAGGCATTGGCGAGCCAACGTGCACTTTCCTTAGGATCAGATGACTTGAGTAAAGCAATGGCGATGGCCTGTGACAGAACTTCGTCGTTGTCCGCTGCTGTGGGTCGATAGTCGTCTTTTGAAGCAATCATTTTGGCATCAACTGCCTTCTTGGCTTTGACATCATGGATCGTCCCAACCAGAATTCTTGCCTGGTCTACTAAATGCATCTTCAAATTGATCATTTCACCGTCTTCAGGATGAACTATATCCATGTTAGCCACGTACGACAATGGGTGTCGAAGAACTTACATGCTGACAGTGGTTTCTTGAACTGAGGAAATTGGTCCTTTGGAAAGATAATATACCAGACCTTGACGAAGAGATCTAGGCAATGTCGGATCCCCTCTATGCCACGAGGTTTTCCTTCGTGTGCATCGATGGCCTTTAGGGCAGCGTCAAGCGTCTCCTGTCCCATATAGAACCTCTCATTCGGTTCTGCCTTTCGGTCCCCACACTTTGCCTTTGGGGAGTGGTGTTTTATGAGATGGGCTCTGCATCAGGTCAGGATGAGTACTCCGCCATAGACGCTTCTACTATCGCAACAAAGGTGATACAAATGCTAAGAGCGCTTTAGAGTACGGAAAGAAAAGCAAAACTCACTTCCAGAGATATTTGTGAAACATATTTCCGGGCGAACAATGACCGAAGTGGGTGTTCTCACGAATTTCGTGGTATGCAAGATCGAACGGACAGATCCAACGTCGTCTCTTGTTAGTCTTCTGTCTCTTGGCAGACGACGATAACGATCGATCTCCTCCCTTCCCCTGGTCGCCATCTCCATGGCCGCCTCCAACACCTTGACCATCGTCTGGATGCTCTCCTTCGCCATCTTTCTTAGGATTGTGGTCTGATGTGCATCGTCTTTTGGAGGTTCCGCCATATGACGGCGAATGGTCCGACGACGAGCCATTCAAACCCTCATTATCATCTGTTGTTTCGGTTTCAATAAGGAGGTTGCGCTTATGGGGAGGCAGTATTTCTATAGCGGAGATGACACCTTCTGCGAGTATTGGGTCGGAGGACAAGACCTGGCGAATATGGGCATATATAGGGGGGTCACCCTGTTGTACCGAGGTGCTGGAAGCTGTCGACGCTGTGGTTGGGGGTCGGTTCTGGATAATGACATCACCATCATTTGATCTATTGCTACTACCATCTCGGTCACTTTCCAGCGATGGACAAGGCTCTGATAGTGCAGCCATGGGGGATCTGCAAGGTAGCTCTATCGGTAAGTATCTTCCCAGGTCGATTTTCTCCCGAACCCATAGATGCGGCTTGATACTAGGTTCATCGTGAAGGCCCGCAAAAGGTTGTTCCTGCGTTCAAGACGATGAGTGTCTTGGGCTAGAAATAAGCGGATGCTTCTGCTTACGTAGGAAGGTCGTTGAGCGCCAGGGCTAGTCTTAGCGAATTCGTGCTCGAGTTCATCAAAGAGAACATCCAGGTCCTTGTATAATGATCTCCAGGCGATAGTTTCGCTGCTGGTAAGGGTAGCGAAAACGTCGCTCGAAGACCTGGTTCCCCATCTGCTATGGTAGGATGGCAAAATGTCTAGAGACTGTTTTCAGTTCAGCGTTAGCTTGCGGGGTCTGGCGAGACGGGAAACGGCCCACTACAGAGGCGGCTTGGCTTACCTGCTCATCGCTGCCGCAAACGTACTGCTCTAAAGGGTGAGTTAGGGCCATTACACCTCGGCCAGAATCTGCCAGGTGCTAAATTAAAAAACGATGGTAATGGGAGTTGGATGGAGGAAGCAAAAGGCAACAAGGCGAGAAGGTCAATTAATAACAAAACTCTGTCCGCATCATTCGACATGGCCTGGACTTGTCGGTGGCTGCAGACAAATGGTCAAGAGAGCCGGTAGGCTCACTAAGGGGCTGAATCTGCGCTGCCCAGGCTGAGAACAGCAATTATATCAGCGCTAGTTGTCTGTAACCAGAGACATTCAGCCGCTGATTCCCCGCACTAACAGAAAAACCGCTTACTTTTGTCTCTACCTGCCGACAAATGATGTCGCCTCAGACACGATTGCAATTTCTTCGCGTCCTCAATTGACAGCACGTTTCCCCTACAGTCAAGACTTTATTTGTCTGCGGCTAGGCAGTATTTGTCTGCCACAACCGTTCGAGTCGTTATTTGTCACTAGCCACGGACTTTCACTGCACTTTTATATCACCATCACAGTCGTCTTACAAGATGGGAATCATCTTTTCTATTAAATCGTTTGCCTTACTCCAACTGTTCTTACCACAATGAGTGAACATACATCAACCAATACGGAAGCCTCAATGCTCTATGTGGTTATCTTCGAATCGCCCAACGGGACCCTCCATGCGACCCACCTCACGTTCGCACAGGACGATCACCCAGAGAAACTGGCAATTGACATCGCTAGCGCTTACAAGCAGCATATGAATAGGCTCAAGCGAATACTGTTCCGGGTGATCCTTTTGAAGAAACCTGATGTTTCTATTGTCAAGCTATCGGGTGTAAGTCCATTCCATCCTCCACCCACCCGCGCGTCTGTGTTCATTTCCAGGCCAATCAGGTGGGGCGTATTGAAAACTCAGCCTATAGGGTAAATACCTTGTCTTCAATCGAAACTAAACTTTGGAATCAGGTCACAGATGTTTCGCTCATCTATCGTACGAAACAGCAGTTCTTCTTCCAGAACAAAGTCCATGATCCGACCCTTTCATCTGCCATTCGGAAGCCTGCCGTCTTGCGCTGCGTCAACCGAGATGCCTTCTGTCGCAAATACAAGAACGTCTTTCTTGAGGCTGATGATGCGGTTCCTGAGTCTGTTATCCTCGTCCATCAGATCAATGATCCGATTGCTTCCAAGGTAGTCGGTATCGCAGGATCTATTTTCTCTATCACTCTTGGTTTGCTTGGCGCGTTTGTACTCTAGCTACCAGATGGGTCAGGTTTATGTAAAGTTGGATTACGTGGTATGCTATTGATGCAAAAGTGCAGTTTGTATTCAGGAAATTTAGATGTTGTATGATTTACCGGTGCCTCTCGATTACTTTTCACCAAGCATGACGGAAAGTCTATAAGGGCGAATTGCTTCATGGGAAATGATAGATAAGATATGCATTAATCATGAATTTTGTATCTACACTAATCGTCAAGTATATACTTGTAAACGTCAAAGATCTATTGTCCAATGGACAAAGTTCCCTCGAGAGGAAGGTCTCGACTGCTTCGTCCAACATAAACAGCATAGTCACCCTGCTGAAGCTGCCACTCCTGCGCAACAACATCCCAAACACTCAAATCACGACGAGTAAGCTCAAAGGTAACTGTGGTAGCCTCTCCAGCCTTGATAGTAGGCTTCTTGAAACCGCGAAGCTGCTTGGCGGGGTTCTCCTTGCCGGGAACACCAACGTACAACTGCGCGACTTCCTTGCCGTCGACATCGCCGGTGTTGCTGACCTTGACAGTAACAGTAGCGACAATATCCCAAAGGTCGGTACGTCCACCCTCGGTGAGAGCACCGGTGGGATACTCCGCAGAATTGGCGTCGGACTTGGAGAACTCGAGGTCGGCGTACTCGAAGGTAGTATAGCTGAGGCCGAAACCGAATTCGTAGCGAGGAGTAATGTTCTTAGCGTCAAAGTGACGGTAGTCCGTAAAGACACCCTCAGTAAAGTCAGATTGGGGGAAGTGCTGATATTCGTGAGGAGCCATGGTCAGATCTGCCTTGAGAGTGACACCGTAGTCAGTCTCGTTACGGGCAACAGTGTAAGGCAGGCGACCAGATGGGTTCTCGTCGCCATACAACAGAGACACAAGAGCTTCACCGCTGTCTTGACCGGGAAGGTGGGCGAAGATAACAGCGGTAATGTTAGGATGGCTGATGAAACCGTCGACGAGACGAGTACCAGCGTTGTGCAGGACGACAATAGTGTTGGCACACTTGTCGGCGACGTTGTTGATCAGGCTATCAGTGTAGTCATCAGTCAAACCGGGCCTATCCCAACCCTCACTAGCCCAAGCGTTACCAGCGACGATACAAGCTTCAGTAGTAGGATTGACAGCAGGATCCCAGCTCTCAAAGTCCCAGAACACAGCAGTGCCCTCCTTTCGCGCGCGATAAAGAAGAGCATCGAAAGGTGCACTCATGGAACTAGCAGCACTAGCACCAGAGCCACCAGCAGTGAAAAGGGTACCGTTAGGAGCGATGGCAGAGTAGGTAACACTCAAGTTACCCATGAAGCCAGTGTTGAGTTCAGTGATGTTGGCAGTCTGGGCACCGACGGACCAGGCAGAGAACATGGCGCCTTCGACCTTGGCTTCGGGGGTGTTCTTGTCAGGTGCCTTATGGGAGTAGCCGAAGAGAGAGATCATCTTCATGTTGGGCTTGAAGGGAAGGGTCTTGTTGGTGTTCTTGACCAGGACGTGACCTTCGACGGCGCCATCCCAGAGGGTGGACTTGGAGCTCGCGTTGCGGGCGTCGACGATGGGGTGGGGGATGAGAAGGTTGGCAGCAATGCCATGCCCGGGGGAGGGGAAGGATGAGTCATCTTGGTTGAACTGGAACCAAGGAGCAAGAATTCGTGTGATCATGTTGTCGAGCTGAGCCTCGGGAATAGTACCATTGTTGACACCAGCAGTAAGGTTTCCACCCCACAGCTTGTTGGTAGGCATGGCCATATCCATACCGGCCAAAGCAGAAGCCATTCCAGAGTGCTGAGCACCCCAGTCGGAAACAACAAAGCCCTGGAAACCTAGCTCACCCTTGAGCAGACCGTTAAGGAGCTTGGAGTTCTGGCACGCTTGGGAGTTGTTGGCACGGTTGTAACTGCACATAATGCTTCCAAGTCCGGCATGAACGGCGTCGGCGAAGGGCCTGTCGCAGTCAGTAAGTGAGTTCGTAATACCGTGGGACTTTGGATACTTACCACATGTAAAGCTCATGAAGAGTCTTGTCGTCAACGTTGGACGAGACGGGCTGTGCTTGAGTGATGGCAGCATTGAGACGATGCGTCTCCTGCTCCTGCGCAAGCCAATGCTTTCCACAAGCAATAACACCAGCATCCTGAATACCAACAACCGCCTCCCTACCAAGCTGCCCCGCAAGATAAGGATCATTAGAAAAGCCCTCCCAGTTCCTACCACCCTCGACTACACGACCAAGAGGTCCGAACACAGGTCCAAGAAGAATGTTGACGCCCTTGGTCTTGGCTTCGTTGCCCATGTAGTAACTCCGACTGTACGTTAATTCCTCGTTCCAGCTTGCGCCGACGTGGATGCCTGATGGGAAGGAAGAAACGTAGTCTGTGTTTCGAACACCATTTCCGGCGTCGTTGAGGCAGAGACCGGGGAAGTTGACGCGAGGAATGCCGGGGATGAATCCTGAGCAGCCGGTTGTTGATTGGCCGCCTGCTGTGAGGTTGACCTTCTCTTCGAGAGTCAACTGGGCGACTAGGCCCTTGGCTTTGGTGATGGCATCAGCCCAGGCACCAACCTCAGCTTGTTCCGCTTTAAACACGTTAGTAACAGTTTGGTACTAGAGAACGAAGGTGCTCACGTGTTGGGTAAACAGGCTCGGATTGTCCATAGAAATGAGTATCATCAGTGATAACATTCGCAGCCAGAGCCAAAGTCAGAAACGGCAAGGCCACAAGGCCAGAGACAGAAGTAGGATACATGACGAGAAATGAATTGTCTGGTCTCGATACCGAACAACAACATTTGGAGTTGGGTTCACATCTTTTATATTGCATGAACGCACAGTTGTCTAATCTCAATCAAACCACTCCGCCGGTAATTCCCCGCCCATCGGCCAACTTCACATATCATCCCGTCACCTGTCCATAGCCTCGGGCCACAACTCAAAAATGCGGTGCTTCGTGTATGGATCAGGCTCTTGTGATGGAACTTGTTCCTGCAATGGTAGCATCGTCCACAAAATCATTAATAAACATTCGGGCCTTTTCTTTTCAGTTACGGGTCAACTGACGTTAGTCTTTTCGTCCCCATAGCCTCACTAACTGTCTCGGGAATAGCATCACTAAAGTGACAGGCCATATCCCCATCTTTCTCCACCTCCGCTTTTCCAATCTGGGGTTGTATTTACCCCAGGTTTACCCGTAGTCGGAACGGTCCCCCATAAGAGGTTAGAGTACAGTTGGGATCAGGTTAGGTACGGCGAAGATGAAGTTGCCGTGATTTATTGCCGATTTTCAGCTTTTGACTAAACTTGCAACCTCCATTAATGTTTTTCGGGAAGAGGGTTTATTTCTTCCGTGATCGGCGGTCTGTAAATGAAGGGCCGGAGGTCTTTGCTCTGTCTCGTTGTGGTGGGGTTTAATGATTTTTTTACCAGGGTTACAAACTCAGTGATCCAGATAGTGGGTAATTTACACCGTTGAATGCTAATTTTCCGTCTTCTTTTGGCATTTTCCCGTGCTGGGCGTTTTGATTCACGTAATTGAGATGAAACTGTGTGAGGACATTGAAAATATCGTAGAGCCAAGGCTGGCTTCCGTCGGTGTAAGAATAGTGAAATGTATCCTGAGAATCTCTTTGGTGGTCCAGGGTATGAAGTTTGGCATTGCTTGGCTGACACAATAACAATTATTACTCGAAAGCAGTTGTTAATAATTGACCGAGCTGAGACGAGGTAGGACCGAGATCTGATAGACATATTCGTGAACTATAGACAGATGAGCGGATGTGACTGGATAGTCAAGTGTCGTAGCTGCATGACGTCGAGTTGAGAATCGCGCTAAGCTGGGCTGAAGGATCGACTCCATCACCGATAGGACGTTATAGTTCTGAGACAATACAACTGAACGGGAGATCAACGGTAAGGTTTTAAACTATTTTTTGTCAGATCGCTTAATTACACGGAACTTAAAGCGTCGCACTGCGTCCAAGTGGTTGCACCGTATTGAAGATCGATCAGATATCGCCTACAGGTGAGCTCTTAGAGTCAGTGGTCAGTTTACGTCTAGGCCTGCCAGACTCGGCAGTAAGCGATCTTTAGTCTCTATAAAGTTTATGATCTACCTGGGCGGAATCCTTCCGCCTTGCTAGCTGCTTTTTATGCAGATCTACGGATACAGCCAAGGAATAGATATGCGGGTGGCTTTCAATGTCCTCGACATCAACCAGCCCCTGGGGATATCCTCACAAAATTTGTTAATCAAAGTACATAGTCTAGAATATAGAATGAATTTTGGAATGGTAGCATCTCGTTAAGTACTAGTAAATTTAATGGTAAACATTGAAAAGGTAGCAGCTAGGTGATACCAAAAATCACAAATGGTTTATTCCAGCCCGAGCCATGGCATGAATTTCCCTACAGATCTAAACCCTCCTGTCTATATATGTCCTAGACTTCAGATTACCAAGATGAATATAAGCATAAGAAATGGAGACAATTATATTCTCTTTCATAACATCCTACTGATAAATCAGTCCCTGTGATTGCTTGACGGTGGAGGTCCAGGGTATGCGTGGCAGGGGTCGTTCAAAAACACAGGAAGGTAAGAATCATGTTCACTCAAAGTGCTACTTGATACAAGAATCAATGATGCAAAGTTGTCCTTAACATTCAAGTAAGTACATCGAGGCCCTGGTCAAATGTGCAGACCTGACAAATTGTACCAGCTGCGGATTATACCACATGCATGCGATCAAGGCTTTTTACCTGGCATAAGCAAATGTTCCAAAGATAGAGTTCCTGCTTCCCGAACACATTGCCTTTAGCTGCGCCATGTTTGGACTGGCCATTCAAATAGATGAGTCCATTAGCCATCCCATCAGGTGAAGTTCTTGCAAACCCCTGGAGGGCGTGGCGGGTTCCCATGTCGCGGGACGGGAGTAAGTTCATCATAGTGGGCTACCTAGATGTGTTCTTTAATGCTCACAGTCCTTCAGATAATTATTGCGTTTATCGCTGTCTTCCTCCTGACACTTATTGACGTCGTCACAGCATATCTTATCCTTACCCTACCTACAAATTGATAGTCGCCAGTTCAACGAATATTCCTGGGGATGGTAGGCATACAAATCCTAGATACTACAAAGACTTGCAACCACTGTAAAGTCGCCGGAGATCATAGGAAAAATATTCTCTACCGCCAAATTCGGACTTTCCTAGGCATCGCAATTGACACATCAACTTTTTCTTCTCGAGGCAGGCACATACTCAAAAGTTCCTGTGTTGGTCCGTTGGCCCTCGTATCAAAGGTGCCTCAAGTATACATCAATCGACCAATAATAACACTAGAAGCCATTTAAAATGAGGCCACTCAAGTCACTGTTGTAAGATAGCCGTGGGTTACCAGGATCATTGCGGGGTTCAGGCGGAGAGAAGACCACTGTGATCAGCATGCCGTTTCTATAATAGGGACTCGGCATATCGTAACGACAATTAAAGCCGTATCATTTGCGTATGTTGTGAAAAAATACGAATAATAACGTTCCATCCGGAAAAACACAAACGAGACCTTCCCAAACGAACGAGCCGCTCTACAATCCATATTTAGCCATAATGTTATGACAGTAACAATTGTAGCAAGCTAGAAAATACAAGGTTCCAAACGGTAGTGACGCAGGCAGGTATTGATAGTATTTATGACAAACTTTAATCTATCTACCTGGACAGGTATTTTCGCAGGTGAAGATCGATTTTGACCCTAACTACCAGTGAAGTGTCGATAGGGCTGTTGAGACAGTCATCCAACTGATGGCACCTTTTGTAGCAAAGACCAGCTAGGTAGTCTCCGCCTTCCAAGACCTTTGCCTCCTGAATCATATCCTCACGATCTACATATGTACTTCGACAGCGGGTACCTTCTTATTGTTGGCGCAGCTGCAGAAAATCTCGCAATTTTGCAGAACACCCGGGGGGCATGTGTTACCATCACCGGCGCAATGCATGATATCGCCCCAGCAGACACAAGAGCAATTGGTCTCGCACGCCTCCTCGCCCGCGCCATCAGCGCAGTTGATTTCCTGGGAGAAAACACCGGTGATGAACACGGCGCTGCTCAAGGACAAGATCACTGTTGAGGCAGAGTACTTCATCTTTCCTGACTGCGTGAAGGGTCCTTATTCCTTTTTCGGTTATCTCCTCTAGGTGACGTCGCGTTAGAAGCTTCCTTGTATTTGTCTTGAACATTCACGCTTACCTTACTATTGGGCTTGTAGAACTGACTCTTATAATTCCTGTTTCGATAGTAAAGGTGAACCATATCAGACAGACGGATAAGGCCTTCTTATACCTTGTCATTGCGCTCTCATCAGTCAATTGACGGAATCATCAGACATGACTGTACATACCTAAATAGTCATGTTCGTCTGAGCGTACCTTGGCAACCAGGCGTCAGCATCGCTCATGGGTCCATTTGACAGTGTTCTATATTGCAGTGTATTGACGACTGCAGATCATTCACTTTGTGGTCTACCTCATACCATACTCGGATAAATGTGCTGAGACAACCCACGAATGTCGGCGGCTCCCAACCACACCCACGGGAGAAACGGCTCCGTGTGATCGACAAGTTGGACGTCATCGCGCGCCCTATCTATAGGGTGCCTGACAAATTGGAACATGTGATATCTGGATTTTGATGACATAATTCTAGGTCATTGCGAGACGTTCCATCCTATTCCAAACAAAAACCCAACGAGTTGTTGCGTGACTCTCAATGTAAGTAACCTAGAAGGTAGCATCAGTTCCCAACTCTTCCCTCCACTTCTACGCTTCATCGACCCCTCGCAATAGACATTTCAATATCATGGACTCAAGCGGTCAACTTTCACTGAAGGACGCACCCTTTACAGCGACATTATCAGAGAGACGCGTTGTTATCACAGCGCTACATGTTGGTGACGACTTTCTATTAGTCACCTCTGCGAGTGGATGTGTCTATAGAGTTGACCTAGTGACGGAGTCTGTCGAAGTCCTCGCGCAAGTGAAAGACGTTTGGAGTCTTGCTTGTCTGGACAGCAGTGTTATCTTTGGCAGTTTGAATGGCGAAATCCATGTTCTTGACATAAACAACCGGTAAGAGCCCTGTCAGCGAACTCTCTTCTGGATCATAATGGAAAGGCGACTAAAAGATAGTATTAGAGCAAACTTGAATTCGGTCAAAGCGCACGATTCGGCTGTACGCTGCATTGCCATTCTTGAAAGCGGCATTATCGTTTCTGGCTCCCGAGACGGTACTATTCGACTCTGGACTCTTGAATCCGGCAAACTCGAGCCACGCAACGTTCTCCGTGGACATACTGCCGAAGTGCGAAATATCCAAGTTCATGGCGACGTGATTGTATCCGGCAGTTATGACGCAGATGCTCGGGTATGGAGTGCCCAGACAGGAGAGTGCTTGCACATTCTTCACGGTCATAGACGTCATGTCCATGGCCTGGCGTTTGACGGGAAGAGAGTTGCCACCAGCAGCACTGACGGTGACATTCGCGTGTGGGACTCGGAGACTGGGTAGGTTTTCACGTCAACTGAGTGGACAATCATCTATCTAACTCGAATATCTTTTTTAGAAGCTGTACAGCCACATTCGTGGGCCGCGGAAGCAAAGCTAAAAACGTATCGCATCTCCGTTTAGTTGGAGATACCCTCATCTCAGGAGGGTCAGATGGGTCTGTCAGAGCGTGGTCTTTGTCTCCGCTGGACGTCAGTCCAAAGGAGCTGGCAAGCTCTGATGGCAATGACACTGCTATCAGCGCAATAAAAGTTCAGGGGCGACATGTTATTGCCGGCACCACAGCAGGATCTGTTAAGATCATCGACCGTCAGTCCTGTGAGATGCTTCACTCATGGACCGACGGGACCTGTGGCATTGCCGTATTTCAGGTCGGCTTTACCCTTGAGCAAAGCCCATTTGCGGTTTACCTGAAGGACGAGTCTGTTCTAGTAACTGTGTTCTAGCGGCTGAGTAGCTGTTTCTCAAGTATTTGCACAATCTTACCATACTTTGTCAGGACTTAATGTTCAAATACGTCATTACAATGCATTTGATGAAAGATAGTAGCTAAGAGATGCCCATCTTTTGACACCGATATCAACAACTGATCCCATCACGTGCATGTTATTCTTGCCACTCTAGATTTCGCACCCTTCCGCAAAGGCAAACCGGGAACAGCCATACGACGCTCTTCGCATGCCCAAGAGCAAGGAGTAAGGTCATTCGTCACTGAGTCTACCTTGCACCGGAAGGCATCTGTATTGTCGATACCATTACGATCCTCGATGGTAGACCCAACAATACTGCGACAGTGGCCCTGTGTCCCTTGGCCATCGCGACTAATAGTGAGTGATGATATCTTTCTCCACCTCCGTCAATACCAGTGGTTACTTTGAGCCTCGTCCGATGAGCTTAGAAAGCCTCATACTACCGGGGATTTAAAGAACATCTGCATCTGGACTAAGCCTACGATCTTCATACTTCTCAAAAATATTAAAAATTCGCACCCATTTCGTAACAGGGAAGTCAAGGATAAAACTTTGCTGTATGATCATCGGTTGGTGCTACCGATTCGACGTGACGCCAGTGGCTAAAAGACCTCTTCTGCTGCCTTGCGCCATAAGAGCATGTCGAAGGTTTTGCCCAATGAAGATGATAGGTGGTATGAATCAGAGTCACAAGGTTTGAAATATGGAAGCCTAAACAGCTGTAAACTTTAGTAACTCAGCTCGTAGCTCTAAAAAGAGTCGAAGATTTCCTCTTCATCAGAAATACCGATGCCCAAACTCCCATGCAATCAATCCTTACTTATCAACTCAATCAACCGCAACAATATCCTCAAACATGGGCTCAACCACCCCACCACAATTCGCTGACATGAAAGTAGCCGCACAGGCTCTTTCATGCATCCTCATCCAGAACGACATCCAATTTACATCTATCGGCGGCGGTCGCTCGACTTCCGATGTCGATGTTTATATGGATAGGGATATCAACACCATCCGAGACCGTTTTGAGCAGATTGTCTGTACGGCGGACTCCCGGTTCATCGTTAATGGCTTGAAGGTATTCTTTGTTCCCGGCGAGGGAAAGGAGTGTATAACTATTGAGACTCTTGCGCTTGGAACTCTTGGTCTACCTCGTAAGATCTTTTCATTCTACCCAGATGATGGTATGTCATTCTCTTATCATTTGTCGATTGTGTCTAACATCTTCCAGGAACTATCCCATCCTCATTCCCGACGTCCTCATTCTCACCAAAATGAAGCGCGCCGTCCAATACATCGGAAGTACACGACCACAGTCGCTGACGAGATACAAATCTGGCGTTCACGACATTGTCCACCTACTAAACTGGCCCAACACACACAGCCACAAGATCGACTTTGTAACGTACGACACTGCATCGCCACTAAGACTATACGACGCGGTGGGAAGGATGCGAAATTACTGGGTTACCCTTGGCCATGGCGAGCATGCTCAACTTCTGGATGACGCGTTAATGAGGAGGACGCCTTGAGCGTAAAGAGTACTGTTATCCACTCTGACACACATCAGATGCGACAAAATGACTAATGCACTTTGTTGGAGCATCGGCTGCCATGTATCATGGTTTGTTTTGCGTTGCAGGACTTATGGATGATCCTTCTGCTGACTTGTAATGGTTTGGCGTGATTAAAAAAGAGGGTTTATTCGCGTAATATGGGTCGTTAGTGGTCTATCATGTACTTCTGCGGCACAGGATCACCATAAGGCTGACTGTAATCAACAACTGCCAAACCTGTCCAGTGCTCACTTTGGAAATCAACTATATATACCATCATCATTTCAACCAGAATTACCATCACCACACTACCACAAGATCTCATTTATCCCCTAGTTTCAAAATGTTTTCTATCACAGAAAGGCCAGTCATCGCTATCATCCAAGGCGCATGGCATCGCAGACCTCACTACGAAGCCTTCACCCAAGCCTTGACATCCAAGGGCTACACAGTTCTTCAACCCGGGAACTCCACGGCTGGTCTAGTCAAGAACATCAAGGGAAAGACTCACTTGGATGACGTTGAAGTTATTCGACAGACAATCCAGCCTTCTCTGGACGAAGGAAAGAAGGTTGTCCTTGTTTGCCACAGTTATGGTGGCATTCCAGGATCTGCTGCTGCTGAGGGATACCAAATTCATGAGCGAGAAGCTAAGGGTTTGAAGGGTGGAATTGCTCATGTTGTTTATGTCGCTTCTTTTGCGTTGCCTGCGAAGGGTCTTTCTCTGTTGGCTGCTGTTGGAGGAAGATTTGGGCCTTTCTTAGACAGGACAGTGAGTCACGCCGCACATCTCTACTTTCCAATACTCACATCAGGTCTAGGATGATGCTCTGTATTTGAACGATGGAGCAAAAGATACATTCTACAACGATCTTCCTTCCGACGAAGCCGATAAAGCCCTAGCAAATTGCGCTCTCCAAAGTACCGCTAGTCTCGAAACACCAGCAGACTTTGTCGCGACTGACATCACTGTACCAAAGACTTATGTCGTCTGCGATATAGACCACTGTATTCCACTGGAGGGACAGAAGGCTATGGCTGGGGCGATGGGCGACGGGGTTCAGATTGAGACGATTCATGCTGGACACGTTCCATTTTTAAGTCAGGAAGCTATGAGGAAGGTGATCGATATCGTTAAAAAGGTCTCTCAGTGAACCTATATCTCTTGTCAAGCATTCTATAGACTGCTGAGATTCGGAATACCTCTGACACCATTTCTGTCAGGCCAAGCTTCAATAGCCTACGGGCCCCCTGTAACTGGGTACTGCCTACATTGTCTAAGAACTACAGACTTTGTAGCTTTCTCTACTTCCTAAGGTAAAATAGTGAACTGCCTCTTGAAGCTTGGTTGAATAAAATGATTGAGATTCTTCAGGAAATTACATTTGTAAGAAGAACATAGTAACACCGATCCCAATAACATTATGTTAACCCGCCCTTGAGTGAAACCCGACTGAGACAATTGCTGCGACAGAGAATAGTGTGGCTGATGGACCTTCTTGTGCCATTATTACCACTGTAACTGGCCCTCATCTCATTCTTTCAAGACTGCAAATTGCTCTGTCCTTTGTCAAATGGCGACACAGGTTTCACCGAAGCGCTTTTTCGGCTTTCCAAGACTTCCAACCGATTGTATCAGAGCAACCGACGAAATAAGCAGGGATAAGCCGCCACCAAATTCCAATGTCAAAGTTACACAAAGACCTTTCGGGTTATCATTGGAAACATCGTCTCCAGCGCCTGCTATATCACTCCAAAGAGGAATTTGTATGTCTTTATCGATCGACTAATCGTTATCTCTCTCTCTAGCATCTCACTGATCGAGTTGATCATGCCCTGCATGCAACTCTACTGAAGCGACTTTGCAGAGGGCATCTGAAACAGGCTGAGGATGCGGGGAAAGTGATATTTCAAGCACCACTGACATGGTTGCATGACCGGTGAGCAATTCCTCCGGTGGGGATGGTAGGGTTGAGAGTGGAAAGTGTACTTTTCCATAGCCTGATTCTTCTTATATCAGTTAGTCAGCGCCTTGGCCTCTGGCTCTCGAGGATCAAATACTTTTTGAGCTAATGATAGCACCCTGGCTAGAGGGACTGATATTGACAGGACATTCGCCGTCGGATATCGCAGCGCAGCCGTGAAGCGACGATACAAAGAATTTGGTCGGATCTGCAGACATCGTTGGAAAGACTGGTGCTGTTAATGGGCTGCAGATGATTGATTGCTGAGGGCAACTGATTATAATGATGATATCTGGCTAATTTATGTTGCGGGGTCAACGGAAAGTGATTGGGTAAAGGTTTCACTGAACACATCACTGTGCGACAGGCCTCAGCGTCATAGCATTGGTACTTATAGCCTTACATTGCGACGCCAAATATTTGAAGGGAGTGTCAAATGAGTAGTCTGACATGAGTGTCAGATTGCGTGATCACTTTTGCTGGAGTCAGAGCTGACCAGCGCGGTTTCTTGGTCCCTGGTTCCAGATTGATCAAACGTAGACTAGTCCTCTTTTGTTAGGTGAGTATGAGGCACAGAGTCGTATTCAAAGCAGCGGTGTAGCAGGAAAGATCAATTCTTTCTGTAAATTTGGTTATTCGGGCTCTGAGAATGAAACTGAGGCCACCCACACTCTTCACAAACAGAGAGTGTGCCTACTACCTCCGATAGGTGCTGACGCTGATAACAGATTGAGGGAATTGGAACTTTTGTGCTACTTGGCATGTCTTCAGCTGACCCTGAGGAGGGTTACGATACGATGTCATTGAGGCTCTGCTCCAGGGTTGTTAATTTGACTGCTGATAAAAGAGGGCTGCCTAGCGCCACAATGTAACTACACAATAGTGCCGCTGCAGTGAGATTAGGCGTTTAGGCCAAGAGATGTCATAATTAGGCTCCGCGAAAAGACTACAGAGGAAAGTGTGATTGATCGGAACTATAAATGTGACCTTCGTATACACCGTTCATATTCGCTCTTACACCCAACCACACTTCCATCATCATGTCTGACATCGAGATCTGTACACAAATATCCGTCGATAGCCCACTGGCTGACCAACTCTCTATTCAAGAAAACCCAGAAAACAGCCGTTTTCCGACTGGATATGACGCAGAACCATATGGCCAGCGCCTTACCGCTCCTGTAGGGCGCCTGTGGAGAAACAATCGCGATGTCCGCGTCAGAATTATCAATGCTTCTGAGAAGATCGAGCGCAGAATCAAAAAGTACGCTCAAGAATGGAACAATTGTTCAGGTGTAAAATTCATCTTCGTGGTTTCAGACGATGCAGAGGTCCGCGTCAACGTCGACAGAAGCAGACAAACCTGGTCTTGTATCGGCACCGAGTGCCTCGCAATACCACAGAATCTACCTACCATGAACTTTGGCTGGCTGACCGACAATACCCAAGAGACTGAGTTTGCGCGTGTTATCCTTCATGGGTTTGGGCATGCCCTTGGTCATATTCATGAACATCAGTCTCCTGTAGCAGGCATTCCATGGGACAAACCAAAGGTTTACCAATACTATGCAAACCACTTGGATTGGTCCACTGATATGGTGGATCGAAATATCTTCGACTACTATCACTACCCGCATTGGAGAGCGAGTCATTTTGACCGGCTATCAATCATGACATATGCGATACCTGCATCCCTTACCACCAACGGATTCTTCACAGCCGCAAATACCAGACTGTCTAGAAGTGACAAGGAGTTCATCGCATATCTATATCCATCAGAAGGTACTTCAGCTATGGATCAATCAGGATCAACGTCATTACATCCAGTATCAGAGAGCGGTCGCCCAGAACTTGTACAATCGCCTCTTGTGTGTGGAGCGAAGGATCTCCCAAGTATCCGAGCAGATCAGGGTGCACTCAAAGACATCCAAGCATTTTCAGCCGTACCGCAGACAGACTCCGGTTATGTTTCTACTGCTGCCAATATCATCCACGACAATGATTTCGTTGACGACTGCATTGGTGATACCAGCACTGAATACTCTACAACATCAAGCGCGAACTTTATGGATGCCGATGCCTACATCGAGAGATTTGCACTCCATTTGGCTAGACATACTAGTGGCTTGACAGCTGAGCAAGAAACGCAAAGCCGAATCTCTACTATTCTCCCTTCTTTACTGAAGGCTTTTGCCCTGCAAGTCGGTCATCAGTCTCAAACATCTTTCGACAGAACAGTTATGGCTTTTGTCCATAAATATAGAAGGTAAGCCATTAAGTTGGATGATCTGGGAACACAGGCTAGGCCGTTCAGACTGAATACGCTTCTAACGATATATGACTTAGGGATATTGCCGAGAAATTCAAGAATATACATTTTGGCCAAGATGAGACTATAGATCGGCGTGGTTTCTTGAATGCCTGGCTCGAACGGGTAGAGTCTCCACTGGCAGATCAGGAGGACGAACAAATCTGCCCGTCAAGCCCGGAACCAGCGAGCAGAGAACAAAGCCCTGAGCAGCTTGTTAGTCCCGTTTCGTTTGAAGTGAGTGCAATCCTTCAGACCACAGCCTTCGATTGGCTACTGTCTCGGCTATTGAAAGAGTTTCAATTGACCCCGACAACGCCGAATGCCATGCAGTCAATTGGCGAGACTATACTAGCAGCTCTTCCGCCAGCCCGTTCCATCAGCAGAAAGACCCTTCCTCCAACGTACCGCGTTTCCATTGAGCTTGATTGTAAACTATTTCAGTTCTTTGAGAGGCAGAAGTACTCGAGGCATCCGCATGAAGTACTTGATGGCGTTGTAACCTTGACAGGATCCCTTGACGACGCTCAGGCTGCTACTTGCGGCCAGTACCTCTCCCAAACCTGGTCGTCTACAGCACCACACATGATGGAGCTGTTGAAAGACTGTCTGATGGTGGAGCATGGATGTCAACGATCGAGTAGGTCATCAAACCCGAAATCTAAATAATCGCCTTCACTAACACGTCGTCAGTGTTGTACCCAGATGGAACCACTCTGAAATTGAGTGTTCACACCTCTCAGTTGATAGCGGAAGTCAACGGAGTGGCTGCTACTGTTGCGGAAATTGGAGAACAGCTCGCCTGGCTGGGATCCACTTTCCGAGAGCGACCAGAAATGGATGGACTTGCATATTGCACACCAGACATCATCACTCTACCGATTGATTCACCGTCATCCCACTCTGACCTTCGACCTTCTCAAGATGCTGTTTTCAGAATACGCTTCCTCGTGGAGATGGTTGAGGGAAACCGAAACTTCAACGGTCAATGTTGGCAGTCTCTGTTCAAGAGTTCAATCATTGTGAAGGGATACCCTATTCCACAACGAAATGAATGGAACGTTGGACTAGAAGCTAGCCTGGAAGTTATGGCTGGCATTGCTCGAGTTGACCAGATACACACATTTGACGACAGGTTTTACATCAAAGGTTATTCCACGATGCTGGTCCCTACTCGTCGTTCCCGCGATATCCAATACTGGCATTTAATCCATCATACAGATGGCGGTCGACTATCTCACTTCGCTACCGATACAGTCGAGGAGCGATATGTAGGGAGTCCGAATGACTTGAAACAATTTCGGCATATTCTCGGGTGGTGCTCACAGGCGGAGTCTTTTTCGGGTATGAGTATCTACAATGTCTTCCTATGGTATTGTTACTGATTTTGTTGTCTTGTCAGGATTACTCGATTCGACCCGCACACTGGTGAGTTGCTCAATGCTCCCAAAATGCGCCAAGAATTCGGTCCTCGCTGGGGAAGTTTATAAGAGAGGACGCCCCATACCAAAAACATTCAACTTCTTTCCTGTGACGGGGGATATAGCGCCGTCAATAAGTTCGAGTGACCTTTTCTTCCGACTCCGGCTGCTAGAGGCACAGTTTTTCCTTCTTTGGGACGAGAAGGAGAAGCGAGGATGGCTTGTCAATGGAGCTACTGCCTTGCTACATGCTGTGGAAGAATGCGTCGAACCTGATATAAACGGAGATTCCCGGTCTGCGGTCTTGTTCAGGGGACATGGCTCTGGAAAGATATGCGACAACTATAGACGATCGGCTCTACAGATACTGAACGATGAGAAGTACCAGAGTATTCCGTTGTACGGTCATGGAAACGGGCACGCCACCATCAGAGATAAGGTCAAAGAGCTGTGCAGCATATTGGAATACTTTATCGATTTGCAGAACCATGCAAAAACGAATGACAAACTCCATGGTAAGCCTCGAAAGCACCTGGAGGGCTGGGACTTCGAGGATCTAGTCAGCAATTTTCGGCCTTTCCATGCACGACAGACTACCCTAGAAAGATTAGGGAAAGAGTGGGTCGACTTCATCCGAGCGATTAAAGCGGTGACGCTCTTTGGACAAGGCTTTGGTGACATCATTCGGCCGCACGGAACCTGCCAGGAATGGACCACCCTGCCGAAAGGAAGATACTATATTGCGATACTAATCTCTGATCTACGCAAGGTGCTCAAAGAGCATGGGAATTGTGTTGATGGCTACCTTCGACTCGGTGATGACTTGATAATGCATTCTGTAACACCCATGTCTGGCTTTTGCAGATGTGAAGAACTGGGTCAAGATACCGATAAGAACGACCGTTGCGAGCCAGTACAGACATGCTTACCCTTGAGGTTAGCTGAGTTTCTGAAGTCGGGAAAGAGCAAGATGCCAGACAACAATGAGGGTGCTCTAATATTTGGGCACCACTCCCAGTTTCCATGGTTTTGGGGCGATGCCGGCGATCCCAAGAAAGGGCAAGACAATGAAGTGGTTTGGTCCCCAATAGCGATAGAAAACAGGACCTTATCACCTGATAGCGGTATCGGTTCGTCTATGTCCAGATCCCAGGATGAGACTGGTGATCAGCCGAGGGCGAGGTCAGATGACAGTTTTACTGAGCCTCCATCGAAGAAGCACAAAACGACCACTCATGTTCTTCCACTGGAACCTTCATCTCCTACAAATAAGCAAAAGAGTCATGTGGGGATTATATGTGCTTTACCACACGAGCTAGCAGCAGTCAGGGCGAGTTTTGATGTGACTCTGGAAACATACTTGAAAGTCAAGGATGACAACAATTGCTATTTTACTGGCAAGATCGCTCACCACAACGTTGTAGCTACATGTCTTCCAATCCTAGGAATGGGAACCAACGATGCAGCATCGACTGCTAAAGACATGAGCCGCAGTTTTAGTCCGTCATTATGTCTTCTGGTCGGCATAGGTGGAGGCGTGCCTTCAGAAGAGCACGACATACGACTTGGCGATGTGGTTGTGGGGACCTCGATTATCCAGTACGACTTCGGCAGTGAAACAGAAGAGAACTTCCGGGTCAAGGACCGAGTTCTACAAAGCTCTCCTCCCTACGTAGGGAGTATAGTCAGCTCCCTGTGTTCTGAACAAGGTCTTATACGCAGCTCAATTGACCAGTACCTTGCCGAAATCATCGGAAAGGATGGTATGACTCAATACTACCGTCCAGGGCACGACCGAGATGTCCTTGCTCTGTCCTGCTTAGCCTGTCGCTCAGTACGGGAACCTTGCAGCCATTTTAAAGGGCGAGAAAAACGAAAGGATCCTGTGGTCAAGGTTCACTACGGAAAGATTGCATCAGGCAACAGAGTTATCAAATGTGCAGTGTTCCGAGATGAGATTGCGGCCAAGCATAACGTAAGGTGTTTCGAGATGGAAGGTGCTGGCATTGCCAACACTATGCCTTATCTTGTCGTTCGCGGCATTAGCGATTACTGTGATGGGAATAAGAACGATGAATGGCACAAATATGCAGCTGCAACAGCAGCAGCGTACGCGAAGTTACTACTCAGCAAGTACCATTACTAAGGTAGAACCAGGTAGATTAGTAAAAGCTACAGGTGAATCTACAAGGACATAAAATTAATTCTCCATGTTGATTGTTATAAGTCCCACAGTTACCTGATAGTAAGGTTTCCATCTTGTCTTACACTTTTCAAGCGCTATGACTCCGATGCTTACACGGGACCTTTTTTTGCTTTGCCTTGCCAATTGCCCTAATATTAGGTTTCGGCTGTGCATCCTACAGTTACCTTTCAACTCAAAACACAGAGTCTTACCCTTCGCAAGTAATCTTTACATCACAACCACGTCAAATCCGACTTTCCCCCAGGCATCATAATCCTAAAAGGCCACCCCTTCGCAGCATAAATCTCCCCCACAATCCTCTCCAACCAAATCGTCGCCAAAACCGGAAACACAAACTCAAACCGCTCTCTCATAGCGACTTCAACAGCTGCATCCCACGATGCCCGTCCACCTTCATCATCACCCAACGCTATCTTTGCATGGGCTATAGAAAGATGAATAATCGCTGCTATCCATCCATGTCGGGAATTAAATGTTGATAGTGTTTCCATCGTTTGGCCGCTGAGTTGCCATAGTTGTAAAGCTTCGGGGAGGTTGCAGCGCTCGTGCTGGATTCGTGCTTGGAGGATTAGGCGACGCATTTTTATGACTTGGTCGTTCAGATCATCGAGCTCGGGCGGTTCAATGGTGATTAGTTCTTCAAGAAGTAAAGCCGCATCATCGAGTTGTCCAAGCCCGATGTATCCCTCCGCCATAGCCATACACAACCGTCTGAACGGCCTTCCCTTCCTCGCAGTCATCCCATTCAGCTCCACCTGCAAAACCTCAATCGCCTTGTCGTACTCATGCAACTCGCAGTGAATCTCAGCCAGTCTCGTAACGATCAACAACTTCGTATTATGCCTAATCGGCATCGTAGAGTTCAGCCATAAATGTTGTTCCAGACTCGCTCTCGTAGTTTTAAAATCCCCAATCGAATGGAAAAACTTTGCCGCAACACCCTGCAATCGTCTCGTAACTTCAATCTCGAAAGTCGAGAGTGGATGGATTCCTTGCCATGTATATATCGTCGCAGCAACATCCTTATCATACCGATGGATCTTATTCTCGATACTAGAGATGTGCAGTCTTCCTTTAAGCGCATTATCAGATCTCGTCGTCGCCTCCATCTCCGCGTCCAAAAACTCATTGATGATAGCATCCGAGCGCTCAAAGTTGCCGTCTTTGCCAGAGATTATACTGTCGAAGAGCGTTACGGAGGCTTGGTAGTAGAAGGACATATTTTTGCGAAGGAGGAATTTGGCGCGTGTTATGGCGGCTAGACGGATTGTGAAGAGGTCGCGTTCGCAGAAGAAGAGGAGGGCTTCGATTATGGCTGTTCGGAGGGATGAGGGGATGCGTTTTTGGGAGGTAAGATTGTCGAGGAGGGACCAAATTGCTTTTTTGAGTGGGAGGGGCCAGTTGACTTTTCCTTCGTAGCAAGGTGGACAGGCGAAACATAGTAGTCGGAGAGCTGTTGTTGCCCAGTCTTCCATCGTCTGCGGTGATAGACGTTCTGAAATTTCCTGTTGAGCTTGAGGGTGAAGAGATAGCGTGATTGTGCAGTCTTCCAGAGTTTGTTGAGTGACTTCAGGTCGTTGTCCAAGCTGCGACAAGACTTCATCGTTAGATAGTACTCCAACCAAGTCAGAGCTAAACCCAAAGTCGGTAGCAGCAATACTTTGTATCTCTCCCCCATCTGTCCAACGTCGCATAGGAATCTTGACAGTTTTGAGAAGATCAACAGGAACATTACTACCCCCCAGGGCGAGAATGAGAAGAAGACCTTGTTCAGACGGCAGGAAGCAATCGCTGAAGTCTGACAGCAAATTGCGATATGACAACGTGAGCGATGGATCTGCACTGTTAGTCTAGTAAGCGAGAAGCAGGGTACCACTCACCATTTAGCTGCTCCGTAATGAGCCGCTGCACGAAAAGCGTCAAATCAGGTGCGTCGGCTCCGATACCCTGCAGATGATCAAACGCTTCGTTATCTTCCATGTTGAGATATCTCTCATATCTAATCTGATTAGCACAATCTCTCGACTTCATCGGGGAGACTTACGTTGAAGCGGGTACTTCCAAGGGCAACCAAAGAACAGACCCAACACCACCAAGTCTTCTCGCAATCTTGATATACTTACTCCCCGCATATCTTAACTCGGACAATGTGCGTCCTTTGACGACATCAGCGACATCTTCCGCAATCCAAGCATCATCATTAATCTTGGACCTCAAAAATATCGTCACACAGGCAATTCGTCGTCGTAGTTCCTGAAGTAGTCCATCACCCTCCACAGTCCAAAAGGCCTTGGTATCACCCTCAAACCTCTGATACAATATCGAAATCTTAGTAAAGGTGATAGACTGCAGCGACAAAATCTTTGCAGTGCGCTGATTACTCGGAATAATCTGATACCGAACTTCCTTGGCGAGGGCTTTATTCCTGCCAAGAATGGCACGGATTGCTTCGAGGTGTTTGTTCAAGGATGAGGCCGGTACCGCGTCGGAGTTATCAATCTGTTTGCACAGACACGCCATCGTTGATGCGAGAGATAAAGCGAGATGATCTTTTTTTCACAGTGAGAAAGGGGATCAAGTTGTTGTTTATGGAGTCGTTATCCTTGCACTAGTGGGTCGTGGCGTCTCACCGTGAGAAAAATTGGTTGGAACGGGCGCCGATGGTCGGGGGACTAGCTTATTTGAGGTTTCGATTGGGGGATACCGACTGGTTGGAGAAGTTCATGCTATTGGACGAGAAGTCTTTCTGTTAGGAGACTCTTGTGGTATCTGCCCATCCAAGTCTGTGATCGAGGCTGAAAAGGATGGACAAAGACTATTTCTGACAATGGCACTTAACAGTCTCTTGCTAGCTTTTTTTAAACTGATGTTGGGCCCCGGAGGCGCCATGATATCCAGTGACTATATACCTCACCCTAACATCAAATGTACCTGATCAGCTCATCTCAGCTCTCCTGACACTTCAACGCTAAGTGGAGACTACTGATAATCTAGTGGGCCCAGACCAACGCCCTCAAACCTTGTTAAAAATTCCATCAACGGTTCCACCGAAGTTCGATCTGATAAAGAACCTGACATCCATTCCATCTGATAATCTTTTCCATCTCATCTCTCATCTCATCTTATCTCTTTCCCCTCCAGCCCAGTGTCTCATAATGGACTCTTCAAAGGAGGCCCGAGACGTCACCAATGTCGCAGCATCTGACCAATCAGACAATGAAGACCATGGCAAGAAACCGGTGCCAATGAGTATGAAAATACTCTCGGTCGTTATCGTTAGTATGATTGGTTTTGGTGGTCATTGGAGTAGTGGTGTTACTGGTGCTTTGAAAAGTACTTTGAAAAAGGTACGTTGATGCATGCCCCTTAATGATGGGTGGTAGCTAACCTATAGTAGGAACTTCACATTTCGAATACTCAATATGCCGTCCTTGACACAAGCGAGAACTTTATCAAGACTGCTCTCATTCTTGTTAGTGGTGTTCTCACAGATCGCTATGGCGGTGCGAGTATGTATCTTCCTTGTCCTCCAAATGACCTTATCGGGCTAACATCTCAGGCACCATGCTTTGGGGAAACGCCGTCTTCAGTTTAGGAGCCATCCTCGTCGCCGCAGCCACAACAGTCCGCTCCTTTAAATTCATGATCGGCGGCGCCGTAGTCCAAGCCCTCGGCGACGTAGCAACACAAGTTGCCCAATACAAAATCTTCTCCTCATGGTTCCCACCCTCCTCAGGCTTCGCTTCAACACTCGCCTTCGAACTAGGTATCGGCAAGATCGGTTCATTCGTCGGAAAAGCCACCGCCAACGTCATTGCGCAAAATCTTGGCGACTTCAGCTGGGCGTATTGGATGGCTGTGTTTATGAACTTGTTCACCAACGTTGCTACCCTATTCTTCTGGTGGTTTACACGCTGGTGTGAAAAGCGATATGCTGGCACCAAGGACCTTGCTACCGGGGAGAAATTGACGGAAAATAACAAGAAGTTTGAGATTGGAAAGATGTTGAGCTTGCCGTGGTCGTTTTGGATGGTTTGTTTGTTTTCACTATTCCAGACTTCCACGGCTAGTGTCTTTGCTTCCAACTCAACCGAATTGGCAGAGCAACGATTCAAGATCTCGGCTGTCAAGGCAGGCTGGTACGCGTCTATGTCTCAATACCTGGGCTTCTTTTTCGTACCCTTGATCGGCGTCTTTGTCGACATGTTTGGTCAACGACTTACGCTCATGCTTGTCTGTGGTTGCGGAATGCTCTTGTCCATGTGTCTAGTAGCATGGGGACCCAGCGTCTCTGGTACCGCCGCCAGTTTCGGAATCTTCGCAGTGGCTACATCATTCGGACCAACAGTCATCATCGACAGTATCCGCACAAGCATGTGGTACCAAGAAGTCTTTGGATCAGGCTACGCGATCAAGATTGCAATCAACAACAGCATGACGATCATCGTCGGCGTCATCTCCGGCGTGATCCAAGACCGAAACGACAATAACTACGATAACGTCACGATTTTGTACGCGACAATGGCCGCTGGGTCTGTCGTCGTGGGGTTAATCATTCTAGCTTTGGGTTTCGCTAGTGATGTCATGGGACATTTGCAGTGGAGTCGCAAGAAGAGGGTTGAGAATGGGCATGTTATTGTTGCGAAGAAGGAAGAGGCTGAAAGTGAGGGACGAGCTGAGTGGAGTAAGAAGTTGGGGATGGTGAATTTTGGGGCTGTTATTGTGCTTATTCTTGGTGCTTGGGTTGCCTACTTTTGGGGGTTGGCTACCAAGAATACTTATAAGTGAGGGAATTATTGGGGATTGACAGTAATAGAGGTAGATGTACGGATAATGAGAGAGATGATGTATGCATCATACATAACCATCAGTAATGACGGAGCTTGGAGTTGAAGACGCGACGCGTTCTTGTTCTGGTAGACTCAGCTTGTGATTGGTGGACTAACGAACAACCAACCAGAGCGCGTCAAAATCAAGACCAACCAAGTAAACGCAAACGAAAACATGAATGCTCGTGTAATTATTCCATCATTGAACCGGGGGAGTCAATTACTTTAAATAACTCGTCCAACAGTCACCGCTCTTCTCCCCGTATCTTTCTCACATGATCGGAGTCACGGCATGTTCTTCCTGTCTTTTCTCCGCTTGACCCCAGACGCGATGCAACAAGAAAAGCACAGATCTTATGTACTCCTCCATACTAAAAGACCCTGCATATACTTTCGCGCGGTCCGTTGATTTGCCGTTGGAGCGAAATCGCATGATGTTCCACTTTATTATAACCGCCGTGATACTACCCTGCAGGCCATTCTCTGTTTCGAGAAGGAAGGTTAAACTTGAGCTTAATTTAGTATTTGTCGTGTTGGGGAATGTGGAGTGAGACATGATCTCTCTCGAGGCGGTCAGACCTCTTCGCTACAGTTCCTGGCGAAGTCTCGTGTATCTGACTCAGATGACTTGATGGAATAACAGATCGTCAAACATCATGTAGTTCCATCCAAAGTTTACCTTTCTGCAATGTCAATCATCATCTTTTCTGTCCAAATCGCCACAACTGGCGTTTGTTCATCACATCATCCTTCCAACATCTTACCCTTCTGTTCCCCTCAACTGTGTGGAGCACGCACCTCCTTAAAACACCAAGGTTGGGGTTCCCCCACGACCTGAATCATGAAATCCAGCAGCCAAGACTCCAAAATCCTACCATCCCCGGTCTCGTTATGTCGTTGCCTGCAGCGGAGCCGTAAAACCAAGGCTTCTAGATTTCCCGAATGTCCCCGCATGAGAGGCATTTTCTCGCAAATAACATCTGTACTCCGCAACCATCCCAGCCATCGCCTACATACTCTATCTTGGCATGACGTACCCACTTGTGCGGTTTCCCCGAGTAATCAGCAAGGCTGTGATTGGAGAGCGCAACATCATCCCCCAGGAATTTGGAGTCTTGGCTGATTCGTCTTTCGGCAGTTAATGTGGTCGCCGATGGATGGTCACCAAGCATTTCTCCTCAAAACGTGAGAGGAGGAAAATAACTCGCCAAGAGAGTCAAGCTCGGCCAAGCAGCGTTATGACGAGGGGGAGAATATGGGGGATTGGCATAGCTAAAAGGCTTAGCGCGACTGGCGCGACTAGTAACTTGGGGCAGATTTGGGGCTTTCTCCTTTATTACCGTACAAAACTACCATACTGGAGATAAGAAAACATATTACCTTATTATTACTGCGGAGATTTCGGTCCTATTACTCATTTACCCCAATCCCTTGCCCCAAAATCCACCGTCTCAAAGTTTTCTCCGCTGGAAATGGTACATTAGCTGACCATTGCTCAGACTTTCCCCCACAATATAAGCCATGGCCCTACGTCTTGGCTCTTTTTTTCTTCTGTTTTTTTCTCATCTCTTGGCTTTCTCTTGGCTGCGTAAACACACAACCATGCGAGAGAGAACAGCCAAGACATCCGGCACCGTCTCTTCCAGCATGCGAGTAAGGTTCCCCGCAGTCTTGAGGCAACACCCTGTCGTGCGATATGGGGTCAGTGGAGAGGTATAAGAGAGCAGAATTTCTCTCTCGTGAGATCAGGTAGACAGACAGGTTCACTCTTCTGTCCCTCCTCTCTTCTCCCTCTTCTTCCTCTTTCTCTCACCCAAAATGTCAGACGCAAAGCATCAAGACGACGCCAAGGATGTGGGAGCTCCTCTGGACGCCACCGCCTCCTACGCCCAGGAAAAGCCCGAAGTAGTCCCCGAGCTCTCCAACGTGGCAGCTCTCGGCCTTCCCAACGCCCCAGAGCTGGAGAAGAAGATTGTCCGCGCCTTGGACATGTGGATGTTGCCCCAGCTATGGATCCTGTACATGTTCAACTACCTCAACCGTACCAACATTGCGCAGGCGCGTCTCAACACATTCAACGAGGATCTTAACCTCAAGGATGGAGATTATCAGACTGCTGTGGCGATTCTGACGGTCGGCTACATGCTTGCTCAGTTGCCTTCCAACATGTTGATTACCCGAGTCAGGCCCTCGATTTATCTTCCTGCTGCTGCTTTCATTTGGTCTACCATCTCGGCTATGACTGCACTTTGCAAGAGTGCTGGTTCTCTTTGGGGTGTGCAGTTTATCCTGGGTATCGTCGAGGCGCCTCTCTTCCCTGGTGTAAGTCATTCATTCTGCTCCGATTCTCATCATCTTACTAACACCTGCAGGCTGTCTTCCTCATGTCCTGCTGGTACACCCGCCGCGAATTCGCTCTCCGCGTCGCCCTCCTATACTCCGGTCTGGTCCTCGCCCAGGCTTTCTCCGGTCTTATCGCCGCCGGTGTTTTCAACGGTCTCGATGGTCCTATGGGTCTTGCAGGTTGGCAATGGCTTTTCATCCTCGAAGGTGCCCTTAGCGCTTTCTTCGCCATCACTGCTTACTTCACTCTGCCCAACTACCCTGACTCTCTCCACGGTGGTGCTATGCGATACATGACTGAGGATATGCGAAAGGTCGCTGCTGCCCGAATTCTCGATGATCGTGTTGAGATCCATGAGAAGTCTACTGTCTGGGTCGGACTCAAGCTCGCTGTGATTGATGTCAAGCTGTACATGTTCTTGTTCATGAACATCTTCATCACCTCATCTTACGGCTTCAACAACTTCTTCCCGACCATCGTCAGCGGTCTTGGCTTTGGTGACAAAGTTACATCCCTCCTCATGACCGCTCCTCCCTACGTCTTCGGTACTCTCTGCACCTTCTACGTGTCCTGGGACTCTGACCGTCGTCAGGAAAGAGGTCTTCACATCATCATTCCCCTCTCGTGCTCCGTCGCCGGTTTCATCGTCACTGTCGCAACCGGTAACGCAGCCGTCCGCTACGCCATGACCTTCCTCTATGCAGCAGGTTGCTTCTCCGCCAACACCCTCCAATACACATGGGCCGTGTCGACCATGAGTCAGACACCCGAGAAGCGAGCCGCTGCTGGTGCCATTGTCAACATCTTTGGCCACTTGGGCAATGTCATCTCGCCTTACTTCTTCCCTGACAAGGATCAACCTCGATACACTATGGCTATGATCCTGCAGATTGTCTTTGCTGGTCTTGGTATTACCCTTGCGTCTACTATCAAGTGGTTCTTGACGAGAAAGAACAAGAAGATTAGATCTGAGGCTGATCGTCTTGGTGTTGACTACAACCCTTTCACTACTTAATTGATTGGAACGATGGAATATGGTTTACGGAATGGCTCAATGAAGCTCTGGTCATACGAATAGTATAATGAATGAACAATAACAATAATTGAATGGCAGTATTTGCCTCCTAAATACACTCTCTTGCTCTGTGAAGATTAAACCTGTTGTAACTACATGTATATTCTCACATACACTGACTGAAAGAAGGAAAAATGCGGAGACTCTCTTCAGCATAGAAGGTCCAGTTCAATAGTGAATCTTATACAAATTAGACAAAATTACAAAAAGAAATCAGCCGTGTCAATCGACCGCGGCAGGAGTCGAACCTGCAATCTCTAGAGTATTTGATTTTGGTGAACCGAAATCTAGCGCCTTAGCCATTAGGCCACGCGGCCTGATCTTATTGGATGAAAGTTGTCCCGCAACCAACCTCTATGCAGCGCCGCTACTCCTGTTTGTTTGTTGAACTCACCCTAGACTCGCGACAATCAGTCGTCAATAGAAGCTCACATATTATCCCAGTCACTATTGAACTGAGCTCCTCCATTACAAACAAGTTCAAACTTAGTTAGCTACACCTATTTATGCCCGATGCCCTGTAGACAAGCTAAGTTTTGAGTTTTGCTCCATGTTTGCAATGGTTTGCTTAGCTGTTGGACGACCGACTTCAAAACAGTACAGTTATCTTTCTTGACTACAGAAATGATATTTCGTATAACATGTCTTCAATGCAATATCCTAATAACAGGATTAGTAATTACGCGAAGACCGTGCGGTGCATAACGTCTGTTGGTTGAACCAATGTTGAGCTGACTTCCTCTTTTCTCTCCGTTGCCCCAATTTTCATTTTGCAGAAGAACCTGTTAGTCGCAAACCGAACTCTGACACCAAAACTCTTTCAACATGAGTTTGATTAAAGAAATGATCTTGAATACCCATCGTCCTACACGGAGTAACGTGATAAAACGAACTGGGCCAAAGGAGCACAAATGGGGATTTACAATCTATCGGGCCTACTACGGCGAGGAGTCTGAAGAAGCCTGGCAAATGCTCCTGTACTCTCTTAGACATCAGACCAAATTGGCCTTTGGCGCTTACGCAAAGGGAGCGGACATCGAACATGACGTAAACCCAGACGACATCCAACGACTGAAGCAATTGTTCTATCTCGAAGTCCGAGAGGATCCTTCGCTCGAAGGACTTGACGTTCGAGGTCTCCGAGAGTTCTGCAGGGCTGAACTGTCCAGAGAAATACAAACCATCGAAACAGGAATCAGAAGAACATTCAAGACTACAAGACCTAGAGAGACTCAAGGAATGGCAGATTGGGAGTTTGATTACGTCCTCCTCGCCGATGAGGCAGTTTTGAAAGATGTTGCCAGAGGAGAATTTGTCGTCAAAGCCGTGTCGTTTAAGTGGCAGGACGGTAAATTTGACTCGACGTGGGGCTGGATGAGGATTCCTACGGGCTACCTGCTAGAGTTATGGCAACACTTAATGCTCAACGACTCCCGCACTGAACAGGCCTTGTACTTCGATGGAGACGAGGAAGAGCTTGAAAATCTCATCTGGGCTGGAGATATGGGCTGCGACATGACAGGACTTTACTCTGAGATTCGTCCTGGACCGCATCCCTACGATAACCAAAGCTTCAGGTGTATCTCCTAAGAATCAAGGGAACACATTTTCGCTCTATTTTCACCCTTAGTTTCAGACGTTAAGCTATCAGTATAAGCTACCTGGATTTTAAACCCACTAAACGATAATCCGTGGACTCATTTTCTACTCCTGTGTATTGCTCAAACATTATTTTATTGACAGGAACATACCTTTAGACAACTTGATAACGGACCTTCAAAAATCTCAAATAAATACCTTTAGATAGGGCCTTTGTTAGCATTTAGATTCCAAATCTGCGATTATTCTTGTATTGGTTTGATCTGTATACTTGGGGACTTGCGCCTTGGAATACTCAAAAAAGGCTGACAGGAACAATAGTTTACGCGGCAGCCGTGCGGTACACGTAAAACACCTGTTGGTTGCATTACCGCTAGACTCATCTTTTCCTCTCTTTTCCCACACTCGTCCACTTTTCACTCCACCTCCAACATGAATCCAACCGCTACCACCAAATCCCTGTGAGAATGGCTGAGTATATCAAAGACATGGCTGACAGCTGCCAATATTGCCCTACGCGATATCCTGGAGGAAGCAAAAACCCTGACAACGTTTACTACCCCCGCAAATGGGGCTATACAGTCTACCGGACATACTACGATAAAGAGTCCGATGAAGCTTGGGAAATGCTGTTGTACTCTCTGGAACATCAGACAAAATTGGCATTCGGCGGCATCAAAGACAAGGATATTAATGGAGACGAAGTGCGTGTTGACCCAGATGATATTCAACGACTGAAGAATTCCTTCACGATTGAAGGTCGTGAGGACCCTTCACAACTTGAAGGCCTTGATGCTCAAGGTATTCGAGATTTCTGGAATGCTGAGGAACTCAAGCTGCGACAAAATGTGGTACAAATACCGGGTCAAAGACGCCGATTGACATCAAGACCCGATGAACGCCTTGCCATGGCAGAACATGTCCATCACTTTGTGCTACTAGCTGACGAGGCAGTTTTGAAGGACGTAGCGAATGGCGAATTTGTTGTCAAAGCTGTCTCATTGATTCTGCCGTGGGGGAACAGTTGGCCAGGAGCCTGGATGCGAATCCCGACAGGTTATCTACTGGACCTATGGTTTAAGCTTTGTGATTGGTCATGGAGTACAGAAAAGGCCCTCAGTTTCCGTGGCTCCGAGGAAGAGCTTCACTCTTGGATCTGGCCTGGCGATGATATTCGTTGTGCCGACACTGGGGAATATTCTGAGATACGAGGTTTCCCACATTACAACGGCCAGACATACCTCGAGAAAACGTGGCGGTAAGTACCAAGACAAAATGACCAGGTTATCCAGAGGACTGTGGAATGGTTGAAGCGAAAGGCCTGTTGATAAGCAGAACCACTTTTTAAACTTGTTCCCTTTCTCTTTATCTTACCCTGGCGCAACCAGGTTGATTGGCCTGATCCTCCTCGAAGAGAGCCTATCTTGGAACATAACAGCAGACATGGCTTACATAACTTAGCAGACGACGCGGCCTGCCTCCTCACCCGTCTGATCAAGACGGAGATTTCAGGAGAGTCAAATTGCGGAGATCTCCAGATTCGTCACCGTTAGCCCATGTCTCCTTTAGGAGAGTGAAATTGCGGAAATCTCCAGACTCGCCACCGTTAGCCCATGACTCCTCGGACGAGGATAGGCCTCTACGGTGTCGCGGACTACTATTCGAGGCGCGACGAAGGAAGGAGCATGCATCTGAAGACGTTGAAGCCGCAGAGTAGGCTAGCCCTCGAATCATCCAAGAGGGATGGTCAAGATGGAGTTTGAGAGTTCGCGAGATCCTTTGATCTCAACAGTGATAGAAAATATACAGAGAGTGATTCACACGAATATGCATTAAATGAGGTTACCAGGAGGATGCATATTGAAGTAGCAGCCAAGTAGCTTAAGCGAAGTCCATGCAGTACTACTTCCTTGCACGTTCAACCTGTTCCCTTCCTCTTTCATGCAACCGTAGCGCAACTAGCTCGATTTGTTTTTCCCCTGCTGTAACTCTATCATCAATCTTCTGCCAAACCTTGAGAAATGTCCGACATCATCGAAAAGACCATACAATTCACCTACCGCCCTAAGCGAGGGACCAAATCGGAACCTGGCGGGAGAAAAAATCCTGCCAATGGTCATCTTTACCGCCATTGGGGATACCCTATCTATCGCACATACTACGGTCCAGGCTCCGACGAAAGCTGGAATGAACTTCTATACTCGTTGAAGCAGCAAACTAGGCTGGGACTCGGAGCTTTTGAGGAAGATGACCAAGATGACGTACAAAAGCTCAAGGACCTTTTCCATCTTAACTCTTACGAAGATCCAACCGCTCTCGAAGGACTCGATATCAGGGGGATCCGAGAATTTTGCAACAACCATCAGTTCGACATATCTACAGCTTTCGCAGATTGTCTCTTTCATTTTGTTTTGATGGCTGATAAATCAGTGCTGGAAGACATAAAGAAAGGAACATTCGTGGTTAAGGCCGTTTCACTGTTGTGGGATGGACATCCGGGGTGGGGGTGGGTAAGACTGCCGACCGGCTATCTGATAGAGCTTTGGCAACAGCTCTTAACTTATAGGTTCAATACAGAAAGTGCATTGCACTTTTTTGGACCTGAGGAAGGCCTTCATACTTACATTTGGGCTGGGGATCTAGCTAATGAGGAGACGGGTCGGTGTTCAGAGATCTGTGATTTGCGTTGTCATTATGGTAGAGAGAACATGTATGTCATGTTTTGACGGATCGGGGGAGATATGCGTTAGCAAGTCCAAGACTGTCTGGGCGCTGGAACAAGTATTTCGTGATTCGTCCCCCAGTCCACTTCTTATGATAAGCGGCGTGAAGAAGTTCAAGTTCGCCCATGATCAGGTTAGAACTGACTCGATAAGTGCATAAGTTGTCGTACCCCAGTTAGAGAACCCTGTCTAGCGTGGCCGGCTCGGAACTTTCAACCAACACAGCGTTACATCGGGCCGGAGACCGACATGAAGCTAGAAACTAACAGGTCGGAATACTGCGTGCCAAGGATGTTAGTTCTGCATTATCATACGTAAAACTATGAGGACCAACACATGACCGTGAATTTTAAACAAAAGCCAAGCACGTTTCCTTGGCAACTAGGCCGCTGTAACCGTCATAGCGAGCTTGTGATTTAACTTGATGAACAATGTAGAACCCTCAGCCAGGAGAATTCCCCTGTAAGATTGAGAGCTCCGTGTTCTATTTTTGGGTTCCAACATGCACTCTGCTCTCTTGAGAAGACAAGCACAGACTAACTTCCAGTCCATAAGGATGGTTCTATATTGATACTTACGTATGGACTAAATCAATCTGTGTCTAAAACCCCCCAGTTCATGAACCTGTCACGCCTATCATTGTTATGGATAGCTATTTAGGGGTCTTAGAATACGTCAGAAGATAATAATTATTCTTCATCATCATCCATCCTCAGCTGCGGAATTGGAGGACCGTTCGCGCTGCTGAACTTGATCCTGGCGTAAGTCTCATCTGGGTCCTGAGTGCGCCAAATCGAAGCCTGCCAGGAACCAGGTTCCTTTTTTCCATAGGCTCCAATACAAATCGGCTTGCCATAAAGGTCAGTAGCTTCGTGTAGGTCGCTACAGTCAGACTTGATCCACCAATTGAAGTCCCGAGCGTCGCCAATTATAAGGCCGTTCTCCCGCTCAATTGATCTGCAAGTGTCGCCCGGCTGGACCACGTGAATAGGACATGTCGTGGGCAAACAGAGCTTGATACCCGCAGGTATCTTACGACAGTCAGCTATGAGGTCTTTGTTGGTCATATATAAGGAATGGCCAGCGACGCCTGGGTGGGACTTGGCGATCGAGTCACACGTGTCGTTTTCTTTGGTCGTGTAGTACTTCTTAGTAGCGCAGAAATCCTCGAGATTCGTCTCGACAATGGGCGACGGCGGGATTCCGGTTGGACCAGAGCCGCCGCATTTCTTGTACACCTCCTGTAGCTTGGAGCGGTAGAAGCTATCGTAGACAGAGTACGACGAGGATTGCATCATTTCGAGTTTGCGGCGGTTGCAATCAAGGCAGAGCTTCTCTTCATATTCCAGCCCCCGAGTGTCCCTTAAGATGTCTGATAAGCAAAAGTAATTGGGTCAGCCTTTTGTCTCATCGGTCAATGAGCAAAACGTACCGTTGCAGTACCTCTTGGTTTTGGGATCTTTGTCACAAGTCTCATTCCAGCCGGCCCAAATGTAGCCACCATAGAATTGTGGTACTCCATTTCCCATAGTTTCGTTTGCACAAGCACTGACAACGGTATTGAACCAACTTTTGAGCGAAGCAGAGCAAGTGGTCGTACATATCTCATCGGTCAGAGTTACGTTGCCAAGTGATGCGCGATAGCTGCTCTGTTTAAAGGAGCGTATATACGCAGGACAATTGATGTTTGCAGACATTGCCTTCACGCAATCGTCGCCGACGTTTTTGCTCTCGAGATCGGTAGCATCGTGGATGCTGAAGGCGGCACTGCTACCGAGAAACAGGCTAAGAAAGGGAACAAGGCGTTGAATAACAACCATTATGGCGTATACTTGTGCTTGGAAACTTCCAATTAGCAGGAATTGAGCGGAATAATTGGATCGATCACCTGTACGGCACTGGTGAAAGGTTGTGACCTGATGTAAGGATGAATGGTCTTAAGAGGAACTTATGCAGGAAACCGAACAGCGGTCTGAACTCTACATCAACAGCGAGGGACGAGCCGTAACTTTTTCCCACGATGAAATTCCGTGTTGGTAGTTAGTCTCTTGCCAAGACCGCTGGTCTCATGTCTAGATTCATGGCATGGGCTGTTGGTCCCAGCATAAACGAAGCAAAAGGCCTTCTTGTCCCTGACTAGCCCCACTTCCATGTAACGGTGTGTTGGTGAAAAGCTCCAGCTTCACAACGCTAGCAAGGGTAGTCAACACACCCATGATCGCTTTTGCTTCCTCGTCAAAGCACACGGTGCTGGATCCTGAATCCTTGATACTATATCTAAGAGAATGAGCAAACTGTTTAGACCTAAGAACAAATCCCTTCAAGAAGGCTAACTATGTAACGACTCTAGGATTTGACAGTGACATATCTGACAATGCACGGAATGGGTATCTAACAAAAGAATAGTGTCGAGCACGATAAAACGGCTGTCCGAAAGCCACCATTTGTCCATTACCAATCTGTACATTCCTTTTGCGCACTGTAATGCCGCCATCGACGAATCTCTGAACACTTTCCAGTGCCATCAATTGCCATATCTCCAATCCAGATGTGGTTGTCGAGATCCTCTTCAGGGCCATGGAAGTGGAGACACCTCTCCGTCCGGTCATTGTTCCACAGAAGAAAATTCCACAACTCTAGAAGATAGCCTGTTGGGATTCTCATCCATCCCCATCCTGAGTCGCCGTCCCATAGCAATGAGACAGCCTTGATAATATATTCGCCTCGTTCTACATCCTTCAAAACCGCTTCGTCAGCGAGAAGGACAAAGTGGAATAGGAAGTCTGATAGAGCTTGGCCCTGATGAGGCCTTGTGTCCTCGCGGATTTGCATGTTGCCTTTCTTTACAACCTTGGTCTCCTTGAGCGATTCGGCGTTGCAAAAGTCTCTGAGGCCACGGACATTCATTCCATCAAGTACTGAGGGGTCTTCTCGGATATCAAGATCGAATAATTCTCGAAGCTTTCGTCTATCATCTTGATCTACTTTCTCATTATCTGCATAGGCACCAAATGCTAGTTTAGTCTGATGCCTCAAAGAGTAAAGAAGTGATTGCCAATGCTCATCAGATTCCTTGCCGTAATAGGTGCGGTAAATAGGAAAGCCCCATTTGCGGTAGCCTTGCTCATTATCAGGGTTCTTTCTCCCTCCCGGTTGCGCCTTAGTACCTCGAGGGAAACCCCAAACGTATTCTATCGTTTGTTTGATGACATCAGACATGTTGATGCTGGTAAGGTTGGCAGTAACAGTGTGGTTGAGGAGAGTTGTGGTGTCTCAAAGGATTGGGATGTAGAATGATGGGCTGACGTGGAGTAGAGTAGAGAGAAGAAAAGTGAACAGAGCTTTCAACCAATGCAGGGTAAATTGGAGTGGAGACTAAACAGTGGCTTTGACCCAACAGCTCGAAATGCCATCATCCTATAGGCTACAGACCAAAAGATATCCACCTGTTGGTTTTGCAACTCCATTCACATTCATAAAAGGGAGAGTCTCAACAGAGACGTTTAGACCGCTTATTAGGGCCTTGCGCCATATTTTCGATCTGAAGGGATAAGGGATAGTTACCATTCTTCTCTTGGTATGTACCGATGCAAAGCTTGGGGTATTCAGTAACGGCATTAGCTATCCGTACCTGGTGGAGTCTCAACTTACGCCAATTACGCCAATTACGCCGGATTACCAGCTCTAATTGGACAGGCTGACACGCCAAAGACGCCAAAGACGCCGCTCGTAGATTAACTACCATTGACGAATCCTGTCGCAACGATCCCATAGAGCTGATTATGAATCAAAGAAAATCATAAACATATATATAAGACAATTTTCTCAAAGACGGAATGGAAAGGCTCTTGGCATCTAATCCAATTACACTTACACCTTGAACTCAACGAGCTACCTCAATTATGTCGACTACCTTCAAGCAGTATTGGCTCCCAGAGAAGAAGGGATTTGATTCTTTACAGCTTCGAGATGTTCCAAAGGAATCCCCGAAACTCGGCCAAATCTTGGTCCGAATCAAGGCTGTTTCCTTGAACTGGAGAGATGGCATTGTGGCCATTGGTACCTATCCGTTTCCTGGACCCGATGCCCTCGTCCCTGGAAGTGATGGTGCAGGTAAGTATTCTTCCTACAGGATTCCAATATTCCAACTGACATATCTGCATAGGTATTGTTGAAGAGATAGGCGAAGGAGTAACTGAATGGAAGGTTGGTGATCGCGTTCTTGCCAACTTCACCCAGGACCATATTGCCGGACGACTCACTCGTGAGATTGGCCTTACCCAGCTTGGAGGTGAACAGCAAGGCCTTCTGGGCGAGTTCTTCATATTTCCCAAAACTGGTGTGGTCAAGATTCCCGACTACCTGTCATTTGAGGAAGCCTCCTGCCTTCCATGTGCAGCCCTGACAGCTTGGAATGCCTTGTACGGCTTAACACCTCTTCGACCTGGCCAGACGGTTCTTCTTCAAGGTACCGGTGGTGTTTCTACCTTTGCGTTGCAGATTGCTCACGCTGCTGGAGCAAAGACAATTGTGACGTCCTCATCTGATGAGAAATTGGCCAAGGCAAAAGAACTTGGCGCAACGCACGGGATTAATTACAGAACCACACCAGACTGGGCGGCTGAGGCCATGAAGATTACCAACGGCAAGGGTGTCGATTACATTATTGAAGTTGGAGGAACACTCACACTCCAGGCTTCCTTTGACGCCATTGGATTCAACGGGCAAATTAATTGCATCGGGCATATCACCAACCCTGATCCTTTGGGTGCTGGAAAAGACCTTCGCGACCCAGATGCAGCCTTCCTTGCCTTGGATCGTCTCTGTACTCTACGAGGCGTCGTTGTGGGATCTCGGGAGCAGTTGATAGACATGCTGGATTGCTTTGAGGCGAATGAGATTCGGCCCGTCATTGACCGTGTGTTTTCCTTCGAGAAAACTCGGGAGGCGTATGATCACCTTTGGAGCTCGACGCACACGGGCAAGATCGTCATCCGGGTTCCATAGATAGTGATGAAAGTGATAGATGAATATGAATGAGTTCTTCAATATGAAGCTTGATTGAACCAGATTGAGAGTATGCGTTGCTTGAAGCGGTTGCGAGTGTCCTTCTTTTTCTGACTAACTAAAAGTAGACTTCCGCTTGACGTCACAACCTCGGGAAACTGACTAATGAACGAGAAAGTTCGCGGAATCATATTCTTCCGTCTTCTACTCCGCTCGGTTGCCTCATCACGAACTTGGACTCTATATCACGAACAATGGAAAAAGCTGAAACCAAGAGAAGAAAGGGATCCAAACATGACAAGACCGGTTGCTTGACTTGCCGGTATAGGTATAAGCTCACATGCCCACTTTACTATGTGATGCTAACTGCACGGTCAGACGGAAGAAATGTACGCAGAATACATTTCCGAGATGTGGAGCGTGCATCCGACTGAATCTAGAATGTGTTCGAGATGTTGTCCGTCGAATCATTCCACCTGCTCAGAATGATTTTTCTCAATCAGAACTGGTTGAGGTTCAATCACGTACCCCGCAAATAGCCTTAACTACACAGCTATCTTCATTGCCACCGGTCGATTTGAACTCGCCTAAAAGGCGTCAAGCGATGAACCACTACATTAGAGTCCTTTCACAGCTCTTGAGCATTAGTCTAAATAACAACTCATTTTTATCTGGTATGCTCCAGAGCCGGCAACTATCAGATTACCAACTGACATAGGAAAGACTTTCTCCCTCTAGCTATGGAATCACCAGCATTAGCCGAGGCTCTAATCGCGTATTCATCTGGCCATATGTCACATGCAGATCCAAGCTATATAACTGTATCTTTGACAGCACGATCAAAAGCCTTGAATGAGCTATCCAAGGCCGTTTCTCAGCCTGCTTTGAATCCATCCGTTACTGAAACAACATTATCTGCTTGTCTCATTCTTTTGACTTCCGAGGTGTGCTTGGGAAGCCATCAGAGCTGGTATTACCACCTTATCGGTGCGAGACATCTCATCGCCTGCGCTCGGAGTAATACAGGTGGATCCATTGTCCAAGGTGCTCAAGCTTTGAGGTTGACTTCAGAGGGACGGTGGATTCTCCGCAACTTTGCGTATCATGACATTATCGGAAGTGTTACACTAGGCACCCAACCCTTACTCAACCCCGACTATCTCAGAGATATCTCCGATGAGTTTGACACGTATCTTGGTGTTGCCACGCAGCTACTGGCTTTCATAGCTGAGATCACCTTCCTGAGCTTCGATCCTGTGGAACTTCTGATGAAATCTGCCAATTTGAGAGGTTATCTCAACATTGAGCATGACCTTCAAGTCTGGCAGTGTCCTGATGGTACATCTCCCACCCTGGAAGCTGTAGCCTATGCCTACCGTGGAGCCGCGCTTGTTCTCCTTTATCGAAAGATGCGCTGGCACTTGGAAGCTGATGATGGTACCTGGCTTGGTTACAACATATCTTTGGAAACACTAGAAGAAAGTATTCAAGCAGTCGTGGTGAGCGCGCTGGATCACATTAAGTTGGTGCCCGAAAATGACGTGTCTGAATCTCCTCTTCTGTTTCCCTTGTTTATAGTGGGCGGCGAAGTCATCTATCAAGAGCAGATGGAGGTAGTTCGAAGGAGATTAGAGAGTTCGTATAAAAAGCGAAGGTTTCGAAATATCTCACGAGCACTCGAAGTGCTTGAAGAGTTGTGGATTGGCCGACAAGTGCACGGAGTTTTGAGTGGAACAGGGGCAGATTGGGAAGATATCTTGAGGGACAACGAAGAGCCACTCCTTCTTACCTGAGGGCATAGTCACAATTCACAGGCGACTTAGACTGATTTGACTAGCAGCCATTCCGACCTGCCACTCGAGCCGAGTGGTCCGAGACTTCTGCTACCTACAGAGGGGTAGTCCAAATTGATGCGTTTTTACGTCTTGCAATGAGAAGTGACGCTTCTTATCGAGTGGTACAATGCAGAGACAATATATTCACAGGGGCTATTCGATCTCAGATGTGGAGTTGACTCATCGTTAATTGTGAACAGTAACGCGACGCTCAATATATAGTACTGCTAACAATTCCAACTTGATACACTGTTTGCGTTACTAGTTAAAGTCTCAAGATACTGTCCTCTTTTGCCACACCTTTCACAGGTGCACGTAAAGAAACAGCACATTTACGTTGTTTCTGTATGAATGCTTGTTCTCAGACCACACTAACGTATAATCATGTTTCTAGGAACCTAGAGCTGATCCAGCTTCGGTCTGATAGGCGCCACCCGGACCACCATTCCGAGTCGGCGTCCAGTTCCGTTGGCTCTCAATCGGCGGAGGTTGACATGGTAGTTGAGGTTGTTATTCTTAGCCCATGCGCTGTATCTTTGTATTTATACAAGACGTAAAGGGTTTCATTCCTTGCTCTGCTACAGATTCTAGTCTCATTATCTACACCCATCACCCATTTAAGTTAAGCCCCACACTACGCCCCGGATCAGCATTTCGCTATGACGCCTACGGTCAGGCAATACCACCTTTTCCCTACCGACCATATTCCCAATTCTCCTCGTCCTCTTCTCCATTACAAGAGTGTCTTTCCTGTTAAGCCTAGCAAGACGCACTGCGACGCCGGAGAGGTATGGGATATGTTCACGAAAAACGAGTGGGAGGTTGCCTGGATTTTTCGATATGGGCAGACTCAGCTATCGCATTTCCACTCCAAAGCTCATGAATGCATGGCAGTCCTCTCGGGGACAGCAAAGATCCGGTTCGGTGTTGCTGACCTATCAGAGGACCTTGAACAAAACACGTATGGTTCATCTTGGGAGGATGGTGCTATTACGTTGGACGCAAACGCGGGTGACGTTTTTATTATACCCGCTGGTGTGGCTCATAAGACCTATGACTGCAGACCAGAAGCTGAATTCAAGCTTATGTCTCCTGGAAAAGCTCATGGAATCGAGGCCGACAACCCCAAGCAGACGCTCTCTGAGCTTAGCTTGAACGGCTATACTATGATGGGTGCTTACAACGGGGGCGATTGGGACTTTGTCCAGAGGGGCGGAATCTTTGAGAAATCTTGGGTCGTTCCTAAGCCCAAATACGACCCTGTTTTCGGCCTTTCAGAGCAGGGACTTGTCAAAACATGGTCAGGTAATGGGGGAAGCATGCAGGGCTTGAAGGTCACATACGATGAAAACGGCAAAGCTGTCCACGATACGCTTGACAAGTCCAAACCTCCCAAGGCCCGTTTATAAACTGAGCCTTATATATCTTCCAGTTTTCTTCGTAGATAGTGCTACCCAGGCCGAGAATTGCAACAGTGAAATGATGACAATATGAGAAACAAACCATTATGTCCCTACTTGATTGTCGTTGAATCTGGCGCCTTTTTAACGGTCCTTAGCTTTTGCCACTAGCCATACACGATTCGAACAAGGTCAGCAGATCTTCCCACCGCCTATTGGTACATCTATGTTGAGACGGTAGACATTAGATCCCCTCCACTTTCGCAAGTGTGCCAGAATCCTAGATCAGCTCGTATACAGACGTGAGTTATTTGTAAGTTGAGCACGACGGGGACTGATAAAACAGTCTATAAGGGGCCTGGTTAAAAACAGAGTCTTATATTTTATCTTGAACTTTCTATCTATGTATACCAGTACTGGGATTAAACGCTTACACACATCGCGCGCCATCAACAAGAACCTCAATCCCGCTGATAATAGAGCTAGCAGGTTCAGCCAAGAAAAGGGCAACATTAGCGACATCCGAAGGCTCAACAAGGCGACCGATGGGGATGGCAGCACATTTGGCCTTGATGATATCTTCAGGCACAGGGCCGTCAGCGATGCCTGCGAACTTGTTGAGCAGAGGGGTATTTCCCGAGGTAGGACAGATAGTGTTGAAGCGGAGCTGATCCTTAGCAAACTCAAGGGCCATGGACTTTGTAGCTGAAGAGACGCCCGCCTTGGTGGCATTGTACCATGTTTGAGTCGCGCCGGGTCGGATAGCGTTCTCGCTGGAGATGACGACGGTAGAGCCAGGGCCATTCTTCTTCATCTCGGGAATGAGGACTTTGGAAGCAAGGTAGACACTCTTCACGTTAACATCAAAGAGACGGTTAAACTCGTCAATTGTGACCTCGATGCCGGACTTGTTGGGATAAGACCACCCGGCGTTGTGGATAACGATGGAGGGACCCCGACCGAAGCGGGCGATTGAAGTCTCGAGCTTTAGTGGATTGGGTCAGAGACGAAGATTATCCAATTGGAAAGACGACTTACAGCCTTGACCCAACTAGCCTCCTCAGCGACGTTGGCCTGAATTTGATAGGCCTGCTTCTCTGAGTAGCCATCGACAAGGCCATCTTGGGCTTGAAGATCCATGCCTAGAACAGCGGCACCCTCGCGGATGAAGGTCTCGAGAATACCACGGCCGAAGCCCTGGGTGGAGCCCGAGACGAGGGCGATCTTTCCTTCAAGACGACCAGGCATGTTATCGATGTGTTGAGACAGACAAATTGGAGTAGTTAATGGGTTCTACTGAAGGGCTAGTAATGATGATGTTGATAATTGTTGCTTAGAGACTGACAATTAAGGGTTCTTATTAAAACCCGCTAACACATGATGGCCATCAAACAATGCCAGCCCGAGACTGAAATTCGGAACTTGACCCCAGCTTCTCCAACTTGTCCCTAAACTCGCTTGCCGTCTGTGGCTGTGAAACTCGGATCGCAGATCCGATATAGCGGGGGTAACGCCGCATTACGAGGGGAGCAAGAATTTCACATTGTCAATGCCATACATACCCCGCTTCGGATCGGGCCAAACACCAAACTCCAGACGTCAGCGTCTATCTCGGTCCGAGCACGCATGGCATATGTGGAATCAGGCAGCTGTATGTGGCAATATTGGGCTAAGACAGAAAGCTTTGTTGGAGCTTTTTCAATTAGCCGAAGGTGATAAGTAGGCTGTAAAATTAGGAATCATGTTGCAGTCAATGGGTCCAAGTAGAAGTCGCCAGACCTTACTATGGAACACAGCGAGAATCGATTATAATCTCCATCGTACACAGACATTATCTGGCTTAAAAGTATCTAAATACATTCCATCATGTTGCATCGACTACAAACTTCCATCATGTTATCCTCAACCAGGCAACGAGCTCTTATGGCTTCGAGGACATTTACAACGACCAACTTGTTCCATGGGACTCGGCCCCGATCGTCCATAACAGAAGCTGGCACTGTATCGAAGAGCATCAAGTTAAAAGACCGGAAGCTAGTCTACGTAATAGCCGGTACCGCAGTGGCTACCATTTCATTGCTTTACAAGAACGGAGACTATCAACCTTCTGATGATCAACGAGACGTGGAAGCGCTCTCAACTGTCCCACTTAGCAAATTGATATCAGGTTGGACGTAAGTTTCAGTCTTGCCTATTTTAAAACATAGAATGTGAACTGATCCAAGACTCACAGAGCCTTTACCTTCTGCTCCTCCCCAAGATGGGTGGACATGAGCGAGACCTTGTACAATGTCTTGTCCAAGGTTCCCATTGTTTCCTCGATCACACACGCATTCGTAATTAGTACATTCTTCAATCAATTCCTTGGTGGAGAGGGAACTGAGGACTGTATCCCAAAGATTGATACTCTCCGACAACACCAGATCGGTACGCTTCTCGGCTACAACATTGAAGCTGAACTGGATGGCTCCAGCAAAAATCCAGACCTAATTCTTAAGCAAACACAACACGTCCTGGAGTCTATTGAGGTCCAAGGAAAGTTGTCCAAGCAGTACTGCCAGGATCCCAGTGCTACAGGTGGTGATAACCGGTCCTGGGTCAGGATCAAAATCACTGGCTTACTTCCACACCCGATTGCCCTGTATCACGGTTCCAAAGCCATTCTCAAGGCAAGAGAGGCTCAAGGGCTTGATAAAGATGTTCCTTACCCGGGCCTACCCCACGACGGCGATTGGGAGGCTGCTCTAAATGGTAAAGATGTTACGGATTCTGATCGAGAGCAACTGGTGACTCTGCGAGCTACACTTGAGGCCATCGCCAGCAAAGCTCGGGATAATAATGTCCGGATAGTGATTGATGCGGAGCAGACATGGTACCAGCCAGTGATTGACAGCTTGACTGATGAGCTCATGCAAAAGTACAACGCCTTGGACGGCCCTGCTACCTGCATCGCATCATTCCAGGCCTATCTCCGTCGTTACCCACAGCTCCTCGACCAACAGATTCGTCGTGCCGAAACACACGGCTATAAGCTCCTATTCAAGCAGGTCCGGGGGGCGTACATGGTAACCGAGGCCGAGAGATGGAAGCAGGAGGGCACACAGGGCCCCGGTCCTGTATGGGAGACAAAGAAGGAGACAGATGCCAGCTTCAACTATGGCATAGAGAAGACCCTCACAACTGTAGCAAACCAAATTCGAGAGACTGGCATCTCAAAGCTCAGCGCTGTCTTCGCTACACACAACTCAATCAGCATTAACCTCGGGATTAAACTCCTTGAAAAACACGGATTGGCTGAGCGCAGGGCCGATGGGAAGCTTTTGGTGCCCAAACAAGTGGCTGGTAGTATTGCCTTTGCGCAGTTGTACGGTAAGCGTTCTATCAATAAGAATTCAACATGGAAGCATAGATTAACGATCGAAAAGGAATGAAAGACGACCTGACTAACAGAATCACTGGAACCCTTGTGGCTGAAGATGGTTTCCCGCTTGTTGTCAAGGTGAGACACGCATGTCGCCTCATTTGATCGTCCTGCTAATATTGATTGTCCTTCTTCACAGTCCATGAGTTACGGAGACCTAAAGGAGTGTCTTCCGTTTCTTGCTAGACGAGCGACTGAGAATAAGGCTGTCCTTGAGGGAAGAGGTGGAGCTGCTGCTGAAAAGGTTCGACTAGGTCGCGAGATCCGGAGACGGCTTCTACCCTTCTACTAAAAGGTCCCCCGACTAGGCGCTATATCTTGAATCATGTGGTTGGCGATATAATACTCAGTCATTGCAGCGCTCATAGTTGGAGAGAGACACGGTGTACTATTTTTTGTTCATTCTTTGATTGAATGTATCACATTCGCAAAATTCTTTGTCATGTCACATTCTCCAATAGTTAGTTCTATGAAATAAATTTAAGAGTGCCGATGAAGTAACAGACGTTTTCTTCTAGAGCCCACCATTGTCCTTCTTCAAACTTGACACATGCTGCTATATAGAGTAGGCGTGCATGCCGCAAAGGTGATATTCATTATCATTCCGTCCGGGACATTCACGCTGTAGGATCTAGTAGTCCTCAATCTCATGTGGGACGGAAAGCACTACAGACGATGCAAATTCAGCATGGTCAAACATTCTTGATTCCAGCAGCTTAAGTCTCTTGGAAAGACCGCAGATAAACCCTTGAAACCCCGATGTCGTGTGAAATGATCCTGAACTTCTTGATGGCGCCGGGTATCGGATGCTGACCCCACCACCACGGAACATGGATCCGTGTTTACGTTGTACTCAGACCGGCCCGAGATATGCTATGATAGAGCTCACTGACGGTCTGTAAGTGTAATAAATGGATATCAATATTACAACATTATCCTCTATTCAACGCCCCAGTATTCGTGACTGTAGCAGTGCCAACCTCAACACCACCGCCAAAGAGAATCTCATCCAATATAAACTATGGCTGCTTTCCAGTACCCTGAGCCAGTCAACGCAGGAGCTGTAAGTGGCCTAATTCCAGGATGTATTGTGAAAATTCCTAATATATTAATTGTTTAGCTCTCGTACGCCCCTGGTAGCGAAGAGCGAACACTGCTCAAAAATGCCTTGGCCGAAATGGAAAAGATGACAGCGGAAGTGCCAAGTATCATCAACGGCGAGCGCATCTATTCAGGCCAAACCAATTCCCAAGTCAACCCCTGGGATCGTCATGGAAAGCCTTTGGCTGGATATCATGAGGTTGATCGGGAGACTGTCATGAACAAAGCCATTCCCGGGGCCCTTGCAGCAAGAAAGAAATGGGCCAATATGCCTTTCAGTCACAGGGCGGCAATCTACAAGCGCGCGGCGAAGCTTGTCGAGACCAAATATCGGTGGAAGCTCATGGCAGCCACAATGATAGGTCAGGGCAAGACTTGTGGTCAGGCTGAGGGTGACTGCGTGGCGGAAGTTATTGATACGCTCAACTTTCACGTCTACTTCTGCCACCAACTCTATCAGCAACAGCCTCCCAAGCAAAATGACTCAGCATTCAGCACTCTAGACTATCGCCCTTTGGAAGGCTTCCTGCTGGCTGTTTCTCCCTTCAACTTTACCGCCTTAGGTGTACATATTGCCTTCACACCGGCTATCCTGGGTAACGTGGTACTTTGGAAGCCGTCTCCAATGGCTGTTCTATCCAACTACCTCATGTACCTGGTTATGGAAGAGGCTGGGTTACCGGCGGGCGTAGTCCAGTTTCTGCCTGTCGCTGACCCTACCATTGTGGTCGAACCCGCACTCGCCAGTCGAGACTTCTCTGGACTCCATTACACGGGGTCATCGGCTGTCCTGCGAAGTCTAACTACCCAGATTGGTGTCAACACTTCCATCTACAAAACCTTCCCCAGGATTGTGGGAGAGAGCGGTGGCAAGAACTTCCATCTAGTCCACAACTCTTGCAAGGACGACGTTGACTGGCTAGCATCAGCCGCGGTCCGCTCAGCGTTTGAGTTCCAGGGACAAAAGTGCAGCGCCTTATCTCGCTTCTTTGTTCCCAAGTCCATGTGGGAACAGGGTGATCTGAAAAAGGCCTTGCTCAGAGAAGCAGCCAGGATGACACACGGAGACGACGTAAAGCAATTGCACCATGCCCTTGGACCTATCGTGTCCGAGGCCGCCTTTAACAGATTTGGGGACTTCTTGGCTACTTCCAGGAAGGAAGGTCATCAAGTGATCTACGGCGGAAAGCAGCAAGGTAGCAAGGGCTTCTTTCTTCAACCCACCATTATCGAGATCAATGCCGCAGACCTGACTGCTGAGAGCGAAACAATGACCAAGGAGCTTTTCGGGCCTTTGTTCGCCGTGCAGACATACGATGATGCTTCGCCTTCCGGTTTCGAGGACGTCTGTGAGCTCATTGATAGGACTACCGAATACGGTCTCGCAGGGTCCGTCTTTGCTCGCGACCGAGACGCTATTCAGGTCGCAAACCACATACTCAGAGATTCTGTTGGCATGTTCTGTATCAATGATAAATGTACCGGGGCCGTCATCGGTGCTAATCCATTTGGTGGAGCAAGATCATCCGGAACAAATGAGTGAGTTTAAAAGTCGCTTTTCTATGTGCCTTATACTGACAAGTTTTGTAGCAAAGCAAACTCTGTTAATGTTTTGCTTCGGTTCTCTAGCATTCGATGTGTCAAGGACTCTTTTGAGATGGGGAGCAGCACGCTGAGTGCTTGCCATATCGCAGAGTAAATACGATTATAGATCCTGGGGCAATTAGCGCGTTTTCATGGTTTACAGATAGCCAGTCTATTCCGGACGATCGTATTAAAGTGTGCCGCAAATAAAACGAACTTGTCTGCCATTCTAAAAGGGACTTGCTGTCTTACAGCAGTCATGTCAAAGTGTTGAACGAAGTTATACATCTTGCTTAAAGGCTTCCCAATTAAGGTCTTGTAGACACCCGATGCTATCGCTAACCACTGTGTTATCCTACTTATTCACCAGGCAAGCCTGCTTATTGTGAAATAACGTAAAGGGCGAGACCACGGCGGTAGAGTAACAACAACATAGTATTTTACACTTTCTCCCTTGGAACATGGTCTTGAGGCAATAGATATCGAACCCGATTCTCAAACGACGGGTACGCCGAGGTTCACCCAGTCGCCTTATCGACACTCAGTCGCAGTGGGCAGTGGCTAAGTTCGATCCGATCAAGTTGATGTGTAATCATGAGACGATCATGACATCACAATGAAAGCCGCCAGAGATTGACATGAGTCGATACAAGAAAGGCGCGAAGGGCGCAGAGTCGGAACGTGGATCCGATCTTCAAAGTGCAAGTCTAGTCTCGGATCACAAATGCTGTTATTCCCAACTGAACCCGGGCCGAGACATGGAAGATCGGATTAGACTGAACCAATAAGTAAGATACGAGCACTCAGTGGCCACTGGCCACGAATATTGTAAAGCATATAACTTATTGGACTTTGTTTGATAAATCGCTTCGTTAAGACCTTAGAAACATTACAGCACCAAGACTCGTGTGTCTCTTCGTTCTTCATTATGACCAAAGCTTTGACTTTTGCCGTGCTTGGTGGCGGTAAGTCACTTTCCCTGAGTCGGGGCATTCCAAGACTGCTGACATATAGTTCAAGGCAATCTCGGAACCGCCATTGCGGCAGGACTTCTTCGTCCCATCAAATCCACGGAGCGCATCAGCTTGAAACATCTTTATGTCACCGTTGCCACTGAGACATCCCAACGTCGAGTCCAAGAAGAACTGGGCGACGACTCATCGTGCCTCACGGTACTGCTTGCAAGAGAGAATCTCCATGCAGTTCAAGAAGCGGATGTGGTTATACTAGCCTTCAAGCCTGTCAAGAGGGAAGAAGTCTTTGCCACCCCCGGAATCAGGGAAGCGCTGCAAAACAAATTGATCATCAGTATAATGGCTGGTATCACAATCAAGGAGATTAATCGGTTGGTTCTTGATACAACGGAACACACGAGCTCCATCCAGGCCGTGCGAGCTATGCCCAACATGGCAGCCAAGATCCGCGAGGCCGTCACCCTGTACACGGCTAACCAGGAAACACTATCTGAAACTAGCCAGGAGATCGCCCAATGGGTCTTCAGCCAGGTTGGCGACGCGCAGCTGGTAGCGGAAAGCACGTTCGATATCTCTGCTGTGCTAGTTGGCTGTGCTGGCTCACTGTTGCTGCTCGCCGTCGACGGTCTCCTCGACGCCGCTGTCGCCGAAGGGGTCAAGCGGACGGAGGCAACAAAGATGGTAGTCAACAGCGCTACCGGCATGCTGAAATTAATTCCTGCCGGTGATCATCCAAGCGTACTGCGGGAGAAGATTGCGTCCCCGGGAGGCTGTTCGATAAGAGCACTGCTGGAGCTGGAAAGGTTGGGAGTTAGGTCTGCTTTCACGAGTGCGATCCTGGCTGCGGCTGAGAGGTCCAAGGCTGTATCCAATAAGTAGTGATTCTGTATCTGTATGTAGGGCAGAAATAATTGATCAGTCAAACTTTTAAAACTAGACTTCTCGTGATAATTGTGTATAGAGGACACAGGATTCAGTGGCACTGCCAAATATTCCGGCATGGCATCAGTAATTGAATTCGAGGCTCTGTTTAACTACATTAGATCACCTCTTCTTCCTCTCGATTCATAATAATCTTAAAACTATAGCGTTAGTTTTAAAAGTCCAAGACGGAGTCACCCATAGGTGTGAACTTAAGGAAAGGTTCGAGTCCTGAAGCGGAGGTTGTTTCGAGGCTTTCTCTCAGAAGGTATTTATCAGACCTCTCAATGTACATCATCTTCCAGGTCTGGAAGCCAACTCGCCCAATAGCCTGCAAGAGCCCCGGAGACACCGTCCACCAAACGCTGTCCAAGGTCGTTAAAACACCAAAACGTACGAAATTGATGCATCAAAACAGCCCAATGTGCCAAGATAACGAGTGCTTCTGGAATCTGTTTTTCCAATAGCGTTAGAAAGTGCCAAGGAATCAGGTTTGACCATGCCATCATGGCGTGGACCCCCCAACCGTTGGGGCCTCCGACCCTTCGTTTGACAAAGTCAAGAGCATCCACCGCCTCCTTACAGGCCTTTCGTGAATCCTCATTGAGTTCAGATATTTCAAGCATAGAAGCGATCATCGTATATCCTTGGAAATTGTCTTTTGGCTCTTCAAGTCTTTCTCTTGATGCGTTGATCATCCATTGAGCGACAGGAGAGTTGCTGAAGGACGGAATCGCTCTCTCCCCCATGATTCGTGCTCCACGTTGAAGTCTGAAGTAGTTCAACGTGCAGTCAAGACTCGCGGCGAAACTCCCGTCACCAAGGTCCGTTATGGTCTCTGCGAGGTAGTGAAGTGCCAAAAGCGACGCGAAGAAGAATTGAGACGTTGAATTTATCTCGGAAGTGTCATCAATGTGTTTATTGAAACCGCGGAGTGCGCGACGGCGAAGACGGGTAGCAGTCTGCATGTAAGAGTTCGGCTGTAGGTTGTTGACACTTTTGAGGTGCATGGCAGACAACGCAAGGAGCTGGTTCATGAGGTAGGGCGTCTTTAATGCTGTGTTTAGGTAGCCATCGGCTAGCGGAACAAGCTTATCTGTCACCATCAACCAATCTCTCATATGCTCTTTCACATGGCAGAGCAAGTTCAAGTGGTCAAGGGTAAAAAGATCTTCAGATTCAACTTCTTCCAAGTCAGGGGTTGGCGAAACTGATGATTCCGGAAATATACTGGTTGGATGAGAGGAAGAGAGCAGTGTGAGTTCGGTCTCATACGGAGAGGTGCCAGTTTTTGCTTGCTTGGGTGATGCGTAATGACACTCTCTCCCGGAGATGGAACAATTACCGCAGTCCGGCCGCTAGCATCATATAAATGTTAGGAATGTTAAGATAGGTCATAAACAAAAGGTACTGACTTTTTCATCGCATTTGATGTGGCGCTTCTTACAGGTGGTACACCCATCACGGGACTTGCGATGCCTTTGACGGGGCTTTTTTGAGCCTTCAACCTGCATCTTCGTCCTTGATCTTGGTTGAATCGGAATACGAGGAAGTATGTTAGGGTGAGAGAGACCGAAAAAATGATCGCGAGTATAGAAAGCCACAGCGAGGAGAATGCAAAAAAGAATACGGGGGGATACGAAAGCATGATCCATGGGGCGAGATCCACATTTGTAGTTTCCAGTTCGGGTTTTTTTTACGCGTATTTCGACTTGAATCGAACTAGCTTCGCCGCTTTGGACCCGTCATGCGCACTAGGGTCAGTTTGAGAAACTTTACGAGTATTTACTTGCATTGATTATATATCCCTGGAACACTATTACGAAACGAGTTGAATCCTTCTCCATCCAAGGTCTTAAAGATGTGCACGGGCCAGAAGTTGAAACAAGAGGTCACAAATTTTACTTTAGTATTTTGTTCCTCTTGTGATCTGGTTTAGCTTATTGTACAACAAAGCATGTACTGACTCCAAGATCCTTCCCAACCATCCTTTTAGTGGAATGTATGTTTGTGTAAGGCGCACCCCCTACACCTAACAAAATTGAACCCCAGTCTTTATTAAATATTCGTTCAATTGAGGTGGAAGCAGGCTTTTCTGATCATTATGTCCATTCATCATCTTAATATCTTTTGTTATCATCGTATCGTGAAGAGCGAATCTCATAAGATTACCTTGAGAATCAAAGCACGATCAACTTCCATGGATGCTCCTCTTCACGTGCAAGTATACCCAGGCGAGTTACCTTATCGCGCTTCCCGTGCATGCACACGGCGCATTCACCTGAAAAAAGGACCGTGCTGCTGAGTCAGGGGTCCCGCGTAATTTTGACCAAAACAGTAAGAGTCTGTATAGTAACTGATGGAATTTGAATCATCTGTAGCCCATAACATTAATAAATAGTGCTTTATATCTCGCGTCTTACCGACATCAGCTTTCTTCAACTTATTTGACTGAACATTGACGACGTGCCTTTGTGTAACTACAACATCGATTCCCACTCTTTCACGAAAACTAATATCTTTCCTCCTTGTCTCTGCTTTCTAATTCGAGTCACTCTCTCGGCACACTTTCTTTGACCATGTACAACAAACTCGACCCACGAGGAGAGCTTCTTCCGTACAAAGGAGACTTCTATCTTTGGAGCTATGTCCCTTCGATACCCGCTGCCGTTATCTTCATCATCGTGTTCCTTGTGCTCTCTATGGCCCACACATGGAAGATGGTCAAGAACCGAATGTGGTTCTGTATTCCCTTTGTGGTTGGAGGATACCGTAAGTTCCTGCTGCCCACCGTTTCAGGTTTTTGAATTCTGATATCATTTGCAACAGTTGAAGTCATTGGGTTCATTGGTCGAGCTATGGCTTCCAGAGCAACGAATCAGCTCGGACCTTATATCATCCAGTCTGTCTTCTTGCTTATCCCGCCCTCTCTCTTTGCTGCTTCGATTTACATGACCCTCGGACGAATCATCCGCAGTCTTGGTTCCAAGGCGGAAAGCTGCTCTATCATTCGTACAACGCGCCTTACGACCCTATTCGTTTTGGGAGATGTTTTCTCCTTCTTGGTTCAGAGTTCGGGAGCTGGAATGATTGCGGCTGGCGATAACCCCAAAAATGGGGAGAATATTGTCATAGCCGGTCTCGTCATTCAAATCCTCTTCTTCGGTCTCTTTGTGATCGCAGCAGTGAACTTTCATATGCGTTACCGGAAGACTGGTAAAGGCTGGAGGGCTGTTGTTAACTCAAACACTGAAAATGTCTTCGAGTGGGAAAGGATGTTAATGATGTTGTATGCCACTTCAGCTTTCATCCTGATCCGATGCTTCTTCCGAATTATCGAGTACGCCATGGGTTCTGAGGCTTACCCACTGAAGAATGAGTGGACTTTATACATATTCGACTCTTTGCTCATGGCTATTACCATGGTCATCTTTTACATCTGGTATCCCTCACGGATCCAGGACTTCCAAGGACTGGGCACCAGAGAGAGTACCGACCTCGCTTACGTCACAGCTGAAGCGCACCTCAGCCGAGAGAGAGAGTGCTGATTGAACGACACTTGCTCGTGCATTCCGAGACATGCATCGATGCAGCGCGTGTCTTCACAAATTGACGGCAGTTGTATTCGGAAGTGGGGACGAGTATTATTCGTCATGGTTTTTCTTTTCCGTATGGACATCCAGATTGGAGTTTCTTTCATTGATCCCTTTTGTATTGCTAGATCTCACAGTCTATTGTATTCTTAATTATAGCTCAAAAGATGTTCTCTTTTTAACGGAACATACATTTAGTTACTTAAATGCGTGAGATAATTAGAATACGTAAGAAGGCTACCCTACAGCAACATACTTTCAAGTCCTTTCGAGTTACCTTTCCTACTGCACTTACCCATAGTGTTATGGAGGTCGCTACCAAAGAGGAGCTGCTAAGGATAATGAAAAGATGTAAATCACTGGACTTTAACAGGAGCTTTATCAAGTTATACTTGTCTATTCTGATTTGAGATTTAGTCCTTACATTGTGAGACCTACTAAGCACGGCTCGGCATTAACGTTGATGGGACGCTTGAGCCACTCGGAAAAGACCCCGGCTTGATTGGCTGCTGTAGAACGGAGTTCGAGCCACTATCGGAACCCGTGCAACTACGCTGATTCCGATTGGTAGTTAGAAGCATCATGCTTGCAGGGACCAAGGTGGTGCAAGGATTCAATGGAACAAATGCCATTTCCACCACGGAATCTTCCTTCATACATCCCTTACTTATAGTTTAAGACACCGCGAAGGAAGATAAAAAGCGTAAATTCAATTAAAGTAAATAAACTGCTTAACACTCTTAGAGCTTGGTAGATGACTATTTTGTAATGCATCATTGAGAGATATAAAATGAATCAATCCAGTAGTGCTTAAAAGCGGAACAAATTCAAGTGGTTTCCTAATTAGCTACTCGTACTATGTAGTACTCTGATAGAAGGCGCCTTTGCCGCTCGTGGATGGGGTTTCTCACCCAGCCGGTACTCACCGTTCAAGGGAGTTTAGGAAGGCTAGTCTTGTGGAAGAAGCCTAAGATCTTAACAGTGTCCGAAAGAGACATCCACAATAAACAGTGCTTTTTATCCTTCACTTGAACTATATGTACAAATCAGCACAGGGGAGGCTTGTGATTTATTACTTTCTCTATAAATTTGAATGCAGCAAGCCACCACTCTATACTATACCTGTGATCTTCCAGCCTCTGCCATGACAGGCAAAGGGTTATGGAGGAAGTCAGTCTTGTTGATATACCAGGTGAGATCCTCGAGGTTCGAAGCTATGCGGGGATCGGCTTCGCCAAGGGTCGAACCATCCCCAAACCATCCAAAGTCGTCATCATCCTGATATTCAATGTCGTAATCATCCCATCGTACCTCGGACAGAGCGCGGACAGCATGGATACTACTCCCAGGCCATAGCGCGGTGATACGTTCCGCACCGCCGGGGTTCCGAGGAGGCGCCTTGTACCAGCTGACACAGTCTTCAGTGTAGACTGTCTTCTTGAAATACTGATCGCAGAAGTTGGTAAAGTTGTCGACCTGTCTACGCTTGGGCTCAATGGTCCGCACAGCGCCATAAGCGAATCGGTGCAGGATCTTGGCTATGTATTGATGGGTGTGCTCAATCATGATAAGCAAATTCCCCGTGCCGGGGAATGTGTTAGGCCCCAAGGACTGGAAGAAGTTGGGAAAGTTGTCCGTAGAAAGGCCGAGGTATGATTTGGGGTGAATTCTGGTCTTCTCCCGCAGGTTGATACCGTCACGGCCATAGATAGGAAATCCAGAGCCCGGCGCTGTATGGAATCCAGTGGCGCAGACAATGGCGTCGATTGGCCGCCTAATACCGTCTTTGGTAACAATACTCGTACGGTCAATGTAGGAGATGGGAGACGTGATTGTTGATACGTGGGGTTGCGAGAGAGCCTCCAGATAGCCTGGTCCGGGGGTCAGTCGCTTGCACAAGGGAGGAAAGTCGGGTAGCAGAGCGTCGAGAAGCTGAGGTTTTGTCTTCAGCCTCTCTCTCATGTAGTTCTCATAGCTGCTCCGAGCCACGTTGTGGCGAGGGCTGCCTCGATATGAAATCTGATGGCTGCCTTGAAGGCGAAACTCGAGCTGCTTCCTATATGCGATATAGGCTTCAGGGTCATTCCTCCATGACGCCTTCTGTTCTTCATCATATACTAAGTTGTTGGAACTCTTGTTTTCGTGCTGCTTCTCAAGCTCTTCCTTGAGCATGTCCTCGCTACCCTGGGTAGCGATCCAAGTTTTGCCGCGAACGTAATGGTCCATGGACTTGACCTGGTTCACTAGAGCAGGCACAACTTGGATGCCACTGCTTCCCGCTCCGATGACAGCAATTTTCTTGCCCTATTTCTTATCGTTAGCAACTTGGTATGGTGCCGTCAGCGTCTTTGGTAGGTTACCTCGGCATCGAAGCTGTCTTGCCAATTGGCTGTGTGTAGGATAGTGCCCTGGAAGTCATGCAGACCTGGAATAGAAGGCCACTTCCACTCATTCAACAACCCCGTACCAGTGATAAAAACATCGCATTCATCCTCGATAATGCGCGGCGGATCGGCGCCGAGCTTCTCGAGGCGGACGGTCCACTTAGCTCGGGACTCATCCCAGGTAGCCTCGAGACACCGGTGATTGAGGCGGATATCATCTCGAACTTTGTACTTTTCTGCCACTCTCTTCCAGTATTCAAGAATTTCCGGGGCACCAGCGTAAAAGTGGCTCCAGTCTGTCGATGACTCGAAGCTCAGTTGGTAAGCGTGAGAGGGAATATCGCAAGCACAACCAGGGTATCTGAAATCGTCAAATTAGGATGGTATACTAGGAAATGGTAACGACATATTGGTCAAACATACTTGTTCTCGAACCAGGTACCTCCAATCTCAGGGTTCTTGTCATAGATGACTAGGTCCAGCGAGGGGACGGCTTTACGAAAGAGAATGGAGGCAACAATGCCCGAGATCCCTGCGCCAATATAGACGACCTTCAAGGGTCTGGGAGAGTTGATTGGTCGACCTGATCCGACCCTTGGAGCTGCCCGAACACCAGAGGCAGCCATGCTTGCCAGAGTTTCGGCGCTGAATATACATTGTGGGGGTTGCTGAGGCTTCATTAATGTGAAGGAGACAAGATAATATAAGTTGAGGGTGGATAAGATGGACGGAAAACGGAGTTCAAAGGCTTCTTTTATTTCTATAGGTATGGGTTGCTTTTGTCATATCTGGGATATACCCGATTACTTCTATTATTGAAAATCACATTCCACCACATAGTTGATTGATGTGGGGTTGTGTGAGATCGGTTCATACATCCGGGGGAGCTCTGGACGACCACAGGCCACTCACCGCCCCCCTCAGCCTCCATTCTATTTGTTCGTCGTGAATCTAGGATTATGTAGCCTCAGAATATTAATAGATACTGACTTTCCTTCCCCGTTACGATAGACACAGATAGCTGCGATATTTTATGCGTGCACAATCGCAATGACTACAGGTAAATTGAACCACGGTCACCAGAAGACGACATCAGACTTGAACTGGAGTTTTGCTGTCCTATCATGCCGATCCCACCATCACGGTAATCTCTGAGAAAAGAGTATCCAGCTAAGGCCCTACTTGGCATAGTGCCGAACCAACAGTGGTAGGGTTACCCAATCCCTTGAGCGTATACATTCCCCGCACGAACATCGGAAATATGCCCCATCCGATTCGTCAGCTACTGGTCGGCGAATGGCTAAACCAGACTAGAGCCAACTAGCCTTATCTTTACGGTGGCGGGAAAGACTCAATCCATTATCTGTGTTGGTGAGAGAGGGGAAGCGAGGGGGGAGGGGGTCAATCCGTCGGCCGGTCACAGTCTGAGAGAAGGAATCTTCGTCAGTTGTTTTTCTGTCGTGAATCTTAGTGTTTTACTTTTATGTACCAGACCTTCTTGCGTGCCAAATTGTTCATACATTTCTCCAATGCAGCGGGAGCAGAACACAACCAGTCGCAACAAGAGGGTATCCAACGCCTGCCAACGATGTCGGCAGCACAAGATCAAATGTTCGGGTACCCAACCCTGCAAGTCCTGTGCCAATAGAGGCAGCACTTGTAATTTTGTATCCGACGACCGGAACATTCTTGTATCGGAAAGGTTGGAGGCACCATTGGCTCTTCTCTCTGTTAGTGTTGCTGACCTCACTCTTCAGGTCTCTTGCCAACATCCGCAAACGACTGGACAACTTTGAGAGAAACCGTAATAAATTTATTTCTCCAGCAGAAGGCTCCTCCCAGTTACCTGGTCCTTTGCCAACATTGGAACAATCGAATCAAGAAACCGATCCACCGACCCTCCCCCAACCGGGAGGGTCTCCCCTCTTACCTGACAAAGACCAGAACCAGAGCCGCAGTCAGGTGGTCTCACAGCCTTCGACAACGACGCCTCGAGATGCCGGGCCCGTCAACGAGATGGTGTCGTCTCCCCGTGGTGCCAACACTGACGACAGCGCCGTCTCAAACCTCCTCGTCCCTGAGCAACCGAACTATATGTCCGACTACTCGGGGAGGCTGAGATACCTTGGGCACTCATCAACATGGTCCTTCAGCTACCAGGTCCTGCAGATGGCCTCACAGGGTACTGGGCTTTCGGGTTCTCCAGTTGCTTCAATGCAGACGCACGTAGATGGGGAAGTATACAACATCAACTCACAACGCCAGATGGAACTCAGCGCCATCGAAACAAGCGGTCTTCCTTCCCTGGACCTCGCTCTTTACTACCTCCAGAGCACCAAGTTCAGGACTTATCCTTTCTTCCATCTGTTTGAAGAGACCGACTTCATGCATAGCCTTCACCTGTTCTACCGGAATCCCCAGGTCTATGCCAGGACGCATAGCCTGTGGTACGTGCACTATCTACTAATTATGGGCTTTGGAAAATCGTTTACGAGGCAACAAGCAACTGTTGGACCCGCAGGGTCGGATCTTTTCACACGTGCCATGACACAGATGCCAGATGTCACATACCTCTCTCGTGATCCTGTCAAGGCTACCGAGATCTTTTGCTGTGTTGCGCTTTACCTCCATTGTGTCGACCATCGAGTTGCTGCGCACTCTTACGTAAGCTGACATCAATCCATATTGACTAGATTCGAGTTCTGACACTGGAGAAGATCGGCCAGGCTGTAAGAATGGCTCAGTCGCATGGACTTCACACCGATATACAATCTGCTTCGGTTGGTGATCAGCTGGCACATCATGGCCATCGCCTTTGGTGGACTGTCTACACTCTCGACCGGAAGCTCTCTTCATTGATGGGCATACCAAACGGCACACTCGACGACCACATCAGTGCCCCCGTGCCACAAATATCTGAAGATGACATTCATACTTCGGCGCTTGCGATTCACATCAAGATTTCGCAGCTTCTGGGTTCAATTGCCATTAGTATGTGTTTTGCAATGATCGCATCCAGCTCATAACTAACCTCAACTAGCTATTTATGGGCCAAAGGCAACCGTCAAGGACAGTTTCATGTCGACCATACGAAACGTCCTGAGAGGAATTACCAAATTAAGTGAAGACCTATCAACCTTTTCGTCACGGTCGTTTGGTGAAATTTCCCGAGTATCAGCACACCTCCACCTACAGTACAATCAGGTGAGACTGGGCAACTCCTTTCATCAAGAACAATTTACTGATCTATCTTAGTGTATCATTCTTACGGTCAGACCACTTTTATTCCATCTATATAAGCAGAAGGCTGAAAGCTATGGCATGAATGGCGAATCCACCCTTCAACCTTCTATTACGGAATTTATCGAGGTTCTGACCGGTTCCGCGGTTCAGGTGGCGAACATACTGTCCCAACTAAAACAACACGGAATCTTAGGTAATTACAAGAATTGATAATAATCGATCACTGAAGCTGATAATTTAATCAGACATACTCCTTCCATTTGACCTCGAGACAGCGTACTCTGCTGCATTTGTCTTGGTCATGACCTCCGAACTGGGGGCCAAGCATCCCATGTATGAAATATCTCTTGCAGCCTTGTTTGAGGTTTTCGATACCATGATCATGGCAGGAAATCTTTTGGCCACATCACGAAAAGCCGAGGTGGAAGAGTTGGCTGACTCGTTGCGAAGGCAGTTCCATCCTGACATCAACAGAGATGCTAGTCCCTCAGGAACTATGACAGCAGACCAACCTCAGGGTGCTACCTTTGCCAGCCAATTCGGTTTACCTAGCCCCGGTGGGATTTTCTTTGATGGATGGAACCCGGAAGACTCGCATCTAAACTCCCAAATTGAAGGTTTGGCCGATTCGCTCACTATGGAAGAACTTCATGACTTATGGGTATAGTAAGACAGGACGCAACTGCATTTCACCTTCTTACTTCGTAGTGAATGGGATATTCAAGCTAGTGATGGCGAGATATATCAACACCCTTTTTGAGCCCAAACGAACATTACCAATGAGCGACTAGCATTCCATATTAAAAAATAGTTTGTGTATGATTATGGAAATATTGTGAAATAAGCATTGACCGTATATTAAACTTGTTACAAAGATTTCGGGGTATTAACACCATGTCTCCTTGAATATCATGGTTGAAAAAAGAGTATGTTCATATATTCCAACGCCTAAAAGGAGAAGTAGGAAATTTCGTGTGGATGGCACTCGGCTCCTGGTCAATAGCTAAGCCCATATTGGTAATAGCGGAAAGTACATATAATCAAGGACATCGAAGGCTATGCCTCGGATGTCTTGCTCTTCCTTCGAACGCCGATGAGACGGCCCATCTCTTCCCAAAAACCAGTAGGTGGCTCAGTGATAGAAGCTTCATAAGCCTCAATTTCAGGACGCTCCCAGACAAGATCGACTTCACGAGGTCTCACATAACGAGACTTCTTAATAACTTTCCACCCGACAAATAAAACGATCGCCACGATCTGCATGGAGTAGTTTTGGAAAAAGACTTCAACACTCCAGGGTCGAAAGGCATAGTACCCGTAGGTCAAGCAGATAATTGTCTGAAAGAAAAGAGCGATGTATGCGCCGTAAGGTTGAAAGTACCCATAATATGGACGCGTCTTGCGATCAACACCTTGAGCCACACACGCCTTGTGATAATTGATGAAGGTAATAGAAATGACGAGGAAATTGATCAGGGCCCCGCCGGTAACAATGCTCACAAGCCAATTCAAAACTTTGGCAGACCCATTGGCGCATTGAAGAAAGCTGAGAAAGGGAAAAAGCATTGTAATGCAAAAGCACCACACCGGAATTCCTCGAGAGTTACAATATGTGAGGAACCGAGGGGCACGACCAGCAAGGGCAAGTGAATGCAAGGCTCGAGTAGCGGCATAAGTATAGGTATTGCCGGCAGAGAAGATTGAAGTGAGGATAAGGAAGTTTACCAAATGTGGTAAACCACTGATACCCAGATTCTGCATTGCAATAACGTAAGGGGAGGACGCTGCATTTCCTGTACCACCACTTCCGAAATATATTTTGGTAAGTTTGGGGTCGTCATGAGGACATACGATACCCACGGCCAGGGCACTGAAGATGAAGAAGACGCAGAAGCGATAGTAAACCGTCTTGAAAGCATTTTTGATATAGATGCTTGGACGCTGGGCTTCAGCTGATACCATTGAGATATACTCAGGGCCGACGATGGTAAATGCGGCACTGAATAAAGCAGCAAGGACACCTTCGAAATGACCCGTAGGACCAGTACTCAGGTATGTGGAGAAGGTTCCTTGTGCGAAGTATCGGAAGCCATAGGCATCGTGGGCAGGGTTGCCGCCACACATAGTAACAAAGGTCATTCCAAAGAGGATGAATATCAAGATGATTTTGCCTCCTGAGAGCCAAAATTCAAACTCGCCATAAACTCCAACTGCAAGGATGTTGATGAGTCTAAGGAAAGAGAATAGTTAGCAAGTGAATGGAAGACTTCTAGTCGTCAGATAAAGTTGACATACGCATATGCGGCGATAATAGCAGCACAGACGCCTGCTGTGGGACCCGGGTTCAGAGTATTGGCATCCCAAAATGCAATAACAGAGGTTAAAGCTGTAATCTCGAATGGGATAATCAGTGCCTCATAAAGGAAGAAATTCCAGCCGGCCATGAAGCCCAATGCATCATCTACCCAGTTACCAGCAAGGCTAATGAACCCTCCTGCTACTGGCATATAGGTACTCATCTCAGCGATTGAGTTATTGACAAGGGCTAGGATGCAAGAATATAAGAAATAACAAATAAGAAGACTACCGGCGCCGCCTTTAGCAAGGCCGCCGCCGATACTGATAAAAAGGGCTGTGCCAATAGAGCCGCCAGCAGCAATAAGTTGAATTTGACGATTGTTCAGGCGGCGATGCAGGTGGCCAATGGGGACTGCATGGCCTTCAGGTGTGTAATGGATGCTACTGGAGTCACCTGGTGGGGCAGACGCCTGTTTCTCCTTGATGGAAGACATGGTAACAACTGGAACGTCGAGAGGTAGCGAAACCACGAGGGGGAAGAGAATGAGGAGCGGTAGATGACAGTGAGACTGAACAGCAGTGGCAGCAACACGGCGTCCTTAAGTAGTGTTGTATAAAAGGATAAAAAGCAGTGGTGTTGACTTGGAGTAAACTGTTGGTTAGTGGCTTGATCTAATGTGCGCAGGTTAAGCCGTGTAGCAAAGATAGACAGAGCCGAGGATATGGGGTATGGGGAGAGGGACTCGGAGTGGCGTTTGGAGATCCTAGCACCAAGCTCTAGATAGCAGCTCTTTCCCATCTTTCGTTGAGGTGCGGGGCGGCCAACGGAGCATACCGATTTCAACCGTCCCCCCGTACCTTCAACGTCTGTCTTGAAGACTGTTTTAGCCAAAGGTCCATCTGAACTTGATTGCAAGATTGATAGCGACTGCTCAGTACCAAAGCTAAGAGATGGTAATTGGGTTCCTGCCCAGGTCGTCCTCAGAACTCGGATCGGCGTTCCGTGCCGAGCTTACATTCACCCATTACCCGACACCAGTACAGTTATCTACATACACAGCAAGCCCTGATTGCAGCAACTGTCTGGACGCTTCTATAACGCTTATCTTGACCAAAAGTGCTTTAGAACAATTCAGAGCCTAGACTTTGAACTACTTCTCACGCTGTCATTTGTCGGTCACACGAGGGGGCGTCACGGAATTGCCAGCCGCGATACAACAAGGGGCTCGACCGAAGGCTTACAACCGGCTACCATGATGACGTCAAGGATGCAGCGGACTACAAGCGGATACCCTATAATCAATGTCCTTGGGTCAGGTGTTGAGGCTTGTTCCGAGACCTGGTCCATGTTGTTAGGTCTGACTTAGACAAGCCCAAGAACGAGAAGATGTGGCATGATACCAATTTGTCGCTTTATTAGGGACACCTCTAGAGATTGTATATCAAAAGGCCTCAGATAGTAGCCCATCAAGGCTGTAGTAGCAATGTAGGTTACAACCTCTATTATCCAGTAAGAATAAAGTATTAATGTGCAGATGCTAGGGAAAAATTAATTGAAAATGCAATAATAGAGATGTAAAAACGCATAGTTAGTTTTAGATTAATCCAGATTTATTGCAACACTAAAAGGGCCAACCACTTAGCTTACTGTACTACCAACATTTATCCTATAAACGTCTATCAAATACGCAAATGATGGGCATAGACGGTCTATAATGCTCAGTGCGATTGTCCAGCTATAAATAGAGGAGGTTGCAAGAGATTCCCCCTGGCATAGGCTTACCTACTGATATGCAAATACCCTGTTTAAATCACAATAATTTGGTCGAGGTAATATAGCTGAAATAAGGATCTTTCTGGGAGGGATGAGAGGCCAACCCAGCTACGGAAAGACTCGCATTGGTCACCGTGGATGGAATGCAAACCGCGTGGAACGCATGCAAGTTGACACAAAATGGCCATTGCAGTTATGTGAAATGATGTCTTGAAGCTTGTGTCGTAGTCAATAGTCTTTCCGTAGACGAAGGTGTCGATCGATAGCTCGTGTCATTGGCTTTTTGCACTTCTATCCAACTTAAACCTCGTTCTCTGACCCTCATATTGAACACCGCATCGAACTTCAGAGCAATCTCCCGTATCATAGAGGTCAATACTGCCAGGCCAGACATATTCCTCCAGATCTTCTTCAGGCCCATTGAACCGTATGATGCTGTTGGGGTTATCTTGATTCCTCATGATGGCGTGCCAAAAGTCAAGTAAATAACCTGTTGGGATACGCATCCATCCCCAATAGTTACAGCCCTCTCTCCAATCGTAGTTGACAACCTTGATGATGTATTCTCCCCTCTCCATAGCTTGGAACACATCTTTATCCGCTAGAAGAACGTAGCGAGATAAAAACCCTGCCATACCCTCTTCAGTCTCAGGCGGATCGCGACAGCATACCTCGCGTATGTCACGGACTCCCAGGCCGTCGAGCGATGGATCCTCGCGAGTGTCTAGATAGAACAGGTCATCGAGTTTCGTCAAATAGCCCACGTATTCTTCTCGACTCTTGCAATACTCCGTCGGATCGCAGTGACCGTCCTTTTGCCACAACACCTCATCCTCCCATCCCTGATCACGGAAGTAGCCGAGTGCTAGACTCATCTGTCGGTTCAAGCAATCAAGCAGTTCCTCCCATTGCTTGTCGGATTCCGGACCATAATGGGTCCGATAGAGTGTAAAGCCCCAGTACATGTAGCATTTTACTTTGCTTGGAGTCGGCTGCATTCGTAATGGAGGGAAGAGCTCCAGCATTTGGAGCATTGCGTGAGGACGAGCCATGTTTCTTGTTGGAAGTCGCGGTTGTCAAATGTGGCGTACAGTGACAAAAGGAAAGTGAAAGAGAGAAAGGAAGGAGGGCGAGGAATTGTTTCGACTCGAGACGTCTTCCGTTAAAGTACTATACCTTTTAGTTAACATACCGCATAAATGTGACTGTAGGGATGTTGGTTGGGCCGCAACTTGGTGTTGCGCCCGTGCGGCATCCAATGACACCGCTGAATGATGATTACGTACACACTATTCCAGCATAAAACGAGCTCCGCGCGGCAGCTTTCTCAAATTACTTGTTCTTCATCAATAACACTTGCAGCAAATCTTCTCACTACCCACTATGACTGACCTCTCATTGATGATCGACCATGTATGGAAGCCTCCGAGACGTCCCATCGGGACCAAGGGACCTGCACCCAACAAGACGCTACCTGAAAACCTCAAGTATTATAAATACTGGGGTTTTACAATCTACCGTACCTACTATGGACCTTCCTCTGATGAGCACTGGGAGACACTCCTTGGTGCCATAAAACAACAAACCCGTTTAGCATCCGGCTATTACGAAACAGAATGGTTTCGGAAAAAGGACAGAGCATGGCAAAGCAGACGTTATATTAGTGATGCAGATTACGACCGCGATTTACGCATCATAAAAGACCTGTTTCGCCTTTTTCCGCGGGAAGATCCATCCTTGTTGTCGGGTCTCTCGATCGAGGGTATACGAGAAATATTCATACAAGAGAACCCCGAGGCGGAAGAAAAGACGGTTGGGTCGGAGTTCAACTTCGTACTCGTGGCAGACGAAGCGGTTCTGAACGGTATCGCACACGGCAAATTCGCTGTCAAGGCAGTTGGCTACGACTGGGACAAGCTTGATGGTGGCTGGGGTTGGGAAAGAGTATCAACAGGTTCCGTCCTGGAGTTTTGGGGAATGCTCCTAGAGTTTCAGGAATGTAACATAGGAAAATACTATACGTTCCGGTATGAGGGTCCGGAAGAAGGTCTGGAGAGTTACTTGTGGATCGGGAACCCGTCTGCGCCTCGTTTTGAACGTTGCAGCCAGGCTCAAATAGCACAAAGGGAGGTGGTGGTAGACCGAGTCACAGATGATTTTGACTGGGAAGCGTTGTTGAGACCGCATCACCGATCCACTCCTCGTTAGCCCATTCCGAAATGCAGATGTCAGCGCCGTTAAAAATTATACCTAGGAAATTATCCACGAGATATCCTCTGTCACGATACATAAAATTACATAATAGTGCTAAATAGAGAACTGAGGATATGCTCTTGGAGTATGGGTCCCGGTAATTGATACATTGATTAGACTCTTTTAAAAATGAAAATGCTAGACTCGTTACGTCCTTTGAGATCATATATGCCCTGCTTTCTCTTGCTGCTAGTATTATATCAAGCCCTCGATGTCTTGAGAGCTGTGCCACTGTTTTGAAGAAGTCGATTAAAATACTTATTGACTTACCCTACAGACTCACGAAATTGACTAGTGCCGTGCGAGCGAATTACAGTAAGCATTTTCTGTAGAGATGGTGAGCGACACATGGTTAATGGTGGGCCTACAAGCCTGATGAGCCTTAACCTTGAACGGCCGTGTTCGTTTTCGGGACACGCCGGTGTCGGTCGCAAGTTGTCATGATGTAACTAACGGCCGTGTCTTAGTTGCGGGGTACGTGCTAGTCAATCTAGCAGACTCGGGTGGCTTACGGCCGAGAGTAGTGTTTCAACCAACGCGGTGTTATTTCCACAGGCACTAGTCCATTTTGCAACTTTGTTCGGTAATTGTGACAACCACCACACTAATATGTATCTCTTTAGACCACGTAGCGCTTGTGGGAACACACCTTCTCAAAATGGCCAATCAGTTAATGATAGGCTGCAGGATACCCCTAATCGCACTTAACTTACTACAGAAAGAGAAGTACTGGCTACCTCAACTATAACAAGCCTCTTCCGTACACACAGGCTGCTCTTCCAAGATCTGGTCAACCAGAGGTATGGCGCTACAAGGTAGATGGTGTGCGGTTTAGCGCGACGTGGTCTAAAGAGATTGACTCATCGGAAAAGTCACGCGTTGATCACACCTGGTGGACCGAGGGAAATTATCTTCAACGCAAATTAGACAACCTTTGACCAACTATTTCACAACCCAAACGTGAAATTATTATCATAGGTATAAACAAAATAATAAGTATATATCATATCTTTATAGGCTTCAACAATGATGATAGATTTGCGAAGCCATCATCTAAGCAAGGACCATGAACACGGTCGCGCCTCAGACGCGTCTTCCTGCCGTGATCATGACCTTACCCTGGACCCTCCTTGGTCAGCCCTTACACATACTGACAGTACTTTCATTCCTTGCGATCTGGTCGCAGTAAGATAACGTCAATAAGCAATCTACTAACACTGGGTGAGTCTGTTTTCATTTTAGTGGTGTGTGGTAACGATGGTATTGCCCCTTCACAGGAGAGACACGTCGCCTTCGTTTAAATTCCTTTCACGCGAAGCTCAGATATGCCTTGACAGTATAGACACGGGATCAGCGGTATCCGATCCAATTTATCCACCGGTTCGGGTCCTTACTAAAGCAGAGGATTGCTGCATGGCGGTCGTACAGTATAGATCCTAACACACATGACAAAGACGAGCGAACACCACTATTTGAGTTTTTCCGAGGCGTAAGTTCCAAGGTATACAGATGAAACCAACACAATGGAGTGAACACCACCAGGGCAGTGAATCACCAGTTTTCAAAGTTTAGTGGATCTCTTCATTAACAACAAGTGAATACAGTTGAAGTGGATTAAAGACTGCATCTGAACTGTAGAGTTCAAGGCGTCATTACTATAGTTTGTGCCCGGTAGAGCGATTGCAATAATTTAACCACATTACCCTATTTGACTAAAGATGTCAATGGTAGAAATCAGCTAAAACGACCATGTTGAAGAAATTATATGCAGTAAAATTCATATCAAAACATAATCTAGTAGAGGGTTCAATATATCACATACTTAATTGATCATTCAACTGATTTTCCGTACTATAGGTTAAATTACCAAGGTCTTTGAGATCATTTACCTTTGATTTGTGATTTGAAATATCCAGAACGACAGAAGCAGACCCAACAATCACATTCTTAGCGTCGGTCACTTCCCATGATTCGTCGATGGTGAACGGATGAGCTTATTCAGCGGACAAAACTCTCCGTCAAGTGAGTACATTTTCCCAAACGGTGGGGATAATGATGTCATTGAACGAGGGCGCATTCCTGATGAAGGACATGTCCTCAGTTCTCGGAGAATTTGTCCGCTGACTAAGCTCCAACGTTCAGCATTGGCAAATCATAAGAAATCATTGTGGGACTGCGCCACGATATGTATTACGAGAAAAGAACTGAGCGCGTTGTACGGATAGCTTTACCGATTCGATACGAACCATGTTTAACAGCATTCCAAACAAGTTTTTAGATGACCTAAACGATGTGTAAAAACCGTGAGTGCTTGAGGAGTTACAAGAAAGTTATAAGCCGAAAACAGCTAGGGTGACAGGTCTTGGCATTCAGGCCCGAGCTAATCGAAAGATGGAGGTGCCTGAATGATATCTGATACGATGAGCACGCATGCATGGTGCCTGGCCTAGTTGGACGTGTAAATTCTTAATCCCGCTAGTGGCCCTGGTGCCTTGCATGTTTCCGTTAGTACACGTCATGGAGAGTGTCCGATTGGGCACGGGAACAAGCATGGGTGGAATGGTCCCCAAACTTAGGACCTTACCAGCCGCGGGTTTTCTGTAAACAGGTGTGGTTTACAGGGGTTTACTTTACTATTGTAGCTCGGCTCAGTAGCCGTATGTCTAAATCCGGGCTAGATCCGAAGATGTATCAATCAAAATCGGGCGATTGAGTAGATCATCGCAACTGCAATTCGTCTTCATCTAGGACACCAGCTGTGTACCAAAGCAGCAATCAGAACTTTAGGTGCAAACAAGGAATTGTGGAAAAGGCTTGTAGAATAAGGTGACGCCTCTTATTCCGTTGAAGATGGACCCATCAGATGTATAGACGAAACCGGACAGTTTAGCAATCATTGAATGATTTCCCAATGGTTATAAGCAATTGAGAGGCCCCGAACAAGAACGTGAAGACATACAAACACACACACACACACACCGAATCTCTTAATCATTAACTAATTCACTCCTTAATTTTATGCAACAACCTATATCATGTTGTTATCAAGGGGGCTAATAGCCTCGACGCTCATTTTGGGCGCCAAATCCCAAGGTGGTATCAACGATGCCGTCAACGATGCCGCAGTAAAGGTTGCTGAGGGATTCGAAGCATCCCTCATCGGACATGCTATGACTACTTTGAACGGGAACGCCGACGATGCAGACTCGGGAGAGAAGTTAGACGCGACTGGGGCAAATGGCGACGCCAACAAGAATGCAGTTACGCAGCCGATCAACGCCCAGCCAACCGTCGCCACATACACCAAGTATGGGACATTATTCCCAGTTACGCTCCTTCCTCATCCAGTCATTACGATCCCAGCGAAAAGCGACGACCCATACGAACGAATCATACAAGCATACACAGGAGGCGCTGATGCCACAACGAACCAAGAAATCACAATTGCCGAGCCGAGTGGGACGAATCCCGGCACGATTATTGTGGATGTTCCTGGTACAGCATACTCCTCCTTCTCATCAGGGCAGCCTGGCGCATTAACGATTACGCCTTCCAATGAGAATCCGACGGCTACTGTTATTTCTGCGATACCTAGTGGTGTTGCGATTACTGGTGATGCTACAAGGACAATCCTCGCGGCGGGGACTGCCCCAGCAACTGTTGTCATCCAGACAGGATGGAATGACGTACCGATAAGCACCCCTGGGGTTGGCAGCAGCCCTGGAGCTGATAGTGGCGCCGGCGCTGGAGCTGGAGCTGGAGTTGGACCCGGAGCTGGAAGCAGCCCTGGAGCCGGCGCTGGATCCGGTGATGGCGCTGGAGCTGGTGTTATCCCTGGAGCTGGCACTGGATCTGGAAGTGATAGTGGTACTGGCGCTGGTGTTATCCCTGGTGCTGGATCTGGTGACGGCGCTGGAGCTGGTGTTGGACCTGGAGCTGGTGTTAGCCCTGGAGCTGGCACTGGACCCGGAGCTGGCAGCAGTCCTGGAGCTGGTACTGGACCTGGAGCTGATAGTGGTGCTGGTGCTGGTGTTATCCCTGGTACTGGAGCTGGCAGTAGCCCTGGTGCTGGTGTCGGACCTGGAGCTGGCAACAGCCCTGGAGCTGGCACTGGACCTGGAGCTGGTGTTGGCGCTGGAGCCGGTGCTGGCGCTGGAGCTGGAACAACTCCCTCAAATGTTCTGGTTATCGAAACGCTCACCGGAACCACTTACATCACTCAGCCACGGGTTACTACCAAGGCTGCTTATGCAGGTGGTCCAAGCACCGTCTACATCCAGGTCCCCCCAAGCAACACAAACCCCGATGGTGCCATTACCATTCGTCCGAGTAACGGTGGACGTTACACCACGATCATTGCCCCATACACAGGAACCTCAGCCATTCGAACCCCCATTACCTCCCTGATCCCCACCTCGGCTGGCGGAGATGGATCGATCATTATCTTGACTCCCACTGCGTCGAGCACGCGAAAGGGCGATAACCAGGAGGAGGACTTCCCTGATAACCAACCTCAGGTCATTCCACCCAGTGGCAACAACCCCTACTGTACTGTCCTACGACCTCACGCTGGATCGGATCAGATAACTAAGCCTGTGACCTTTACGGTACCCCCATCCGGTACTCGCCCCGGCACCGTCATTATTGAGACACCAAATGTGCCTAAGGGACAGCATGCTATCACTCTTCCATCCGATCCCAACAGTGGTTATATCACAATTGTGAAGCCCCCTCAGAACCCTATAACCAGCGCTACAACCAGGACAATCCGACCCAGCGGCGGCCAGCCAGGCACTATTATTATTGAGACTCCCGCCCCCCAGTCGGGAACCAACGACATTACAATCCCGGCTGGCTCGGGAGGATCCATGGTGACCATCATTCAGGGACCCACTGGTACTGATGCTGTTACGGCTCCCACAACTATCACCATGACTGGCGGCCAGGGGCAACAGGGAACTGTTATCATCAAGACTCCGGTCCAATCTGGAAGCAGTCAGACTACCCGTGCCCCCGACGCGCCTTTCACCATCTCCCCTGGGACTGGTAATAAGTTTGTCACTGTATTTCGACCTCACAGTGGTGATCCCATTTCGGTGCCTATCACACTTACTCAGAAGGGGCAAAACGGACAACCAGGAACAATCATCATCGAGACGCCTTCCCCAGAGACATATCGTCCTGGCAAGGAACCAATTACTCTTCCTGCGGGCACTGGTAGTCCTTACATAACCGTCTACAGGCCACACAAGGGTGACCCTATTAAGAAGCCCATCACAATCACAGTTCCTCCTAGCGGCACTCGGCCCGGTACCATTGTCGTTGAAACTCCCACAATCGAGACCCCCAAGGGTCAGATTGGGCTCACCACGACAGGGGGAGATCGTCCACCCATCACAATTCCTCCGAATGACAACAACCCATACGTGACCATCTACAGGCCTCATACTGGTGATCCTATTACCGTTCCTATTACGATTACGCAGTCGCCTTCAAATGGAAGACCTGGTACTATCATCATAGAGACACCCGCCGCTCCGGAAAGGACTGTGACTGAGCTCCGAACCGTGACTGACTGGAAGACCCGGCCAGGTACGACGGTGACCGTTCAACCTACTGCTCCTGGCGCATACACAACTATCTACCGACCGCATACTGGTGCTGTGCCTATTACTGAGCCTATTACTGTCACAACTATCAATGGCAAGAATGGGCAACCAGGAACCGTCATTGTCGAGACTCAAGGCCCGATTACCGTCACTCCAACAATAATTGGTGGAACGGTTACGGTCTATGAGCCTTGCACAGATGATCATGACACCACGATTACAGAGACTGTTATTGTCACAGCTCCTGGTGGTAGCCAGTCCACAGCTGTCATCATTCAGACTCCCCCAGTGAAGATCAGCACCTCCACAGGGCCTCAACCTACTGTCACTGGTGCCGACGGTTTTGTCACAGTTACACAGCAGTATACTGGCACAGATGTTATTACCGGAGTTATGACTACTTCAGTGGCCGGATCTGGTACAAACCCCGGAACAGTGTTCATCTTGACACCTCCGGCAACCAGGTTTGCCCCAGCAAGCACGTCTACGGGTACAGACAATTACGTCACAGTCTTCAAGCCATTCCCGGGACCAGGTATCATCAACTCGCCCATTACTATCACGCAGGCTCTTCCCAGTGGTGGTAAATTTGGAACCGTTATTGTTCAAACCCCTGTTGGACAAACTTCCGTTCCAACCACGTTACCAAAACCTAGCACGACACAAGGTACAGATGGGTATGTAACTGTCTTCTTGCCTTTTCCTGGTCCAGGCGTTATCACTGCGTCTTATACCAGGACGCAGGCGCCTTCAGGTGGCAACCCCGGAACGGTTTTCATCACAACGCCTGCGTCTCCACCGGCGACTAGTAGTCAACCGAACCTGCCAATTACTACTTCGGGCGTGAATGGGTATATTACAGTCTTTGTCCCATATCCTGGGCCAGGAGAGATAAGTGCGCCTATTACTTATACTCAGCCACCCTCAGGCGGCAATCCTGGTACTGTTTTTATTACCACTCCCGTCGTTAAGGCTGGTGCAACGCAACAACAGACTCAGGCTACTAGTACTGTCTCCGGGGCTGATGGATATGTAACGGTCTATGTACCTTTCCCAGGACCAGGGGTTATTGCTGCACCTATTACCTCTACCCAGCCCCCCTCAGGCGGCCGTCCTGGTACTGTTTACATCACCACCCCTGTCGCTCAGGCTAGTCCAACTCAACAGCAGACTCAGGCTACTAGCACCGTCTCAGGGGCTGATGGATATGTAACGGTCTACTTGCCGTTCCCAGGACCTGGGGTCATCACTGCACCTGTAACTTCTACGCAGCTCCCATCAGGTGGTCGTCCTGGTACTGTTTACATTACGACACCTGCACCTAGCACTCCGATCCAGCAGAGTCCGGCTACTAGTACTGTATCAGGGACTGATGGATATGTAACAGTCTATTTGCCTTTCCCAGGTCCAGGTGTTATCACTGCACCTGTTACTTCTACGCAGCTCCCATCAGGTGGTCGTCCTGGTACTGTTTACATTACGACACCTGTACCTGGCACCCCGATACAGCAGACTCAGGCTACTAGTACTGTGTCCGGAGCCGATGGATATGTGACGGTTTATTTGCCTTTCCCAGGACCCGGGGTCATCACTGCCCCTGTTACTTCTACCCAGGCTCCCTCAGGTGGCCGTCCTGGCACTGTTTACATTACAACACCTGCACTTTCCACTCCGATACAGCAGAATGTGCCAAGTACTGCAGCAAGTGGTGACCAATACGTGACAGTATTCTTCCCATTCCCAGGGCCTGGCGTCATCACAGCACCTATTACGAGGACACAAGCGGCACCATCTGGTGGCATGCCAGGAACTGTGTTTATCACAACTCCATCCAGCTCTACTCCTACCCTGGCGCAGAACCCCCCACCCGTGACAGACAATTACATAACCATTTATACCCCCTTCCCAGGGCCTGGTGTTATTACTGCTCCTGTTACTATCACGAAGTTGGCAACTGGCGATCAACCCGGAACGGTTCTTATTCAAACCCCTGCCCCGACGGTGTCAAACAGTGACCAGTATGTAACGGTATACAGACCATACCCTGGTCCCGGAACCATTACAGCACCTGTTACTCTGACACAGGCACCTTCAAATGGCCAAGCGGGTACTGTGTTTATTGAGACACAGCCGACTGACCTCCCAACCTCGGCGGGTCAGACTACCGCTGGTCCTACTTCCCCTATCGGTATCCCACCTGATCCCACAGGATCGTACGTGACGGTTTATATGCCGTGGCCAGGTCCAGGTGACATCACATCTGCAGTTACATACACGCAAGCTCCTGCTTCTGGAAAGCCTGGAACTATTATTATCCAGACTCCGAACCCGGGCGCAAATACTGCTATTAACACAGGCCCAGTTACGATTCCTACTGGTAACAACAACCCGTACGTTACGGTTTATAAGCCTTACCCTGGTCCTGGCAACATTGATCAGCCAATTACCATTACGGCTGTTACTCCTTCAGGTGATCAACCTGGGACTGTTATCATTGAGACCCCTACTTCACCCGATGTTAACACGAAATTTGCGCCAACGACAGCAGTCTCGAGCGAAGTCACCATGCCTGCTGGAAGCAACAACTACGTAACTGTGTACAAGCCCCACAGTGGCTCTGGGATTACCGCCCCTGTTACGATTACTCAGGCCTCTCCCACTGGTGGACAGCCTGGCACAGTAATTGTAGAGACACCCGTACCTCTTACTCAGCCAACGGAGCAAGTACCTACCACAGACAGCCCTCCTGTTACCATCCCTCAAGGTCAAGATGGTTACGTGACAGTTTATCGACCCCACGAAGGTCCTGGTGTCATTACCGCACCCGTCACCGTCAGCACCATTGCACCGACGAATGGCCAGCCTGGAACAGTGGTCATCGAGACCCCTGCGCCTGCAGTTACTACTTCATCAGAAGAGAACCAATCCACACCTTCTGCCGTCACCGTTTCTGCAAGCAATGGCGGTTATGTCACTGTTTATAGGCCATACCCAGGACCCGGCATGATCGATGAGCCCCATACGGTTGGAACAGTCGCCCCTACCTTGGGTCGCCCAGGAACGATTATCATCGAGACTCCCGTGCCTCTGCCCACCTCTCAGCAATCCAACTCAGTTTCTGGCGCCACTACAGTGCAGGGTAATGATGGTTATGTGACAGTTTCACAACCATATACCGGCATAGGATCCATCACATCGCCCATTACCACCACAGTTCTGCCCTCCAACGGGCAGCCTGGAACTGTCATTGTTCAAACGCCCGTGCAGCAGGCACAAGCTTCAAGCCAGCCCGCCGACAGTGGCCCTGTGACGATTGCTCCTGGCGCGACTACAGTGCAAGGCAATGATGGTTATGTGACAGTTTCGCAACCATATACTGGTGTAGGATCCATCACATCGCCCATTACCACCACAGTTCTGCCCTCCAACGGGCAGCCTGGAACTGTCATTGTTCAAACACCCGTGGAGCAGGCACAGGCTTCAAGCCAGTCCGCAGACAGTGGCCCTGTGACGATTGCTCCTGGCCCTCAAGGATCTTACGTGACGATATACCAACCCCGTACAACCCCCGGTGCCAACAACGAACCAGTAACCGTCTCCACTATCCCTGGTGCTAATGGCCAGCCGGGTACTATCGTTATAGAGACGGTACCTGTTAAAACTGTTGGTCCCATTCTCGATTTTACTACGGCTTCGGTTTCTGCTTCAGGTCTTGAGACTGGTGGTAAAGCTGTGATTCCTCCTGTTACTCTGAACCCAGGCCCAGGCGATCAGTATACGACTATCTACAGACCTTACACTGGAACTGGTAGCATCAATGTGCCTGTTACCGTAAGCACCATTGCACCAGCCGGTGGTCAACCCGGGACAGTTATTATCGAGACGCCACAGCCAGAGACTGCAGGGCCTAATCCAACCGTCACGCTTCCTCCAGGGCCAAATGAATCCTACGTCACTGTCTTCCGTCCTCACACAGGAGCCGACGTGATTACAGCTCCTGTAACGGTCACCACGATTACACCTTCGAATGGCCAGCCAGGTACCGTGATTATCGAAACTCCTGTTATGTCAGAGACTGCGCCCGCCTCTGGGATTGGTGGCCCGACAGCAAGTAGCCCTGATCAACCTGTGGCTTCTTATGTCACAATCTTCCGTCCCCATTCCGGCACAGACCGCATCACAAGCCCTATTACTATCACCACCCAGCAGCCCTCTGGTAATCAACCCGGCACGATCATCATTGAGACTCCCGATCAAGACCTGCCACCTATTACTACTTCCGCTGGACAAGGTGCTAGTGTGGTGACAGTTTACCAGCCACCCACAGGGACAGATAAGATCACCGAGTCTCAGATTCTAACAACAGTACAACCGACTAACGGCCAACCCGGTACAGTAATCATAGAGACTCCGGGTCAGCAAGCGCCTCCCGTGACCTCTTTCCCCATTCCTGATGCATACGTGACGATTACTAGGCCTTACACCGGCACAGATCCAATTAACCAAGCAGTCGTGACTACCATCCCTCCAAGTGGCAATCAGCCAGGTACAGTTATCTATCAAACACCAGTTCAACAACCCGCTTCTGTCACAGGGAACATTTCTCCCTCGTACATCACGGTTACGCAGCAATATACCGGGACAGACCGGATCACCCAACCTATTGTTACGACTATCCCTCCCCAGGGAGATCAGCCCGGAACTGTTGTTATCGAGACCCAGGCTGCTTTTGTGACTATATATCGCCCACACACAGGAGCAGGCCAGATTACAAGCCCAGTTACTGTTTCCACTATCGCCCCTACAGGAGACCAACGTGGTACAATCATCATCGAAACTCCAGGTGGTGAAAGTCCAGTCACAACGACACCCATTGAACCGTCATATATTACCACAACAGTCTTTTATACTGGAACTGGTGTTATCACGGCCCCTACACCTCTCACCACTATCCCTCCTCAGGGCGACCAGCCAGGAACAGTTATCATAGGGGTACCAGGAATTTATGTGACAACCACAAGCTTGTACATGGGAGCCGATCCAATCACTGGACCAACAGCTGTTACAACCATCCAACCACAGGACAACCGACCTGGCACAGTAGTAATTGGGATACCTCCTTATGTTACGACTACGTCTAGTTACACCGGTCTTGATCAAATAACTGGCCCCGTTACTATCACCGCTGCTGCTCCTACAGGAGATCGCCCTGGAACGGTCGTGATCCAGACCCAAGCACCGTTCGTGACAGTATACCGCCCTCATACAGGAGCCGACATCATCACCACACCAACAACCGTATCTACAATCCCTCCTTCTAATGGCCAACCCGGTACAATTGTAGTTGAGACCCCAGGCTCACTGCCTCCCACTACAACTTCACCTCCTGCTCCCTCATACACAACAATTTTTGAGCAATACACTGGCCCTGGCGTCCTTACACAACCCTTGGCCAGGACCACTATTGAGCCTCAAGGGGATCAGCCTGGCACCGTGATTTTCGAGACTCCCGGCCAGAAGGTCGTTTCCGAGAGTGGTATTGCACAGACACCTGAGGCTTCCTATGTCACCATTTATGAGCCTGAAACTGGCACAGCTCCCATCACATCGCCTGTGACAGTAACAGCTGTCCCTCCACAAGGAGACAAGCCAGGTACTATTGTCATCAAGACACCCGGACAGCAACCTCCTGTCACACTTGTGCCATCTGGGTCTTACACCACGATCTATGAAGCATACACCGGCACTGGTAAATTCACCGGAGAGGTTACTCGCACAGTCAGCGCTCCACAGGGTACCCAACCTGGCGTTGTGATCATCGAAACTGATGGCCAGCAATCAACCAACGTTGGAAGCCCCCCTGTTACTCTACCTGCTGGAAACAATGGTTACGTAACGATCTTTAGGCCCCATACAGGTACTGAACAAATTACGATCCCAACCACTATTACCGCAGCTGTTCCATCTGGCGACCAGCCAGGCACCATTATCATCGAGACACCCGGGCCTGTCTCTCAGCCTGTATCTCAAGAAACCAACGTGGGAAGCCCCCCCGTTACCCTGCCTGCTGGAGACAACGGTTACGTGACGGTAATCAGGCCTCATACAGGCGCTGAACCAATCACGATCCCAACTACCATAACCGCAGCAGTCCCATCTGGTGGCCAGCCGGGCACTATCATCATCGAGACTCCAGGTCCAGCCTCCCAGCCCGAATCTCAAGAAACCAACGTGGGAAGCCCCCCTGTTACTCTGCCCGCTGGGGATAATGGTTATGTGACGGTATTCAGGCCTCATACAGGTACTGGACAAATCACGGTGCCAACTACTATAACCGCAGCCGATCCATCTGGCAACCAGCCGGGCACTATCATCATCGAAACTCCAGGACCTGCTTCTCAGGCCGAATCTCAAGTTGGAAGCCAGCCCGCAAACACAGGTAACCTACCTGTTACTATCCCCCAGGGCCAAGATGGGTACATGACAGTCTTTGAGCCATATACCGGGTCAGACACAATCACTGCACCTATCACTGTTAGCACTGTTCCGCCAAGCAACGGCCAGCCAGGTACTGTGGTTATACAGACGCCTGCATCTAAACCTGTGTTATCACCGATTGAGACGCCAAGTGTTTCTGGCCCTACTGTCACAATCCCTCCGGACGGCCGTGGTTACATGACTATTTATAGGCCATACACCGGAACTGGAATTATCACGGCCCCTGTCACTGTCACAACGATTGAGGGGGTTAATGGACAACCAGGAACCGTCATCATCGAGACATCAGCTACTCAAGAACCTGTTGCACAGAGTAGTTTGAGACCTGATGTTACTTCCGTTCAGGGCGATGATGGCTACGTCACTGTCTTCGAACCATACACCGGGACAGACGCCATTGCGGGGCCTGTCACCGCGACTACTATTGCTCCGTCCAACGGCCAACCTGGAACTATTATTGTCCAGACACCCGGCATTCAGATTCCGGCCTCGACTCAAGTCGGTGGTGATGTCCCTGTCACCATTCCACCTGGCTCTGACAGCCCTTACACGACGATCTATAGACCGTACACAGGTACTGGCTCGATTGCTTTTCCAGTAACAGCAACAGTCATCTCGGGAGTTGGCGGTCAACCTGGAACGATTGTTATTGAGACACCTGTTGTGAAAGCTGGTACCTCAGCTGACAACGTAGGAGCACCTGTGACCATTACGCCAGGTCCTGATGGCTCTTATGCCACGGTCTATAGACCTTATACCGGCACCGATAGCATCACGGCACCCTTGACGGTTACCACGATCCAGGGAGCCAATGGTCAGCCCGGAACTATTGTCATAGAGACACCTGTTGTGAAAGCTGGTACCTCAATTGACAATGCAGGAGCACCTGTGACCATCTCTCCAGGCCCCGATGGCTCTTACGCTACGGTCTATAGACCTTATACCGGCATTGATAGTATTACGGCACCTATAACAGTTACTACAATCCAGGGACTCAATGGTCAGCCCGGAACTGTTATCGTGGAGACACCTGCTCCTACCCAGGATGCTGGTGGATACAGCACCGCTTCTGTCAGCCCTGGCAGCATGTACGCTACAGTTTATCAGCCCTATCCTGGACCTGACTCGATTACCGAAGCGACTACAGTTACAACTATCCAACCTTCCAATGGTAATCCTGGGACTGTTATTATCCAGACACCAACTGTTGCCTCTGGCGGCAAGGAAAACATTCCCCCAGTTACCCTTACCCCTGGTCCAGGCGGCCAGTATGTTACCATCTACAGACCTCACACTGGAACTGATACCTTGATTGCTCCTGTCACTGTCACAACTCTACCCGGTGTAGGTGACCAGCCTGGCACTGTTATCATTGAAACCCCTGAGCCAGAAACCCCCGGGGCAAACCCAACAGTTACCTTGCCCCCTGGCCCCAATGAATCTTACGTGACCGTGTTCCGCCCTCACACTGGGGCCGAGATCACTGCTCCTATCACTGTTACAGAGATTGCGCCTACAAACGGCCAGCCAGGCACCGTTGTTATCGAGACTCCTGTTCAGGTCACTGGAACAGATGTGGCGACAAGCTTCGACTCGATGAATACCATTACTCCTCAAGGCAGTATTTATGTCACGGTTTTCCGTCCAGGCTCTGGAACGGAGAAGATCACGACTCCAGTTACTGTTACGACTATTGCACCTCAGGGAACAGAGCCCGGCACGGTTATAATCGAAACTCCGGATCGAGATCTACCGCCTATCACAACCTCTGCTCCTGGTGCTACCTATGTGACGGTTTACCAGCCTGGCACCGGAACTGCCAAGATCACTGAACCAGTGCCTGAAACGACAATCGAGCCTGCTAATGGTCAACCCGGCACAGTGATAATTAACACTCCGGGTCAGACAGCACCTCCTAGCACTGTCGTTGATGCCCCTGCTTCATACGTCACGATCACAAACCCTTACACTGGAACTGATCAGCTTACGGTACCTGTGGTGAAAACTGTTCCACCTCAGGGCGATCAGCCCGGAACCGTTATCGTTGAAACTCAGGTTCCATTTGTCACCATTTATCGTCCGCATACTGGTCCTGATCAGCTCATGGGTCCAACAACCGTGTCTACGATTGCCCCAACTGGCGATCAACCGGGTACAGTCATCATTGAGACTCCTGGTATTGCTGCTCCCATCACTACAACGCCACCTGCACCATCATACGTGACGATTACCGAACTATATACTGGATCAGACCTCTCCCCTGAGGCAACTTCGGTCATCACTATTCCACCTCAGGGCGACCAGCCCGGTACTGTCATTGTGCAGACACAAGGCCGTTATGTCACTTCTTCCACACTGTATACTGGAACTGGTTTACTTTCAGGTCCAGTCCCACTTACTACAATTCCTCCTCGGGATGATCAGCCAGGTACTGTCATTGTGGGAACACAGGCCTCCTATGTTACAACCACGGTTGAGTACACAGGGCTCGACCAGATTACTTCACCAATCGTTACCACCGTTCCTCCCTCAGGAGATCAGCCTGGAACCGTTATCATCCAGACACAGGCGCCTTTTGTTACAATCTATCAGCCGTACAGCGGATCCGGTACGATTACTGACGCTGTTACTGTATCAAGTATTCCTCCCAACGGTGGACAGCCTGGTACTATCATCATTGCGACCCCTGGATCTCAACCTCCTATCACCACGACGCCTCCAGTTCCTTCCTACACTTCAGTTTATGTCGAATACTCTGGCACAGGTGTCCTTACTGAAGCCGTTGCTGTAACGACTATTCAGCCGGAAGGAGATCAGCCTGGCACTGTCATCTTTAACACCCCTGCCGCGTCGATAACCTCAACCAGTGCTATCCAGGCTTCATACATAACGATTTATCAGCCCCACACTGGTAAGGACAGAATCACTAGTCCAGTTACTGTTACTACAGTTCCCCCTCAAGGCGATCAACCCGGTACTGTTATCATCGAAACGCCTGGTTCAGAACCTGCAACTACAGCGACAGCTATCCTTGAGGCCTCTTACGTGACTGTCTATCAGCCCCATACTGGTGCAGATAGCATCACTAGTCCAGTTACTGTTACTACAATCCCCCCTCAAGGTGATCAACCTGGCACTGTTATCATCGAAACGCCTGGTTCACAACCTGCAACCACAGCGACAGCTATCCTCGAGGCCTCTTACGTGACTGTCTATCAGCCTCATACCGGTGATGGTACTATTGATGGTCCAGTCCCTGTCACTACGATCTTTCCTCAAGGCGGCCAGCCTGGTACTGTAATTGTGGAAACCCCTGGCTCAGGGGCTCCCGTTACATCAATGCCTGAAGGCGTGGCCTCGTACGTGACAGTCTATCAGCCGCACACTGGAACTGGTACCATCACAGAGCCTATCACAGTCACTACGATCTCTCCTCAAGGCGGTCAGCCAGGTACTGTAATTGTGGAAACACCTGGCTCAGGAGCTCCCGTTACATCAGCGCCTGAAATCGTGGCTTCGTACGTGACAGTTTACCAACCACATAGTGGAGCGGGTACCATCACAGAGCCCATCGCAGTCACTACGGTTGCTCCCCAAGGTACCGCGCCAGGCACCGTGTACATTGAGACACCTGGCTCAGGGGCCCCCGTTACATCAGCGCCTGAAATTGTGGCCTCGTACGTGACAGTCTACCAGCCACACACTGGAGCCGATAGTATCACAGAGCCTATCACAGTCAGTACAATTGCTCCCCAGGGTACCGCACCAGGCACCGTCTACATTGAAACGCCCGGCTCAGGCGCTCCGGTTACATCAGCTCCCGTCCCTCAAGAACGATATGTCACAGTCTATCAGCCACACACTGGAGCGGGTAGCATCACAGCTCCTGTTACAATCACTACGATCCAGCCTCAGGGCGATCAACCTGGTACTGTGATTGTGGAGACACCTGGTTCCGAATTGCCGGTTACTTCAAGTCCAGCAATGACAAGCGAGTTACCTTTTGTCACTGTGTTCAGGCCTTACTCTGGCACCGATCAGATAACTGCACCAGTAACAATCACGACAATACAGCCGCAGGGACTTGAACCAGGTACTGTCATCATTGAAACACCAGGAACCAAGGAAGCCGTTACTTTAGCGCCTACTCTCTCGTATACCACTATTTACGAACCCTTTGACGGAGCTAGTGATATGACTGGAGAAATCACTCGTACTCTGGCCCCAATGCAAAGTGGCGAGGCTGGCACTGTCATCATCAAAACGCCTGCAGCACAAAGCACGATCAAGGGTGCAAACCCTCCTCTGACTATTCCTGCCGGAGCTGATGACCTAGTAACTGTCTTCAGACCATACACAGGCACCCCTCAAATCACAGCGCCCATCACACTTACCACAATCTCGCCATCGGGTGGCCAGCCAGGTACTGTCATAGTCGAGACTCCGGTATCAGAAGATATTCTCAGCACTCTTCCCAGCACTCCCTCAGTGAATGCTCCTGTTACTCTACCAGCCGGAAGCGACAACTATGTAACAATCTTCAGACCTTATACTGGTACCGAGTCGATCACAGCGCCTGTAACCGTCTCTACTATCAGTCCTGCAGACGGCAGACCTGGCACAGTTATCGTCGAAACTCCCGAGCCTGTCACTCAAGCCTCACCCACAACCAGCCTGGTTGCTGATGTCTACGTAACTATTTACAGACCATACACGGGTGCTAATCCTATTACGGCTCCAATTACACTTACAACTATGCCTGCCATTTCTGGAACAGGTACCGTCATCATTGAAACGCCCGTACCCCAGACTGCAAGTGTCATTTACGTGACTGTCTATCGACCATACACCGGCACAGCGCGTATTACAGAGCCTATTACCGTTACGACTATTGCCCCTGTGTCTGGGGGCGAAGGAACAGTTATCATTGAGACTCCTACTCCTGAACCTACAACTGATAGCCAGGCATCCGACTCACCTGCTATTACAATTCCTTCCAATGACGAGAACCGTAATGTGACGGTAATCAGACCCTACCCTGGCCCTGAAACAATTACAGCACCTATTACCAGTTACATCCCCCCTGCTACATCAGGTCAACCCGGCACTGTTGTCATTGAGACTCCTGGAGATTTGTCTACAACGGGATCCCAGTCCCAAGATCAAACAACGTCACCTGCCGCTGTTACGATTCCTCCAAGTGACGGAAGCCCCAATATCACTGTTGTTCGCCAGTATCCGGGTCCAGGCATCATTACTGCCCCCGTTACCTCATACGAGCCACCAACTACGCCCGGGCAACCCGGAACAGTCATCATTGAGACTCCCGCTCCTATCGCTCAAACCTCGTCGGGTATGGCTGGCGCTGGCACGAACACTACCGTCTATACTTTGGCGCCACCAGGCGTGAAGACTCCTATCACCAGTTATGCTCCCCCACAAACAGAAGGTGGAGAAGGAACTGTCTTTATCCAAACTATAGCCTCTGAAACTCCGATGAGCTCCGGTGATGGAAGTACCGTGACCGTCTTTACTGAGGGACCGGCGTCTCTAACGGCTCCACAAACCAGATACCAGCCTCCCGCATCAGCTGGTGAGCCTGGTACAGTGTTTGTCGAGACACCTGCCGTAACATCAGCAAGACCGGCGTCATCGACAGAGCTTCCTTATGTGATGGTGTACCAGCCACACACAGGTCCTGGTAGGATCACTCAACCGGTTACACTTACAACGATTACGCCTGTGGGTACCGAGCCAGGTACCGTGATTATCGAAACACCTGGTTCTGAACCCCCAGTTACATCAACGCCTATGCTGTATGTGACAGTGTATCGACCTCACACCGGTGAGGGCAGAATCACTACTCCGGTTACCGTTACCACAATTGACGGAACAGGCGACCAGCCGGGCACCGTGATTATTGAAACGCCTGGCTCTGAACCCGCAGTTACATCAGAGCCTGCAGTTACGTCACAGCCTATGCCCATGTCCTATGTGACAGTGTATCGACCTCACACAGGTGAAGGCAGCATCACTACCCCTGTCACAGTCACCACAATTGACGGCACAGGCGATCAGCCAGGTACCGTGATTATCGAGACGCCTGGTTCTGGACCCGCAGTTACCTCAGAGCCTATTCCCATGTCGTATGTGACAGTGTATCGTCCCCATACCGGCGAAGGCAGCATCACTAGTCCGGTCACAGTTACTACAATTGACGGCACAGGCGATCAGCCGGGTACTGTAGTTATTGAGACACCTGGCTCAGGGGCTCCAGTCACATCGGCACCTGCATCTATGCCATATGTTACAGTGTATCGCCCCCATACTGGCGAAGGAAGCATCACTACTCCAGTCACCATTACCACCGTTGAACCTCAGGGTGATCAGCCTGGTACTGTGATTATTGAAACGCCGGGCTCAGCGGCTCCTGTTACGTCGGCACCTACATCTATGCCCTATGTCACAGTCTATCAGCCTCACACTGGTTCAGATGCGATTACTGCTCCAGTCACTATCACGACTATTGAACCTCAAGGCGATCAACCGGGTACTGTAGTCATCGAAACTCCCGGTTCAGCCGCTCCGGTTACAGCAGCACCTACATCAACGCCCTATGTCACAGTCTATCAGCCTTACACTGGTTCAGATTCGATTACTGCACCAGTCACTATTACAACCATTGCACCTCAGGGTGATCAACCTGGAACTGTTATCATAGGGACACCTGGATCAGGAGAGCCCATTACTTCAACCCCTTCAGCAATTGCCTCTTATGTCACATCTTTCCGCCCGTATTCTGGTACTAAGGCACTTACAGAGCCCGTGACCATTACGACGATTGCCCCTGAAGGAGATCAACCGGGCACTATCATAGTAGAAACCCCAGGCACAGCGATGGCATCCAGCAGCGATGGTGGCAGTAGCCCTGTTACTCTACCACCTGGGGATGACAACTACGTCACGGTTCTCCGACCTTACACGGGTACCGGCGTCATCACAGCGCCTGTCACTGTTTCCACTATTCCTCCATCAGGAGGTCAGCCTGGAACCGTGTTTGTCGAGACTCCTGCTTCTCTTACCGGTGGTATGTCACAGACGTCAGTTGACAACGTGACTGTGTACACATTGGCCCCACCAGGCATCAAGACGCCTATCACCAGTTACGTTCCTCCTCAAAAGAGTGGTGACCCGGGAACTGTCTTTATCCAGACTGTTTCGTCTGGCTCGGAGACTCCACAAACGAATGTGACCATATTCACTCAAGGTGGTGCTTCTCTAACAGGTGCAACTACCATGTATCAGCCTCCTGCCTCGTCAGGCGATCCAGGAACTGTGATCATTGAGTACCCACCTGGAAGCAATGTGACCATTACGCGAGATGGAGCCCCAGACCTTTCCGCACCTTTCACTACCTACCTACCTCCAGGTTCATCCGGCGATCCTGGTACCATTGTGGTTGAGACACCGGTATCGAAGACTTCTGAGGTTTCCTCCGACGGTCCGGTGACCATATCAGCCCATCCTGGAAGCCCGAATGTTACCATTGTTCGAAGTGGCACAGGTAGCGAAGTCAGCACAATTTACGTGCCGCCAACTGGAACCGAGCCAGGAACGGTGATTATTGAGACTCCTGCCAACTCGAAGGATTTGACTAGCGGTATCGCATCTTCCATTGCAACGTCTACGGACATGCCGGCCATCACCATCCCCCCCAGCTCCAACAGTCCCAACGTCACAGTCATCAGGCCCTACACCGGTACGGGTTCAATTACTGCGGCTATTACAAGCTATCTGCCCCCAACGAAAGCAGGTGAGCCTGGTACGATTATCATTGAAACTATCGCTTCAGAGAGTCCAGGCCCCTTGACCGACAACCCGGTCATAACTCTGCCTCCTACACCTCAGAGTCCCAACTCAACTGTTATCAGACCATACTCCGGTACAGGTTCCATCACTGAGCCTATCACCAGGTACATCCCTCCTACAGCGGCTGGGGAACCAGGCACAGTTGTCATCGAGACTCCGGTCATTGATGTAACGAGTGAAAGCTCCATGGCTTCTGTCACGGCCGGGGCAACATCAGAACCTATTGGTATCACGATTCCTGCCAATGCCGGTAGTCCCAACGTAACTATATTCAGGCCCTATACCGGCTCTGAAGCAATTCAAACTCCTATCACGAAGTACCTTCCACCAAGCGAATCAGGCGGCCCAGGTACTGTACTGATTGAGACACCAACTGTTGTCACGTCTGGAACCTCTTCTGTGTCGGTTGACTCTGCGAGCGGACCGGCTTCGACACCGGCGGGTCTGACCACTGATGATGGTTCTCAAACCGACTCTATCACGACGTCAGGCTTGACAAGCTCAAATCCCGACGCCATCACAATCACTCCCACTGACAGTAACAACGATGTGACGATTATCGAGCCCAACACCAAGTTTCCAGATGCTGTGGAGAATGTCACACAAATCATTCCTCCTTCAAATGGAAACCCGGGAACCCAAATCATCTACACGCCAATTGACGCTGCAACCTCCACGGAAGCAACCCCCGGTGCTTCTAAGACTGGCGAGTATGTGACTATCAGTGCGACAGTCACCATCCCCGGTGACCCGTCTACTCTTACCGGAGTGAAGTCGAACTTGGGAACTGACACAATCACCACCGGCGCGGAGATCAACACTATTATCATCCCTCCCAGCGGAACGGAGCCAGGAACCGTTGTTGTTCAGACTAGCGTTTACTTAGATCAAACACTCGCTGAGCATGGCAATGTTACTATAACGCGACCCGCGCCTAGTGGCGTCACCAAGGCTATGACAACCTATGCACCACCGGCAGTTTCAACTGATCCAGGTACCTTCATTGTTGAGATACCAGACTACAACGTTACTATCACCAGAGCTGGCGGCGCTTCAGTCACGGTTCCGTTCACCACCTATGTATCTCCTGCATCCGAAGGCGATCCAGGAACCGTGATTATCGAAACACCAATTGGGTCTCTCGATACATCAGAGCTTCCAGCCGGTGAAACAAACGTGACCGTTTACACTGTTGGTTCCGTGACAGCACCTGTCACCAAATACATACCTCCTGCTTCTTCGGGCCAGGCGGGCACAGTCATGATCCAGACGCCAGGCGACTCTACCGACTCCAAAGCAGGTCCTGGTAATGTTACCGTTTACACTCAATTCTCTGGAACTGCCACCAGGACAACGTTTATCCCTGCCTCTGTAACCGGTGAACCGGGAACCGTTTTGATTCAGACTCCAGGTAGCTCAGGAACACTGCGCAACACCACGGTTTATAGTGGTATCCCCGGCACGGTTTCTTCGACAATCTATATTCCCCCTGCTTCTTCCGACCAAGCAGGCACTGTTATTATTGGAACCCCCACCGCCCAGGAAGAATCATCATCCTTCAGCCAATACAACATCACCGTCACGACAGCCGCCTCTACTCCCGTTACCTCCCAGTATACAACGTATATCCCACCTGAGTCTGCTGGTAGCCCTGGCACGATTGTTATTTACACCCCCAACTACAACGTGACTATCACGAAGGAGGCGCCTGCATCAGTGACAAGCCTTCGGTCTTCATACCTACCTCCCGGTACATTAGGTGATCCGGGTACAATTATCTTGGAGACACCCAATAACGACTACAATGTCACCGTTACTAGGGCTGGTCCTGCAACATTCACTGGAACCATCACAACATACCTCCCTCCTGGTTCATCTGGGGATCCAGGCACAATTCTCGTCGAAACACCTGGTAGCAACGTTACTGTGACTCGAACAGCTTCGGTATCCATTACAGGAACCCGTACACTATACGAGCCACCAGCTTCTAGTGGAGATCCCGGTACTGTCGTTATCGAGGTCCCTGAGGTTGGCGCTTCTTCTTCCGCCGGGTTGCCTGGTAGCAACATTACTGTAACCCGCACAGCTTCGGTATCCATTACAGGAACCCGTACAATATACGAGCCACCCGCTTCTAGTGGTGATCCGGGTACTGTCGTTATTGAAGTCCCCGGGGTTGGCGCTTCTTCTTCCGCCGGGTTGCCTGGTACCAATGTTACTGTGACCCGAACAGCATCGGTATCTATCACAGGCATCCGTACAGTATATGAACCCCCGGCTTCCAGTGGAGATCCAGGTACTGTCTATATTGAGGTTCCTGAGGTTGAGTCTTCTTCCTCTGCCAAGCTGCCGGCTTCCAACGTTACCATTACCCAGGGAGCCACAGTGACAGCTCCCCTCACCAGATACATAAGCCCAGCTTCACCCGGAGATCCTGGTACAGTTATGATTGAGACTCCCGATTATAACGTCACCATAACCAGGGAGGCCCCAAAGACTGTCACGACCTTGAGATCATCCTATGCACCTCCTGCGAACTCGGGAGATCCCGGTACTGTCATTATAGAGACTCCTATTGGTCCTTACAACATCACCACCACTAAGGGAGCTAGCATAACAGCACCGCTGACAACCTATTATCCCCCAGGCTCCGCAGGCGATCCAGGCACCATTCTTGTGGAGACTCCGGATTACAATGTCACTATCACGCGGCAAGCACCTGCTTCAGTTACCAGGCTGCAAACTACATACGTACCTCCGGCCACGCTTGGTGACCCTGGCACTGTTATTGTCGAGACTCCAAACAACGATTATAACGTTACGGTCACAAGGGCTGCACCCGAGTCTGTTACTAAGGTCCTTACAACATATGCTCCTCCAGGAACGCCTGGTGATCCGGGAACCATTATTGTGGAGACCCCTGATTACAACGTCACGACCACGCGGCAGGCACCGGCTTCTGTTACAAGACTGCAAACCACCTACATACCTCCAGCCACACCCGGTGATCCTGGCACTGTTATTGTTGAGACTCCAAACAACGATTATAACGTTACTGTCACACGGGCTGCACCTGTATCAGTCACCAGAATCATTACGACATATGCACCTCCAGGCACACCTGGTGATCCAGGAACCATCATTGTGGAGACACCTGATTACAATGTCACTACAACTAGGGGTGCATCAATCACCGCGCCTTTCACAACGTACTCCCCACCAGCTACGCCTGGTGACCCCGGGACCATCATTGTGGAGATTCCTGACTACAACGTCACGATCACTACAGCCGCTCCCAGAACAGTCACAACATTGCGTTCGTCATACATCCCACCTGGAACCCCCGGTAGCCCTGGCACCGTCATCATCGAAACACCCCTTGGCCCTTACAATATTACTACAACCAAGGGTGCTTCTGGCATCGATGCACCAATCACGACATACCTGCCTCCAGGTTCAGCTGGTGATCCCGGCACTATCCTAATTGAGACGCCTGAGTATAACGTTACGGTTACCAGTACCGCTACTGTTCCTGTTACCGGTACTATTACAAGTTACAACCCTCCAGCATCCGCAGGGGATCCCGGCACAATCCAGATTATTGTGCCTGACCAGAAGTTGATATCTACATCACAGAGTGTATCCGATGACCAGCCTGGCCAAAATGTTACAATTACCAGACCTGGCCCAAGAACGCTCACCGGACCTGTCACTTCATACATCCCACCTGCAAGTAGCGGTGGAAATGGTACTGTCATCGTCGAGACACCCGGTCCTGCCACCGACTTCAATGTCACCAAGACCCAGACGATCAGCACTATCACTGCAATCTATACGACCTATCTTCCAGCAGGTGCTGCAGACGACCCCGGAACTATACTTGTGGAGGTTCCACCTCCCCAAAGTAATGTAACGATCACCAAACAAGACGCTACCATCACAGCACCATACACAACTTACGCTCCACCTGGTACTCCAGGTGATGCAGGTACGGTTATTGTTGGTATGCCTGCCGATAGGAACGTATCGATTACTTCCATTGTCAGCACTCGAACTGCCCCCTTCACCAAGTACTCACCACCCGCCAACTCTGGGGATCCAGGTACCATCATTGTCGAACTTCCTCCCAATTCCAACGTCACTATCACGACCCAGATTGACGCTCAAAGTTCACCTTATACCAGATATTCGCCGCCGTCACAACAGGGTGACCCTGGCACTGTTATCATTGGTGTACCTGCATTACCTAATGTGACAGTCACAGAGGTAGTCAGTACCATTACATCACCACAAACAACCTATGTCTCCCCCGCGAAGCAGGGAGACCCCGGCACTGTCCTTGTGGAGGTACCTCCCAACCGCAATGTCACAATGACAACTGAGGTTGCAAGTCGAACGGCTCCTTACACTACCTACTCTCCACCTGAGAAGCAAGGAGAGCCAGGTACTATCCTTGTGGAATTACCTCCCAGTCGCAACGTCACAGTGACTACACAAGTCGCAAGCCTGACTGCTCCTTACACAAGTTACGTGGCTCCTGCGAACAAGGGTGATTTTGGCACCGTTGTCGTAGGGTTACCCTCCGACCGCAATGTCACTATTACGACTGAAATACCGACTTTGACGGCTGCCCGCACAACCTATGCTCCACCCGGAAGTCAAGGTGACCCAGGCACTGTCATTGTGCAGTTACCTCCTGACAGCAATGTCACCATTACGACTGAAATCCCAACCCTCACTGCTGCCCGCACAACCTATGCTCCCCCAGCCAGTAAGGGTGATCCAGGTACTATTATTGTGCAGCTACTGCCGGACAGCAATGTCACCATCACAACGGAAATCCCAACTCTCACTGCTCCCCGCACAACCTATGCTCCCCCAGCCAGTAAGGGTGATCCAGGTACTGTTATTGTGCAGCTACCTCCGGATAGTAACGTCACCGTCACAACCGAAGTACCGACTTTGACTGCTCCCCGCACAACCTATGCTCCCCCAGCCAGTAAGGGTGATCCAGGTACTGTTATTGTGCAGCTACCTCCGGATAGTAACGTCACCGTCACAACCGAAGTACCGACTTTGACTGCTATCCGCACAACATATGCTCCACCAGGAAGCAAAGGTGATCCAGGTACTGTTATTGTTCAGCTGCCTCCGGATAGCAACGTTACCGTCACAACCGAAGTACCTACTCTAACTGCTGTCCGCACAACTTATGCTCCACCAGGAAGCAAAGGTGACCCAGGCACAGTTATTGTTCAGCTACCTCCGGACAGAAATGTTACTGTTACAACTGAAGTACCCACTTTGACTGCTCCTCGTACAACCTACTCTGCCCCAGGGCAAGCAGGTGATCCTGGCACGGTCATCGTTCAATACCCCCTTGACCGCAATGTCACTGTTACTACAACGATCGCTAGCCTTACAGCAGCTTACACTACGTATGCTCCACCAGGCAGCAAAGGCGATCCCGGCACGATCCTGGTCGAATTACCTCCTGGCCGAAATGTGACAACCACAACGACGGTTCCTACGTTGACCAAGGCTTATACCACTTATTCGCCTCCAGGTAGCAACGGTGATCCTGGAACCGTACTTGTGCTGCTTCCACCGGAGAGGAACGTCACTATCACGACACAAGCTGCTACAATCTCGGTACCCTATACGACCTATGCACCCCCTGCCAACGTTGATGATCCTGGCACAATCATTGTCGGACTGCCTGCTGACAGGAACGTTACGGTTACTCAGATCATCAGCACGATAACTCGTGTTACCACAACCTATGCAGCGCCAAGCAACCTGGGTGACCCTGGCACTATCATCGTAGAGGAGCCACCGGAGACTAACACCACCATTGTTGAAGTTGTCTCCACAATTACCCGCCCCGCCACTAGGTTTGTACCTCCTGCTACTCAGGGAGACCCAGGCACAGTGTATATCGATGTACCGCCAAATGCCAATGTCACCATGACTACAACGGTTAGCTCAATCAGTCGAGTAACCACAACTTTCATACCTCCTGCCACTCAAGGGGATGCAGGCACAGTCCTTGTACAGTTGCCTCCTGAGTACAATGTCACAACCACCGACACTATTCAGACAATCAGCAGGCCAGCAACTCGTTACTCAGCTCCAGCTGAAACTGGTGACCCAGGGACTGTGTATATCGACTTGCCGCCTGAGTATAACGTCACTGCCACTACTACGATCTTCACCATCACGAGGCAGAGCACGACGTTCATTCCAGGAGCTGAACAGGGAGACCCTGGCACTGTTCTTGTTAAGATGCCTCCTGAGTATAATACAACGATAACTCAAACAGTTTCAACTATCACAAGGCCCGCTACAAGATATTCCAGCCCGGGAACCATTGGGGACCCTGGTACAATTTACATCGACCTGCCGCCAGCCTACAATGTAACCATTACAACAACGGTGCCGACTATCTCAAGGCAGTCTACTACCTTCGCCCCAGCGGCGGAAGTTGGTGACCCTGGTACTGTTATCATTGAAATGCCTCCTGCATACAATGTTACGACAACTCAAACAGTGTCAACAATCACAAGGCCCACGACTGTCTATTCTCGTCCCGATACAGTCGGGGATCCTGGTACCATTTATGTCAATCTTCCCCCCGACTACAATGTTACGACAACTCAAACAGTCCCGACAATTACGAGACCTACTACTGTCTACTCCAGTCCAGGTACAGTCGGTGACCCTGGAACCATCTATGTTAATCTTCCCCCGGATTACAATGTTACAACAACTCAAACAGTGTCGACAATCACAAGGCCCGCGACTGTCTATTCTCGTCCAGGTACAATCGGGGACCCTGGAACCATTTATGTCAATGTTCCCCCTGACTACAATGTTACAGTCACCACAACCGTCCCGACAATCACAAGAATCTCAACCACATTTGCTCCAGCTGGTACACAGGGCGACCCCGGTACTGTAATCATTCAGCTTCCTCCGGATTCCAACGTTACGATTACTCAAACCGTCTCAACGATCACAAGGCCCACCACCCTATACTCCAAGCCAGGCTCCATCGGGGACCCCGGAACTATATATGTGGATCTGCCACCAGCTTATAATGTGACCGTCACTACGACCATTCCAACCATCACACGCGCATCTACCACATTTGCCTCAGCCGCTGCAGAAGGAGACCCTGGTACTGTTATAGTTCAATTGCCGCCAGACTCCAACGTCACAGTAACATCAACTGTTCCAACGATAAGCCGTCCTGCTACTCGATTTGCCAACCCAGGATCCCCAGGCGACCCTGGAACTGTCTATGTGGACCTTCCACCGGAGTACAACGTGACTGTAACATCAACGGTCAGCTCTATCAGCAGAGTGATGACCACATACCTGCCAGCCGGTACCCAAGGCGATCCGAATACAGTCTTGGTGAAAATTCCTCCAGACTACAACGTAACTACAACTCAGACCGTTAGTACGATCAGTCGGGCCAGAACAACTTACAACCCTGGCGCAACGCAAGGTGACCCAGGCACTGTCATTGTTCAGCTTCCTGCTGAGTACAATGTCACGATTACGACAACAATTCCAACGCTCACCAAGGCATCAACAACATTCGCTCCAGCAGGAACACAGGGCGATCCGGGCACTGTCATCGTCGAACTACCTCCCAACTCCAACGTCACAATATCGGCAACTGTGGCGACTATCACAGCACCTGTTACCCGCTTCTCAAGCCCAGGAGCACAAGGTGACCCTGGCACCGTCTATGTTGACCTACCGCCAGCATACAATGTGACAAGAACTACAACCCTCAGTGACATCACCAGGGCAGCAACTACGTACCAGCCAGGAGCAACTGAAGGCGCTCCCGGTACAGTTCTCGTCCAGGTGCCACTGCCTTCTAATGTCACTATAACGACTACAGTGGCAACTATCACTCGTGTCATGACAAGATATGATCCTGGTGCAAGCCAAGGCGACCCAGGCACCGTTGTGATCCAGCTGCCGCCCGACTACACTGTTACAACGACACAGACAGTTAGTGACATTACTCGACCTACAACGCTTTACAGCTCTGCCGCTGTTCAGGGAGATCCTAACACGGTTATTGTGAAGGTTCCAGTTCCTTATAATGTCACCACCACCGAAACTGCCGTGAGTACCATCAGCAGAGTTCAAACCACCTATAACCCCGGTGCCACACAAGGTGATCCTGGAACTGTCATAATCCAGCTACCACCCGACTACACTGTGACAACAACTCAGACGGTTACCGGACTTTCTCGGCCCACAACACTCTACAGCTCTGCCGGTGTCCAAGGAGACGCCAATACGGTCATCGTCCAAGTCCCAGTTCCTTATAATGTCACAACTACCCAAACCGTGGCCACCATCAGCAGGGTTCAGACTACGTATAACCCCGGTGCTACACTGGGTGATCCCGGAACTGTCATAGTCCAGCTACCGCCCGATTACACAGTGACAACAACTCAGACAGTTACTGGACTTGCCCGACCTACGACACTCTACAGCTCTGCCGGTGTTCAGGGAGACGCCAACACTGTTATCGTGCAAGTCCCAGTTCCTTACAACGTTACTACCACGCAGACCTTGAGTACCATCACCAGGGCTCAGACTACCTATAACCCTGGTGCCACACAAGGCGATCCTGGAACTGTTATCATTCAGCTTCCGGTTCCATACAACGTAACAACCACACAAACAGTCAGTACTATTACTCGAGCGACGACCTTGTACAACCCCCCTGGCAGTCAGGGCGATCCTGGCACGATATTGGTCGAGTTCCCAATTCCATACAACGTAACTACGACTACTACCGTCAGCACCATCAGTCAAGCTATGACCACATACATGCCCGCTGGTAGCCCAGGTGATCCTGGCACAGTTTTGGTCGAACTGCCGGTTCCTTATAACAGGACAACCACTCAGACCGTCGCCACCATCAGCCAGATCGCGACCACCTATTTACCTCCTGCCAATCAGGGCGATCCGGGAACTGTTATCATTCAGGTACCTCCTCCAGTCACATCTAGCAGCTCCGTTGCTGTGGTGGCTGTCTCTACATCAAGCACGACATCCCCCTACGCGCAAGCTACCTTTGGTCCCACCTTCAATTGTGACGGATACGGATATACCATTTCAACGCTTCTGGGCAATACTCTTACAAGGGTCAACCTTAACACTGGCCAACGTACAGTAATCAAGAGTGGCATTGGCCCCGGCGGAACCCTGCTGAACGTTGGCGGCCTTTCGGGCGCGATCAACGGTATTGGTTTCAACCAGCTCGATGGCTACATATACGGTGTAGTCAACCAAGGTCTCGTCACAGGAATTTTATGTGGTCTCACCGGGTGTCCTTCCTCCCAGTTAATTCGCATCGCTTCGAACGGTGCTTATCAGGCCCTGTCGGCTACTATCCCCTCGAACACAATCACCATGGGTGATGTCGATGAACAGGGCCGCCTCTGGGTGTCTGAAAGTGGAAAGAAATGGTGGTGTCTTGATGTCAAGCCTGGCTCGTCTACGTTTGGCAAGGTGCTTAGCAGTGGTACTTCAGCTATTGATATCATTTCTGGGGTCGGCGATTGGGCCTATGTACCTGGCGGAGGTGATTACCTCTACGCCATTCAAACATCGCTCATCGAGTCAGGCCTTCTTCGTACAAACATCGTTCGTTGGTCACGGACAACACACACTTGGTCAATCTATCAGAAGTATACCAACTTTATCCTTACAAGCCTGAATTTGGAATGGGGTGCTGTTATGGCAGGACCTGGTGGTGCTCTCTATGGTCAAGAAAACCTTCTTGGCCAGACTTGGAGGTTCAACATCAACAGTACAGCCAATCCTACGGAGATCCCCGGTGGTGCGATCCTCAATTTACAAGGAGATGGAGCCAGGTGTTCTACTGCAAAGGTTCCTCTCCCACCCTTCAAATGTGATGGAAACGCCCAAGTGGTGTCAAACCTACTTGGTAATACTCTCACAACCGTCAATATCACTACCGGCGCTCGCTCAACTATTTCATCTACCATCGGTCCTGGCGGTGCTATCAACGGCATCGGTTACAACAAACTTGATAATTATCTTTATGGTGTTGTCAATCAAGACCTACTCTCAGGAGTCGTCAGTACAGTCCTTGGTGGTGCTCAGTCACAGGTCATCCGTATCGGTTCCGATGGCAGCTATGAGACTGTAGACGTTACCATCCCTTCCAACGCGATCACGATGGGCGATGTTGATGAACAAGGAAGACTTTGGGTATCCGAAAGTGGTAGGAGGTGGTGGTGTATCGACGTTAACCCTACCTCTACAACTGTCGACCAGATTATTGGTAGCGGAACATCCGCTGTCGACATCATCTCGGGCGTAGGTGATTGGGTATACGTCGCCGGTGCAGGAGACTATCTCTGGGCTGTACAGGCCTCGGTCATTCAATCGGGTCTACTACGCACCAACATCGTCCGCTGGTCCCGTACAACGCATACTTGGGAAATTTTCCAGACGTACCCCAACTTCGTCCTTACTACTCTCAACTTGGTTTGGGGAGCTTCCTGGTCTGGACCCGGCGGGGTTTTGTATGCGCAAGAGAACGCTCTCGGCCAGACATGGAAGTTCACATTGGGAAGCTCTACCAGCCCTACGACTATACCGGGCGGTGCTATCCTTAACCTATCAGGAGACGGGTCTAGGTGCATAGGATTGGATCCCACCACTGCACTCAACCTCTCTCCACCTGCAACTACAAGCTCAGCGGTTGCTTTGAGTGTGAGCGTAGGAGTTGCTTTGCCTTCGACCTCCGCTGCCTTAAGTGTGGGCGTAGCAGTTGGAGTGACTACGAGCGCAGTGGTTGTTCCAACTACGAGCTCAGCGGTTGCTGCAGCTACGAGCTCGACGGCTTCTGGTCCAGCTGCACTGAGTTGTGACGTTAACGGCTACCTCACCCAAAAGACTTCCTTCTACCGTGTCGATATTGCTACCGGAAAAACAACGCTTATCAAGAGCCCTATTGGGCCTGGTGGGAATCTCAATGCTCTCGGATACAATTCCTTAGACAATTTTCTCTACGCCATGGTTCAAGATGCTACGGGCTCACAGGTTGTCCGTATCGGTGGTGATGGCAGCTACACACTTCTGTCCACTCGTACATCAGATCCCAATGTTCAAATGGGTGATATCGACAACATGGGCCGCTACTGGATTTCCAATCAAGGAAAGGCTTGGTGGTGTATCGACCTTAAGCCCGGCTCGGCTACCTACGGCAAGATTCTCATGAGTGGCACAGCTGTCACCACCGGTGGCATAGCTGACTGGGCGTTTGTTCCTGGAGGTGGCGACTTTATGTATGGAATCATGTACGATTCAGCCGGACTTACAGGTACTCTATCCCGCTTCAGTCGCACCGCCTACACATGGTCGTCCGTAAGGGCATACGGTATGGTTACCGGCACCAACGTATTCGGTGCCGTATATGCCTCGGCAGATGGCAACCTCTATGGCTCAGAGAACTCCAACGGAAACATCTACAAGTTCCCCATCGCCCCAACCGTCGGTGCTCCTGTTTTTGTAGCAACAGGTCCCCCATCGACTTGGAACGACGGAGCTCGTTGCATCAACGCCGCCAACCTTTCGGTATAGACCGTTCCCAACGATCCCTGAAGATTCTTTTTCTTTGTATGATCTTATGCACTCGATCTGTCAACAGATCTGCTTTCGATCTCTTTCCTTTGTCTTTACAATCAACTGTTAGCTTTATGCTCTGCTTATAGCTTTTTCTATGTCTTTACACTCAACTGTTAGCTTTTATGCTCTGCTCATAGCTTTCTCTATGTCTATATACTGTACGGTTAGCTTTCGTACTCTGCTTATAGCCTTTTCTCTATGTATGTACTATAGGTTCCTATCACAAGATTGATGTATTACTTTATCTCTTATACAAGTTAACAACATTTTACATTGCAACTATATCTATGGTGAAAGTGGTACTTATCTAAAACAAGTGAATGTTACAGTATATGCAGTGGTACCTTGAGTTAGCAGTGTGCATAAAATTAGTTATTCGTAATGGACTCGTACTATGTTTATTGCTATTTAGCAATTCCTTGTTTGTCATCTGACCTTAAAGTTCCTGCTTCCATTTGACTGTCCTGGCGAGTGGTATTATTGGATGATTTATGTCACCATTGAACAAGTTATGTAGAACCACATACACATTTGTGTTACCCCACTAACAGCAACCAATCAACTCGCTTTTGAACGCTATTGGTCGCCTTGTTGACGATGGGTTACGACAACTTATGTTCAACCAACAGCATCATGGAGAAATCACGCATTTTGACAACACATCAAGAGCATTGAAACTTCCTAGCTTCCATATTCTAGACTCAACATCTCTGCTTCCCGATACTCAAGAATGTCAGTAGATTCAAAACGCATTATCTCTTTGTCTTCTCTTCCCTTTGGCCCAAATGTGATCTTTCACGAGTCCTCCTTCTTTTCTCGCAATCAAGGAAAGCTTCTCCCGACCTTGTCAGAGATTTTGACAGCGTGCATTCACCAGCATCAGTCCTCTTACCACGGATATTCTGACCTTCCACTCGTCGTGTTTGAGTCCCTGGGCCTGCTAGTAAAGTTCGGCCAGCGCCGAGTCCATATTGCTGAAGGCCAATGCCTCTGGGCGCTTAAACATTTCCTTCCAGAAGTTCCGGCGCCTGAGATATACGGATGGACGATTGAGGGTGACTATGTCATTCTCTACATGGAATTAGTCAATGGTGTGACCGTCGAGAAGCGGTGGCCATCTATGGCGGATGATGAAAAGACTGGCTTCTGGAAGGCTTTTCGGGCTGTGTTCGATAATCTACGAAAGCTATCCCAAGATCCAAACGATCGTTTCATTGGTAAGTGAAAAGGAACTCGATCAAGGCTGTGCTAAAAAGTTCAAGGGCGAATTAACCGGGGTCCTCTCTTTGACGAAGCTATCAACACACCGAAGGATCCTCGACCCGGCCCTTTCGCCTCTGTCAAGGACTTCCACGACTGGTGGTCCATAACAATCCGAACAGGTGCAGAGATCCACTGGCCAGGAATGAAGCCTGAAGAACTCCCCGATCCTTATCGTGCGATGGTTCCTGACGATGCGGCCATTGTTTTCACCCACGCCGAACTTCATTGCGGCAATATCATCGTTGATCCGGAGAATCCTTCAAAAATTATAGCTATAATCAACTGGTATTATAGTGGGTGGTGGCCTGACTATTGGGAGTTTTGTAAGACTCAGTACGTTTACGAGCCTGGGCCCGATTGGAATCGGTATATGATCGAGTTCCTGGAGGAGCCTGATGAGGTAACACAGGATGGATTTCACAGTTATACAAGAGCGATGGGTAACTAAGTTGCATTATATATCATTGCACATCACGATCATTGCCGGTCAAGCCGCTGGACGCTGTGTATCTCACGAACAACAGTTTTGTGGGACTGAGATGAGCTGAATTCATACTTGTTACAATCGTAAATGAGGCGACCAATCAGCTGGGGATAGCTTAGATATGGACAAAAGCCGGCTTATCGCCTTAGCGCGGGGTCAATGCAGGTCCTAAAAATAGCGCTTACTGCTTACCCTAAGGCGTAGCAAGAGCTCATAAAACGCCGCACCCCGTCCATCATCTGTTAAAGTTCCTTGGCAATCCTCTCGATCATGACGTTGAAAGTTGGTATAATTGGTGCTGGCATTGGTGGCCTGAGCACCGCTGTCGCCCTTCGTCAGACGGGAGCTGAGGTTGAGGTGCGCTATTTGACTTTTTTATTTGGTATCAGATTTCGCTAACGACTTCAGATTTTCGAAAGAAGCAATTTCCAAAATGAGATCGGCGCAGCAATAACAATTACCCCCAACGGAATGCGCGTTCTCGAGGCCCTCAACTTCGACGCCAAGAAAGCAAGGGGAGTATACAGTAAGCAAATGCGCATGGTAGATCCACACTCTCTGGAACCGCAGATTGTTGAGGACTTTAGTGGGGTAGAAGACAATTACGGCGCGCCATTTATGTTCTTTCACAGGATCGATTTGCATTCTGCGTTGAAGAATATGGCCGTTGGTGATGAGGGTGAAGGACCGGCTGTGAAAATTCGCAATGGGGTTAAAGTGAAAGGTGTCGATTGTGGGGCTGGGAGAATTGAGATTGAGAGTGGGGAGACTTTTGAAAAGGATCTCATTGTCATTGCTGACGGAGTCCATGTAAGTCCTTTTACTGTTATCATGTCTCGAATGTCTCGACTAACAGGTCTAGACCCAACTCATCAACGAAATCGCTCCACATGCTGCACCTCTCGAAGACACCCTCTCCTCATTCTACCGCTGTCTAATCCCCATGTCATATGTCACCCAGAACCCCACCCTGGCCAATATCTTTAGCCAACCACCCGGCTTTTGGGTCCCCTTCGACCTCTCGTGTGGCACATTCGTAGTAACTTACCCGTGCCGTGACGGAACCATGCTGAACGTCGCACTTCGACACCCTACGAAACCAGAGAATGAAGGTGCTCATGAGTGGAATAATGATACGGATGTCGAGGATATTGCTGCTTTGGTTGAACGGTACCATCCTGCCCTGGGAGAGATGTTTCGGTTGGCGGAGAGTGTGAGTGTGCACAAGGTTTTCAGACGGGATCCTTTGGAGACGTATACGAAGGGACGAGGTGTCATTATTGGTGATGCGGCGCATCCTATTCAGCCTACACATGGTAAATCCTCCCATCTTATTTATCTATCTTTTACTAACACCCAATAGCACAAGGCGCAGTCCTCGCAATCGAAGAAGCAGCAGCTCTTGGCGCTCTCTTCACCAGCATCAACAACCCCCACGATGTCACTGGTCGCTTGGAGCTATATGATAAGATCCTCAAACGTCGTATTCATGCCACACAGCTCTTATCAGACGCCCAGCCTGGATTAGCTAGCATCTTGCGACAACGCGCAGAAGACATTTACGGCGATGGAATATTTCCTGCTTCGGCGATGAATTTCACAAAGCCGGTTAGAGATTTCTTTTATGGATGGGATGTGAAGAAGGAGGCGGAGAAAGTTATTTCTAGTAGTTAGATCGCCATTAATGTCATACGATTTATTCAGAGTCGACAAGTGGACTGTCTGAATTTTGTGTATAAGCATAAACTCACTGAAACGCAAATCCGCTTCATAATGGAGATCAGGGTCTTCGCTACGCTCGGCGAGACGAATAAGGCAAGCAACTACCCTTGCAACTGCGGGAAACGCGGATCACTTTAGTAGGTGTTCGAGCCTTATTTGTTCGAACCGGTGGAGTTGTGGAGTACTGATTGCCGCGGGTGGATCTGCGCTGTTGCGGCTCCGGAAGGGACGTTATGCGTTCCGAATCCATTCCGAGATCCACAGTACACGTTGTAAGGTATATAAATCGTATGATTTATTTTCTGTATTTCCTCTCGGAATTTTCCACCTCACTATCATTGCTCTTTTTTTCTCTCAATATGGCTGACATTACTATCACTGGCGCTGGCGATCGCAAGATCCAGGGTAGGTCAAGCCCTCACCCATATATACATGTACTGACCCTATAGTCCCAACTGGCCTCTTCATCAACAACAAATTCGTCCCCGCAACGTCTTCCGAGACCCTTACAACTCTCAATCCAACCACCAACAGTCCTCTAGGCGAAGTCTCAGCGGCTCAGCCCGCCGACGTCGATGCCGCCGTCTCAGCAGCACAAGAAGCGCTCAAGACATGGAAGACCAGCCATGCAGAGCGAAGGAAATTGCTCAACAAGCTCGCAGATCTTATTGAACGCGATGCTCAGGATTTCGCTTCTCTAGAGGCTGTTGATGGTGGAATGCTGTTCAATATGTCTCTTGGCTTCTGCGTCGTGCAGGCTGTCGAGACTATCCGTTATTTTGCGGGTTGGGCGGATAAGATTGATGGTCAGGCTATGGACTTTGATCAGGGGTTGGCGTATACTAAGCGTGAACCTATTGGTGTTTGTGCTGCCGTTGTTCCATGGAACACTCCTCTGTAAGACTCCCTTCTCATCCCTTCCCTCAAATGTCACTAACAAAATGGTAGCATGATCACCGCATGGAAGCTTGCCCCCGCTCTCGCAGTCGGAAACACTCTCATCATCAAAACCCCCGAGCTAACCCCCCTCTACGGCCAAAAACTCGCCCAAATCATCCTCGAAGCCGGTTTCCCCGCCGGAGTCGTCTCCATCCTTCCCGGCCTGGGCCATACCGCAGGTCAAGCCCTCGCCGACCACCCCCAAGTCCGCAAACTGTCCTTCACAGGAAGTCTTGCCGTTGGTCGTCAAATTCTCGTCAGCGCAGCAAAGTCAAACCTGAAGCGCGTGACTCTCGAACTTGGCGGTAAAGGACCTAGTATTGTCTTTAATGACTGCAACTTTGAGAATGCCCTTGCGTTTGCGACGGCGGGAATCACACTGCATAATGGACAGATCTGTGCTGCTGGAAGTAGGATTTATGTCCAAGAAGATCTATATGACAAGTTTATCTCTGAGTTTGCGGCCAGGACGAAAGATGCTGTTGCTGGTGATCCACTTCTGAGCGAGACTGTTAAAGGCCCCGTTATCAGCGCTACACAAAAGGAGAGAATCATGGAGTATATCACCAAAGCCAAAAACGAAGGAACTGAACTTCTCCACGGCGCATCAGAAGAACAAGGTAATTTTGTTCCCAACACAGCATTCATCAACGTCTCACCCAACGATACAATCATGCGCGAAGAGGTTTTCGGTCCAGTTGCCAGCATCGCCAAGTTCAAGACCGAAGAAGAGGTTATCGCTCTGGCTAACGATAACGAGTATGGTTTGGCGGCGGCTTTGTTTACGAATGATATCAGTCGTGCTGTTAGGGTGTCGGATCAGATTGAGGCGGGTATGGTGACTGTTAATACTTGGGGAAGTATTAGTGCGAATGCGCCTTTTGGAGGGATTAAACAGAGTGGGTTTGGCAGAGAGAATGGGATTGATGCGTTGGGTGATTGGACGCAGGTTAAGTGTGTGAAGATTAACGTCTTCAAGCAGTAAAATGCATCTCTTTGAATAGATAGGTTAGAAACTCAACGTTGGGTATTCCGATAAGCCTTTATACATAAGTAGAACAAATGGTTGCTGCGGAAGTGCTCACTACTATGCTACCGATCTCCCCAAATCTCCCTCTCTTGCCTTCTAATCTTCCTAATAATAAACTGAGCCAGACCACCTAGGCATCTATCTCGGGCATAGTCAATCGCATCAGTGCCATCAAGGGTTTTAAGATGTAAACTCGCCCCGTTCTTCAGCAACAGATTCATGATCTCGTATTCATCATCATAGACAGCACGCATCAAGGCGGTCTGTCCCTGATAGTTTTGAATGTTCAGACTTGCACCTTGATTGATGAGCATCTCAGCCAGTACGAAACTCCCCACTTCAACCGCAAAAAATAAAGCCGTATTACCACTGAGGTTCCTCGCGTCGACATCACTGCTTTGTTGAGCATCCTGTTTTGAATCAAGAATTCTGAGCCCGTCCTTGATTAAAAAGTCCTTGACTGATTGGTGGATTAAAACGACGTCTTCGCCGTCCCATTTAACCTCAGCAAGTCCTCCAGACAAGGTGCTGATGAGCCTTTCCATCCTTGGGTCGCTATCCTCCGCCGACGAATTAATAAGGTCTGGGAAGGACGAGCACCTTGATTCATGAACATAGATGCCGGAAGCAAAACAAAAGTCTTGCAAACAAAGAGGCGCTTCCGCAAGGCAGAGCCATTGGAATACCTTAAGAGACATCTCGGATGTTTCTCTCGACAGGCGAGAAATGATTTCCTCATAGATAGTCGAAATTTGTTTGGGTGTATTGCGAATTCTTTCTTCGACAGCCAGGCCCTTTCTGTGAAGTCTGACAGCCTCTGCTGTCACCAAACTGGCCCACAAGAAATTTCCATTTGCGGAATCAACAATTTCCGTCTGGAGATTACTCCTTAACTGGTCATCTCCCGCTATCCGCAGCAACTCCTGCTGTACGTACTCCTCAATGGCCCCACCGTTTCCCCGTTCTGTTTTGATATTCGGATCCTGGTTTAAGGAGGCCAGTAGTGGGAAGTGTCGGCAAGCGAAGCATATGCTAAGGCTCTGTGGTTTGGCGCGCATCAGGTCCTCAATGTCGCGAAGCTTTTGCACCATGTCCTCTATTTCTTGGGTGTCATCCTCCTCTTCTCCTACACGGCATTCATCAAGGGCATCGACGAAGATCCGGATGCTGACACGGTCAAGGACTGTTGCAAGTGCTTCTTCGAAAAGCTTCACAAGGTATGGCGCGGTCCATCTGGAATCTTGTAATACTCTAGGTGCATCTGTATCGAGCTTCTTGCAGAAGGAGTGCATCCGACCAGGAACCTTCATGAGGAGCTGTCGTAGAAGCCCTCGGAGAAGTCCCTCGACGGTATGCTGAAGACGCCTTCCCTGGTTATGGAAAAAGAACGACAAAACTATCGTTGAATTATCGCCGTATTGTTCCTGGTCTTTCTTCATAGCGTGTTTGATAAGAGTACTTTTGCCACTGCCTGGATTTCCACGAATCCAGAAGACACCATGTCCTTTTCCGTGCCAGTTGGAGTATGCAGGGTGTTCAAGCAACCATTGACAAGTTGTTTCGCTAGCTTCACGGATCTGGCCCGGCTCAAAGTCGATACCACCGAAATATAGGGCCTCGAGGCATTTATCGTGAAGTTCGGCTCCTGTACTTAGGCCAAGCTCCTGGAACTCTTTGAGCCTCGAAGTCAGGTGCTTGAAACCCTCGCTCTGTGGAGAATTGAATTTGTGCAGCATATTATGCCTGACATCGAGGCCTATTCTATCGACGCCTTGAAGGCAAGCAGAGCCTTGGTCGACAACCTGGATTCATTTGGCTTAACAAGAAGGATTACGGAGCCCAGGGTTTAACTTACAATTCCACGGCCGTTTTCATCTATTTGGCCGGCATGGGATGCTGGTAACCTACCTTTATAAGATGAAAAGCTCGTGTCGCGTGTTTCATAAAAGCAGACAATGTCAAAGCTGAAATCCTTGTGGCGGATCATGTAAGAGTATCTTTGAACGAGGTCTTCAAGAGGGCTCGGGGTGTCTCTAGTTCCTGGCCTTAAATACTCGATGAGTTCTCGATTATATTCGGCCATACCATTCGCCACGATTTCCAGTCGTAGATTGGCAACAAAGTTTCCTGTTTCCCACCTCCCTCCGAAAGGAGTTCCGAGAAACGCTACACCTGCGACAGAATCCAGGATTCTGCGGTTACTCTTATAACGGGGAAGGTATACCTCGGTTGCTCGCACGAGGGCCTGCAGTTATTAGTTCCCAACCAAAGATTCACGATAGTGAAATCAAACAATTCAAACCGTACCTGAGCTAACAGAAGGCCACTGTAGCAAGAAGCAACAAAGATGAGAGGAATATCATGCCGGTTCTGATGATGTCAGTATAGATTTACACTGAACATATGGAATCATACAAAATCCTCGCGATCCCTATTTATCCGTTCGAGAAGAGCATCTGCATGACCAACAAGCCTTTCTCGCGAGGCCGTCCTGTCATAGTTGCTATTCCAGTCGTATGTCAAGATGCGCGCATCGGGCATAGCGGCAGGCAGCATGTGCTCATCGCTTAACCAATTCACGTTGCCTGAATGAGGTTCATTCTCCCGGACCCAAGCGATCCAGGTCTTCGGCGACTGTGCGTCGAGACCATGCATGAAAATAATACTGAAGATGTAAGACGAGTGGCAATGCGTTTGATAGGATAACTTACTCCACTTTCGTTTTCGCTATTGCCTCACGCTCGATCGTTTTTGGGTGAACCTGAGCCAGTCCCAGACGCCGATTGTCCTTGGGCTTTTGAGGAAGGGGAGAAGTAATATCTGGAAAATCATCGGGGGTCGGAGGTCGGCTCATGATTGCATGCGATATCTCGTTTTCGCTATTACTGCCATCGCTAGATGGGAACGAGAAGATGGAACAAAGTTAGGTTCTCCGAAGGCAGGCGAGCAGAATGAAAACCAGGCTTCGCGGCTGGATGTTTGGGCCTCCATGCCCAGCTGAAAGCTGCCTTGGCACTGGGGTCTGAGCTGCATATTGCTTTTCACAGTGCTCGGTCGTGGGTCAGCATGATCTGACAGCGGGTATTTGTGGCGCTGCTGATCATAAAGCCCAACCACGACTGTCCGTTAGGCGCTCTTACGGAACGAAGTGACAACTGTCTTTCCACTTTCGATTGGCTCTTTGAGGTTGAAAATACGTTCAATCTACAATACGCCGTGGCTGTGCATCTTCCGTTTTTTTCTCACCCACGTTCAAAACGACGCTCGCATGTATTTCCAACCGACGAGTTGGAACCTATATCCAAAGTCTTTTACCACCTTACCAAAACCAGAAACAATTTTATTATTGACTCTAGATCCTGCAGCAAAGGGAAATGACAACTAAAATCGACGCCCGCTATGGTTCCTTGTCCGCTACCGAGATCCGGCTTATTCGGTTGAACACGGACCTCGATTACCCTGTATCTGGACAACTTGAAGTTGTGTCGTTGGAAGATCCACCTCCATACTACACAATAAGTCATGCTTGGATACCAGGTTCACCTCAAGCGGTCATACAAGATGGTGATGAACTCACATTGAGCAAGAACCTTTCAACCTGTATCAGGCGACTACAGCAACTCAGTTGTCAGGAACCCCCTCTCAGCCCTCAGCTGAGGCATATATGGATTGACAACATCTGTATCAACCAGACAGATACGCCTGAAAAGTCACGTCAAGTTGCTCTGATGAAGAGGATTTATACCCAGTCGATAAGGACAATCATTTGGCTTGGTGAACCAGAGTCTGCGTTAATTTCTGGCGCATGGCAGCTCATTAAGAAGCTATATGCTCTCTTCAAAGAACAAAACCCAACAGCAAAGGTCATATCCGACATACCTCTCCGCACCTACGACGACGAAAGTCACCTTGCACTGGGTCTACCACCGCTGGACGACTTGCGCTGGAAATACCTCAAGCGCTTAATGAGTTTAAGATGGTTCTCTAGAATCTGGGTCGTCCAAGAAGTAGTCTTATCAAACTAAGATCCGATTATTCTACACGGAACCACATTCATGCTTGGGAGATACTCGGCTGGTCGGCCGCTTGGTTGCGGAGATCTGGGTATATGCGTCTTCCTCAATTACCGGAAGAGTTGCGGAATGTGGACACGATTTCCAACCTGCGAAGATCAGCGGCAACGTGGCCTCTTGCCGCTTTGGTATCAATCACTCAAGTAAAATTCCAAGCAACCGACCAGAGAGACAAGATATATGGGCTTCTCGGACTGGCAGCTGAGTGCCAGGGTACAATGGAGCTCCAAGTAGCACTGAGACCTGATTATAGCCTGGAGGTGGCTGAACTGTACAAACGGGTAGCACGCTTCTTGATGGAAAAAAACCAGTCACTTGCGATGTTGACTCGCGCGAAAGGCCTCCCTGGAACAGAAACGAGAAGCAACCGTCAACACGAACTGGCATTACCTTCTTGGTGTCCAGACTGGAGTGACTTTCACACTTATAATCTCGGGATCTCCACGAGTCTGTCCTGGATTCACTACCCAAAAGACACGTCGCCTGCAGTTCTCGGTTTCCCAAACCAATACCAGGCATCAGGTGACTCCAAGTTGGAATCAACAAGCGCGGAACCAGAAGAGAAATCAATATTACAACTCTATGGCTTCAAGGTCGATCAGATACACGGCGTCCACCGACTGGATATCAATCGTCCCAGGGATGGTGACGAGGTAGATGACCTCGGAAGAAAGATGGCTCCGGCGTTAGAACTCGCCATGTCACTTGTCACACCTCATGGCGATCTTCCATGGGCGATAAGGTTCATCCAAAGTACTACCGCGAATCAACATCAACTGAATGGAGAGGATGCTAGTCGAGGTTTTGCTGACGGGGCAGCCTGGCTTTGGAACTTCTTCCAAAGACCAGAGAACATTCCACCAGCACTCCACATAATGACTCAGCTTGAGCAAACGGCTATTCACGGTAGACCAGAGCGTTATGAAGCTCTTGTTAGGAATTTCTGCTTCGATCGCGCGTTCGTCACGACATCGGAAGGGCGGATGGGAATAGGTCCTTCAAACACGCAAGTGGGCGATGTTATTCTAGTAATACCTGGAGGAGGTGTTTCATACATCGCAAGGCCTCTCGGTCAGTACTGGCTGTTTGTCGGTGAGTCGTATATCGACAGACTTATGGAAGGACAGGCGGTCCAGACTTGCAATGGGCCTCCCCTGCACAAACAGTCTTTCAGTTTTATGTAACAGTAACTTACTTTCTTATACATCAGTAATATGTGGACGGCGAATGGCAATGGCAATGGGATTTTAGTTGCTGTTTGTAGTATGCATAATTAATGAAAGTGGATATCTTCTATAAGCTGTTCTTGTTTTTCGGGACCGACGGGTTCGTTTCTCAAGTCGCCACTATCGTGAGGCTCGTACACTGAGAGACTAGGGCCAGTAAGAGATATAAATGATATATCAGCCGGAATGGATAACCGAAGACAGGGCAACGTTCTTAGTTTGGTGTTTTTCATTGGCCAGATAGGTTCTCGGAAAATACCAAGGATTAGTCTAGATCTGGCCGCATGGAGATTTTTCCTTAAACAGTAAGTGTATATAGCGGTGAAATTGGGGTTTAAATAGATATTTTCCGAAGGATTCCTTGGCTTAGATCATTAAGGCAGTTGTGATGGTTGAAGGATTCTGGGCTAATAACGATAGGGCAGGTTCGGAAGTCTTGTGCGGCGAGGTAGGCTCGCTTAGTAAACAATGGGTACTCAGGACGAGTAATTATGGGTAAAATCCACAACTTCGACGGTGAAGGATTGTATGCGGCCAGTCTAGGTTACTGTAAGTGGAGGATAGCAGTTTAGTATACGGTGAGCTTTATGAAAAGTCAACCGTTTAAAATAGTTGGACGTTATGAAGGTCTTGCTAAAGCTATAAATTGGGGGCCATTTCCGAATAAAATATTCTTTTCAGCATCCAGACATCAGTTCACTATCTATCATAGTCTCTTCTAAAAACTCAAAATGCATTTCACATCCATCACCGCCGTTGTCCTGGCCACTTTGGCCACTGGTACTCAGGCTTGGCAAGGTATGTCTCATATTCAGAAAGCTTATCACATGTGACGAACTGACACACTGGACACAGTTACCGCCTACAACAATGTGGCCAATTGCAAAGCCAATAAAGGCAGCACTTACCGTATCATCTCTGGTGCTACCAACAACGAAGCCTGCATCACGTTCGGCGGAAGCATGCCCAACACCAGCTGCCGCGAGTACCGAAACGGCGGCTCCAGCAACGGCGGCTGCAGTGGTGGATTCGATGTTCGTTCCATGATCCAGGAAGCTGGAAACTGCATTGTTTATGATAAACCCAACTGCGGCGGTAAATACCAGGACAGCAATGGTCCTACCAACAGGGCATGCGCCTCCCTCGAGCGTTACAAGTGGGGTAACATCCAATCCTTCAAGTGCAGGGGTTGTAAGTTCTTTTTGTCATGTTACACTTTGAGATCCATGCTGACAAACTTAAACAGAAACATGCCGCCACATTCTAGGATCTGATCCCAACGAGATTGGAGAGAAGCGTAGGGGTTAGACAAGAATATCATCAATGAATTTGGACCATATCCTATAAGCTGAGTTACTTCAATGTACATAGTAATAGACATACAAAACCACGCTATCAAAAAGATCTGTGTCCTCCTCCTTCTTTATATCCCGTTTCTTGTGCTTCCACGCTTCGTCAAGCAATGCCTTGGCCTATGCATCTTCTCTCATCATTTCCTTAACGAGAGACATAGAACAGCTATCGTGCCTTCTCCCTAGTGGCCATAAAGGACTGTTTGAAGATACAGATAGGGTGTTCTAAAGTTTCAGAAGCTCCTTCAATGTCCCCGGTCTGGTAAAGAAGCACGCCAATCTTGTGTAGTGAGATAGCCGTGACAAACTGCTCACCATAAACCTGCTGTCTTATTCGAAGGGCCCTCCTATGAAATTCGAAACCGCGGTCCACGACTTGCCAGACACAATGTTTTCGCATACAAAGAATCTTGAGTACTTGGAAATTAAAGCTGACGACGTAGCCCCTCTTGGAGGTGGTGGCTCCTTATACCTCGCTCCAGGCTCCATGCCAGCACTGCATGTTTTGCACGTGGATAGCATAGCGGTGACTTCAGTTTTGACCAATTTTCTAAAAGAGGTACATGGTAAATTGTCAAAGATCCGCGTCACAGAATGCGTGTCCTTAGCCGAGGATGCCCAGGATGATAAGCAACCAACCTGGGCAGATTTATGGAAAGCTGTGCATCAAGCTATCAAGGCGCCCACGGAAGTTGTATTCGTGCCGACAAGGAAACGGCCCATCACTTAGGAAGAGTATTACTACCGCGAGGATGATCCTTATAAACCCCCGTCTGATGAAGAGGAGAAGATCAAGAAATTTCGGAGGCTGGCGAAAGAGGAAGATGGGTTTTGTATCTGGCCGTATGTGTGGGTTGATAGTCAGTGTGGATATGCGTTGCCTGAATGGGAAATGAATGTCGCTCGCTTAGAGAGTGGGGAGGATAATTTGGAGTTCAAACTGTTGATGGAAGAGATACAGAGGGGGGGTGGCAGGTGTGTATCTTGAGACATGGAGTTGGACAACTGGACTTGAGATAGCACATTGACAGCACATAATTCACTGTTGAGGTGTCCGATAGTCGGCATTCCCTTCAGCAGGTTTTTGGGTCAGCAAACCAATCTCTACATGAGCTATCTGGTGAAAGATGCTCTTTCCGTCAACAATTATTGCATTCGAGCACCTTGAGTGGTTGTTACAGCCTGGAGATTCGAGAACAACATGACTACTACCACAAAACTGGAGGCCATGAGCGTCATCCTAGTCCCAAGAGGCCGATCGTTGGTTTCTTCGTCCTGCGCTAGTATGAAAGTCACAAATGGAATGGCGATAAAGGCCCCAATGACCCAAGATACGATGTCGAATGCTAGGAAGGCGATTGATAATGAGCTAATCAATAGCAGCTACTTCAATCTAGATAGGTTAGAAAGGTGTTAAAAGCATATTGAGGAGAATTTCCGAAGCTAATGGCGGTACGAAGGCTTTCAAGAAGAATTCCGCACCTGATTGCACAATATACTTGGGGATCCAAGTTCCCAGACCTTTTTTGGAAACCATATCGTCCAGTGTCAATTTCAATATGTGAAAGCAATAGGTTCCTACCAAGTAGACTAATTGGTTAAGCAATTTGGGAGCCATGCGACCGATATTGTAAGGAGTGAATAATTTTGACTAGTGATGTTAACAGCCTCTAAAATCTGCAAAGACTCCCCTGATCCTGCACAATAAGAAATGTTGCAAATGTGTATTCATGTGTCCAAGACTTCAAATCCCTCCTCCTCGGTCACCGTTTGCGAAGCCCTGTACCTTATCTCAACTCCAGAACCAGCAAAGGCCTCCATGACCTTCTCTTTTCGCCCTTCCTCCCTCCTTGCTGCACCTGCCAGCTCTTTGCCATACGTCAGCGTTTTCCTTGCAGATTCCTCCGCCGTCCAACGACGAGCCCTCCTCTGGCGTCTAAAGCCGCGTTCAAAACCCTTCAATCTATGTTGGAGGAAATGAGCCTTGATTTCTACACGCTCAAGCGCAGGGAAGTCATCAGCTAGCACCCGCTGGCCAAGGTACAAGATACAGTCCAGACATGGCACCCCGCCATAGTGTCTTGGGAAGTATATGGTCAACCTTCGGATTGTGAGGGGAAGTAGATCTACTAGATACGTGGCTCCCTCTGCTTTGCGGTCAAATTGATGGTAACAATAGACGCACTGGCTGATTTCCAGAGTTTCGAGATGTGTAAACCGTTGGAGCTGACCAGGGGCGATAACCATCTCGTCCGATCTGAAACGGCCCTCGTGGCGTGGCAACAGGACCCTTTTTCCATAGTCAAGTGTTAGATGTTGAAGGGTTGACTGTACCGGTACCAACATGGCAATGAGTCTCCGTGGAGGATGCTCCTCTCCCCAGCGGTCGAATGCACGACTAGCACAAACAAATCTCTTTAGTCTCGTTGTTGCAGTGAGAACTTCGCCGAGAACGTTGATATCGTTATCTTCGCAACTAGTCAACGGCCATTGCAACAACTTGATCTCGATAAGACTTTCAAGCGCGGGACGGCAAACGCCTACATCGAATGGCTCCCCGATCTGATAAACTTGTCGTAATAGCCCCTGAGGACCAAGGCCTCGAGTTTGGGAGTCAGTTCGAGGAGCCGGGGGATATCAAAAAGGGCTACATCCGAAAGAGGTTCGCGATGGCACCTATGGGATCTTGTATAGAACTCGAGGTGTCTTAAACTTTCTAGCTACGGGACTGTTCCCAATTCCCAAGAGATAATTGTGAACAAATCGAACGTCGTTCTGAAAGATCTGTTGCTCCAGTCGGTCTTGCGGCTGTGATCTGGAAAACGTGTTCTAAGCGTTTCCACTCTAGAGCAAAGCGCAAGTGTAAGACTCACTTCAGCGGTCTCAGGACGTCCGTCTTGTACAGACTGAAGGACTGGACCACCAACACCAAGTCTTGACGCCGTACTTTGTACATCCGAGTAATCAGAGTCGCTTTGCCGAGCAAAAGGCAGAGTGAGAGCCGTCGTAAGTTTGGTCAAATCCCTGTGAGACTCAAACATGTTGAATATGTACTCTGTCTTGTAGGTTATTCTAATCGCGTGGAAAAGGATAGGTAGTGCTAGTGAGCGGCACAATTTGCTGGTTCCGGTCAAGCTGATAAAGGCTTCCACGTCAGCCTCGGACATATAGGTCAAAAATCGGGACCATGCCTCGGGGTATGGGAGGAATAAGTGGTAGAAGATCAAGTCGATGATTTCGACGGGAAGATCTTCGAAACATGCCATGATACTATGATGCTCCAGAGGCTGCCTCTTCGTACGATGAGACTCGAATGTTGTGGCAGGTGGTTGATGTCGTTGAAACGAAGATAAAAATATCGAACAATAACACGGCTGTTATGTGATGACTGTAGGGTTCGTGTGGTGTGTTTAATGTAAGTGGAAGGAAGGGAGAGCAAGGGGCGGGAAATCAAACAACCAAGCGCGTTTTATGCTCAGCTGAAACCTTATGTCAAGGCAGAGCAAAAAGGTTCTGTTGAAGCAAGGGAGTGATGATGCTTCAACGAAAGTGTAAATTCATTACAAAAACCTTGTCAAAAATGGGTGACTCAATCTTATCGTGATATGACTCAGATGGCAATCACTATAGAGACAGCAGGTCACATACGGTCAAGACAAAGGTACCTAGCCCCTCTTTCAGCTTTGTTTCAAGCGCATTCTTGTTTCTGTCTACCAGTACTCTTCAGCTTTATCCTTAAGCCCAAACCTATACCTTACTACAACACTTGAGCCCATAAACGCCTCTTCCATCCTGAACCTGCGATCCGTTATGTCTTGTTCAACATCATCCACAACCCTTATCGTATCAACAACACGAATCGGGTCGTATGCCGGTGTAGCAGCACGAGCGTTGATGTCTATATCTTCAAGCAAAGGAAAGTCCCCAGCCACAGCCCGCTGACCAAGATGCAAGATACATTCTAGACATTGATGTCCTCCCCTGTATCTTGGAAAAGATATAGTTAGCTTGCAGACAGTAATGGGAAGCATATCTGCTAGGTATGTGGTTCTTTCTTGGCCGCGGTTGGGTCCACCTAATTGGTGAGGACAGTAGCAGAACTGGTCGATCTCGAGAGTCTCAAGATGTGTAAATTGCTTCAGCTGATGACAGTCGATGATGATATCATGTGTATCGAGGGAAGGGTGTCGAGTGAGCCCCCTTTCTCCATATTCAAGTGTTAGATGTTGCAGACTTGACTGTACTCGCAGCAACATGTTGATAAGGTACCGTGGAGGATACTCGCGATGGAACAAACCCAACTCTCAGTCACTGACAAGGTTAGGGTTTTTCACACTGGAAAGATACTTGAACGTCCTCAGGCTCTTAGTCGAAGTAAGGAATTGCTCGAGGACATAACTGTCAGTATTCCTTCCTGTCAAGTCCCATCCTATCATCTGTATTTCGACAAGGCTTTCGAGCGAGGGACGGACCTTCTCTGCAAAGAAGGCCTTTTCAAAGCACTCGGGCTTGAAGCCGTCTCTGCCCCTCAATATCAAGACCTCAAGTCGTGGAGACATCTCGAGAAGGAGTGGAACGCCAGAGGCGACTATACCATCTGTGGGTTCAAAGCCCGTCCTTACTTCAAGGTGTTTCAGTGATTGGACGACCGCGGGTGTACCCAAATGTTTTGAAGTTCGCTTAAACAAATGGACAGTGTCTTTAAAGGAAACCCTGCTGATGTCGAGAGTATCAAGACGAATCTGTAGTCGCTTCACGTTAGAGCAAAGTGTCAACGCCAGGCTTGCCTCAGCGGATGGATGATTGTAAATTGCCGCAAAGTCGAAAGCGTTTAGATCCGCAAAGTCGAAAGCCTTTGGATCCGCAAGTGAAAGTATCTCGGCCGTACTTCTAACCAGAGGAATGTCGAAGTAAGTGCTCATGAAAGGTAGAAATAGCGCTCTTGTACATCGTGCAAAATTCTGATGCCACTTGAACATCCTGAATATGTATCTGACTTCTTGGTAGTGGTAGAAGGAGTGGAACAAAAACGGTAGGGCTATAGAGCGACAGGTTCTGCTGGTTCTGGCTAATTGGAAGAGGGCTTCGTTATCTCTTTTATGATCGCTCGTTGGGAATTCGGGGTATGTGTTGTTGCAGTGATGGCATAGCTGGGAGAATATGAGGTCGGCGATTTCGACGGGAAGGCTTTCGAGACGCGACATGATGCGTGGCTGATGGGGTTGAGATATAGTTGAAGCTGAAGAGGAACAAAAGAATATGGGAAGGGAGCAGGGAAGATATTTTATAACCAGTACAAATGTTGTTTACAGGCAGGGCAGAATGTTTCGTGCAGGCACTGTCTTCTTGATGCTTCAAAAGTGTGAGATTGTCGAGGAAGAACCTTAACCTTTTTTATTCTGATGTTACAGTGGCCGGGAGGCTGATTTTAGGGATTCTCAAGAATGAGTATTGGATAAAATCGTTAAGAAGCTATTTTAAGTTTTATCCAGGCGCGGGCTCTGAAATATACATATCAAATTAACACAAGAATACTCGCAGATTCTGAACTTATATGCCAATGAAGGTCCGGGTCAAGCAGCTCTATTAACGGCGTTCCGCATAGCTAAGTTTGCAAATCACACAGGCAGAACCTGTGCAAGGCAGTGTCACTGGAGCTAAAGACAGGCGTAAAGCATACTAGCCCACATTCTCAATGGACGAAAGGAAGCTCTGGAACGGGCAGTCTAAGCAAGCTCGGGGGCATCATCCGTCGGCGTCCAACCAAAAACCTTCAAAACACCAACCCATCCACTAACAAATAAAAGAACGACCCTTAATCCAAGGATAATTCCTCTTCCCACCAGACTGTCAAGATCAGGTAGCTAGAAGTGTTAGCTTTGAAACCATTAAAGTTGACCAACGTACCTGCTGATTACTGCTCTTCTTAACCCAATCGAACGCTCTCGGCATCATACCTTTCTCATAAACACTCAACTGGGCAGAGACAAGATCATCTGTTATAACTCCATCCGTTCGGGCAAGTTCCAGTAATGGAGTCAGCGCATCTGCTGTATCGTGGATAGCATTATTAGCGCCCATTCCTCGTGAAGGAAGCATTGGATGAATGGAATCTCCAATAAGCCAGACTCTGGGATGTGCAGTGTCCACATTTGACGTCTTGGCTAAGAGCTTTTGTCTCCAGTTGACGGGCGTGTCGCTCTTTGCGTATCTCCATGGTGTAGTCATGAGGTCTTCATTGTCCACTGCATCAACTAGTTTGTGGAAGTCAGGATGGAAGCCCGCTTCGGTGAGTTTCTCTCGCATAAGGGCTTTCTTGTCAATATCCTCTGGTAGATCCTTTGATGATGGTTTTGTTGTCCATGACATGCCCAGAAATAGCGATGCTTGTTCCTCATCGTAGTTGATTGGTTTGTCGGACGATTGCTTGGAAAGAATTTCGGGGAGATATGCAGCTGCGAAAACCATGGCTTTGGAGTTCCCGGTGTAGATCGTACCCTTTTCCAAAAGCTGTTTTGGTAGTGTCTGTAGGACAGACCACGGGAGATGGCACTTCCCTAGAAATCCACCATGCCCTGGCTTCACTTCTGTAACAATGTTGTCGAGACCGATCTGCTTATTAGTCCGACTCCCACTGCCCTCTGCAGAAACGAGCACGTCGCAATCCTCCCAAGTCCCATCATCAAAATGCACCCTCACACTACTCTGTCCCATCTTTCCCTCAAAGATTTCATATCTCACATATTTCTTTCCGTAAACAATAACGCCCTTCTCCTGTAAAGGCTTCTGCAGAAAGTCTCTCAGCCTACTTCTTGCGATTGGAGCACTTTTCTCGTAAAAAGGCGCTTTACTCAGATCGATCAAAACCTTGAGATCGGAAGGACTGAAGATGCATGGTGCGGAAGACACCACACCTCCTGACTTGCCGAAGAGTGGGAGGAGCTGCGCGTATTGTCCTGCAGTGAGGCAGGCTTTAAAACCGGTCAGGGCGTGGGCTCCGAGACGGATTTGGTAACCGCCTCTTGAAGAGCCTTGAGGATCGCGTTCGAAGACTGTCAGTGAGATAGAATCGGATTTATTAAGGAGGCCGTTTGCTAGACAGGCGCCTGCGAGGCCGCCGCCGATGATTATGACTTTGAGGGGTGCCATGATGCAAGTGATGAGAAGTGTCGGTGTTGAATCTGGAGTTGAGCCGCACGACTTCTTATTAAGATATCATCACCAACCCTAGCCTTGAGAGTGTTGCCCGGGCGTAGTAACCAATATGTCAATGAGGATGTCTTACACGTCCTGTGGACCCATCTTGATCAGGCTTAGTACCCCATCGGCCCAGCCCCATTTCTCGGAGCGGGCCTTCACTCATCCCCCACATGAACCGTTGACTCCTTTGTTGGCGTCTCTCCCCGTCGCAACTGCGCAAAGCTCGCGGCAAATGCTCTACAAAAGCCCTTCCAAGCAATCTGTCCACACAAAGTCATCTCCAAGTCCCGCAATAGCCTCACGCGAGATTCCGAGTCCAATAGTCCAACACCCGTCAAATGAACGATCTTATCGTCGCCATTTTCAATCCAATCTGCTGGGTCATGAAGCTGGTCTAATCGCACGATAGCTGGACGTGTCGTTGCTGGTGGTTTGGGTGGAGACAGCTCTAGATAGCAGTATATATAGCCCATGGCTACAGTTAGACTCAGAGCATCGTAGCATGCCAAGCGACGAGAGGATCGTGTTGTTTTGAAGATGGATGCTGCGTGCCAGAGACACTTCCGCGCTTCATTCCCGTTCTGTAAAGACCTTCTAAATTCCTGTTTCGCCTCGAACATTTGTTGTTTACTCGCTTGCCATCCTGTAGCGGAGTGCAGTATTTCCAAAGGAAGACGTTTAAGTATGGCTAGGACATGGAAGAGAGTTTCCGTTCCGTTGAACGCCGCTTTGTCAATTGACGCTTCAAGTTGAGGATTTTCGTAGTCTGGAATCCGAACGATTTGGTCGCTGGTGAATGATGATCTTAGGAGTTGTGAAGATCGCAGTTGACGGGCTATGTTTTTCTCATCTATGAAGAGCTCCAGAAGAGTCATTTTCGACACGAAAGTTGATATTGTCTCAGTGTCAGCTACTGCTTGGGCAGCCTTCCAATCTTTGGCGTTTCGAGACTGCCAAATGGAATCGGAGCAGGGTAGCTGACGTGTTCTATCTCTGAGATTGAAGATAAGAGGTGTTCCAAGAAAGAGGTGTCCCAGACACTCTAACCCTGCACGGTAATTAGTCATTCCATCTCCAGATTCCTTAGTTATCGTTATCATACCTCGAACACAAGTGCCAAGACGGAGTAAGCTCTCCCAATACAGCCAATCTTGCCATTCCCGCTCGGGGTCAGATTGTTGTCCCTTACTGCTTTGTCCATCCGCGGTGATCAAATCCCAGCACATAGTCGCAAGGCTGTTTCTCTTATGCTGCAGCACGACTTTGTCTCTATGCGAGCCAGAGAACATCCAAATAACATGAAGCAGAAACACAGATTGCACTGTAGCTAAATCGGGCTTCATCAACTTCTCCAATATCTATTATCATATCCGTCAGTGTAAGTCAATAGGATGCATCCGTCCACTTACTGTAACTTCCACAGCTCGAGCGAGCAAGTCGCATAACACGGCGTTATACTGATCTGCCTCTTTGATCTCTGAGTAGTGACTCCCAACTGCTGCTATAGCTAAAAGTAACGTCCAAGGGATTTCCGAATTCTCCACACTGGACGGATGTAAGAATGGAAATTGGGGGTCGAAGTATTCGAAGTAGAGTTCGACAAACGCATGTAGAATACGCGGCGGTATACCAGGTGGGTTGCCCTGGTACTGACTCCTGTAGAAGACTTCTAAATCTTCAGATACTTCCTGTGGAATATGCTGGATATGTCCATATATCTCAGCGCCGGCCATTTGGAGACTGGAGTCTTGAGGTTCTGGAAAGGATTTGCAGGTTTTCGTGTATGGCGAGCATATGGCTATAGGTCTAAGATAACTCTGAGTAGAGCTTTCAGGCCCCGGATGAGCCTCCATATTATTCGAAACAGAGACTGAAGGGGTTAAGAGAGGTAGTATGTCGTGTTGGAAGTCTGGCAGATCGAAAGTCATATTCAGACCGTCCAAGAACCATGGAAAGGCGACGTTAGACATGGGAGGATTCCATGCCATCCCGAAAGTGTCCATCCCGTTATTCGCATCGTTGTGCGAGGCGGATGTGGAGTTTTGGTGCCAATCTTGCATGTCCAGCTGGCTTGCGAATGTCGTATCAGCCGGTATGGTTGATGTGGTGCTCGGATCTGATAAGGTGGTGTGATCTTGAGTCCATCCTTCTAGACTTATCTCACCAAAACCGGTAGTATCATCTGTCTGTACCGCGATACACTCCGAGGCTGTTGAGGCTGCTGGGCTCTGGATATCCACTGTGTCACGACTACTCGTCGGCGTCCTAGGACCAGCCTCACTATGAGGATACTCACACTTAAACCCCTTCGCCTTACATCTTACACAAGGCAAGCCCCTCTCACATCTCAACTTAGATTTAGAACATGGCAAACAAGCTTGGCCAGGCCGACGCGCCGGTCGTTCATTATGCTGTGTTCCATGCAAAGAGCGATGACGAACGAGAGTGTCACTATAGAGTCATCTTAGTTAGTCAAAGCCCCTCCAAGAGTTTTCGAATCCCATACTTCCTTGAGAATGACTTTTGGCACACTTGACAGACAAACGGCCTGAGGCCTGTGTGTCGTCGGAGATGGCGATCGCGATGTTCCCGGCGCTGGAATGTTTCGCCGCAGTATTCGCAAAATAGTGGGTTTAGACTTGTATCAGGCTCCATTTCAGTTTCAATTACCCCGTCGCTTCGGGGTTCCGAATTGTTGAATTCTATATCTTCGTTGCTTGAGGGAGATGAGAGTTGACGAACCTCCGTCGGCTGTTGATGGGCCGAGGTCGGTTTACCCCGTCGGCTCCACATCGCTTCGGATCCCAAATTGGACTAGCAGCTTGTGCCCATGATGGACCTGAGAATAGGGTAACGGAACAGCATGTTCTCGTAATAAAAGTCGACTCACGATGAAGTGCTCATAATGTCAAAAGTGCGGACTATCGGATGGTCAATCATGGATAAGACAACTCTCGAATGGTTTGGTGCAACAACATACCGCCTTCGCACCAGAGGCGTGACCATCTTCCTCGATACCTGGCTTGACAAACCCGACATCTTGCCAACATATCTCTCTGTCGATGGAGTAACAGAGGCAGATTATATTTTCATTTCCCACGCCCACTTCGACCAGTAAGTCTATCATCCGGTCACCCCTCGCGAAACTAACAACTTAGTCTCCCAGGAGCTGATCGCATCGCCATCAAGACAGGGGCAATAGTAATGGCAAACAATGAAGCCATAAACCTACTCCGCGCGGCAGGTGTTCCCGAAGATCAACTTTTGCCGGTACAAGGCGGGGAACGCATCCCATTATTCACTCGCGAAGTTAGAGATGATCCGTCTTTACAAGCACCTGGTCTTCCTGGTGCACCTACACGTCCATTGCACACGCATGCGGCTCTGTCGGTAGACGTATGGCCTTCTTTACATTGTTTCATGCCGGAGGATCACCCTGAAGTTATAGACACAGCGACTGTGTATAAAGGCTCGGCGAGTCCGTATAGTTGTACGCTTGATATAACGCTGGGTATGAAATACGGCTTGTTGAAGATCGGTGAATTGATGCCACCTGAGAAAGTAACCTCGGGTCATCGGTCTTTCATCGAGTACGTCAACGATAGGAAGAACGTTTTCTCACACTGCGATGGTGGGCAATTGATGTTCAATTTCGTTATTGGTGAAAAGGCATTACTGTGGAGTGCCCATCTTGGCGGTTACGAGGGTATTCTTCGAGACCTGCATCCAAAGCCTGATATTGCGATCATGGCTATTGCGGGAAGGGCAAATTTGAATGGGAAACCCTTTGATGGGAGTGCGGCCGACTTTGCGACTATGAAGGTCGGGTGGTTAGGATGTCCAGGGACGGTTATTTGGTGTTTACATGACGAAGCGTAAGTTGTCTTCCTGGCGAGAGGATATGTCACTGACTGGATTTAGGTGTATTCCGCCTTGGAGAATTGACACCAGGGCTGCTACGGAGGCAGTGGAGGGGAACGGGAAGACGAAAGTGATGGAGTTGGAACAAGCCCATGTTTGTGAGCTTGATATGTAAAAGGGTTCCTGACTAAAGTACGATCATAACAAATTTCATATTAAGAGTGGTTTGTTCTTGATTAGCTGTATATCCTCTCTCAGGTTTAGCAAGTAGTTGACACCATCTCCGTTCCGAGATCCAGTCCGAACCCTACTTGTTCATCCTAGTAAACATACTTAACACAGTCCAGATTCGAAAAAGGAACTTCATCATTAACAACAATCTATTTCACAACAAGTGAAGCCTTTCCAGACGAACCAATACACCAAACCCCGACAGTCAAAGTCGCCTTTCCTTCCCACCCATAAAAGTCTTTCCCAAACCACTCCCACAACCGATGGAGATACTGTGAAGTGAGGGATTGTTGCTGTCATATCCGAGAATGTTTATCGACACATCACAGCTGTTTATTCCCAAGTCCATAAAAATAAGCTTGAAGTCCATCCTGTCAGCCGTGTTGCCTTACCTCGGGACGTCGGGTCTTGTTGTGGAAACCCTTTCGGTAGATGAGACCGTGATACTAGTAGGGCTGTTTTCCATCTGACCGTCCGGAGTAGCAGTAGAGACAGTTTGTAGAAAGCTGGTAGCAGTGGATGCTGCGGCAAGGACTAGCGTCGCTAAGATCACACGACGCCAAGAAGGCTGTACCCTCGAAAAGAAAATGTCGATGCATAACCAGTGAGTGAAGACACAAAGGACCGGCATGGGAGATTTTCCTTAGTCCTCCAATATTACCAAACCTGCAGGTGTTATATCCATTGACAGGTTCTTTAATTTTCACATCTTAGGCTACTTTTCAACAGTCCTGTTTTGCTTATTGGCATAAGTTTCTGGTTGGATGATCCATTGACCTATTAAGCGCCACTGTGCCAGGACCATATCGTTTGGTAACATCTCCATTGCCAATTCTGTTTTTTCGAAGTCGTTGGTAGGTAGGTAGGTACTATTAGCACAAAGACCTGCTCTTTGCGCCGGTGGCTTCCATCCAGCCCAGCATCAGAGCTCACATCTAATAGAATTCACTTTTGCCTCTATCCCTTAACAAGCAGTAAGGAATTTGACAAAATATGACCCCAGAGTTTTTGGCAATTAGATATATATTTCTTACTTTATTATGTGAGTTGGGTTCGTGGAACATCTAGTAACATTTCTACAGTTTACCAGCGCTGTTCCCTTACAAGTAAGACGATCATTCCTTGGCTCGGTAGCTCTATAATAAAGAGATCAGTAGCACCAGGTCTTACAAGGAAATAGATTTGACATGTAGTCACTAAAATAATTCTCATTTCTAGGTAAGGGGCGTTTCCTTTTACTCCCAGCTCTCCTGCCCCTAGATTGCTGTAACCTATTCCTGGGTTCCAGGCTGGACTAGTGTTGGCCTTCCACGCCATAGCACACCTTTTGAGCCATAAACCGCTGTTGAAATAGGCAGAAATACATGCATTAGCCGCCTTTAACGCGACTATTCTTAACTATGAGCCTTCTGGGCTTTCAACATGTCTAACAGATTACCTGTCGGTGCATCCTCACGATCCATCATGATTTCCACGAGGCGCAGTCCATCTCCATTCAACAGCTCTTCATTTCTTAACACAGTCTCCAGCTCACCCCACGTTTCAACCCTAGCGGTGAGCGCACCAGGGGCCCCAAAGAAGCTTGGGCCCTCGCAATACCGCCACCTCGCAATATCGTTGTAGCTTTGTTCACAACCATGAATACATCTTTCAATAGTATATCCATCATTGTTGATAAGAAATACAAGAATGTTGAGGTTATGCCTGATGATTGTAGATAGTTCCTGAGCTGTCATCTGGAAACTGCCGTCCCCAATTAGCAGGATTGTTCGAGAGACATCATTGCCATTATAAGCTGAAGCCTGAATTAATTCGCGCTGAGCTAGTGCGGCTCCTTGTGCTGCTGGGAGCATGTAGCCAATGGAAAGCCATGTAACGGGGGTGAACACGCGCGTGAACTTAGGTACAGGCATTGTTCGCACACCGTAGCCAGCAGTACCGGTTTCGCCAAGGATGATGTCTCCAGGGCGGAATATGTTGGCGAGGAGCAGCCACAGGCGGTCTTGGGTGATGGGTTTGTGGCCCTCCATATCTGAGAATGAAAGCAAAGTTGGCCGGGGCAGCTCTGGATATGGACTGTAGTGCTTGACTCGAAACGGTTCCAAATTTCGAGTAAGCCAGGAGGTGATAGACCTTGCGGGAACGTCTCGGAATACTGAACTGCCGATTTGAACCTCGTTCTCCTTGATTAAGATTGCCACGTCCGTCTTGGGGACACTAGAGTAAGCAAACGTATTAGAGGAACTGAAATGGGGCCCAAAACACAAGACCAAGTCTGCTCCAGCTATGAAGGTCTTCTCAGCAGGGTCTCCGAATTTGCCTCGGTTGACTCCATGCATGTTGGGGAGTGTCTCGTTCAAAAGCCCTTTGCTATAGCCTGTAGTCCATGTAGGCCAATGGGTCAATTCCACCAGCCGTTGCACGTCTTCTGTGATACCAAAGGCTCTGATTTCACCGTCAACGAGGATGATGGGTTGCTTCGCACTATACATTCTTCTCAAGACTTGCGATTGGGCGTCTTCGTGAATAGGTAAATGCAGTGGACCAGGTAATTCGATGGGGGACTGAAGGCTAACGCTAGGTACGGGTGTCGCAATCATATCCATGGGAACCTCGAGATATACTGGTCGACTCTTGAGCAAGCATTGTCTTAAAGCGTCATCAATCTGATTGGCCGCAGTTCGAGAATCCCACAGGTGCACCTGGGCCACAGTAACGTGGGCAGACATCGCAGCAAAACGTCGGTATTCGCCATCATTGAAGGTATGATGAATCATGGCACGAGACTCTTGAGACGCTCTCTTTGGGCTACCAACGATATGGACGACTGGTGCTCGCTCCGCGTAAGCTCCAGCAAGGCCATTAATAGCTGAAAGTTCACCCACACCAAAGGTTGTGATAATAGCGCTAATTCCTTTGATTCTGGAGTATCCGTCTGCAGCATAGGCAGCATTAAGCTCATTAGTATTACCCACCCAGCGTAGATCAGAGGGCTCAACATGATCCAGTAACTCCAGGTTATAGTCACCGGGGACACCATGGACTGACCTAACACCAAGCTGGTGTAGGCGAGTAAAGAGGTAGTCAGCGAGCTTTATGGTTGACGCAACAGGCGCCATTTTGACTGAGAAAGGGAGTGTCGTGAGCGATAGACCTAGTTGAACCGAACAATGAAGGGGCAGTGCTCATATGGGCTAGCGATTTATCAGATAGTCAAATGACTCACCCACTCTTTAAAGGTCTCGAGTCCAGTTCTAAAGGCCGTCGCTGTTACCCTACTCCGAAAGCACACGATTAACGTACTCCGATATGCCGAACAACATCTACGTGGCTTCTCCGATGTACCCAACAATGTCTACGTGGTTACTCCGAAGCTATCACTCCGAGGGCCATTAGCACAACAAGGGGTCAAAAGCATCGATTTTACCTCCATCGGTTGGATATTTTTCACGCACTCCCCTTCAGGTCACCGGTGTTCTTACATCGACAATTCACAACTCAACCTCTCATTCCTACCAAGTTCGCTCAACAGTTACCATATTGTAACGCCATTCTAAATAACCACCATGCTGAAAAATAAACTCGCCGAGATCGATAACAAACGGGCAGCATCGCAATGTTTGCCCAAAGGCAGCGCACCATATACATGTTCAACCTTCTTCAAGGTCCAGCCGCCTGGCGTAAAACCTAGGGCTGGAAGCTGGGATCACCGCTTTAGTAAGAATAGCCAGCAACAGCAGAAATCATCGCTGAAGGCGGCCGCGAGAGCGGCCCATTCAGATACGATAAGCTTGGGGACTGCACGGCCGTGGCCGGAGTACTTCCCGTGGAAGTCTCTGGAAATGCTTTGCCCAGGGCCCAAAACCCTGGGCTCTAGCGTCTCGATGCGTTGCGTCAAACGAGAGGATGATTATGATCTTGACACTGTCATGAACTATGGATACGCCGGGGGGTCGCCTCAGGTCCTCCGATGGGTGACTGAGCATATGGAATTGCTTCACAACCCTCCCTACAGCGACTGGGAATGTGCCATTAGCTGCGGTACAACCTCTGCCATGGAAATTGCTCTCCGACTTTTTTGCAACCCTGGAGATAATATCTTGATGGAGGACCACACATATACAGGGACTCTTAGTACGGCGCTTGCACAAGGTCTCAAGATCCAAGGCGTAGCCATGGATGAATTAGGGCTCGTGCCAGAGGACCTTGACCAGACACTGAGAAGCTGGGACTTGACGAAGGGCCCCAAACCATTCGTTCTTTGCATGGTTCCCTGTGGGCAGAACCCTACGGGTTCGACTCAGAGCCTAAAACGACGCCAGGCTATCTACCGGCTCGCTGAGGCACATGACCTTTACATCTTTGAGGACGATCCATACTATCTCATACAACTAGGAGATGATCTCTCTCATGACTCAGACACGGTATTAGATCTCGATGAGTACCTACGTCGCTTACCAGCTTCCTACCTATCCCTCGATGTTTCTGGCCGCGTTCTGCGCATGGATACAACATCGAAAGTCCTGGCGCCTGGCCTACGCTGCGGGTGGGTAACAGCAAGCTCCCAAGTCATAAAGAAATTCATCGCCTACTCCGAGGTCAGCGTGGCTTCGCCGAGCGGTCCATCCCAGGCGATGGTATACAAGCTTTTAGATCAGACGTGGGGCCATGAAGGGTTCATTCGCTGGGCTATGACGCTCTCCGCTCTGTATCGGCGACGTCGGAACATCCTTTCTGAAGCATGCAAGGCTCATCTACCTTCAGATATTTGTTCTTGGGAAATTCCCAAGGTGGGTATGTTTCTATGGATCAACCTGGACTTATCCGATGTTGGCCCAGCAAAAGCCCAAGGAGTAAATGAGGACACCACATGGGAGGCATATCGGGATATGGAAGACGCAATATTTTCAAAGGCTCAGGAGAATGGGGTGCTTGTCAGCAAAGGAAGCTGGTTTATGACCAATGTGACCAAGCTGCAAGGCGTGAGCTTTCGCCTGACCTTTGCCACAGCACAAGAGGGTGAGCTCGATCAAGCGGTGGAGCGGTTTGGTCGCGCTATAAGGTCTTATCTTGACGGTATATAGCGGGGTGCCATACCCTCTGAGGAAGATGAAATCATTTTCGGACGACTTTTGAATAGTAGGACAGGAAGGACAGCAGTGGCTGACTCTCTCAGGACCTGGAAGGCCAACAGGGATGGTATTATTATGGTTCATGTCTCCCCGAAAGCATAGCATGAAGATAGCAAGTACGCTACCTGGGCACTTGGCGATGGGAGAAAGCTTGATGCCATGATACAAAACGAAGGCAGCCCTATCAATCTTTCTAACCGCTCGGAATCACATTGTGTGATGCACCATGGTCATCGTCTTTTAGTCATGATGAACCTCGAGAGGACCTATTCCATGAATTACACCCAAGTTTAGATAAAGAACCATTTCGATTTCGTTTGTCGTTGCAATGTAGTCTTATTCGCGTTTTCATCGTGCTATTTTCAGCTTAGTCGGCCTGTGCTCAAGAAAGCGTTTGAAGATCTACCGCGCTTGAAAGATCGAGACATGTTCGTGACGAGCGTCGGAGTGGACAACTCTAGTGAAATTAGAATAAAATACATACCACCATGTGGTTTACCTATTTTCCCTGTCAACCCTCAATTTTAACTGATTCGTAGCTTATAATTTGTTCAATCAGTCATATCACCAAGGCGACTATTCTATCAATTCAAACCTCGAAATTGCATCTTTGCTTGTGAGTGTTATCGACTGGCTACCGTAGGGCTTGTTTCTTTTTCTCCGAAAGATCACAAGAGAGCCACCCCTTCACATTCGTAGGTGTGACAGCCAGCCCATCCTTCTAAATTCCAGATCCTTCGAAATAGACGGAGTCCACTGCCCAAAATGGGGCAAAAATTCATGTCATTAGAAGGGCGCCGGAGTAAAGCTTCGGACTCCACCCTCGGAGTAGCATCGGACGGAGAGAGTCGTCACCGGACCATCGATTATTAATAAAGGAAGCCTCAACACTTGCCAACACGCCAAGCAAACCTTACCTTTGTTTCGACACCCAAATCACGCAAGTCAAACATCTTTGTCAATCTCCATCTCAACAATGTCTGAACAAACAAAAACCCTCCCCAATGGCGCAGTCCAGATCGCCCCTCGAACCGGCACTGCATTTCGAGTCTCCAAAGGCCAGAGGTTCTCGGTCATTGACCCGAAAGGTGCCTCAGTCGGTGATCTCGTGGCGTTCAGTGCGAATGATCCTCGCGAAGTTCTCAGCAATGGCCGATCTTTCGACTATGCCACCAAGATTTTCTTCTCGGACGGCGATAAGCTCTACAGCAACAGAAGCAACGTTATGCTCAGCATCGTCAAAGATACAGTGGGAAAGCATGACTTTCTTTATACGCCTTGCTCTAAAGATACGTTCCGTCTAATGTATGAGAACGTACCGGAATTACCCGGCTGTCAAGGCAATCTGGCATATGCCCTTGCTAAGTTTGGCATCCAAGAAGATAGTATTCCCACTCCGTTTAACGTCTTTATGAACGTAACTGTGGATGGCAATACTGGAATATTGGAGATTAAGCCACCTATCAGCAAAGCCGGCGATCACATTGACTTTATCGCCGAGATGGACTTGATCATCGGCCTCACAGCATGCTCTGCACCAAAGACGAACGACGGCAGCTTCAAGCCCATCGAGTACAGATTACATTGATGGATGAATTCAACTGGGAACACACCTTGGTGCAAGCTATGGGATTGAACTGTGATCCAGCCTGATATAGAAAATGCACTCAGTCAGCAAGATTTACGTTTTGGGTCGTAAATTAAATATTCTCTTGAATTTGTGTCCGTAATGATGTTGCAAAAAAACTCAGGCAGGAAACTGATATCACCGACTATCCTGTATCTGCTCCTTATCCAAAGGGGTGAAAGGCATTGCCTATGAAAAGTCCTGTAAAACTCTGTGTTTACTAATATGATATCCCCCCATGAGCAACGTTTCGGATTAGAGGTGAAAAAGACGCTACTTTCTTGGGATTCTGAACATCATACTGACTCGGCTTGGAGCAATCTGGAGAATGAAAGCCACGCCTTTTCATCACATTGTGTTGAACGTTTGAGCATGATGAGGAAATTCGGTGCGTAGCTGGTGTTGGGGGAGAAAAGGCTTCTTATAACCGAGGCTCAAGATAAGCTCAAGCTCTTCACAGATCCATAACTAAATAGTTGTATACTGATAGTTATTTGGGGTGTCTGAATTAGTGAGCACGTATCGGTATCTAGCCAACCCATCCTCCATATCCAAGAGCGCTTGATTAGCTTGATCCATTGGTCGCAACTCTACCCAGGGCTCGATCTTCTTAGCTGCCGCGAGCTCAAACATCTCCCGGATTTCCTTGGGACTTCCAATGTAGGATCCGGTCAGGTGGACACGGCTTCGGATCAAGGTAAAGGCATTAATGACTAGAGGTTCGTCTGGAGCTCCCAACTGGACAAAGACACCACCACGCTTTGAGAGGCCGATATACTCGGCGAAGGGCATCTGAATGGCTGACGTCAGTAGGACAAATATATGTAGAGTGTGGTTGATAGAATGAACTACCTTGGCCGACGAAGTGGTGTTGATAATCATATCCAGAGACTGAGCATGCTTCGACATCCAGTCCGTATCCTCGGCCGACGCGATAAAGTCGTCGGCACCTAGCTGTAGCGCATCTTGCTTTTTGCGCGAGGTCCTAGAGATGGCCACAACTTTGCTAGCACCCAATGCTTTCGCAAACAGGATACCAAAATGGCCGAGTCCACCAATGCCGATGATGCCAACAGACTTGCCCGGTCCAATATTATACCGCTTGAGAGGCGAAAATACTGTCAATCCTCCGCACAGCATCGGGGAGGCGTGTTCGGGAGCTATCCCTGGTGGGAGTTTGACAACGAACGATGCTGGGCATCGGTGATATAAGGCATAGCCACCTTGGGCGAAGTCGCCATTTCGATGGACGCTGTTGTAGGTGCTGACTCGCTTTGGGCAATAGTTTTCTGTTTCACTTTCGCAAGCTTCACAAGGACCATCTCTCGATTGACAAGAGTCTGATTGACAGCCCACGCCAACAACATCTCCGACTGCAACGTTGCTGACATGCGACCCGACACGAAGTACCTTGCCAACGATTTCATGACCTACTACACATGGAAATTTGGTGCTACCCTAATTCATGTTGTATTAGCACTAGAATGGAGCAGAATGTGGGCTGTGCTAAAACGTGGACTGACCCATCCATTGCTTAAAGTGTGGACGTCAGAACCACAGATGGCTGAATGAGTTATCTGGATATCGACATCCGTTTCCTCCCATCGCTTCGGCTCGAATTCCCCCCATACAAGGTTTCCCTGGGCAGATGAAGCATCCTCACCTATCCAGCCTGAAAACTTATATTGGGTAGCCATTATAGGTATGTAGATGAGATAGTAACGGCGACGATGATCAATCTTAGTACATCCGAGAGTCCGAACATTTGAGTTGAAGCAATGAGTAGTTCCTCTAAAGCCGCTGTCCCTTAAGACTTTATACATAGATCCGTCATACATGCAAGTAAGCTACTTGTCGCTCCGCCATTCCCATGTTGCACATAGTTGCTGACTCTGTGCCGGTTGCCCCGACTTGTCGGCGCGGAGAACTCTCAAACACTCCGATACTCCGAGGTCCGGGCTTCAACGCCACCGCCACTGGCAACATGGTACCCACTCACCTTACCATTGGCTTCAATTCTTTCTACACCGTAGTTCTCAGTCATTCAAGCAGAAGTATTTTCTTGGTATTCTCTACTCTACGTTGACAAATTTGCTTCAACAAGATGGTGCCCGTTTACAAGATTGCACTTTGCCAGTTCAATCCCAAGGTGAGACTGTTAGTCTTTGAGCGTTTTCCATTTCCCTTATCACATGTGATAACTGATTAATATTCTCCGTAGGTCGCCGCAGTGGCCGAGAATTTTACCCACGCAGAGACTAACCTGCGCGTAGCTGCTGACAAGGGATGTCATCTTGCTGTTTTGCCAGAATTTCATCTTACCTCCTGGGATCCCAACCATCCGGATTTCCGTTCGGCTATCAAAGAGTCTATGAAGTATTTGCCCAAATACCAAGCACTTGCCCGAGAACTTAATATCAGTATTGTTCCTGGCACACTTTGCGAGACTTATCCTGGAGAAAGAGGCAAAGAAGAACTGAAGAATACAGCTTACTTTCTGGCGGCTGGAACAGGCGATATCTGTGGATCGTATCAGAAGAGGAACCTTTGGCATCCTGAACGGCCTCACTTTACCCCTGGGCGAGCCCCTCATCTCGCGTTTGACACTCCGTTGAAGCATGTCAATGGGAAGTGTCTACGAGCTGGGCTCTTGATTTGTTGGGACCTCAGTTTTCCCGAAGGGTTTCGTGCTTTGGTACAAGACGGGGCCGATTTAATTATCATTCCGGCTTATTGGTCTACAGCTGGTGGTGAGGATGTTCGCGAACTGAACAGGGACGCCGAGATAGCTTTCCTTGACAGTGTGTTAACTGCGAGGGCCTTCGAAAACAACGCGGTGGTGGTTTTCTGCAACGCAGGTGGGCTTAGTAGAGTCACTTTGCCTATTCTAGGCGCCATGGGAAGTATTCCTCCTGGCGAAGACAGGGTTGAAGTCGTTGACGTTGATCTGGATGTTCTGCGGGTTGCTGAAGAAAGGTACAAGATTCGCCAGGATATACAAAGTCCTGAATGGCACTACAGATAACTTATAGGCATTTATGTTACCCGGTTTATGTTTAAAATCTGGATGTCGGGGATTAAATAACCAATAAGAGATGATGATGAACTATTGGGACTTCAGAAGCTTCCCATGATATTAAAGTTGTTGCGATTCTGGTAGATAAAGATCGTTAACTCCTTCACCTTCCGCCAAGAGATATTGGCCATACAGGGATGGATGGTCAGCGATACCTTCCCAGAAGGAGAACTCAGACTCCCTGAATTCCTGCCCAAGTTGCTGCTCCCAAGTAGCCTCATCGTGAGCTCTTTCTGATACTGAAGGGGCTGCGCACAGCTGGGAATTACTCTCGTCACCCAGAATCAGGTTTAGAAACCGATGGATCGTTTGAGCAGCCTTGGTCAGCAATCCGTGGTTCGGGTCTCCCGCTTTCGCTATCGTACCCCTTTCAATCTCTGTTGTCAAAACCGCAAGATCCTGTAGCACGCTGCTTCTTGATGCTCGCAGGTTATTTGGTGTGGCTTGAGGTTTGAGCATAACGAGCAATATGATGCCTGCGGCGGGCAATCCATAATGAGCAATCTAGAGAGGATCAGCGCAAGTCAACATCTTGAATGATCTCCATGGAGCCCCTTCCGACAAACCTTCCAAGATAATTTTGTTCCCGAGTTTGATAGCTCCTCCCGTAACACAATGACTTCAACTACAAGCTTCAACATCTCAATGGCGACTTCGATCAGGGGCGCGCTAGTTTCTGAGAGTCGATCCCATGCCAGGCGACGGAGCAAAAAGGATAGGTGTAAGTGGTTGAGCCTAATGCTTGCGACAAAATCTCGTTCGAACGGACTATCAGAGTGGTTTCTAATGCTGTCTCGAACGCGGAAGTGCGGCGGCAAGGAGTTCCAGTGCGTGTCTGCTACTTTTTGGAGTGCGCTGGGAGGTATTTAGCATGACCAGAGACTAGACCAGGGTCAAGAGTAAGGGTGTGGACTGTTGTTGACTTACTCGACAGTTTGCCGGCAATCAGATCGGTTATTGTCAAATATGAGCTCTATCGCATCTTCTTTTACCAAGGCACATAGAGCTGACCAGCGAGTGTCTGTCCGGTAGTTCATCTTGGAATTCGGATCCCATTGATAAGGTTCAAGGTCATCCGACAAGGGCGATTGGCAGTCCAAAGGAAGTCGGCTGTCAGGGAGCTGGAAATGGCAAAACCTTTTGCTCAAACGAAGTGGACGACCAAGAAATAAAGACGAGTTCTTATCAAGTGAATATATGCGAGCAAATGCTGTTTTGCGCAATTCAATAAGAAACATAGGTGTGTCTGATGTTCTTGATAAGTCTTCGTGGTACCCGAGAGACATAGTGGACGATATAACATCGCCGACTCTTCGCCACATATGATAACCTACGAATGATCAGCAAATAGCCGTCACCGATCGTGTGACACTAGTACTTTGATCACCATAGACATAGGACTGAATGATACAATGCTCATACTGGAGAACATGCTGCAGGTCATTTGGGTAGTCTAGGGACAGACAAATGTCAAGGCAGGTAGTAGTTAGTCTGAGTAACAAATCCCGCAACTCAACCTTTTGTACATTCGTCAAATATAGAGGAGGAAAGAAAGGAACATCCATCGAGGCTCGAAGAGCAGCGCACATAAAGATTCCTATGCTCTCCCAGCGAGTGTTGACGCCAAGGAACTCGCCCGCGAAGGCCGACAGTGTTGTTGCGGCTGTGATGATCAGCGGACGGTTGGTATTCTTTAACAACTTCAAAGTCAGTTCAAGATGCCAATCCGGACCTTCGAATGTGGTAAGGCTGGAATAGTTTGAGTATTTGGAGACCATAGCAACGAAAGGTTCAGCAAGGGCCAAGTTGATCCCCTTTTTAATCCAAAATGAGACAAGATCTTGTAACGGCCGAAGACCATATCTTTCCATCAACGATTTAATCAAATGTGCTCCTTGCTTTACTTGCGGATCAGCGCCCAAAGCAATTTGCTCAACATAGAGTGAGGCCGGTGAGGAGTTGCGAATACCAGCTAGGCCATTATTCATGGTATCCTGGTCAGAATCCTCGGGGAAGATGTCGTTGAAGATGGCAACATGGCTCGAGCGGCCGAGGTGACCTGGATTCGGATAAAGCTGGGTTCGACGTGCCCCCGACGTCTGCGACAAGGTCGGAGTCTCGAGGGAATTATTACTATCATGTCTATTTATTACTTAGACACTTCATCAAATACATTACAATCGGACCTAAACACTGACTGTGGTGATGGGGCCTCCTGTGACATTTGCGGAGAAGCAGCAGCTATTGATTGCTTCCTTTTAAAGGGAGTAGCTCTGTAAACACATAGCGAGGGTTTCTCTTGGCGTCTACACCGTGAACAGCACGGCCGGTTATGGTCGCACGCGAGTTTTGCCTTTCTGCAAGGGTCACATGCTGCTTGTCTGGAACGCATAGCATCGGGGATGTTATTCGAGCTGCGGCCAGCGCTTTGCGTTTTGTGTCGGAGTACTGCGGAGTGAGTTCGTGATAGGGTAAAGGCCGTGACAAGGTGGATAAGTCAGGGCAGAATCAAGACCAGCATATACGGAGTAAGTTTAATTGCGCTGCCAGACTTTTCGTTCAAGTTGTCTCACGTGATCAAGACTCAAGCCTAGTATTCGTTGCCGATTGGTCCGGTCAAACACTCTGACGGCGTCTAGCGCGGAGTAGCATACGCTAATACTTTCTTCTCCGAGAGTGAAGTCAGCCATGTTATTAACTCTCCTGTAGCAAGGTTAATGTAATGTACTGATAACAAGGAATCTTTTAGGGGTTAGATAGGATTAGCATATACTATTTAAGCTTTCTTGCCTAAGTTTTATTTATTTCATCTCACTTTTTAAACATACTAGTATATTTGAGGTTAAATATTACCTGTTGACTATATATGATATCCAGCTTTGTGGTTTCTGACGAAGTATCGACGCTACGACTGCCGTGGCTTGGAGAATCGTGCGGACATTATATTAGAAAAACCATCCATCTCCAGTTGAAACAAAGATGTTCAATTTTAATGACTTGTCATATTTCTATCACCGCCTATCTATTAGTTTCGCTGTAGCAAGGCAACCCCGCGCGGCCCCGTCGGCTCTCCGCAACCGCACTAACCCTGGAAAACACACTGACACACACCAGTTATTGATAGGAAGCCGTCACTCTCTTCTCGGTTAGCAAATAGCGTCCTCTTTGGTTTTCCGAATATTTGAGCCGATCGGCACGGATCCAAAATCCGGCAGGTGACTGTAGTAGTCTATATAGAATGAGATGAGGAGGCATCAGCAGCTATTCCAAAACATTGACGCCTCAACACTCTCTTTGCTCTTACTGTCTTTCAGAACAGCATTCTTCACCATGAATCAACAAGTAAAAGAAAGTAACCAAGATCCAATGCTCCCAGAAAAGGGCCCAACAGAAGCGCCCGACCCAATTCTCATTCCCTCCAAGCCTGACTATCCCGAAGGTGGTAAAGAAGCATGGCTTGTCGTCCTGGGCGGCTGGTTTGGTCTCTTCTGCACCTTCGGCCTCGTCACATGCGTAGGCGTATTCCTAGAATATTACCAAACCGGCCCTCTAGCGGAATACACTCCCAGCACAATTAGCTGGATCACTAGTTTGCAGGTCTTCTTTCAGGTTGGAGGTTCTGCCATTGTACGTTTGCTCTCATCCATGCTTGTCAAGATACTGATGACTACAGTGGGGACGTGTATATGATTCTAACGGACCACGTTGGCTTCTTTTTATCGGTACACCAGTATACGTCTTCGGTCTAATGATGCTTTCCCTCTCCACAAAATATTACCAGATTTTACTCTCCCAAGCCATCGTCAGCTCTCTTGGCTCAGGCGCAATATTTACCGCGTCGTTGACATCAGCGACATCATACTTCCACAAAAAGCGCGGAACAGTCTTTGGAATCATCAACTCTGGTTCTTCGGCAGGCGGTGTGGTCTTGCCCATCATGCTATCCCGCCTATTCAAGACCATTGGTTTTGGGTGGACTATGAGGGTAGTTGGATTCATGTTCTTGGCGTTTTGTGCCATATCATGTGTCCTTATCAAATCTCGTCTTCCTCCTAAACCACGACCCTTTGCAGTATCAGAGTACGAGCGGTGCTTCAAGGAGCCTGTTATGGTTCTTACTATGCTCGGTGGTTTCTTGTTCTTCTAGGGCATGTTTTTACCACTGAGCTACATCATTATTCAAGCCAAAGCTAGTGGTGTTTCGGAGGGCTTGGTACCCTACTTACTACCCATTGTCAACGGGATAAGTCTCATCGGCCGTCTAACAGCCGGTGCATTCGCAGACAAGATTGGCCATTTCAACTGCATGTTGATAATCACCTCATTCACCGGCATCCTGACACTCGTCCTCTGGATCCCGGGGAGTAGCAACACCGCAGCCATTGTGGCATATGCGGTAGCTTTTGGCTTTGGATCAGGTGGCTATGTATCTATCTTCCCCGGCTGTGTGGCGCAGATCAGCCCAATGGAAGAAATTGGTATGCGAATTGGTCTTGCTTCGTTGGTCAATGCGTTTGGAGCACTGACGGGTAGTCCCTTGGGTGGTGCTTTGATATCGGGTAGAGATAGCTTTCTTGGGTTGCAGGTATTTTGTGGGTGTACCATGATTGCTTCTGTCTTTGTGTATGGGGCTGCTAGATATGTTCAGATTGGGTTTCGCTGGGCAAAGGTATAGGTTTGTTATTAAGTAGATAGACATAAGAAATGCTTTTGCTCAGCCGCTCCAATGTTCAATAGGTAATCGATACAATCTTATGGACGTATTCCTCCTTCCTTTCCAAAATCAGATTTTTAGCAATCCACTTTCCAGCATCCTCCCTCGAAATCGTGTACCCAATTTCCTCCTTCTCCCTCCCCTTCTCCGGATCCTCGATACCGACCCTCACAGGTGCATCACTTTCACCATCAACCAACAAACTAGCTCTTACGACACAAAAGTTCTCTCCGCTGGAAGCTAGCTTATCTGTCATGGCAATTTTGTCGTCGCGCGCAACTGCGATTGCAAAATTGTAGATTGGATACATGACGAGGGGGTAGTCACGGCCAAAGCGCGATGTTCCGGTTGTGGAGACGGCGACTATGAGGGGGTTTCCAGTTGAGCCTTGCTTTCGGATTTGGGTGATGGATTCAAGAAGGACGGTCATGCCGACTTCGCAGACCTTTGGATCGTCGATTGTTAAGCTCCATGGAACAGGCTTGCCGCCGATTGAGAACAGGACCTCGTCGACCAGTGCGCCGTCGGTTTTGACTAAACAGTCACTCACGGCTTTTGAGTCGTGCGCGTTGCCTTCTACGACACGAAGTGCGGGATACTCTTTCTGGAGAGCTTCGAGCTTGGATGGGACGCGACACAGCGCGATGCACGTGTGGCCTGCGGCGAGAGTGAGTTTGAGAGCCGCGAGGCCGATGCCTGTGCTTGCGCCGAAGAAGGCGACTGTCTTGGTTGAGGTTGTCATGTTGGCACAAGTATATGAGGGTTGTGATACAGTACGAACACCAGTTGGCGTAGTGTGGCTGTTATGAAGAGAAATTGATTGGCATGTGTTAACATAAATGTAGGCAGCAGAATATCGTCAGGTGGTATTTTCGGAGGATTATTACACCGAGTTATGCGACGTTGGGTGAATGGACCAACGAAGTATGTAAGGTGGCGGCACAACAAAGAAACATTGTTGGTCGTCATGAGTCTCTTGTGGTCTAGACTCTGACAGCTTATCTAAATATTAACTGTGCCACAGAAACATCTAAGCAACTTCAGCCTCAATCAACATCTCATACTGCTGCGGATCAGGCCAAAAGTTCACAAGTGTAAATCCCGCACCCGTCAGAAGGCTTTCCCACTGACTCTTCGTCCTCTCAGCAGATGAAAGAAGCGACATCATCTGGACATCCATGGTAGTTTGGCTGATACTAGCTCCTGTAGCTGGAATGACGATATCATAGATGAAGAGTTTGGAGTAGCCCTTTGTCATTGCATCTCTTGTGTGGGTGAGGATTGTTGTAGCTTCAGCGTCGGGCCAGTCGTGGAAGACGGCGTGCATGAAGTACGCGCGAGCACCTGGATGGTCAGTGAGGTACTATTGATGACAATAGAGAAAGACTTACCAGTCACGGGCTGAGGCTTAAAGAAATCGTGAACCAGAACACTAATCCTCTGGTCCAAATCAACCTTTTCAAGAATAACTTTCAAATCCTGCAAAAAAAGCACACCACCAGGTAAGTCCGGCTTAGCCTCAAGAACACGCTGTATATCAATTCCCGTATTTCCACCAACATCCACAACAAACGGCTTACTCAAATCAGCGCCATCAAGTAATTTGTTAACATCGTAAATCTTAGTCCATGGTGTCTTCCACGCTGTCCAAGTCTCCATGTGACACGTGAAGGCTTCGTAGAATTCTGGAGTCTTTTGGAGTCGATCGAAGTAGTTGAGACCGTCTGGATCGTTTGCTGCGAAGTTGCTTTGGGTTGCTGCTGTGGGTTCTTTGTAGTTGTTTTTGGCGAGGTATTTGGGGAGGTTCAGAGCAGCGCTGATATAAGTTTGGGATCTGGGGTTGTTAGCTGGGCGGATGGTCAAAGGAGTGGAACATACCCTGCTTCGAGAGAGCCTCGGATTCCGGTGTTTTCGTCGCCTATGGCGTGGGAGAAAGGTGTTGGTTTGAAGGTATCCTCGGCTGTTTCTTCGACAACATAAAAGGCAGCCATGATACGGAAGAAACGGCCTTAACAGTGTCAGTACTCATTGACCGGTGTGTCCATGCGTTCATGACGTACGAAGCAGGTTGGGTTCTACGTCCCGTCCCGTCAATTTGACCAACTCATCAATAGTCTTCTTCCCACCACCACTCTCTGTCCAAGCCTTCCAGAGACCCAAGTTGATGCAGGTCTGGATAGCGGCATTGACAGCAGGCTGTTCAAAGTCAAAGCCCCATGCTCGCTCATTGGGTGTTTCAAGTCTCGCTAGAAGGCGACGAGCTGTGGCTCGAACACGGAGACGTTCTTCTTCATCGCCATTGAATTGGAAGGGGTGGATATTGTCGAGGATTGCCATGAGGGAGTTTGTGGAGGGGCCGATTGAACCCATTTTGACAGTGATTGACAGATAATTTCTAGGTGGATTGATCTAGAATTGTGAGGCAGCGTTTGCCCTGGGAGGGAGTCGTCCCTGATATAAAACCAGTCGAGCACAGCATTCTCTCCTCACCTGCTGCAGTAAATGTTGCATCCCAGCGCATGCATCAATCGCTGCAATACCTCGCCCATCGCAGCATCAAGACCCTTCCAACAGTGGGTCAAAGATATGATCGTTGTCCCTCTTGCTGGTTAATCGGGGATTGCAGTGTGCATGATCTTGCCCCCGCCACCGAGAGTTGATGTCTCTATGATCTATCATTTCTTGGTACTCAATTGTTTCGTGGTTGCTGGTCGAGTCACTACAATCAACTGGGGTCTAGATCCTTGGAATGGTAGGTAAACTCAGTCTTTGCGCCCGTTGCTATGATCGCACGATGATCTGGTACTATCAATGTTGGCGTTCTCAGCTTCGGATGAGACTAATTTGGAGGCTCTTTTTAACAGCTCAATCGTACTCGAGACTTTAATCTTTAACAACAGAGCCGCGAGCTAGTGCTCGTTTCAAGGGTTAATTATAGCGCTCTGACCCCATTTCAGCACCTCATCTCCCCGGAAGCCGGGTCCCTGCGGCGCAGTACAGTCTGATCACCAAACTGAGACACAACATAAATATAAATCATTGGCTATCACAGATCAACGAATTCACTAAACAAATTGAGTTAACACAACGGCTCAGATCACGCAACTCTTATTTCCGGAGTGGAGATTTACCCCTCTTATGTGCATCTTTTGTTGGTAATGTCCTATGTTTGCTTTTTCTCGACGTAACATGGCCTGGGCAAACAGCATAAGCGAGACCTCGCTTACAGCCCGGTGCGGGGAGATGAGGAACGAGGTAAGAGGAAAGAGACTTCATCGTTTTTCTCTGCCAAGGTTGTTGTCAAAGCGCTTTTGAGAAAACGAAAATGGCATTTGTCGTATGATATGATCCGTGCCGTTCCGATCGTCATTGCAAGATCTTGGCTGCAGTTCCGGTTCATCATCCGATCCCCGAAGATGTTCTTACTGGTCAATGCGTTCTGATCGGCGCTTCAAGTAAGTTTCCTCATTGTGTTGAGATAACCTACAGAAGGGAATAATAACTGTCATGAGTACTCATAGTCAATGTTCTTAACACCAAGGAACATCGCAGGTACTGTTATTGCTTTTTCCAGCGTAATGGAAAGACTCGGGTAGCCAACCCGTATCCTTTTCTTCAACAGCCAACGGCCAAGCCACCAACAAGGATAAAATCCATCAGTCGCAAGTCTCAGTTACGCAACCCGTGAAATTTCTACCCAACGAACCTGTCACTTTCTATAGCGCGGCTCAAACACGCCAATGTTTTGTTGCTTTCTTTTTCTTTGTTGATGTTGGTGGCGATTAGTAAACGGCATAATTGTTTTTGTTTTCTCTGATGATCAGGGGAACTCCCCGGCGGATATCCTGAGATGTGGTATATACTGATAAGCTCGTGGGGTCCATCGCTTCTTTAGGCCTCGGGACAAGCTTGGCTGGTCTGCATTGTTCGTTCTTTTGTCCTCGACTTTATTCAGTAACAATGCCTAGTTACTACGGTGGCCACGGGCCCATGCTCAATGGTGTTCTTTGGGCACAGGTAGTTGTCTGTACATTCTTCGTCTCTCTCCGTATCTACACTCGCTCTCGAATCCTCCATTCAATTGGTGCCGATGATTATCTCGTCCTCCTAGCTCTGGTACACCCGCTCTCCTATCCAAGACTTCTCTATTATCGACTGACAGCTTCACAGATCCTCCAGATAATCTACTCCTCCTTTGTATCTGCCGGAACAAAATACGGCATCGGCCGCCTTTTCGCAGACGTCGGTAACCCAGACGCATACTTCAAAGCCGTCGAGATGGAAGTATACGCCCAAGTATCAGGCATTTTACTCATCGGCGTAGGAAAATGCGCTGTCGGTATTTTCCTTCTCCGAATTATACGAAACAAGATACAGAAATGGGCTATATGGACTTTTCTTGCGGGAACGGTGGGCATTACCCTCTTTGCGAGTGTGGTTGTTGTGGTACAGTGTGATCCTGTGGAGAGTACCTGGGACAAAAGGATTGACGGTTATTGTTGGATTGACTTTTCCAAGGTTGGATTGACTGTTGGATGTAAGTGTCTTCCTGGTACTGTTGTGTTCTATGCTAATGGGGTAGCCTGGTTCGTCGTTGCCGACTTTGTCTTTGCCATTTTCCCTTGGTTTGTTATCTGGGAACTCAACATGAAGCGCAAGGAAAAGATCACTGTTGCATGTGGCCTTAGTCTTGGTATCTTGTAAGTCATACCTTTAACTAATACCGGCTTGTAGCTGACCCTACCAGTGCCGGCATATGCGGTATTGTCAGAACGGTCGCGCTCGACAGTCTCAACGCAAACGAATTCATCTGTACGTCCCATATTCACCCCTCTTAGGCCTCTACTAAAACCTCTAGATGACACAGTTGACATGCTCATCTGGTCCGCCACCGAAAGCACCGCCACAATAATGTGTTCCTCCATCCCCGTCCTGCGTCCTCTATACGTCCGCTTCCGATACGGTAGCAAGGGTGATAGCTCTACCGGAGGAAGCAGCTATAACCTCAAAAAGTATGGAAACCACAGTAGTAAGAATGGGACAGGGACTGGTGCAAATGCTGGGTCGTCGCATCAGACGGTTATTGCGTATGGTGCGAATGCTAGTGATGAGAGTATTTTGAGAGATGCTAAGAACTTGAATGACGCTGGTGGGATTAGAAGAACTGATGAGATTTCGATTAGCTATGGGGAGATCTGATTGATATGAGACGGATTATGCTGTATGTAGATCTGGACGCCTCCGTGGCACAATATTAGTTCATTTTATAAAGACTCGTTTCGCCAACTTGTAGTCATGCGGGTGCCCTTGTTCTATCTATCACAGCTCGTCATGACTATAGGGCCTTTCCAAAATATCGTCACAGAACCTCTGTAGCTCTCCACGTTTCAATCGAGGGAGGAACCTGACCTGGTATAAAAGCCTTTTATCCTCATCAGACAACACAGTATGCACCACCCACCTCATGGTCATATCCATCAACCTGTCAATATCAGGGCCTGAGATTTCCATCGACGCAGTCTGATCAACCCCAGTTCTCAGAAACTCTATCACTTCCTGATCAGGCATATCCTCATTCCCAAGTATCTTTTTAGCCTCTTTCCAATCTACGGCTTTGTTCTCAAGGACTTCTTTCGCCCCCTCCCCATTCTTTCCCTCGGGGTATACCGACTCGCGGATGGGATGGAACGGTTTTTGATGAGGGTCAAGTCCAAGGACGTCGGAAAGGGAGATGGCGTTTGGGTCTTTTGGCCAGACACCGCTGTGTTCGGGGTGGGTTCGTACTTGATCTTGCATGTAGCAGAGAGAGGTGGTGAGGAAATGCTCATACGGTTCCATTGTTTTCTCAGAGGCAGCTGCTGAGACCATTGTCGAATGTTCCGGAGTTTTGGTGAATCCCAAAACTACAGCCGATAAAAGAACACGGATAGTCCACATACTGGCATAATATGGAGATCAGTGAGTTAAGAGACAACTGTAGTTGATACTTTACAACAGGATACGAATGCAGATTTCAGGCTTAAAGTAGGTTCCTAGGATTGTCAGCTGATGCAATACTGGAGATTTTATTTATAGATAAAGGATATATGTTGACGTAAGATTGGGGGCGGAGATACCTCGAGCTGACCATGCGCAATCCTACTTTAGTCCCACATCAGAAGGGAAGGATATTAACATAAGTCCGATGCTCTTTGATACAATTTTCATTTACTTGAAGCGTCGAGACTTTTGGGTTACTCTAGATATAAGAGAGTTGGTAGAATAAATGCAATAACGCACTATTCGTACATGAATATTGAGCCATGTCACAATCCTAAACTTCTGTTCGAGAATAAAGCTGAAATTATCTAGAATGACTATCAAATGCGTTATCGGCCTAACCTGTTTTTACAAGAGATGATTGAACAGACCCTACCCATCTGACAGCAATACATGTGCTTCTGTATCAATTGTCCGTCACTGTCAAAACAATCCTAATTAACTATCGAACAGTCACCGCAATCGCACATTGTTCAACTGGATATCTTGCGAATTGTTGACTTGTTGTTCGTAGCAGTGCCCGCGATGTCGTCTCGAACAAACCCCATTTCGTCTGTACCAGCGACAACAAACAAATCCATTGTCCCTTCATCACCACCTCTTGTCACAGCCACGAACACCGAAACAGGGATACAATGCACGAACAATTATCACCAAGATTTAGAATAAAATTCCCACAACTTCCACAACTTGGTCTCTTCAAACCAGTCAACCGACAACTCTTGGTTTTACAACATCTCAACTGACGGAATCAAGGTGAGTCAACCAACAGCTCTTGATTAAACCGTACCTCGATCAATTCCACTGACATACACAAAGTGAGACAAGATGATGGAAATCTTCTACAACTGGCCAAAGGCCCTCCCCGCCAAATCACATTGGCCTACCCGTCTTATCCCCTTTCTTCTTCTCCTCATCCCCATCGGCGCAGCTCTTCCCTGCATGTGGCTTTTGTTCTCAGACATTTGGATTCAGATCTTCGGCACTCTCTTCGTCCTCCGGTACACCCGTCTTTTTGTACATCTCTTAGGTTCTTTCCTCTACCGTCCCTTCTCACCAAGCCCATACCCCAACTTCTCCCGTAACGATGTCACAGTTATTCTACCCACCATCGACCCCCGAGGCCCTGACTTTGAAGAATGTGTTCGCAGCATTCTTGCGAATCATCCAGCGTTCCTTCTGGTCGTCACCGTAGGAGACGCTCTGAAGCAGGACTGTATTACTGTTATGCAGGAACTAGTCGCCAATTCACCTTTCACAAGAGTTTCCGTCGCTGCACTTTCAGAACCGAGTAAACGTCGTCAAATCACTCACGCAATGCCCAACGTCAGCACAGCTATTACAGTATTCGCTGACGATCATGTTTTCTGGCCAGCTAGCTTTCTTCTTGAGGTCCTCGCTCCCTTTGAGGACAACAGCGTCGGAGTAGTCGCTACCAAGAAGCGAGTCCGTCGTACTACACCTGGAATTTGGTCTTGGCAGTCTATTGTCAATTTCATCGCTTGTAACTATCTCCAGCGCCACAACTGGGAACTTCGAACCTCTAATGCCATAGACGGAGGTGTCTTTGTAGTTTCCGGCCGCACAGCAGCTTATCGCACTGAATTTCTCAACGACGCTGACCTGCTTCAGAAGTTCTGTCACGAAAGGTTCTTTTTTGGGTTGCTTGGTGGTGATGGACTTGGACCTGATGATGACAACTTTCTTACCCGCGAAGCTATGAAGAAGAAGTGGCTTATCTTCTTTCAAGACTCTGACGATGCGACTATTGAAACAACTCTTGGTGAGTGGCCCAAGTTCAAGGATCAACTTATGCGCTGGGCTCGTACTACCGTCCGCAGCAATCCAGTAATGCTCCGCGATCCGATCTTTCTTTTCCGATATCCCTGGAGTGCCTTCATGGTGTACTGGGCCGCCTTGTTCAACTTTGCACTCCTCTGGGACGCCGCGCTGATCTTCACTCTCTTCATGAGCGAGCACGGTCGCATGGCTGAGATTGCGCTCCTTCTCATCTTCATGTTCTGGAGCAAGGTTGTCAAGCTGATCCCGCACTTTCTAAAGTATCCCCAGGACTTCAAGCTGATGGGTTTTCAGATTGTGTTTGGGTATCTGCACAGTTTTATTAAGCTCTGGGCTTTGATTACACTTTGGGATTGTGATTGGAGTGGACGCAATTTAGAGGGTGTTGGACAGGGTGAGCTTGATACTCGGTTTACCTCGGTCAATCAGATGACACAACAGTGAGCATAGCAGATGGAAGACGAAATCTACGACTCGTGGCCAATTTCATAATTTCTACGGTAGGTCAAGTAAAGTAGGAGTGGGCTTGTACTTTGTTCGATACCAGCTAGCCTGGTTGATGGAGTTTAGATACCCCCATAGACTTGACAATTGACAAACATATTGTTTTGAGAACCAAATTGACCTAATAGACTTTTATTTAAGAAAGTGACACCTGATAGTGTGCTATGAGAGTTTGATGATCGACTGTAATATCCTCGCACTTCAGTGAGTGCTCTAGTTCTTGAAATCCGGATTCATCTCCTCCTCCAACTCATAGTAAACCTGAAACTCACAATAACAAACCTCAGGATCACTCTCAACATCAAAATTAAAATCCGCTTCCTCATCCTCAATAAGTACCTTCTTGCCCCCCGCAGCATCAGCAAGCAACTGCACCCGACAACTATTCTCCATAGAAGTATACAACCAGGCAGCTTCATCCACTGTCTGGCCAACGGTCAGAATGCCATGGTTCCTGAGAATACAGCCTTTGCCCTTGGGTCCCATTGCTGCGGCAATGCGCTCTCCTTCTTCACTACCGAGTACAACACCACCGTAAGCATTATAAACGCTATGAGCGTCTCCTCGGAACTTGCAAGCATCCTGCGTAAGCATTTCTAGTCTTTTTCCAAAGACTGAGTATGCTTTTCCGTAGATGCTGTGTGAATGGCAAATGGCGTGTACATCCTCCCTAGCCTTGTGAATACTAGCATGGATCAAAAAGCCGGCTGAATTGGGTGGTCGGGATCTGTTTCCACCAATGACTTCTCCGTCAAGATTGACAAGAATCATATCGCTGACTTTCAACAAGCCAAAGTGTCTGCCTAGAGGATTCGTCCAGAAGGCATTGGGGAATTCGGGATCGCGTACGGAAATGTGTCCGCTCATGCCTTCGACATAGCCTTCGCGATGCCAGTGGCGAAATGCGGCGGCGAGATGTTCGAGTTGCCATTTGCGCTGAGAAGAAAAGTCTGGATGTTTGGGGATTCCTTGGAGGACGACTGAGCCATGAGACATTGCTTGAAGGGGGGTTTTGTCTTTGAGTTCATGGCCATGGGAGGACTTGGAGACAGCCATGGTGGCGTCAGGTTGGACTGCAGTGGGAGCCATGCTGAGTTGTTTTTTTTTCTTTGATAGTGAAAGATAAAGTCGATGATTATTGAAAACAGACTGACAAGCTCCTTAAAATTTATACCTTATGCAGCCTCTGTCATTAGAAAGGCGCCCTCTAAATACCGTTTAGCCTCCTTCATGCGGGGAAATGACTTATACCGGTTGCTTATCATAAAGCGGGGCCGGATAAGATCCGGTTGGGGTATCATTGTGACTTGCTCTTGGAAGGCGTGAACAATGCTGATCAAATTCCAATGAAAGGATACTTGTTATCATAAGTCTCAGTTGTCTCTCTTTGTCTTGCCTATCGCGCCGTTGCCAAGACGGACCAACTCGGCTATGAACCGGCTTAGTTCTTGCACCGAGTCGAGGTCAGAATCGGCCAAATTGAACGTTTGTGGGTGTTGAAAGAGCGTCACTGATGACGCGAGTATGTCCAAGTCGGTTTGTGCTACTTTGTCTAGTGGATGGATCAGTATGTTCAGGAACAGAGCCAGCGCTGCTAATGGTATATAGTAAGCAACATGTCTGTTCAAGTTAGCATCCACAACATTTCAATAAAAGAACAACTAACCCAAAAACATCCTGCTCCAAGAGATTCTCCTCTTTAAACATGCGCAGAGTTGTCCGACTTGCTTCTAGTGTCAAATCGCTACTTGAATGATAAACACTATGCAAGCCATCAGGTAGACTCTCATCCGTCGCGTAAGCGGCACCACAGCGTCGAATCGCTGTATGAATTATAGTCGTCAAATAATTGTATTCCAGTTGCAAATGAATTCGTCTCCGTTTGTGCAGCGACGACATTTGTGGTTTGTCAGGCGATGGTGATAGTTTCGGTCTGAAGGCTAAAGGGATGCTTTGGCGCCATGTTTCTAGATCAAGGTCTAATTGTCGCACGTGACATAATATCATACCATCTTGAATATTAGGGCTCGCCAATGAGCAGAGAAAAAAGCAAATGCTTTCTTTGAGAAGACTGAGTTGTAAGTCTTGCTGGAATTGTATCATGGAAGGATCTGGCTGAGAGGTGTATATCGCATGCGAGTCTTGTGGCAAGGTTAAATCGCAGTAGTCTCTGGTAAGAAGAGGCGGTCGACCGAATCGAATCGAGATATCTTTATCGAGGATGTAGCAAAGCCAGAAGAGGTTACGAACGTGATTGTGAGAGGGTGGGCTGAGGTAAAGGCAGTGGCCTTTTAGGTCGTAGATCATGCGACATGCGATAGAATGGAGTATCGCTGCGTCTTCCCACTGTCCTGATAAGCTTCTGTAAACGTGCTAAATCGTCAGTAGCAGCAGAACAAAATTGGCCAGACATCTTACTAGCATGAGTGCTGTTTGTAGAGCTTCGGGGGTGCTTTTCTGAGAGCTTTGTACCAGATAGCTCTGCGCTTTGTTGGCGTAAGCGTCAACCTCGAACAAAGTTGAAATCTCTTCGGAGCTATGGAACTTAGAACACATAGCCACCGCAGCCAGGATAAAAGTCTCCGATTGTCCCTGTGTATGCAGTGTTTGAGGGTTATATGCCAGCTCAACAATATCTCCGATAGTAGCATGGTCTATAACAGGATATATAGATGGCCACTCCGAATACAAGAAAGAGCTCAGCAACTCTTCCAGTATCTGCCGCTCAGGCAATGTTAGCCTCGGGTGAGATACCGCATCAGAAGACTGTGTTCCGAAAAGACGGAAGTTGTTCAACTCTGGTCTCTCACCAATTTTGGATGCCATCCAATCAACCCCCTGCCCAGAGAAGATCGGGACGCCTTTGAAGTACCAGTGTTGACCGAAACATATCTCGTTCCGCACCTGCCTCACGAGCTGATAAGGTTGAGGTGTCACTGAGGGAGAGCTGGCTTGGGCTGTTGTGGTGGTAGCTGACAAGGGTGTAATATGACTATTAAAACCCGGCGACGCTCCAATCGACGAACGAAGTTGCTGAACAGTCTTCTCAAGCTCAGTGACTCGACGTGTAAGTGCTTGGACATGAGTTATAAGAGTGCCCCTACCAATATGTTAGTTTCATGGTTACCCAAGATCAATGCACGAAAAGAGCTACAGGTCATCGGGTCTCTTCCTCTGTGACTCTCTCGTAACAGCACACTCCAAGTCGTGATCCGCACACCACTCGCATGGTACATTGGGATCAGGCTTTATACATTGGATCTTGGGTCTGTTAGTAAAGATGGGGTGGTTATGACACGATTATGATGGGGTTACCTTGCGTCTGAAGCACACGTCACAGGCCCTCTTGACAGGCATTTTGGAATAGCAGTTGCATAAGGTAGCAAAGCGAAGGATCATGACACGGTAATAACGGAAAATCGGAGTCCGGGTGGTATTTAACAGGTACCCGAGCTAACATCACTCTAGGCTGTAATTAGACAGGTGTCTCACTAAAGGCATTTGCCGATTGGTCGATCGGGCCACGGACTCCGAAAACCGCTTACTTGGCAGACGCTAATGCAGGATTTCTTACGAAATGACCAATTATAATCTTGGCATGACTTGCACAGCTGTGAAATTTCATTTACAGAAGTTCATGACCCAAACATCGCCCAGCCTCTCATTATCCTCTCCAAGGCCACCATGGACAACGACTCCATCGTGAACCACATCAGCATCGAACCACCCTCTAGCAACAGGCCCATCACTCGTATTAACCTTCTGCCAGATGCATTCCTCGAGATCAAAGGCCCAGACATCAGAAAGCATTTTTCCGGCGCCAGCGTGGCCTAGGGAACTTGGATCTCTTTCGCCGAACATGGTTAGAAGGTGGTACTTATTGAAGGTAGAGATGGGAAGAAGAGCTGAGACACTCCTTGCCTCTGGACCTTCCTTTCCGTCAGGTTTGAACGTGTTGGTGGACCATGACATAGTTGTGATGTCAAAGATATCCAGTGCACCGCCCTGTTCAGTTGAGCCATCGAAGCCGTTCATTCGATAAATTTTCCCATTCAAGAACGCAACTGATGCTCCACCTCTAGCAGGACCAGGTGCACAAGGTAACTCAGTCCAAGATCTTTTCTCAACGTCGAATACCCAAAGATCGCTCAGTCGCCCTTGTGCAGGACATCCAGAGTGGATATAAATCTTATCAACGCCGTCGGATGTGATACAATGGTAACTTCTACCCGCGGGCAAAGGTGCTAATGGATCAGCGGGAGTGATAAGATCCCATGTGTTCTCAATTGTGTCGTAGCACCACAAAGCGCCGGCTTCTTCAATTGGTTTCATTTCCAACCCGCCGCGACCGGAGAAGAGATATAGCTTGGAACCAATTGTTGTGCTTGGGGAGCCAACGCGTGGAGCGGGTACTTTTGAGGGTGCCGAAAGGGTCTGGGCAACATCTTGGCTAGGGTGTTAGTGAGACCGGTAACAAAGGGAGAGATGTTTACCTTGTTGGTTGTTCAATTCGACGACATCGACTCTGTTATCAACGGGTTCACGAGGGAGCAACTCGCCACCGAAAATAAAGGCTTTCTCGTTGACAATAGACACAGCCTGAGATGAGCGGCTGAGTCGCTTGCTTGAAGTGACGAGACTCCAACTAGCAGATAGTGTCTTTGTCACGGCCATGGTGTACTTTGACTTACAGAGTGAAGAAACAGAAGATGAAACGAACAACTGAAAGATTCAAAGACAAGTAAAAGGGATATTATATACGTGGTATATGGGTTCACATATACTATCCATCAAGGTATCGGAGTCCGAAAGCCGCTGACAACATTTATGGGTCAATTCCCGTTGGCCATAGATTAGATTAGATTAGATGGCGCATGAGAGCCGCATCAATTTAGACTAACACTTATGCACGACCTCTCGTAAGGTCTCCTAAACTTAAGACATGTGCTTTGAGTATTTACCTGGAACTATCGGATCTCGGCAAATGAGTCACCAAGATCATGCATCTCAGCTGTGATATTAAACGCTGCGGCCAATCGGATTTCAGCCAGCATGCTGACTGTTGGGCTCCAGCCAATCATACCCTGTTGGTGATGTCATCCCATCTCACGGTCAGACAATAAGAAGGTGCGACCTTAATCATGATACTTCGTTGACATTGCCTGGTCTTTAACCTCATTAAATTTCTTTGAGAAACATACTTATTATGGCTCAATCCACTCCGTCCTTCGACAAAGCCTTCGCAGAAAGCCTCTGTGACCTACAGGTCCCCAAAGCCATCAAATTTTCCCCGGACGGACAAAAGCTAGTTTATTCAACTTCTCTGCTCGGAGGTCAACGAAAAGGCAAGAGCATAGGACTTTAGTTGTAAAAGGCTAGTCAGGCTAACGGGATCAAAGGCAAGAATCATGTGTCGACCTTGTGGCTCGCGACGAACGAAGCCAATTCATCCCGGAAGTTAACGTCGGGAAGATGGAACGACACGAACCCAGCGTGGCATCCAAGCAGCGACAGCATCGCCTTTCTATCTGACAGGGCTAAGCCGGGTGAAAGCTCTGCCATTTGGCTTCTTTCTCTAGAGGGAGGCGATCCAATTCCTTTGACGAAGGAAGATAACGAGCAGACTATCGACGCATATGCCTTTTCCCCGGATGGAAGGACGATTGCGTATGTCTCGCCTGATGAGAAAGAGAAAGGCTGCGACGACGACGAAGAAGAACCTGAGGTCTGGGACGAAAAGTGGGACTATGCTAAACTTAGGCTTTTGGATGTAGAGACCCTTGAGACCAGGGTCCTACTTGGTGACGGGCTATCTACGTTTTTAAAACTTTGGCCACACATTGGTGAGATCGCTTGGAGTCCTGACGGGCAGTCTTTGGTCTTTATGAGCACTCTCAACCCTCATATCGAAGAGGCTATGTTGACAGGCACCTCTATAGCCATCATCAACGTGACGACCGGTGCTGTCAGGCATCTCTGCAAGGTTATGAATGAACCGTATAACCTTATCTGGGCACCCGATAGCAAGATCTATTTCATCACAGGTACGTTAGACAATATCAGTCAAGGTCTTACAAAAGCTACGTTTGAAGGACTTCCACTCCCTGGTTTTGTCCTCCCATCAGAGTGTCAAAGGTTTTGGCCCTAAGAGACGAAATAGCTTAGTCACTTTATTCCAACTTGGAATAATGCTTAGGCTAGTTTATCTCAACCGCCTAGGTCTTAGAGGACAACCCGTCTGTTATCCACCTACTCATTCTAATATCATCACAGGCACACCAGCAGATAAGGATTCTGGGGGAAGAGCAGTGTACACCATCGACCCAGCGGCCAGAATTACTCAGTTTACCCGTGTTACGTGCGAGAACGACGACGCCGATGATATGCGTATCGTAAGTGATAAGATATTCCTCAATCAGCAAGGTAGAATCGGCAGCACCATTGGCGGAATTGGTGGTGTAGACCACTTCGCTGAGACAGACATTTGGGCATGGGATGCCCACATAGACCGACAGGGCGTTCCGTTCTTAGCGGCCAGTCTCTCCGATGTTAACACACCATACGAAGTCTTCATCATTGGAGGTCCCGACAGGACACGAGTCAAAGTTTCGAACCATGGGAAGCCCCTTGAGAACCACTCCTTTGGCTTCTGTAATAGATTCACGTGTCAATCTTCCGACGGAGAGGTCGAGCTAGATGGGCTCTACCTCACTCCTGCGTCAAGAGAAATTGATACCCCAAAGGTGCCACTTCCCACGGTGGTTTTGATCCACGGCGGCCCTAGAGATCGCAACTGCAATGGCTTCGATACATCTTGCTTTAATTGGGCTCCTTACCTTCTGTCAAAGGGCTACGGCGTTCTTCTTCCTCAATACCGGGGCGGATCGGGCCGAGGTGAGAAATTCGCCATGTATAGTGTGGGTGGGCAAGGAAAATATGATTACCAAGATATAATCACTATCACAGACGCTGCTATCAAAAAAGGTTATGCCCACCCTGAGAAGCTGATGGTCGGAGGTTGGAGTCAAGGGGGTCTTTTAACATACCTGTGCAGCGTGCGCAACGTTGATCACGGCCTAGGATGGCGCTTTAATGCCGCTATTGCAGGTGCAGGGGTCGTTGATACAGAAAGTCTCGCCATAACAGCAGATCTCGGCTCAACCTACGAAGTTGAACTCGCAGGAGGGCATACAATCTGGACATTGCCGCACGACGATACGCGTAATCGTCAGGGTAGTGCTATTTGGGAGGTATCTGCTGCGATGGAACGTTCTCGTCGTGAAGGGAAGTCTATTATTCCGCCTATGCTGATTCTGCACGGTGAAAAGGATGAACGGTGCCCGTTTTCGCAGGCGGAAGGGTTTAGAAGAGCTTTACGACATTATGGTCTAAAGTGCGAATTTGTGAAATACCCAGGAGAGGGGCACGGGATCGAAAAGCAAGGTTTTTGGCTTGATATGTTGGAAAGAGTCGGGCGGTGGTGTGATCTGTATATTGGAGAGTCAGAAAAACCACTGTCCATCCGATAAAGGACAGATGATGTCTTGTGAGCCCAGATCTCAGCGAAACCCGAGCCCTTAAGAACATAAAAAGACCATAGGAGATAGATAAGAAAGATATTTCTTAGTAAATTATGCAGCTTTAGATAAATCACAAGGTCATTCTTTTTAAGCCACTAAAGGCTCCAAGAACATAGTGTGGGTTAATGAATTTTATGATCTAATTGATAAGGAAAGTAGGACGTACGCGATAGACGATGGGACACCAACTCCGGACTGTTACTCTACTCACTTTTCAACATAAGATATAGATTAAAAAAAAAAAGAGTTTAGTTACCTTTATTAACATTACATAAAGAATCAGGCTATTCTAGTATCTATCTCTAACCCTTCAGAGAACAATTTGCCTAATACAGGGTAGTTGAATCGATGAAGAATTACAAATCATAGTCACACTAAGCCCAGTCCGCGCTAGCTGATCATCATTTACCGACACGGTAAATGCTATCATTGGTCGATGTAGATTCAGATCGTCAGTAGAACCGGTAAATGCCTCGGCACGGGAAATGCCAAACTCCATAATGACGATGATCATGGCGATATAAGAAGGTCTGACCTGCCAAGCTCCAAAGCATTGGCATCTCAAAAGTCACATTCAACTCATATCAACTCCCTTCACTTGAGTATTTTTCATCATGGGCCTCACAGTTCACCACCTCCAAGTCTCCCAATCCGAGCGCATCCCCTGGCTTTGCGAAGAACTCAACATCCCCTACGACCTAAAACTCTACAAACGTTCTCCCCTCCTCGCACCACCAGAGTTCAAATCTCTTCACCCCATGGGCGCAGCCCCTGTTATCCAAGATGACAATCTCACACTCGCCGAAAGCGCCGCCTGCGTAGAATACATCTCGCAGAAATATGCTTCCGGCAAACTGTTCATCGCACCATCCTCCCCAGCATACGCAGACTTTCTCTACTGGTGGTACTTTACACCCGGCACACTCTTTCCCGCATTGGGCAGAATCATGTTAATCCAATCCGCCAAACTACCTGACGACATGCCGGCTGTGCAATTCGGCAAAAAGAGATATAACCAAGCTTTGAAGATGTTGGATGATAGACTTGCCAACAACGAGTGGCTTGCTGGAGAGGAGTTTACTGTTGCGGATATCATGGTTGTGTTTCCGCTTACCACCATGAGATACTTTTCGCCGTATAGTTTGGAGGGGTTTGAGAATGTCCTGAAGTTTCTGGAACGAGTTACTGGAAGGGAGGCGTATAAGAGGACTATGGAGAAGATTGATCCGGGTATGGAGCTTGCTATTGGGGCGAACCCACCTAAGAGCCCTTTCAAGCTGTAGGGCTTGAAATGCAGCATTGACGGGTAGTATGTAGATCTCTCAACTCAAGTTACATCTCAATTAAATGAATGAATGTTTTCGGTACCGTGGTCTATCCATCACTCAGTCTCAACGACTTTCTCACCAACCACCGCTAACTTAGGAATACTGTGCTTAAACACATTCCCCGGATCATATTGTTCCTTCAGTCCCAAAATCGTCTCATAATGCTTCCCATAAACCCTTTTCAAATCCTCCCCATGCTCACCAAGTGAAACATACGATCCTTCAAGCACGTTATCCCCATCCTCCCTCTCCAACTCAGCTTTAACCTCACGACCCCACTTCTCCCTCTCCTGAGCCACTTCCTTGTCTTTGATAACGGCGTAAATCTCAAGCATATGATGTCGAGCTCTTGTACCAAAGACTGATTTGACAGGTTCTTCGGCTGAGAGGAGGGTGTGGTATGCAAACATCGCGCCGCCCCCAGGAGCATTTGCAGAGTACTTACTGAGGATGGAGATTGTCTTTTCAGTGAGAGTTTTAAAACTAACCGTAAAGACACGACCGACGAATGGACCTGCGAAAGCTTTATCGTTCTTTTCGAGAAGTGCGGCCATGGTAGTTTCTTCTGTGGACTGCATGACGCAAGATGCTGCACTTGCGATGTTTTTGATCCATGCATGGCCTTCTTCTTTATCACCGTGCCAAGTTGCTCCGATCATTAGAACGGTCCCCAGGTTTGGGATATCCAGGATGAATGGCTGAAGTTGAAGATAGACCGGGAGTTGGTTTGTCGCGAGAAGATTCTCGTAGTAGTTGGTGTAGGAGTTGAGGGTGGTAGGTAAACCCCTTGATTCGAAGATTATAGTAGAAAAAAGAATCTAGATCGTTAGCTTATGCTTTTAAGTATGAGAAACGACGTACCGTGCTGATAGGATAGACCTTGACAGTTAGCTGAACTATAATCCCGAGTGATCCACCACCGCCTCGAATACCGACTAACATGTCTCCATCGGCATGCTGTATCTCCCCATTCGCATTAACAATCTTTGCACCGAGGATTTGATCAACTCCCATTCCATAATGCGATGTCAAAGGCCCGTAGCCCCCGAGAGTAGCCCATCCGGTATATCCGACCGAACCAATAGTCCCGCTAATCAATCAGCAACGTTCCATGTATGGAGGAACCACTTACACAGGCGTCGTCAATCCGTCTTTTCCTAAAACCTCACAAAGCTCTCCACTCAAGATTCCTCCTCCGATGTTTGCACTCTGTTTATCATCGGAGATAGTTACATGCTTTATATCTCGCATGTCGATGACTAACGCTCCATGAACGAGGGTACGGGAAGCACAGTCATGACCGCCAGTTCGGACGCAGAATCCGACGTTGTTTTTGAGACAGAATTGTAAGATTGAGGAGACATCTTCCGCAGTTTGTGGTTTGACGGCCCCTAGAGTTTGTATGGGCTTGTCGATGAAACATGCTTGCAGTTTTGTATACTCCGGGTGGTCGGGGCGGTAGACTTTAACTCGGGTGTTGGCGAAGTGAGCTTCTAGCTCTGTTAAAACATTTAAAGAATCCATAGTATTGACGGATGTAGAGAACCATCAGTGAGTGAGATTTCAGAGAGTAATGGAAGAGTCTTTATACAAGCTCAGCTCGGTCATGTCCATGGAAGCTGACAGCTGACAAACAGCCACACCAATAGACACAACAACATTCCGAGACATCCTGGCCTCATCCTGCCCAAAACTCCAATCATGGATCGATCGATACGCCGAAGGCGGGGCTAATGCAGATCTACCTAGTGCTTACCTTTGACGTCGAAGGAAAAGACTGAAGACGCTAAAACGTCTCACTTCGTACACCTTTCCTATCATTCCGTATCAACTCAAAATTGGGTAGTGTCTGTGAGTAATCTTATCACATCTTAGCTCGAGGAGGTTTGTGCTAGCGCCAACACAATGGGGCCTGAAGCAAAACAAGCGCCTATATGCCAAGAGTTTTGGGGGTCTCATGCACCCACTATTGGCGCTAGAAATTCGTCTTACCGCCCTGTAACCCCTTGAATAAATGAATTAATTTTTTACCATCTGGAACGGTCTTCAACTCGTCGTCACAAAATGGAACACTTCTGGTATTTATCAATGTTGATGATCTGGATCCTCGCGGTAATCAATCTATCGTCAGCGGATCGTCAAATCAGTTTCCAATTTGAAGGAGTCGATACTTCTTTTCTCAACCGTGCCAGCGACGCCTGTATTGCAATCTTTACCGTCAACGCCCCCTGCACACCCCTAGAAGACTTTTCTCTTGACAAGGACCTCTCACTTGAAACCATCGAGCCGAACGGTCTTTCCCAGGGCGCTTGCTTCGGTAGCTTGGCCGGCCTACGGGACTCAGTCAAGGAACAATGCGGGTCAAATGCCACCTATAAAGCTTATTCAGATGATTCTATATGGAAAGCTAGCTATGCTATGGAGGAAGCACTCTATAACGTTGACCGGACCTGCCTGAGAGAAGGGTAGGTGACCTCCTTATATTTACAGCCAAGCTGACAAACAATAGAGATGGTCAATATTGTAATACGTGGTTTCAGGTTCCACGCAAGGGCGTGCCTTTTTGCGACGAATGCTACAAGATTATCTTGTGGCACAATGCTCCATCGCTTCTACCAGGGGGACCCATCAGTCACAATTGCTACAACAAACAGCCCAACAACCCGCCATTCCTGATACCATCGTGAGTCTCCCTCCGACAGGAAAGTTAAATCTGTTGCTGACATGAACAAGTCCACCGCCAACGCAAACTTGCAGCTCAATGCATACTCTCAAGGCTGGTGACACGTTCCTCAGTCTTGACGACTATATCCGTGCTGAGTACGAATCAACAATTGAGCCGGAAGAAATTTCGTCTTAGAGACGATACATATGTACCCATAGCCAATGGTACTCGTACCAACTGTTGGGACTATCTCTGGTGGAACGAGAAAAAAATGGGAAGTCCAATTTCTTGTCGAGACGCAGCAGATGGCGCTGAAATATCCCTTGAACAGTTCTTCCTCTGGAATCCCAGTCTGGACCAAAATGACACAGTAGAAGGGACGCTCTCCCCATATGTTTCATACTGTATGCAACTCGAAAGCCCAACGCCTACACCAAAGAAACCCTTCGTCCCCCCATTTCCTCGAGCCGAAGGCGAGATTGCGAACTGCGTACGGTGGTTCAGGGCATACTTCCCTTGCAGTACCCAGTTACGAAACAGCAGGATGAGTATGCAGCTGATGTACAATTACAATCCTTCTCTCAAAGAAGATTGCAGCGGATATACTTTGGGCACATACTACTGCCACGAAACATTGGAAGATTACCACGGTTACGGTCTTCGTCGCGAAGACGTTTCGAAATCGAAGCCTTACCAATATGTGCCAACTGCAGCTGGTACAAGCAGCAGCACAGCGCAACCCACCGATATTTTCTGATACTCTCCGGTTGAAACTTCGTGGATTACAAAACTCTCTGGTTGGGCACCTTTTTTCGTGCTTTCTTGTACTAGGACGTGCGGAGCGGGGTCATTATACTAGCTGTTATGGATATGTTCATATTAAAATGAATGCCAAGAGCTTACTACAGGCTAGAGGTAGTGGTTGCCTGGTGGTGGATTCGACCACAAGCGCCTATAAATAATCGGGGCACCCTTGCTATAGAGCAAAGTGAGAATGCCCAGCAACTACAATTTTGTTACCACTCGAAAGATCAATTCTTATTTACGTCTTCCGACAATAGATCTGTAAAGGTCTACTCAACAAATCGAATTTGCTTTTAGAACTATTATTCGCAATGGCTCGAGGTGTTCGGAACAAGGCACCACTGGAAACATACTATCGGACTGCAACAGGTCCTCGAACCATCCCATTAACTGACCCCAAAGGTCTGAGGCTTCCAAAAGAAATATTCATTGGGCCTGTCAACGTTTGGTCAAGGGATGAAAACTCTGTCATCTTCGTTCCCAGTTGCCGATTCTGGGTCGATGGAGAAGCTGACGAGCCAGACGCTTCGTGGAGAGAGGATTCGGAGGCTTTTATGTGCTTCAAAACGTCCTTTGCTTACGACGTAATTGGACAAGAGCATCCAGGAATAGTCCCGTGAGTCTTGTTGGATTGGTTATTTTATATCTCGATACTGATTTGAAACAGGGTGCTGGGCCAAGATGCTTGGACAGGACTTCCCATCCTTCGAAAGCCAACATATGGCTCACTTTGGAACTTCTTCGAGGATTACGTGGAAAAGGTTTACGCTACTCAAGCTGAAGTAACATTACCTAACACTCGGATCAAACCTGAGTTCCTACCTCTAGCCTACCAGTGGAGCTTACAGTTGCTTTCAGCACTTGCATTGATGCACTCTCACAATATAGCTTACGGAGAAATTATCTTGGAATGCTGCTGGCTATCCGCAGAAACCCTTGATATATCACTAGCAGGCTTCCTAAGTTCAGAACTTCATGACCCAAAAACAGACTGGAACTGCCCCGGTTGGTTTCTCACCTACAATGAGTTTTCACCAGATGCACTTTCGCTATCAAGGGAGGATGTACCAACAATTGGAACAGATATGTTCATGTTTGCGAGACTGATGCATTGTATCATGACGTCTCACAACCCAGGCGACGGCATGGGCCGACAAAGCGGAGAAACCGAACGCTTGGTGAGAGATGAGGACTGGTTGCCTGACCTTGAGGATGAGTTTATGGGGGAGATTCTTCATAAATGCTGGCGGTTTCACTATCATACTATTCATGATTTGCAAAATGAGGTTCGAGCTCATATTGAATCTCATGGATGGACAATCGTGGAGGATAGACTTGAGGGGTTGGATATAGAGCGTATTAAAAGACTACTTCAGGGCAGTGTTACTGATGATGAACAGTAAATAGAGTTTTGGTCCAAACTTTTACAAAAGTTTAGCGACAAAATAATTGTCTGCAATGCAAAAAGAGAGGTTCTGCCCGGGCTCGAACCGGGGACCTTCTCGGTGTTAACGAGATGTCATGACCAACTAGACCACAGTACCAAGCTGTTTTTATTGAAGACTCCATGTTATGAAACGGCACTAAACAACAAACTCAATTCCCATCAGTGGGGAATTCTACGATCACAGGAAGGTTGAAGCGACCTAGACCCGGTCTATTCCCACCGCGGAGAAGTCCCCATGCAATTCGCCAATTTCAGTCTCGGCAACTTTCATGGCGTTCGTCGCCAAGTAGCATGTTAACTCGTTTCGGCAGGTCGATGCGACTGCAAGATATTAGCGTTACACGGGAATCCAGATTCGGGCAGTTTAAGCACTGGGTTCGCCGACATCACTAGTAATTCAACATGGAGATGTCGTTTTGACAAGTCCCCGCATTAGACCCCATGATTTGATGTTACGTACTATACGTAGGATATCTGGATAATTATCATTTATATTCCCTCATTCTCTTATATCTGACGAAAATCCCTGCTTCTCTCCTCTATCTCTTGATACATCACTCTCGACAACATGGCTTCCACAACTGTCTTGACAAACGGCCGATTCCTCAACAATGACCACACCTCTCACCAAGAATGCGTGATTATCCAAGACTCAAAAATAACTTACATCGGATCAGAACATCATGAGGAGGTCCAAAAAGCAAAATCCATGGGCGCTAAAGTTGTAGACCTCAACAACAAGGTCGTCCTCCCAGGTTTCATCGACAGCCACGTCCACCTCCTCTTCTTCGGTCTATCCCAACAGAAACTCGATCTAGGAGGATGCAAGTCCCTAGAAGAAATCAGGAACAGGATATCAACTTTCGCGAAACAAAATCCTGATTCACCGCATATCCTTTGTCGAGGATGGCTTCAATCTGCGACTGGTGGGATTGCCTTAGCGAGTATGATTGATGATATTGATCCGAGACCTGTCTTTATTGATGCAAACGACCTTCACTCGGCATGGTGTAACACCGCAGCGCTAAAGAAGCTACCCATTGAAGAAATGAGACAGAAGGTACCAGAATTCGTCACGTGGGATAAAAATGGGAATCCTACTGGTCTTTTAGCTGAAGCCGCTGTTACGACGTATATCTGGCCATTCCTCATCCAGTCTCTCTCTATGGACGATAAACTCGAAGCGCTAGAGAAAGCCATAGACGCATACTCCGCTGAAGGATATACTGGAGTTATCGACATGGCAATGGATTCAACAGCATGGGAAGCACTCCAACTACTCCGCGAGAAAAGGGGTATAAATCTTCACATCGCAGCACACTGGTTCGTACCTTACGAAGCAGACCAAACTCTTCTCGACGCCCAAATCCAAGAAGCTATCGACATGCACACCAAATTCCATCCCTCCAAGTCACCAGATTTCTGCATCGTTGGTGTAAAGCTCATCTGCGATGGTGTAGTAGATGGATGTACAGCTGCATTATCCTATCCCTACGGTGAATCAACTGATCTTGTTCAACCACTTTGGCCAGCGGAGGCTATGAACAGAGCACTTGGTCAGATTACGAAGGCTGGGATGCAGTGTGCTATACATGCTATTGGAGACATGGCTGTTACGCAGGCTATTGAGGCTATAGCGAGTACCAACAATCCCACCGCTCGTCATCGCATTGAGCATTTAGAAATGGCCACACCGGAAGATGCTTTACGACTTGGAGGTTTGGGTATAACAGCGTCCATCCAACCCGTCCACAGCGATCCAGCCATTCTAGAAGGCTACGCAAAGCTCGTCAAGCCATCAGCGTGGGAAAATGCATTTCCTTATAAACAATGTCTAGACGGTCACGCAAACGTTGCCATAGGTACAGACGCACCCACAGCCAGACACCTGCCATTCCCGAATTTATATAATGCTACCACGAGAAGATCTGCGCTTGAACCGGAGAGGAAGGATGTTACGAATGAAAAGAGTAAGTTGAGCTTGTTGCAGGCTATTACTGGCGCTACGTATGGAGCTGCGTATTCAAGATTTGCGGAGGGTTGGACGGGGAGGTTGGAGGTGGGTTTGAGGGCAGACTTTATGGTTTTGCAAGAGATGGTTAATGTTGAGGGATTGTTGAATGTTAAGGTTGAAGAGACTTGGTCTGGAGGGAAGAGAGTTTATGAGAAGGGTAGTTAAAGTCGAGTAGATGGTGTCTAAGTCAAAGTATATACATATGAAAAGAATCCAGCTACAGCCTAGCATTTATTTGCTAACTGTCCAAAACAAGATCAAATACCATATCCTCACTGAACTTGAACTTCTGTAATTAGGAGCTGCATTGGAGTCAGATTAGCGTCCAAAATACCCTCTGGTCCGATATCAGCGTTCCAAGAATTCGAGAACATCTCCTTCCTCGTATAAAATTGCGTCCACAGCTCCTGTTCATCATGGCATTCTTTTACTAAAGCCGCGACCCCTGGAATATCCTCAAGAGGCCTCAACACAATAGTACAAGCCTGAACCCTGCACTGCAAACTCGTACCTGCTGGGGCATCGCAGACGAGGTAGTCAGCAGCCACGTCACCGGACAGGCAGACTTTCAGTTGCCCCGTCTGTCGATCTCTGTTGTACACGACGCAGATGGAAAGAGTGTCTGAGACGATGAGATGGCCGGTCACGGGATCCCATGAGAGGGGTGACGATGCGCGGCCTGAGCCCGGTTGGATGAAGTAAGGGGCTTTGGATTGTATGGTATCGACTTGGAGGGTTCTACCAGTTACGGGGCCTGTCGAAGCGCTGAGGTCGAAGAGCGTTGGGTAAGATGGGGACTCAGAGGTTGTAGTTTCAGCGAGGGTGGTAGTTGAGAGGTCAGCTGAGGTTGTGGCTGCGATACTGGTCTCTAGAGTTGTAGCTTCGGTAGCTGGGAGACTGGTATCTTCAGAGATCGTAGCTGTTTCCGTATAAATGGTATTCGAGATATCGGCAGAGGTTGTAACAGCAACAGTGGTTTCGAATGTTGTAGCTGTAGACTCAATGAGTGTCTCAGTCGATCCAGTTACCGTGGTAGAAGAGAGACTACTGCCAAGGAAGGTTGAGGATGGTACGATAAGCTCGGGTGCGAGAGACGTTGCATCAACTCCTAAAGTGGAAAGAGAAGAACCTGCAGACAGAGTTAATAATTGATCTTAGAAGTTATATGTAGTTCTCACCCGTGGTACGTGGTCGACAAACACTTCCAAGAGCCACACCTAGACCAGAAAGACCAATGCCAAAAGACAGAAGATTGCGAGAACGCATTGAAACGAGTGACGACGGTCAGTGAGAAGAGTTTACCTGGGAATAACGGGAAAGGGGGAATGAGACGAAATATATAGCCTACTAAGCTCAGGCCGTGGTGCGGGCCCAATTATATACCAATAGTGTGGTCTTGGCAGGAACTATTGTTTTGTTAGTTGCTAGTGAACAGTTGATTGGAAATTTATGACTGATTTTAACATAAGTAACCTATTGTCGTATGTTATGGCTTTTACATTGCTCTTGGCAGAATGCTGTCTGAAATTCTATTAAAATTTCAATTGTCAGCTTAACGTTACTAGTAAACAGGCTTATCCTTACTACCCTACTCGTAAGTGATTTGAAGATATAAAGTAAAGCTGTAATTGTCGTTGTGATTGAAGCTGCAGTTGAGCGTTATAGAAGGCTAAGCCTCTGAAGCTAGTGCTGTACCTGCTATTGCTGCTTTTATCCTAGCGGCTGTAGCTCACTATAGCGCCTATTTTTAATCAGCTACAGTGGGCTTGCAGGGGTCCCGATGCCGAGGTCACGTGCCCGCCTGTGTACACGGGTATGGGGCTCTTTTGGACCGCTCTTCGGAGGTGGTAAATATGACTGTTCCTACAGATGTTCCTGTTCAAAGATACCACTGACCTGAAGCCGCAACAATCGACAACAACCAATCTTGACGGAATCAATTACATGAGCTTCCAGGCTGATTTCCTTCTAAATGGAGCACCGATCGAAAACACGTGCATCGCTAGCCTGTCTACCTTGTCGAAACCAGCATTTAAAATGCGACGGAACACGTCCCGTCTGCTCCCGGTGTCAAAACCTCTCCAGAACATGCACATTTCCGGAATCGCGTCGAAGCGGCAACTATAAAGCGACTTCAAGAAGATACCGAGCTCAAGAGTTCCAATTGACGCCGACTGCTAGCCTTGCAACTCCAACCGAGGCATTTCAGCAGATGCCATCCGGCTCAGTTTCAGGAAGCACTGACTTTGATGTCGCGGAAACCCATCTCCATTTAGAAACCGAGCTTATTGATTTGTATTACGAAAACTTTCACCCTGGTCATCCATTTATTCTGCCAAGGACAGCTCTTGATGCGAGGCGCGCCGCTGGATGTCCCAACATTCAGTTTGTCGTGGCGGCTGTTCAGAACATTGGCTCCTTTTACACGAGCAATCCTCGATTTGGAATTGAAGATTGCCTTTTGGAGCAGAACGATGTGATAGATGGATTTACCGTGCAAACAACTCTCCTGATGGCATTGGCAAAGAGCATGTGCGCCGAGCAGGAGCTAGCAGACGAAATACTGTCAAAGGCAATGCACCAAGCAAGCCTCATTGGCATGGACACCAAGACTTTCGCCGACATGGTTTCCGAAAGTGATCCGGTACTCGCAGAAAGTTGGAGACGCACAATGTGGATGTTGTACGTGACAGACGCAAATTTTGCCGTCATTCGACAGGACTATATCCTGAGGCTCGAAGAACTGACTTTTGACGTGGATCTACCATGCGAAGATAAAGAGTACAATGAAATGGTAATTGCCCCGATGTGTCCCAAGATATCACCATTGCTAAACCGAACTACCAAGCTTATCCCACCGACACGAACGACATTCGCAGAGTACCATAGTCGCGAGTACGACATGCAAGAAAAATCATTTTCTTCATTCGCATATTTCATCGATGCCAGTGTAGTATTTGCTACCACACTGCACGCATCACTCAAGTTCAAAGACGTATCTGAAGCATTGATACTCTGTGATAATCTCGAGGCTAAGATCGCTGGCTGGTTTGCTATGTTACCGCCCAGTAAACGGGAGCTTGATGTTCGGCCTGCCTTTCTGGATCAACTCATTTTCCAATCACATATGATGATGTACACGTAAGAAATCGCACATGTGTTGCAGCCGGTTGTTGAATCAAACTGACAAAACGAAACCGTAGATGCCTTGCTTACATACACAGACCTTTTTCTACCCTTCGATATGACCCCGTCGAAGGAATTTCTACGTGTGGATCGCCTCCCCCTCCGACACTCAGCGGTGGAGTCGGACTGAATCGTCAGTCACATCTGCAAAAGCTCTTACATGCCATCCGCAAGCAGAATCAATGCCTTATCATCTTACCACTCGGGTCTGCCCAGTTGTCGCCTTTCATCATTTGCATGATTGCCTGCTGCACGATTGCTCATCTAATTGCCTGCAAGTCGGCACTGCCCAAGGATGAAGCCGAAGTGGCCCGATCCCGAATCCGCGTTTGTCTTGGCACGCTCAGACATTATGAGGATATATGGCCTCGTGCGAAGAAGATATTACTGGAGCTCAAAAGAATTGCTAGTTGTATTTTTGAGACTGAGATGGCGACTTTGTATTATCAGCCTACTTGCAGTGGAATCTCGGAAGATGCCACGCTTGAGAATTTATTTGAACAAGAGTGGCTTGATGGTCTGGGGAACTTGACATAAAGGTGTGAAGCGGATAACGTGTTGTATTATAGAGTGAGGCCAGTTAGGCTACATGTACAAGAAATAATTAATTCGTTGCTATAATTTAGCTGATAATATGGGTCTTCCTTATGTCTTGGCTACTATCAATCATGATCAGACCTCCCGTTCTTGTAACTCTTGGCGGCTCGGTCCGGGATAAGGGCCCACACCTAAATCCCGAATTGCCTATGGGTGGGGCGAAGACCCCTTAGTCGTCCCGAATACCCGTACTCATCGGACTGTACGAAAGCCCAGTTGAAGAATTCAAGAAGACTGTTAGTTGTAGGGCCTGAAAGTATTAAGCAAAACATATAAGCTGGCCCTGCGTCCCACCTGGCTTCTGATGATGCAACATTCTAAATCCACACTCTTTCAAGTCATCTCGTTAACATGGCTGCGCAGCATTTCCAGACCACAGCCCTTGGTACGGTTGTCAGGGTTGCAACAAGGAATCAAGTCCTGGCAAAAGAAAGCTATAAAGATGAGTATCCAAAAGAAGCAATTGACACATCCGATGATTGTGTACTTGTTGGATGGTGAGTGACAAGAGTAGTGCTATCAAGCTTCGTTTTTTCTCACGGCAAAACAGGATATCAGACGACGACGCGGAGAATCCCCAGAATTGGTCGACAATTAAGAAGACTGCGGTGGTTGCCCTGATCTGGTAAGTCGTATCTCGCTGATTCGATCGCGCTAAAGCTAAATCTCTTCAAAGTTTGTACACTTTTACAATCTATTGCGGGTCGTCCATCTACGTTCCAAGTGTCGGGTAAGTTCAAGATCTGTTAGTCATGAGAACTATTCACTAATGTAGCATATAGACAGGTAATGGAAGAGTTCAACGTCACGGAAACAGTCGCGTCGCTAGGTCTCGCACTTTATGTTCTTGGATGTAGGTTTTGTAAAATCCCGACTTTGACAAACGCTGACAAGGATTTACAGATGGGTTGGGACCCCTTCTTTTCTCCCCGCTTAGCGAAATCCCCTACATCGGACGTAACCCCATCTACATCATCACATTCGTCATCTTCAATCTCCTCTGCGTCGGAGCAGCTTTGACCGAGAGCTTCGCTGGATTTCTTGTCATTCGTTTCCTGCAAGGATTCTTTGGAAGCCCGTGCCTTGCCACGGGCGCCGCGAGTCTTACCGACATGGTAATTTCTCTGTCTTTACCATATTGACAATCACTAACTGTCAACAGTTCTCCGTTATTTACATCCCATACAGTCTAGCAGCATGGTCAGGCGCCATGTACTGCGGCCCGGCACTTGGCCCATTGTTCTCAGGTTTCTCAGTTGTCGTGAAAGGGTAAGATTCCCCTGCTGTACACCAGTGTCACTTGTGTTGATCAGTAATAGATGGCGGTGGTCCATGTGGGAACTGCTATGGCTGTCAAGCTTTGTTTTGGTCCTCCTATTCATCTTCTTACCTGAGACCTCTACGCCGACGTTGCTGTACCACAGGGCTAAACTGCTGCGAGAAGAAACTGGGTCGGACAAATACATCGACGAGAGATCCATTGCGTTGAGGAAGGTGACCTCGAGAGACGCCATACAGACGGCGCTGATCAAGCCATTTGAGATTTCTCTCAAAGATCCTTCAATCGCATTTGTCAACATTTACGTAAGTTGCTATTTTCCCTTTCGACCACGTCCATTTCTAATTCGTCTGTTTAGACATCTTTTACTTATGGAATATATTATTCCTTCTTCGAAGTTTTCCCACTTGTGTATCCCAAAATCTATGGGATGAATCTTGGACAAACCAGTGCTGTGTTTGTGTGCGTTCTGGTCGCGTGCATCATAGGTATCGTGTGGTACCTATCTTGGTATCGTATATTCATCGAAAAGCGATTCAAAGCACTGGGATCCTACGATGCCCCCGAGACCTTCTTGCGTCCTGGTCTACTTGGCGTCTTTGGTGCGCCAATTGGCATGTTCTTATTTGGCTGGGGCGCAAGAGAGTCAATTCCCTGGGAGGTACCAACGCTTGGTATTGTTATGTATTGCGGCTTCTCATTTGTTGTAGGCTCTGGCATCTTTATCTACCTACCGTTGGGATACCCTCATTACGCGGCTAGCCTTTTTGCCGCCAACGATGCGCTGAGGAGTTCGTTTGCTGCAGCGGCCATTTTGTTCGGTAGGCCTCTTTACATGAATCTAGGTATTGGAAAAGGATGCAGTCTGTTGGGCGGTTTGAGCATACTTGGCATTGTTGGATTCTGGTACCTGTTTCGCTATGGGCACGAATTGCGGAAGCGAAGCAGATTCACAACCCAGCAATAGATGGAAAAGAAAGGATTTTGGTACGGGACAGATCGTACTACTTCAGCCAATCAATACTGTCGGCTGTTTTTGTTTGGGTCCCATACCGTCCCTCTCTAAGCACAAGGGAGCCTACTGCTCCATCCCTCTATCTCCACTCTAGTATTCATATTCTTATTCCAGTCACCGTCATAAGAAAGCGCCTTGTACGTTAGACTCTCTCCAACGAGGTGTCCCTAGTAAGGTTCTGCTGCAATAATGTTTATAAAAACAAAAGGTAACCAAAAGCAAGAAGTATTATACTTTTCAATTATGTAATAAACCACCTACTTAAGGTTGTCAATCGGAGAAAGAAATGTTTTGGCATTCCTCCTTCCTTTTTAACCACAAAAGAAACCCGAATCACAGCCTAATCCTTCCTCTCGGCCTCATCTAACCGTCAATACGCACCCGATCGTCAGAATGGCTGCCACACCAAGACTCGAGGAGTGGATGCGCCTTAACAAGGAGCGGCTTAGAGACAGCGTCATCATGGGCGAGTACATTTACGACCTGTACGAGTTTCCAAGAAGCTTCTCGCCTCCTCAAAATCTCGGTAACGACATCGACATCGAACGTGTGGACATCCACGACTGGCCGCTGTACCGCATTTGTTACCGCACGCCAACCTCGATAGGTCGAGGCACCATGCTGTACTGCCACGGTGGCGACTTTGTCAACGAAATCGTGTCGCAACATTACAAACTCGCCGCGCAAATTGCCAGGGAGGCAGGAATGGATGTTCTTATCCCTATCTATCCTCTTGTCCCTCGGCTTACGGCTACCTTTGAGAAGGTTGTTGGCGAGTTGTGCGATATTGTGACGCAGGGCCACACGGAGGGCTACTGGTATATCGACAGTATTGCGGGTGACTCGGTCGGAGGGACTCTCGCCACGTTGACGATGCAGCGTCTCATCCGCATGCAATCACGTTGGGTATCGCGCATCAAGTCGCTTATTCTGCTATCACATTTGATCGACTGTAACCTTGACCACCGCGAGGTCTTAAAGCTGGAGGCTAACGACCCCTGGCTCGGTATCGATGGTCTAGCCAAAGCCTGTCGCATGTTCAATAGATGGCGCGTGGCCGGGCAAGAGAACAGTAGAAGCCTGGATCTTTCTGATCCCAGAGTCAGCCCGCTCTTTGGCGACATTGCAGACTTGCCTGCGACGTTGCTACTTGCCGGCACGCGCGACTTGCTATGCGGGGACGCAAGACGTTTGAGCGCACGATTCCACAACGGCGATAAGTCGGAGAACGCTGAAGAATGTATTGCAGGAAGCGCTGAACTCGAGGGATTCACGTACATCGAGGCAGAGGGCATGCTCCATGTTTGGCCACTCATGGCTTCTCCTGAAGGAGCTGAAGCACGGGAGGTGATTATGGAGTTTTTGAGGACACATAAGTGAGGGTCGCGAATATTGCAGGAACAGAAGGTCCAAGGCCAGGCTACTGGAACTGGCCGCTAGTTTAAGGGTTTCTGAGGAGCGAGTCCAGCGAACTATACAGATGAAATAGCACAACAAGGGTCCAGTCGCAACTCCATCGGGGTTATAATTGACGTTGGTCTCAAACACTGTGTTATGGTCTATTCATGGTTTGCTGTTGACACATCTGGAGTGAAGTTACCCGCTTTGCTCGGGTACAGTCATTATTACGGGTACTTGTAGAATAGGAATACTAGCTTCTTACTAATACTATTCTTACCTCGGGACAACCTTAACATCTACAACCATCAAGCTTTCATCCGTTCCAACCCTACTTCTAGGTTCAGCATACAACCCTATCTTCCCATGTCTCCGGTAATCATGGACTTTTTGGGGAGACGTATGGAACATCCTTCAATGCCGCAAATACTTCATGAATTCCAGAACACCAACCCCCACTATCTTAGTTGACTACATAGATTATCCGCTTCTATGTCATTGATGAATCTTAGATATTCTCTGCAGCGTTTTGCAAGACGCTGACTACCTTTGACCTGAATTCTTGCTGTAGTTTAAGGTCCTCCTTGGTGTCATTGACTACGTCAAACTTGCCTTCCAAACATCTGAGGACGATATCCTTGTACTTATCGCCCATTTTGGAGCCGAGACGCTTTTGCGCTTGACGTACCAGCTTGTCCTTTATCAATTGCGGGTCGCGAATGTTTGAAAATCTGTGTTTCTCTAAACTGGTTGCTGGTTGCCATAAGCCTGTTCGATTCATTAATGATAGAGTGCAGTGAGGCTTTGGCAGAGGAACAAACCAATTTCGAGTAGGACCACGCCCAGAGCATAAATGTCATGGATCTTGCTGAACACCTGAGTCGGTTTCAGCTGTCGATCGGGATGTCTGTAGATGTTTCGTCCCAAGCATTTATCCTCAACTCCATTAGAGAAGAAGCTTTCTGGTCGGCTGAATTCGAAACCGAATATCCAGGGTTCGGTGAAGTCGATGTTATCCTCTTGGTCTGAGGTACTGTCATCTTTCCGAAAGAAGATGATATTTTCGCTTCGAAAGCTTTCGTGAACCTACTGGCTGTCAGTAAATATAACCAGCAATCGATAAAATACATACCCATTTGACAAGTTGAAGCTGCGAGATACACCGCGCCAACTTTGACGCTAGGTGGAACCTCTGACTTAGCGAAGGAGTTGGTATCTTATCGGATTGCAGTGCGTCCAGTAGCCTGATGGGTAGAGGCTTCGCTGTCTCTGGTATGTTAAAGAGGTATACAATTCTGTTGTGCTGCATCTGCTTGACCCAGCCCTGACATCTCGGTGTGCGAAAGAGAGCTTCTTTCGGTTGGTGGAGGAGGTTTGCAAGTCTATCAACCAAGTCCCGCGTGCGATTGTCAATATCCACTGGCACTGGCGACTCCGCGGCGTATGACCTGTACTCAGCTAAAATATTCTGACCCTGCCAGGTTAGCACACCAAAGCTGTCGGCAAGCGGCTTGACCTTGAGGAGCTCTTGACGCAGTTGGAGTTCGTTAATCTCCAGGCTTAGCGGAGTCGGGCTGGTCTGGCCAGTAGCGAGCTGAAGCCTGGCATCGGTATCGAAGCCTAAGGTTTGAGAGTTGATATCGGTCTCGAGCCTCTTGAGATGTCTTAGGTCAACGCCTATAGAGGTACCAAGGCACCAAAGTTTGAGGTTTTCGTGGATTCGGTCATTTGAGTCACTGAAGACTTCCAGGATAGCCTCCACCCGTTTCTTATCCATTAGAGACCATCGAAATCGCTGAAATGACCCTGGTCTCCGAGTACCTGTATCGCCCAGGGCTAGTGAGTCATGACTGGGAGTTGGTGAGACTCTTAGATATGTATTCGAGGGACGATTCAGGATACGATAGGCTCTGTCCAAGACATCTGAAGCTTGCTCAAGCTGTACCCGAATCTCTTCCTGTATATCTACGTCGAACTGTTCGAAAAGGCATTGACCTCCATAGATCTATATCTCTGTATGGGTTTCTGGATCTCTTTGGGGGCCGAGATAATACGCACACTTGACGAGTCGAAAAGTAGCATCTGAAGTGCTCTAGTACGATTATTCTCGTCTTTGATCTTGTGCTCCATGCTCTGAGAGTCCTTATCGAAATCAGTAACATACTTACAATGCGTGCAAAGCTCAACATCTTACATTGTCAAAATCACGGAAGTTAGCGACAAGTTCGGCCGTCCGGTCTCCCAGCTTCCATAGCTGATCGAAAACTGCAATCGTCAACCCCGCAACGCTTAAAGGATCCATCTTTCAATGTCTCCCGTCCAACCACTATCGGAATGACATGAGAGAATTATGTTGGGGACCTCAAAGATGGGTGGTGCTTGTCTTTGGGTAACCTTATGTATTCGTTGGTAAGGGAGATTTATTACCCCGCTTAGGCATACAGTGTCTTTGAGAAAGGCCTCATGACGAGGCACCTTGCATATTGGTTTTGATTTGGCAGGTGGGCGGCTAGGATGACGGGGGGGATGAAAACGCCACAGATTGATGTGAATGGCTAAATACCTGCTGACTGGCGCTGCATTTCTCTTTGGACTATTGTTCTTGCGGAAACCGAGACATAAAGTCCTCTCTTCCACCGCCTCGAGTGAGGCTGACACGAAAAGTAACATACTTCTGCGAAATCGTGTGTTCTTTCTCACCTCCACGACAGAGCCATGGAAGAAGGAACCCCATCTGTTAGATCGATGCTGAGTTGGAACACTCGACTTTCACGAACTTCAGTGTCAAGTCTCAGTTGTGCCCGATTCTCCGCCCAAGAAAATCTTTCTTCCCATGGTCTCGAAGATGTCATAAGAACTCTTCAGACCCTTAGTCTCCCACATTATCGTCTAGGAGAGCTGGTGAGAGAGGAAAGACTTGGGCAGGGGGAGACATACATCGTCGAGAGATGCGTCGATCAAAAAGGGAGCGTTCTCGCCGTAAAGCACCTCAAAGTAAGTAGCGAGGCCGACGACACATCCTTTCGTCAACGATTGCGATCTGTTATCTTGGAGATCAAAATCATGAGACACGGTCCCCTACGAGCGCACCCCAACATACTTGATGCTCGAGGATATGGCTGGAACACACCGCAAGGCCTCATCGTGCCCTATATACTGGTCGATTACGCCCCTCTTGGTACGATGAGAGAGCATATCAGCAGAGTCAAGCCACCACTTGACCATATCGAAATCCTCACTGGGGATGTAGCATCTGGTCTCTCTGTCCTGCACAGTTGTGGAATTGTTCACGGCGACATCAAATTGGATAATGTATTGGTGTTCCCAAGCTGGGACCGCCCGGCGAAGGCTATCGCGAAGATTTCAGATTTCGGACATGCTGTGATTTTGAATGAGAAGAGCTGCGGAAAAGGCGCCCCGGCAGTTGAATATAGAGGGACTTCGATGTATGATATGTATTGTTGTGTCAGGTTGTCATTTGTGATGCTAATTGTTAAAATCAGGTATAATGCACCAGAGGTCCATACACAAGACGAATACCCGATTGATCAGCAGGATTTGGCCAAATGCGATATATGGGCATTTGGGCTTCTGATTTGGGAGGCGTGCATCGAAGGGGATGAATATTTGTCTTATCTCACGAAGAATTACCTTATCCCGAATGATCAAAACGGCATCAACTGGGAATATCTCCTTAAGTACGCCAAGGCAGCAGTGCGGGGATCTTCTATGGGCCCGGCAATGTTTCTCAGGGCGGCCCTTCACATGACGTTACAGGATGTGGTTGCAAAGCGTGCCATTGATGCGCGAAGCATTCCACTATGCACCCAATGGAAGTAAGGAATAAATGGTTCTTATTTGCAAAGTACGACATCTGACTTTATAGCTCAAAACCTCTTTTGAATCTCCAAACCGATATGGCATTGCATTTAGAATCACCAACACCAACATACGAGGTACGTGCAATACTGGGTCTTTCATCGAGGAGCAATACACTTATGATATCCACAGATGTTTCGCTTAGAAAATGGTCGTGAAATTGCCTGGCAGCATCAGCAGCAAATATTCCAGGGACTCAAGCAAACGCATTCTAAGCGACTTGTTAAGGACATTGGTCCTGTGATATTACAGATTGCATTGTGCTACCATCTCGGCTTTGGAACTTCCGCAAGCCAAGAAGAAGCTTTCCGCTATGCCCAAATGGCTGCATCCGAGGGGCATGTGATCGCCAAGACCTTTGGTCGCTTGCTTGATCCCAAGAGCGATCCACCCCAAGAGGATCAAGAACCATACGTATCGCTAATTCTAAGACTACTTCAATCGGAGCCTGGCTTATCAGAAAGCATGCCTAGCCTTGTCAAAGAATGCTTCCAGGGAGATTATGAAGCGCTATGCAACATCTTAAGGCAAGGCGCATCCATCCACTTATCAACAATGGATGGCTGCACTCTTTATCACTGGTTGTTTCTGTTCCAAGATGAACAACTAATCCGAGATATCTCCCAGAGACTGTCCTCAAGATCAAACTCCACTTCCAACCCTGTCAACTACCCGTGTACCATGATACGTCATGTAAACAGCCAGTGGCCTTTGCAGTTCCTCGGAACCCCTCTCGCTTTCTCCATTTCGGTAAACTCCCTCGTCACTGTCAAGCTACTACTAGAGCTTGGTGCGGATCCATTCATACCTGTGTATCACGAGAGGCAGTTCTCTGATGCCGATCCTCGATCGCATTGGACGGCTTTCCATGTTGCAGCAAAATATCATTGCGGCGACATTCTGCTTTATTTGTTGAATCACACGAGCCAGCAGAGGCAGCAGTCCCTTACGCCTCTCGCATGTGCACTGGGCTTCTCGTCTATTTTAGAGCGTCTTGCGATGCACGGGTCACGTCATAGAAAGCAATTGCGTTTAACAATCGCTACTATTCAGAAGATCCAAACCCTTGAAATATCAACAGACACTGGCATGACAGCTCTTATGCAAGCCATTGACTTTCAAGACGTCGATGTCGTATCTGAACTTCTTCAGGCAGATCCTCGCCTCGCTCAACTCCCATTTTATCAGCCGGTCAACCAGAAAGTCTTCAATCTACCAATCCATTTCGCTGCCCAGATTGCTGCTCGAAGCGATGCTCTTGAGGCTCCGTTGATTCCAAAGCTTATCAGTGATCATGCCAGGTTTCTTGATAGCCGGGCCACCGTGCCCCGAGATAGCTTGGGAAGGACACCCCTTCACTTGGCCGTAACTGGCTCCTCAAACAAAGTCAGTGCCTGGATTATCCACCAGCGAAAAGGCCTTCTGTATGTTGAGGACAACTTCGGGAGGGTTCCCTTACACTATTGCGCCTCCGTAGCTAATTGTGAATTGCTGCTTTCACAAGGAGCAACTATCAACCACACTGACAAGCATGGCATGACCGCCTTACACTTGGCATGCTATGATGGGTCTACGGAACTGGTGCGGTGCTTGCTTAGTGCAAAACCTGACCTAACACTGAATAACAACCTTTACGGTACACCATTGCACTGCAGCGTCTTCAATGGATCAGTCGATACCGTTGTGTGTCTACTGGAAGCTGACGCCATTGTCAACGGCATTGACCAAGGTGGGAACACAGCCACCCATGTAGCAGCAAGGCTGGGACGGCACAGCATCCTTCGTATCTTGATGCAGTACGGAGCTGATGTTGAAATACACAACTTGAACAAGAGGAATGCCAAGATGATAGCTGCTGGTACGGGGAACATTGGTATCCTGCGTATCCTAGATCACGGGTGGGAAACCAAGGTGAACCAAGGAATCCTTAATCTCAATCTTGGTGGGAGAGCCATCGACCACCTATTACAAGGCGTGAGATCCGACCGGAGTGGACTCCCAGACTTTGCTTGGGAGCATGCTGTCCAGAAAGCAGCCACTAACCCCCCGGCAAACATCGAACCCAATTCAGACGATACGGTGGAGTCCAAATCTGCAGATAATTCAAAAACACATTCGAATCAGGACCAGGCATTCATTTTCCTTGAACAGTTCCTCGCTCGCTGGCTCCCAGATTTGCTTTCATGTTATCCTGAGATGTTGCGAATCAAGAAATTAACGTCACTGTGTTATACTACAAGACTCTGGCAGCCTGTTTACGCCTCCCGTTTGATCGATTTCTGGACGCGAATTGTCCTTGTTATAACCGAGGGTTTACAGAATCACAAATCGCCCGGTGTGATAGAAGACCTTCATCGCCTAGCCACCAGCACGTTAATAGACGAGCCGATTCATGACCTCGACGTCGACATATCCGGGCATAAGAAGGCAGCACTTTGGATAGCCACTGAGCTTGTGACACATTCAATCATGTCGGCCAAGCCTTACGAGATATATCCAGGACGAGTCATTGCTGATTTTAAGGACATGATTTATAGTGAGATTTTAATGGACCACCTGAAATCTCGCAGTGAGGACAAGCTATTGAATGTCTTTCCAGAACTAGATTTCTCTCAGTGGTGTACTGCAGAGGAGAAGTCTCAGGTTACAAGTTCCAGCTCTACTGGCCTCAAAAACATCGATTACCAAGCTTTACGTAAAGCTCTAGAGGGGAACGATGACTACGATGTACGTAAAGCTCTATATGAGAACGATGACGAAGAGTCGCGTATAGATCTACTTAGGAGCCTTGAGGGATTACAAAGGAATACAACAAGGGGATTTAAAATAGATAGAATCGGTAAGTACTTTAAAAAGCTTTAAAAGAATAAATTTAATAAAAGTTTCATTTATTATAACTTAATTTATTAATACTGCGTATATAAAAAATATAAACTACTTATTATTTCAAGGCACTATGGATTAGAGAACATACTTAACCCTAGGGCTTTACGGAGAAACGGAACAGTTGTTTTTTCAACGACCCTTAGCTTAATGTGGACTCGATTTATAAAATCGTTAGTTTACTCTTAGCGCTAACTGTCGTTTTGCTTGCAACCAGTAGCCAGTGAAAAGTCATGATGGATAATAGCTTAATTATTGTTTTAGCATGTGGTTTTAGATTGACTTTACTTTAGCAGTTAAAACTCGTGTGCCAGCTTAGGTTTGGGGAGTGTATGTGGCATACATAATATCTGAATAGCTTCATTATCAAAAGTACGACATCGGTCACCATGCATAATCAACCAACTAGCTTTTGTCAATGGTCACATGATTGAAAAGTGCTCTCATTTGAAGAGTCACTTCAGAATTGAACTAATCTCTCAAATATCTAAAGAAATCCTTGCCCAAAAGGACGTCCAAAATGGTTCAATCCCACATTAGTAACCGTCTCGTTAACATCCCCCTGATAATCCCCCTTCTGCGTCGTAAAATCCTCAATAACCCCCAAATTCTTAATACGTCCCAACAACAACTCCACAACCCTGTACCCAGCACCAGCACTGTATCCCGGCAACTCATGGCCGGCAAGCTGAACCTCATAGTACGTCAAGCCACGCTCATAACCCCACTGTCCCACAATACCAGCCTCACTGAGTCTTCCACCGTTGAACTCAGGATGGAAGGGGACGTAGAATTGTTTATCTTGGGGATAGGATTGGTAGCCTTGTTTGCCGTTCCATGTTACGTTCTGGAGGGCGAAGAGCGTGCCGTTGGGTGGGAGGATGAAGTCTAGACGACCTACGCCGATGATGGTGTTGTTTGTGTGCTCAATCACGCGCTTGAGAACGTCGGTTTGAGCAGGTGCGAGGGATGTGTCGCTGCGGTTGGATTTGGGATCGCCGAAGCCGAAGACTTTGTAGGGGGTGCATTGGTACCATGTTGAGTCAACAGGGGCGTGAAGAGCTTTCTTGACGTCTGTTCGGTTGAAGTAAACTTCCGCGCCAGGAGGAGAGTAGTCGCCCTACAAAGTTAGCATGATTCAAACGAGTGGGTGATGGTACTTACCGAGTTGACAATACCCAGCTGACTGTATGTAGTGGGACAAGTATCAGTGATGTGATAAATGTTGAAACAAGGGTTTTGGTCCAACGCGGCTGAGTATGCCCAGTCGAACATATCACAAGTATAGTTCTTGGTATCCAAATAAGGGTCTGGCAGAACCTCGAATTTTCCCTCAGGCGGGGGGAAAGTACCGTATTTCTCAAGATACTTGTCAAAACCGCAATGCTCGTGGGTCCAGCGCAGGGCATTCATTGTCGTCTCGTTAAGATAGAACAACTTATCCCAGTACTCGACGAACGGAAGAATAACAGCCTGTTGTTGCAGAGTAGCATCACCGATGATAGGATCGTTAATTGCTACACCACCAAGCTTATAGTAGTCGTCATCATCAGCAGTGATGAAAGCATCGGCGATGTAAGGTACGTAGAAGCCAGCGTAGGATTCACCGGTGATGTATGTGGTGAAACCTTTCATGTCAAAGGTGTCGATGAAGTTCTTCCAGAAGCCGGCGAATTGGAGACCGAGTTCTACTTCGTTTGTGATGTTGGGTTTGCCTTGGGAATAGCCTACTCCGACGGGCTGTTCGATCCAGATGACGTTTGTTCTGAAATGTTAGTGAAGCACAGGTTTTCGGTTGATTCGAAACTTACAGGTTTGTCCAGCTGTACGAGTTTGGTACGGGGGCGAGAGTACCCTGCTGCCACAAGAATGGACCATTCTCGGTCAAAAGACCACTAAGAGAACTACATCCAGGGCCACCATTCAACCTATAAAGTCAGCCCAGGCCAATCCAATTCAACTTCTCACATCACTTACCAAATCAGCACATCCTCAGAGGCATTGACATTAGTACTAGGAAAGAACCAAAAGAACAATTCCCTCTCCTCATCAGGATCTTGAGAAATCGGCAAAAGTCCAGCATAAGACTCTCCGACGTCAAAGTCAACTTCAGGAATAGCACTCCCGTTGACAACAAACTTTTCAGAATTCTTGTTCAAGAATTTAGACTTTGCTCGCTTGTTAAGATTGGGTTGAGGAACGGGAGCGCGCTTTTGATCATAGTTTCGGGGATGGGGGCGGTTGAAGGCTTTGATGGCGCCTTGGTTGAAACCTGCCTCGACAAAAGTGCCGAGGGCTAGGACGCTGGTGATCAGACTGAACCGCATGTTGGAGAATCACGGATAGAGTGGTCATGAGGAGACTTGAGTCAAGGCTGGGCGAGCTTTTATATATAGATGTTTGTATGGGTGTACAGTCGGTGCATGAATATTATGTCATTGGACTGATGTCACAGAACGGAAACACGGCACTTTGCATGCTCGCGTAAATGTCCAAACATTAATCAGTAGAGACAAAAACGGTTCGAACGGCATCTTACAGTACCCTTGCACCATGCCTGAGCTGCCCCAAGCGGAACAGCGTTCAAAAGTTCCGTCCCGGTAAGACGGATGATCTTTGAATTGGAGATGCTCAGACCTTCCTTTCTCGGTGAGCTTCTTCTCCAATTCTTGTTCCTAGCCCACTGTAAGATACTGAGAAGAAACAAGGATTGGCTCTTATCGGTACTGGATCTTTTGTTAGCACCAAATCAGGTTTAGCGGTGGGTTATAGATCGGCAGTTTTTGACCCCTCATCTCGGGATCTTTTGACATGTACCCTTGTTCCTTCAAGTCGTCATCGTTTTATTCACTGCGCAACCTGCGCTACAAAAGGACGAGTGATACCAACCGAGGCAGTGGACCTTATCATGTTGCAATATCTCTCTGTGCTGATGGATCCTTTGTGACCCAACATATGCAGTGCACCAATTGGACGATTCTAGACTCATATCCCCTGTGGCATATTCCATTTGGAGGCTATAGCCGATGTTGTTATAACCGGTGAGCCGCATACCAGCGTCACAGAATTGCAGTACAATCATTTATCGCAGACTTCGTAGAAAAGCCCAACAGAAATAAGATGTGTCATGATGTAGAAAACGCCTCCCCGCATGAGAGCACGCGTTCGGGGTCACCCGTCAAATAAACTTCCTTAGCCATCGACTCGTGTTCCAGAAAGCCACACCTTGGATCTCAGGGCGTTTTTAGCGCCCGCCAGCCTGTAATTTACCCAACCCAGGTGTGGCGGTCTCGGAAGGCTCGGTTAGCATGTCGTCATACCATGAGTAACGTTCCGCAGTGTTTGAGTTAAGGTTATTGAACACGATCTGAATCAACGGTAATTCCCCAGCCTTTGGAGTTTCTCCAATTGAGAATAGGGATCTCAGGGCGCCGTGTGAGTTTCCTTTTCGGTCAACGCGACGACAGAGGCCTGTGGTGGAACTGCGGTGACGCTCAGTATTCTCCATACATTGATGAGAGTGTGTCGCGCCATTTTTAATAATTAATCTATCAAAGTTGAGTGACAGATGGAGAGTTCGTTAGGTGTTTTACCGATATGACGAAGTAGTTGGATAGTCCAACTGCCGTCAATGCCTCTTTAATGATACGTGTTTCAGGACCCTTGTTCTCACCATAGGGTAGCAAACTTTATCTTCAGACGACAATGTATCTTCGCCAATGGGCAGAAATTATTGAAGAAAGCCTTACGTCTTGGTCCAGTTGCTTGATTCAGGTATCTTTGTAAAGTGCCTTCAATTTGTTAATACGGAAAGGTTAACCGCATCCAGATATTATAACCTCTCACTACATTCCGCTGCCCCAACCGCCTGCTATGTTACAACTCCCCATCTCTTAAAAAACTGGGTGTTCAATATCTCAGAGCACAACAACCAGAGCTTGAAAGTGGGCATCCTTTCAAACTCTCCTCTCTTTCCTTATCCACACAGCCCAGCCTGCATGAACACCAACCGTAAGTATCACAGAAACAACACAATAAAGCCAAATCCAATCAGAAACATGTCGTCCCTGTTGCTCAAAGTTGAAGAAAGAGGTACCAAAAAATGTCTCAGACAAGTCAGAAGAGTTGTTTCTCACAGCAAGTAGAGATCTCACCGCCACAAATGTCGCTGGCAGGAACGCCAGGGTAACCCATGCTATAGCTCTCATATCGGAACTGTCTCGAACTGCTGCCTCGGTTTGTCTCAAATTCATGGCATTGTCACGTTGTGACATGAGATTCTGACACTGTATCTGGTTAACTGACCCCATGTCACTCCATTACATTGAAGTTCATTTACTTACAGCTTGCATCTGCGCCTCTGCTCTCTTGGCGAGATAGACACTTCGAGATCGATTGTTTGTGGACCACATTTTCAAGGTTGAGATCTTCATCATAATTGAAGTATTTGGCTCCTTCCAGAAGTCCCCGTAAGCGTCAACGTTGGGGAGTCTATGATTCAACCGATATAGCCAATCAAGGAGACTCTCATTGATGTGACATCTCGCCTCGATCATAGCACACTCTGAAATGATTGAAGTTAATTTTCCTGGAGCGGCGTCAAAGTCTACATCTTGTTCATGGCGTCGTTCCCAGACCTTTTCGCCGTAGGCGTAGTGGTGGAGTTCTTCGTGACGTTTGTTACCGCGATAGTTCTTGTGCGTCCCTATCCTTTTTCCGACTGCATAGACAGAGTCTCTGATGAGAGTAAGATTCTCTACAGTTCTCTCCATGCTCTGCTCCATTAGGATGAGGGGCACCAGAAGAGGATGCCAAGCAATGAGTTTGAGCGCTTGTAGTCGATGGAGGAGATACTCTACATCAGTCTTGTGCAGCATATGTGCCATAATGTTGGTGGTTCTTCTGGTGGGAGAGTAGACGACGGATAGACTGAATTTAGCAAGGTTTGAATCCCATTTGTCCGGTTTGACAACGAAGCCTGTGGAGCGGATTGTTAACTTGTGGATCTGGATATGAACAGAATCAAGGATCAAAATATCCTACATACCGTTTGCCCATGATTGCAATGGGACTTCAAACCATGTGGGGGGCGTCTCCATTTTCTCATTATAGATGAAAGAATCTTGAAGATGCAGCAAGTCAAGGTGCTCCCGAAACCCTGTCCAAGACAAAGGGGGAGCATTGTCATTCTCCGTGTTGAATGGTAAGATCCTGCGAAAAACGGATTAATACTCGGAAGTAATATGGCGTGAAGCAATCTTAATTACGAGCATGTACTACGCACATTAACCTGAGAATTTCCTGCGGCCCATCTTCCTGGGGAAGCTTAGAAAAGGTAAGCGGCAGCCATCATAGAAGATGCGAAGATCATACTTGGAAGAACTCGGAAAGATCTGGTCCTCCATTGGACTCATCTGACTTGAGCGGGACATCAGTATATTTCATGTCCTTGTCATGCTGCGATGGAACGTTAACATCCTATGGGCTAGTTGGAAATGGACTTGTTGTGTATTTACTTCTCGTATCTCGATGAATCTTGCATCATTTGATCCAACGAACTGATCAAAGAAACTTTCCCGCGGATCGTTGGTAAACTTTTGCACCCATGGCTTGACACAACCTGCAGGTGAAATAGTAGGCTTTGCAGAAGTCATTGCAGAGAGACTAGTCTGTTGTAATTCTTTCAAAGAGGAAATCACGGTTTACAGTACCAGGCCTGTGATGAATAAGTAACAGATAGGAGATTGAAACTTGAAAGCAGCATCCTTTATCCTCCTTAAAGTAGGCTACAAGGCATACTAATTGTGGCAGTGCACTGTAGCTTGTCATCATGCAGAAGCAAATCTCAATCCCACCATCTTTGTTATTGTGTTTATTATTTCCACCCACTGTAAACTACCTCTAGATGCAATTTATCGTCATAAGTCCATTTGATGATGGGTGATAGTTTATAAAGATTAGTTGGACATATTGTAGTGAAAGCAGATTATATATACCACGGCACCTGAGGCTGAGATTCCATGATGTGCATTTATGTGCAATAGCGGTGGCCTAGACCAGGGCCTTTGCATCAGCTGAACCTCAGCCACGTAGCACGAATGTCTCACTACAACGCAATGCGGCATTTTTTACATTTCAGTAAAAAGAACACAGCCCGGCACTTTCACCGAGAAATATGTAGGCTGGGCCAATAAGCAGCAACTAATTCGGTTACTCCTTGGATTATTGTAGCCAACTGTTTCTTTAACAAAACCACCATCACACTCAAACAGAACTTCAAAGGCATCACAGAACTCAATGCTCGCGCAAATATAGTTACTAATCTCAACTACCTACCAATATGGCACCTAAAACAGTCCAAAGAACCTCTTATCCTTCTTCTTCTCAGGAGGATAAACAACAAGCCTATCCAAATCCGCCCCCTTGAAATGGCCCTTCCCATTATCAAGTCCACCAACAGTAATACTATTCTTACCCTTCTTCAAAGGCAACAACAAAGGCGTAGAAAGAATAATTCCCTTATGAGTATCCTTTTGGAACAAAGTGTGTACCTTGTCAGTGTCGTTGTTCACGACTACGCTGCTGATGCGTCGGACGGCCCATGTTCCGTTGATGCGGTCTGGTTGACCCATTGGTTGGTCGCCGAAACCCATGTCGTCGATGTCTAGGTGAGGGTGTTAGTTGAGTGATGGAATTAGGAGATTGGTGGACGTACTTTGATGGTAGAATGATACCCATTGATCGGTACCTTTACCTTCTACTTCAAAGGTGATTGTGCTGTCGTTGCCCTGGATTCCTGTTGCGATGACATGGTCTGTTCCAAATGTCTGTCCAAGTCAGTATTGCTCCCCAACTCTCTGGGGCTAAGCTTACAGCTTCTTGGAGGAATGCATCTCCTGCTAGTTTAGCCTTGCTAGCAGGATAAGTCTTTCCCTTGACAGGTTTCCATTCACCAGTTTTCCTACAAACGTCAGTCCGATCCATACCATCTGTCTTACTCACTTACACGTTTAGATCGTAAATATCATGCCAGACAACCTTGAGACTCTTTTCCTTCTCATCAATCTCGATAGGAAGCCAAACATTACGACTTTCCCAGATGGAAGGAAGATCCCACTGTGAAATGTCAGTTGAGCTCAATATGAAGGTGGAGAGATGTACCTGATCAGCCATGTAGAGATACGTAGTCTTCTTTGTCCCATTAATCCTCCAAGAGAATCCAGATTGGGTACTAAAAGTCCTCGTATAAGCCGGCGCAACAAAGAAAGGCTGCGACCAGGGTCCCTCGAGTTTATCAGCTCTCATAGCCACAACATCTATCCACATTAGCACAACCCCTCCTACTATATCTCATCACTTACTGTTAGGTCGATAACCAGTCTTATGGCTCATAAGCGTCCAATAACTCTTCTCCGTCTGAAGAATAGTCGGCGCCTCGAAATCATACTTGTTGAATCGATGCGTGACACTCTTAATGTCGGTGAGATTACTGTTGAACTCGCTCACGTATACATCTCGACCCTCAACGCGGTCGCCGTTGGAGTATAATGCGTAGGACTTTCCAGTCTTGTAATCGGTAAAGGCGCCGAAATCTTGGGACCAGTTTCCTAGTGGTGCGATGGCGTGGTTGAATTCGTATGGGCCAGCGATGTTGTCTGAGGTAGCGAGACCTTGGAGCAAAAGACTGTAGTTTCGATCGTCCGCATGCCACCACATCTACTCAATTAGCACCTCTCTACAAACCTTCGGTATTGCAGGCTCTTACATGGTACTTCCCAGTGTCCTCACTGTACAAAACCTTCGGTCGTTGAATAATACTCTCCGGCGAAATATGCTCATGGCCTTCCTCGGGCGTAAGCGCTAACCCGTGAGATTCCCATGTCGCGAGGTCAGAAGAACTGTAGACGGAAATACCACCGCCTTCTTCTTGTTCTTCGGTTTTGTATTCGCCGAACCAGAAGAATTTACCGCTGTCGCGATCAACACACAAGCCGCCGGCGTGGGCGTTGAAGAGGTTGCCGTCTGTGTCCTTCCAGCGAGCGCCGGGGACGATCCAGGCTGCGCTTGTTAGAGACGCAAACGTGAGGAGGGAGAGGATCATGGCTGTCAATTGAGTACAAGAGGTGAATCAATTGGTTACAGTGAATGGTCAATTGATGGACTGCAGAAAGTATCATGTTTTATAGCTGTCTCGGTACATCTCACCCCGAATCTCATGCGGCGTCATAAGTTTAATCAAGGTTAAACGCGGGGATAACCCCCAATCTAAGAATCTTAGCATGTCGATCCCCCGCTGAATTGGTAGACGCTTCAATCAGGCGTTTGCTTGGCGGCTGTTTACCCCGGACTGGAAGGCGGATAAATGGAATACCAATCAACCCTTGTACAATCAAGCTTAATTCGTGATGGGACGATTCTCGGGGGTGGCTGGGCCGTCAATAAAGTCTGGAATTACTACTGACTGTCACATGACCCAATCTGTACTGCGAGGTCAGGCTGTGCATGGAATTAAATTTATCTCTGGCTATCCACACCAGACTGAAGGTCCCCTCCATCCAATAACCTCCCAGTAAGATACTTCCAGTGAGTCCGATCAATATTCACGTTCAGAAAGGTAGACCAAATACCCTGTTCAGTAGAACAAACTGAAGCAGGGTCCGTGGCAAATGTGAGGAAGCACTGGTTGGTTGCAACGCTGTACAAGCAACCAGGACAACGCATACACTCAACACAACAGCCAACTTTGAGGTTTAGGAACATGAATGTTTGTTTGACCCGGTAGAGCTAGCGTGGCTTTGACACTCAATTTCGCTGCGTCAAAACAGATTCTTTGGAACTAGTTGTCCAAAGGCTTGTAGAAAAACGAAGTATCATGTAAATGACCATCCGCACTGGTAGCATAATTCGGACAAATTCCCCACTCTGTATAGCCAAGCTTCAGATAGAATCCCCTTGCTGGTGTATCTGATGCAGTATCCAACATAATCATACTCTTTCCCAACACCTCCTTCGCATACCGCTGGACAAATTCCATGAGCTTCCTTCCCAAGCCGAGACCTCTCTCATCCTCCCGGATCAGTAACTTGGCGATTTCAACTTTGTGCGCAAATGTTGCTTTCTCGTATGTAACGAGTTGGACCGTTGCGACTACTCTGCCTGAGTAGCGAACTAGGACGAAAAGCGTAGTTGTAGTGGTGAGTTTGGGAGATAGGGAGAGCCAGAATTCTTCGGATTTGGTAAGAGGGAGAGGCGCGTGAAAACCTAGGGCTGAAGAGGGAGGATCGTCGTTAACGCAGTGGTGCAGGAGGTTTGCAAGGGATGGAGTCCATTTTTCCAAGGCTTGGGGGGTGTTGATGTGGTGAAGTTCAAGACCTTCTGGCCAGGTGGTTGAAGAGAGGACGTCCATGGTGCTGTCAGTGCAAGGTTAGGGCGGAGTTGCGACCCGGTCAAGATATAACTGGCATCTTTGCTGCTTTTATACGACTGATAACACTCTTGGTCACATGTGAGTCATTCTATGGGTCCGTCAATTGGCTTATTCCCGCTGTTCCGCTTAAATCGCGCTCTACGAAGATATTTCACCAATTCGTCTTGAGGTTGGGAAAAGAGTGTACAATTGAAAAGCACAATGATCATAGCGGTAAGCCTTGGGTCAAAACACAGTCTGCCTCACTTTCACCCTTCGTATAAAGGGACCTGGTTGGCGAGGTCTTTGGGAATCCTTGGCAATAACACCATGATCTGCGTCCAATCAAGAGGGCACTTTTGAGCCTTTTATAGAGGCAGAGTTGAGGAGATTTCTCGTTTCATCATCAAAGACTACTGTCTCGATATCATTTCACTCGCCAAAGACCGACTGAAAGAAAAACGTCCTTGCTGATATGGTTGCTTACACGGAATGTTACATTGCCATCACTAGCATGAGTCATAAAACTATCAATGGTCGCCCAGGTTGTTGGATCAATTCTATTAATAACAATATATAGATCAATGGTGGAGTGAGAAGTTGGCACTTTCAGGGGACGTAGCATCGGGCCCATTTCCGTCTTGGCAGCTGATAAGAGCCTGCTTGATAAGATCATCTACCACATCAAAGATACAGAAGATATTAGAGTATTATCCGAAACTCTTGTGTTAAATCTAAGCCATAATTGTGGACTTGCAGAGTCCAATTATCTTCTCTTCAACTAAACCTGCTCTTAAGCGGTCTGTTCTTGGTGCCACAATTATACCCAAGGACCTTCTCCCAAGTATTTCAATACTACTTACTTTACTAAATTCTCACCCTCACTCTACCCCTGTAAATAGTGTCGATGCAAGTAAGACCCCACACGGCTAGGGCTGCGACTCTAGAACTGCTCATATCTCCATCCACTTTCATTCCAACCTCAGCCTCACCCCTCAACAACCACAATAATGGCGCAAATTTATTCTGATCGGCTCGACAATAAGTCCTTTCGTCTGGCAACCGTCTCGCTCGCAACGCGTCCCGATACAGAGACTCAGGTACCAAGCGTGACTCTTGCAACGCACCCTCTGGGTCCAGAAATTAAGTACAATGCGTTGTCCTACACTTGGGGGCCACCGCGAGGTGCCGAAGACACCGGTGATTTACTCCCAAGCATCCTGTTGAACGGCCAGATTTTTGAAGTTCAGGCAAATCTCTACGATGCACTCCTCGAGCTCCAGACTACATGCCCGGAAACGCCTATCTGGATCGACGCCCTGTGCATCAACCAGTCCAACCAAACCGAACGATCAACTCAAGTCTCGGTTATGAACCAAATTTACGGAAGCGCCACTCGTGTCATCGTTTGGCTCGGAAAAGCCACACCCGAGTTAGAGGCAGGTGTCAAAGCAGCTGAACGCATCGGCACAGAATCCGTCCCTCATACCCTTCGCATGCTAGGTACCCAAACCTGGGATTTCAGCAATGACTTAGCAAAAATGCCCGAGAAATACGGCATGCAACCTATCGACAAAGAAGAAGCGATCGGATTATTGACGCTCTTCACCTGCAACTATTTCACACGCATCTGGATGATCCAGGAAGTTTCCCTTGTCAAAGACGTTGTTGTCCTTTGCAACAGCACTTTCACAGCCTTCGAATGCCTCGGTTACACAGCTGTATTCTTGCACTACAGCGGTTTTTTCCAAAATGTACTTACTTTCGTCGCGAAGGATAAGCCGGGGATTGATATGAATAACGATATCAGTATGTTTGAGTCTGAAAGAATCGGACTTATCCGCGAGTGGTGCAAAGGTGAAAAGAGCGAGTGGGCGGAAGTCTTAAAAGCTCTCGACTTTGAGGCTGGGATTGGACATACCCAACCTAAATCCGCAGAGATGATACTCCTCAGGTTCTTGTTCACGGCGGTTGCGTTCAAGTCGACAGATCCCAGGGATATTATTTTTGGGTTGGGCGGTATCATGAAACAGATGGCTGCTAAGGATGGGCTGGCCTTTCCTTCGGAATTTGAGCCGGATTACACGATCGATCCCAAAGACTTATTAACGGTCGTCGCAAGAAAGATCATTGAGAAGACAGACTCTCTTGTTTATTTGGGTCTTGTCAAGGATCCTTCTGTACGACAAGCTCCGGGTCTGCCGTCCTGGGTACCCAACTTCCCACCAGCACCCTACAATAGTCTCTCTGGATCGGGATTTCGATCGATGGGAACTCTGGATGCGTCTAATTACATTCCTCACAATTCGACTGAGCGCGTCTTCAACATTGATGGAAAGATCCTTAACGTCTCTGCCTTTTGTATCGGCAAGGTCGAGAAACTGGGCGAGGTCTTTCTGGATGCTATGAGAGGCCAACAGAAGATGAATACCGATATCCTTCTCAGTATGGATCAGATATACTCATTTACTGGTCAACCATCAGACGAAGTTTTCTGGCGTACCCTAATCTGGGACACAGACTTCACAAACCGACCTGCCAAGAGTATCCGATTGGAAGATTTCCAAATGGCCATGATGCAGCTTTTTGTGCGCGCACTATCAGTTGGCCACAGACACGCCCCGTCCTCGGAAGGAGGACAAGCGCTAGTGTTGGACGCCATCAACAACATGACTTACCTCGATCAGGTATCCGTCAAGTTCCCATCCAGTATCTTTCCCAGTGTCAATCTGATCAAGTCGGTCTGCACTAGTCTCGGCCTTATCCCGAAAGAAGAGGTTCACCTTACCGATGAAGAAGCGCAAATGTTGACGGCGACGGTTTCGATGAATGCCATGCCACCTGGGACTATCATTCTTTCAACATATGTAAATCATAGACCGTTCCTTACTGATAGTGGGTATCTGGGCATGGGTTATGAGTCGGTTGAGGAGGGAGATGAGATATGGATTGTCAGAGGCTGTCCTACGCCTTTGGTTCTAAGGAGGAATGGAGAAGAATTTAGTTTGATTGGGGGGAGTTATGTTCATGGGGTTATGAAGGGTGAAGCCGTTGCTGCTAATGTTAAATGGGAGAAGATCCAGATAGTTTAGAGATAGAGTGGGTACAATAGATAAAAGAGGACAGTCATTTGGTGCTCAATTGTGCCAAAATAAATGTCATGATTTACGGGTAAAATCATCATATCATATGTACAAAAGAGGAGTATATCAGGGAAACGATAGGCGGAAGATTGTGTGCATCCATAAGAGGAAATAAACTGGATCACCAATGTTACACAATACCATGTTGGTTCGACTCAGTACTACGCCAAGCATGTTCACATAAAAGAACGAGCCTCGGTACTTAGTGCGCGCTTTCTTTTTTCTTTCTTAATTTCTTCTTCTTTGAACAACTACTTTAAGGCTGATTAACACAATGTCACACTTCATGGAAGCACGGGTCAGTCAACGCCACAACGTTCGTTCAATCAATCAATTACTAATATGGTATATAGGACGATAGCGACGCCGATTCATCAATTGGCGATGATGTGTTCGTATCTTCAAATTATATCATGCCAGCAGAATTAATGAGTTTGCCCTGCCAGTTCCACCACTTCCGTCTCATCAAGTATTCTCGAGTATCGCAAATTCCATGGACGCACTTATCACAGTGAGAAATATGATTCCGAATACTTCGCTCCAAATGATGAGCGACAGAGAGACTCAATGGACATCACGTAAGACTCCTCAATCTCTCATACAGTGAAGGTGCTGATAGAGATGGACCTAGACATCATTCTCTGACTTTACTGTTGGATGGAAAGCTCACTCTTGCTCCAATCAAAGAAGGTCCAATGGTAGGCTTTATCATGCCCTCCGCCATTCTGATACTAATACTGTCTAGAAAGTGCTTGATGTGGGCACTGGTAGTGGTGAGTAATATTTGAGTCTACACCATAGACCCTCGCTAACAGCTACAGGTATCTGGGCAATGTATGCACCTACAACCCTTAACTCATTCTCTTTACTGACTTATCAGCGACTTCGCCGACGCCTACCCCTCCTCCACAGTAACAGGAACAGATCTCTCGCCAATTCAACCTACCTTCATCCCTCCGAATGTGCAATTCCACATCGAAGACGCAACTTCACCTTGGACCTTTCCCCCCTCTCACTTCGATCTTGTTCACATCCGCTATCTCATCGGCGCGATATCTGACTGGGGTGCTCTGTTTAAAGAGGCCTTCCGTTGCTGTGCTCCTGGTGGGTATATTGAGTCTGCTGAGATTAATCCATTGTTCGTAAGTGACGATGGAAGTATTGATAATGTAGAGGCTTTTCAGACATGGAACAAGATATGTATGGAATGTGAGGGTGCTTTTGGGAGGAGTTTGTGTGAGATTGGTGATGATGTTGGGTTATTGAAGGGCGCTGGGTTTGAGGAGCTGCAAGTTACTGACTTCAAAGTAAGTCTCATAATATCCCAACTATCCTGTTTCTAACAGACGGTTAGATGCCTGTTGGCGGATGGGTGAAGGATGAGAACCTCCGACGAGTTGGACAGTACCTTCGTGCGGCTATCGAGAATGACCTTGAAGGTAAGTAAGTCGCTCTGGAATTATGCAGGGTGCTGATAAATGTAGGATATACTTTGATGACTTGGGAAAAGGTCTTTGGAACCCCTGGTGATGAGTATCAGTTGTTTTTGATGCAGATGCGAAAGGCGTTGAAGGACAGGAATGTTCATGGATATATGCGTGTTCGATTCATCGTGGGGAAGAAGCCATAGATCATTTCTCAGTTTCTCTGGGAATTTGACACTCTTTATTCAATGTCATCGGTTATGTAAATCCACAAGGTTGTTAAAGTTTGATATGGACTGACAGCGTGGTTGCCATCGGTAGGATCAGGAAATACATTTTTCCTGCTATACCCAAACAGTCATGTCTGCTTACATCTTACCTCTTATCGTTGATCCTTCTACGTTAGCATCACAACTCATCACCATGACCAGAGCCGCCGGACGCCCCAGCACTTCTTGCAACGTTTGCAAAAGGCAAAAGGTACGAATCAAAAGAGAGCATTTATCCGATCAGAAGCTAACTGTAAACTGAAGATCCGCTGCTCAGGTGACAGGCCAAGCTGCACCAGATGCGCCAGACTGAAGACCTCGTGTCATTATAACAGCGGCGGAATACAGAAGACGTTGCGAGAAGTCGATAGACCGATAGGTTGGAGAAAGAGCACATCGTCATCCCGTTTCTCCAGTACCCCGACCGCTGCTGGTCCTCAATATTCTCAAAGCGATGTTCTCCAGAACGGCATCTATCATGACATTCCCCCATCGCTCCTCAACACTCTTGTCAACCTCTACTTCACAAATGTCTATCAATCCACCCTCCTATTCCACAAATCTACTTTTCTTCAATCTCTCTCCAGAGGCACTGTACGACAACATGTTCTTCTCAGCATCTGTGCATGGGGAGCAAAGTCAGTCTCCCCTCAAAACCAACACCTCGGCTAACCAACTCCAGCTTTTATCGAGACGATAGCGGCAAAGCAACGCTTAAAGATCAAGGTCTTATGACGGAATGGGCCAAGAAAGCAGGTAGCCTCGTTTTCCAAGACGCGGAAGATCTAAACGATGACAACATCGTTACACATTGCAGTCTTTCTCTCTTTTGGCATAGTCAAGGATCTTGGAGGATAAGTTATCTCCACAAAGGTAAACCTCTCCCCTTCTATCTACTTGTCTACTAATTCCTCTCAGGAAACGCCTCTCAACTTCTTCACATCATCGGTACCGGTCCGAATACTCCTACCCTTGGGTCCGAGATACGTAGAAGACGGTTCTGGGCATGTTACTTGATGCACTGTTTCAGCTCTGAGAGGCTGTTTCGATTCGAAGCCATTGCTGATGTTGGCAATTTACCGCTGCCATGGCCTGAAGATAGCTTTGAAGCTGGGGTAGCACCGGATGGGGTGGCGACTATTGAGAATGGAGTTGATACGGGCAGTATTTTCGCTGAGTTGATACGTGGCTTACATTTTTGGTACCTCAATTTGTCCGTGAGGCAGACTAACATACTGACGTCTGAAGGTGTACGGTTGTTTCTATCGTAAGATCAAAAAACACAGACCTCAATGCCCGTATCCCGCAGATCTTCAAAACCGAGAGCGAAATCTCGGCGTGGTGGCAACGAGTACCCAGTCACTTGAAACTTGACATTTCTACCACCCTCGCTACAGACCAAAGCAATCTGGCCAAGATTCTGTTAACGAATATCGTATACCATCAATCACTCTGCGCCCTCCATTCTTCCATAGTACCGCTCTTCTGCTGGTCAAAAGGCGATAGAGCGTACTCATCAGCACGACAACTATCTGCTCAAATCGCATTTGAACACGCGTGTACAATCTCAAGCCTCATCCGAGCTGTTCTCAACAGTGGTTTCCATATCAGCAGCATGCCGATATTCGTTGCATACGCAGCATATTCGAGCTGCGCTGTTCAAATCCCTTTTCTTTGGTGTTCTCAACCTGAGGTCAAAGCTCAAGCTCAACTCAATGTTCAGACAAACATGAAGATGATACAAGAAATGTCATCATACTGGAAGTTGGCTTCCCTGCTCGTGAGTTATATTTTACTAGACCCTGTCTTGATGCCAATATATTACAGCAAGTCTATGTGCGATGCATTCACGACGTGCATAAAAGCAACCCACCAACCATCTCCAATGAACCTAAATCCGCGGATGTTTCTGCATTTTTAGAGTTTGGAGTCGAAGGGGACCTTGCTAAAGCGTCTATTCTTGAGTTTACGGGGATCTTGAGATCCAGTAATGGGGGCTATGTAAAGCCTGGAGAAGAGAGTCGTGATCTGACAGCCAATTCTGCGTCCCAGCAAGCTACTGCCGAAAGCGACAGAACTCTGACTACCTCACCTCAAGATCTTCAACCATCTAGTTTCTCAGAAGTGGCTTATGCTCAGCAATCCAGATTTCCTGAAAATGCGGGTAACGAATGGCCAACATTTGATGTGTTCAACTCCTTGTTGGATGCTGATATCACAACTTTACTGCCCATGGACGATACTCTCGATCTCTCAGCTTTTGACTTTAACTTTTCAACTTGGGGCTCGAATAACACATAAACCCAATCCCAATTTACTAATGACCACCAAACACTCACCGCCAAACTCAAATACATCATGAACATTTTTCTTTCTCGAGTCATACACTTATCGCCTTGTCAGCTGACCGGTCCCAAGCCCCCGATAAAGTTAGGTGCCAGACCCACTACCTTCCACTGTTTTCTAGCGCATTAAGCCCCCGAAGATAATCCTCAAGTGGACCACGTGGGCCTGGAAAAGCCACTGCCAGGTACCTGCACCTCAGGCACTTGTCAGCAAATTTTTTCATGATAGCTTCATGTTTGGGTTTAGACCTATTCAAGACAAACGCCACCCACTTTTACTATCTTTTCAAACACCTTTTCTTTCTTTCTCCGCAAACTCCACGATCTTTACATCTCCACGTTCTTTCACTATCACTATCGGCATTAGAGCGGAAGAGAAAATGACAGAAAAAATGAGTAACTTAGCGCTGCCATCGAGCAGCTTACCGCCACTCTTCACTCTCACCAAACAAACCGAGTCAGACATTTTCAACGCCCTTCACTACCTCGCGACAATCTACTGTCCCCTCTCATTCCCTTTCTCTATCGAACTTGACGATACGAAACACGTTCTTGCGGAGCCCGTAGATTCAGGTTATACATCCGGCAACGAAGACGATGAACCAGCTCAAACTCCATCATCCATCCGCGCAGATCCTTACGAGAAATCTTTTGTGGACAGATGGTTAACCGGTTTCCTCTCACGAGCGGAGGCTCTTGACGTTTTTGAGTCAGAGGAGGGAATGCAGCGTGCGCTGGATCAAGCGGCGTATATTTTTGAGTCACTATTCGCGACCGCTCTGGATGAAGATGATCAGAATTCTCCATTCCTTCGACAATTCACGTTCGAGACTGAGAAGGACAAAGTCTCTGTCTCGTTGAATGATGGACTCGCTGGAACAAATGACTCAGATTTCGAAGATGTGGGCCTTCAAAGCTGGGGCGCCTCCATTGTTTTCTCAGAGATGCTATGCACGACACCAGAACGATTCGGACTTACGAAATTGTCGCCTACGGAACATAATCGGATTATTGAGCTTGGTGCTGGCACTGGGCTTGTCAGTCTTGTTCTTGGAAAGTTGATTCCCACTTTGGGTGTTCAAGATTCCAAGATAATCGCTACGGATTATCACCCAGCAGTTCTCGAGAATCTCCAGTCAAACATAAGCATCAACTACTCAGATCCTTCACTGATTGAAACGAAATGCCTCGACTGGGCAGACTTTTCACTCGATATGCCCTTCGATGTTCCAGCCAATATGCTCTTTGCGACAGATGTCGTGTACGCACCTGAACACGCACGCTGGCTACGCGATTGTGCGACAAGACTTCTTTCCGAGGGAGGTGTTTTCTGGTTGTTGGTTACGATACGACCTAATGGCAAGTTTGCCGGTATTGGCGATACTGTTGAAGCTGCTTTTGCGGAAACGGATAGACCGCTGGGTAAGGATGGGAAGAGGCTTGATATTTTGGAGAGGCAGAAGTTGGATAAGAGGAGTGGTGTTGGGAGGGGTGATGAGAGTCATTATGAGCTTTTTAGAATTGGGTGGGCTTGAAGCATAGAGATGCACGAGATATTGACGGAGGCATAGAGCATAGAGAAAGACATAGAGCGGTGGATTAGACGCATGATAGAACGCCCGATAGATTAGATGAGATGCATGATAGACATGACAATAGACTAGACACAAAGAACGCGATGAATTACAAATGTTCTGAAAAATCGTATATCTATCAGATCCAAAACTCTAAGTGTATAAAACTCGCACTAACCAAGAAAATGCCAAATCTCGCAGCACCAAACTCCCCTCTCACCACCACTCACAATCCAAACTTATCCACTGTCGTCTCGTCTAATTCTCCTTCTTCTTCTCAGCATTCTCAGCAGCAGCTCTCCTCATCTTAGCAAGGGTATTAAAAAACGTGCTCAGCGAAAACCCAATCAAACTAAAGAAAACAGGCCAATACTCCATTGGCACAAGCACTTTCGCAATGGTTATTAGAATGGGGTGCATGGCGCACATGGCTTTGGTCATAGGCACAAGACCGGCTTTGACGGCGCCTTGGACTTGCTCTTTTGTGCGTGCGCCGGCGATTATGGCCATTGAGGAGAGATAGACTGTGTTTTGGATGGGGAAGAACTGCACTTAGTTAGTCTAACAATTCCACCACTACTATCTCCAGTTTTCCTTTATGCATCAGTGGGGGGAGTGACTTACAATAAACATAGTAACAAGCTGCTGCAGCAACATCTTGCCAGGCAATTGTTTTTGCGCCAAAGTCATCAGAAAATGCTGCAGCGGCGCAGCGATACAAGCTCCATAAAACGCCATCTGTGGAACACGCGAAGTAATTGTTGGGCCGTAACCAGGACGCTGATAAGCAAAGTATGAAGCGATAATTTCAGTTAGAGCCGAAAGGGATCCCTGGGTCGCCATTTTTGTGCGGAGGGGTTTGGATTGGAGTTGTTTGAGGTAGGACTGTCATTGTCAGTATTGGTAAGATAAAGGGTGAAGGTAGGGTGTACCATTAGCAGGACTTTTGGGTCCAGAGCCGACTTGGTGGGTGAGGTTGTGAGAGATGCCATGATGAGTGGTGTATTTGGTTTGCTTTGGTAGGGTGAGGTGAAGTGAGGTGTAAATTGTGATAAGTTGTGGTGAGAATGAGATGAAATGTGTTGTTGTGATGACGATAGGAGAAAGGAAACAAAGGAATGCCTGAGGCAGAAGCGAATCCAATCAAATCAGCCGTATATATCAGCCGCGGTCCTCGGTCCGAGCTTCCCCTCTTGGCGGAGATTACTAAGGCTGTCAACGGGAATAATAAAATGAGGAATGCAAATCGCAATTAATAGGCCAAATGATTGATAGTGAAAGGGGATATAAAGAATCTGAATGTATAAATAAATCAAGTCGGGACAGGAAGTTGTTGGTTGAAGAGGAGAATTGATTCTCGGCCGAGTGTGGAGAGAAGCATAAATTACGGATCCGGGGAAGTTGGGGAATGGGGCATTTAGCCAGATGCCTCGGAACAAGAGATCTACTCTTCTCCTCAAAATACCCCTCTTAGATCCTTTTATGCATCTAACACAATGCGGCAGGTAATAAATCTTCTCTCAGTCTGTGTTGAGCAAACAACTATATTTTTTTTCCAGCCAGCCCGTCGTCGTCTTATCTACATGTCAATGTGGTGATATAGGGTATGCAGTAGGTTGACGAAGTCATGTTACAATCACGGTAGAAATCTTCAAGTAGAACTGGATGGTCCCATGGATGTCGAATCAGACATTGGGTATGTATTTCTCATGCTATATTCCAGACACTTTTCGGCTGCTTTTCACTTGGGGCCAGCCACACCATTCGAATCATTTGTGAAACGGTTTTCACCTCATATCTATCGACATCTATCTATGATGAAACTATATACTAGAAGACCTCCCCTTTCCAGAAGTCTCCTTAGCCAACCAAGCCTTCCACCCCTCATCCTTAAGAATATGCCTAACCCTAGCCTCCAACCACTCAGTATTTCCCCAGAATCCCCACGAAGCCTGGAATCTACACCAATCCACAAGCGCAGTCTCCCAATGCCTCACAAGCGTTTCCCAACTATAATCCAAAGGCTCCTTCTCCGCAGGTCGTCGACTCAGAAGCGTCTCATGGTACAGATAGAGTAAAGCCTGTTCACCTTTGTCCATGGCCATCTCGTGGGGAAGGGAGGGATTGTCGGTTAGCATGTCGAGTGGTACGGAACAGGTGAAGAGTTTTGCGAGGTCACAGACGCCGAGACCCAAGCCGACGTATTGGAAGTCGACGAAGGAAACATCATCGCCTGAGTCATTGGTGAAGAGGTTCTCGGACTTGACGTCGCCATGAATAAGTGTCTCGAAAGGTCGACCGGTGGGAGTGAGGAAGTCGGCTACTACTTCAGCAGTAGACTTTTCCGATCCTTGGAATGGTGTGCACAACGCTCCAGACCATTCAGAGTATGTATCACCACAGAGAGAATCGTACTCCTTTCGTCGAGTAGCGAGATACGTGTATCCACCATTCAACCACAATTTGGTTCCACCAGTTCCAGTCTCTCGTCGTTTGAACTCTTCCAATGGAGGAAGAAGGTACTCGTCCAAGTTTGCGGGAATAGACTTCCAAGAACTGCTGTGAAATCTGGCCAACCATTCCAAGGCGGACTGAACAGCCCTGGGTCCAAGATAAGCCCGCTTTCCTCCCTCGACAGGAAACTTGACTCTCAAATCCGTCATGATCGTAGCAGTAACATCTTTCAGTTCACCACCATCACGCTTCGCCTTCCAACTAGAGGTCATACAATGCGCAACGGCTGTATCATCCTCCAAGTGCGGAGCAACAAATTCGTAGAAATACTGCTCAACATCATAACTCAGAATCTTTCTCAAATGGCCTTCATCAGTAGGACCAGGTGGCGGCGCAATGAGCTTCAAGATGAGGAAGAAGGTGTTGTTTGAGCCTTTTGCGTGCGCGAGATGACGGATTGAAGCAGCGGCTTTGGAATCGGTTGGTCGTGCGGTGAGAGCGCAAATATGACCATATCCTGCCCAGAGAGTTTGAAGTTCTTTGAAGGAAGTGATTTCGAGACCTAGAGGGTCGAGGAGAACCTCTGCGACGGTCTTGGATTCTGTCATGTTGGTGTTTGGATCGTGAGTGACTAGGAAACGAGCTACGTCATGAGGAAGTAGACGGGTCGGAATAACATCTCGGGGTGGATCGGGTCCATTGGAGTCAAGTCCACTGGGGTCAGGTCCGCTGAGGTCAACGGTAACAGGTGGGCTGACTGTTGATTCCTTCCAAGGAAAACTCCAAAGGGCGACGATGACACAAAGTATCAAAGACAAGGACCAATACATGTTGGATGATCTGATACTCAATCTGCCGAATAAAAAAGAGGGAAACTCATTCGAGGGAGAGGGTCCGTGGATCAGTGGGTCATTTGCGAGAGGTAAAAAAGGCGGTGCTCAATTAGCGAGATTAATGTTGTAGGGCTGAATACAAGCCGCCTTCAATCCTCCTTAGCGGTGAACATGTCACTGATGGAATGGATGTAACGAGTGTGGATGTAAGAATCAAAAGGCAGTGCAAGAGTCTGCCTCCCCTTAAATTTTTATTTTCTAGAGGCCGCCACATGCCTATATCAGGCAATGTCCGGCTGCCTTAGCGGACGACCTGCCCTATAAGGACAGGAGTATTCAGCTGCGGCTTTTAAGCATAATGGGCGCTACCAATGGGGGATCATTCGCTACAGAACCGAATGGCACAGGTACAAGGCTGAGTCTTGCGCAGGGGTATTTCACAGGGAACATGGCAGTGTTTCATTGGTTGAAGGTTTTGAAGGATTTCGAGCATGGGAAGACAAAACAACTGTAATTTCCTATTTTTCGGGGTGATGCCATGAATGCCATTGCTATTTAACTGTCCTCTTTCCTCGAGATTTATCTTCAACTCAACCTCATCAGTTCTATCTCAAACAACTTGACTTCACCAACAGTCACACCCGGTCAGATATACTCAACATGAAATCTTCCATCGCCCTCGGCCTTCTTGGCCTCACGCCCTTGGCCTTCGCCGCACAATCAACAACCGCATACAGCACAACAACCATGTTCATCCCCCCAGCCTACACCGGCAGCGCAACAAACATCTACGCCTCAATGATAACAGAAGACCCAACCAAAACACTATACAAACTAGCCTGCCAATCCGACGTAGCTGCAACATCATACTCGTGCAAAAACGACTTTGACGGCGTGACATACACAGATTGGGGCGTCGCTCGTGTAGACGTAACCCTCAATTCTACATCTTATGGTTGCGCTTTATTCTCGGACAGGGCTGGTGTTACGTCCCAGACGGGTTCCGCGGCTCCTGAGATCAGAACGCTTTCTTCGTCGGAGAGTTCGTTGTGGATGACTGCTGTTACTATTGTGGATTTGAAGAAGAGGAAGACTACTGCGCCACATGCTACGCAGACTAGTAGTAATAGGATTTGTAAGAGGAAAGTCAGGGAGCATCTGAACGGTGGAGGTGATGGTGGAAGCAGCTCTGGTAGTACTGGAAGTAGTGCTGATGATGATGATGGAGACTCTGGATCGCAAATCAACAAGAAGCCTAACAATAACAGCGACGACTGTTCAGCTGCTTCGATCTTGTCGTTAAGTTGGGCTGTTGTTGCTATGGGTCTTGGTGGTTATCTTGGTTTGAACTTGGCTTAAAAGTGCTGGGTAGTTAATTTACTTTATGAACTCCCATCGGTGGGAGACTTTGGATGTACTTATATAGAATAATCTCACTAGCGTATACCATTTAAAATCACACTTCTTTTATCTCATCCAAGCCCACTTCATAACCTGCTAACAACAACCAATGTTCTTTCAATCCTCTGTCTTGTTCCTTTCCTGCTCTCCACCCTCACTCCGCAGCGTCGGATTTGGTTTAGCCTCCCCTATCCTTTTGTACATTCTCGCTTCATATTCGTCCAATCGAGCTTGTGCGTCGGGAAGAAGGAACTCCACGACTGTCCTCCATAACCCTCTTTTTGGTGCCTCTGTCTCTTGCGATGAAGTCGACAAGACTGAGGTGCTTTCAAGCTGTTCAGTTCTCGATGACTCTTCGCTGAGAGCCAGGATCGTACTGCCTTTGTGACGAGGTACCGTTGACACAATCAGGGCCAGGAAAAGAAGGTGGTGGTAGATGGCAAAGCAAAGCAAGTTAAGCTTCATGTTGGCTTTAAACTCAATTAGCTAATACCCTTCAAATCACCTTTCTCTTTGAACGTGACTGTCAGCTCGTAACCTGGGTCGAATGGGGTGAAGCAACAAAACACATCTATGTCTGAGATTGCACCTTTCGATCTTATTATATGCCCTTTCAAGCCCCTTGCCAAGTGAAATGTGCCACCTCGACAACCTTTAGCATGACCCAAACAAGAAATCGCCGTCCTCTGATAGCTGTCTCAACGCAGAGGTATTTGGCGCTCACGTCAGTGATGAGGAATCCCAATCTCACTCCGTAGAGTTTTGTCCAGTGAGATGTACCACTTCCGATTATCCCTTAGCCCTAACTATTGATCCCGTCAGCATAACGTTTGCTTACAAGGACACGGTATTGGCTCAAACGGCCAGATGTATGCTTTAACTGGTTAAATGACACTGTCTGATTACTATTCAGTTCCAGTGGTTGGCTTACAGCGGGCTCTACTGGCCCATCCGTTAGTTGTAATGTGGTTTCACTGCAAAGAATACCTTGCTTATGGATCTTGACTGTCACCATTGCGAAACCTTGATTTTGAAATGAACCACAACGAGATGAACAACCTTCCGGAAGAAATGATTTGTTAAAGTAATACATACTCCGCTCTGAGACTTATCCGTACTACTGTAATACTTGAAATCCAATGCTGCTTCCGACTGGCCATGGTTTTCAGCCTGATTACATTCCCTGTCTTCTCCAGGTTGTTCTCGGGCGCGGAAAAGAGTATAACCGATGGAATGAAAACGACAAATCCGATTAGGCTTCCGTTCCAGAACTCACCTTGATCAACCATACGCGACTTAAATGGAGGCATATAAGAAGCAGCATCTTGCACTCCGTCCCCAATGTGGAATCTGCGCGCACATCATCTTCGGGTATGAGAGGGTAATAGCAAGTACGATCACCCAACTCTTCTCTTCGTACACTTTAACATAGCCATCCAGTCTACGGCAACCATGATTCGTCATCTTTCAGTGGTCGCACCCGACCCTTTGCTTTCCCAACGATAAAGCACAAGATGATCGACGTTGATGGCTTTGGCTTATGTCGCTCCCCGAGCTGCGAAACATGCGCTACGAAACCAGGCCCAGAGTTCGTGACAATCCACTTTGACTGTTACTCAATCTTTACCAAAGAGTGTCATGCAGATATGGATGGGCTCTGGTTGCGCTCTGCGTGCAGGTTTCCTTGGCGAGGCGCTCAACCCTTATACCTATCTGGCCAGAAACCCGACTCTGACGCGCTAAGAAGAGCGGCCGAAATTTGTGGTTTGCCTATTATGTGTCGGTTACCGCGTGAGCTGCTCGACATGATTCAACGTTACTCCAGGTATTCATTGTTCTGGAGATATATCTCGACGGTGCAATTCGCTTCCTCTGTTGCAGGAACAGCTCCCAAGCCACTCATTTCCTTCGAGCTAGATCAGCTTCTCTCATGGAAACGCAATGAGTATCCAGAATACGTCACATCGGAGACGCAGCTCCCAATAGTAAGACTGACGATTGACTCTGATGGGATCAGCCGAGTGGAACGCCTCTCTTGTGCACCGGTCTTTTCGGGAGAATGCAGCAACTCTCATCGGACAATCGTCCGGGATGTATCCGATGTCGCAGGAGTCCAAGTCCAAGTCAAGGTAAGAATTGATGGTATCTCATGGAAACGCCTACTTACGTCTTCAAGGATGGTTTAATGCGTCTCAAACTGCCAGACGGAAAACCCGCACCCCCGATATGGAACACCCCTGCGCCGCCGGATTTGGCCTCTTGTAAAGCTTATGGCGAAGATCATCTCTTCAGGCAGCATATACATAAAGCCTCTGGCCCAGATTGCTTTTCCTGGCAGCACTTGCATGCCGTTGAAGTGGACAAGATAAGAGGCATAACCTTTTACTTCTACTCCGACGTGTTTTCTGGCATTCACTTCCACTATGAGGAAGAGCCATCTGCCATGGATGACAAATACGAGCGATTCACCAATAGACGCAATGAAGAGACTGTTTGGATCTACTTGCCTATCCCCAAGAACGATCGACTGCTTGCTCTTGACGTTCGTCAAGGACGGCGGATGGGTATGCATATCCTTGCAAGAACAGAACTGGTCGGCGATATCATCATTGGTCAAGATTTTTTTGGTCCATTCAAGGATCTGGGTCTGGGCAGCTCTCCTCCTCGGATTATAGTCTATAGCGAGCCCCCAGAGCGAGCCCCAGTTACCATCTTCGGTACCTACTACAAACCCCCCTACCAAGATGAACCCCCCAAACTGTTCTCACCCCAGAAACGCAGTGACATTTTTAATAAGGCTCATCCCCTTCGTATTACGTCATTCTTCTCTTGGGCCCCTCTGGACGATATCTCATCGACCTTGACCTTTAACGAACGGGACACCGGATTATGTAAAGGAATTATGTTTCAATACCGGAACGGTGGATGTCGGACCGTGGGACAATGCCGTTGGCATGTAGACTTAGCCATAAGAGTTGAACATCCACGCGTATTTCGGTTCAAACCTGAAATGCATCCGTCGCGCTCGAATGTGCTGTACCATTCAGTACGAGTGGCGTTCCAGCATTCAGAAGGCGAACAAGCCGAAGAAGGTTGGGAGTGCCAGCCACTAAAGGGCTATGTTGCGTTCTGGTTTACGGATAGAGCGTCTTACTTGACTATAGAAGGGGACAAAGCTCATCCAGATATGGACAAGGTGTTCACAAATGTATCGTCTGACCAGAGCTTGCACTTATAGGAGACAACATCAAATAGTGGTTCTTGTTCAATATGCACGAATTACGTTAACAGGTAAAGAGTTGCTTGTAAACTCAGGGTTTAAATTGTTTCACCTAGTACCTCATGGCCTTTTCTGTACTATGAATGCTTGTCTACAGGTCATTACAGCCTCTCACCTCCACCGTCAAAGTAAACTCATCTCACTTCACGATACTACCACCTTAAACCCGACATCATGCCACCACTCTCACGTAACCACCGTCAACACCCTGAAAAATCACATTATCAACCCATCTTTGTAAAGTAAATTCTTGATGCCCTACAGATATTCTTGATCGTTGCAAATTCACTTACAAAACGCCAAGTCCGATCTTCGATCCGGACCCGTCTTCCCCAGAAAACCCTTTGATGATCACTTGGCACTCAGGGTTTTGATGTGATCTTCATACATATGAGTTCCACATGATGGATCTACGTGAAACCGTTGAGATCGGAAACATGAGGACCCTTTGACAGGTCTTGGTATTGGATTTGAGGTGGATTCAGACTGTAGGTATAAGATGGTTGAGTGCTGGCAATATCGACAGCCTTACATCGCCGCAAGATTCTTTGAACTAATTCATTTGCGAAATTGCATTGCATAGAAGTTTTATGGAATTGTTATGCCTTTTCGTTTGTGGCTGACTTGCGTTGAAAGTTGAGAATTCCGAGTTATGATGTTTCTGTCTATGCCGAATGCCATGAGACCAGAACAACTTGATTCAACAACAAGCTGTATGATACACTTGGTATTTGCATGTTACGACCTTGTAGTTATATGATTATAAACTACCATCCTTGCGAGGGAGATCGTGATCATAAAATTCTGTCTCAATTGAATCAACGATGAAGATATCGTGAGATTGAGAAAGGCCGAGGCTCTTATAACGGACTTTATTTGTAGGATCGCAAAGTTCAAGAGTCAAATGAGTTTTTGCCAATCTTCAAGTACTCAGTCTTTGCACGTATCCGAGAGGACATGAGGTCTAATATGCGCTGAATGCACTCTTCGCCATGATGTAAGAATCACTGGCAATTAATAAGTCACTCAGACTCACCAGTCAACCCGCTTCACTTCATATAAGTGTCAAACCCGTGCTTTTGGCATGTGCGATTGAACACATAGACCATAGGTCGTCATTTTAACCTCTCCCCTCCATGGTCAAAGTAAGCTTATCCCCACCCAATCTCACGATAACATCACATCACCTCAAACCCGCAACTCAATCCGAAGTGCATAACCCCACGGGGCATGACCCAAAACAGGGCCGATAACATGCATAAATGACTCTCCCTCCCATCCATCCCTCTCATTCATACCATGACTCTGTTCCCCAAACAAACAAACCGCAAACAATCTCCCTCGCGTTATGTCCATCCGGCTTTCCCAAAATGGACATCCGCCACCACCGTTTCACCTAACCATGCTTCACTAAACTGACTAAAAAGCGGTAGAATAAAATACCACGTTAATCCTGCTTTCACGCGCGCCATGACTAACGCACAGAGAACCCTTGCCAAGTCTGTTCTCCACTGTGGATTATTCGGGGTAATGGAGACGAGAAAAGCGGAGGACTTGTCCGGAGATCCATATTTATTGCTGCCTGTAAGCCTGTACACTATCACAGGGACGCTACAGTACGGAGAAGAGAAGGGACGAGATTGGGGAGGGATCGGCGGACTGTTGGTTTATGGTGTCTGTGCATGCGACACAAGGGTTGCTTCAGTGGATATTGTGGGAGAAGTCGGGGAAAGTTGTAGATTAAGTGCGAGCGCTGTAGATACCGGTCGGAGGTGTAAGTCGGAGTAGCAATTGAGCATCAAGTTGGTACACAACCACAAGCCAATTGAAGTGGTGAATGATGGACAGTCACAATCAATTGAGAATATTGGTAGTGTAGTACATCTATTGAGTCCGAGTCTATCCAACTCTATTCTATACATCTTCATAGAAGACATCTAAACAAGGGTATCTTAATAAAAAAGCCATTTCCAACAGAAACCCCATAACGACACCATACAGGTGTTACCAACTCCTACGAATCGCCTAAGACTTCTCAGAGTTGAAGCCAGACTCATCACGGACAGTGCCGCTCTCCTCATTAGGCTTGTCCATCATACCACCCCGACCAGCCTCGTCAACAAGACCCAATCGAATAGCCTCGCGCTCAACTTCCTCATGTGTAAGGAAAGGAAGCTCCTTGGCAGCCTTGACGTATGAGATCTTCTCGACGTAACCCTTGGCGAAGATGATGTCGATTTCCTCGAGAGATCGGTTGGCAGTCTGGCATTTGTTAGTTGGTGTAGAGACAGAGTAGTGGTGGGGTAGCTTACCTCGGGGTAGAACCAGTACAGGATGGGGAAGAATGTAGCGTTGGCGCAGCCAAAGAACAAGTATGTTCCCCAGTGAATGTTGCTGATCATGATAGGAACAATCATGACAATGACAAAGTTGAACAGCCAGTTGGTGCAGGTTGATGTAGCGTTGGCCTTACCACGGGTCTTGAGGGGGTTGACTTCAGCGGGATACAACCAGGGAAGAGGCAACCACGTAGCACCGAATGAAGCAATGTAAGTGAACAATCCAGCAATAGCACCCTTGGAGATCTGAGGCGCATTGGTACCAGGATCACTACCACCGGGAATCAAGAAACCCATGGTGAGGAACATGCTAAGCATCTGTCCAGCTGTACCGATAAGCAACAACTTGCGACGACCAACCCGTTCAATAAGGAACCAGGAAGATGTAGCAAAGATGGAGTAAACAATCATGTTAACACCACCGAGCAGAAGAGCAAAGTTCTTATCGCCAAAGATATCAGTGCAGAGAATGGGGAAGTAGTAAATAACTGCATTGCAGCCACCAACTTGTTGCATGAATTGAGATCCAGCTCCGAGAAGCATACGTCGGAAATGCTGTGTCTTTCCACCGGTGAACAAAGCCTTGACAGGTGTAGACTTGGAAGCTGCGAAACCGGAAGCACGGATAGAATCGACGACTCTATCGCGTTCAGCGCGTGTTTCATCGCTGTCGATCTCGAAGCCTCGGATAGCTGCGATGACCTTTTCAGCTTCCTCGTGGCGGTCGTGAGTGAGAAGCCAGCGAGGAGATTCAGGTAGCCAGACCATGCCGAGACAGACGACGAGTCCGAAAACGACTTGGAAGGCAATTGGGAATCGCCATGTAAGGTCCTGAGGACCGTATGAGCAGCCGTAGTCGATCCAGTATGCGATAAGAGTACCGAAAGCAATGATACCACCTTCGATACAGATGAGAAGACCTCTGTTGCTGGTGGTAGAACACTCAGCCTGGTAGGTAGGAATAGTAGAAGTATTAATTCCGTTACCAACACCAGTAATTGTGCGTCCCACGACAAGTTGCGCAAGAGCAGAATGGCCCTTGATGGCAGTAACCTGGATAATAACACCAAGAATCATGATCCAGCCGCCCAAGATCATAGCTCTTCGGCGACCAAGCAAATCACCGATCCAGAGGATAAACATGGCACCTAGCAAACATCCAATCTCGTAGATGGCGGTTACGAAACCTTGCATGGTGCTGTCTTTTGTCTCGGGGAAGTAGTCGTGGAAGGGGTCTGCGTCGATAATGCCGGACATGACACCTTGGTCGTAACCGAAGAGGAGGAAGCCGGTTGTTGCGACGGTTGAGATTGCCAGGGACAATTTCTTGCCCGTTAGGCCTGCGAATGTGGGAGGCATGGTGGGCAGTTCCTCTGTTCAACAGTGGATTGACAAAGGGAGGGTATGAGGCAGCTCTCCTGGAGGTGTTGACCAGATGAAGTGACGGGAGAGGCAGACCCTTATATAGATGAAGTTCAGAATGTGACCACGCAGGTATACTCCACAAGTAATGATGATCATCAGAACAAAGTTGACCGTTACCAACAGACTCCATATCATGTCTCCATCTCTTTGCACAGACAATGCATCTCCATCGCCATGTGAGCAAGCGGAGCAGTGGAATCCACTGAGTCAAGTCTCCCACTGTATTCCAGCGCCAAGACCACTGTAAGTGACCCCTGTAAATGGCATGGTCTGGTCCAGAGGTGAAGGCCTTACAGGGCCAACAGACAGTGCGTCATTCCGTCGTGTGCCGGCATCCGACTTGTCTTTTCAGATTAGTTTTCGGAGGATATCTTTATTCAGTAAGGCCGAGGGATTCTGACGTCAAGCGGCTGAGGCGCTTCGAGGAAGGATTTAGTCTACGGGAGTTGTCTCCTTTGGAGGGTAGCAGGGGATAATTGGAGGGTGGACAGGGCAAGGCAGCCTGTAAGAAATGCAGTGGTGGCGATCTTCCCGAGCGGCAGAGACATTATTGGTTGGTGAATTTGTTAGGTGCAGATAAACATGAACATTCGAGTCGGCATGTGGGAGATACAATATGAACCTCGGTTTCATATCATCCGTGCCCAAGAAAACAGCAAGTGAATGCACCTGACGATCCCTCCCTAAATCTCGCATATCCCCAGAACCCTTCTCTCCAGACTCAAACCCACTGAATTTAAAAAACTGGCGAAAAAAAACAGGACCGCGGGGTTCTGACCCATTCTTTGTCAATGACGATCTTTGCTTTGAGAGGTAAATGGAGCGGACACTGAACAAGGGGTCGGTCCACAAGTTTCCATTGCAAAGGAACTATTGTTTTGAGAAACAGGTATTTTGACAAATTGGATAAAAGTTTATGGTGTTTTATTGGGGGAAGGATTTGGGAAGAGATTTTTCGGACATCGTCCTTGGCAGGGCAGTAATTACAGGGTATTTTACAGTGGGTTCAAGTTGCCAGTGGAGTTGAGTTTGGTGGTGCATGTTATTGGTGCGCAAGTTTGTTGGATCTTGGGGATAAGGTATCTGGGGAATATGTCACTGACAGACGCGTCAAACAGTTTATTCTTGTTTCTTGTTAATACCTGTAGGATGATATTCAATTGTGATGAGTTTGAATGAAGTTGTGAAGTTGAGATGCCTAGAAATGCACGTCGTTATTCTGCAGTCTTGGCCACGGGAGATCTTCAGCCACTCACTTGGCGATCTATGGCATCTACAACCACCAAACTGTTAAACACCATCACCATTCAGCATTCAAAATTAACATTCCCAATTACAATCACAATGTCCCGAATACAATCCCATTTTGCGACGGGAATTACCACATTCAGTAACCGTTCACTGTACCCGTCAGTAGCCTCCAACCGACACCGGCTCCCAGTAAACTCAGTCTCAGCCGCCGATCGCGCAATTAAACTCCCGGAATCCTTTCTCGGATTACTTGAATAGGTCTTGCGGTCGCTTACATTAGCCACCATTTCATCCTTCCGCGCGTGTTTACCTGTCCTTCCCGTAGTACTGTAGTCCGTTGTGCACTTACTCAGCTATTACAATCCTTAAACAATGCTCATATTGGACCCCCGTTCTTGGCTCTCCACAGATCAATTAGATCCTACGGGTCCCCTACGGATAACTTGCCGCCTGTGTTCTTGGCAAGCGTCTATGCGGGCATAGCGAGGGTTTAAGACCAGAAAGCAGTGGATATGCCAAGAGGGAGTTTGTTAACGTTACAGAGACAGAGAGAAAACTCATACGATATTGAATAATGAATTTTTTATTGTTACATTCAATCGCTGCCCAACTCGTAAGCATCTCCATATGACACCAACATTTAATGTCGTTGTTATAAGTGACATGCGACCCATATCTGGGGTCTCCAGTGCGGGATACTTTTCGCCGAATTTCTCACCGAGAAGGGGACTCTGCTTCTCCAGATTCTCGTCAAGTTTTAACGAGAAATTTTGGGTCTGGGGTGAAGCTGGGGAAAATTGCCACCGACGAAGCGAGATCGACGAGAATATTGGGTCGAGATTTGAGTATGAGAATTGAAGAGATGAGAAATTGGATAAATGAGTGAAGGAATGACTGCATGAGTAAGAGTTGGCGATGTTCTGGAAAAAATTGTGCGTATGCGACCGTGGTGTTGTCGTGGTGTTATCGTGGCCTTTGTTCTTGGTGTTGACAATTGACGATGCGCATTAACCATGGCTTGAGGCTGTCTTCTACCACGATGCGAAATTAGTGGCGCGACATCCCTATTTATAATGGGCGAGATGGTATAATGAAGCGACAAAAAGTCACAACCATTCATTTCAATCGGTCACAATGGTCGTAAATGAGCGACAGTCGCCTTGGTGGACAATGGACGATGCGTAGCATGGCTCAATGCCTGCTCTCAAGACCACAATGCGAAACTCACTGGTTCAACATTGGCGCTTACAATAGGCGAAACGGAATAATGAAGCCCAAAAATAAGAACAAAAACGGTAAAGAGGAACAAATGCGACAGCCGTTAAGTTCAATGGATCGCAGTGGGAGGTGAATGGGCGAAGGCCGCAGACAGTGATGAGGGCATGAGGTGCTGCCTTGCGCTTCATCGTGCAGTGCAATTGGTCGAGGCACCTAGAATATCAGATACTTCTACATCTGCCTACAGTGTTAACCACATTTACATCTTCTTCCCGTGCTCCGGAGAACGTCTTCTACCAGCATCATCGCTTCCTCCTTCACACAAGCGAGTCAAAGAGCCTCATTCTCACCATAAACACCAACACCAAACCACCATCATCACTTCAAGATGTCACAACAACCTCACGGTCCACCTTACATTCCTCTCCTGTTTTCTCCTCCACCCGGTCTCCCTCCACCTCCAATTCTCCCACCCCTCCAACACCCAACAATCCTAACCGAAATCGAATTCGCCGTCATCATGTACTCAGGCTCCAACTGGAAAGTCGTCAACATGGACCGCAACGGTCCTCAAAAGAACATCATCTGGCGAATTCCGGGGAGCAACAATTTTCTCGCCAGAGTAGTCTGCGCCCAAGCCTACGGGGAACTCAACCGAGCAGTCGGTCCACCTGGAGGTTCCAGCATTCGAGCTTTCGTGAATAATTGGGAGGATGAAGTTACTCTTTCTGCTGTTGCTTGTTGTATTCGGGTTAATGAGGATGGGAAGGTTGAGTATGTTCCTGGAGGAGTTAGGCCGGAGAGGCAGGAGGAGTTTGTTCCTTGGTTGGGAGGGACACTGGGGTTTGATGTGGTGGATATGTCGGACTGAGAGAGGCTGTCCAAGGGATTGCATGGGAATGGGAGATGTCACTTGATAGGGAGATGGTACCTGGTAGGCAGCGCTGAGCGACGGTGGTTTGCAGTGCCAGAAGCTGCTTTGTTCAGCAAACGCGATGGTCTTTCTCCGCCGGCATAATAAACAAAGACTCTTTACATTCTTTATTCTGCTCCTGCATCACAAACATCTCTTGCGTAAATGCTCATAAATTCGCCTTTCCTCTCTGCGGCTAGTTCTTCTTTCTGCATCTTCGTATCATTGTATCTTGCGAAGGCGATACTCTATACTTTCACATCTATCCTCAACACCACCACGAAACCTTCATCCACAATGTCGCATCAAGACTCTGAATCCGATGGTAGCACCTGCCCCTCCAGTTCTTCATCTTCAGATTGCATCTCTCCCACCAGTCCTACACCTTCACATTCCGATGGGAGCATCTCTCCCTCCGACTCTACATCTTCGGATCTCGATGGGAGTGTCTCTCCCTCCAACTCTATATCTTCAGAGGATTCATGGGACCTTCACCATCTAGGCCACGTTGAAGCCATTCCGATCGAACACGGTGGTATTCTCAAGGTCGTCTTGCGCGCTTATGTTGAGCATGTCGCCGGATCGTGGGTAGTACTCAATTGCAATTACCACGGTCCTGATGACGATATATGCTTCAGGATCCCCGGCCCAGGGAATAACTGGATCGCCTGTATCACAGACCATAGGGCAATGGATGAGCTGAGGGACATTATTCGGTCGGACAACACCAAAGGCTACAAATACCACTGGTACAGTAAGATTAAACAGGTGGGAGACACCGTGTATCAGAATTTCATCATCGAGAGCTATTTGGAGGGCGACAAGAAGGAGCGGGTTCCTGAGGGACCAGAGATGATTGAGACTCTGGAGGAGAGGTTGGGGTTCATGGTCCTATGAGAAGAGGTATTTGGGAGTCTTCACGTTCAACTGGGGGTAGCGATGGATCTAGAGTATAGCTGGATTGGAAGCACCTGTGGGAGCGTTTCATATTGACGACAGGAGGGATCTGACTCTAGAGGAGAGGTTGGAGTTCACGGATGAGGAAGATACATTTGGGGGTCTATAGATGAGTGTAGATGGATCCAGTGAAGGCACTTTTGACAGAAAGGCTCGTCTGAGACTCTTGCTTGTTTTACCTGCCTTAGCAACGCCGATTTGCAGTGCCAAATGTCATGTCGTTCGGGGTGACAGTGCAAGCAGCTGTTATAACCCGTTCTTCACGAACGCAATAAACAACACTCCTTGCATTCTCTGCTCTCCTCTGCCGCGTCACAAACTTACCTTTCGCATCAATCCACCTTCTTCCTCCCCAGACTCTTGGTCTCTCCAGATCTTCTATTCGCATCTGAGCATCGTTGTATCTTGTCGAGGCAATATTTCCATCCCATACCTCCAACACACCACCACGATAATCTCGTTGAGAATGTCGCAGCAAGACTCAAGCTCAGATGGCAGCATCTCCCCCTCCAGCTCTCAATCCGAAGACCCGCCGGAGTGGTTCGTTAAGGGCATTGACTGTCATCATCGCGGCCATCTCGAGGCCATCCCCATCAAACACGGAGGTACTCTCAAGCTCGTCTCCAAAGCTTGCGTCGGTTACAATGACACGGAGTGGAACGTTTTCACCAGCAACCGTTACGGCCCTAAGTATGATATCTGTTTCAAGCTCCCTTGCCCAGGCAATAACTGGATCGCCAATACGACAGTCGGTTCTGGGTCATCAGCTGAGCTACTGCAGCTTGTCCAAGCACGCGAACCTAAAGGCTCCAAATACAGGTATCACCGTTACTACACTTTGATCAATGGACTGAGGGTGACTGAGTCGTTCATCTTCGAAAGTTACTTGGAAGACGAGGATAGGGAGCGAGTTTCTGAGGGGTCAGACATGATTCCGACTCTACAAGAAAGGCTGGGCTTCGATACTTGCGCGATCTGAGTGAAGGGATATTTGGGAGTCTCAACATCAAACGCTGGTTCTTAGCGATGGATCTGGAGTGTAGATTAAAGGTGAATGGGATATCACTTAATAGGTAGATGCTCAGGCAGGCAGCGCTAGGTGACAGTGATTTGCAGTGCCAAAAGCTGTCGCGTTTGGGTGAAAGTGCAAACAGCCCACGCTTTATTATTCACAAACAAAATAAACACTCTTCACATTCTTGTTTTCCCATACCACAGTCTATTTTACATAAATCAGCTTACCTCCCTCCAGCCTAGCCCGTCTCTCCAGACTTTTGCTTCATATCTTCAAATCCCATCTTCGCATCGTTGCATCTTGCAGAGCGGACACTTTCCAACCTACTCCCAACGCACCACCCGATAACCACAATGTCGCAGCATGACTCCGAATCCGAATCCGATGGTAGCATCACTCCCTCCAGCACTGCTTCTGAAGACTACCCACGCGAGGTATACGTCGAGGGCCGCGTCTGTCACTTTCTTGGCCACATCGAAGCCATCCCCATCAACCGTGAAGGTACCCTCGTGCAGGTTCACCACGCTTGGATCAGAATTACCGACCCGCTCGAACCCGAATTTTCAGTCTTGAGTAGCAACCCGCATGGCCCCAGATTCGATTTCTGCTACAAGCTCCCTGGCCCGGGCAACAACTGGCTCGCCCGAACGTCTGACGATACCGACGGAACGACTGAGCTATTCGAGACTGTCCAGAAGTATAGCACTAAAGGCTATAAACTTCACGTATACCAGGGTCTGCACATGCATTCTTCTTCGTGGATTATTGAGAGTTACCTGAAGGAGGAGAAAAAGGAGAAAGTTCCTGAGGGCATAGAAATGATATGGGATCTGCAGCAACGTCTGGGCTTCGAGATTGGGGATATGTATGGAAGGCATTTTCGGGATAGACCTTCAAAGTATAATGAGTTTGGAAGAGAAACGGCAATGGATGGAGATGAATATGATGATGAGGATGAGCGTCTGGATAGGGGTGAGTATCTGGATGAGGATGAGGAAAGCTATGAGGGAAGCGATGAGGAAGTCGAAGACGAAGAGGATCAGTATGAACATGAGGAATCAGTACCGACGATAGGAGCGATCTGGCAGAGTCTTGCTTGAGTCTTGCTTGTCTCTCGCTCATTTCGCCATTCTTCCACAATGGATCACGAAGCGTCGACATTTTCGAAGGACATAAGGACAGACCAACTGCTAGACGAATAAAGGAAGTCGCCAATGATGGAGTCGTTGCCTAGAATACCTTAGAGATAGTAGTCGTGGTCAATGCTGCCTGCGTACCTTCCCAAACAAACACTGCCATGCCTTCCCAAATGAACAAACACTGCACGTGCCTTGCTCATATTTATCTTACCCCTCCGATCCTGTCTTTCTCATCCAACATCAACTTTACATCCACATCACCAACTCTTTATCCATCGTCATTGTACCATTACAACACACATTCGCTTCATACATCACACATCATTTCATTGTACAATCACAACACACATTCGCTACAGACATTTACCCAGTCATTCTCACCATGGCCGACCGGAACGACTCCGATCACGACATGACACCCGCTCCTGGGCTCGAGGTCAAGCCGGATCAGGACTCCAACCACGAAGCTGAGCCCGATCAGAACGTGGAATCGGATCGAGACATCAAACGCGAGAGCGAAAGCATGGAGCTTGACTCTATTCCTCCCATTCCAGAGGAATTGATATCCAGTGAACAACGAACTCCGAGACCCGAGCAACAGGCCGGTTCTGCTGCTCCAGAGGACACTGCCATATAGGATGCAAGTCCACAGTCAGAAAATGCCGGTCCAGAAGCTTCTAGTCCATACCCAGAGGGTGCGGATCCCGACCGAGACTACCCCGAGGCCGCTCTTTCGCAAGATACTTCTCCATCGAACGATCTCCCACAGTATGCTCCCCCACAGAATGATCCCCCACAGGATGCTCTTGAACCGGATGCTCTGGCACTGGATGCTCTTGCATTGGACGGCTTCCCAGATGCTCCCCCTATGGATCCTGGTCCGTTGGTTCTTTCTGATTCAGACAGTAGCCCACCCCCTGAGATTCCGATCGATCCTAAATTAATGAATCCCGATTCACCGATCGCAACGATAGAGGAACCAGACGAAGATTCTTCTCGACGGTCCTCTGTACAAACCAATGTTTCACTTACATTCGATGGGTCGGACCCTGCACGAGATACCACAGTTGCAACCACCGCTCCTCCACAGTCCCCTACACCGCGACCTATGCCGCGGGTGGGACTACTCCGACCGTTAGCGCCCCGTCCTCCATGGATGTCGCATAATCTGCCGATGGGTCCATCGGATGGAGTGTTGTCCTTGGCGTCTTACCCTCCAGGGATGCCACAAGATTCTCAGGTAGGTGCATCGAATGGAGTATTGCCCTTTGCGTCGCGTTGTCCAAGCATGCCACATACTCTTGCGATGGATACATCAATCGGACCATTCCCATCAACAATCCCACTTCCCCCGGATACGGTATACGATCCTCAGAGAGATACAGTGAGTCGAGTGTTGCCCTTTGTGCCGTACCCTCAACATATGCCTCATACTCATGCAATGGATACATCTGCCATACCATTTCCATCAACAATACCGCGCCCTCCGGATATGGTGTATGATCCTTAGAGAGGTACATCGAAAACAGTGCTGCCTTTTTTGCCTTATCCCCGAACCCAAATCCCCTTGGGGCAACCCAACATTTATGAACGGCAACAAGGCCTTATTCAATCTGCGCAGAGACTCATACACGAGAACGACTTGGTATTGGATAGGGGGGAATCCATTCTGCAAGGGGCATGGGACCACCTTGAGCGGCTAGAGAACTCTCAGCCACAGCAACAAGAGGGTTTCCTTCAGTCAGGCGTTCAATCAGGAATACTAACAGCTTTGCAGATACCGGGCCTTGCGCCAACGGTTCCTGTACACTCACACTCGACACCAAATGGTGGGCCAACGAATGGACAACAGCAGCAACGATACCCTCAGAATGGGGAGTCATTGACAAATGAACAACGTCAACAACAACCTCCCAACCATACCAACCTTCGACAACGTGGGACTGCGTTATCGGATTCACAACATCAGCCTCGAGGGGACAATGCTCACCAAAACGAAGAGAATGGGAGGATCATATCTGTAACCCCACGCCGCGGTCCGCCGTTAGACCAGGTAGTGCGTCGACTGTCTCAGATTGCGGAAGATCAGGAGGATGCCCCGTCGAATTACACTACATCTCCATCGGGCCAAGCCTATACTCCGCAAGCTCCAGCGGAAGGGTCGTCCAACGGGCTACCCGACCACACACAGGAGAACAATGCCCACCAAAATAGGACCGTACCTCCTGACATGCCTATCAACCCGTCATTGGGCGAGCTGCCCCGGGTCCAGCAGCAACCTGCTCAAACGAATGGTCAACAGCGTCCTCGAGCGAATGGTCAACACAATAGGACTTTGTCCCGGGGGAGAAGATCCCGGTTCGTTGAACACTTTGATGACGATTCTCAAACAGATGGATCAGTAGCGAACGGTGCACCTCCCAATTCAGTAGCGCCCTCTGGTCCAACATCACCCTCAGAGGAGAAAGACTCGGAAGAAGAGCTGTGAACATGTTGTCCGCTGAAGCACAGCGCTCTAGTCTATCAGAACAAGTCTACGGAACTCTTCGCCATGGGTACTCGGTCGGCACCCCGAAACACCATATCTTGGACACAGTCTATTTAGCAGATGAGAGGGGGATTCTTGAGTGAAGTTCTAGACCAGGATTAAGAATCGGTTTATGGAGTCTTGCGCAGGAGAGTATCTTTGAGGAATCATGGCATTATTGTTTGTATGAAGCGTTACATAGCGATTCGATAATTGATCAAGTTGTATCTTCATTATTGTTGCTGTTACTTGGGACTCAATTTGGCTGGCAGATGGTGACAGTGGTATTATCTTCCAAGGCATAGGCTACAGAAATAAAGTAGCCTGCTGACCTAAGGTGATCAAATTATTTCACCTCTTATACTATCGGCTGCTGGTTCTTCTGACACCCTGACGATAGTTCAGGTGCCTCCTCGCGTAATTCACAGTTCACACAGAAGTCGCAGACGTCAATAAGCAAGCAACAAGACGTTCTCTGTTCTTCATCATACCAGTACGTAATTCTCAATCAACGCTATGAAACAAATCATACCCTCATATCGCTGTTCAATTCTGACTAGCACTGCCATTCCTGACAACGACTTTTACCCCCGTCTCTTATCACGCTTCGATGTCCAACCAACTTCTACGCTTGCTCATTCTTTCCGTATCCGGGACGTCATGCTCTGGGCCGCGGGGGGGGTGCGATATGACGAAGCTATAATGCCGTCAACAAAAGCCATCAATAACAGGAGCAGTGAAGGACACTGACTTCTTAGAAAGAAAGAAAAAGTATTGAGACGAACAGCGATGTCCTCCGTCAAAAAGGTGTCTGCGCAACGCAACGAGCTTATCGATGAGAGTATTCCTTGGAGTCAGATATTGGAAACCGTTGTCCCTGATCCTCTGGGCGGTAAGGTGACGCCATTCCATGGATTCGACTTTGACTTCAGATTCCGTATCTCTGACATGTCTGACCGCAGAGACAACATTTTCCGAAGGAAGCATCGTTATATGCAGGACTCCTGGGTCGCCTCTGATGACCAAGGTCGAATCGAGTGGACAGTATTGGGAGTGCCAAGATGATGCCGAGGACAATAGCGAGGATGAGGTTGTAAGCGCCGGGGATCCCCATGGCGGCCATGGTGATCATGACGGTCTTTTGAATGGAGGTGATTTGAACCAATATGATGGGAATCAAGATGATGGGAATCATGGTGTTGGGAATCATGATGATAATAGTGACTGCGGTGATATCAGCGATGGCGATGTCGATGGTGATACGAGTGCGATGTTGGAGAGAAGATGAGGACCAGGAGAAAGTCCCGTTGCTTGGTTGATGAGGTATGCGACTTCCATGCGAACTGTGTACTGCGGAAGGAGGCATCAGGGTATCAGACGGATTGACCGGCAAGAGCATTAGGGACGCAATAATCCGGTCACCTCAGGCTGATTTATTTCTGTAGCCTAAGCCTTAGAGGATAATTCTGCTGATAATCACCTAGAGAGTTACCTTGATGATCAACTGATAGAACTGGGCCGTCTCATGGTTGATGCAGTTATGTCGCTGTCCACCTCGCATCAGATCCAAGCTTCAGCGATAGCAACCATTACTGAGAAGCATTGGACAATACACGAGGTTTCGCTCGAATCAAACACTTTTTAGTGATACAAGCTCAAATTCCAAGTCAAGTCGGAGCGAGAGGGCGTTCTGTCTGGAGGATTTAGGATGGTCTCAACCATTCCTCCCACCATTCAGTAACTCCCCCCATCAATCCACGAATCCTCGTTTTTCCATTAACCCAAGATTCTCTTCGCTTATTTAGCATTTCAGGTGTTCATTCCAATCATTTGTCTCTGCTCTCGTACACTCATGTGTCAAGAACGTGCTCTTCCCCACGTATGGAAGTCTTTGTTCTATACCCTGCACTTGCATATAAGTCGTACAGTAAAGCTTGGAGCTTTTACCCGCTCTCAAAAGCTAACAAAGATGTTTGGAGTGTTTCTATATTCGGTGTCAACTGCTCACATGTTCTGTCGCATTCGGGTTAATTGACCTTGTTGATAAGACAGTGCATGTTGAGTAGCCATGTCTGGTGATGGCATCACAACCAAGTCTGAGCTGTACTCGAGGACTCGAACCTCATTCATCAACCCAATTCTCTTGTCCCGCTGAAACAGTTCTAGCGAGCTTCAATCAATTGATCTCAGGGGCTCTAATTGTCTTCGACTGTCGGTTACTGACATGCGCCCTCGCTTATCCTCTCTCAACAAAGGACCTCATCTATACTTAGACCCTCCCTCAACGCCATGAAAGAAACTCAACCGTGCACAAGCTCTGACTTTAATTCTCAAAATAACCACGACTTCAATTTATCTCATAAGAAAGGCTATTAAAATATGTATATGAACTCGCCCCTCGACTCAATTAAGTTCTTCCCCAAAAACCACTAACTCAACTCGAACACTTCTCAATCACTCAAACAAACTGACAACTCATCATCATGAAACCTGTTCGCGTAACTCTCTTCTCACTCGGTCTCGTAATGGCTACTCCGCCTGAGCCAGTTATTCTCAAGCCCCTTCCTGATAAGCCTAATTCAGGATGTTATCACTAGTATGTCCTCTCCGTCCCCAACTACATACTCTCCAGTCCATCCTCACCACAACCATCTCGATCAACTTACTAACATCAACAGCACAATCTCCAAGAAATTCCGATGCTGCATTCCTCGTCTCTGCGCCTGCAAAGACAGTAAGTCATCCTCCTTCCATCTCCTCCCGCTCTCTTCCCTCAACCCTCGTCTACCCCAACTCTTCCTCACTCTCTCTGTATACAATTAACTAACCATTTAGAAAACTTCTACCTCTTCAACGATGAAGCATGGAAGAAAACCGGTAACGGCTGTAATCCTCCCTGGGGAATCGTCGGAAACGATTTGGAGAAACTTGATGGGTATTGCTGTAAGGGGTGGAAGGCTCCTGCGATTAAGACTGATTGGTAGTCACTTTGACTCCTTCATTTCTCATTCTTCCTGATCGTTATGCTGTTATGGTCTTTATTTCTTTTCTCTTCTCCTTGAGTCATCTAACTCTGTTTCTTTACTATACCTCAGGCTATTGAATAGTCATTTCCTTCTTCTTGTTATCTCTATCTCTTTACTCTCCCAGTATCTCTTAACTACCTCAGACTGTCTATAGATCCTTCACTTCTTCTCCCTCAGTAGCCTTACTCTCAATAACATCTTTACAAACCGCAATACCAACAGCAACACTCTCCATCTCACTCCCATCCCCAAAGAAGGGTCCAACAGTGTAATTCGTATCAACAGGCCCATAGAGAAACCACCCACTAACAGGCCTCGCCTCAACCCGTCCCTCCTCCTCTGTGCGTTCAACGCCAACATTCCCGGCGAGGAGGTAAACATCCGTATCAACGCCCGGCTGAGGATATCCCTTCATCTTCAGCGGTGCTTTGGCGTAGCCTGTTGATAGATCGGATAGGGATACTGGGAGGTAGCTTTGACCGTCGATGTGAATGTTCCAGTCGTTGGGGTGTATACCCATCTTGACCTCCTCTTCAACCTTCTCCTCTTCAACGCTCTCCTCCTCTTCGTCTTCGTCGGCCCACGGATCGAAGCCTCTTCTTTTTCCATCCCTCTCAAAGAACTGAAAGCCAGTAATCCATCCACTAACATCCCACTCTGAAGCACCCTCCCCACAAGACCACTTCTTCTTCGCTCTGACAATCTGCTCCCAAAACTCCTTCGTCTCTCCATCTCCATCCCAAGACGTAACAAACCGTTTCATAATCGGCTTTAACGCATCAGCAAATAATCCTGCATCATCCCCAAACTCATAAAGACGATCAAGTTTATCTCGTAGCTTAACCCAATCTTCTCGTTCACCAAGAAGTGTAACGCTAGGTATCCCACAAATTACCATGCCTTCAAAGTCGAAAAACGTCTTCATGAGGCCCATCATTAGAATCGTAGCGGTAACATCGTCTTGGGGTGTTGATGTTGTAAAGTTTGGCAGGATCCAATCCTTCAACCACTTTGTTTTAACACGGTTATTCATCTCATCCCCAAAAGAGACAATAATACCCTCCCAGCTGTCTGCCTCAACGACAATTTTCTCTTTCCCGTCAAACTCAACAAACATGTCTCTCAACTTCTCAGAATTCGCACTCATGTAAAGATTCATCTGCGACAAAACTTCAAACCAGACTTCATCTGGCCTTATCACAAAATGTTGGTGCTGAGCCCATGCTTCTACAGCACCTCGTATAAACCCTCCCGACGAGGGATACACATGCGATACATCTTCAAACGATGATGCGAGGAGTGAAGGGGTGTACGGTACTGAGTACGCTACTTCTTCGGGACAACTCCGTTTGAAGAGGTCCTCTGCTGAAGTCGCTATACCTTCTCGTAACGGTAGTGGCGCGACGGGTGAGAGCGGGATGGTGATTGAGGCGGTGGCCAGGGTAAGCCACAAAGATAAAGCTTTCATTATGGAATGTTGTCGGGACAATATTCGGCGAAGAACTGACAGCAACATGCCACTATTTAGGGATGTAGAATTAAGATTACGGGCCTCCCGATCGGACGGTAATTAATCCCTGTGAGTCAAAACTCCACAGAGGAGCCGCTAGGGCCGAATAATGAGGCTCAGGTCTCATGATTAAATCGGGCTGTGAATCTAGATCATGATATATTTATCTCTGGCCTTGAAATCGAATCTGTTTCTTGTTTGGGGTGTCATGATCGGGCCATCTGACGGTTTTGGATCTCCGTGTGGCTCATCGAGATGGATCTATGCAGGGTCGCGACAGGAACAAGGAAGTCAATTATTTTGGTCATTTTGGGACCTGCGATAATTACGAGCTCAATCAAGAATCTATTGTTGTACCGAGTGTTGTACATATGTTCATTTGGTGGTTTATAAAAAGGTCAACGCTAAATGCCTCATATCGCCACCTCCTCATAGCCAAGGCGGGCTGTCAAGACAAAGACAAAGACCAGAGACCATAACCATAACCAGCACCAATCATCACAAGCATCACACAAACAATCACAATGAATGGGAAGTAAAATATGTTGAGCATCTGTATTCAGTGCTATATCAATCTATAAGCCAAAAGCCCATGTAACCCAATCCTGCGCCATGCTGTAGTAGTCATATCCTCATAAAACGCCATGCCAATAAATCCAGAAATCTTCAAGTAAACAAACTTATTCCTCAGAATCAGCCTGTACTCGCTGAACAACATTCACAAGCGAGGAGAAAATCTTCTCGTTGTCCTGAATGCCACAAACTTGCTTGACAACATCCTCAGGTCCATTCTCGGACATGATCTTGGCAAGCTCCTTGCTCTCCTCATCGTCAGTAACCTCCTGGAATCGGAATGCCATCTCAATGGCATCGAGGAGATACTTGATGTCTTGGCCGTTCTCAGCGAGCTCAGCAGCAGGGCCGATGAAACGCTCCTTGCGGGAGAGCTTGCGGAGGGGAGCACGGCCGACACGCTCGACGGCGTCTTCCAAGTGGGGGTTTCCAATGCGCTTGATGATCTTCTCAACGTAAGCAGCTTGGGCTTCCTCGTCGATATCGTGCTTGGCGACGATCAGGTTCTTGGTCTCCATGAGAGCACCACGGACCTCAGCCATAATCTCCTTGTCTTGAAGAGCATCGTAGACGGTGCGCTTGCGACGGTTGTAACCGTGGTAGGCGGCGGTAGCGTGGCCTGTGTTGACGGTGAAGAGCTTGCGCTCGATGAAGGGAGCAAGGTTGTCGACCCAGTTGATACCCTTGATGTCAGGAATACCGACGTCCTGGAAGGGAGTGCGGTCGACGACCCACTCAAAGAACTTCTCGAGTGTAACATCAAGACCAGCGTCAGGGTCCTGAGCAGGGACGATTCTGTCAATGGCAGAGTTGGCGTAGCGAGCTCGAAGGTGGTGGTCCTCCAGACGAGAAGGCTCAGTGTTGCGAGGATCCTTGATGTGCTCAGCAAGAGTATCAGTAGCACCGATAGCATTCTCGCAAGCAATCACATGAAGGGGAGCATCATCTGTAGATCGGGCGTCGATACCCTTTGCGATGACAGGAGCGATAAACTTGAGGATGTTGGGACCGACGGAACAGGTAACGATTTCAGCGGTGCGGATGGCTTCGATGAGGTCTTGCTCGTGTGTTCGGGAGTTGATGGCCTTGTAGTTTGTGATTGTGTTTTCGGTGGTTCCTTCGGAGCCAACCTCGATGACTTTGTAGGAGGGGGTTTCGTTAATGAGGTTGACGATTGTGTCGTTGACGTCGGCGAAGATGACGTCGTAGCCTGAGTTGTGGAGGAAGCAAGCAACAAAGCCGCGGCCTGTAACATATTAGCATATAATTAAATAGTATAGTGGTGATGAGACATACCGATGTTACCAGCACCAAAGTGAACAGCTGTCTTAGCCATGATGGATGTAAGTGTAAGTGTGTGTAAGTGGTAGATGATAGAGGAGTATGAGAGAGAGTAGATGAGGTCTTTGTATCAAACAAAGAATAGAGTATTGAATAGAGATGAGATGAATATAGAATAGAGATGACGGTAAAAAGGGAACAAACCAGTCCTTATATGCCATCCATCTTGTCAGTAATGGTGGTCACCCTCACCCTGACAAGAGGACCCAATGGTCACTTACGAAGAGGATCCATAGATGCCATCATCTCATGGTTCCACTGTAAGTGGGACCTGTACCATGCCATCATCTATAATCTTGGCACTACCCGTGCTGAAAGTCATTGGTTGAGAGGTTCTAGCCCAAAGCAAACAAGGATAAAAGTCAATGATGACGGCCGTTTACAGGACGGTAGAGTAGAGGTACTTACGGAGGTTATCCGGCTCCACTTTGCAGTTGTCACCTCACTGATTGAGTCAGATACAGGGCTTGTTGTACAGGGCCGCTTTGCCTGAAGCGTGGCCTGTAGGACCCTACTTCACGCCACCTCCATCACCAAACATCCATTACCGTAGATGAGAGATTTGTTTCCCTACAGTGATACTATAATCTCAACAATAATTACTGCATTTTGATGCATTTTTATTAGAATTATTCTGTATTTTACTGTATAACTTACAATCACTCTTTGAATCCCCACAGAAACATCCAGTAACTCCTCGATCTACCCATCAAGTGGATATCTCCCGCTATCAAGTACCGTTTTCCCCTCTGACGTATCGTGGGTCTGCAACGCACTGCAACGACAAGTTTAAACTACTGTAGACAAATGGAACCAAACTTGGAGCCCCAGACAAGAAGTGGTTCTTTTTTCAGGAGGAAGAAAAAACCTGGGGCACTTACATCACTCCTCCCAAAACCACCTGGTTTGAACCTCACGATGTCTTCGATTTTCGATGTTCTCGATTGATATGAAATCATAACCCATATTTATCATAATTTTTATTGAGGGATTGATTATGACTTGCTATGTCAATCAATGAGTGATGAACATCGTGATTTACAATACAACGCAGTACAGTAAATATCTCGGCATCTCGGCCATTCCTCTCCGCCATTTCAGTGTCCTCTCCTTTGACGACTACGACATCCATGTTGATGTCTTCACGATCTCTGCAGGCTATGTTCGTACGCATGCAGGACCCTGTCTACAGTAGCATCGCACCAATCGCTGTTAACAAAGTGGGGACTTTTAGCACAGCCGGTGTGCTGGCTTGAAAAAGTGAGGGTATTTTGAACTGGCTGATGTTGAAACCCGAAACTTGAGACAAGCCCGGCTTAATGCAGATAGTGGGTACAGTACCTAAACAATGCCGAATATCTTCACGTGCATTTAGTCTTCTCAAATGTAACTGACTAGCTAAACCACCCGTGCAAAGCCCGTATGACAGTTCTGACAGTCTAGTAACAAAGGCTGATCTCCAAGCCTCCTGCACCTAGACGTTTTCGCATGCGTTTGTTTACAGTTATTCATGTCTTACAATCACAAGCTAAACTGTACAGTACCTTCACTTGTCTAACCGCTTAGATACAGAAGGTAGGTAGCCTGTAGTCTAGGAGGTACGTCATAAACTAGTACAGTATCATACTGTACATCCGTGTTCCCCTTGTCCGTACAGCCACAGACCTCGACTGTTCCAGGGGCAAAACAAAACGGCTTTACTCTTTTCATCACCGTAATCGCTCCGAATAGTCATTCGATTCATTCACGGTAATTCCCTCACTTTTACTGCCTCTGCCTTAACTTTATCAAACCCTGAAGCATTTCGGATCAGGAACCGCATATCCTACCTCCCCATCTTGTCTACTGTACAGTACTGTACCCTGTTATGTAGCGGACCTTTTCCCGTCCGTCCGTTTCTGTACGATCCGTAGATAACGCTGACCAACCAAAAGGACCCAAAGCCAAGAACGGTGTATCTTGGCTTGTTTTAGCGCCGTTGTTTGATTGGTGATGTCTTCATTTGTGTTTCCCTGGTCTTTATTCAATTTTTCTCGCTTGCCGCGGATGAGATTGCAGTTGGAGGAGGGTGCTTGTGTACCTGTTGATCTGGGAAAGGTATCTCGGAATGTGTTATCAGGCTAATACCGAGAAAAATGCCAATATTTCTCCGATTCCTTTGCCCGTGAGGTTTGTCTCGAGATTGTGATTGTGACCGTCTATTACGGCTATTGTCTCATTCACGCAGGGTCTAAGGGTCCAAGCCACCAACTTATCGACGTAGCATTCATTATCCTCGGCCTCTACTGATGTATCCATCATCACTCTTTTCTCTATGTGCGGTGAGTCAGCTTGCGTGCAGTAAAGTCAATGAACACTACATAAACCTGCTACAACTACTACTCTCGTCATCGATCTGTCCAAACTGCACCAGACGAGAACATCGTCAAAAGCCTCACGACGTCAGAGGTTACCCTGCGCTTAGACACTAGTGTGAGTGGGACCTTGACGAACTGGTCTGCGACTGCAAACAAATTTCTTCCGTGTCGCATTGCATCGGTGTGAGTGGACCTACAGTTTTGTATTGTAACTGCAAACTTACGAAATCAGAACGGAGGCTTATTCAGACGGTAGTAGAGTTACCTAACCTCGCTTGCACGCGTTGCTACTGACGGTTGCTGTACCAAAGAGTGAATTGTTATCGTGATTCCGATATGAGCCGAGTTAATTCATGATAACAGTTAACCTCCTAGCTCTCTTCTTAACCGAGTCAATTAACACGCTCAACAATCTTAGCTCTTCAATTCAACACAGCCTACCCCGCGATAACCCAGGGTCAATCGTATACTGACTGTACCCCGCGAAGCCACCTCCTCCAACCCTGTATCTCAGAACTCCATCTCAAGATACGACTCTACGCCAAATACTACTCTGCGTGATAAACAACATGCCACAATGACTCTCATCCATATCACAGTTATTAACTTCCCCTCCATTTCTTTCCCCATATTCCCCCGCAAACTAACTCCACCTCGTTGAGTCTCACCACTTCCTGTCTTGTTCCTAAATAGGAAATACCTTTAGCGGAGTAACACATGTGAGATTGCGGGACATGCAGCACTGCAATTGAGGTGTAACAGGTACTGTACTTTGTTAGATGCGGTTCATATTCCCCTCAGAGTACAGGTAAGCGCGGTTGCAACAGTACAGGTTAGACTCCCAAGAGTATAGGTTAGAGCGCTTCATGTTCCCCAGCCCAGATAAGGCAGTCCATCACATCTAAGGCTCACCAAGTTCCCGGCATACGTATACGTGAAACACTGCCTCACTGCCTACTGCCTTACGAATACTACCTCCTACATTACTACATCCTATCTCATGCATACCTCGGCGCTATTCACGTGTTGGCTCCCTCCCAATAACACCGATAGTCAATGTAGTCAAGGTTCAGATGTCGCGACAAGATCCCGCTGATGCGAGAAATCGCGCAGATATTCGACTCTACATGCGGCGTATTGTAACTTCTCCAATTACCATCTTGAGAATACTGTAATCTAAGTTGCATTCATTCCGGTCAATATCCGAACTTCAATGGTCTCGACCACATACGCTTCACAAGTACATCTACATGCACACTTCACAAACCCAAGTCGGACTCGTGCACCCTTCAAACACAGGTATACAAACTGTTCATGCTATTTAAATCATTATCAACATCATACCACTATTAATTACCCCTTTTAGTTCTTTCCGTACTTCTTGAAAGCACCGATGAGACCACCGGTAGAAGCATCGTGACCATCACCGTTACCCTCCTCATCAAGCTCCTTGAGAATCTTCTTGGCCAGAACCTTGCCCAGCTCAACACCCCACTGATCGAAGCTGTTGATGTCCCAGATAGCTCCCTCGGTAAAGGTGAGGTGCTCGTAGTAGACGATCAAAGCACCCAACTCGGCAGGGCCAATGGCACCTCCAACGAGGATGGAGGTTGTAGGTCGGTTACCCAAGAATCGCTTGTGGGGAACAAGTTCCTCGGGAGCACCCTCAGCGCGAACCTGCTCATCAGTCTTGCCGACCATGAGAGCCTCAGCTTGAGCAAAGTAGTTGGATGCAAGCATCTTCTGGTGAAGGTTGTCGCTGACGGGGTTGTGGGACTTGGCAGCCAGAATGAAATCGGTAGGAATCAGCTTAGTACCTTGGTGAACAAGCTGGAAGAAGGAGTGCTGAGCGTTGGTGCAAGGCTCTCCGAAAAGGATGGGGCCTGAAATGTTAGCTGGATCTTGACAGTGTAGGATAGTGACTTACCAGTGGTGTACTTGGCAGAAGAGCCGTCAGAGGTAATGGTCTTGCCGTTGGACTCCATGGAGAGTTGCTGGAGGTAGGCAGGGAATCGGTGGAGGTACTGGTCGAAGCTGTGACTGTTAGCATCCACTGACTATAAACCACTGACTTTACTTACGGAGCAACCAGGTGAGTTTGGGCCTGGAAAAAGTCAGAGTACCACACACTCAAAAGACCACCAAGAATAGGAATGTTGTCCTTGAGAGGAGTCTCGCGGAAGTGCTTATCCATGGCATGAGCACCACTCAAAAACTTGTGAAAGTTGTCAAAGCCAATGTAAAGAGCAATGCTCAGACCAATGGCACTCCAGACAGAGTAACGACCACCAACCCAGCTCTCAAAGCCAAACATGTTCTTGCTGTCGATACCAAACTTGGTAACCTCCTCCTCGTTGGTGGAGAGAGCAACAAAGTGCTTGGCAATCTCGCCCTTGTTGTCGGTCTTCTCAAGGAACCAAGTCTTGGCCGTGTTGGCGTTGGTGGTGGTCTCGGCGGTGGTGAAGGTCTTGGAAGCGATGAGGAAGAGAGTGGTCTCGGGGTCGGAGTCCTTGAGGGCTTCAGCGATGTGGGTTCCGTCAATGTTGGAGACGAAGTGAAGCTTCATGTCGTCAGCACCGTAGTGCTTGAGAGCCTCGGTGACCATGACAGGGCCGCTGTTGATGTTAGCTGGTGTCACTCAATAGATGCGGATTACATACAGATCAGAACCACCAATACCAATGTTGATAATGGTAGTCAACTTCTTTCCAGTGTATCCCTTCCACTCTCCACTTCGAACCTGCTCAGAAAACTCCTTCATGTGCTGAAGAACATCATTGACACCACCCTGAGTGTTCATGACATCAACACCATCAACCTTCATATCCCAACCACCAACGTTTCGGAGAGCAGTGTGGTAAACGGCGCGGTCCTCGGTAAAGTTGATCTTTTCGCCAGCAAACATGGCATCGCGCTTCTTCTCAACGCCAGCCTGCTCAGCAAGCTTGACGAGAAGATCGAGGGTCTCATCGGTGAGGAAGTTTTTGGAGAAATCGAAAAGGATCTCGGAGCTGACACCGCCAGACTCGAAAGTGCGGGTAAATCGGTCGAAGCGCTGAGGGTCAGAAGCAAAAGCTTCCTTGAGGACGAAGGACTTGCCGACGCTGTCGCGGTGCGACTGGAGGTCAGACCAGGCGGGGAGGGTGTTTGCGGGGGCCATTTTGGGTAGATGTATAGATATATAGAGGGAAAGTGAAGAAAAAAGAGGATGGGAAGAAGAGGGGAATGAGGTTGTCTTGTATTTTGCTTCAGATCAGGACCTCATACCTAAGCTGTTCCATGAGTGGAGGGGAAGGAAAGCACGGGCGGGGTGGGGGCATCATCCCACCAAATGGAAGCTTCAAGTCAATTGATGCTGTCATGATACGACAATTAATGATATGACATGACAGAAATTCTCATTCAATTAATTAATCCCTCTTCTTTAATTGTCTCAACCAGAATTAGATACTCAAATTACATTTCGTTGCGCTTGTCTATTATCTTCATAGACTGACCTGTAGCTTTAACCCCTCCAATGACAACATCCCTCTACGCCATGCTTACTAGCAGCATCCATGCTTCAAGCTCCAGCTATCAACAGCCCCGCCAACAAGCTTCACTTTTTTTTACTGCCGATTTCTAATTAGTTACTGCCAAATTCAATTTTTACTGATAAACTTCTAATCATCAAGGTTACGCTGACTGAAGTTTTCTTGCCTTTCGTCATGTCTCCATAATCAACAGCTGCGTCATCATGTCCAACTTCCGGTTATGCCGGACAGACGCCGTAGTTGTCCCGCATCAGCTCCGGTCAAGTTATCGGAGTGTATTTCGAAGGCATTAGAATGGAAAATAGCCTGAAATTATTAGCACTAATTACCCCCAATCTTTTCGGCGAGATTACCGACTTGTACCCCATCGTGAGATGTAAAAATGCCTCAGGAAACTGTTTCTTGCCAGTGCAGCTCAGTACATATGCACGCATAAGCACAGCTGTTTCTATAAAAAGCCTGTGTGGCCGAGTGGTTAAGGCGGTAGTTTTAAGTTCTCATTACTTAAAACACTACTACAGTGATGTTCGCGAGTTCGAATCTCGTCGCAGGCAAATGGTGATTTTCTTTTGCTTCATCGTTCCTTTTGTTCTTTTGCTTTTTGTACTGGTTGTTGAATGGAGATGATGGTGGTTTAAGTGAGTGGGCCGAGGGTGTTGATCGAATGCTCTGGATGACTCGGAACGGCCTTCTTCAATGGAAGGTGGAGGTGGAGTTGGAATTTGACAAGAGGAACAGAGCATGCTTTGCATAGGTAATTAATTAACCTCAATGAGACAGTCAGCTCAGCCCAAGATCAATCATTATATCAGCACCTACACCAAGCATTCAATAAAGAAACCCAATGGACCCAACCTCACATCACAACACATACATCACACAATCCAATCACATTTAATAAACGTCAATGTTCTTTTCATTATACTCATTGATGCCATAGCAACCCTGACGAAATGACCAAACCTTTTCTACACCGGTCTAAGCACCCTGCTTTAAAAACACGCATATATCTTCCTTACTCATCATCCTCCTCAGACTCCTCTTCCTCAGCCTCAGGTTCAGAAACAGACTCCTCCTTCTTTCCATTAACAGCTGTTTCAGGTGCAACAGCAGCACCACCCTCCTTCTCAAGCTGAAGCCACTCATCCCACTCAGGGAAGAGATCCTCGTCCTCACCGGGTACACCGATGAGCTTGGCTACTCTGGCCTTCTTGTTCTTCTCAAGATTCTCCTTCCACTGGTTTACTACCGGCACGGTGAGGCTGGGCTGGTAAGTTTGACTGAAGAGGACGGCTTCGGGGAGGCGGCCTGTTTCGGTGAGGATCTTTGTGCAGGCCTCGACGTTGCCGAGGAGCCATTGGCATTGGAAGGCGACGTTGTGGGAACCAGCCTCTTGGGCTTGAGCGGCCAACGCAGACAAACCTTCTCGGTCGCCTGTTGATGAATGCAGAAGAAGCAGAGATCCGAGATCCTTGGCGTGAGTAAAGCACTCAGCGGCGAGGGTAACATCCCAAGCTGATAGGGCAGCGTCACCAACAGTCTTCCACTTGTGATCAGCATTAGCCTCACGAGCGAGATCCAGAGCAATAGCAAGCTCATTCAATGCTAGAGCAAGATCAAACTTGTGCTCAGGATCTGTGGCAACCTCCAACGCAAGCTCCTTGTGACCTTGTCCTTCCAAGAATCGAGCAATCTTGTTGAGCTGGTCGTTGGGAATGGTTGGTAGGAGTTCAGCAGCTGTCTCCATATCCTCTCGGAGAACAAGAGTCTGGTACTCGAGGACTGGGAGAGAAAGGCCGAAAGAAGTAACGTTAACATCCTTGTCGGCAAGGTAAATTCGGGAGTCGCGCTGAATGTAGCCCAGGATGTACTGAGCCTTGTCGAAGTGGGAGATGGTGTAGGTCTGGTCACCGACAAGGTAGTTGAGTCGGTTGGTGCTGTTGGTGTAGATGAAGCAGTCGCCGATCCATTCACCGGTTCGTACACTATTTGGTTAGCAGGGAAATTTGGGGGTCGAAATATTGGGTACTCACGACTCGCTGATGTCTGTGATAACCTCAAAGGCAGCCTCGACACCATCCTCCTCAACTTGTCCAGACTGAACAGCCTCAACGTAGTTCTCACGAGAGAATCGGAGAACGTAGTAAGTATCCTCACAAGCAATTGTGACAAGCTCTCCGCTATCGGACCAGTAAACCTCCTTAGGCTCGACTTCAATTCTTCGAACAAGACCACCAGTATTCCAGTCAAAGAATGAAACACCACCTTGTCCAGTAACACCGAGAAGAACACCACCGTGGAGTTTCTCAGCCTGGAAACCAACATCAAGACCACCAGATTTCTCGACAAAGTTCTTGAAGATCTTGACGCTCATGGCAGACTCTCGAATGGCAAAGTCATTGCTGTTCTCCTTGGAAGCCCAGACAAAGTCGAGTGCTGAACCGAAAGCCTTGTTTCGCCAGGCAAGGGCAGTGTAGATGATGTATTCGCCATCACCGCACACAGAGACGAATCGACCGTTGGGAGAGTGGGTGAGTGTTTGGGGGTAAACTTCACAGGTGCCGAGATCCTTGACGGGGAGAGAGATGGGCTCGTTATCCTTAATAGAGGCGTCTAAATTGTTAGCGTAGAACATGTCAGTGTCCAGATATTAGGGGCACTCACCTCCTCCCTTGATGATAGAAGAGACAACCTCGTTGTGTCGGGCCCAGATGAGCTTGCCAGATGGATCCATAGACACAGCAGGCTCTTCACGACCAAGCTTGACAACAACAGCACCGTCATCATAACCAATAGCAACACCCTGCTTGCCCTTTTGATACGAAACACACCAAGCTCGCTCCAGACTGTAGTTGAGAGATTGCTCGAATCGGTAGGTGTTGGCATGCCATATTCTTATCGTACCGTCCTCTGAACCGGAAATGATGACTGGCAATTCGGGGTGGTAGCAAGCAAAGGAAACGTTGTTGGTGTGTCCTTCAAGGGTGGCGATCAGGGACTTTGTGGTGTAATCCCAAATCTTGACGGTTCGGTCGTCTGAGGTGGTAAGGAGGTAGGGCTTGTCAGAGTGAGGGTAGTAGTCGACATGGTTAACACCCTTGGTCTCGTGAGCCTCGAGGGTGAAGTTGGGAGTAGAAGATCCAAGACTCCAGATCTTGACAGTTCGGTCAAGACAAGCTGAAGCAAAGGTGTTTGTGTCCTTGGGGTTGATGGCCAGACCCATGACATAGTGACCATGACCCTCAAAGACCTGCACGCACTTCCATCCCTTCTCCCAATCCCAAAGCTTGATGGTCATGTCATCGGAGGCAGTCAAGACAAAGGGCTGTGTGGGGTGGACTGCAATCGCTCGAATGTAATCGGGGTGCGCCTCGAACGAGGTGATCTTCTCAGAGGTGTTGTAGTTGTAGACTCGTAGTTGGAAGTCATCGGAACCGCAGACAATCCAGTTTTTCCTGGCGATGAATCGACCGGCGCGAACAGGGACATCGGTGAGCTCAAAGGTCTTGACGATCTGTTGGGTTTCGTGGGACCAGATGTAGACGTGGCCTGAATTGTTAGTCGGGTAACACCTTGCTGAGAGGTGAACATACCGCTGTAGAGGGTTGTGAGAATCCATGGCTCGTGAGGGTGAAAGTCAATGCCCTTGACTCGCTCACTGCGAGCGTAGAGCTGGCGCTGTTGCGAAACGTGTCAGCTCAGATCGTATGAATGAAGCTTGAAGCTATTCAGGGCATCGCTTTCCACAGCACAACATATTGCCAATGCTGAATACTGATGAAAGCGCCCGCAAATCTTCACTAACCTTGACGTCTAACTTCATCTTGTGGTATGTCGTCGCTGTCGCGTTGCGCAGAGTTGAAGTTGCAAGCTGTCCAGCAAGGGCGGTGATATCTAAGGTAGTGGGGTCAACGGCAGGAATCCCTGGAGGAGTCTACCATGCGGGACGTGGTCACAAATAAAAAGAGTAGATAGGGAAAAGAACAGAAATACAGTGTAGAGTCAAACGCTAATCATCAATCGTGTCGATTTTGAATTGACAATGTGGCTTGAGCTCTTGAATTTGGAGCTCCCCAAAATGTAAGTATCTTGCCAGCCTGGCCATCCCATTGAATTGCCATGTGTTGTTGTGGCCTGATGTATCAGGCTCCACCTCCTTATCCCTTCTTATCGCAGGGATGATCCAGAAAAGGGGGGTTATAGGGTAGGGAGTGAGAAGTTCAACAATTAATTGTTAGAGTCTCTCTTTATCTGTAATTATTTTACTGATAATTTCTGGTTTTTCTTCTTGTTGAATCTATCGGTCGCTGTAGTCAGCTTTGTTCATGAGCATGATTAAACTCCTGTCATCTGCCACTGTAATCGAATATCATGAAGCTCGGTCTTGAACATCTAAAACAAGTTTCGTGGTGGATTCCATTTCGACCCCTTATGCACAATTGATCTAAATCTGGTAATTCACTCTGTTGTCACTCTTCATGATGTCCCCCAATTGATCCCATTCGACACGCGTCGCCTCAAGTGTGGCTGTACAATGAACCCAAGATCTAAGTAACGTAGTGTACAGTTCTAATTACAGTACACCCTCAATTGGGCTCTGGATTGGGCAGACTCAAAGTCTTGACATCAAACAGTGCACACAAACTAGCCTCCCCATCTCATTTACCCCTTATACCCAAGGACATGCTATTTGGCTGGAACCGGAACTGCTTAAGATCAACAAAGCTAGAGCCCGCGTAGTAGCTTTTGACAGCCCAGATATTCCCCACAGTTAAAAGCTCCTGTGTCGCAGACTGAGACACTGTGTTTACAGCACTTGAACAGCGCTTGTCACTCTCTACCTCACAGTGCATATCCCCCCCTGGAGCTATCATCCCAGGTCCATGGTCCACCGCCACGGCACGGCTCCCCTTCTTCCATCCCCGTCCAACTATCGGCTCGTCTCGTCTTGTGCTTTTGCTTCGCCTCCTCCTCATACCTAAACCTCCAACCCAACTTCTTTCCCTCATCTTGCCTTCGATCTCTTTCTCTCTCTCCTTCTAGATCGTCGGGCGCACAGTTTTCTTTCGACCTGCGAAACTTTCGACAAAAGCGGCCGGTCTACGCTCTCTCCACGTTTATATGCGGGGTTACAAATCATCCACTTGAATCCTTTCAACCATCAGCCTTTTTGCTTGATCAGGAGTTTGTCAGCGAGCGCAGGTCTTGGTGACTCTGTGCGATCATACTTCTAGTCGACTGCACCTTTCTTGTCTTCGGATACATCGTCAACAGTCGCAGCCATGTCTTGGAAGCTTACCAAGAGTATGTTTACATCGATATTCAATGTCGGTTGCATGCTAACAACAATCAGAGTTAAAGGAAACCCATCTGGGTCAAACCTTGAGTCCCTTTTCTCGATCACCGTCTACTTCTACCATCACCGATAAGGAGAAAGAAGCTCAATCCAGCGGTGCCGTTACCCCCACGACCGAAAGTGCTATAGGTGAGCATATCATACTGGGTTCAAAGTCAATGACTGACGTGAATAGCCGCCTCTGAGGCCATGACGCAGGCTCCCGTAGTTAAGCCCCCCAAGCCCGGTATCCTCGTCGTCACCCTCCATGAAGGTCAAGGATTTTCCCTTCCCGAGCAGCACCGAAGTGCGTTTGCCTCATCACACCAAGGATCGATGTCCTCTGGAAGCGCTCTTTCAGGATCTGTTAGACCTGGATCTTCACAACGCGCGGGTGGTTTCAACGGAAGGCCGCAATCTTCTGCTGGTGGCTTCAACGGTATTCCTACAAACCACGGTCGAATCTCTGGCAAGTACATGCCATACGCCCTCCTCGATTTCGACAAGGTCCAGGTTTTTGTCAACTCGGTCGACGGAAACCCCGAGAATCCTCTCTGGGCTGGCGGAAACACTCAGTACAAGTTTGATGTTTCAAGAGTGACGGAACTCGTCATCCATCTGTACATGCGCAACCCTTCGGCACCACCGGGATCTGGACGAAGCCAGGATATTTTCCTTGGTGTTGTTCGTATCAACCCCCGATTTGAAGAGCGACAGCAGTACGTGGAGGACCCCAAGGCCAGCAAGAAGGACCGTGAAAAGGCAGCTGCCGAACACGCAGCGCGTGGCGGTCATTCAGGCGCCGAGTGGGTTGACGTGCAGTACGGAACCGGAAAGATCAAGGTTGGTGTCGAGTACGTCGAGACCCGAGCAGGTAAGCTCAAGATTGAGGATTTCGAACTTCTCAAGGTTGTCGGCAAGGGCAGTTTCGGCAAGGTTATGCAGGTGCGCAAGAAGGACACGAACCGAATCTACGCTCTCAAGACGATCCGCAAGGCACACATCATCTCGCGATCCGAAGTCGCCCACACACTCGCTGAACGATCTGTGCTGGCGCAGATCAACAACCCGTTTATTGTGCCTCTCAAGTTCAGTTTCCAGTCACCGGAGAAGCTGTACTTTGTTCTTGCGTTTGTCAACGGAGGTGAGCTGTTCCACCACTTGCAAAAGGAGCACCGATTCGACGTCAACCGATCCCGTTTCTACACCGCCGAGCTTCTGTGCGCCCTCGAGTGTCTGCACGGTTTCAGCGTTATCTACCGAGATCTCAAGCCCGAGAACATTCTTCTCGATTACCAAGGTCACATTGCTCTTTGCGATTTTGGACTCTGCAAGCTTGACATGAAGGATGAGGACCGAACCAACACCTTCTGCGGTACACCCGAGTATCTTGCTCCTGAGCTTTTGATGGGACAGGGTTACAACAAGACGGTCGATTGGTGGACTCTTGGTGTTTTGCTGTACGAGATGTTGACGGGTCTGCCACCTTTCTACGACGAAAACACCAACGAGATGTACCGCAAGATTCTATCAGAGCCTCTTCACTTTTCTGATGTGGTTCCTCCAGCTGCCAAGGATCTTTTGACCAAGCTTCTCAACCGTAACCCTGAAGAGCGATTGGGAGCCAATGGATCAGCTGAGATCAAGGCTCATCCTTTCTTCCATGCTATTGACTGGAGGAAGCTACTCCAGCGCAAATACGAGCCTACATTCAAGCCCAGTGTTGTAAGTAACTCATTCGACGTTTGTTTTGAATTAGCTAACATGTTTAGGCCGACGCTCTGGATACTGCCAACTTTGACCCCGAATTCACATCCGAAGCACCTCAAGATTCTTATGTCGAAGGACCCATGCTGTCTCAGACAATGCAGAACCAATTCCAAGGATTCAGCTACAACCGACCAATTGCCGGACTTGGAGATGCAGGCGGTAGTGTCAAGGATCCATCATTCGTTGGTAGTCTGACAGACAACCGATAAGGGAGTCTGCAAATTATTGATAGACGGGCAACTAGGGACAACAAGCATGGACTGACTTGGGCAGGATACCAGTCTGTGGGGGCAAGATGTTTTGGGAAATACGTGTAAGGAACACGAAAGCTAGAGGATGAAAGATGAGGATGAATGTAGATAAGAAGCCTGCTTTGCTTTGGCGCGTTTGGAGTTTGATACACTCGTTAGTGGATTTGATGCCGTAGTTATGTTACTGTCTCATATTCGCAGTGTTTGAAGTTGGTTGCCTGTTGAATTGAGTGATGTAGATGAAGTTGGCAGGGAGAACGAGTTTTTACCAGTTCGTTGTCTAGACTGTATGAGTGACTTTTGGATGACTGAAGATGGTGACTCTCATGCAAATGCCCATCTCCCGTTGAGAAGCTAACTGAAAATGGACTTAAGTTGCTAGGCTGACTGTCAGCTTCTTCCCAGCTGCATACCTTAATGCAGAATGCCTTGTTCAATAATGTCCATTTTTAGATGGCTGAACTGTTATGGCTTCAAGCTAACTCAGCAACATTACGAGGCCTCTCTTGGCATTTGCATTGGCATGGACTTTTGTTCATTCTTGGCTGCAATGCATCGTGAGGAGAGATTGACGCAGAGTTCAATTCAGAGTTTCACTGGACAACCGTATACGCGGGGATGCAACCATGATCGATTCATCTAAGACATGGCTGAACCAACCGCTGTGGCGTTATGGAGCACACTTAGACAACCAACAACAAAGACTTCACGAATGTTCAACGCAACAGAAATGGCAGAAAGAGATGTGTTTGTATTAAAAACTATTAATCTTAAGCCAGTCCATCAATACCATCTCAAATTTAGAGAGCAGCAACGACACCGGCAACGGCAGCAGCAGCGACGTAGAGGAGACCACCCTTGGCAGAAGCAGCACCGTTCTCAACCTCAGCGGGAGAAGTAGAGGTAGGCTTAGCAGAGGGAGTAGCAACAGGGGTCTTGTGCTCCTCAGAACCGTGGGTAGAAACAACGGGAGGAACAACAGCAGTGGCAGCAGCGCTGGAAAGGCTGGCGATCTTGGTAGAGGCAGCCTCGGTGGCAGTAGCAGTGCAGATGGGAACCATGCTGGCGAACTGAGCAAGCTCAGGGCACTCCTTGATAGCGGAGGCGATGTCCTCGCTGTTCTTGCCGTACCAAGAGATGATGTCGGCGGAGTAGGAAGAGTACTCAGCGCTCAAAGAAGCGGGAGTGCTGAAGCTGCAGGGGTCGGTCTGGGGGTTCTCGAGAAGATCGGAGACGATCTCGGGGGCGGGAGTGGGGATGCCCTGGGCGAGGTCCAGGACGGCGGATTGACACTCGGGGGTGATGTCGCCGAGAGAAGGAAGGCCGGTTTGGCGAGGCTCAAGAGCGCCGCGCTTCATGATGGGGTTGGCCATGAAGTTGACGTTGGCCGAGACGGCTGTGGCCAGAAGGGAGGCGATAACGATGGACTGCATTTTGATGGATTTTTGTCTAACGAGTGAAGACTTGTAATTATTGATGATGGATAAAGAGAGGGAAGAAAGAAAGGGGATGGGGGTTCTTTATACTTAGGTAGTGACTATACTGGGGTAAATATACACTATCACACCAGGTCGTTCTAGCCTTTAGTTTCTAGGCAGCCTTTCCACTCACCGCTGGGCGCACCTTTCCTAGTAGAGACTAAAAACAAGGACGAGTGCCCAGCCTTGTGCATATGTCATATATCAAGGTAACTTGAAACCTCTTCAGGGATTGAAAAAGCAAACAACAGCCATTCAGACCAGTTATTCAGTGCATGCCCGGCTTACAGTGACCAGCTTACGTCTGGACAACCAAGACCCAGTACGTCCACAGTGAGACATTTCTTGTTATGTTGATCAACTCTTGGGACATGTCATAACTGCCGATAGTGCAGCTTGGAACTAAGCCTTGGCGCTTACAGCTGAATCCCATCGACGATCAACAAGACAATAAACAATGGTAAGGCATTAGTTTGTAGACTAACAGCTTCGCCTGCAACTAACAGCTTCGCCGAATGTTTGTAGAGTCAGAGTGTTCGCTTATCAGTCATTAAACAAGCTTCGCTAGGCAATGATTCGACTAATTAGTGATATTAGTCTAGGTATCATTCCCCCTGAAATTAAATTAAATTCACCGGACAAAAAGTAAAAGTCAGAGCGTTAAATCCGCCACGTCGTTTGGCTGAAACCCCTAACCCAGCTGTAATCCCAATTAGGTTTAGTCTGTAGGCCTCTGCATTGACTAGGAATCCTTCAATGGAACCAATCCTTCTATACTACCAAAATCAAGAACAGAGCATCACTGAGTAATAGTCATGTGATAGTGATCAATTGCAGGTCCCAAATGCACTCTGACATCCACTACCGCAATACTCACTCGTCCTCCCACACCATCCAGCCCGAGAACAACAAGGATCCCACTGATCACACTTCTTCCCACCAAAAGAAGAACCGCACCGTCCCGGATTAGCTGCAGTCGGCTCCGGTGTTCCCGGCTCCGAAACTCCACTGCACGTACCGAATACAGGCTGACATCCTCTTCCGCAGTGCGCATCTGTACTTCCGCACCATCCGTTCTGCGAACAGCATGTTTCCCCGTTGAATTCGCCTCTGCACGTTGCACCTCCGTGGCGAGATCCGCAGCGGCCATTTGTTGTTAGGGGAAATGTTGCGGAGCTTGTGGCGGCTGTCGTCGTGGTTGAGGCTGAGCTGGGTGTGACTTGTCGGTACCAGTTTTCTTTGGGGTCTTGAAGACATTCGCCTACTGTTACGCCACGGAAGTTGTTGCGTTGGAGGGACTTGAGCATGTACTCTGTGAGATTGTACACGGTTTGATACACGGGATCATGCTCGATGTGAAGCCACTTGTTACTAGCAGGACTCTTCCCCTCAACGGTAGAATCCCAGATCTGCTTCGAAGTACTGATAGTATTGGGGCTATCATGAAGATACCCCTCAGTATCCAAGTTAAAGTAAGTAACATGATAACCTAGTTCACCCAGCCAAGCATCGGTAGTAGCGTTGCTGGCTGAGTAAGGGGGTCGCATGTAGGTGGGGAAGTAGCCTAGGATATCTGCAAAGGCGATCTCGTTGAAGATCATCTGGTTCCAGAATTTGGAGCGGGTGAGGGTTGTGAGACGTTGGTGGGACCATGTGTGGCTGGCGATTTGGTGGCCGTCGCGGATCATGCGGCGGATGAGGCTGGGCCAGGGTGTTGCTGCGTCATTGATTGCGCCTTTGCCTAGGTTGCGGCCTGTGATGTAGAATGTTGCTTTGACGTTGTAGCGCTGAGAAGTCAGTATACGTCTTGTAGATGTAAGAAGTGGTGTGGCTTACTTGGAGGAGATCGAGAAGATCTTCAGTGTAGGTATAAGGTCCATCATCGTATGTCAAAGCAATATCTCCATTGCGATTACAGCGATAGATAGCCTGACCGTAAGGAATACTTCCAATCTTTGGTCGAGCAACGTTTGTGGTGTCTGGTCCTGTAGGTCTCACGTTTGCATCGCAACCAGGACCGTACTCGATTTGGCATGATGGGGCAGAGCAGTAGAGGTATCCAGTTCCACACCAACTGTCAAACATTAGAACACATACAAGAGAGATTGAAGATAGAGAGTGTATGTAGAGGAGACTTACCCAGCGCTAGAACAGCATTCACCAGCTGCACAAACCCCTCCAAATCCCGTTCCACATCGTCCAGCTTGTCTCTTCTCAAGACCAAGCACACTACGGAAACTAGGTATGGCAAGAACATAACTAGCTAAAAAGGCGACGAGGAAAGCGAATTGACTCTTCATATTGAAACGAGTGACTGTAACGAATGGATGCCTTGGAAAGGCAGTAGTAGATAGGCTTGGCTGTTCGGTATCTACATTGTGGTGACGGTCGAGATTTATATACCTTTTCGACATGCATGTCAGTTATCTCAAAGAGACAAATCTTGCGGAAAAAGGAATATTTCAATATGCAGTGATATTGTTTCCAACGTGCAGGTAGGGGCAAGCCATCTTGTATGCATTTACAAGGGAATAACCCTGCAAGACTACTCATTCTCGCATGTACTTTTGAGGCCTTCCTCAGCCGCGCCAATATTTTCAATACTTTATCTCCACTGAATGCAGTTATACTGTTGAATTGTTGGTGGTTCCTGCATAGAGACGATGAAAGAGGAGGTGTCCTCGTAAATACTGCATAAACACGTGTCACAAGAGAGATGCTGTGCGAGAAACGTTATCTTTTCGGAGAGTTTATACGAGTGTTGCAGATGTTGTGGAATTATCATGAGGGGGATTGTAACGATGAGGAGAGAATGATGTCTAACATGGAAGAGTCTCAAGCGAAAAAGAGAATGTTGGATGAGTATGGGATTGGTACTGTACCGTTACTTTTTGTGAGAGGGTATACGAAAAGTAGATCGGAAACAAACGAATGAGGAGAAATGTTCCGAGAGATCTACAGCATGGTAGCTGAAAGAAGCCTCAGGAATGACGTGACTGAAAGGAACATGCAGCTGTAGTAACATTGTTGAGAGACCTGCATCCTCGAATAGCATAACCGAGAAGTCTAGGATGTATGTAGCTGAACTGAACAACACGGCCCGGAAATAACATGGCTGAGAAAAACAACGGGATTACCAGATGATCTGTCTACGTTCAGTCAGCCTCCATAAGCGGTACCTTGCAGCTGATAGCCGAGACTCCCAAATAATTGGAAGATGGAATTCTCGGTGTGCAGATTTTAAATTATGCTTAATGTGTGGCTTTGTATAATTGTTCTTAGTGGTTATTGAGTGGTGGTTATCATGCTGGAGGTTGTTGATTGGGCTGGGGTTGCTTTGTTGGTGTTGTGTTGGTTATCGAGTATTGCTTTGTTGGTCGAGGTATGTGAGAGGAGACGGGACGGGAGGAGGCATAGTGGCTAAATATAGGTCAATCAACGATTGGGAGTTGAATTTGCAGATCTGCCTCGGATCTAGCGCTCCGTTGATAAACGTTGAGGTTAATACAAACTCGAATCAACTGGGTGTAGATCGACGTTGGCTTAACAGTTAGTAGTGTCATTAAGTTCATCATCCGTCAAAGTATCACCAGTCACAGCATCAAGCTCATGAACAACTCATATAAATAGTCAACAAGCCAAGGCTTCAATTACAATTATATCATTATACAACTTTTAATCATCCATCCATATCATCTCCATTTTAAGCACTAGCAGTACGCTCAGCAGCCTCACCAGGCTTCTCATCCTCAACAAGGTTCTGCTGATCAGTGAGCTTGGGGTTACGCAAGCACAAAGAGAACCCGATAAGAGGGATACACAGGCAGATGCCGGTAATCACAAGCAGTCGCTGCACATGCTTGTACGCATCAATCATGGCATCGCGCTCAGGGCTACCAACGGGGAAGTCGATGATGGCGGAAAGAGGCTGAGAGTAAGTGTACACAGCCAGTGTCTCGTTGCCGAAACTGGAGAAGGCAGACGCCAAGCTGTTGGGGAGGACTTGGGTCCAGATGGCTCCTGCTACTGCGTTGCCCATGGCGGATCCGACTTGGTACAAAGCGAGGTAGAGACCTGTCATGACGGCAAGACGCTCGTGGGTAACGTAGGCTTGCAGAGAGGCCTGGGCGGGGTAGGGAAACATACCTCCTGCGATACCGAGGAGGATTTGAGCACCGATGACGCCGGATTTATTGGAGCTGCTGGCGTCGCCGCGGTAGTGAATGAGGAGACCGAAGGCGACGAGGAACAGACACGTGCCTGATACGATAAAGACCTTGAAGCGGCGCACCTTGTACACGATAAGGCCGAGGATTGTGCCGGTGATGACACTGGCGAAGGAGTACAGGGATTGAACTCGAGTAGCGGCCTTGATGCTGAAGTTGAAGGATACTTGGAGGACGGTGTAGAGGTAATCGCCCTGCATGGTCCAGGCAAAGTTGAGCATGCATGCGATACCCATAGGAGCCCAGACTGAACGGTCCTTCATGTGGTGGAAGGGAACAAGGGGGTGAGGAGCACGGAGTTCCCAGATGACAAAGACGGGAATGCAGACGAAGCCAATAACAAGAGGGGCAACGATTTGAGGGTCTGACCACTTGCTCTCGAAACCACCAGCGATGGTAAGAGGGACGAGAAGGAGTGCAAAACAGGCGATGAGGAGGATTACTCCGATAATGTCGAGAAGCCAGAAGAGTTCAACGGTGAAACTCTTGAGTCCGAGTTGCTGGAAAGATGATCGGTATCCAGTGAGGTGACCCTGCTTCTTTGCGCGATGTCCAACGACGAGGAGGCTGATGATGAGAGGAAGGGCACAGACGGGGTAGATGATGCACCACATGCCAATTCCCCATCGCCAGGTAGTAACGCCCAGAACAGCAGCTGTAACATCACCGCTGACCCAAGTGTTGATGATAAAGGGTAGAGCGGGGATGTAACTGAAGAACAGACGAGATCGGACAGAAGTGATATCTCCAATGATGACCTCAACCAAGAGAATAATCATAGTATATCCAATCTGGTAAATAACCGCACCAGCAGAGTAGGTATCAAGGTTCTGCGACGCAGCCTCAATAACAGTTCCAATGGTATAAAAGAAGACCGAGATACAGATAAGTTCCACACGACCAAACACATCGGCAATCTTTGCAGCAGTAGGCTGAGCAGCTGCTGCGATGACAGCGCGGAGAGTGTTGACGGAGGATTGCAGAGAGTGCTCCTTGAACTCGTTCAGCGCGGAGGGTTGATAAGCGTAACGAACAGTACCATCGAGACCGTAGGCGTAAGCAATGAGGAAGACTCCAAAAAAGATGAAGATGCGGTCGGTCATGTTAATGACCTCTGACATGGCCTTGATACGCTGGACACCGGGCGATGTGATGTCGCGCACGGCGTCGGCGGGGGTTTTGGCCTCATGAGAGGTTTCGTTTGTTTCTTTGACGGACATGGCCACCAATAGTAACAGTAACACTACTAGAGAAGGGTATACTGAGGAGAAATGGTGGTGGCATCTTGGGGGATGGGCAGGTTTTAAAAAGAAGTGACGGCAAAGGATGGGGTGGATCAAGAGATTGATTAGATAACTCTAAGTTTTTTGATGTAGGGGACGAATTGCATCTGATAGGGTGAGAGGGGCTGTGGATCATGAGACCATTGTGCGCTAGGGGGTTAATTAGCGCATTTAGGGGATTTAGTGATGGAAGTGGCGGAGAAATTTTGATGTCTTCACTGAGCATTACCTGTAGTTACTGCAGTATCTGTACTGCAACTGCCGGCTTTGAGTACTGCGGTTACTGTAATCCAGCTGTCAACTCTCATTCACGACCATGGATTGTTTCGATCCAACAGTAAGGTTCAGGTAAATAGTGCTGCAACTGTAGCACTCGTACAACACCCGATATCACCCTCGGAATCCCAGGATCAACAACAGTGGAACACACTTCTTGGCGTTAGTCAAAAGTGAGCCGACCATCTTTCCCACTTGAGTCAAGGGTCCGGTAATAGCTGCCTGGAGCTGTCATCCTATCACCAGCGGATTCGCCGATGCAAGCACTGAAGCTGGAAAAGATTTTCAGTTTCGGAGGGTTCCGTCAAAACGTTACACTGTCTTTCAACCAGTGAGACACTCCACTGATCCTAGACTAGAATCTTTTTGACTTCACAGGCGACCGGTCAGAAGCTAATGGATCCATAAGACGAACAGACGAACCTTAGAGACAGCATAAGTGGAGGAACAGGCGATGTTCGGACGTATGGATCGGACTTGAGCCGCAAAAGGGAATAAACACTGATTGATAACATCCTCATTACGGATGTATTTCTCCAAATGGGGTGTCTTTCCACGTTGTCGGATTCCTTGGCGATGAAAATTTTGTCAAGAGACATCCACTGTGTTTGGTCTAGATTGATTAGGCGGAGGATTATGGCTAGACAATGAGACTATTGATACGAGTGACCATTTAGGCTTGAATGACAGGGAATGACCCGGAGAGAAGCTGAGAAGAGAGGCTAAGAGACAAACAGAATCCCACGGCAGTTGGTGGGTCAGAGTAAATCTTACGTTACGGGAATATCACTGACAGCTGAGGCAACCAGCTGTCATGATGAACCTATATCGAGATTGATAACCATCAGCTGTCGCATATCAACCCACTCGTAGATCTCCCCTGCATTATTCCATCGTCATTGCGATATCGGCTGGTGCAGGGACTAATGCGTTGGAAATTCAGGTTCACATTCCAGTCATGTAAGCCACGTTTCGTAATCTTATCTGATCAATCAGTTGATGCGAATTGACTTTATTCACAACGGCTTGGCGCTGCGGAGTTGGCTTTGTTTGGTTAGAGGGTACACTGGTCATGCAAATAGTTTTTGCTAATTTGAAAATTTGTTGCCTTTTTGCTTGGCGAGTGAAGTCTGCGATTTGTTGTTCTTTGCCACTTCATCTTGGCTGATGAGACTGCACTGCAATTCTATCTGTTTGCGTTTGGTGTTTTGTTTGACCTCTTGGAGATTGTTCGCGTCTCAGAAACCGCGCTTTCCTCCTGGTTTTGTTTGCTGTGCAGTGCTTTGGTCTGTTAGTTATGTACGAGTGAAGTTCAGGAGTCAAATGACAAGCCTTGCTCTTTGCTGTGACATACCACACCGTCAATCAACTCTCTCATAGACTATGATGTCAAATCATCCTTCTAGTTGCAAGAAAAGCTGGAGTTTTAGCTATCACAAAAGGTTTGTTGGAGCTAGTAAATGTATCCCAAACTGGAACGTCTTGTTGTGTCTTCAAACTTCCAACCTGATAATCTTGAGGGCACCTGCGCCCCTTTCTGAGAGCTCGCAAAGTGGCTGAACATGGGACTTATTTTCGTCGCTCTCATCAAAGTATCATTCCCTATCAATCAACTGTTTCTGTTCTGTTATACAATACTTAGTATGAAGTTATGATTAAGATTACCTAGGTAGGCAGTTATCACGGGCAGGTGCGATGGAACCACTCATCGTGACTGCCCGCCAAATGTGGTTGCCAAGTTCTTTCCTTCACAAAAAGTCATGTAACTGAAACTTCGATTTTCTTTCACACTTTAAATTCTTCATCATTCACCTTTGGATCTCAAAGCAAATACACGTGATGTTTTCACTTCTGATTGTTCACCAGTTTGTGTCGCGCTTTCCAGGCAGCTATCAGGGATATCCCATATACAATCAAGGATTCACGCAAGCCTGGCGAAACTCAATGCAGTCAACATAATCCTATATATCAGGCTGGTGACTTCCCACTGAGTACTCCCAAAAGTCAGACTTTATCATTCTAATAACATTAGCGAATCCTCCTTCGATACTCCCAGTTGCTGGCCAGGTCTGACCACAATGCCACCCGCAACTCATGAAGCAGATCAACGCTTGTACCCACCTCTCGATCGCAATAGCCGAGAGATTCGTCTCATTGAAATTGCACCAACAGAGCCGGATGGAACGACATCTTGCTACCTGCATACCGTCACTCTTACCACAGAAACGCGATACACATGCATTTCCTATGTTTGGGGCGACCCATCTATCACGGAGGAAATCATCATCAATGGAGTCCGTAAGAAAATCACCGTCAACCTCGCTACTGCTTTGAAGCACGTAGAGAGGCATTGGGTTAAAATCGGCAGCATGTCACGCTCTGGTAGACACTCTTCCAGGTTTCGTCTTTAGGCTGATGCACTGTGTATCAATCAGGATGATCCTATAGAAAGAGGACACCAGGTCCGCTTGATGGCTGACATCTACTCTTCAGCCGACATGGTGCTTGCTTGGCTATCTTCTGATGACCAAGAAGTTAAGTTGGGCTTCGACGTCCTGGGCAATGTATTGAGATTAACGGAAGGGGTTGAATGGGACAGCATCAGTTACCTAAAGAGTATGCACTCCTTCCTGTTTCCGGAGAACAGTGGTTTGGGGGAAAGCAACGCACAACTCCGGCCCGATGAACCATTAGCTCATCTCCGCTATTTCTGGAAACTTCGCCTCTGGTCCAGAGTATGGATTCAACAGGAGATAATTCTTGCCTGGAAGGTTTACTACATATCGCCTTCGCACATATGGAGTCATAGTCTATGTTGGGAGGCCATTCGAAAGGTGAATATTTGTCTGCACGATCTGATAATTCGCCCTACGCGACTGCAAAAGGAACAGGTTAACAAACTTGAACATGATCAACGCAGCGTTTTGAACCTCTTTGAAGCAACAGACACCGTTCGCAAACATTTTTATCAACAGTTTAACGAACGACGTATATTAGCTTGCATTAATTTGCACTTCTCGGAGGGATTGCAAGCCACCGACGATTTGGACTACGTCTACGGCCTATTGGCTATAAGTGAAGCGCCTATCGAGCCTGATTACACAAAATCTATACGCGAGGTGCATATCGCGTTTGTTCAGTGGATGGTGAACGTAGTTTCCGGAAGTACCGAGAACACAGAGCGTGTCTATGACTTGCTGGACCAACATGCCGTTGGCGTTCGACAACTTCATGGTTTACCAACCTGGGCCCCTGTGTTCTCCGCTGACAACAAGCGACATAATATCAACTTGCCTCGATGGAGAAACCCTCCGTTTCACGTTCTGTCTCGATGGAACAGGCCCCCGCTCCACGAACCACCGCCAATAGTTACTTCTGAAGGTAGCTTACGGATCAAATGCATCAAGGCAAAGACTGTGGAAATAGTGTACCATGACACTGGTTCTCCAGACTTCTTTGATAGAAAGTTGTACTACTTTATCCATCATTTCCCGGAGATGTACGGGAAAACTACCTACGTCAATGGTAGGTGTATCATGGAGGCACTTTGCTGCACCTTTCTCCTTAAAACTGATTGTGAATACGACGTTCAGCGTCTCCTCATTGCGTTGATGGCATCTGGCCAGTGTAGACCTGAACACTTCAATCAGTATTTGCGTAAGTCTATTGACTCATCTTTGCTCGAAGAAATCGCCCAGGAATGGAAGCCTGCTGCCGAGCGTCTGTTAGGGAGCATGCTGTTTAGAACAAAGGACGGCTATGTTGGCCTGATTGGCGAGGAGGTTCTGCCAGGGGATATCGTGTGCTGGCTTGCGAACGGCAAATTACTTACAGTTCTCCGTCCCAAAGACGATCACTACCTTTTTGTTAACAATTGCTTCGTTACAGGTTTCAGCGATGACGAAGTAGTCAGACTTTTCGAGGAATGGCGGTTCAAGGAAATAGAGATCAGATGAATCTGGCAGTTGCACCTGGAGACAACTTGTCGAGAGGGAAACTCTGGGGACAAAGAAGCACTCTCTTTTTTTATTAGAAATGGTATTGGGGTTTTGTTATTTGAAACCTTTTAGACAATAGACTAGATCAGGCATATCGCGTTGATGTATTGAAGCAGTAGAGTTAGAGGAACAATTCTATCACTGGACTTTTCACACTCCCATTTGTAGCACAAAGAAATAACACGACGAATGAGAAGATGCACAAGAGACTACTGAGTAACACTGCTGAACACAGTTGTTTCATGTAAAACTAGCCTACTACGGACTATCGTAGATCTAGGTAGGTTACATCAAATCGAAGCCTGAGGTCACTGTCAGAAGAGTTGGCCAAGCATAAGAGGCGAAATAATCTGTTCACATGGATTGCCCAAACATAAGAGATGAAATAATTTCTTCACGCTATACTAAAACTTAGACTACTCATTCTAACCCTTGGAGAATAAATATGCTGTTCGTCGTTCATGATAGTCGTGCCATAGAATCCCTGAACAATCTCCAATCCAAACGAACACTCCCTGTGATACCGACATCGACATGTTTTGCCATAATGATTGACGCCTTGTTACCAGGCGTGCTGTTGTACATATTGATCACCGATTGCAGATTGTCTACGCGTGCCGCCCAGACATAATCGAGAGTGGGAACTTGCCAAATCCCGTCGTTCTCCATCCCTCTGGAGACTCTGATACTCTCGCAAGTTCTGGATTCTACCGGATCTGTAAAAAAGATGTAGTCGAGATAAAGGCGGTTGGCAAATATAGGCCCGCTTGAGGAAGGTCCAGGATTTTTGTTCCCAGGAATGTCAGAGCTGGGGGGTTCACTGGTGTCCTTTGCGGTGTTTGAGTTGTTATTTGACTTGGGGTCGGGACCTGAAGAGTTCTGGTTTTGTCGACGTGAAGGTCCAGGATCGTCGTCTCGAGGGATGTCAGAGCTGCGGGATCCACTGGTGTCCTGTGTGGTGTTTGTAGTGCTATTCACCCTGGGATGGGGATCTGAGAAGCTCCGATTTCGTTGATGCATATTCTGATTTGTCTGAGCTGGACCTGAAGGTGGCACTGGAGCTGGGTAGGTGTTCTGAGCTGGATGAATGTGCTGAGCTGGGAGTGTTTGACCGGGTTGAGTGTTGCCGTGTTGATAGAGGGGCTGGGTAGTCGGGTTGGACGTGGAAGTTGTGTGTCCCGTAGCCAATATCCTTTCCGTATCAAGGTCTATCCCATGGTTCTTCGCATGGTCCCGTAGTTTCTAGAAGTTCGAGTACCATTGGTCTTTCGAACCAGTCATCAACTTCAGCTGCCGGTTAAGGTTTTGTTCCCTCTCTTGAGCGTTTTTGAGCTGTCTCGACAGCTCCTCGACTTGGTCGAGTACGGACTTGTGGTCTTCTTCCTTCTTGTCAGCCTCTTCAAGCCTCTCTTGTAGTTTGCGGTATTCATCTTTGGCCTTCTGGGCGTTCTTCTTCAGACTCTCAATCTCGCCCTGAAGCTTCTGCTTCTCCTTCTTGCTCGCCTCCCGCTCTTTGTTGGCCCTTCCTCTCTCTCCCTTAATTTGAGCTTGAAGGTCATTCGCCTGTTTCTTCCACTTGCCTTTCTCGCCTTCCAGAGACTTCTTGGCCTCTTTGGCCTGGTTGCGCTGGTTTTTGAGAGTCGTGTTTTCTTGTTCAGCCGCTTTGAGGAGGTCTGCGTCCTTCTTCTTCTGGGTCTCTAGCTCTTTTTGCTTGACATCTAGAGACTTCTTAGTATCGCTGAGCTGCTTTTTGAGCTTCGCGTTCTCGTCTTCAGCCTTTTTGAGGTCTGCTCCCTGCTCGTCATACGCGGCATCGGCTTGGTTAAGCTCCGCCCTGAGGGTGGCAAGCTTTTCCTTGTTGCTCTCTTTTCGTTTGCAGCGGTCTGGTCCAAAGTATTTGTCGTAGTATTCGTTGAAATCTTTCATTTCCTTCCTCACTCGCTGTACGGGATGGTTTGGATCGTGTACCGATGGCACCGTGCTGTCGTTAAAGGCCATCTCGTTGTTTGACTGGGACAGGCTGTTAGAAGAATTAGCTAAGAAAACATAAGAGACGAAATAATTTGGTCACCTTATGCCTGCACTTAGAGTACTTTATGATGACGACCTAAAGCTTGAATCGTTCGGAAGAGCGCGGTTTGAAGTTTGTGGCCAGAAGAATGCACGGGAAGGTGCTTGCGATGTCGTCCCTCTGGTCTTTAATGCAAGAGGTGGCCGAAATTGTATCAACGTTTTCTTATGGGTAATTTCTGTGTCCAAGCAAGTATTGGGATGATGATGAAAGTTATAAGTATGGTTTGTTGAGTTTGAGTGCTTGACGGTGGTAGCTCTGCCTAAAAGAACTCCCGCCCGGCGTTCTTGCCTTTTCACGATGCACTTTCCCAATCACCGGCAGGTACTACCTGCCTTTATTGACTTCGAGTGTTTGACTTTGCCAAAATAAACACTCTTTTTTCATCACCTTTCTTTTTGGTAACAAAATTCACAGTCTGGACAACGATAACATCACGATCACTACTATCGTCTCTACTACGACACTCGCTATCGCAATCAATATAACCGAGCGTGCTCAGTTGTACTGGGATGTTGGCAGGTGTTCAAATTTTGAGGGACATCGGCAATATTGACTAACACCTCGATCACCAGATGCGAGTCGAGCGACCGAACTTCAGACGATGATCGACTGTCGGACCGAGTCGTCAAGATATCAGAAGAGGCCGCCGAAAGCCTAAAAGACGAAATAATTTGGTCATCTTATGATAAGTTTGACCAACACTTAGGCTATTTTATTTTGACTTCAAAGCCCGAGAGTACAACTCTTCTGTTACATACTTGGCAGTATCAGACTTTGGTGAGAGGCTGCGCGGCCTAATCAAAAGATTGTCTTAGCACAGAGTTGGTTCTGACTTGGCAATAGCTTCATATGCAAACCCACCCTTGGCAGCAACGCTACCGAGCCAATAGGCAAAGCCCAGCAACTCACCCGCGTCTAGACTCGCATTCTATCAACTCAAATTTGTCCTGAATGTTCTCGTTCTGTACAATCGACCGGTCTGGTGACGTTGGAGAGGATGCACTGCCACCACCAATTATGGGACCTACGCGTTGACAGGGCCGCGCGGCCAATTAACCCCCGGGCTACCTTTAAAGTTAGACCTCTCCCACGAACTCTTTGAGTGTTCGAGGTCGAATTTCTTCAAATTTGCTCCTTTTATTTCAATTCTGGGTTTGCGACAGCCAACGTGGTGGTTACAATGGGTCTCGTGGAGAAAGACGACATCAAGACTTACACATGATACCATCCCATCGGTTCACCTCCCGAACGCTGGACACACTGCTCCGTGAGCTCTTCTTCAGACTTCCCCCGGCAAACTCAGCAAATACTCGGGAATGTCAAATCGAAACCCTGAGGTTCAACCGAAGCCACACCTTGAGACGATTAAGCTTATTTGAATACGACAATTCACCAATCATACCAGACCATCTCGTCACGGAGGTTTCCCACCCTGGTCAACGCATGAGAGGAGACGATCTTTTACGGCATGTTCGAATCCACTTCCCGGTCCCTGACACAAGGGGCTTCTGTCACTCATGAATGCTGATTGGCATGGAGCTATACGTCATGGAAATGAGCACGGCAGGCAAAAGCTACCCAAGCTAAGCTACCCAACATGGATTGAAGGTGCTATCCTTCGACCGACATTTCATATCCATGAATGTTGTTTTGGGTTACTTAATTCGCTCATGGTTGTGTTCTCGGGTTGAGCATGAGCTTCTTCTTAAGTACATAACGCGAATGCATCTACGACCGGAAAGTAGTTGTGTGCCCACTTCCCGCTCTGGCCTGAATCTGAATCTTTTATATCCTACTCGACCGCCTCATTCTTTTTTTCTACATCTCCGGTTTCGCCCATCACATTGGCGGCCTCCTGTCCTTTTGAGATACCACGACTTCATTGCGCCTCGCCACGACTGGTCACCACTGACCAACGCCTCCTCGCCTCTCACTCGCTACCAAGCCCGCGGAAACCTTCATCCAGGCGCATCTCCATCACCCGCAGACGCTTCTCAGCAAACCCTTCTCTTTGGTCTCCTCGGCTAAGAGACATGCAATGTTTTATCTTATTCCCTACCACCCAACCTTGCATTTCAATGGGTCAACATGACGCCGTTGTGGAGTAACACTGGATCCCGGTTCCCTCGGGCTTGGTATCTCTTCGATGTCAGTGGTTGAACAAAGGGAAGTGTCAGGGACTGTTTCTTTCAAGGGGAAATTGACCGCGAATGGCTTTGTCATTTGTATTACACGTGGGATTCAGTGCAAGTCTTGCGCTTATAATAATTTTTTTGCTGTGGCTGTTTGTTGCTGTGCCCAGCTTTTGCAGATATCCTCTACACATCTGAGGCGTTGGGAGATCCCTGAATCCTTCCAACAAGCAATACATTGGAGACAACCCTCCAACTCGTCCGGCTAAGAAGCATGTTCCCCGCCTTCAAGGCCGACCTGCCCTTGTTATCCCACATCTCCACTAAGCGGCCTCCCACCTGAGCGACCTGAAAGCCGTCCTATATAACTCTGCATCTCACGTCCAAGCCAAGACCTATGTCTTGCCAAACAACACTCGAGACGCGATTCCGCCATGGGCACTGCCTCCCCGATGCGATGGGTTCGCTTGTATGATCCTGGCATCATTTCGTTTCCGACCCTGCACCAACTGTCGGAGTATTACTACCCTTCCTTCTCAGATCTGGATCTCGTTTCGCCAGCAATGTTTAACGTTTTCTCGTGGATGGCGGTTGCATGCATTCAAGAGTGTTGGTGGCCAATACCCGAATGCTCTGCATTACCTATTCCTCCTCTGATGATAGTCGACTCCCGGAATCGAACTGTCGGCATTAAGTCATTCGTCTCCATGGCTTCATCCAACTTTCAGACTGATCGATCAGCCCAACTCGTGTCCAGATAGTGTCTGGACATAGTTATACCGCCAAAGCTCAAGGTATCAACATCACACCCAGAAGCAAAGTTGCTTCTCAATCAATCGACCAAAACTCCATTCACCACCGCTAATGGTATCTCACAAATGTGGCGCTACGCTCTCCGCAAGCCTGTGCAGGAGCAGTCTCTTCATAGATTGTGCTGTCAGGGGTAATCGTCGGTATTCGATGATACGGACTCGAACCCCATCCGCACTCGTGGCTTCATGGAGACGTCGAACTCAACCGACTAGTAGGGGTTGTATGTGAAGAGGCTGGTGAGCTTTGCCCCACTATTGATGGACTCGGTACACGAAGGCTATCGGCATTCGAATGTGAGCGGCGGTGTTTATTCGCGTCGGGTTCTTGGTGCACACTTGCTGTCGCAAGAACCGACAATTTATCGAGGGGAGGAGGTTCTGGTCTACTCTGACCAAGGACGAGTGCCGGTAGTGCTGGCAGTATGGGTGGTTGAGGTCGAGGTTGCAAAAGTGGTTGTCGCTGTTCTATCGGCAAGGGAAGCTTTGGACCGTTGGGTAAGCCGGCTTTTCGAGAGTCTCGCTTGATCCCAACGACTGCGTCCACAACATCTCGAGTACTTGTGCTATTCTCGTGGAGCATCTGTGGTGGGGGTAACGTCCTCGGGGGATCTGTTGAAGTTGCCCTTGACAGGGGTTGAAGAGCCATCTTTGGTGCGGCGGCGATGGGTGGTTGACCAGCGGTTGACTGCGAGATGGCTACCTTTGCGGCGTCCGAAGCTGACTGATCAGGAAAGCTGTGCAAGAACTTTTCGACGTCATCGTTAGTGATGCCATGATATCCCAGAAGAATCTTCAAGCGGGAGTTTTCGACTGCAACACTTCTCGCCGCCTGTTGCATTTCCAATGTGGCCTCGACACCACGACGCTCATAGTCCTGAAGCTTCTTTTGCAAACCCTCGACATATTCCTTGTGGCGCGCACGGGACCGTCGTTGGTTGTCACGAATTCGGACAGCTGATGGATTGGTTGAGCCCTCCTTCTGCAGGGGAATGTGTCAGACAGAGTAACTTATTGCAAGTGCAGGACGAACCGTCATATCCAAATCGCCGGGTGAGGGTTTCGAAGAACTCACCTTTCCTCCAGTCATGTTTGGCAAGTACAGTTCATCTGGATGACGATCCAAAAAGTTCTACGGTACAACACGCTACGTCAATGATGGCGAAAGCCAGCCCATATGAGACTTGAGCTCTTGTTGATGAAGGTCACCATTTGATTGATTTGCCAAGCAGGACGCGCGTTGACGGCCGAGCTCCGACCTCTTGGCAAGGACCCATGTCTTTACGGTGCAGATCCAGCCGATGTCAAGAAACGCTAGCGCCAATGATGTTTAAACATACATTCAACAATGACAACCCTATCACGACTTGGTCTACTCAAAAGCTGAGTTTATCGGTACCTGAGCCAATGAGAGGTCCTACAGGTGGTTACCAGCTGCCAGAGCTTTCAAATCGCGCTACCATTACTATTCTCGATCAGAGGGACAATCCTTGGCCGATCATTACGACGACCTGGAAATTAGCAGTTATGAAACGTTGCTGACAGTGACAGGCCAGACAGATAGTGGGTACATCGAGTTTTCCGCCCTAACCTCCACTGGCAACTCAGGGCAATGTGTCTCTTGTTGCGGGATGCCCAGAAGCCTAGGCGCCCCGTATTTTCAACGCATTGCTGGACTCGCATTTGCTGCGCCACGGACCCTCGGGCCAGCCGACTTGCCAAGCCAGCCTCTCGGCTTCTTATAGCCGGTCAAGCTGCGATGTCGACGATTTAGGATGATGAAGGGTTGTTGTGCATGGTCAGGCACAACCTCCAAGACTAGTTATTATTGGTCAGAAATGTCGATTGAAAGTCTAGACCAACGACGGTTTTGCCAAGACATAACCTCTAACTTGACTCCTTGCTCAAGAGTTGTCACTGATGCATTTCTCTTGGGCTGTTGAGTTTCCTGGCTGACAATGATAATGTCATTGAACTTCTTGGCCAATAGACGAATCAAGTTATTGTCAGCTACTGTCCGGGAAGCCTTACCATAAACTGGAAGCTTCTGCACTGTGGGTTGGTCTGTGTACGTTCCATCGTCAAGGTCAAGAGTCGAGACCTCAGCAGCCAAGACTTGGCTCCAATTCACAAGATTGTCTTTTCTATTCATTCGTGAGCTCAACGTGGCCGTGCCGCGTGCCGTCTTTCCCATATGCCCCGGCCGTACTCTCTTGGCAAGTCCTTTTCTCATACACGCCGAGACCAAGAATTACATCAGCGCCATGGTCCTTTCGATGAAGCAATATACCATTATCCAGTACCCATCGTGACGTGACACACACCTCTTGTTCCTTCCAGTCATGACAACCGTTTAGAAGAGACACTAATGAATCGAAATAATCTCACAAGGTCCTTTTGCGTCCCACACTCCGGCAGTCCTTGAAACCGGCAATAGAGCGGGTAGTCGATATTAGCAATGTGCTTGCTCGAATATCATTCGTGCCTCCGTATTTGATCACGCCCTGTAGGGAGCCTTTACTCTTTTGAGTAGAGTTTTTGGTCAACTCCCCGAACAAACCCACGTGGAGTCCTCCTGTATCAGTCATCAGTCTTGTGACTCGCTAAGATTTAATTGACTGACTCGGGTGCACTTTTCTACAATGGGGAAATATTTCCGCTTGTGGTATTTTTATCTGCGATTAATGACTTTTGTTTTATTCTCACTTCTATGTCCTATTTCGGTATGGGTATCGTTGTTGCGCTATAAATGAATCCTTATCCCTTTCACTCCTGTTTTTTATCATCTTGGCCTTCCCTTGGCGTAGTGACATCGCTGCCTGTGTCCTTATCATATCCGTATTACGCAGCTAGTGTCCTTTTGCATAGACAACTTCTCTATCGTCTTGGCATAATTCCTTCGTTTTGACCTATCATGTTATCTTTACATGATTGGTCTGACCTGTATGGAGAGCTTACGTCTCATACTACCTCATCGTAAACTGTCGTATTACTTGAAAAGTCGCTTTCCAGTACGAGTTGAAAATCGATCAACACCATCATGCTGCTGCGCATGCCAAAGCTGTTGGACACCCACACCTCTGCTCTCTCCCGAAACTCGATACCGTCTCCAAGCTTCACGTAGATGGTCAGGTCGTAAAGGTCCACGCTTCAGGTCAGGCTCTTCCTCAGCTGCAGCTGGGTCGTCGTTTGTAGAGGGTGGTGGTGTGGGTAGGTCGCTTTGCTTTTCTCCTGCGTTGATCCATTCGCCTTGCACGTTGCGCGCTGCTTCAATGATTTCACCTGCGAAGAGTTTGGCGACGGCTTTGACGGCTGTGCTGACGTTTTGGGGGACGGATTGAGAGACTGTTGCGTTGACGACCTGTAATTGTTAGTGAGGTTCTGGTGATGGATGTAGATTGCTTACTCGTTTGACGACACTATCGGCCAACTTTGCCGCGCGCCAGAGCTCGTATCGATTGTATTGTTGTGAGTCAAAGGCTTCAACAAGCATAGCTCGTAGACGAATCTCCTCCTGCTTCTGCTCTTGTGTTCGCGCAACGACATCCTCCAGCGCCATCTCAGCCTTCTCATCATCCTCATCATCTTCTTCCTTTTCACCACCCTGTCCGCTCACAGCAGTGGGAGCTCGTCCTCCAACAAGACTAGGCGTCGCCTCACTCGCATCATCCTGCTTCGCGTTCTTTGCCTTGCGACCACGCTTCTTCTTAGGTGCTCCGCTAGCTGTAGTACTGACAGCGCTACCACTAACGTGGGATTGAGCATCGACTGACGGCGAACGTGGGTAAGGAGATCGAGCTTCGGGAGGAAACGAGGTTTGGCGGAGAGGATGATTTGCGGCTGCGGCTGCGACGGAAGCTTGAGAGAGGTTTGAAGGTTTGCGACGTTTGTGAGGAGGCGCGTTGTCCATCCCTGAAGAGCGCTTCTTGTTTGGAATTTGCGCAGGTGATGGGTAAGGCGGCGACATGCCCGATGGAGAAGTAGCGTAAGGCGGAGAAGCCATGATTGTGGTGATGTTTCGAGATGCGAAGATGACAAGGTTGTATTGGAGTTTACCAATCGAAGGGAAGCACGTAAACAAGCTTCAGACTGTACCGAGAAGGCGCTTCGGTAAAAGATACGTATTTCAATAGTCTATCCGTTTCTTTCTCGAAGATTGTTTCGTTCACGGCTTTCGGAGTGATTACCCGTGCTACAACGCGTTTCTCGATACCGAACGGAGACCGTGACGATTCTCCTTGTTTGCGAAGTCACGTGCTGCTACACATGATCGGACCCACGGCCGAGCGTTTGATCAATGAGAACAGCGCAAATTGACGTCAATATCCACTACTGATAAGATAAAGCACTAGAAAATTATTCCCATTGAAGCCGTTAGCAATGACTGCGCTGGAACTTCACTGGAAAGCACTGAGCACCCCCGCGAATTGATAGTCCGTGGCCCCTCTAATTTTTCGGCTCTCCGATCCGGCCATTGGATATTTGTCTTGGACCCTGACTCGGCTCGTGCTACCTTGGATCTTCAAGCTGTTTGCTCTGCTTCTACTCGTCTACCTTGGAGTCCGTTTTCCTTTAAGGCTTGGTTCTTATTTATACTTTACTCTTGGAGAATCCTTCTTTCTCCTCTTCTTCCTTCCCCAATCTCTCTTCACTCCTCCGTAACCATCCAAAAACATCCCACTTTAGCTTCATAAAAAAAAAAAGCTCGCCACCATGGCCCCCTCCGAAGACGGCGTCATCCCCTCGCACAAGCGATCTCACGACGCTGCCAGCATCTCTGGCTCGTCTACCAGCAGCGACGACTCAGCCCGTCGCAGAAAGCGTCGCGAGCGCAAGGAGCGCAAGAGAAAGAATGGAGAGTCTGCTGCTGTCAACGGCGCAAAGCCCAATGCCTTCTCCCAGCGTCGCAACAGCTTGGCTAAAGCTTCCCGAGACCCCCGCGATGAACCTCTACCCAAGAAGCGTCCATCAACTGTTCCTGTTGTTTCAGAGGAGGGCGCTATTGTCAAAGCTAGCAGGTCTCCTAGTCCTGTGATTGACTTTGATGGTCTTAGCAGACCTAGTATGTTTTATTCTGATCTACTGATTATTCGCGCTGACTTTTCTAGGCCTTGGAACGAGAGAGCGTCGTGAGGAAACGGAGGAGCAGGCTGCTGAGCGATTGGAGCGTATGAAAGGCGCTGTGCGCACTCTTCTTGAATGCGTCGGCGAAGATCCCGATCGCGAGGGTATTCTCGATACTCCTTCGCGCTACGCAAAGGCTCTTCTATTCCTGACCAAGGGATACCAGGTCAATGTGGAAGACATTGTTAACAACGCTCTATTCAGAGAAGGACACAGTGAGATGGTCATTGTCAAGGACATTGAAGTTTTCGTAAGTCTCTGTCAATTGAACGAAACCGACGCAACTAACAGAATCAGTCTCTCTGCGAACATCATCTCGTCCCATTCACAGGCAAGGTAATGAAAATCCCTCCGACTCCGCAATCCTTCCGAAGCTGACTTTTTCCACCCCCGCAGATGCACATCGGCTACATCCCCAACGAGACCGTCATCGGCCTTTCCAAACTACCCCGAATCGCCGAGATGTTTGCGCGCCGCCTCCAAATCCAAGAGCGCCTCACCAAAGAAGTCGCCCACGCCATCATGGAGATCCTCAAGCCGCAGGGTGTTGCCGTGGTTATGGAGTCGAGCCATCTATGCATGGTGATGCGCGGAGTCGAAAAGACCACCACCAGCACCATCACCAGCTGTGTCCTTGGCTGTTTCGAGCGCAAGTCCAAGACGCGCAACGAATTCCTTAACCTCATCGGTATCAACAAGAGATGAGAGAAAGATTGAACGAAGAAATTCTTCAACAAGAGACGAAAGAGACGAAGCAATTTTAACATGCTTATGATGGAAACTATAAGCAATTCACCATGTTTAGGAGGGTAACACAAATACCCAGATACCATCACTTGTCATCTGCATTTTCGGCGTTTACGGTTTGGTGTTTTTTTCTCCTTCGAGGGACGGTTTTGGGACACAGAAAGAAAGAGAGGCCGTGTCTTCAACATATTCAGGTCTAAGTTGTCATCAAATATTGGAAAAAAACAGGCGGGTAGAAGCGTTAATTAGCCAGTCCCATTAGACACGTCCGGGCTCAACGCCCTGGAGAAAGTTTTTGAGTTTCTGAATAAACGATTGTCATCAGAATGAATCAGTCTTGATCAGAATTAAGAAGTGATAATCTGTATAGCCATGTGAACGATTACAACAAGTGATCTGTATAAAGCCACAACTGACTAAAATCCCAGCTTACACACCTCTGACGCCCGTCATGCATCGTACACATATAGTATAAGCGATTTTTACCTAATTACATTGTGCCCCTGACTCCGTTCCGTCTTTGGTATTTTTGTTAGCCGAATGAGAACGCCCTGCACCAATGTCAAACTCAAACAAGCTCACTCCCCGTCGAGTAGAGCATCCATGCCGTTTCTCTCCTTCTCCAATGATGCTGTAGTCATCCTGACGTCCCCTCCATCATTCCTCTTGTCATCGTCTTCGTCTTGATTGGTCATCTCCTTGAACATCTGATCCACGTTGCCTTCATCTTGTCTCATCATATCCTCATCTATTGGGTTAGACAAGCGTCTGTTGTCACTGATAGAACCTCGACCCCAAACATTGGGACCCCATAGTCTCTCGGCTTGCTTTCGACCAAGCTCAGTTCTTGACAAGATCTCTAGAGCCTTACTCTTTTCTGCATCTCCGTGAAAGTTGATGCCATCGTCTTGACCTTGAAGAAGTCTATCTTCCAAAGATATTGAGGAAACATCCGCGGCCAACTGCGGTCCACCAACTCCTAGTGGTCCAGGATGCAACCCATTGTCGAGGTTGATAGAATTATCCCTGGTATGACCAGAAGAATGCGACTCTCGACGTTCAGCATGTCCAGAAGTGCTAGGGCTTCTCTCGGGTCGCGAGTAGTATGGTGCTCCTCCAAAACCTCCAGCTGCGGGTGGTGGTGGAAAGGTTCCCGATGAAGCGTTTGCTGCTGCTGCCGCCGCTGCAGCTTCTGCATTGGCTGCTTTACGGCGTAGGCTGTTGGCTTTACCTTTGACGTGCTCTGGCAGGTCATCAGGGTTATCGACACCATACTCGGCAAGCATCTTTTCGAGCTTTGTCGGTCGAGGCTTTCGTGTACTTTTGGAAATCTCTTGAATCGGGGGTGGGTCTGGAGCGACAGGAGAGTATTTGTGAAGCTCTTGACGGAAGAAGTTGGTCTCATATGCCAACAGCACTTCAGCGCCTTCAATCTTGCGCAGGTAGAATCGCTGTGTCTCTACCTCGGCTTCCGTAGCTAGTAGTGGGCTGCAATAGCGAGCAATATGTTGTCGGAAGTTTTCCGCATTCTCGATGATCTTCATCAACACTTCTTCCTCTTCTGGCTGGAAAGGTAGTTGTTTCATATCCTCTGCGAGGGCTACCAGATCCTCCAATTTGGGTCGCGATGCATCTCGAGGGATCTTCATGCGCCAGTCACAAATTGGGCATGTGTAATTCTCGTCTTCTTTGACTTTGCCTCGAGCAATCTTGAGGCACTTGTAATGATACCTACAGAGTTAGAATTGTGCCAATGGGTTGCCAATGTTGAAGTACTTACCATTCGTGACATCTCTCACATTCAATCATCATACCAGCCTCAATCTTTCTGCAAATGCAAAACACTTGTCTGGATCGGCTGTCATCCCACTTATTCGCTCCTGGCTCAGGGCTGACTTCTCTTGAAACAGGCTCTCCAGGCATTCTTGGCGTGTCGTGCTCTATGTCAAAACAGTCGATGTTGCGTTCTAGGACATACTCCAGGTGACTCTTGAGAATGTGCAACGGCGCGTTGGATTTTCCAAACAACTTCTTTCCTCTGCGCATCCAGTCTTCGTGACGTTTTCGTTCGTTTTCGAGATCAAGAGTGCCGTTGGGTTTCGAATTGAGCTCCTCCAACTTCTTCTGAATGTCGACAACTTCACCGTACTTGGGCCTTTTGCGGAAGTCGGGGTCGTGGCATCGCGTAGTCAGGTCGACTATTTGACGGTGCGCCTCACGTTGTTTGTAAAGAATCTGGTCGACTGCAGCCAAGGTTTCTTGTGACACGGGCAGTGCGTTGAGCTGTACTTGCGCCGACAGAGATTCAAGCTGTGGGTAATGAACAAAGTCTGCAGCGATAAGCTCCTTGGCCTTTTGCTCCCATTGCTGACCGGAGATCATTTGTTCACGGTAGTGAGTCAGGTGGTCGTTGTAGGGAGGGATTTCGAGTCGACTACCCTCTTCGATGAGATCCGAGACCTCCTTCAACGTCATGTAGACTCCTCGATTGCTGCGAGCTCGTTCGTTCCAGCGCGACTGTTCCAATACTTTGGACAACTGATCCACTTCAGGGGTATCCACATTGAAGCTGCGGCCTTCCTCAAGAAGCTCTTCTATTCGGTCAGTTGACAAAGTGGACGTGTTCTTAAGAGTCTGAATTGCGCTGTTCTGGAACTGCTTGATAGCCTCGGCGCGCTCTTGAAGCTGAAGTATTTCCGGACAGTCAAAACCGATACGTTCAGCTTCTTCCAATAATCGATAGATGTTGCTGACGTTTCTGGACTCTCTCTCCTTTTGGTCATGTTCTGCATTGCCAATGGACTTTCGCATGCCCGACTGCCAGGCTTTCTCGTTCTTACGTCGATTCTGCTGCTTTCGTACAATGTAATTCGTGGCCTCTTCAACCCAATCATTGCACCGATTGACAAAATCTTGAAGGACTGACAGTGAAGGAAGATCGTGCGGAATACGTTCGCCCTCATGAAGTAGCGCACGTAACGATTTGAGAGATGGTTTTGGCTCTTCATCCAGTAACTTCTCGTACTTTTGTTCCCAAAGGTCAGGGGTTTGCGCCTTCTCCAATACCTTTTGGTGTATCTCTTCCATGTCCTTCTTCTCCTTGCGGAAATAAAGGATATGCTCAGCACCTTGGAATCGCTCCTGTTCGGTCATCTCACAGCATGCGTGGTATCCAGCATGGAGTAGGCAAAGAACCTTGCCAGACTGCAGACATTTGAATCGTGACAGGTATGAGAAGGCCTTGCAGTAAGAGCAGCACTGTTCATCCTCGTCTAGAAGATCCTCATTCTCAACCTTGAACTTCAAAGAGCAAGACTCGTCGCCTCCTGTGCTTTCGCACCGATGTGGGGCTGCTTCGACATGCTTGGCGATGAAATCTGCTCGTTGCTCAAGCTCTCGTTTGTGTATGCGATCGAGCGCGGGTGCCAGCCATTTCGCAGTTTGAATGGTGAGACTCGTTGCCGTACTTTCTGCGGCGGTCCACAGTAATTCGTCGTGAGAGAAGCATGGCTGTCTTCGGAATAGCTGTAGTCGTTCCACGCCAGCAAGACCATACGGTTCCCATTCTTCAGGTGCAAAATTGACAGCTTCGTTAAAGTTGAAGCCATGGTTGAAACCAGCATGGTAGGCCTGTGGGAAAGTGATGACAAGTTGACCGGCTCTTTGGTCGAGGGCATACACACGAACACCTGCTTTCTTCAATTGCTCAGGGGTCAATAGTGTGACCAACTGGAAAAGGAGATCTGGCTGTGTCTCGAAGAGTTCAGGTACAGCTTCCTTCATCGCATTTTCGAACTTTTCAGCATCCTCGCCTGGTATACCATACCATGTCTTGGTAGCGCCAAGGTGCTGGTAATTGGCAGAGTAGGCGTAATGGTCCTCGTTGTGCCAACAGAACGTCGAAAAGATCATACCCACATAGACCCAAGGAACTGTCATGCCCGAGATGTCGGACTTGATATGCTTGAACAAACTCTCTCCATGGAATGGAAGAACATTGAGGTTCCAAGGGTCTGTGGCATATGGGTTACTGGGATCCCTCTCGGCAGTCGGGAATCCCGAACCATGAGTTGTGCAATGGATATCGGCTCCGTATTCGACCTCAACAGTCTCCTCAAGGTCAGCAACCAGTCGCCAAAACTCTGTCTCAACATCTTCCTCGGTTACAGGTCGATGGCAATTGAGCTCATGGTCAAAGGGCATCTTCTTCTCAAAATAGCCCTGCTTGAAGTCGTTGGCCTTTTGTTGGAACTGCTTAAGTGAGTACAAACCACCTTCCTCGAAACCGAACTGGCCATCTCCAACCAAACATCGTGCGCAATTCCATTCGCTATCAGGCTCTCGCTTCAATGGGGGGTCGAGACATCCTGGATGATAGGCATGATCGCAAGACTCGCAAAGTAGAAGAGTGTTATCGCTTCTTCCGCAAGTTTCGCATTTCTCGCCTGGTGGTGGTGGTTCTTCTCGTGGTATTCTTGGCACTGAAGGACGGAATGGCGTCATGTGCGATCCAGCCACAGTGGGGACAGCATCTGTCGATGTTAGTCTCAAGTCGTAGAACCAATGAAAAATGAAATAGGTCATCGCAGTTAAAATCCCTGCGCTTGGTCGCCAACGTCAAGATCTTCTGGAATGCGACAACGGAAATTGAGGCCGAAGGAAAATAGTTAAAATGTCGTAACATACCTTTCTTGAGTCGCTTGCTACGACGGCTGCTAGCCGCCTCAGAGTCATCCATGTCAATGTCCTTCTTGCCTGAATCGGAAGACTCTTCACCACTAAGCTGACGCTTCAATGCTGTAGGCTTCAGGCTTGATCCTCGAATATCTGGTGTGTTCTTTGCTGAGGAAGTAGGACTATCGTGTCGCTTAGGATCAGGGGTGAAGCTTGTGGGCTCACTAGTTGCACTGCGCTTGACACCATTGAAGCTGGAATTCACAGCTGTGAATCCAGAGTTGACCGCAGTAAATCCCCCAGACGTAGGCGCTTGTGCCAGAGGTGGTGCGTCATCCATAGGAGTGTCGCGTTCTGTCTTGACTCCCCCAATAGTAGCCTGCAAAGCGTCGGAGGCATTTCGCGCTGGGGAGTCACCTCGAACACTAATTGGCGTATTGACGTTGGATCGTCTGACTGGAGTCTGTCCAGGGCTCGGAGTCAATGGTCCACCATATTCTTGCTCAAGCTGCTGATGAACACCAGGCTTCGCGAGTCGGAGGTACTCCTCATACGGACACAACCATCGCTGGTAGGAATTTTTTAGGGATGTCGACAATGATGACATGATCTTGCCACTGTACCCCAAATCGCGTCCGATTTCAGCCCACTTCTTGTGTTTACAAACCTTTTCAAAGCCGCCCCTAGATTCAACGGCCTTCTTGAGTCTGTAAAGATCAAGTGGTTTCTTGTCAACGTATGGCAACCGATGAAGATTGGTGCCATGTTGTTTATGGAATTTTGAGAGTCCATCGAGATAAGTGAGATTAGCACGTGTACCTGCAACATGTCAGCCAAATATCATGATCAGAGGGTGAAACACGTACTCCCTTCCACAGAGTTCAACTCTTGTTTTCGGGTCCTAAAATGAAATTTCTACATAATTAGCACAAGTCGCAAACGCGCTGGGAATGAGTCACTGCCGTACCTCGGTATCGATTGCAAACTCTGGGTTCCAAGAATCAGGAGGAATAATCTTGCAGATACCAAAGTCCTTTGCCTCTGGTGTGATTTTTCGTAGGTACTCAAAAGGATCCTTCCATTCTTCTTCTGTAGGTCGATACGTGGGTGCCTCTTGAAGACCGTGTGGTCGACTCTCCTTTGTCTTTTCCCTTACTGCTGTGGGTTGTCCACGGCGTTCAACTGAGGTCAGATCCAAAGCAGTGCTCGAGAGTGAACTGAGAGGTGTCTGTGGATTATTCGGGTGATATCCGTTGGAGTTGACCTTTGGCTTCGGTTTTGACGATGTGCTAGCGGGCGTGGCACTTGGTGAGCTTCGCGTACTTCCAGCTGTGCTGTGTGTGCCTGTAGGGACGGCGCCGGCATTTGGTACTGAGACCATGGTGGATGATGATGGATGAATTGACGGCTATTAAACTGATAGAGAAACGTATTGGAGGTATCGATCGAGCGTTGCGGTTACGCGGCGTGCGTCGACTTCATACTCGGGCAGTCGTATCGTCAATGGGATATCGGCATCGCAGGCGACAAGTCTCAGTCGCGACAAAGACAGCTTGTATAGGTGAAGGAACTGAGTGAAGCAGCTGAAAGAGGAAAGGGACGGTATATGTCCAACCTAGAAAAGGTTAATGTCATGTCTTTGTGATTGCCATGTTACGAGGGAGCACGAAGATCCATATCCAACTAACACGGGGAATAAGATACTCACAGCAAATCAATATAAAATTAGTGGCAGGTACAAAACCCACTGTTAATATCGTGAAAGAGGAATCGCATTCGATGTTCTTTGTCGTGCGAGCAAACCCAACATCAAAGCGTGATTGTCGATGTTGGTAGGTATGAAAGAGGCCAAAAGTGAGGAAGGAGCGGAGGGTGTGGGTGGGAACGATGGGAAGGTGGGAATGGGTCGAGGGAATCAATGGTAACTTTAGATCTTGGAGGCGCGAGCAGGACCAGACCAGTTCAGCAGCGTCTGTCCGTCCAGCTTAGCTTCGGCAGGTACCTTTGCACACAAAGGGAAAGTGACGGGGGTGTGAGGGAAGGGTGCGGCAGGAGGTTCTGGTCTGCGCGCCAGTAATGACTGGGGGGTACTTCCATTTAACACCACGCATGGCGCCAGGTACAAAGTATCCGCCGCCCTTGTAGTGGTTCACAGTACGGAGGAAGGACCGGTGGGTTCGGACCAGGAAATACAAGCATAGCAGGAGGATTAATCGATATCACAACGGAATATTCTGTCTTGGGGGGGTGTCTTTTCTTTTGCCTCAATATCCTCAATTGTATTCACGTTTTAGATGTTCATTCAACTCCTTGTTGGTCGTTACAGCGCTGAAAAACGCCGTCCTGATACAGGGACCCGAAAACTCATGTGGCGGACCCACTAGAGACGACATCCGGCCGGTGCCCCCATTACCGAGAATCACATTGTCAACGTCCACAAAAGGAGCATCAGACAAAGGATGTGAGGGCTCTGTTGGTGAGTGGTGGTCTTGCAGGAGGTATTCTTACTACGTACGCAGTAAGACATGGTCATTGCGACAATATCCTAGTTCAGAGCCTCGTTTTGATTCTCCACATCATTACCTTTGCGTGAAGCGAACCTTCAGGGAGGATGCCTACATACAGCCTTGTGGGCACGTTGCTATCGCGATTGATCATTGTTATCGCAACCAATGCGTACAACAAAAAAACAATCGATACGCAGTTCAATCTCACTCTGACAACATACATATCAACGGTCCATCATCTTACGGCCACGTCGTCATTGAGAAGAAAGAACATACTGTATCCGAATGCGGCAGTAGGTGACATTGGAAACTCAGTCACGCGCTGACTGGCATCATCATATTCCTTGTTCCATTCTACCACTGTGTGGCTGTCCCCTAAAAGTCTGACGGGCCACCAAAAAAAGGAAAGAAAAAAGGCGGGCCCAGTGAAAAATCCAAATCCAATCTGATATCGGACTCTCAATCAACAGGGGTTGGTTAATAATTCTTCGCTACCGAACCAATCATGATGAGATGACGTTCAGCGCGAACGCCGGGGGTTTACGCGCGTGGGGAACATGAACCCGGGGACAAGGAAAGTAATGATGAGCTGGAATGATTTGTGATGAGGTTGCTTTTGGCTTCATTTGCGCGAGTCAATTTTGACGACATTATTTGGATGACATTAATTTGGCTTGAAGTTACAGTGTGACAATTGTGAGTTGCATTGTCTACCCTATGAAACTTAATCTGAGATAACTTTGGTGTTGACAGCGAGATCTATGGCAACAAAGACATGTACCATTCAATACGAGCCTATTTATCATCTAAAACAAGGGCGGGTATCTTCCAAACGCCAAACCAATTTCCCTCAAAGATCCTCCTCAGCCTGAGCTTCAGCCGCTATAGCCTTCTTTGTACGCCGTGGCTTCTTCAACAATTTCGTCACTTCTTTCGGTCCTCGTATACGAAGAGTCAACTCCTTCATCATATCAACCCAATTTATCTTACCACCACAGCTCGGACACGTGCAGGATATCGGTATCAAAATACCCTTGTCTTCACCTTCAAGCGCGTGTTTTCCCCAGCAGTCCAAATGACCCATTGCTTCACATCCATTGTGAGGACATATCGGGTGAAGTCCTGCTCCTGATTGCAATGATTCGTGACAATGTACACAATCGCCCTCGCGTTCGAATGAAACGACGTTGTGCGCCTTTTCGACATAGGGTTTTAGAAGGGCGTAGTCGAGGGGCAACGCGTGGATACCCCAAGGTTCATTTGAACCTTCTGGTTTGTAGTCTGTTGTGGTTTTGATACCTTCTCGTGGCGTTGTGTTTTTCGTCTTTAGCCAGTTATCCCATTTCTTCTTGGCGTCTTCGTGAAAGAAGTGCAGGGTAAGTGGCCAGCGTGCAAAACTCGGCACTCCAGTGAGCAAATGGAGATTGGACACGATTGATATGAGACTGTGAATAGGTTTGGCTTTCTTTCCCCTTTTTCTAGGCGCTCGTTTTGTAAGTCGCTCCTCTGGTGAAATACTCAATGTCAAGTGAGGATTTGTCAAGGCCCATCTACAGCCGTTAGCTTCACCCTTGCAACAAACAAACTCAACTCGAACTCACTCAAACTTGAGAGCTGCGATTGAACTCGGAAAACCTGTTATCAACATGATGACTTCCCATGGTCGTAACTTGTCTTTTGCCGTTCGAACAGCGCCTCCCTTGGAGATACCATTATGCTGGTTCAGACGTCTTGGTGGATGAGGCGTTGAACCTATGTAGTATGAGGCATGACGGACTGATGAGCGGAGAACGTATACCGCGTACAAGGCTGGAATAGGTCTTTGGAGTTGGGTCATGGCTGCGATGAAGGTAAAAATTGTTGATAGTGTTTACTTGGTGTGAGCGTGAGTTGGAGGGGCGATGAAATGTCATGACTAATCAAGTCATGATGCAAAGAAACTCCTTTACAACATTCAGCCACCAGCGAGGAGTTTGTCGGTGTATGAGAAGAACGATAAAGGTCGAATTTGAGAATTTCCTTTTCGTGTTAGATATTGGAATTGCTTGCTGAGAACTAGTTGTGTTGAGAGTTGCTTGAGCTGTGGGTAGTTGAACGAAGCAGCGAAACGGTAGAAGCCAGCAGTACGGATCAAATTATTGAAGAATCAGTCTATCATAATTACGCCAATATATTCTTTTAGACACAGTCTGCCAATATCCCCATATAATACACCTACAACAATCCCTGCTTCTGCAAATCGTAGTAAACCTTCTCAGGCATAACATTGCCCTCTCCATCCTCCATCTGCACCACACTCCCCTCATCAACCGTAGTTCTCTTCTTCTCCTTCTGAATCTTCTCCCAAAGCGACAACGCCTCCGCGATACCAGTAATGTCCCTGAACAGCGTCGTGTTGGTGATTCCCAGACACTTGAGACCGTAAATGTGTCGCGCTTCGTTGAAGTGCTTGTCAAATGCACGTCGGCCCATGTACACAAAGTTTCCGCAGATCTCGCAGGGAAACTCAACACCTAGACCGTGAAGACGGTATAACCAGAAGGGAATGGGTTTGCCGTCCCAGGCGAGAGGGAGCTTAAGGGGGTTGTAGATTCTCTCTTCACCGTCCTCGTCTTCGCCGTCGCCTTCTTCTTGTGTCTCTTGGGGTGTTTCGTCGTTGTTGAAGAGATTCTCGAGTTCTTGGGCGCGCTCTCGCTCTGTCATACCCTGCTTGCGCTCCACGTTGACTTTGGTATCGCTTCGCTCGGTGCTCATGGCGCTGGCTAGTCGCTTCACTCTGTACTCTCGCACTGCTACCGCGCGCTCCTTTAATCGTGTTGCCGAAGAAGTGTTTGCGCCGTTAGCAGGGGTTGAGTCTTCTTGTCGCTGTTTCCTATGCTCTGCCGCCTTCAAGTGTTTTCGTCCTGTAAGATGGTTCTTGAAGACGTTCTCGTTCTTGAATTCCTTCTCGCAGTCTTCACACCATACAGCATCCGGTGTACTGGCCTCCTTGGCGGTGCCATTCGTTGAAGCCGCGTCCTTCTCCCAGCCCTGAATCTCATCCTTTTCCCATGCTGTCTCGAACTCGTCGTCGAAAGAAGCGAGAACCTTGTCCACATTTTCCAGCGGTCGTGTTCGTCGCATGAAGCTTTCGAGGTAGTCTGCTAGTTGACCGACATACTTGAAGTACTGATCCGTCAACTTGTTCGGTCGCGTAACACCGCCATGCGCTGAGGAGAAGTTGTCGAAGTTCTCGAGGTATTGAAGATATGTGAGTCGTCGGACATTGGGAAGGTTCAGGTAAGCTTCGTGGGATGTGTTGAGATCGAAGAATCGTCCGTAGGCTTCCTCTCCGGAGAACAACGAGTCGACAATAGAAGGCATCGGCTCTCCATCGGATCTCTTAACCTTGTATCGCTGCTCCGAGTTTTCCGCTTGTTCGTGAGGGTATCTCTCGTGATGCTGGCGAACATCTTTGAGCTGCTTGTAGAACTCTCCGAATGGGTCGCCAGTACCGATCTGTTGAATCTCTTGTGCTCGGACTCCGTTTTCGTCTTTGTAGATGTCGAGGAGGTTACTAGATTGAACCTGGATCTGGTCTAGTAATTGAGAAATCTCATGATCTCTGTTGAGGCGATCACGGATCTGAACTGTTAGCGGACGAATCTGTAAAGAATTGGAGATGCTCACATGTCTGGGCTCGTCGCGAATGCGATCAGCGATTCCTTGTTCAAGACGCTCTAGATCCTCATGGATGTAACGCTGCTCTTCGAGGACGAGCATTTTGAATTATCGCAGTAAAAGCTCCAAGATCAACGAGTGTGATATGACAACCAGTCGATGAATGAGTGAATGTCAAGATGAGCTTGATGTTTAAAAATTGCGGAGCTTCGTCGCGAGTTCAGTGGCGTTTGAGCGCGCCGAAGAAAACTTAACTACAGCAGATTGGAGGACAAAATAAATGAGTCAGCATAAGCAGCCAAACATGCTTTTTTATTTTGTTGGACCCCAGGTTCCTTCCACCGAAGTATACCCGGCGCTGCGCGTTACGTCTTTGCTCCAACTAAAAGTTACACTCCAAAACTTTGACCTTCTCTACGAAGTGCTGATCTTCATTTTTCTACGATCATCACAAACAAAACCGCAATCATGGCTGAAAGCGCTGGAGGAATTGATCGTAAGGCCGATGAGAGGATGGAATTTTCCACCTCCAAGGAGGTCACCGTTCATCCTACTTTCGAGTCCATGTCGCTGAAGGGTACGTCGCAAGCTTGTGATTAATGATCTAGCTAACAGAACTAGAAAACCTCCTTCGCGGTATCTACGCTTACGGTTACGAGTCTCCTTCCGCTGTTCAATCTCGAGCCATCGTTCAGGTCTGCAAGGGTCGCGACACTATTGCTCAGGCTCAGTCCGGTACCGGAAAGACTGCTACCTTTTCCATCAGTATGCTGCAGGTCATCGATACCGCAGTGCGCGAGACACAGGCTCTTGTTCTTTCACCGACTAGAGAATTGGCTACTCAGATCCAGTCTGTTGTCATGGCGCTGGGTGACTACATGAACGTGCAATGCCACGCTTGTATCGGAGGCACAAACGTTGGAGAGGATATCCGCAAGCTCGACTACGGCCAGCACATTGTTTCTGGTACCCCCGGCCGTGTCGCAGACATGATTCGACGACGACATCTTCGAACCAGACACATCAAGATGCTGGTCCTGGACGAAGCTGATGAGCTTCTCAATAAGGGATTCCGAGAGCAGATCTACGATGTTTACCGATACCTCCCCCCTGCCACCCAGGTCGTGGTCGTCAGTGCCACCCTGCCTTACGATGTCCTCGACATGACCACCAAGTTCATGACCGACCCCGTCCGCATTCTCGTCAAGCGTGACGAGCTGACCCTCGAAGGTCTCAAGCAATACTTTATCGCCGTCGAGAAGGAGGATTGGAAGTTTGATACTCTATGCGATCTCTACGACACCCTCACTATCACGCAAGCCGTCATTTTCTGCAACACCCGTCGCAAGGTCGATTGGTTGACCGACAAGATGCGCGAAGCCAACTTTACCGTCAGCAGCATGCATGGTGATATGCCTCAAAAGGAGCGAGACAGCATTATGCAGGATTTCCGCCAGGGTAACAGCCGAGTGCTCATCTCTACTGATGTGTGGGCTCGTGGTATCGATGTGCAGCAGGTCAGTCTAGTTATCAACTACGATCTACCCAGCAACCGAGAGAACTACATCCACCGTATTGGTCGAAGTGGACGATTCGGTCGCAAGGGTGTTGCTATCAACTTTGTTACCACCGAAGATGTGCGCATCCTGAGAGATATTGAGTGTAAGTGAAGTGTTTCTGGTCGAGTCTTCAGAAGCTAACTTTTTTAGTGTACTATTCTACCCAGATCGATGAGATGCCCATGAACGTTGCCGACCTCATTGCTTAAGCTGAGGTTTGAGGAATTGCGGTCAGGAGGGACATATTTCCAAAGAATGTGACCAATCTCGAGACATGTCTACCGTACTGGGATCGATTTGTAAGAAGAGAAACACCGCGTCGAGGACGTGGTTGAAGTGGAGGAAGGGGGCCGTGTACAGCATTTAGTAAGTTCTTGTCCAGCTCGATGTTGATGTAATTGACTAACTCGAGTAGAGTTCATGAGAAAAGATTGTCAAAATGAAATTGAAGGGGGATCAATCTGACCCTGAAAAGGGCTTCTAGGAGTTTAGCAACCAAGAGAATCAAGCTCATCAATACAAAAGCATATTCGAATCAATTATTCGTCACTTCGGCTGTCATTCCGTTTGTTCCTCATGATCAACTCAGCTTCTTTGAACAATAATTCGACTTCTTATCAGCTGTCGCCCCAACTTTCCCAATCCGTCCAAGCACAATCTCCAAGTTCTATGTGGGTGCCCATCCCTGCAAATCAGATCCTCAAGTCCCAATTTTAAACCCACGAAGAGGTCATTGCGATGAGGAAACATGAATTTGTTACGTGATGAATTGCTTTCTTTGATCTACAAGGAATCTTCCCCATGGGGTACGCAAATTGCAACTTCTGCGATGACACTCGACGGTTGAAGCATCAATTGTGTCGTATACTGTACTGATCTAATGTTCAATAGTATGGGAACCTCGGCCGCTAGTAACTCTAGACCCTGTTCCGAGATACTGGTAACAAGCATATCTTTCATCACACCCTTTACCTAACCCAATTATGCACCAACTCCCAATGACAATGCCCCGGCCGTATTCAGTGGACTCGCATATGCAAGATATCTGATAAGGATGGCTGCACTGATAACAACCCTCCGCTAGACGTCTATCCTATGCTGTACTTGGAAACGCCAACCGCCACACTATACTGATTACGGCCAATGTTTTGCACATTCAAGCAATGCGGAGTGTTTGGAGCTACATTGAACTAGTATCGACCCCATGTAACGGCGAATATCTGGGGTAAAGATAGAGATGTACGTACAGGCATCTATATATAAAGGTTCAACGTCCCTACTCCGGCATACAGAAACCAGACCAGATTATTCAACCCTCGAATAGTCCTCCTTCGACTCCTCTCCGCCAGAGAATGCCCACAACCTTCTATCACACTTCTTCAACCATCGACTCTAGCTCTGGTCCACCATGGAGAAAGCAACAACCATGAATCAAGCCGAGCGCGACGCCCTAGACCTCGCCGCTCTCGGCCACAACGAAGCCCTCACCCGCAAATTCAGCATGACATCCATGCTCTCCCTCGCCTTTTGCATTCTCGGAACATGGGCCGTCTGCGCCCAAGCTCTCGCAACAGGTATCCAGAATGGCGGACCAGTAACATGTCTCTGGGGTCTCGTCCTCGTATGCCTGTGTAATCTTGCGATTGCCATGTCACTGGGTGAGATGTGCTCTGCTATGCCTACCGCGTTGGGACAGGCGTACTGGACTGGGAAGCTCTGGAGGACCGAGATGGGCAGGTTTATGAGTTATATGACTGCTTTCATCAGCACTCTTGGATGGTGGTGTCTTTCTGCTTCGCAGATTGCTTTCATGGCGGATTTTGTCTTGTCTATGAAGCTTATGTTCGACCCTTCATGGACGGGACTCAACAACGGCTGGGTAAAGTTCCTTGTGTATACAGGAATCAATGTCCTGTTTACGTTTGTCAACTACGTCGGCTGCCGCTCCGAGAAATTCCTCCCTTGGTTCAACAACTTTATCGCTGTTGGTTTCGTCGGTCTCTTCGCCACTTTCTCCCTCGCCCTCCCTATCCTCGTCGGAACGAAATCGGATCTCGAATATCAATCGCCCAAATTCGTCTTTGGTGCATGGATTAACCAAACTGGTTGGACTGATGGCGTGGTCTTTTTCCTTGGTCTCGTACAGGCTGCATATGGCTTGACAGCGTACGACTCCGTCATTCACATGGTAGAGGAGATCCCAGCTCCTCGACGAAATGGTCCCAGAACGATGGTGATGGCTATTGTGCTGGGTGCTATTTCAGGCTTCATCTTTCTTGTTGCGACTCTCTTCTGCATCCAGAATCTCGACACCACTCTCGATCCACCCTCTGGCTTCCCCTTTATCGAAGTCGTACAGAACATCGTTGGACTCAAAGGTGCAGCTGCCCTGATCGCTCTATTCGTCTTCAACGGTTTCGGTCAAGGTATCTCAATCGTGACATCCTCCTCGAGACTTACCTGGAGTTTCGCCCGAGATGGAGGTCTACCATTTGCAGATTATTTCGCCTATGTTGATCCTTACTGGGAGGTCCCTGCTCGTTCACTGATACTTCAAGGAGTCATCATCAATGCTGTTGGACTCTTGTATCTCTTCTCGAGTACCACTCTCGATGCTATCCTTAGTGTTAGCACCATCGCCCTCACAATATCATACGCAATCCCTATCGCTGTCTTGATGGTGGTAGGCCGAGAAAAGCTTCCTTCAGGAGGAGAGTTTGGGCTGGGTAGATTCGGACCAGCACTCAACACAATTTCCATCATCTACACTGTCATCACCACAGTCTTTTTCTTTTTCCCAGGTTCACCAAACCCAGCTTTTGGGGATATGAACTTTGCCATTCTCGTGTTTGGAATCATGCTTATTATCTCACTGGTTTTCTGGTTTGTCAAGGGAAACAAGACTTTCTTGAGAATTGAAGATGTCTCTGATCATGTACTATATGGACAAGGGGAGGATGAACAGCCAAGGGCAGTTGATGTACCTGAGAAGCATTGAAATATATAGTTGTATAAGAAGGTATGTCGAATAGATTGAGTCGTTGTACGTCGCACACTTGTTGATCAGCTCTCCATGTCGTCTTTTCAGAAGAATTCTTCCATCTCTGGGTCTGTGATTGTTTTGCCTCTCGCAATTCTCGCTCGTTCAATCTTCTCACATGTTTCATCATTTTCCTCGTTGAGGGCATCTGTTAGATGGTCCCAATCACCACCAAACACATACCCTTTCAATCCTCTGTACCATCCCGCAAGATATGTTTCTCCGCATTTGACGTTCTTCTCGACGAGCTGATCCAATATGATGATTGCTGTAGATGCATCTCTGTCTTCGACAGCTTGAAGAAGTTCGTCGATTTTTGACATATGCCGTCTTAATTCAGGTATAAGCAAGTCGAAATAGAAGGCGATAAATGCTTCAATCGCTGCGGAGCTCAACTGAGGACGATGTTTGTTTATTTTCCAGAAAGGCCGCGAGTATGTTTCATGCAGTGCCTGCATAGGACTTCCGCCTCCAATTGTTCGTTGCGCCACTCGCACACCCGTAAGATCCAGCTTCGCAATATAGTCCAGTATTTCTACATCAGCAGCGGAAGCAGCTAAGTGAAGAATATTATGGTCCACCGAGTTCATAGCTGTCAGAGATGCCCCTGCACTAACTAATTTGCGCAGTGTCAGTATATTCCTGGCCATTATAGCGTACATAACTGCTGTCATGCCATTGTCGTCCCTTTCGTCAAGGTCGGCTCCATGCATCAGTAAAAGATGAGCGATTTCATCAACAGTGTCCTGGTCCCTCCTACAGAAGTATCCAAATGTTTGCGTAAGGGGAACATGTACCTCAGGCCACCTGGTCACCGCTCCGGCTTCAAGTAACATGCGGACACCTGCCAGGGAACTCCCCTGTACAACATGATGCAGCGCAGTATATCCGTCAGGGCTCGTGTCATTTACGTGAATCCGACACTCTTCAAACTCCAGAAGTTTCTCCATTGACTTCTCTCGTCCATGGCTTGCAGACAATATAAGAGGAGTGTACCCGAGACCGCAAGGCTGGTTAATGTTAGCTCCGGCCAACACCAACAGAACAAGAGCCTCAGGATTTCCCCAAAGCACCGCGTAATGGATTGGGGAAAATCCAGACTTATCAAGCTCATCAATGGCCCACGGTTCCTTTTGCAAGGCTTTCAACATCCCATCGGCTGTCCCTTCCGGGTTTTCAGCTTCCAAATGGATATCGGTTGTGCAATCCTCATCCCAATTAGGTATGAGGGATGACAATCTTTCTTGTATGAGATTTAACGTATGAGGAGCCTCTTCATAGCCATTGTATTTTCTTATAAACCCGTAACGAATAAGTCTGTTGATTCGTATTAGTGATCTCCGATCCCATTGTTAGATAAACAAACCTTGGCAGTCCTTGGTATGGTAGTATGTTCTTCCACAGTTCGAGCAGAATTTCAACACTGCCCCAAATTTCCTCTCTTATGACACACTGCGAGCGTTTCTGGTCAGCCGGCGATATGCCATGTGCAAGAGGTAGCGGACATGCCTGCAATAAACTGCCACCTGCCTGATCAGCATCATCCGGAAAGTATTTGTAACCCTCACGAAGATGTTCTTGTAATATCGAAGGGGTTTTCAGCATAAGCCAAACATCCGCTCCCGATTTGAGTACTCTGCGCGGGCGCAGTGACAAATTTAACCTCGGACCTTGACATGCTTCAAATGAGACGACTCCAGCCCAAAGCCACTTTGGTAGTCGATACTCGAGTTTGACGCCTGCGCTTTGTCCACATCTGCCCTCGCAAGTACTGCCTGATGAATCATATCTGACGAGCCACGATCCTAATAGAGACTTTGCCCATGCGCCGCCGTCATATTCACGTCGATTGCGGTGGCAGCGGCATTTGCAGGCAAGGCTGCATGTGCGTGTACCTAGAGGTTGGACTGTTGTGACACTCATGAAAGTCTCTTCTTTGGTGGTGAGAGTAGTGTAATTGGACCTTCCATTTGGAGATGCTCCTTGGGCCTCGAACCCTGCCTCGTTCGATCTCGATGAAAGAATCAAGCTTTTCTCCTCCAGCTCTTGAATCCGATGCTGGTGAGCTATTGGGGAGTTTGTCTCAGATATGCTGGTCAAAGATTTCTGGTCGTTGAAAGATTCATGCGTGTAGGAAGTCAACTGCTGTGTGACGCGATGAAATAGCCTGTCTCTGTTGGTTAATTCCGGATGGTACTTCAAGAAATTATATTTCAGGAACTCACACTTCTTGTCGCATATTGCCTCTATCTACCATAGAGGAAACTCTAAATGTGATGGCCATATGCAGGTTCGACTTTGTCGCCTGAGCTCTATCGCAAAGCTCCTCGATTTTGGAGGCTTCGGTGAACCACTTCATTTTGTCAGTATAGCGCTTCGGGTCGTGTGCCTTACGAGAGTGAGAGTATCTCTCTACAATCTCGTTGAGCTCCTCCAATATATCCTCAAGCTCCTCTGTTGCCAAAGAGACTAAAGGGTGCTCCGCTGTACCAAGAAGCTGCTGCGCGCCAGTCTGCTGTTGTGCCTGCATGATGAAGCATTCTATCATGATAATCTACTATCGTATCAATATCAACTCATCAAGGACCCAGTGTTGACTCACTTCTCTTCTCAGGTTATTGCACTGCTTCTTCATCTCAGAATTCCGGCGCAATAAGTCGATAGCTTTGAGCGACCCTTTCACTGCTTGGACCAGAGCAATGGAGCTTGCAACAGCTCCTAGAATCTCCAAACCCGACATTATGACGATGCCTTTGTGTTGGCTGATGGCGATAGAGAGACTTTTGAGGAACAGGAGTTGTTGAGAAAGAAAGAAAGGCGCGCGGGGCTGAGCAGAATTAGAATCGTATCAGGCTGTGCCTGCCAAGTAAGCAATAGGAAAGAACGATTTAAAGAAAGTGCGACCGGTCTATGCTACGATATCGTTATGCGATTAATTGAAACACAGGAACATTAAATGAATATCTTGTGAGAATCGCATCTAACTAAGTCAGCCTAAAATAGATTGATAGTTCATAATTCGGGAAAATCAGTCAACTGCTTTTCAAATCGCTGTAGCCAACCACATCTTTGCATGTGAGCTGCTTATGCACATTGAGTGAGCGGCAAAAGGCGACAAAAGCACGAAATTCACATATATAATCTCATCTTGAATGATAAATCCAACTCGAAACCGTAGAGAACTTCTCATGCGACGGTGTGGTGGGTTGCAACTCATTTATGAAGCTATTCCCAGAACCTACCCGAGACTCAATCTAATTCGCAGCGACGGTTTTAGCAGCCACGGAAACTCTCTTGTAAGCCGGCAGAAAATGCCATGGGTTAGGCATTATGCAAGAGACTGATTTACACGCTTATTTGCTTTGAAGGGTCTCTTCTTCTCCATTGGCGACAGCGCAGAACAGCTTTGAATAAATACCATCGCATGCGTCGTACTCACGTGAACTCTCTTTTCATCACTCAGAGAACATTCGAGCCGTGTTCCAAAAGTCCGCTTCAGTACACCATCTCGTAGTCAGTAGGCGAACGTATTCTTAGGAGGAATAGCTCGCAAGGCAAACCCATAACATGCATCTACGAGGGAGCACCATCCTCAACCTAGAGATCACAACTCAAGCTAACACATCACAACTCACCACAAGAAACGAATCCGCGTCATCCAGATACATCCATAGTTTCGACCATTCCTCCACAATCACATCTACCCAAGCCTCACCGTCACTGTTCCTGTACCTGACAGAACGACTCATGTATCCCGTTTCACCTCTAAACTCAATATCTCACCAACATAACATCTCCGACGCAAGGACCCTCGTCCAAACTAAATGTCATCTTGACACTGTTTCAGCCCAGCCATCAAACGGTAGAGAATAAACTCTAAGAAAGCCAAAAGTTACGTTGGTTGAGTCCCTTTCTAGAAAACACCTTATCCTTTCTGGAAAACATCCTCTGTTGGCTAGAAAATGTCATTTGTTGGTTACCTTTTGGCTAACGTCGGTATTGACATCTCAATTCGTATTGTGAAACCAAGCGACAAAGTTTAATTGATCAGACCAGAACAGCTTAGGTTACCGGCTCTCTGGTCACAATGCAACGAAGCGATGGATCATCGGAGTGAAGGTCTGTTTCTGGCCATGGCTGAAACGTCCCGAGGAACAAGCCCATGTTTGCTGCCAGCCTTGCATTGGAGTAAAAAAGTTACGGAGGAATACTACGGACATGGCATCATGATTTCGGAACCATACTTCTATGAGGCATGTGGAATGGAGATGACGGCAAGGGTTTGGTTAAATGCAATGCGGTCCTGCGGCACCGAGGTCCCCAAAGTGTGGGAAACGTGGGAACGAACAGGGGATTGATCCTTTGTAATTGAACCCTGAAATGATACCGCGTATAGGTTCACAAGTTGCATTGTTATCATAATGCCTGGTTAAATCGCGTCAATGATTAATGCTGATTCAACCGCGACACCCTCAACTGTATCAGATTCAAGAGAGACAAAAAGAGTCATAATGTCCCGTAGCTGAGCGCAAGAGTCATGCAACCCAGAATTGTACATAGTCTGGGGCATGGCGCTTTGTATAGGACAAGCCTAGTTGAACCTAATGGAGAAAGCCCGACGCCACGCATATTGGGAACGAATTTTTGCTGAGAGCCTGAAAGTAGGGTAAGGTTGCCATGTGGGATCAGACTGCTTGTTTTTTAATGAAAAGGTAATGTTATGGTGGATGTTCGGGGAAGTAACCCGGTGACAGGGGCTTTTTATTGGGAGGACATGGGATTCGGGAAAACTGGTAAATGACACTGAAGGAGGATAAAAACAACGCAAAATGCGACATGCGACATTGATAATCTTGGAGTTTTTGATTTGGGGATTTCGGCCAAGAGCACCACCCGCTCGCCCGAGCTAATAGAGATGATCATCATGGCGCGGAATGGATATGCAAGATTGAGTGCCTCAGACCTTCGTATCTTAGCCTAGAAGAACTCAAATAGATCAATTGACGAATTACCCTTTTTCAACGTTGAGTTGGTGGTGTCCAAAATGGTGTCTTGTCTTGGAATGCAACGACGGCATTTCTACAGTCGCCCTTCTCCCGGGCTTCCACTTCCATTCTGCATCCCCTAATCTCGTTGCCGGTACCAATCGCCTAGAGTATCCTCATGTAGGTTCCGCTTAGCCAGGAACGACGACAAGGATCATAGAGTCGGAAAGGCTATGGTCAAGACCCGGTGAAGCCCCAAAATGGCTTGGTCCGCCGGGGGAAGACGATCCGGGCCGATGAAATCAAGGGTCGGAGCCGTTTTTGGTACCAAGCGTCTATTGTTCCGTTGTGCAGGGAAGGTTCTTTTGCTTCGGCCTGAGTTGTGGATATGTATTCGTAAGTAGGCGATGATTCCGACGATTCTGGCGATTCGATCGACGATGCTGAGCTTGGGCTCGTAAAGATATTTGGGTATACCGGTAATGTCTGTACAATGTCGTGTAATCAGTTGAACGAATATCGCTTGTAACGTCATGGATAAGCTCGTGCGTGCGGGTGAGGCGCGGCGACGATGCACAACATTGGAAGTAACTCGCACAGACGCTTAATAGACGCCAATGACTGCTAGGGGGGAGAGTCAGCAGAAGCTTGAAGGAAGCCGTTACCTTACCAGCACCCAGGAAGGGAACCTTGGGTACACAAGATTACCCCTGACTTGGTGATTAGTTCCGGGTGATTTACCAAGTAAATTGTTCTCCCTGGTCCGTTTAGCTAGTTCCTTCCGGTGTTCGTTTGGGACCATCCGTGATAGGGCAAAAGAGGCAGGCCGACCGCAAGCTATTTGTGTTAGACAGAACGAATAATGACCTTCGCTTGTCATTCACATGGCCCATGCTTGGTAGATCACCGACCGGAATCTGCACAAAGATCCCTGATGTTGGATCGACAAGAAGCTACTGCAGTGGATCGTGGACAACCTTTTCTTCATGATGACACTCGAGTCAGTGCTGGTAACGTAACTTTTGGCGGGTGTTTCTCCAAGAAGAGAAAGCTCGGAAGATATGCGGATAAAGAATAAAGATGCACAAATGTCGTTCCTGTATATTCCTTCATGACAAGGATGAAACCCCGGACCACAAGATAAGATACCGGGGTTGAATGTGACAGTGAGGTATCATTGTACCTGGAACTGCAGGGCTTGACAGCCTAAAGAGTGAATTGTGTGGGTGGTATGAGGCTGACTCGGAAATCTGCCGCAGCATTAGCATATTGTACCGCTGATGTAAATGTGCTGGAATTGAATTGATGTAATGTCAGAACATGATACGAGTCAGTGGGGTTCTCACCACAGATAGACAACGTTGTGATCGAGATGTTGTTTGTTCATTTTTATGAGCATAGCGCCGTAGACGGCGTAGAGACACCGCAAATGCATGCATATCTCAATGTCTCAGTCGTTATTCAAGCTTCAATAAGCAGCCTCACGGGCCGCCGTGTCTCTGATTGCCACGTGCTGTTCCGTCTCTGTGCCCTGTAACTTAAGATTGGGTGGGGATTAAGCGACTGAGGTAGAAAGAAGCAATTTTGATGATTGCCTGTTGGTGATGATGTTGGTTGTTGAATAGAGAGAGTATCAGATGCAAACATTGATGTTTGCTGGAGGTTATTCAATGTGTTGTCAATAAAGGTAGGCACGGTTGATGTGGTGGCTCCTTCCCTCAACACCAATTTGTCCACTCGTGACTGCACTTACAACCTCACCTGTCCAATTATTGACACCTTTCTTTTTCTTCTCCTCCAACATTCGATTTTCAGAATCTTATTATGCTTGGCGGCATTTCCCTATCTTACCTCTTCATTCTGTTTGGTCAGCCCTCTTTTCTTCTGACTTCTACTTTTTCTTTTCTTTTTTTCTAAAGTGCCACTTTCCTCTTTTCGCTTGACATCTCGACTGATTGGCGTCCTTATCTCAATTAGCCTCATCAGAATACGATTTGTCTGCCTGCCCCGAAAAGACGAGAAAAAGTGATATCGGTTGATTGGGTTCATTACGAAGGTCTTGATTCTAGAATGTCTCGCCTTTATTGACATCTACCGACTACGTTGCAGTTGTCTCGCTTTTTGCCGATCCTCTCTCTTTCGCCGGTGATCAATATTCGGCAGAAATCGACTCGATCAAATACAATATTGTGACTCCGAACACGCTTGTTCTATTTGGGAAAGCAATTCCCAGCTGCGAGGTCGGTCGCTGTTAGTGCTGGCACTTGGCTGGTCCGGCATCCACTAACATCTCCGTCTTCTGTGCAATGTACCAAGAGCTTTACTAGCAGGCTGTCACGAACCTTCCATGACTCGCTGCGCCCATCTCATTTCCGTCGAGACACTTGCCGTCAATCAGTACGACCCGACTCCAATAGTCTGCGTCGATGATTTTGGCTATTCAAGGCTATTCAGCAAGGCTGTCATGTCAAGCATCAGTCCAGCATCAAGGTTCACTATTTGACAAGGTGTCCTAGACGTGGATTATTCTGTGAGAAACACAATTGCATCATATCAAGAAGGATTCCTTCGGGGATGAATTCATAATTATCACAGTGAACACAAGAACCCTGCAGCTGTGATTCGGGGAACAAAATACAGCCAAGCAACAGACGCCAAACCCTTTGACTCGTGAACAAGCTAGACAAGCTCAGTAACCGTCAAATCCCAACGAGCGGGCAGCAAAGCGGCTGCAAGCCCCCAAATCAACCGCCATAGCGTGCGTGCTTGACCATCCCTGCGGATCCTTGGTTCCCTGGGCGCGATCGCCGACGGACTCAGGGGCCCCGAACGACGCTCGGGTCCCTCGTAGGCTGTCCTTTTGCCAGGACCGCTGTTGGGTCTAGCTCCAAGCCTTTCAAGCCCCGAACCCCCGCAGAGGAGTCGAGGGTCTACCCCCTGACGCCTTTTTTTTTCTCGTTCAACCTGTAAGGGTAGGGTAGACTGTTGTGGATACTACTACGCTCAACTGCTTCTGCTCTCTGCTCATCTGTTCCGAGATGCCTAGGCCTCCCTGGTCAATCAGTCAGTTCAGTTCAGTCGAGTTGGCTTGTTAGTTTGGCTCGAGGGTTCCTCAAAAGCGCCGCGCCCCGTCTTCTTACCCCCATCCCCTTCCCTCTTGTCTACTGTTTTCTGTTTTGTTGGTTGTTAATTTAGTCTGCAGAGGCTCATATTCACTGCGACAGACCTGTCAGATATCAACTGATATCCCTTGCCTCAAATACACGAGGTCAACTCAACGCCTGCGCTGCGCATCTTGCGCCGTCGAATCATTTCTCGCTTCGTTCCGACCCTCGACACCCACGACGCACGACGCTCGTACCTTTCTCACACTCTTCCTCTACTCGCGCGCCCACGGACCCTTCCCCTCCAGTACATCCCGTGCTTTAGAGGCCCCACCTACCCGAATCCTCTACTTTCTCGTCTGGTCTTTCTATCAGCCCAGATCAATAATCTACAACAGTAATTGTACAACACCTGTGTTACCGAGTCGAAAGTCTACCAAGATGGGGTTGTTTTCACGCAAAGACAAGACGCCAAAGGCCGATCAGGCCATCAATACTTCTCAATCCAATGTGAGCGTAAACTCACACTCATCAAGCTTGAGATCGCCTGCTGCCGCCAACAACCGCAACCCCATGAACCGAACTTCTGCTGCTAGCACGTCCGGTCCCATGTCTCCAGTCAAACTACCAAAGATCGATCTTCCTCGACCTCCGGACCCTCAGCTCGATCCTGCCGGTTATCTGAAAAGTCTTGGTGCTGTGAGAGAGAGAAGCAAGATTGTCACTGACAAGGCTCTGCGCAATGAATTGAAGCATTTTGATGTGGATATGAGCAAGTTTCCCGATGTGGTCACATTTGTTACTGGAATTATCAAGGTAAGATCAAAGCGCGACGCGCAATTGAAGCAATGGTTAACAGTGTATAGCGAGATTACGATGCCCCCTATCTCAGCATTCCTAGCCACGGCAGATACCAGCATTTTGCTGTTGGTGGTCGAGATCGCATCGCCCAGCTACTTTCAACCTGGCCTTCTAATATCGACAACACAGAGCGCTGCCGACGTCTAATTGATCTTTTCCTCGTCAGTGTGCTCCTCGACGCCGGCGCAGGAACCTGCTGGACATACAAGAGCAATGAAAACGGTCGCGTATACAGGAGATCAGAGGGTATTGCAGTTGCCAGCTTGGAGATGTTCAAGAGTGTGAGTAATTATTTTCGCGACAACATTTCAATGCTAATTTTGTAGGGTCTATTCTCTGGAAACCCCAACAACAAATTCCAAGTCGACAAGGATGGTCTCAAGACCCTTACAGTCGAAAAACTTGCTGCTGGCCTTCAGTCAAAACCAGGCAACGAAATGGCCGGCATCCAAGGTCGCACTGACATGCTGATCCGCCTGGGTGAAGCTTTGGCCGCCAAGGACGACTTCTGGGGTTATGAAGGCCGCCCTGGATGCTTGATTGGTAAGTCGCGTCAAATGGCAATCTGTGCAAGGCTAATTGTTTAGATCACCTTCTTGGTCACCCCTCGACACAGGCATCATCCTTGCTCATCGTTCCCTTGCCCGTCCTGTGGAACGTTTTAATGACAGGCCTCGCTCCTATCTGGCCCACAAACCGAACAGCGATCAATGGTGTTTCCCTCGGCGATGCTTGGCCTTGCCAGGCGATGCCTCAGCCCGGCGCATCTCCCAAGGTTTCCGCTTTCCCCAACAGCTCCAACGCCGCCGCTTGGGAGTCCATTCTGCCATTCCACAAGCTCACTCAGTGGCTCACTTACTCGCTTATGCAACCCATGCAACAGCTCCTTAAGATGCACTTTGCCGGAACCGAATTGCTCACTGGTCTACCCGAGTACCGAAACGGTGGTCTTTTCGTCGATATGGGTGTCTTGAACGTCAAGAAGGACGATCTGGAGAGAGGTCTACAGAATTACAATGAGTGGGTGCAACGGACAGGCGCTAAGGGTGTTGAGGTAGCACCCATGTTTGAGCCTAGTGACGATGTCATCGTTGAGTGGAGAGGTGTCACAGTTGGTTTCCTCGACATGCTCTGTGTTGAGGTCAACAAGGTTCTGAAGCCTGAGTTGGGCGACAACGAGTTGACCTTGCCACAGCTTCTAGAGGCTGGTAGCTGGAGGGTAAGTCATGAAATATCCTACACAAAAATTCACACTAACAAATTCCAGGGTGGCCGCGAGATTGCCGAGATCAACAGACCTAATACCAAGGAGCCCCCGATCCTGATCGAGAGCGATGGCACCGTATTCTAAGGCTTATGCCATTCAAAGATGTATTACTGAATAAACATGACGGAACGCAAAGGCACCTGGGTATAGAGGGGAAGCGGTGGGACTGAGCTTCAGGTTTTACTCTCTTCGAAAGCATCAGCATTATTTATTATCCAATTACCGTGGTGGCGGGGGGTTTTATTACAACGGCAAAAGAGAAAGCTGCGGGAGGGAAAAAGGAAACCTTGGCAGCTTTGCCTAGTTTATAATTGAGACACAAGTCGTTAAATGCGTTTACGCTTAATGCTTACAACTTCAGTCACTTTTCATTTGTCGCTTTTCTTTCGTGGGATGGTCTTATTACATCGATAGATACATGCTAGATACCTTTTTTCTTTTCCAAGCCTCCGTTGATCACAGACCTCAAAACTTCCGTCGGCTTGAGCCGATATCTTGTGGTATATCATTTCGCTACCCCAATGCTAATATTACAGATCCAAACATGTCTTTGACTATATTTACACTTGATTCATACACTTTCTCGTCTATCGCTTGTACTTCTTCTCGAACTCCTCACGCTCAAGCTTTCGGCGCATCTCCTCGAGCTTGCGAATCTGGTTCTTGCGAGCCTGCTCGGCACGATCCTCTGCGGTGCCGCTGTACTGGTTGGTCATGTTTCCGATTTGGTCAGAGACGCCCTTTTGCATCTCGCTAAGGTTATCGGAGAGACGTTCGCGGAGACCCTCGATACCCTTGGCCTTGGTCTCGCGGGGAGGCTTGTAAACGGGCTCCTCAACCTTTTGGGCAGGGAGACCGAGAGCGTGACGGATGGATGGGGTGTTGAGGAGGGTGGTGGTGACGAGGGCGGCTGCACCGGTGGTGGTCATCATCAGGTTGACACCAGCAGCGAGGTAGGATGTGAAGATGAGGGTGACACCTCCCATCACCCACATGAGCTTCTTGGTTGTGGCCCTTTGAGCAGCGGGTTGGTACTTGCCGTTGATCTATACATGTTAGAGGTCGATTCGGGAAGGATTAATTTGGGTTGAGTTCAAACTTACCACAATGGAAGAGATCAAGAAAGTGGTACCAAGAGCAGGAAGGGCATAGAAGGGATCAGCGACAGTAAGATCATGGAACCAGAGGAAACCAGCATCCTCCAATGAAGGCACAGGAATGTGTGTCATGCCGTTGATGATTCGGAACAGACCGAAACTGAAAGGAATCTGGAGAAAAGGCCAGAACATGCCCGTCATAGAAGCTCCGTGTGTCTCACGAACCATCTTGTTGAGAAACTGTCCCTTTTGAGTCATCTCGTTATCCTTGGTTTGGTAACCCTTCTTCATGAGCTCAATAGCCTCTTGGAAGCGGGGGTCCTTCTTTGATTCGTTCAAAGCGGCACTGAACTTAACAGCGCGGACTTGAGGGTAGAACATGACAATACGCAGCAGGATAGCTGTTGCGACAATGGTACCACCCCAGCCAAGACCAGTATAGACGTGGATGTGCTCAAGAACCCATTGCATGACTGATGTAGGACCCCAACCATAATCAAGTCCAATCTCCTTCAAGAAACCAAGCTTCTCCTCCATGTTGAGAATGGCGGGGTTGGCAAGGTCGGCGATAGATTCGAGGTCGAATTCGGTGGGGGTAACGGATGCGGGCTCAACAGCCTCGGCGACGGGCTCGGCCTTGAGAATGGGAGCATCGTTGACGGCGGGTGTAGGAGCGATAGTCTCAGGAGGAGTAGGAGCCTCGGGTGTCGTCGTGGCGGCTTCAGCAACGGGCTCTTCTGTCTTCTTCTGTCCCCAAAGTCTATATCCCCAAATGGACAAATTCCTTGAAGAAGAAACACCTCCAAGAACAATTGGAGCTGCAATGCTCTTGACACCAACTCTTGTTCCAGCCGTAAGAGGTGAACGAGCGCTCTTCACTGTACCGAATTGTCTAGCATCGAGTTTTCGGCTCAAGGTTCTGTAGGTCTACATATGTCAGTTTAATTCGGTCATGGCAATTTGTGTAACCTACGGATTGGCCGCAGATTGGCCTCTGGAGAGCGCCCGAAGGCAAAGAGCGCACAATTCCTCGGCTAGGAAGCATTGCGGCGGTTTAGAGTGGGATGATCGGGTGGATAAGTTGCGCGCGATGATGCTGCTGGGAATTTTTTGGAGGTTTTCCGGCACCGGCGGGTAAATGTCGGGTTCGCGATAGTCCGTCGCCGATGATCTCCGGATGACTTGTCGGAGTCATTCAACCAGTGACGAGTTGATAACAGCGATTAAGTTGACTGATAGAGTTGAGTCGATTGACAAAGTTGGTTTGGGTAGGTTGCAATTGATGTCGCTGCGTGCAATATTTAAATTGAACCGCCTCTGTAACGAAACACAGCCCATGATCCTCTCTAATGATGTAGTTTCAATTATTTAACATGATATGCATTCATCCGTCCAGCTCTCAAATATAATTCAGTTGAGTGTAATTTATAACAGATATTCTCGAGACACAAGCTTCCAGCAGATCTCTACTCCAGGCTTGCAATGTCGTCCAGCGAGGGGCGGGGAGTGCGGTGCTTTTCTCGAAGCTCGATACCAGGTCCGATAGGGTGCGCTCTTCTTCGAGTAAGAGGGAAGACCTGGGTTCGTTAGTAGTGTTCGCAATGAGCTCTGAGCTATCTCACCTTTGTACCGCCCCAACCCAATCTGAAAGCTGCCTCATGAGCAAACAGCTCTCCGAAACCAAGCATCATTCCGTTGACAAAGGGTAGCAACAGGTTGATAGCAGCTCCACGTATCAATGACCAAACAGTGGGAGGCTTGTAGAGGATGACGGGAGAGTTTGAGCCTGATGATAGATCATCACCTCCAGAGTATAGTTCGCTGTCGGAGTGCAATGTAACGCCGGACTCGGCAAGATGGTTGTGTTCGTCGGCCATGATGATTCGTGTATCGTCCGTAGCGGTTAAGGACGTCGTTGTTGATGCCGTCGGCGTACTTTATACAGATGTAAAAGAGGTTGTTGACGATCTCGGCCCTCAACCGTCGCAATCCCCAGAATCCTTACGTAAGGCTGCAGCCGAGCGGGAAGGTGGTGGGTGGAGCAGTTGTGTCACAATGGAAGGTGGGGTGTCCACCGCCACCAAGAGCTGTGCTTAGCTGGTGACGAGGGAGCTGCCTGCCTGCTTTTGCTTTTAACACATCAACACCAACCTTGTTTTATTTTGTATTTAATTCTTCGATCTCAGCAGTTCAAATTCACGATTCTCCTCACCTCCGGAATTACAACCGATACATCTCAGCTACTCCGCTATTACATCAACATGGCAGACCGTGAAGGTCAGATCGTCGAGTTCGCAGGCCTAAGCGGCGCAAGCCCTGAGGAGGTTTGTTTGTTCATTCATATTGAAATACCATAACTAATGTTATTTAGGCCCGCCAGTATCTTGAAGCGCACAATTGGGATCTCGCAGAGGCCAGCAACGCTTGGTTCCGCGACGCCGAGGATGACAACCGCGACACATCTACAGCTCCCGCTCCCGCTCCCGCTCCCGCTCCCGACAACTACACTGGTCCCCGAACCCTCGATGGTCGACCTGCCCCAGAGGCTGCCCGTAGCAGCCAACCCGCCCGAAAGAGCGCACCTTCGCAACAGAGAAAGACTGGAATTGCTACTCTAGGATCTCTTGGCGGTTCGTCCCACCAGCACGACCATGGAGATGATGACGATGACGATTCCGACCCCGATGATAATGATGGACGAGGAAACTTGTTTGCTGGTGGTGAAAAGTCTGGACTGGCTGTTCAAGACCCCAACCAGCAAGAGGCTAATCCTAAGAAGCTCATCAGCGATATCCTCGCCAAGGCGCGAGCGTAAGTGACAATGAATCTGCAGACATGAATCCTCAAGACAAAGCTAACAGATCAGTAACGCTGCTCGTCCCGAGGCCGAAAATGAGGCCGGTCCATCCGAGCCCAGTCGTTTCCGAGGAACAGGACAGACTCTTGGTGGTGACGGTGTTGAGAGCCGTGCCATCCCCGATCCTCTTGGTCCCGTTCGTCCCTCCAACGCCGAATCTCAAGAGCGAGTCCTTCACATCTGGCAAGATGGTTTCAGCATTGACGATGGAGATCTTCGACGATTCGATGACCCCGCAAACCAGGCCGATCTGGCATTGATTCGATCCGGTCGTGCACCTCTTCACCTGATGAACGTCCAGCATGATCAACCCATCGACGTCAAGCTTCACCAGCACGACACACCATACCAGCCTCAGCCCAAGCAGTACAGACCTTTTGGTGGTTCTGGTCAACGTCTTGGAGCTGTTGTGCCTGGTGCTGGAGAAAGTTCTACCTCTGCCGCTGCACCAGCCGCCGCTCCTTCATCTTCTAGCGCACCGACAGTCAATGACTCTCAACCAACTGTCATGATCCGAATCCAGATGCCTGATGGTACACGTCTTCCTGCTCGATTCAACACTACCCACACTGTTGGCGATGTCTATGGTTTTGTTCAGGGAGCTTCACCAGAGACACGATCCAGATCGTGGGTTCTTTCCACAACATTCCCCAACAAGGATCACACCGATCACAGCCTTGTTCTAGGGGAGATGCCCGAATTCAAGAAGGGAGGTACCGCTGTTGTCAAGTGGACTTAGGTATGATGATTGGCGTTTGGGATGTGATTAATGAAAACCGACTGGTCTCTCAAGATAGTGACATAGAGGTCATGAATAGACACTAAAATTGTAAAATTGATCCCATATCTAACGCCCATCACTTCCAAGTGGTATCTCAACACCTAACGCCAAATATCATGCATAGCCCATGTATCGTTTAGGCAGCAGGTGTTGTTGCGGCAGGTTGAATTGCAGGTCCATCCAAGAATCTGAAATGCTCAATCGCAATCTGACAATTAAGCATAGCAGCATTAAACCGAGCCTCTCCAGGGGGAAGCACAACCATCAGATACGTGTTTGTCGTAAACTTGAGAATAAACAAACTAAACCGATTTCCAGCTTTATGCTCCATGCGAATAAACTGCTCAGCATTGCGTGGCGTACCAGTGAATCGCGAAATACTCTGCTTGAAGTGCTTCATAATGTTGGACATACGCTCTAATCGATCCTCGGTAGGATTGCGTTGGCCTTCAGTCGATGTCCATGACGATACTGCAAGGAAAGATGTGCGTTCGAAGAGCAACAACTCCTCCGCTTCGATAGCAAGACCGAGATTCGCTAGGTTTCGCTCGATAACGGATAAATTGGGTACCAAATCGTGAATAATCGACGCCCAAGCTTTATACAAGCTCTGATCCCAAATCGACGTAGCAAACGGCGTAAGCTCAATCGAACTAGCCGCAATACCGACCGAATTTCCATACTCGAAAGTCTTTTGTCGCACGACTCGGATTCGCTCGTCGTACACGCTTTCGCGCGCTGTCGGGACTACGAGATCCATCTTGTGAATGAGAATGTAGATCTTGGCGGCGGGAGAGTATTGCAGGAGCGCGGAGAGGATGGACACGTATGTTGCTAGATCGCGGTCGACGTCGCGCGATTCGATGTCGAATACGTAGATTAGCACGCCGACGTTGGAGAATACGTGTACGCGTTGTTGGGAGAGGTAGTTTTCCATAAAGGCTTCCTGGCCGCCGCAGTCCCAGAGGTTGAGGGTTAGATTGCCGAGGAATTTGACGTGGGAGAGATCGATGTCGATAGTTGCGCCGCTGCAGATACATTAGCTCGAGTTATCGTCTGATAGAAGAGGGATCTTACAGTCTTCGTGTATCGCGTGCAATGTAATTGCTAAAAATGATACTTCTCATACTCGATTTCCCCGAGCCAGACTTTCCCATGAGCAGCACCTTTTTCTTCTTGGGCTTCTTAACTTCACCGAGAAGTTCGGGTGCGGGCTGCGCCTCTGCGAGGGATGTATCGATGTAGGAAGCCATGGTGGTGATGTTGTGTGTTGGTGGTTGGGAGAAGAGAAAGATGACGCTGGAGGGGAGCTTGAGGATTGAAAGGGTAGCTTTTGGCGCTTGGGCATTTACGGTCTAGTGGCCCGCCCCCGGAAAGGAAATCGGAGGATGAAACGTCTTGGCTGGATTTATCTTCAATCACTTTTTGACAATTGGTTGTAAAGTCAAGTTGATTCTGTTAGTACAACGGTTTAGAATGTGTTTGATACTGAATAGAAGTTGGTATTCTGTGGTTTATGTTTCACTTTGAAGTAACCCCTTATTCTCGCATATGCTGTATGGTCACACGACCACAGCCGGAAACGGTGATGCATATTCTTTGAGTAACAATATCATGACCAGTTTGATGTCGTCATTGTTAGCTGAGGATAGTATCGGATCACTTGTTGTGCTCAGCTAAATGACGGCTTCAAGCTTGCATGGTGGTCCTTCAGTCCGAGTCAATTAACCACCCTTGACGGAGACATACGTACGATACCGAGGAGTGTCTTGTCTGGTAATTTTCGTTCATACTGATCCAGGTACGATTATTGCTGATTGTATTGGTTGACGCCAGAGCGATTGATTTTTGTCAGGTATCCTCGATTTGTTGAAGTGGCTTAATTTGACCATGAGGCTGGAGGTGAACACACCATTCAACCATCGGCAATACTGTAAACAGTAGTTTCCTTCACAAAACTCGTCATTCGATTGAGAATTGACTTCGATTATCCCATCTATCAGTCCAGAAACGTAATAGACCAACAAAGCGTCGTGAAAAACGTCCTTTGTTTTAGACTCAGGCAACTTATGACAAGCCATAGGGTAACCAACTGCCCACTTGCAAATGCTCTGGACTAACACTCTCATCCAATCCCAGGTCTTCTTCAAACCCGGAATGGTAACAAGACAAGACGCTAAGGCTTTAACAGCATAGCTTCCCAATTTACCAAAAACCCATCTCTCAAACTCAATTGCACCGACCTTCCCAAGGGTATCCAAACAATAGGAAACAAAATTCATCAGTTCGTCCATATATATACTCGCTAGCGAAAGCGTGTGACGAAATCCAAACGCCTATCCATGACTCAAACGCCAAAACAACTAACAAGGGGTATGCCTCCCTGTCGATGTACCATGCGAACTGTCATCGTTCTTCTTGCTGACTGCTCCTGTGAGAATCGACCAAACGTTATCGGTATGTCTCTTGTGATCGACAATATCGCTAAATAGATCAGCCAAGTACTGTAAACTAGTGTGCATAATGACTTACACTCTATTGTCTCGAGTGCCCCCAAAGAGGGCATAATCGTCAAGATATACCATCCGATCAAGGCCATCTGGATTATCACCAAAGCTCACAAACTGGAAAGTGAAACCGGTGTCGCTGACTCCTTTTTCTCTCATCTTCCTGAGAATATTCGTGATGCAATCTTCCACACCTCGATCGTCAGCAGCGCCACCCTCCCATATGCCATTAGTGAAGACCAAAACACTCGTCGGCTTCTTGGGATCAATGTGGCTACTGTCGCTGAAGATTTGATTGAGGGCGAATCTCATATTGCACTCCTTCTCATCTTCGTCTCCACTCAACAAATGGCGTAGCGGAGAGGTCAGCATATCCATCGTGTAAGGTATGTATCGACCTGCGAATGCTGGTGGGTATCGCTTGTCTGGTTTTGAGGTGAAACGGATCTCTGGACATGATATGTCAATATCTTTGACTAACCATACCAGAGTTTCAACCACCTCATGAACTTCGCTTTTCACACCGCGCATCGAATCGGAGTCGTCTATCACAAACATAAAGTGTCTCCGGCCCATACGACGACAGAAAGAATCGTAGCCATCCAGCTTTTGCTTCTTGGCCTTGGTTTTGCGGTGGTAGACTGCATCTTTCACGGTCGTAGCCCCATATTGAGAATGTTGATCTCTGTTAGGATACAGTTTGGTGCGATCCCAAGGGTTGTTGATGGGGCTTTTGTAGAAAGACTGGCGGCGGTCGTCTTGTAAGGGAGTACACACCTTTGAAGAGTTGTTCAAAGTTATGGTTTGTGAAGTGTCGAGATCATTTGTCCATAGTTTCAGAGCGTTGTCAAAACGAGAACCAAGTCCAGAGAAATCCGGAGTTTCGCCAGGATTAAATACCACAGGCGATCTTCGATGGATTGACGCCCCATTGTTAAAGCCTGTTGCATTATAAGGACTCTGAAGAGCGTCGGTCGGATCTGAATGGGACTGATACTGATCGGAGTCGCCGATTGTCTGCCTTCCTGTTCCCGGGTTGGAAGCTGTACGTTGATGGAACTCCTGGCTGAATTTAGGCTCACCCATTCTCAGAGATCTTCTTGTTGACACTGGGCTGGCAACTCCGGGGCTCAGGTGTTGAGGGCGAGAATGAGCGGGCGCACTGTTGGCTCTGCCGGGAGCAGGAAACAGATAGTCATATTTGCTCTTGAATTCGTGCCAAAGAGATGAAGGGGGGTATCTCTGTTCATGAGGCACGAGCATTCCCACACGAACAAGGGTACAAACGCTTCCTGAGAGGTTTGTGGGACCCTCTAAGGCCTCGACGGCAGCGTTTTGAGATTGAACAACACAGTTCAGTGCAATCCGTGCGTTGTGGAAGCACTCTCCATAGCTGCCACCGACCATGATCTGATAGTATGTCTGAATCTCGTTTCTGCGATCGCGGGCAGCTTGCTCGAGAGCACTTCTCCCGCCCCCGACCCAGATAAGAGCTTCACTGAAGACACAGCCAAGAGACCAAATATCGGACGACAAGGGAACTTTTCGGATGGTCTTATCTTGGTAGGTGTAGATCCTGGAAGCCTCTGGAGCACCTAGAGAGCTGGTTAGCGAAGCAATAAATGACTCGAAGATTGGACTTGCAGTATGTTCTGTTCCCATTGTTGTCTTGAACACTAAACTCAGCTTCATCGATGGGAAGCTCAGGCGTTGCAGTGTCGAAATCGGCAAGCTTCATTTTGAATCCGGCGGAGTATAGGCCATTCCTACCAGAGAAGACGAGTATGTTTGCCGGTTTAATGTCCCGGTGAGCACTGTCGGAGTTAATATCAGAGTTGAAAGGAATGGATCTTCGCATACAAGCCTGTTCGCTGGGTTCCGCTACCCAGGTTTTGAATCTTGTCGATGGCCTTGATAAGGCCCATCATACCGTACAAGAAGTATCTGCGTTCTTCAGGTGTAGATGGAGGCTCACCCTCTCGAAATAAGTCGAGTAAGCTACCGCGGCTAGCATACTCCAATACCATGAAACAACGACCGTTTTGCTCAAAAGAGCCGAGGTATTGGACTATGTGGTCGCAACAATCGATCTTGACGAACGCATTATACTCGTTGATCCAGGCATTTCGTAAAGTATCTCGTTCTCGCGTGTGATATTCTTTAAAGACGACAGTACCCTCGAGAGTGTTAGTGAGAATGTAGAAGGCGACAGAAAACTTACTGATTGATCCCAAGCTGGATCATAACACTCTGGATACAGTGTAACAATTCGTATGACCGATTTGGCATGATTTGGTTTCGCAGTAGTTCTCTTTTCGTCTTTGATGGGTAAGATTTGGCGACTTTGAATGACCCTTCTGTCCATTGGCATGTGGCTAAAGAACACAACAGGACAGAACGTCCATTGGTTCTCGACAAAGTCTTCCATGTCGCGAACGAGTGCAACATCGGTTCCAAAGCGGCGTGTGTCGAGTAAAGGCAATTGTTGGTCTTGAAAGCCGTTGGATGTAAAGTGATTGATCAAGTACGTCTTGGAGATGTAGGCGAGGATGGAAAAGATGTTCAGATAACCTTTCTCGATTGTTGCAGCGCGCGCATTGATTTGAGGACTGAGAGCGCGTGCTAGGCGATTTTCACTTCGTTTCTTCCACCATGCTGATGTTTTCGAAGGGCTGATAAATTCGACTTCGTTGTTATCGCCATCAACACCGGGTTGGAGTTCGCGCTGAACGAATTTGATGAATTCGTCATGACGCTGCTCCGGGGGGTTCGAGTATGCCATATTGGCGAGTCTGTTGGAAGAGTCTGTTGGATGTAGTAGCGGCGCGTGATGTTAGGCCTTATTATCGCAAGAAGTCGCCGAGAGAAGCCTGTGTTGATTGGGTAGAAGTACCTAGTTGTGACGCAATTCAAGGTCGAGGAAATGCAGGTGGTAAAGTGTAAACGAGTGGAAGGTGCACCTCAGCAGGAGACAAAAATGTGGATGGGATGGAAGGTCTTGAGAAGGTAAGGCAGGAGGAGTTCGTCCAAAATATATCTTTGGGTTACATAGAGAAAAAGGCAAGTGCAAGCTCTTTACTCTTGCCCCTCCTCGGACCATCTCAGCTTTCCTAATCGGTTCCAGAGGGTGTGCAGATATTGTGCACTGCATTTCATCGCAAGGCTCCCTATAGTATCATTAAAAAGCCTACCAGTACCTAAACAATTAAAGGCTGTGCAATATGCCTCGAGCACAAAGCCACCGCCCCATAGTATGGGGGCCGTTTTTCATGTTCATCTGAGCGGCAGGGCTGAGCGAGAACTGCTGTAAGTCATGAGGTTCATCTCATCGTAATAAGAGCTTACAAATAGTCTATTAGAGAACGCCCAACGAGCGCGGGGCATGATGGTGTAGGGGGGTTGAAATGCAGAGGGGAAACGAGGCTTTGAGTTGAAATCTGGAGTGCCTTGACATCATTTCACAGCTTCTGCCTAATTGAATGCATGGGTATGAGGTCAGCTATTGAGACACTTCAATTGTACATTCGATTAAATGGCGCTTTGGCTTCGCAATTAGTTGCTCGAACTGTGTAATCGCTTGAGATGGCAATGGACTGTTAAATTGTTCGCATATGACTGTGTCACCTCGGCGTACGAGTAAAGGAATACTCAAATGAATTGTGCTCTTATTAGTTTCAATTGATCAACACAGCATACGCTGTAAGTTTGTTTGCCTGGAATATGAGTATCGTATAAATGTCTAGAATTGTATAATCTATCATCTGTAAACATAATGGTGTCTAGAAAGGCAGAAATAAAGAAGATGGAATAGTGAAAGAATTAAATGGAAGAAGGAGAAAAGAGAGAAAAAGAAGAGGGAGGAAAATAAGTAAAACAAAAGAGGTAAAAAAGAAGAAGTAAAAGCAGAAGAGTAGAAAGTAAGAATAAAAAGAGAAATGAAGAACACCAAAAGGTTTGCGCCTTGCGCCTCGCTCAAAGCACATCTAATCCCGAAGAGACCTACGAAGCATGAAAAACATCCAACACAAAACAGTTACAATGGTGATACCACCAGAAATGCCAAAGAATAGCCCGAAGACTTGATCATTTAGTTTCCAAGGCCCACTTAGTGTCCATGGCTCATCATCATTGAGATGAGGCCACTCGAGGATACCGCTTTGGAAAAAGGACTGTAACCGTCAGCATTTGAAGGGCAGAGAGGAGGAGGAGGAGGAGGAGGAGGAGGAGGAGGAGGAGGAGGAGGAGGAGGAGGAGGCTTACAGCCATGAATGTCCCAGGTAGAAAGATAAGAGTGACGAAAGTAATAATATGCATCGAACTCGTCTCTCGCTTTGTCTTGAACGCGATATCCTCCATCTTAAGAGCAGATAGTTGAGCGCTCTCGGCGTAAATCTTGTTGATCTGGATGGTCTTGTACTGTAGAATGCAGTTATACTACAAAAGTCAGTTTCTGTCCATACCAAGAGGAGAGGGACTCACCATTTCCTTGCTCTCCTTGACTAGAAGGAGTAGTGCCTCGAGTTGCACTTGTCTAGCCTCCAGGTTCGCCTCGACACTTTTTGATCTCTGGAAGAATTGGAGGAAGGAAAGTTTACACTCATCATGGATCCTCTCGAGTATTAGGATTTTGTACTCGTTAAGAATACACTCATAGTGCTCTCGAAGCTGTCGGATAACTTGCTTGTTAAGCTTGAGGACAAGAAGAGCCTCCTGGATCTTCTCAAGACCCTGCTGAAGCCCTTGAAGCTCATCGAACGAAAAGTCGTGGAGCTTCCTCACCCAATCCTCCCCTTCGAGATGTTTCATCCTGTCTTCAAACCTCTTCATGCGGTCTTCGTAAGTAACTCGGTGTTTGCTCGTGTCCGACGTGATGGTCGTACACCCTGGTGATTTCTCGGTAGGGCTCTCGGTGAGACCTGTTGCTCGTCGTACATCAGAGCTGAGTCTGGTTTCTTCGTGTATCCCGGGAGTTCTCGCCTTATCAACCTTGGGCTTGACGTTGTCGAAGAGTTCGTTGATGTAAAAGACCCAGTTGCTGTCGCACCAGTCGAGGACCATTCCCAAGTTCTCCAGCGAGAAGGAAAATGCTTGTGAAACTGAGTTGAGTTCATCTTTTGAGTCGCTCAAAGCCTCTTTGAAGAGTTCTTCATTGAGGGCATTTCCCTTGCATGTAACCCACAGTGCTTGACCACTGACGATATCAAAAGAGTGGTACACTGCAAGTTGCCGAATGCCCCAAGATCTGTCCTTTGTTGTGATCGAAGTTGAGCTCTCAACTGATCTCAGAACAAATGAGTAGCGGATTTCTCGTCCAGAGCGGTTGAGTCCCTGCAGAGGTAGGATGTGCTTTTCCTTTGAGAGCAAAGTGTTGTCATCGTTGAATTGAGGCAGGTTGCACCACTCATGTGCAGAGAGTGAACGTCTGAATGAGTATAAACAAGTGAGAAACGAAGGCGGGATTTGTTGGTAGGTGCATAGATATTTGAACGTATTGATAGGACATGAAAGTCGCTCTTTGGAGTGCTTCGATTTGATGGAGCTTCAAGAGTCAGTATTTCTCTGTAACGTTGACTATCTACTTACACGTATCGTATCTTTGGGGAACTGGCGCTTGGCTTCAAACGAGATACAAGCTCATCCAAAGTTTTGACCTCAGCATCAATAGACTGACAATTGCAAGGTGTGTCACAATCACATGTCTCGTAGATCTTCAAAAGCGGCTCACGCAATCTCGGGTGAAATACATGTGTCGCCTCTCTTTCCCAAGTGTCAGCAATATCTTGGCATGCCCTTGTACCGCGAGCACTAGCAAAGCCAACAGGGTAATTATATGAGGCATCACATAATTGATCGAAGCATTGCTCTGACTCGGAGGGTTCCGGTGTACTGGGACGTGATGACGACGATGATGACATTGGAAGATGAAAGACTGGGAAAGATGTTAGTAGAAGATGCGATAGCTCGATGAGATCAAGTGGTTAATTATAATCTGATTTCAAGAATCACAATTACAGAGTCAGCCGAGCGGGTAATGCACAGCCTGATCAAATGTGCTGGAAAATGCCGTCGGGGAATAACAAGTTGTCGGTAAATGAGACAATGAGATTCAATCCTGCGGAAATCAATGGTGGCGATGGTAGACAACGTGTTTACCCCGAGTATGACAAGGCGGAGTTGGAGGCAATGCGTGGCCTCTTAAGCAGCTGATAGACTCATTTCAGGTCACAACTCATTCAGCTAGATCGCGCAGAGTAAAGTGAATTGATAAATGCTTAATAAGTGTAAAATGTATTTCTTGTCTGTTGTATCTGATTCATCAAGTTTGTAGATCCTGAATCTCCTCCTTCTCTGTCTGTAGCAGTCATAAGTAAAGCCACGGGATTTATTTACAAAGGATACTCACCGCAGTCAGAGTCCTGTCTAGGTAGAAGACAAATTCCTCTCCTGATTTCTGTTTCCTATGTGAGCTTCAGGCATAAAGGTATAGTGGTCACTTCCAACACTCACCTCAACCACAATCGACTGATCCTTAAATTTGTTTCGAAGCCAATTCTGGACGTCATCCAGCCGCAGTCTATACGCCAGGATGGAATTGTGTTTCATGACTTCGAGATCGATAAACTGGCAGTATGCGATGGCGATGTGATCTTGTTTTATTGTAAGGCGTATTCTCAAACTGAGGCAGTCTGCCTTGAGGGTTCAAGAGATCACACTGGGCTGAACACCCGATTTTGACCCCTCCTCATGACTGCGGCTCAAAATACCGGGGAAATGGCTGTAGGTGCTGGTAATTGATGAAAGGCCTGAGGACTGGGCTGTGAAGATCAGGCTCTCGGGTTCTAAGACCTATCAGGCTCGGGTTATTGCTGTTGCGACACCATCTTAGACCTGTTTGGGCTGACTCTGTTGGCCAGCTACACACCGGGGGCTGACTTGCATGTCATGCAGGTGATGATAGGGTCGACATGCAGCTGTGTGTAACCACAAATATGCAAAGCTGGATGTGACGGCCTATCAGCTCACAGCGTCGAAATATGCCTAACTGCGAAGAGAGACATTAGTCGAGGATTTCCAAAGTTGTGGTGTTATGACCAGTTCATAGTGCTCGTAGGCGGAGGTAGGCGGAGATGCTCTCCGTTGAATTCCATCAATTGAGGTGCCGAAGCCGTATGCGCAGCTGATTGTACTTCCGATTGAGCGGCTCTGTAGTAGCCTATTCATGTTATCATGGTAGCGAACCATGACCGGTACTTGCGAAGTGACAGCCTCTTCAATGATCGGAAGTAGGGTCGAGTATTATTTGACAAAAAGTCCCTATCAACTCAATACCGCTCGCTCATCTCTCCAGAATACGATTATTGTCAAGAGGTTTCTCTGTACTCTCCGCCCGCCCGTCACGGCAATATGTTGTCGTCCGTCGTCTTCATTTGACCTTGCAACAACTGGGGTCGCCCGTGATCTTGATCTCGAGTGTTCCTTCTCACCATTTTCTGCCTCAACCTAGCTTTTGAGCGCAGCGCAATCATCAGCCTGTCCTCAGGAATCTCCTAGTTCGAACCCTCCAGAGGGCGCAGTGAGGTGACTGTAGAACTGCACGAAGTTTAATGTCTCAAATGTGTCTGCAAGTCTTGTTAACAGTCCAGCTTTGGGGAAAGGGTAGATGAAAGAGAATGACTGCGCTCACTGGCCACCTCCCAGTCTCTCTCGGGTTGAGGTTTCGGGTGGCAGAGGGACCTAATGAGGAGTGCTCGTCAGCGGCGAGCTGTATCAGAGCTGCGGGATTCTTTTGTGCAGTGTTCCTGGTGTTGTTTATATTCGTATAGGGACCGAAAGAGTTCTCATTTTATTAATGTATATTCTGGTTGATCTAAGCGGGATCTAAAGCGGGATGGGTGTTCTGAGCTGGGAGAATTTGGCCGTGAGGTTGATCGAAAGGCTGGGTGTCCAAGGCAAGCTCTGTCCTTCGTTTAAACACTCGACGTCGTGCTTCCTAGAACCGCAACTATCAGGGGTTTTCCAAACGAGTCTCCGTTTCAAGCTGCAATTTAAGATCTTTCCTCTTCTCCTGAACTTGTTTCAGCTTCATCTCTAGCCCTATGATCCTCTCGGCCAGAGAGGGATTCATCTTGAACTTTTCCTCCTGCCCTTTGGCTTGGTCGAGTGCAGACTTGATGTCTTTTCCCTCCTTATCAGCCTTTGCAAGCTTCTCTCGTAGTCGCTCGCAGTATTCATCTTTGGCGTGCCCATGGGCGATTGTCGCTCTGAAGGATGTCATCTTGGGTGGTTGTGTAGTTGTGTGGTCTTTTTTATGTTGATGAGGAAGTGTTTGACATCTAACCTTCTAGAAGAGGACGAGCTTTTATAGTAATCATTGTAAACCTTTATTAGCATTTAGGTTCAAAATCTGCGATTATTCTTGTGTGGATTTGATATGTATAATTTAGGGCCCACGCTTGAGAAAAAGTCAAAATAATTCATTTTTTGGACTGCTGAGTATTGTTTGGATACTCGATCTCGTCCTGAAGCTTCTGCGTCTCCTTCTTGCTCGTGTCCTGGTCCTCGTTGAACCAAGCAAAGCGTTTTGTCCTAGTCCGAGTCCGTATCTTCCAGGAGGTCGGTCTCTTGGTCTCTTTCAGGCGGCGCTGTTCCAGTGAACAGATCGTGTGGATGGTGATAACTCTTTAATGGATGATCTTCGATCTGACACTGTTAGCAAGTCTGAAGTTGACCACGATGCAGCGTACATATCAGTCGCGATGTAGATTCTGTAGATTCGTTGATTGCTTGTAGATTGAACAGCTTAACGCTGTGAAAGCCATCGTAACCAGAGATTCAATCAATTTATCAAAGTCTGAAATGAAAATGAAGAGAACAAAGAAGTCGAGAGCTGAAGGCGCGATAGTGACAAAGGCAGGCATTGGAGGAAGGCATGGTAGAGAATGACGTTTGAGGAACGTACCGCCAAGGAAGGAACCACGAAAACTGCACAACGAAGAAGGTGCGACTAGGGGGGCACTTGAAACTAATGCAGGATACTACTTGAATCAAGTGAGAGGCTCTTGCCGTAATTTATTGAGGAAGTTGCAAACGTATCAAATCGAGCCAGTGCCACCCACTTGGGGGCCGAACTTGCCAGCTGCAGAAATCAAGCTGTAATGTGCAATTCAATCACATCAGCGAACACGCATTCCAGATTTCCAACCACAAGAATTCATTGTTGGCATCCTGCTTCGAGCCATCAACACAGCATTCTGCCTTGTCAAGGGCTGTTCTGAAAACTGCGATGTGCTCAGAAGAACAGAGCAGCCTGTATGTATTATGGGCAAGAACAATGATGGAACGACATTGTCACTGTCAGCTTGTTTCACATGATTTCTTCTAATGTTCCCATAGGGCTTAGCAAGCAAGGCTCGGACCGTTCGCGACCCGAAAACTACAAAGATGGTGACCGCTCTGCTGATCTTGGCCAACTGTCATGTCAGCGCGACTTCGGCCTTAAGATGCATCGACTTTTCGCCCCCTCGTCTTGGAGCTTCAGAAACGATGGAGAGCTTCGTCCAATAGCGCCATGTGGGAAATGATCAAATATTCATCTTACCGGTCGGGTTAAACCAAATGCTCCTCGACTGCTTCGAAATCCACTCTATCGCGAGGCACGCTGAGGAGTTGAGGTTATCTGAGATAAGGCTCCCCATCTCACCATATGGCTTTTTGACACCCGTTAGGTATCATGGAGGTTGCTTCGACCTTAATCCCACCATACTCGGCACGACCGAGACAAATTAGACCATACCGAACTGCGTCCCATAGGATGGTATCAAGCCAAACACAACCCTCAAAAACCCCGATGGCGAATTGAGAGCGAGGACAATTCAGCCGCAGGTAAGAAGACTGGACGATTTCTCACCCGCATTGTAAGACTGACATGCAAAAGTCCCATCTAGGAAAATGAGCTGCTACTGGACACCGTCAGACCGTAACTCAAGGTTATCCATATCCTGAAAGGGCTATAACTTACGAAAATGGGACTTACGAGAGGGACCTCCCTGGTAATAAGTCTTCCACTTCCCCAGATTTCGGTTGAAACTGAAACTTCCGAATCTCACACTTGAAGATGCCTTCGCTCGGATATCAATGTATCATGCTATCATGGCTGTTGATGCTGGCATGGATCCAGCCCAGCTATAGTCATGCCCTCTACGCTTACAACACCGAACGAACCATCCAAGTCGGCGCTCAGGACCCAACCACGGGAAAGATCTGGTACAGCAACTGCAACAGCAAGAAGACACCCATCTTCCCACTTGACAAGCCGAATATTCTGGATGCGAAAGAGACACCGAAGAATGGTACAGCGTTGGCGGGCGCAGGCTGGTACGACTTTAACCAGGAGAAAGTCATTGTACGTATTCGTTTCTTGAGTGTGGATGATAGCTGACAGTATAGGCATCTCTCTTTTGGCAATCCAAGGACAACGCTATAGTCAATGGATACTACCAATGCGATATGAAGACGGGAAAGCTTGTTCGCAGTGGAGAATACAGGATCTCAGAAACTGCAGAGATTGACTCTATTCATAGCAACTCAGGCCTTGCCGTTGATCTGCTGGGCGCTGACAATGGATATCGTGTCTTCTATCACAACGAAGATAGAAACGTCATGGTGCTGCGGTATACTCAAACGACCGATTGGGCTGACGGTGGGTATGTTTCTCAGGGTATCGCCGCGGGAATGGCGATAGGGTCTGCACATATCGATAAAGAGAACATGACGGTCGCCTTTCCTAGAGGTGAGAATGACATCTGGACATCTCGTTTGGAGAAGTCTGGACGGTGGAGACTAGGTTTGTACTCAGTCTCAAGGTCCTCTTCCATCACTGACGATCATAGCGGGCTTTCCAACAGGAATAGGGAACAACTTTACAAACAACTCCAAAACCATCGAGCCAACGGACTTTAACCCGCCCACTTTCACTCTACCAGCTTGGAACTCTTCTCTCGAAGCGATGGGTTCATCGATTGATCGCTCACGGAAGCGAAGCATCTTCTACATCGGCACCGATAGTAAACTCCATGAGGTAGCAGCGACGAGGGAAACATGGAACACGACATCAAGCCAAACTGAAGAGGTCTGGCCTGCCGCTGATGACCCAAGCTCTGGCATAGCGGTGGCGTACTTCCAACCCGACGGCAAATCATGGATCTACTACTGGTCCAACAAGACCATCGTCCAAGCATACAGAAACTATGATGGAGAGTGGGAAGATGCAGTAGCTTTACCACAGGAAGAACCGAGCAAGGCAGACAACAGCCCACCGGCACAGACTGAAGCTCCTGATAAATCTTCAGGCTTAAGTTCAGGAGCCAAAGCAGGAATCGGTGTTGGAGTTGGTGTCGGCGCTCTGCTTGCTGGTGTGTTGGGTTGGCTATGGATGAAGCGACGTAATAAGAGAAAGGGATCCGATGTTTCTGAAGTTGGAAGTCCTACAGACTCTCACTTTACGGAGGTCAAGAAGAATCCGACGGAGATGGATGGTCATGGAAGGCCGGCTGAGTTGGAGAATCGCCCTTCGGTGGTTTATGAGTTGCAGGGTCAGCATTGAGGATGGTGAATAAGGTGAGGCATGAAGGGCTGTGAAGTAAGTGGTGAGATTGTTCTGATTGATGACTGAATGAATGACAAACCTTTTGACATGCGTTTTGTGAGCTCATTTGCCTCTTTGTGTTGTCCACAGGAACAATAACCAAGTACTGACCAAGACCTGAGTATTTTTGGATGAGATCAATTACTCACTCCGTCTGAGCCTCACGGTATACCTCATAATGTAACGAGGCTCGAGGCTCACCTTATACCATGATCTCATCTTACATGAACAGGTTTCGGGGTTTCGGCTCATTTTGTACGGCACAGCATTCAGTCCAAGCTAAACACCACGACATCCATTCATAATGAGTGAAACTTAACTATTGATTCCCCTCAAATTTAATAGAGCGCACTGACTCAATTAAATGAGTCGAATAAATAGCGTCATACCGCGCGCTTATCAGACTAAAATAGCTTATTGCTGACGGTTGTGAAGGCCTCATTAGAGCAAACTCAATTAAGCCGTGTCAATTCCAAAGCAAAGTAGACATCTTCATCAATGAACAATGAAATCATACGTTAAAACAAGATATACCAGAAATTGATTGCGCAAGTATATGCAATCTGCTCACCTGCATTGCTCCCTGAAAAACCTCACTCTGAATGGTCGTTCTGCCCTACAAGGCTCATGAAAGTGGATCTGTTCCTGGATTTATTACTCTAAATACCGAAAGCGAAAACTAACGAGTCCGATAAAGACAGTGACAGATCCCCTTGAACTGCCGTGTGGGAACGGACACGGACTTGGCAGCATAAAGCATCTGTGCCTCAGTCCGTTTCTCCGAGTTGACAAATGAATATGCAGTAAACTCCGCCTCAACTTGAGCCAACTATTTTGTCACTTCTTCAGCTTCGCCACAAATCGACCGAAAGCCGAGTCCGACACAGCCACATAACCGATTTCCCCATGTCCGCTCCACGCACGCACGACTCTACATGACTATCAACGGGCACGGTAAAGTTAAACCCGACGAATGACATTACATCAATTTCCTGTCATGAAGATCATTCTGAAATGAAATAAAAGAGACTGGCAGTCTAATTTTCGGCCATGTGCGACTCTCTCATCTCCCACAAGGACAACAAAAAAAAGTCGCGATGGCTTCACGAGCGGAAAATGTCACTCTCCTAAAAACATGCCAAACATGTTTTCACGCCAAAATTCGTTGCGAAAAGACTCAAGAGTCTGGAAAATGTGATAGGTGTTTGAGACTTAACAAGACTTGCGTGTTTAACCCTTCTAGACGACGCAAAGCTTTGAGACCTGGGTGAGTGAGCATGAAGAAGAATTGGGCTGAGCTAATGAGAATAGACCTTCGAGAAATCTTGAGCCTGGGAGTCCCACGACATCAAGATCAAGATCACCCTCTTTGTCTTCTGCACCGAATTTCATGGATGCTTCACCGGGGATATCTACTCCGTCTGGGAGTATAGACACAGAAGCGACACACAATCCTTTCGCTAGAGGGATGATTACTCTCGAAAAAGGGCAAGAATGTCTTGATTTCTTCAAAATTCGAATGGCGCCTCATTTCCCATTCGTCATGATTCCTGAGTCTATTACGATTCAGGGGTTGGTCCAGGACAAGCCAGCTTTGTGCGTAGCGATACTCGCAGCGTCATGTCATGAGGATCGCAAGTTGCAGAGAGAATTGGGGAAGTTGTTTAATGAGATTGTGGTTGTGAGGATGATCAAAGGTCCTTTTGCGAGTTTGGATATGTTGCAGGGTCTTTTGATCCATCTGGCCTGGTATGTTGGTTGGATGTCTGGTTGATGTTCATTGCTAATGAATCAGGGCGCATTATCATCAAACTACGATGAAGTATACACAGCATTTATCACTCGCAGCGAGTATAATTTCGGATATGAGACTCGACAGACCAAGGATAGCAAGTCTATGGGCTTTGAACAGAGAGAATAAGCATGCGAGTGGTGAAATGACACATGATGAGATGAGAGCTTTAGCAGGGACATATTATCTGTCGTCCAGGTATGTCAAACCCATTCTTCAACTCTGGTTGAGTTCCTTTGAGGAGCAGGTACTTTAAAACATACAGACAACTCAACTAACACAAAACAGTTCCGCAGTTCTGTTGCAAAAGTCGCATCATTTCAGATATTCACCATATATCCTCGAATGTTGTCACAATCTCTTATCAGCAGGCTCTTTTCCATCAGATCGACACCTCCCGTATATCATCTATCTTCAGAAGCTCACAGAAGAAGTCGACGATGCTGTTATTGAAGCCACAGGGACTACACGGGGATCAAGGCCAGCACAACTACCCGCGGAACTGCAACGGATCAGAGATCGATACACTTCGACGAAGCAAGCCTTCCCGTTCCCTTTGAGTGAAAGTCGTGAGTACCAGTACAATCCTGCACTTACCATAATGTACCATACTGACACAACCAGCTACCATTCTTCTACAAATCCATGTCCTCGATCTGATTATTTGTCAACCTTCACCAGACGGCATGTCCTACGGTCCAAGTGGTTTCCAAAGCCTTCAACAAGGCACAGACCAAACTCGTCTTCTCGACTGGCTTTCTCAAAGCATGTCGGCCGCAAAATCCCTCATTAGCGTTATCCTCATTCTTCCTCAAGGTGAAGAAGACAGTATGCCCAACATAGGCTGGATAATGCTCTACTGCGCAGTATCCCTAGCCGTTCGTCTCGATCTCATTGCCGGACAACCTGAGAATGCACAGGTAGCAGGCCATCTTCGTCGTATTCTCGACATGCCGCATACCCTGCGTCAAATTGTTCTCAGAATGGAGGCTGCTTCGGGAGGTGATACAGAGCCAGATCCATATTGGGGTCTTGCAAGACGAGCCAGAAGGATTGAACAGTGGTATCTTGAACGATCTGGTCCTGTCGAGTCGCCTGAAGTAGGCAGTTTGTTTGGCTCAAACGAAGCATCACCGACAAACCCGTTCTCAGGAGACATGGGCTTCACACCATCATCATTCCAGGACACGGGTATGGTACCAAGTCTGCAAATAACTGGAGAGCCAGAACCTTGGATGACGGATCTGCTGGCAGATCTCGAAGTTGACAAAGAAATGGAGAACCTGCTCTTCACCGGACCATTCGACTTCTTGGGTGAGCGATGAGGGAAAAGTCAAAGTTATATACATCACATACGGACACGGATTAGGTAGAGCGCGGAGTTGGTGATAGCAATAGATTTTACGCCGTCGGATGCGACATATGCATTTGAACCTCCCCCGTAGCCGTCGGACCAGATATGAACCCAAACTCCGTCTATGCCTGTCTATGTTCCGTATATCATTACCTATTTTTTACCCTTCTTCTTGCCAGTCTTTTCCTTAGCCGCTGCCTTTTCCTTGCCCTTTTTGATAGCGTCGACTAACTCCTCAATCTCAGCTTCCTTTTCCTTTTCAGTCTTTTCCTTTGCACTCTTCTCGTCAGCCGCCTTCTTAGCAGCTCTCTTCTTGGCCTGAATCTTCTCCACCTTTTCGATCAGGTTGTCACTCTCCTCCCATAGTTTCTTGGCGATTTCATCATCCTTGACTTCCTTTCGCGCAAAATCAACTTCCATACACTCCTTGATGAGCTTGCCGCCGTTTCCTCGAGCGAATTCGGGGTCCATGGCGGCGTAGAGAATGGATTGAGAGGCCATGTTGGGAGACTTGAGAAGGAACCAAGGGAAGATGTAGCCTGCAGTATAGATGGCCAAACCCCAAAGAGATCCACGCGTCAACCAGCGACGAGTGCTTGGGGTTCGGGCTAGACCAGGGTCAACGAAGATGACTCGTGTGTTGTTGGGAGCTTTATCAGGACGTTCGTAGGAGTCGAGATGCTTTTGGAAAGCTTGACCAAAGACGTTCATGGCGAGTTTGCTTCGAGCGTAGGCGGCACCTGGTGTCCAGGTGTCTCGAGAAACGGGATCCTTGAGGGGTGGGGATCCGATGTAGGAAGAGCAGGTAGGGATAATGACTCGAACATCTCGATCGATAGGCTGCGCACGAAGAGCAGGACTCAAAATACCGAGAAGATGGAAATTGGCCAAGAAATTGACCATCCAAGTCTCTTCAATACCCTCCTCAGACTCCCTTCTCTTTCCACCAGGAGGCGTAAGGACAGCAGCACCCAAATAAACCATGTCCAATCGTCTCGGAGGCGCATTATCAATCCACTTGGTCGCAAACTGTCGAATACTGTAGAAACTCGTCAAATCGACTTGTTCCGCATAAATCATCTGGTTATTCGTCTTGGCTCGAAGGTCTTGAATGTATTCGACGAGGAACGGATCGGTCGGGGGTGACGAGGTGAGCAGAACCAGCTGCGCACCCTGCGATGCAAGTCCTAAAGCTGTTGAAGCGCCTATTCCGGACGTTCCGCCCGTCATCATCACGACTTTGCCATGGAGGAGGCGTTGGGTTGGGTTGTTGCGACCGGATGTCCAGATCTTGAGAAGGGTGAGGAATGTGAGGACAAGGATCGTGTAGATTATTGTACGGCCATGTTGGCGAACTGGTTCGGGGATGCCATTTTCGAGCACGCCCAGAAATAAAACGAGAGGCATGATTAATTGATGGCTGGTTGATTCAGCGCACCATTGATGATGGACTGAAGTTTTGTTGCGTGGCTCCTTCCATCAAGTCCGTTAAGGAGATGCACGTGACGTGCACTTGCCTCAGATCCATCTCATTCAACTTACACACTTCGACGTCACTTCAGCATCGCTTCAACAAACAAATAAAAATTAATTGACATCCATATTAACTGAATATTTATCGCATTCATTACAGTGATTAATCTCTCAATCTGTCATCCTTCTTCTTTCGCATCCAAATTTCACCAATTGGATCACCGTGATCAGCTACACATTCCCAATCACCGATACCATGTTTAGCAGGAGCTTTTCTAACGCCCCGACCACCACCACCGATGATGAGATTTCCAGGACGGTAATTCTCGTCCATCTTCATACGACGAATGACACTTCCATGAACCCGAACACCGTCGGGAACATCACGAGTTTCACCGCCGGGGAGAGGCCAACGAATTGGCTTCCATGATCCGTCTGACTGCAAGTCCATTCTACGGAAGGGCATGTACTCCATGATTTTCCAGGCAGACACAGCAATTGCGCCGAGACCTTGGCCGTACTCTAGTGAGTCGTGGATTCGAGCTGTACAAGCGCCGTGCATGACTTCGTGGAACTTTTCTCTGGGGTCATCTTCTTTTTCGTCCATGGGCATGTCTGGGGCATGACCTGAACCTCCACTACCGCTGGAAACTCGAAGATCAGGAATCGGTGGTCGACCAGTAGCAGCTTGCCAATCGTGGCTAACGCAGCAGCCCATTTCAGCAACCTTTTGGTCGTCAAATGTAAGACCGGCTCTCTGTGCCTCTCTCACAATCCACGCAAGAGGGATGTGACTTGTACTCTTGCTACCTTCGTGGATCTCCCAACCTCCACCGACATCAGCGTGTCCTCCAGAAAACCAGACTTCGTCCATATCTTGTTCGTCATCGTCGTCGATGTTGTTGATCTCGGAAAGGGCCAGACCGGAAAGATTGGAGAAGGTGTCGGGATCACCACATTGAGCTGGTCTTCGACATGACCTGGAGCGAGCTCGATATCTTCCGAATTCACCTCCCTTCTTTTTGGTACCTCGTTTTTCGTTGGGAGAAAGGTGACTTGCTTTTCTTCCTCGCTCTTCGTGGGGGTGGAGGTCCTCGCGAATGTCTTCACGAAGGTCGTTGATGGCCTTGTGCCAATGGTGGTGATTGTCTGGCTTCTGCTTTGGTCGATCTTGATACATGAGATCTTGACGGAACTTGGCACGTCTTTCGTCAATACTAACGGCATGACGAATAACCCTAGCACTACTTCTTGCAGTGTAGGGAAACTTGCTACGCTGCATCCAAGCAGTCTCGAAGCTGGGAACCGAGTTGACCGTGTCAAACAGACCAAGGAAACGAATACGACCGACAGGGCGAGAAAATGTCTCTCTGAAACCCTTCATGAATCGAAACATTTCCTCTCTCTTCTCTTTTATTCGCTTGGTTCGCTTGTCGGGCTCCTTGTTGCAGTCCTCTTCATCGTCTTCGGGAACCGACTCGCGGCCTTGCCATTGAGAAAACGCCTTCCAAGCAAACTTGACCATTTCTTCATTGCCGTGCGACAACAGACCGACATAATCAAGCATCTCAGCCAGGAATCGCGCAATGTACGCTCCTCGACTGAAGCCAAACATATAAATCTCATCGCCAGGGTTGTAAAATCGCATCAGAAATCGATAACCTCCAACGACATGCTGATCGAAGGAAGAACCAATTGCTGAGTCCTTGGCTTTTTGGTACCAAGAACTGAAACGAGCCTTGATACCAGTGTGGGTGAGAGACCCTGAGATCACGTATGTACCAATACCAGCTGAGTTTGTTAGCCACGAATACACTCAATCAATCACACACAATCGGCTACTTACGCTGGTAGTAGTGGTACTGATCATCCGCCTCGCGATCCAACATTCGAAAGATTTTCAGAATATTGCTGTCGCTATCATCACCATGAAACTTATTACCAGTTCCATCAAAGCAAAGAACAAGCTTTCTAGGCTTTCGCCCAGGTTCACCCCCAGCGACTGCAGGCCCCATTGGAGTTTGTGGTCTGCTTTGGAAATCACGAGTTGATGAGGGGTGGTCTCTGACAGACTCAGTCGCAGAATTCGGCGCAAGGTGAGTGTAATCCATGTTGCACAAACCAGCTCACTGGTGACACTCCAGAGATCAAACTCACTGGTGACACTTTGTCGGTGGCATCACGCAGGACAAGGACGAAATGGTCGGGGAACAGCCATCTTATGTTTGCTAGCTTGGACTGTCTCAGATCTCATCGAGCTACCAGGAATTACGGTTCTGATCGACAAAGCTATGTACACCGTTCACGACTATTTCATTCCGGTCTTTATCCCCGCAGATGCCGTCAATTCTTCTGTTACCCACCCACATGCCGTCCTACAAGGGCGGGATGCGATTGACTCAACTTGGTAAGAGTGTCTTGGATGGTTGCGCCAGTGGACAGGTCGTGGGTGTTTTCAGGCTGACCATTTGATATCCTGCGTCGATCTTTGTCATGGCGATACCCTCTAAAGGGGCCGCTTGACTCTGACTGGTGTACAAATCTCAGCCCCAAGACATTCACCAGAGCTATCGTCGAACCAAGATGGAGCTCGTCAAGCCAAGATGGAGCTTTGCCGTCCAACTCCATCTGATCATCCTTGCAGGTAAATTCACCAACCAGAATTCATCAATCATCAGCAAGTGCCGACAACTGTGGAATTACCTTTCCGCTATCGCGACAAGGCTTATTACCTGCGTCCAGCTGAAAATCCAATTACGGTTATTGGATGGTTGATCTGTCTTTTGTGGCTGCCGGAGAGATTCACTTTGTCGATCAACATCCCTCTTTTCGGGGACCCGGTTCCCTTGAGAGTCTGAGCGTATACCAATCGCAGGGCAATCTATAGCCCACCTCGGACGCTATCTACCACTACAAGGCCCGTCCCGGGTAATGAGCAGCTTTCTTTTTGGTATGCCCTAGCAACATGACTCTCAGTCTCAATGACTTGGATGAGACATTTGCGCCATCGACGTTGGTGGTACAATGCAAACTCTCCGGTTAGGAAATGCCAGGTTTCACTGAGTACTTATGTCGATCATTCATGATTCATTGATCGGTCAATCACTGATAACTAATGATGTCCACAGTCTATCTACAGCTCACTGCCCAAAGTCACCTACAGTTTACTGTTCTTCCAAACAGCACTCCTCTTCTCGACAAAACTCATAACGCCCTCCTTCATATTATCTCCACCCTCAATTGTCTTATAAACCCCATGCTCAATCCTGTTGGTACTATCCTTGGGTCCCTCAGCTTCCCACCCACCCAGCAACCCCTCGCGCGACACGATAACCGAATCGGGAGAATTGTTAGACATTTCCACCGCCCAGTTCAAAGCTTCGGGTACCACATCCTCCAGAGAGACAACCTTGTTCACAACACCCCAGTTGAGCATTTGCTCTGCGGTGTACATGCGTCCTAGAAGTGCAATCTCGGATGCACGTTGTCGTCCAACGATGCGAATCAGACGGGGTAGAGCTCCAGCGATGGCTACTACACCGCGCTTCACTTCAGGAAGTCCAAACTTTGCTGTTTCGCTGGCAATGACCATGTCGAGGTTAAGTATCATTTCCATTCCACCGCCTAGACAAAGACCGTTGACAGCAGCGATGACGGGCTTTTTACCGCGACGGTTACTCAAGCCACCGAAGCCGTTGTCTGCCCACTTGTCCACCTTCTTTGTGCTGTCTTCATTGTTTTTGACATTCCACTCTTTCAAGTCTGCTCCAGCGCAAAATGCTCGTCCGGTACCTGTGATGACGGCACATCGTAGTGAAGGTTCGTTATCGTACCAGTTCCAAAGACGGTCAAGATCGAAACTCATCTGTCGCTGCATCGCATTGAGATGTTGAGGCCGATTGAGCGTGACGAGAAGAATATAAGGTTTGGGGTATGAGAGGACCACATTGGGAACCTCTGGTGGTGACAGCGTCATGATTAAGATTGATGTGAATTGATGTTATTGCAATTGCTGTGATGAATGAATTGATGTAATTACTGATACAAATGTTTGACTGATGCTACAATGTTGACGACATGAAGCTCTTATTGAAATCAAGCTCCAAGTAAAGTGTGGGGAACCTCGGCACCTCGGTCTTCACCCCAGACGATCAATCACCCCTCAATACAAGACAAGGGTTGTAATCATTTTATTCCGACAACGCCTCATCTCCATTCTGGTATTAACTCGATTAATAATAATACATTTTATTCCACTACGCTGGTAGACCACGCTTCTCGCTTTCAGTGAAGAAGATGACCATACGCCAAAGCTTCTTGACAAGATCTTCTGCTTCGTCGTCGAGGGCCTGTAAATGTTAGCAGTGATACTGTAGATGGAGGAGAGGGAACGTACGCCTTCTAGTTCTTCAACTAAAGCGGATGCTGTACCGTGAGCGCGAAGATGCTCTTCCACAGCCTCGACAAGCATCTCCTCTTGAACACCAAGATACTCGACAATCTTCTTCTCAACAAACGGTCGGAGCTTATCCTTAATGACAGACCCATCCATGAAATCCCACTTGACATCCCAACCCCAAAGGCCATCCTTGTCTGATGGAATCTCCTGGGCCAGAGACCTCACAGCCTGTGAGATTTCCTCCTCCGTCATATGCGCCGTAGCAGAAGAAGGCTCGAATTGAATAGGGATCAACTGTCGCTTAGTAGAAGCATCAGCCTCTTCATCATCCAGCAGACCTTCCACCTCTGCAATGGTGCGCCGTTGAGGAGCTGCCCTGGATGCCTGGGCCTTCTGAGCCGCGGCTCCGAGGGATAGCTTGAATGGCTGCGGTGCGGCGGCGGGAGCTTGTCGTTCTTCCATTTCTTCAGCTTGTTTGTCGAGGAACGAGTCGGCCATACCGCGTGCACGTTCCATCTCGACCTGTTCGCGACGCTGTTCATCATGCTCTGCTCTCCTGTCGGCTTCGTCTTGGGCTTCTTCATCTGCACGGTCTGCTGCTCTCTTACGAGCCCAGGCGCTGTGATCGCGGTAGTATGGGTGTGTCTTGCGACTAGCCTCTTTCTCATCATCCCAGGCCTTTTCTCTCTCCAGCTGTTCTTGCTTCCTTTGCTCGAATGACTCAGCGTCTTGACGTTCTCGCTCTTGTTCTCGTTCTATCGCTGCTTGTCTTGATCGTTCTCTGTTGGACCACTTTCTCTCAGCCTCGAGATACACCTTTTCATCTTCATCGTCCTTCTTTGACTTTTGTCGTTGGTAAAGCTCTTCATCGTCGGCGTCTGTATCTTCGTCCTCTTGGTGGATGGAAAGGTCTGTGTTGGAAATGCCACCGTTCACAAAGGCGACTCGTCCGTTTTGTCCCTTGGGGCCTGATGGAGCATTCGCTATGCTACCTCTTGGGCCGAGAGGGACGTTGTTCGTACTGGGTGGTGAATCAAGTCGAGATCGTGATGGTCCGTTTCTTCGTCGCTCCATCTCTTCCATCTCTTCCTCCTTTCGTAGACGTTCGAGATCTCGTTGGTTGCTTCGCTCACGGAACGCAGCGATCTCTTGAGCAACAACTTCTCGCATCTCGGCAGGGATATCGGCAAGTTCGTCCTCTTGAGCCAAAGGGATATTGACCACTTCGACATTCTCGCCCTCGGTATTGCCCATGGTGACATCTTCACTAGCGATATTCGTTTTGGGGTAGAACAAATCGCGAACAACATCCTTCAATGCGAGTCTTGCAGCTTCGAGCTTCTCAATCCCAATAGATCCATCTTGTGACTCCTCGTAGGACTCTAGATACTTGAGTGAACTTTCGTCGACCGTAACTTGAAGCTTTGTCTTTTCGATACCCTCGTAATCGTCCTTGGGTCCGTCGACCGCAACCGGTTGTCGCTTCACGGGAACTTCGATCTGTTCCTCGTGAAGTAGCTTGACTGCTGTGCTAAGCGACCACGGATCCTCAAAAAGAGCGAAACCAAACTTTACACCTTTGTGATCTTCTGTGACACTAGCAGCAGAATCCCACTTGCGCAGCTTTCCAACAGCACCCAACAATCGTTGAATACCATCGTCACCGCCAACGCCTTCAGAAATTTGATGTATAAAGATCGTTCGGAGCTTTTCTTCGTTCGTAGGAGGCACAAGAACTTGAACGACCTCTCTCGCTCCTCGATCGCGATCCATTCCTCGATCCATACCGAGTCCAGGTCGTCCGCCGCTCGGAGGCATGTCACGTCCACCCGTGGGCGTACCGGGTTTCCCTTGCTGCGAGGTACCGAGTCGAATCACGGGGGCGTTGAAGTTGATGTTGGGCATGTTGGCGGGCGCTTGGAAGCTGGGTGGAAGGCCGCTTGGACGATTAGCTTGTTGGGCGCTAGACTGCTGGACACCTGGAGGTGCCATTCCTGGAGCAGAAGACATGCCTGGAGGAGGTCCTACAAACATGTTAGACTGATAGTGAGGGTTTCCATGAGTATGCGCACCTAGACCAGGTGGAGGAGCCATTCCTGGAGGGGCATTGTTTGATCCGGGGTAACCTCCATAGGCAGGAGGCGCGCCGTAGGGATTGTCTGTGATGTTAGCTCTTAGTTCAGAATCAAGAAGGGTGAACATACTGCCATAAGGATTGTAAGCCATGGCGCGCCGTCAATGAGCGCAGGATTAATCGTAAGAGGGTCGCGTGAAAAGGATATAAAAATTCCGACGCGAAAAATTCGATATGGTATTTGCGCAATGTGATTCCGGCGCAATCGTGTTTGATGCACGAGGCTGAGATGTTCTTTGTGGTGGGGCCGATATGATCCACAATTTACCGCCTTATCGCACCTACATTTTTCCGAGTTATCGCGACTTTTCTGCTTCATCGGATGAACAGCTTATTGACGACAGCCAATTGGTGAATACGCTGTCCGCAAAATGTGAGGATATCTGATCATACGATTGATTGAGATACTAATGTTTCCCAGGGCCGCTTCATTCAGATCTGGCAGCGCAATGCTGTCAAGAATAGCTACACCATGCAGAAGGCCATTCACCACATCTCTCGCCTTCCGACAAGGTCCCAAGATTACCACAGCAGAGGAAACATCACCAGCTGTTAATCCCCTCGCTCGATCCGATCCTCTCGTCAACGATCCTGATGCTGAAGCTCGAAACGAAGCTCTGAGCGAAGCTCGATCAAACCCTCTTATCGGCAGTGTCCCTCCTGCCCCTCCTCGCGATGCATCAGAGACAACCGCACCCAGGACCAACGAGCACGTCTACGATGCCACCAAACCGTTTAGTCTGGATATTGCCTCGATTATCGCCAACAAGGCTACCGCTTTTGGAGCTGAACAAGCTTCAGACCCTGTTCAACGACCCAACATCCGTGCTAAGCCTGTTTCCGGACGTACAGTTTTCGTCAAGGATCAAATTACCAAGAACAGCGGTCCTACTCCCATGGTCGCTCTTAAAATCCTCAACAGAATTGTTCGAGAGGATCAAGTCAAGAACAAATTCTTTAGCCAAAAGTTTCACGAGCGAAAGGGTTTGAAGAGAAAGAGGTTGGCTAGTCAGAGATGGCGATCACGATTCAAGCATGGTTTCAAGGCGACGGTCAGCAGAGTTATTGAGCTCAAGAAGCAGGGGTGGTAGAGTTATGCTTAAGAAGCAGATGGTAGCATCGTTGTATTATAGATGTGAAAATGTAAACTATGATTAAGGACTTCATTATCGGCATGTAACCATGATTGACTTCATTCAGCATGTAAACCATGATTCACTCCTTCTCGTGCTACATATAGTCGTCGTCCCAATCCTTGGTCGGACTCGGCAGCGGGCTGGCTTTGATCTTCGGTCGTGATCTAAACACCGCCTCCATATCCTCCTGCGCCATCAACTCGTCCGTAATTATAGTCGTATCCTCTTCAACCTTGGGAAAGTAGCTACCATCTTTTTTGGGAAGTGGCTTGGGTTTCTTCAACGAGCGTCGTCTATCCAATTGAGCCTTTTGTCTCGCCTTGTCGAAACCAGCCATACTCTTCCGGGTTCGAGCAAGGAGATCAAATTCGTCGTCGGGTGTCTCGGTGGGATCTTCGGACACGGGTTCTGCTGGTGGTGGGGTAATTTCGAGATCCTCGGGTTCGACGTCACCGAATGATTCGCGAGCCATTGTTAGACGTGTTCGCTCGGCGAGTGAAAGTGTGTGTCGAGATTTGCGTCGCGAGTTTTTGACTGGGGATGGTGAAGCCATGTCCATTGAGTCAAGAATCTGGTCTGCCATCTCGGTAGGAGAAAGTGGTGCAGGCATTGGCTCTGGAGACTCATGAGGTGGCATAGGAGGTGGCATAGGCGATGGTGGTGGAGATATTCCAGGAGAATGCGTCGGTGAAACATCATACTCGGGTCGTGGAGATGCAACAGGTTCATGCTCTGGTTCCGGAGAGCTAGTTCGCTCGACTGACGACGCACGAAGGATACGCGCCTCATCTGCTGATGGTTTGCGGAGGTTTCTAGCCCTTGACGAGACAGAAGCAAAAGAGTCGTCGCTGTGGTCAAGCTTTGGTCGGACAGGCATTCGCTTAGAAAAGTCTAGCTTCGACTTGAATGACTTGATGAGAGACTCGGGGAGAGCGTGATCTTCTAGGTCGCTGATGACCTCTTCTTCCTCCTCAGGCTCGGGAGGTGGTATGTTGACCACTGGTGCAATTCGAGAAGCAGGGCGTTGCAAGAAGTCGAGAGCTGAGGACTTTTGCGGTTTCGTGCTTTGTAGCTCTTGTCCTAGATTTTGCACAAGGTCGTCGTACTCTTCCAAAAGCTTTGGCTTTCCGAATGTACCCTTTCTCGGGCTGACCTTGCCGAGAAGAAGTCCTTCCTGAGCACCGAATCCAAAGTCAATTCCGTTCTCCTTCTCTCGTCGCTGATTCTTTGTCGGGGATGGCTTTGGTTGGTCGGCGGACATTTCATTTCGGAAGCTCTGCCATTTTTGAAGTCGTTCTCGTTGAACGCGTACTCGAGTATCCAGTTGTTCCAAAAGACCGGTCCCGTTTTCTTCGAGCTCATCGAGTCGACCTTGCTGGACTCTTCGCCATACGCGATCAAACTCCATTCCTAGAAGACCATCCTTTTTAATGCTGGCGTCTCCATAGAGTAGAGTCTCCATCCATCGTTCGTTGCCAGACCAGTTGTTTCGGAGCGTACGCCACATCTCGCGCCTAGCATCATCAGATATGGTCTTTCCTCCATCCAAAGCTTCGAGTGCTTCTTTTCTCCTCGCGATACCCTTTTCCTTGACCTTCAATAGGTCCGCAAAGTCGTGAAACCTCGAGCTAGCCGCCACTTTGCTGTTCAGAATGCGACTGATAGCAACCTTGTGTGCCAAGACCATAGTCGTGAGATCCATGTTGTCGCTCTTGTATCCGCGGTCCTCGAGAGCCAAGTCGAGCGCAAGAGCTTTGTGTTCACCGCTTGTCGCTATCTCCTGCGCAATAACATGCTTGAGAACAGCCGATGAAAAAGCAGCAAGAACTTCTTCAAGTCGCTCTCCCCGACATTCATCGAGCATGGTCTTTCGTACGATCGCATCCCTTCCAAGGACTCCATTCTTCTTGGCTGCTTCGAGAGATCGTAGCAGGGCAGCTCGGAGGTTGACGGATTGAGTTTGATCGAGAGGAGGAAAGAATGGTTTGAGTTTCTAATCCGTTAGTGGAGGTCTTGGAATTGAAGTTCACCTTACTTTTTTTGTTTCTTCAGGGTCCCATAAAGCAAAGAGCTGGTAAAGCGTCCATTCCACGGAGTGTACCCTCTTCTTCAGGCCTTGCGCACTAGTACCGCCTGTCGCAAAGGTTTCCGCACGAACATCAGGCCAATCTTCAAGCTGGTCGAGGTCGAGAAGGTTCAAGTTGGTTAAAAAGATGGATAAAGCTGAAGGTCCATGATGGGCATGAGCTGGCGAGGGAGCAGACTTGTTGGGGGCAGATTTATTGGTAAAGCCAGCCACTAAACGGGCGGATCTTGTTCGCGGAGGCTGAACAGCAGCCATGGTGACATGTTTGTTGCAGTAGAGTTTTGAATGGTCGAATGCCCTTTTGTAGGGACTTTGTCGGTAAATAAAGGTGATGGCGCATGAAAAGGCGGAGTGTAAATAAGGCTGATCCTTGATGCAGAGTAAACAAATCGGAAGTGGGTGGAGGGGCTTTGACGGGCGGGGAGTGGGGCCGGTACTTACCCTGCATGATGGGATGTCCATGCGATGATTTTGTACAGGCTACTCCTTGACTTTGAGGTACGATTATTTTGTCTTGATGATAAATGTTCTTAAAGATGATACCAATTGATATGGCTTGGATGTACTTAGAGGGGTGTCAGGATTATAGCGCAGAGCTGATGCAATGTCGAAGTGATTCACAATTTCGAAGATCCCATACTCAAAACATGTCAACATGTGCTTCATTTAGAGTTGTTCACAACATTTTTCTTATACAAGAGAAAGTGTACAGATCTGAGCTTTTCTGAACCAAGCGCCTCGATGAAATTTGACCAGCCGAAAGGAAAACGCCTCTAAGCCCCTGTTCTATCGACGTGTACTCCATCCATACTCCCCCGAATAACAACCTATGTTGACTCCAGGGTGAATATCCATTCTGTTCTCAGTCTACCTCTCCTCTCATGAGAGATGCTAACGGCCAACATCTGTCCCGTTCCGTAAGACGAAGCTCCCCTTGGGCTTCTGTTTTAGAGTTTATGATGATCGACCATGCTGGAGTCTCGATGACGGATTTGTTCTCGTTCGCCTTGAGTATGCCGCTTTCCTTCAGCAGCGAGAAGCATGTCGCTGGTATCTCCTGTAAAATGTGTTCTCAAAATGTCGCTCAGATTAGGTGAATGCTTCGCTGTGTCGTTGAACTCGATCTTGCTGCGGTAGAGAAAGGTCGTAACAACCGCAGGACATCCACGCATCGTGATGATTACATGCCCAGATTCATCATCTGCAATCGAAGAACTGTCATCTCCTGCTGGAGCTCTCCACGATCCTCAAAGTCGTCAAGCAGTCTCTTAACATGCTTCTTCAGACTGTAGACCTCTCTACAGCTCAGCTTGTATTCCCGTTTCCAGTATAGTACCTCAGCCTTTGACTTTTCGAGTTGGCTCCTAAGTCTCTTGATTCTCTTGTTCTTAGCCCTTCGACGGCTGATAGGCCATTGGTCGTAGGGTTCATATCGTGAGCACCGACAGCGGGCAGTGGTAGTTTTTGGCATTTTGCCGTTTCTGTCTTTTGAGTTGGGAGAGGTTGTTGAAGACGGATAGTGTAGAGAGCAGAGTTGGTGACAACAGGTTAGAATGTCTAGACATATTTATTTCATACTTTGAGCTACAGCTTCATTTGTTGTTTGGTATAACCTATCATCCAGTGTCTTTCAATATTCCTGAAACGCAGTGAAGATTCTCTATTTGCTATCGTGGTTGTGTTAGGCCTTTGAGCCAGAACAAAGGCGGAAATGTGGTAATCAATAATATTGAGAAGAAGAAACAGAAGAAGTACAAAGCCCTTTGATACAATATTCACCACTGTATGACTCAGTCTATGACCCCTGACCACTTATTTTCTTCCACCACTCTGTCAAATATGATAGATGAATAACCCATTGATGTCCCAACAGCCACTCCGAATTTGATCCTGAAGCACCATCAAGACAGCGATTGCTAACCCCGGCCAGTTCCAATAAAACAGCCATTCGCATGCTTTGAGATCCACACACAGGCATCGTCATCTTTGTGCGCTTCACAACGTAAATCGTCCTCCCCAAAGACGAGCATCGGAGCCATGGCTCCGAGGCCAACCTGTTTAAGACAGAACAAACACTCATTGTGAAAGGGAAAACTCAAGGTATCTGTCATAAAAGTCGTCAGATGGGCAAGCTGTTCCTCATCACAGATCACACCGCACAAAATTGGCAGTTCACGGTGGCTGGTCGGTTTCTCTAGGCTCAAACCAAGCTTCGAAGCAGCCTCGTACACGAATTTCAACTCTTTGGCCAGATAGTCTTGATCATCTTTGCAATTGATAGTGTTTGGGGGTGTTCCATCCTCTGCCGAGGGCGTGACGCGAAGCTTTTCGTTTTCTGAGTTGAGTCGTCGAATCTCGGAACCGAGATTTTTAGTCAGACGCTCTAAAGTACCGATATGTGAGAGGCGCTCCAGCTCCAGTTGCTCTATCTGAGGAACGAGCTGGACAAGTGTGTCGACCTCAGTTCGCCGTTGTGTTTGGAAGTTGAATTCAGGTGCACGTTGCGCCGATAACGGCCAAGTGAAGTCCATAGCCTCCTGTGGAAAGTTAACCAAGCGCTTCTCACAGTGAATTCATGCAGGACGTACCTTGTTGTAGATGCCCGCGGCTCCTTCGTCTACATGACGCTTCTGAGAAGACATCGTGTCGTGGTTGGGACGTAGAGGTTTGGCGAGTGGACAAGACTGCTGATAATTGTTGGCGTAAGTGTGAGGTTGAGGAGGACCTTACGAAGTCTGGGGAGAGCCCTAGGGGTTTTGTAGTTGACAAATGGCCTGGAGAGCCAAAAGTACTTGTGATGGGTCGAAATATCTGCGATGCATAGACCCGAGCCTAGAACGGAAGACTGCAGCTATCGTCGGCCGCGCTTCAAATAACCACTAGAACATTCTCTTCATCAATTCTAAATGCTAGTCAACTAACATGAGACTGTCCAAGTTCTCCCTTCCCTCATGCATGCTGCCGAGATACTGACCAGCACAGATTAAAGGCAAGTTGTAATAACGCACCGAATTTTTCGGCACCTTTCGTCTGTCAAGCAAACAACCATGCCGTGGAGTTGACACCCTATCAATTATGCGCATCATCATACTGCATACCTACCCGTCAAACAGAAATGCCGGTCTAGGTACTTTGACATGAAGTCTTCTTGTTTTATCCCATAGTGTCTGATCTGCATCTCACAGGGCTTCCGTTAATTCTTCAGGGTCTCATCTCTTTGGGTCTTGATTCATCTCCGAGGATATCGTTTCATTTCTTAGAATCTTTGTCTTAGTTTACCAGCTACCCATGGTCTGCCATTCCCAATACTAACGTTGACCGTTCGCAATAATCCAACCATTTTTGCGTCTTACAGTTCATGCCATTATTCCAAAAAAAAAAAAAAAAAAAAAAAAAAAAAAGCGACTGGAAACTTATCCCCCCTGACAATCGCATCAATGCAGTATGGGAGGTCACTGGACCGCATGTCATGGTCCTCCACAAAGCGCTCCAAAACTGAGAGACTCTAAGCGTTGCACAATGTACAGCACAAGGCTTCAACTTCGTTCTCGTCGAGTTGCCGGTCGCCGGTCGCCAAGTTGAACTTCAAAGCAACGTTGGCCATAGCTGCTTATGTCGCACTTTAGGAGCGTCAGTTATCTACGGACTCAAGACCATTAACCTGAATGTCCCTCCCCCTGGCCCATGTTCTCTATGGCTACCCGGGGAGAGCCATGTCGACGATTCATTTGCGGAGAGACGAAATAATCTGAAGTATGAGGAATTGCTTATAACCACCGCGTTATATGTTGGAACAGCTTTCTTCCGCCTGAAGCTTGCATTGCATACACCAGAAATTGGTCATGCGTCCTTGGTAAGTCGAAGATCCACTTTACGTCTCAAGAAGTTGACATATGTAGCCCGCGACGCCGCCATGTCTAAGACACTGCCGTCACCCGTCCTTGTTGAGCCGGCTACGAGTTCAGATTGAAGATTGTGTCAATAAACGCGGCATTCATCAAGACTGTGATGTTGGGTGGTTCAGGCAAGATGCAAAACAAACTCCTCCCATGCGTCTGATCGAGGGCTATGTTGGAAAAGACAGCCACATCCGATTGATAGTGACAGCAGGGGATCTACCAAAGGACTACCGCCCGAAGTACCTGACACTAAGCTATTGCTGGGGTACCACCAATGACTCAGCAAGAACTACTCGTGCGACGGTGACTGAGAGCCGAAAAGGATTCGCTGTCGACACTCTTCCAAGAACTATCAAACATTCTATTCAGGTTACATGTCTATTGCAATTCCGATACCTCTGGGTAGACGCAGTATGCATCATCCAATCAGATAAGGACGACCAGTACTTAGACGACTGGAACAAAGAGGCCTCGCGTATCGGCATCTTATTATCTACATTCTAGATGCCTCATCTCAGCGTTAGGTTCCTCGGACAGCAGTGAAGGCTTATATCCCGAGCAAAGGGCCAGAGAATACCCACTTCAGACTTGTCTTTTGCCTATACGCCGGGAAACAAAGGAACGCATATCTCTTATTATACCAGAGCCATCACCCTTTGAAGATTGGTTCGACGAGCCCCTAAGAACGCGTGGTTGGTGCTTACAAGAGACTACCATTTCATCTAGAGCAATTCACTGGTCAAAGCATGCCCTTATCTAGCAGTGTCCTGCAATGTCAAAATCCATTCGGTACGGCGATCAGCCTGACGCTGCCCAAGGAGACTTGTCACCAACCGCATCAATATTTAGCCTTGCGCATGATCCAGGACGTGTAATGGGTGGTGCTTAGGTGTGCCTAATATCCTTGCTCCGAAATGAGTCTCACATACGAGTCTAACCGTTTGATTGCCATTCAAGGGCTAGCCACCCGTCTCACGGAGCTTCAAGGTGATGAGTATTTCGCAGGAGTATTTCGATCCCGGATTGCTGTCGACTTGTTATGGAAAAGGTCATAATACAGGGTTGGCAAAACCTTTCCCGGGGCTCCCACTTGGTCATGGGCCTCGCGATGTTTGAACCTAGAATTTTGTTCAGTATCGCACTCACGAATTCGCCTTACCAAGAAAGACGTTTTTCCACAAAATCGAAGTCCCCTCAACCTCGACACGCCGGAAAATCGCTCCCTTCATTTCTAGGCTCCCTTGACGATCACCAAATTTGAAAGAGAGTACGCAGAAAGCGACCTCAGATCGAAGGTTGACTGCCCAGTATTCTCTTGTGTTGCGTATCTTAAAGATGATACCGAAAACCTGTTTACCGTTAACTTCAAGTTTGACGAGGATACTCTCGTGCCACGCCCGATTAAAAAACTGTAGATCCTTTTACTCGAATTCTATATAACCGACATGGAGGGAGGTCTCGTTCATCTCGAAAAGTTCGAAGAGTCTGTATTAGTTCACCCTAGGTCAAGAGTGATCCCACATGGTATTCTCGTTCAGGAAGCCGGCGAGTACTACGAACGTGTTGGCGTAGTTTTTAGTTTACAAATCAGACAGACTTCTGTTCTGAATTCTTCAATGGCCTCCGAGATCTTTTGCTTCCCATTCTCGGGGGCTTCAAATCGACATAGTCCAAGGCAATTCGAACGCCTCCACTCTTAGTGGTAGACTTTCCTCAGAGCCAGCCTTCCCTGATCGCCATCTGCGTCCTTTAACACCAGGGAATACTTTACAACTGACTTGCTTCCGTCTTGAATCACGTGGATGTTCAACTTGACATTTGAAGAGAGCTTCCCAGATAAGGACGCTCCTTGCAAGAGCTCGAGGCTTTCACGATCGATACCAGCCAGTATAGCTGTCATGCCGAATCCGTTGTCGATAGGGACAGAATAAAAAAGCCACCGGGCTGTTAATATGACCAACACAAGAAGCGGTTGGATCGTTATCACAGCATACAGCCAGGGTGACTTCCGCAGTGTGGGTCGAACATGCACGATCAATTTGAGGCCTTCATACACCAAACCCTTCATCATGCATGAAGCAACTTCTAACCCCTCTGGTACTTCCACAAGACACTCACTGTCCGTCAGGTTTGGACCATTTGTATTGGTAATGTTTGACCACACCATCGCGGAGACAGCAGTGGCGGACGAAACAGTGGACCAGGGCGATTGGTCGCGAGACTCAAACAGGGGCGCAGCAAGCTGTGTTACCGAAGGCATGTACCAGCTTCTGTATACGAGTTCATTAAATCTAATGAACTCGTCTGACTCTTGGCCACTTACACTGCAGACTCCTGCTTGTAGCTCTACGGAGCGACGTGTAATCGACCAGGTTGCCTGACAGCCGCTCTTGAAGACGTCAAATTGCTCACACTTTGAGGACATCTGCACACAATCGAGAGGCCTTGATTCTTGTACAAGACACAGGTAAACGACCTTTCGAGACTCGTTTTTGAATGAGGGGCCGTTGATCAGATGCACGACTGAGTCATCGCTCTTTTGATTTGTTGAGGTATTGTTGCCATTCCGAGACCGAGAACAGGCGTCCATGAACGTCCGATTCCATGTTTCAGGATAAATCGACTTTTCCTCGCTGAGAGTGGCTATGACTCCGGTCACATCTACAGTTATCCTCCAAGATTCCTCGTTTGTGAGAATATCTTGAGCCTTAGCAAGCAAGTTGGGAGAAGGCGTGTCAAGTACGGCGACAGTTCTGTTGTCGAGGACTAACATGTTGAGACCATAAGGCTTTGGGCTTTGCGACAGTGACCCTTCATTTTCAGCAGGCGACCCGGTCGTGGCTATGATGTAAGGCAAGGTGATGTTGAAGAACAGAGCAATTTGACCACCAGCCCGACGTGGCCCGAGCGAATTGTGATGACCAAATGTGAGGCCACTAAGTCCATAATCTCCTGCCGAGACGGTCCGCGTGCTTTCACCGCCCGCGAAACTCTTGTATGCGACACTCAGACCGAGAGGCAGTGCTATCATGCCAGCCAGCGTCAGTCTCCAATATACTGAGATATTGGGACCCATGGGCGCATTTCTCAAAATCGCGTCGTAGGTTTGGAGAAAGGAAGATCCTCGGTGTGCTTCAATTAGGAGGAAAAAGGTTGGTGCCACGGTTGACAGACACAAGCTCATGATACTGAGTAGGAACCCCAGAATGATCAATTGATAGGCTCCTCGACCTAGCTGCCAGGATAGGTCTTCATGGGCAACAGATGCCAATCCAGCTGCCATACAGGCAACAGAGACGATAGCGGCTGCGAGGTTGATAAGTGTAAGCCTTCTCTTGGTTCTCGGTATACCGACAGCCGTCCTTGGCTCCTTCGAGGTACCCGCGGTTTCTTCGATGATGTTTTGCGCCAAAAGCCCACGGAAATTGGGCGTGTTTGAATCATCCTTAGCCTTCGCATTCGCGGATTGTTCTTCGATGGTAATATCCTGCGCCAAAAGCCCGCGAAACTTGGGGGTGTTTGACTCATCACTATCCTTCGCGATCGCAGATTGTTCCGCTAGAAGCCTACGACGGTCGGATGGATCTTCCTGTTGACGGTCGCTAGGGGTCGGCTGTTGTATCGAAGTAAGGAAAGGCTTTGAAGGGTCGCTGAGCGGATTGGAATAACCTCTAAACTCATGATCTTCAGAGCTCTGAGATTGGCTTGGTTGTTTTTGTTCCTTCGCTGATGATCCCAAAGGCTTATGGGGTCGGAATATCCTTTTGTTTGACATTTCCGGCATCGAAGGTTGTCAAAGGAAGTGGCGGTTAACTGAGATGGGGATTGCAGCGAAGTGGTATCATTTAAGTCTGCAGCTGCGACCAAATAAAGTAAGATCAGCATGTTGGTCTCCTGCAGGTTTCAGGTCAGCTCAGCTCATGCAGCCACTCTTAGAATGACCAATGAGGCCTTTCTGACTAGAGGTAGGCTGTGAGACCTTCTTGTCGTCAGCGCTTAGCAGCATTGCTCAACCACATGTATGAGTGGGACGAGCCTCAAGCGAAAAGAAATTGGGGAGGGTTGACAAAATGCCATGCGGTAGGACCCCAGTACATGCAGCCAAATGGCCCAAGAGGGTATCTGGGCTATGTTTAGACTCGGCTGCATGTATAACCTCAGAGCCTGAATTGCTAAAAATGGACAGTGGAAACAACTGAACGATTGACATCCTGAGACGCCAGAGTGTTGCCGACAGACCACAAAGGACTTATCAACAAAGACTTCGCTCTAATGTCTACTATATTCTTCTAGACGCTTTTAAATGATCTCTTTAAGCTCTTAAAAAGAATTTTTATAAGTATTATAAGGATACTCTAGTAGTAATTAAAATAAAGAGGAAATTCCACTAAAGGTCTCTTAAACCTTTTTCTATAAACTTATTTTTAGATTTATAGACCTTATTTAAAAGATATTAAGCTTTATAGTATCTATTACTTAATTTTAAAAGTTCAAGTTATTTAGTATTAATACTTTAAACTTTAATATCTATAGATAACTATTTTTAATTATAGAGCCTATATAGTTTTTATAAATATATAAGCTAAATATTAACAGTTTATTATTAATAAAAGTAGTATAACTATATAGTTAAAGATAAAAAGAGTAAAAATATCTTTTCTATATATTTTTTTAAAAAAAAATAGTTATTAATTTAATAAATATTTATTTACTTTTAATAATACTATCTATAATACTTAACTATTAAAAATCTAGCTTCTTTAACTTTTAAGTTAATCCCTTAAATAAGTTAAATTATAAGCTTAATTTAATTAGCATTACCTATAGCTACTAAACTCTAACTATTACTAATATATATAGGAATTAATATAGATATATAACACTTTTACTATAGATATATAACCTTATAGATATATAACTTTTTATATATTTTAATTAGTTAAAAAAATACTATCTTACTATTACTCTTATTATCCCTATAAAGAATAATTCTATTTAATAGTCTTACTACCCCCTATAGAAAAGAAGTTATAATTAGGTTTAATTTAGTAATATCTATATATTATAAGATTCTTTAATTAAAGTAAATAGATTATATTAATCTATTTATACTAACTTCTATTAATTTCTTATCCTTTATATACTTACTTACACTCTTTACTTATTTACGTAAATATCTATAGTATTTCTACCCTTAATGTAAATTATATTATTAGTTTCTTAGCTCTTACTTTTTTATACTAAAGTTAACTTATTTTAGCTTTTAGATAGATAATTATACTTTCTCTTTTGCAATTTAAATACTTAAGATTAAAATATTTATAGCTAAAATGCTAATACTTAATTACTTTATTAAAATACTATAAAGGGTATAAGATTTATTAATACTCTTTACTTTATATTTTTTAGCTACTCTTTTAGAAATATAGTAATCTTTAAATTAAGAATCTTATAATATAGATCTTAAAATAATATCTTATAAAGTTATTAGTAAGGGTAGATATCTTACTTTATAAAAGCTTTTATACTATATATATATAAGTAAACTATATAGTAGTATAGTATATTAAGCTTAATTAAAATAGAATATTTATTTATATATAAATTAAATAGCTTAAAATTAAGATTCTTTTTAATAGGTAATACCTTATATATTAATTAGTATTAAATATTAATAAGCTTTAAATACTTTAATAATATAATAGATTAAAGTTTCTTTAAGTAATTAAAGTTTAGCTTAAGGAACTTATAATTTTAAAAAACTTTATTTTATTTATAAGTATTTTTAAAGTTATACTTTTAATTATATAGTATATTCTATATTACTTATATTAACTTATAAAGATAGTTTATTCTATTTAGAAAGTAATTCTTAATATTATTATTACTTACCTTTATGCTTAAGGTTATATAGATACTATAGTTTAAATATTTATAAATAAAGTAATATACTTATTAAGTATAAAAAGATATATAAATATTAAAAAAATACTATAAAATAAAGTATTAATTATTAAATTCTTTATAGAAAGTAATTTATACTTTTTTATAAATTTCTTTAGTTTTTATAAAAATAATCTACTTTTACATTTAGAAAATACCTTAATAGATATAAGGAATTTTAAAAAAGGTTTTAATAAATATAAGTATATAATTATATAGAGTTAAAGTAGCTTAAAGTTTAGTAAGTTTATTTATATTACTAATATCTAAACTATTACTATTCTTTACATTTTTAACTTACTTTTACTTTAATTAAAAGAGAACATTTAAGTTAATATAGTAAATATAGAGTTATTACTAAACCTTAGGAAATTAATTATTTAAGGTAGCCTTTATTAAGTTATTAAAGTCTATAATAATAATAGCTAGTTATTATATTTAGTATTTTAATAGAAGGGTAGTAATACTTTTAGCTAAAAACTAGAATCCCTTTTATTGCTTATTATTAATAAGACTAAAGGTAGTATTAAATACTATATTAAGATAGATCTATTTAGTTATTTAAAAGAAAGGGAGCTTAAAGTAGTTAGTATTATATATATTATTAAAGCTAATTACTTCTAGAAATTATTTTTATATTTAAATATAGTAAGGAAATATTTAGATAAAGTCTAAAAGGTAGTTAAGCTTATTAAGTACTTATTTTATAATATAAGGAATCCCTTTCTTATTAAATTCCTTAAGTAATATAGTAGTAAATATATAGCCTTTAAGTATATTTTAAATTACTTAAGCTTTAGTATTATAGATATTCTATTATATAAATATTAATTTAGGATATTATTCTTTAATAATAATCTTTATATCTTATACTTAAATACTAATTTATTAGCTAGTAGATTTAATAGTTACCTTTACTAGAAAAGTAAGATAGTAATAATATAGATAAGCTAATAGATTTTTACTTAAAGAATAATTATAGATATAATATTTTATATCTTTATATTAATAAAGAAATTACTTACCTTCCTTAAGAGCTTTTATAACTTTCTTTAATAGAAACTAAAGCCTTTACTTAACTAAGAGTCTTTAAATTAATTATATTAAATAAAGTACTATATTAGCTATCCCTTATAAAAATACTTATTATACTTTATTATATTAAAACTATACTTTTTTATAAAAAGTTAAATATTCTTAAAGAGAGCTTTAGCTAAAGTAATTAACTTACTTAAGATTAAAAGATTTAATATTTTATCTAAAAGTAAAGACTTAAATTGCTATAAAAGAAAGCTTTTAATTAAAATAGGTAAAAAAGAAGTAAGAATTAAAAAGTACTAACTTATATAAAGAAAGTATAGTAAAGGTAAGCTATATTTATTAGTATTTAAAGGAAATTAACTCTATCTTTTTTACTATTTATATATATTTTTAAATGCTTAAAGGGATTTTCTTATTAACTTTTACTTTTTATTAATAATATATTAAATTAGCTTTAAAGTATATTAAAATTCTTCCTTAATTACTATAAGTAATAATATTACTTTCTATAAGCTATAAGGAGAGTTTTAAAAGGGATTAGTTTCTAGTTTAAAAATAAGTACTTAATAAATATTATCTTACTATATTTTATATAGAAAGTTATTATAAAAGGTTATTATATAATTAGCTTAAAGCTTAAATAATAAAATAAGTATAAAATAATAAGATAATAGTATAGTTAAGAATTAATTAGGGATTATAATAAATATATTATTTAGTATATTAATATCTTTAAAGCTATAGAATTAGCTAATATTAAGTATACTACTAGTAATAAATATTAATTAGCTTCTTTAAGAAATAATATAATGCTAATAAGGTAGTAGTAGATTTATAAAAGAGGTAGATAGAAATTATACTATTAGTTAAGTTAAATATATTTTTAAGGTAGCTTTAAGGTATAAAATAACTTAAAGTTAGAGTTATAGCTTTAGCTATATATAGAGATTATTATAATACTAAAGTATTAGTTAATAGTAGATATTTAATAATAATATAGTATAAACCTTATTAGGAGGGTAGGCTATAAGAGTAATTAATAGTATTAATAACTTTATAGGAATTATACTAGCTAATTAGCTAATATATAAGTAATTATAGAAGGAATAATTAATTAAAGAAGAAAGGTTAAGGTATACTAATAAAAATAGGATTTAGCTAATTAGAATATATAAAAAGTTATATATCTATAAGGTTATATATCTATAGTAAAAGTATTATATATCTATATTAATTCCTATATATATATATATATATATATATATAAGGCTACTATACTTTATGCAGTAGCCTTCCCTTTCTTTTTTTCTTTTATTACTACTTTAGTTTATTAAAAGACAGTAAGTTAGCTAAGTTTTAATCTATTACTCTATATTACTAACCTATTTTATAGCTATAGTAATTCTAGCTAAAGGCTATAATATTATACCTTTAAAGAACTACTACTATAATAATAATATATACTTAAAGATAATAGAGATTAAAGTAGCTCTAAAGCTAATAAGCTAAGCCTTAAATATATTATAAGTTACTTTACACTTAATTTTTAATCTTACTTTTAACTCCCTTATAGATAAAGTTAATCTAGTTACCTCTAGCTATAAGCTTCTTTAGTTAATTTAGAGAGATATAAGTATAAACTATACTTTATTTATAATTACTAAGTTAATAGTATTAAAAGAGCTAGCTAGAAAGCTAGCTATAAAAGAAAATATTAATAAAAATAAAGATAAGTTTCTTAAGATAATTAACTTATACTACTAAATTAATTACTATATATAGTTTATTAAACTAAAAGAGTAAATAAGGATAATAGTTACCTATATAAATAAGCTATAACTAGTATTATAGTTTAAAACTATAAGTATATAATAAAATTAGTATATAGCGTTTAAAAGGGGATTAGTATTTCTAGAGATAGAAAATTTAAGTATTTTAAGTTTCTAGAAAAGAAATATATTTATATTCTATATATTAAAGGAAAGTTAAAGTTAAGCTTGTTTTAGCTATAGTTTTAATTAATCTAGCTATAAAACTAAAGTAAATTAAAACTGAAATAGCTTAAAGCTATATATTTAAGCTTAAAGTATATTAAATAAACCTTTAAGCTTATTTAAGTATAAAGAAATTATTAAGTAAGTTAAATAAAATATAGTTTATAAAGGTACTTTAAGTTAAGCTAATAAAGAATAGCTATAAGTAAGTAAAATACCAATATAATTTAAATTTAAGCCCTTTAGGGTAGGTTAAAGTATAGGCTTATTTCTATTAAAGTTACCTATATTAACTAAACTCTAACTATTGCTAATAAAGGTTTAACTTATATATATAAAAGGCTACTATATAAGGTATAGTAGTCTAGCTCTCTTTCTTTCTTTTATACCTACACTTTCTATACTATTACAGAAGCAAAAAGTTAGTTAATCCCTACCCTTAGTCTTATATTACTAATCCGATCTATAGTAATACTAAATAAATAATATAGTATTGCTTTAATAAGTTCTTAATACTATACTTTTAATAATAAAGACCTTAATAAGCTAAGTATTAAGAGGGCTTTTAAACTATACCTATTTAAGTGCTTAAAGTACTTAATAGTAAAGAATCTAGAGAAAGATACTAATAAAAAGGTAGCTTTAGTAGCCTTTAGCTACTTACTTCTCCTTTTTATCTACCTTACTATAGAAATATAAACCCTCTTAATTAAGATAGTAGTATTAAATAGACTAATTATAAATCTAAAGTTAAATATTAATTTAAATTGCAATAAATAGAGGTTTTTAAATAAGGCTACTAATAGGTACTATAATTATTAGTTTCTTAATCTAGCCTAATAGGTAAACTATATAATTAATTACTTTAGTATTAAGAAATACTTATAGTATAATATAATATAGCTATAATAATTTAGCAGTAAATAGCGTTTTAAAGGAAACTAAAAAATTAAGTATATAAATTTTAAAAAGGGATTATATTTATATATTATTTATATATTAGTAAAAGTTAAAGTTAAGGTTACTTAAAGTTTAAAAGATAAATAGCTTTTTAGTAGTTTAATTAATTTAAGTTATATAATAAGTTATATACCCTTCTTAACTCTTACTACTGCTTTAGCTAATATATATAATTAAGTATTATTAATAGTATTATTAATAGTAAAAATACTAGAATATTTTCTAAAGAATAAGTATCTAAATAGAACTATTATATTAATTATAGGATATTATAAGCTATTCTATAGTGTAATTTACATTTTAGTAATAGAAGATAGAAAATTGTATATAATGCTGCGTATATATAAATAACAAATAAGACTAATATGCTCTTTATTTCCGTCGCTCTTCAAATGGTCGCTCTATGCTTGACACTCCTCCCTTGTAATTAGATAGAGCCTGTACAGCCGTCGTAATGCCAAGTTTCTGACTGCTCAACTGCTAGATAGAGCTTATGATAATCGATGGCGAGATCCGAGATAAAGGTTCTATCGGACAGGTAAGCACTATTCAAGTTAAGATAGATATTTGCTGTACATACCCTCCTTGAGGCAGTCACCCTTGAACTCAAAGGTGGATATGTTCCAATCTAGATCATCCTTTCTCGTGCTATGGCTCTATAGTGATGATGAAGCTCACTGCAGAACTGGGCATTTGTCTGAAGATGTCGACCAAGGCTTCGTAGCAATCCGCAGTGCCTGCAAAAACCCCATTCCAGCCAGATATGGCCATATACATATTGCGCCGAGGCTCTCTCGTCGGTATAACCTGGAATAAAGGACGATCAAATTTGGTGTTTAGGCAGAAGAGCTGCAGGCAGCTGATCGTCGGAATAAATCGAGTAGCGTTTAGATCTCTCAGGAATGTGGCTACAAAGAAGTAGAAGAAGAGAGATAAAGCGCTTTAATATAATATTTACTACTACCTAACTCAATCTATAACCTCTAATTACTTATTTTCTTTAACTACTCTATTAAATATAATAAATAAATAACTTATAGATATACTAATAGCTACTTAGAAATTAATCTTAAAGTACTATTAAGATAGTAATTACTAACTTTAGCTACTTCTAATAACCTAGCTAGTTATACACTTTAAGATCTAGATGTAGGGATTATTATGTCTATACACTAGATGACTTGTGCTTTTCCTCCCGATCCAGCAAGCCGGGCTGGAAACTGACCTCATGCGCCATTTGCCAATCAGATCAACGCAGTAACGGGATCCATTGTTGATGCTGCTGGGCTGCTCCATGAAGTCCTCCAAATGTGATAGACGCTGAGCGTCAAACATTATACGGCTCAAGGCCTTGATTTCGCTGCTGGAGGGTGGTATGTTCCGGGTTCTCAAGTTGAGACTCAAAGCAAACTTCGCGATTTGGTCGAAGCGTCGGGCGACATGGTTCGGTTCCTGTGAGACAACGGCTGGAAGAGAGCTGGTGGCGGTACGAAGAGATTCATTCTCCGAACGCAGCTCCTGGATCTGTCGCTTCAAGTCGTCAATCTGCTTCTCGGAATCGGTGACGACCTGTTTCTTGTGGGCCTCGAGGCGGATGAGAGCATTGAGAGCCTGGCAGTTCTGCTCTAGCAGCAGACTTTCCGCGGAGGGTATAGTGTTCGCATGTAACATTAGCTAGATACCTTACTGCGATTTTATGCACTTACCACTTCTGGACCTTCGTCTACTCGAGGGCCATCGGATCACATTTTGGATGAGTCGTGGCGGCATTTTGACACGGCTTTAGGGAGTGTTGATGTAGGTGTAAGGATTTTAGAGAAATAATTTAGGAGTCGAAAATCTGCGAGGTGGATAAGGCCTAGTATAAATTGCTGCCCTTGCCAGCTGCGCATCAGTGACAGACCCTATCTCACTGAATATTCGACTTCCTTAGTGCTTAATGGGCGCCTAGAACCTTCTCCGTAATTCCTCAAGTTAGTGGTCTCATCAAGTCTTGACCCAGTTACCAGTGTTCAACGTATCTCGTCGGTGTTGAATGGTCTCTTTACTTTATGGGAGATATTTGCTGTTGCGATGATTTCAGGGGTCCGGGATGCAAGCGAACCAACAAGCCATCGAATTGAAGACTTATAACCTGTTGTAATCTTCTCTGCTAGAGGTAAAATATCGGTGATAATAGGATTGCCATCTGTTTGAAAGTGATCAAATGTGGGCTTGAGTATTGAAAATAGACTGTTCCCAACCAAAACTCTTTGACTATCTCTCTTGCAATCTGTTAATAATGATGATATTGAGAAGAAGAGAAAGAACAGGTAGAAAGCTATTTATGGTTTTGCAGTGACACATCTTAATGCCCGCAATGCGCACTCAACAGAACAACACTTTTGCTCGGCCACACGACTGTTGTTCTGAGCACACTACACAAGGTCTGGACCAGGGGTTATATCGTAATTCTTGTCACATCTTAGGGTCTTATTTTGTCTTTGTCTTGGCCGAATGTTAGACCATGAATACCTTCTAGACCAAGACCACCATAAGCTCGGCTCCCAATAACCGAATGAACCCCGTTCACGCCCTTTCTGATCCATACGCATTTATCGTCATTTTCATCAAACTCACAGTCTAAATGACCGTCGTCTCTGAACACAAGAAGCGGAAAGCGATCCCCCAGGTCAACCTACGCAAGACAGTAACGGGCTCTAGCCATCACCACACCAGCCGGCTGTTGAGGTTCCTCCCGCATGAAAGCCTTTAGGCACGCGAGATGCCGAGGGTGACACAGTGTATACCCCAGAACTTCCACTTCAAGCGATTTGAGTTGGTCCTGGGTTCTCAAGCCAAGTCTCGAAGCATGCCTGGCGACGAGGTCGAGCTCTCAGGTCAGATTGCTCGTTGCCAGCGAGGCAGTGGTACAGCCTAGAATAGAGCTGGCGGTATGAAGAGCATTGTCCTCTGAAGCAGGTACTGGATCTGGCGGTTTAAGTCATTGATCTGCTGTTGCTGGCGGGCGAAGGCGCGTTTGCGCTTGTCTTCAAGGTCATTGAGAAGAACGACCGCCTGGTGGTGGCTTGCTTGATGCTGACTTTCAGTTATGGGTAGATTATTCATCTGCAACGTTAGCCATGGCTTACTGTGGCTTCGTGCAAGACATACCTTTGGATCGTTGGTGCAAGTGTAAGAATTACGGAGGAGCGTTTGTGGGAGTTGAAATATGCGATGGTAGGGAAGGTAGGCATGGCCAAGCACTCCTGCCAGCTGAGCATCAGTGAATCAGTGCCAGGCCTGACTTATTGATCTATGCTTAAAGTCTACACCCTGGAAGGAAGCCCCGTGTAGGTAGTGGAGTGGTTGCCTGACACTGCGATGCAGCTGTTCGATATGGAGATCAGGCACAATAATCTCTTACCTAACCGATTAGTCCGCAATTCAGTGAGTGGTACTCTGCGCTGATACTTTTCTCCCGTCTTTTTTATTCCTCTTTTTCTTTCCGCACAACCAAAACCGCAACAAACACCAACGACATCTCCTGCTACTCGCTACAGTGACCATGAAAAGACGAGAGTGGAGAGACCACGTCTTGATGACGTCCCAGGTTGGAGCACCTGAGGAGGAGCGCCCAATTTTCATCGGGCCTGCGCCTACGGCCGAGGCTCGGCGCGATTATATGGCTGTGTATCTCCCGTGGGCTATTGGTATAGGTACCAGGGAATGGCTCGAGGAAGAACGCCCAGAGGCCGAGCGTATAACCGCGGAGGCCTGGGCTGATGAAGGATACGAGAGCATGGGGCATAACCACTGGGAGTTCCTGGTGGATTCAACCCTGTGGAACATAGCTTGTGAGTAGCTATTCTGCCAAACATATCGTGTTCATCAACTAACTTTATAGTCCATGAAGCAGAGATAGCGGATAGACCATCCTTCCCTTGGAAAGATCCCTCGGACACTGCTGGGGGGCAGTCAGAGACCTACATGCGTCTCAAGATCTATCGTCGCGCCGAGGTGGAAGCCGACGAGTTCTTGGACCGATTAGCCCAATGTCTAGCTCAGGAGGATTCGGAAGCGCAGGCTGATCAAGTTGGAGATGACCAAGGCTGAAACCAAGGTGGTAGAAGATGATATGGCCAATGTGGCACCCGAGTCAAGTGACCATCGGGTGTTGAAGCCAATCACCAACGCAACGGTGAAGCTGTCAGAGAAGGCCGAAGTGGGGGACGTTCCGAAGGAAGCGTCGGAGGTGTCACCTCAGCCTTTCTTCGCCAAAGGAACAAGCTGGACCTTGATTCATGTAACATCAGGTCAAGCTGTGGAGCCTCCTGTCGCTGCCAGCCTTGAAAGTCATCAGGCCGTGTACGTGGACAATTGTTCTGCAGAAGTCGAGCCTTTTCAGGGGCGAATTAGGGAGAGCCACATGGGAAATGTAGGCTGCGACGGTTGATCGGATGGTGAAAGATGGAGGAATGCTGGAACACCGGCTCTGAATCACCTCCACACGAGGCTTTCGACGTAGGAGCGCATTGAGGGGTCAGCTCCAGACGGTACCCCCCAACCCCAAGGGGAGGAATGCCATGCTGTCGAAAAGTGGTTATCAAGTTTGTTATTGAATAGCACCGATGCAGATATGTAAGGTGTCTGAGGAAGCCGATTGAAAGGCACCTGTTGAGGCAATGCCGACCAGATATGGGAGGCTGCAAGGGGAGATGTCGTTGGTAAGTCAAAAGACATCTTATCCAAGTGGTGGAAGCTACTTTATTGTTTTAGGAGCCATCAAGGCCGTTCACGCTGGCTGAACCTCTTTCTACCGAATCATGACCGACCGACCGACCGATCGATATCGGCAACAAAGGTGGCAAGGAAACAAGCTGGACCGTGTGAGCTGGGAGGGATCAAGGACCCAGAAAGGACCACAGGCTGCAAAGAAGGAGGGGTTTTGTTTCGCTTGCCGGTTTTCCCCTACCTTCGGTCTGGTAGGTTTCCTTTGTAGTTAGTTATGGGTGGTATGCTGGAGAGGTAGAATGACAATAAATGAGCCCGTAAAGGGAGGGGAGTTTTGGGGACATGATTCAACGTCCTTATTGCCTTTTGATTGTTTTCGGCAACCTGATAAAGCCTTAACATGTGTCCGTCCAGTACCCGGTTTTGCCCTGATCATGGCGTTCGAAACAATTCGGTTCAAATTGTTGAACCAGGCGCCCAAGAAGAATGTGTTTGATGAATACGTTGACTACGACAATTAGGACGAAATATGGGCTACATGGATAGGCGCCCTTAGCCATGGAGGACAATTTTTATATCGTCCACTTCACACCAGTTATTTGGGTAGATAAATTGGATTTAATCTTACCTCCGAAGATTGCAGGTGGAATGGATGAAGAATTATAAAAACAACGGTGCAGTGGCAATCACCGCTGCCTCTGTTGCTTGCTACTGTTTACTTGTCCACCCTACCTTACTTCTAGGTCCTTCACATCACCCTTTCTTATCCAGACTCCTTAATAATTCCATCATATCGACATTCAACAGTTAAGTTACTTGCAGCTGTGGACGATTCAAATGCAACAAATAATATAGCTGGCGGGCAAGGTAGGTCATAACAGCATTCACCCCATTCCAGATACTGACGTCTTAGGAGACCTTGAGCTTCAACTACGGATTGAAAGGCAGACCAGCCAACGCATGCAGCGAGAGGGGGATGCGCCCATCCAAGATCTGGAGATTTACAATCGGGAGCTCCAAAACACCAATAACTGGCTGCGCGGTGAATTGTCCCACGCTGCCCGGACCTCAACAGCACGAATTCAGGAAGAAGTTGACCGCAAAAGCGCTGCGGTCGCTTCCGAGAGTAGACTTAAGGCTGTTGTGAATGAACAAAACAAAGTCATCCAGAAGCATGTACAAGACAAGGAGGTCGCCACCAAGCGTATTGAAGAGCTAGAACAGAGACTAGCGGACGCCGTAGCCATACCAGTCCCAAAAAACCCGACTCCTACTACCAACAGCGTCAGGCCTCCAAAGCGTCGACGACAAGAAAGTCAAGACACGGGACAGCGAGCGTCCCAGGTTGACAGGCAACGGGTGAACTCCACCATTGCCTTGAACAGCAACAGGAGGGAGGTGCCAGGGTTATGACTTGTTTAAGATAACAACGTTACCGAGAAAGTAGCCAAGAAGCTTCGTTCCGTCATGGAGAAGCCCAACGGGAAGAAGAATATGGAACTCTTCCTGGGAATATATTAAGCCAGGCATATACTATTGTATCCATGAGGTGGCCAGCAAGGGCAGGAGTGTCAAGACCTCTGGAACTATCGCAGTCTTGCCGAGGATGTGCCTCAACCTTCCGGGTCAAGAAGGTGAGGACTGAGTCGGGAGTCAAACTCCAGGTCGGCCATCTCACAATGGAAGTCTAGCGATAAGGTAATTGGTTGGTAACTGGGACGATTCAATTGATCATGATAGATGTGGACGGGTGATCTATTGCAGAGAGTCTTAAATGTCTACCAGGCTACGAATTTACATGACTCGGGATTGCTGCCTTGATATGGGTACCCTATTGCTTGATGACTGTTTCTGGTCTCCATTATCGGTACGGTTCAATAGGCACTCATTGCAGATCGAGACAAGGGCACATTTTGAGACATGTATCATTTGTCTATGAAATCCAAGCCATCCTCAGACAGTATGCTTATCGCAAGCTAGAATAAACCTCCGACCGAATCATCTTCCTGGTATTGGTTACCCAGGTCTGGATGTGGACTAGCAGCTGATACTTTTCAGGGGGCACCCGGCGGCGCCAGACGTTGGCTACTAGATAGATCCGCTCCTCGACGGTCAGGCCCAGGTTCTTTGGAGAGAAGACCCATTCCTGAAAATGATTTCCAAAGTCATGCAGATCCACTTCTGTCATAATGATCAAGTCAAGAGTGTCGTCGATCTCGAATTCAGCACGCGCTCTGCTGGCTTTGTTCTCGATTTGAGCTACAGAAGCAGTGAATGTGAAAGTCTTGTCTGCCTCTGGAGCTGTACCAACCTCCTCATGCATGTGTTGCAAGAAACTGATAAGCGTAGTCCACTTCCCACAGAGGTAAAGCTGCTTCCAGTCGTTGATGGCTTTCCATAGTTTGGTGATGAGGTGTTGTCTGGCGGGAGTCAAGGTGCGAGGGTCACTCCATGAGCTGTTGCGAAAACCGATCATGAGGAACATGTCCTCGTTTGGTAGAATGCCTCGGTTCACATGGTTCAGCCTCCACAACTCGTCACCAAATTGGTTACCCGATTCATCATCCTCAAGTCGGTGGAGGTCGTGGTGTTTGTATCCCCAAGCGAGTTCAACACGTTCGTCGACATAATTGTCTGTCAGCTCAGCCCAGTCCCAACCATTACTAACCCAGACGTAAGTCCAGAAGTCAAGTTGTTTGGGAATGTCGAGACGAAAAGCTTTACTGCAAGGGGGAGGTTGGGTAGGATATCTGATCTGCCACAGGGCATCTTCCGAGCGAGGACACGGTGGTGCCATGGGGAAAACCTTGCTTTCGATCACTGTACTGTGCCTGTCAGGATCATGTCGGCCAAACTCTTCATCGTTAGGCCCTAACAGCCTCGTATCATCCGGGAGCGGAGAACTTGCTTCCACCCCTGTCGACTTGGGATCAAGAGAGATGCGCGAAAAGCGCTCAAAGTGCTCGGATCTCACCATGATCCGAGGAGGAAAAGCAGCTTCGTGTCGGGTTTCAGGTGGTCGTAGAGACCTTTCGCCTTTCCACTCGGATTTAAACCACGAGAATCGGCCAGAAAGGGTATCTTCATTAGGGACAGTCTGGACTGACATCCACGGCCAAGATGGTCGTTTATCCCCAGGAAGCCAGCAAACTAGTTTGAAAATGACATTAGGAGCTGGGTAGTGTAATGGACACGGGGCTTGAGGTAACTCACGGTGCAGTTCCCAGAAAACCTGGTCAACCATGAATTCGAAAGCCGAAGGCGAAGAAGGCTCCAGTTTGAGCTCGATGAATCGGTCAACAACGTCTGAATCGGCAGTTTGGGCTAACTGGATTTGAAAAAAATCAAAGTGTGTATCGCCTAAAAGCCATCGCAGAAAGGCGTTCACATATTGCTGCCTCTGAACGCGAGTAGGATGGAGGCCTGGGAAAGGCTCAGTGAACTTTGGCCCTAGAGGGTCATATCCTGGGAACTCGAGATGGCGTTTGGTCCACTCAGTCTCCTCCGTAGAGGGTGACTTTGGGACCGAGGGCGCCATGAGGACGGATGTTGTGATGGTGAAGAAGGAAGAATGCAGGCAGCGATTGCCTGACGGGAGCTAGCAACTTTAGGTGCCCGCTGTTTTCGTAACTCACCGGCTGCCAGTGATGGCGCCCGTCAAATCACCACCAATACTGGGTAAGAATGAAACAATAGAAACTGTGGATTTCCTTATCAGATGACGATTAGGTTTTCTATTGTTAGACGGGAAGGGTGATTTACAGGGAAAAGGATCAGGAGCTTAAGACTTTTAATGGGAGTTGACAAATCTCATGAACCACTGGGGCATAAAGCCCCCTACCTACGGTCTCCTCAACTCTATAATCAAATATAGGTATCTTCACAAATTCCTTGGGTTACATTACTAATCTAGCTTGTTCGGGGGTTTACCCTTCCATTTCGGGTTGAGCTCGGCAAACTTGGCGGAGCGAGTATCATCCTATATGGTTGTTGGTCTCCATCATCGTTATTACCAATAGGCACTTAATATAGATCAAGACGAAGATATGTTTGGAAACACTGATTGATTGTATATGATTCTTGGACAGTACTCCCCTGGGAGACTAAAGTACATGCCTGACGGAATCACCTTGCCAACCTTTGCCCCCATACACTGACGTAACTCAACCGTTGGCAACTTCCTGGAGCATCCTGTGGCCTAAGATGTTGACTGCTAAACTCCTGGTATGAAAGGGGTGATTTGCATCTTGACCCCTGAATCGACCTCTACAGCCTTTACTCTGAAAGTGTAATTGCAGCCATGAATTCGACAAGGCTGCGACGATAACAGAGGGGTCGAGGCATTCTTCCCCTTGCTGGTGACCTCGTGGATGCAGAATGACTTGTTCCTTGCGCCGTGCTTCAGAAATGCAGACAGGTTCTTTTTTCCCGTTCGTTTCTTCGTGATCGCAGTGAGCTGCTCAATAACATCGTCATCGAGGATCACATCTTCAATAAGGGGCAAACCGGGCACCTTCTCTTCTTTGTCGCCGTCCAATACCATGACAGAATCACCTTGTTCGTCCTTCACTGTGTCATCCGGAATAATGGGTGCCACTGGGGGAGGATGAGGCGCATTCTGCTGCGCCTGCTGTTGCGTCTGTCGTTGTTCTGCTGCTTGACCTTCTGCATCTCGTGGACCGGAGGAAGTTCGAGCCGCTAGCCGTTCCGCCGCTACCCTCTGACGAGCTTCGCGGGCCTCACGTCGTCGCTGCCCCTTTGTCTTTTTGAATCGGTTTGATGGTGCAGAGTGATCGCTGCTTTGGTTCTGTTGAAGCTCCTGAATTCGTCTGGTGTAGGCCTTGTTCTCTCGCACGAAATGCTGTAAGGCTTGGCGTTGCTCATCTACAACGTCCCTGAGCCTGCCCTCGGAAACGCCCGTAGCTCGCGCATTGTCGACCTGTTCCCGGATTCGTGCGGTCAATGTTTGGGTGGCGTAGGAGAGTTGAGCACGAAGATCCGCAACTTCGCCCCGCAGATAATTGTTGGTGTTTTGAAGTTCCCGATTGTGATCTTCGAGCTCTTGTTGATTGCGGAGAAGTACGTCATGGTCTCTCTGCATACGTTGTAGATTCTGCATTTCATGGCATGGCTGGATTTGTGAATCCTCAAGGTGCACTGAAAGTCCAGTCAGTATTTGTAGTGCAGGCAGATGCGGTTATGACCTACCGTCGCTGTTTGTAATGTTGCTTGGGCACTGGGACTCTTCCATAGTAGCAAGAAAACAAATTCTGAACGCAAATAAATGTTTGGAGGAGGATGAAAAGACAGAAGGCATGAAAGAGAAGTGGGGTGAGGAGATGAACCGCCGAAGGCAACGGAGAACGGATTGGCAGTGACGATGCCCCTCAAATCACCATCAACATGCAAGGATGTTTTTGTTGTGTGAACGGAGTCAAAATGAGAGAGAAATATTTCGTTAAATAAAATTGGCCTGCCTGACGTCCCAGCCTGCAGCTGAGAGACCACGCGTTAGCCTTGGTACCTTTTCAACGTTGCAATTTATTATACGTGACAGGTGCCAACAGCTGCCGGTCAGTGGTTGTCATTCAGAGCCGTTGGTCAGGCACTTAGATGCCGAGTGGAGTCCGGGATGCGGTTTATTGTGGGTCAAACATCCACCGAAACGGTGTTACATTTTGAGGCTCAAGCTCCGCAAACTCGGAGGTCAATCGACTTCATCCGTTGATGTTCATCGTAACAACTGGCAGCGAACGTGCGGCGACGATGGCCATATCCCAATAGAAATTAAAATGGACTTTGTCCATATATGATCAAAGAACATTGATTTTTATCATATGAATAAAATTTGAGAGCAATTACTCTTGTGATTACTCTACAATTGGCTACCAGTTTCGTGAGGCCCCACTTGTCATTTGACCTCTACTAACACCACGAAATGAGACTTTGGTATTGTCAAGATGTATACAGAATATCAGGCAGGTAGTAACGAGACAGGGGCTTAGAGAGAGTACATGTTTTGGGAGAAGGGATGCGTTTATCAGTACCATCTAGCCCGTGATATTTCCATTCATAGTAGCAGTGAGATGGTCCAATGCCAACATACACTCTATTTCGGGAGAAATCGGCTATGATCGAGTGGCATAGATTACCAAAGTAAGTGAGATCGAGGAGATATATCACCGGGTACACTACCAGGCCATGCGATTGATAGCTCGCGAGATTGTGCTTCGACTTGATGGGTCTTGAGAGGTGGAACACTCGCCCTTTCTCGTTTCTGTCTCACTCTTCCCATTATCGCATGATGGTATCGGAATAGCCACTCTATCCATGGTCTTTCGGAGAGGACGATGCACGAGTTGGTTGCGGTATTTGACAGGGGGAAAGAATACTGGTTCCAAGTAGGCCCAGGGCCGGAAGGGTTGCGGAATGACTCTAGCAACTATACTCTATAATGAGAAACTGTGAAGTAAATTTATAGGAAAGATAAGAGAACTTACGCCATATCCACCAGTATTGCCTGTCAACGAGAAAGTTGAAGTGCTTAGTCTCTGCATCCGTCCAGCAATCAACAGGGGGCAGCAGCTTCGAGACAACATCTATCGCCTTGGCACGCGCTTCCTCATGGACTTATTCATCTCCCCTTCGTATCCAATCGAGATAAAGTCTAATGTACCGGCGTCTCTGGTACTCAGAGGGCTGAGGGCCTATCCATGGCACTTCAAATACGTCGATGATTCGAGGTTCGAGAGAAAAGCAATGAACTCGGTGAAGTCCAGATAGGCCACCACTGAGGTTTGGATCATACTCATAGTGGTTGGCGGGAAGTATGTCTACGAAGTCATCCATGTTATGGAGTGGTAGTGCGTTTGATATTCGTTGAGAGAAGGGGTTGCATACGGGAAGGCTTCAGGAGGCAAGAAGAATAGCCAAGGCCAGGATTGAGAAAGCAAAAACAAATTGGAGGTAAATAAATTGAAGAAACCATTCACAAGATCACTCTACAAGTTTCTAAGATATTCTAAAGTGAGGGATAAGTGAATGTTCCGCTCATTCACCTTCCTTCCACAAACGAGGGAGGAGCAGCTTGCACCTGCCCCGAGCTGCCTGCCCCGATCAGCTTCCGCGCCAAAATACTTCTAGGCACCAAGCATGCGATTTCAACTTTTCTTTCTTCTACACAACTCGCCTTTCGCTTCCGCAGGTAGACAAAGCGACCTTTCTCGCGTCTTTTTCTTTCATTCTTTCTTTCATTTCTTTCATCTACGTTGCCTTCACTTCTTTTCCCTTCTTTCTCAAAGACGGCTTAGGCACGATGCCAAAAGGTGCAACTTCTTACAACAGAGAGCGCTTCCGCTCTCAGCCATATGGCTGGCGGAGTGTGCAGAGCGGCCAGCAGTCAGTGTTTGCTGCCTCTTTTTCCAACACCTCCGAGGTCCAAACCTCCACCGGCCAGCCTGTGGACCAAGCCGCGCCTGAGGTTCCTAGCAATGACACTGGAGAGCATACCGATGAGTCTGCTCAACTTGGGGGATATCCTGTCACCGCGCCCGTTCAACTGGGAGATCTCCCTCATGCTGATGTCGAGCCGGCCAACCTCCGCGACGACGAACCCTCGGTCGTCCATGTGGATGATCTCAACCCTCGTGTTGATCCTGTCAACGCTGGACCGGGCGAACCGCCCCGAGACCCACGTCACTCTCGCCGTGGCTATGACAGCTACCGCCCACAAGAGCTGAAGATGGTTAATAGCATGCTTCTTCAGTCAATCAGTCGCACCAACAGCCGCGCTCCCCCTTCGATGAGCATTTACAACAACAGCCGCGGCGGCGGAGTCCAAGACAATGTATTCACTAAAGTCCCCAGTGCTTCGAAAACCATCTCTTTCCGTGTGGACAGCGAGGAGACACTCCTTCAGGCCTATCGACACGTTAAGGCGATGAACCCGTCTGCCCCCGTGGGTGGCATTATGTTCAGTGTTCCACCAAAAACCGAGAAGCACGAGTTCCTTTTCACTGAGGTGAACAACATTCGCTGGAATGCCCTGACCGGCCGCCAGAACCCTCAACTTCCACCTGGTTGGAAATTCTTCCGAAGTATGTATGAGACTTTTCTAGATTCGACCACTTACTTACTATGGATAGACAAAGATGGAGGGTACACCATGCATGCCGGAATGTAAATGCACCAGCACGATATGAAGATTGGGCTGAGCCATGTACGAAACATTGAGATGAGCTGGAGGATATCTGATGTCAAACTGGGACAAATTGTTGTTTTGGAATTTCAGCTGTCGAATCACAGCTTCATGGGATGAATCAGAGGATAGGCAATGTGGTCACGCAAAGATTTTGAACCCGTAACCCTAGTGCGTTAAATGAAAATTGTCTTTTCCTAGCTGCCTAGCATGAAGCTTATGATAGTCTCCTATCAAGGGCCTAAAAATGCCTAAGTGACAAGACTCCTTCTTCTGAACGTCCCACTTCTATTCTTCAACCTCGTCATCCTCGTTAAGCAATTCCAACGTACGGGCTATGAGACCGACCAAGGGCTGATTTTCTCGACTCATCAGAGTCCGAGGCGTGCCAGTGGCCTCGAACATCGCCCTGTTCAACAGCTGTCTCAACTCAGCCCTTTGCTGACGAAGTAGTAGAATCTGTTGCTGAAGCCCTGTGATCTCGTTCTCCTGCAAAATCACACGGTTTTCCGTCTCTTCAGCCATCCATGCAACCATAGCCTCTGTGTCGATGTTGATGTCCTTAACATTCTTAGTGTTGTCGGCGTCGCGAATATCCTCGTCCATCTCAAATATCCCCTCGTGTTCTCCTTCGTCACGTGAAGGTACCTCTACCTTGAAGACTTGGAGACCGGAATGGCCAGATGGAAGGGCTTCAGGTGACGTCGATGTGGCAGCGGTTTCGAGCTTGCGGTCAGATGTAGAGGCTTCCGATGACACTGATGCGGCCTTGATGTTTTTGTTGTCGCTCGAGTCTTCTCGACTCTCGGTATGATCGAAAGAGTCCTTATGGTAGTCAGTGATGAGCATCGGTGTGTGATGTGGAAGGTGATTTTGTGGTGTATATGTAAGAAGAAGAGATCTTGATGAGGAGAACAAGGAAGAAGGGGACTTCAAGCCCCGCGCTAAGCTAATATCAAGACGTTATCAGGAGAACTGTCTCCCAAGAGCATATGAGATGAAATGACTGGTCACTTTATGCTGGCTTGGATTCGCACTTAGACCACCTCACTTTGGTAGCCTAAGCCTTAAATGACAACTCGTCTCCTGGCCACTTGGTAAAGGTTGTCCTATTGGAGTCATGGTTGGGGGTGTAACCTTGTTGAAACTTTATTGTCTGGAAAGCTGCAGATAGAGTGGCAACGGGAGAGAAGGGTAAGAGTGCAGTGGACTGTGCAAAGCCATGATATTGCATGGTATGATTCGGATAAAATGGTGTTGAGCGAAGGAAGAGTATCATTGACTCACTGGTGACATTTTGACGGTGTTGCAAGTTCAGAGTTGCTTGACATCACCAAAGCATGGGAAAGGAACAGTAATAGCTTTGATCTCACGTGTCCATCTTGACAGAGGCAAGAGAGAAGGTTTTGATTTGGCAAGTCAGACCAAAAAGGTGATGGTGATTGGGAAAGAACATTGAGAGGAAGAAATCTTGGCAACCACTCCTTCCAAGGCAGGCACGTTTGCCGAAAGACACACATCCAAACAACAACCAAAAGAGCACAACGTGTACAAGAAACTAAACTCCCAATTCCTCCCATTATTCACTAAAATGTTACTTCCCCTTGAATCTCTGCTCCAATCTCCAAGCTCTTGGACCGTTCGGCGGCTGGACCGGTGGTGGCTGGAACCCTCTCTAGTGATCTACACCATTCTTCCCACGACCAGTGTTCTTATCTCTGCCGCCCGACTGTTCGCTTTGCCCATAATGGACCCCATGGGTATGCTGCCTCTTCGCCGGCTTCTGTTCGCGATGACCTCCGGAGGGTCTTTTTCGGGCCCGATTTGGCCGCATCGCTGGTTCGCTCAACCTGTTAGACGTGGTGGATGTCCCTGCTGTCCCATGATTGGGTCCCCCAATACCATCAACTTCACCAAGAACTCTGTCGATGTTGAGAAAGCGGAAGTCTTCTTCTTCTTCTCCCAAGTCTCGATCCGGTTCCCTTTTCAAAGTGACAGGGTTAGCCACTTCTTGGGCTTCAACACCAGTGCGTTCCGTGTTCCTTCCGAAACTTGACATAGGCGCTCCCGCCAAGGGGCCATTTTGAACGGTACCCTGATTCATGAATGACTTGTTGTCATTCATAGGAAGACCCTGAGGGATATTCCGAGAGACATTCGCTGAACCGCGATTGCTTCCAATTAGGCTCCGTCGAGATTCGTGCAGATGCTGGTCGTCAGCATCGCTGGCAGCAAGGGGTTCTGAACCTTGGCGACTCGCAATCAAGCATCTTCGGGACTCGTGAATGTAATCGTTAACAGTCGGGCTGGAGACGGGTGGCTCAGAACCTTCGTGGACTTCACCATCCTCGAGTATGGACGTTGGTCGGTTGCGGTGATGAATGACACCTTGGGCAGAATTGTTATTGGTCTCCGAGACGCGACCGTTGCGCCCTTCGCTGACGATAGCGTGGCCGGCCACTGCGGAGGAACTTTCGTGAGCCCAACTGACAGTGAGCTCACCTGGTCTTCCTCCCATGATGTTCGTGTCTGCTCGGCTTCGGTCAGAGGTTTTGCGTCGCTGCAGCTTGATCCAAGATGTTTTGTAAGCCTCCAGCAATCCATCCATCCCCATCGGATAACCTCGGGGCTCCTGACAGGTAGAGTATATTAGATGGTACATCTCACAGGAAGTTGTCATTGTACCATTCTCCAAGGTATCTAGTGCCCTGACGATGATCGACAAGTCTCGAGTCTTGACCAGGGTGATGTCCGTTGCGGACGATTCTTCCGTACTCTTCGCAAGATCGGCGACGAGGGACATCAGCTTCGCCTGCCTCGATATAACCAACCCGTCGTCCTTTCGCCTACGCTGATGTTCGAGGAAGCGCTGGACCACCGCTCGGGGACCATTGGTAGGGCGAAGGTTGCCGCAGTGGAAATCGTCAAGAAGACGATGTTGCTTATCAGTGAAGCCGTGGTCATCGCCAGCCCTACAAATCACGGCCCATTTGATGATGACAGGAATGAAGCGGAAGGCGTTTCCGTCTGAGAAAAGGGGATGTACCATGATCAGCTCGAGCCGTTTGCAAAAGTCAATTGTCCAGAGAGGATTTCGTTTCCACTCTCCAAGGTGATCGAAGGAGTTGCTAGCGCTGTTGTCGAACTCGACGTCTTGATGCAGGGAAACCAGAGTCAAGGGGTCAATTCCGAAGAGTCGAAGAGACAACCTCCACACTGATAGGAAAGTGTCCGCGCGGCTTGGGTAATGCAGTATGGCTGCTTTGTCCACACTGCATTCCCAGACCCTGTCGAGATCTTCCTCGTTGGTCTGGTTCAAGACAGCTGTTCCTCCGCCACCACCCGAAGGAGAGAGCGGATTCTGAGATTGAAATGTCTCTTTTGTTACAGGCCCACGATCACCAATCCGTCGACCCATTTTCTGTACGCCCTCCCGGAACGCCTTCCTGTGAAATTCGATACTATTGGCTTCAAAAGCGAAGTCATCATCTTCACTTCCATTCTCCTGAACGGCTTGATCGTCATGTGTATCATCCTCACTGTCGCAAATCGTGTAGTGGGGTACGGGCAAAGACCTGTTTCGAAGCTGGATGTCATCGGGATGCGGTGCTATGTTCTTGGACTTGTTCCTGGATCCTGGCGGCCGCCCACGTTTCTTTTTGCTTCCGGCCTCGATTGACAATTGTTGGGATTGAGAAACATCGTCAACTCGATTGGCGGGAGGGGCCTGGGATGAATGATCCTGGCTATCGTGGCCGTCCATGATCGACTCTATGGAAAGGCTGTCCGTGATGTTGAATGCCAGGAAGAAATTGGATATTGGATTTTGATTAATTTTAGATGGACAAATTGTTGGTTGTGGAGGATGTGCGCATTGGCTGATGGCCACTATCATTGACAGTGACAAGCCAGTGCTCCGACCGAACAAAAACAAACAGATGCATTTGCACGCACCAAAATACAAACCCCAGATCTATTTAAATTAAACAATCCTGAATTCCTTCGACACTATCCTCTACCTTCTTCGTTTTGGCCCACATCACAACCATACGAAAATGTCACTTTATCGACGTCGTCTTCGCAACCGCCCTCGCGGCGAGCGATTTCAACAATCACAACGGTATCGAGCAGTTCCTATCCCGCAACGAGAACCGACCGAAGTTATTGATCTCAAACTCGTCGACTCGGTTTTAGCCTTCCACTCGCCGCCCAGCGCAACTCCGGGTTCCCGAATATTCGAAATCGCGCGCGCTCGACCTTGCGACCCAGCAATTAATATTATGACCAAGCTTCATGGTATCAATGATGGATGGGCGGGAGTTATAAATAACGAGAACAGTCTGATGAACGTGTACCACCTTATTCCCAGATAAGAAGTGACATTCTTCTTTGCGGCAAAGTTCCCCAGAGGGTCTAGCATCACTCAAGTTCCATTGAATCCCGGCCTGATACAACTCTTTAATCCTGTCAGCACAACGAACGCTATTCCCTCTGGTGGCGAACCTTTGAGAAACGCATGGTCTTGGCTGCGTGGCTGGAGTGGTGTCGTCTCTGGGACCACCGATTCATATGAAGCCTTGGTCCAAGTCTTCAGAATGGTGCCCACCTCGGTAGTGAGCTTCATCATTGCCGGCAATCGGTGATTTGAAACCACGACCTGCCTCCAGACGGGTATGCTCAAAATCTATTCATCATGATTTGAACTACGCTAATACCTGTGATAGATCTGCTATATCGGCATTTGCGATGGTCCATCGCACACTTCAGCAACTTCGAGCGCAAACGATTTGAACAGAGTATGGACTCGGCAGGATGGGTGGAAATGGTGAAGCGATGTTCTCATGGGCAGCGGATTTGGGGGAAGTTTCGGTTTCCAACATCTTGTATATACTCGCGAAGTCTTGGACCAAATGACATCTGCTTCTGAAGCTGCTATTGGTTGATGTTGTGTCTTCATCCAGGGTTTTGATCTCTGCATCAGCTTCCAACATCTCGCCTGCTCGTGACTGTCACATATTGGCCCATCTCAAAGTATCTTCTCAAACCATGTTCCATCTAACCTAACAGGAATTCTCTTGATACTTAACCCGGCTACAAGGTTTATCTGATGCATTTTAAGCCTCCAGATATATAGCCTCAAGCCATTTCTGTTTTATCTCGTCTTTCATATTTAAAGGCTACCCTCCCACGTTCCTCTCTCGCTTCACTGTACTCCTAAATCCACCTTCTCTTCGGATTCCCCTCAGGACATGTCACCACGATGCCCTACCAACCCAACCCCAACTTCGAGCCGCAACCACGCAAAAACGAGGTCGATTACCCTGCATGGGGACCTCCCAATCGTTTCGCTCGAAGGCGTAGCCCGGTAATATGTAGAAACTGCACCCGCGTCGGACACACAGTTGCAAAATGCATGATCCCGAGATCTGACGGTTACGTCCACGGTTGTGCCTTATGCAACGCATGGACTCACCAGACCGATGACTGCCAAGGGCTTTTTGAACTGCACAAAGGCGACATACTAGATGTATTTATCTCCAACCGTGCTAATATGCCGCCTCTGCTGGCAACAATGTGTTGGTATCTTTCGTTGTATGTCTACAAGTACTTCAAGGGCCCTACGATCGAGACCGGTTATCCCTGGACGCCGGAATTTGGGGTCTCAGTACTGAATAATCCAGACCTTCGAATCTGGGCGACAGATGCTATGGAGCTCGGCGCTTTTTGGATGAGGCCTGTTGATCCACGGATGAGTTCGTGGGAGAAGGTCCAGGAAACCTGTGGTGGAATCCCCGCTGACTTTCAAGAGCTGCTGGAGTGTCCTTGCTACGATTGTGAAGAGCATTTTCGAGAGATCGAAGAGATGATTCACGAGCCACAATACACCATTAAATGAAGCGGCTGTCGATAAGTACCCTCTAGTAAATCGTGCTTAGCGATATAATACGAGTTAGTACCAGGTGCCCCGAGCACCCTACGTCGCCCTGAACACTATTCAAGCCTTCTACGAATCTCAGAGACTTCAAGATATCACAGAGAGAACTTCAAATACAGGATTTAAGGACAAGAATCGATCCATTCATTCTTAACTAGCAGACATCACCATCCCAACTGCGAACACCTACGCAGGCAGGTACTGCTCAACATTCATGCCTGTCCTCTCTTCGATGTCGGCCCGCCACTCATCCCAGGCCTGACACGAGATCCATGACCAATCGTTTACGACTATATGCTAAGTCTTCGAGTCCTCTATCCGTGAAGTATAGAAATCAACCGCATAGACAGGGCTACTTGTGCAGATACGTGCCCAGTCGATCATGTGGAGGTCCATGGGACCCGGCTTCATTTTCCTTCCAGATAGAAGGTCGAGATAGAGGAAATCACCACCTGGCAACAGGGGCATGACCACATGCGCACGCTGTGTACAGTAGACCTTGAGAAGGTCCCTGGAAAGCACATACCAGGCTTCTTCCCCCATGGGACCGGAGTTCCTTCTTCGCGTCGAGATATGCCCGAGTCTCAATTCCACGATAAACAAAGGACGAGCCGATATCCACTACTTTCTCTGAGACCTCCTCATAGAGGTCACATGACGAATTTCCAAGTGCATACTAAGGAACAGTGGCATCTCACATGATGGTGGGGGGCGAACGGTTACGACAGATGGATCAAACGGCTAATGGATAGAACACTCACGTTTTAATGTACATATAAGTTACTGATAGATCACGAAAAGCGCTGAATTGGATTCCCAATGAGTCGAATCCCCAATGAATTAACCGACCGTCCTGACTCTGTAAACGGGTGCCTGATAATGATCCAGTGCTAAGGTATTCACCACCCTCAGCACCCTTACTGCGCCCCACTTTCCGCTGCCTGCTGAAATTGTAACTCAGCAACAACAACACCAGCACAACCATCTTTGATTCCTTAACGGCAAAGAAAACAAGATGGAGGAAGCTGGTGTCCAACGACGCAAGCGCGGAAGGCTGGAAATGGCCGAGAGGACGGAGCCTGCCCGTCGGGGGCGTGGCAGACCTTCAAAGAAGCAGAGGAGGGAGGTCATCACTGTGGAGGACAGCTATTCCGACGGGAGAGATGATGGCGTAAGATCGCCTCGAAGGGATTCGGCAGTGCATACGGGTCGGGGCAGTCTACCAAGTACGGCTCAGAATGCGCTACTGATCCCGGAGGGAGGAGAGGAATCGGGTTCAAAGGGATGGAGGCCGCCCCGACAGGTGAAAGTTCGCTTCGAAGGGAGGTGAGTGTGCCTAGGGGCCGTGGCAGACCAAGGAGGACGTCTCAGAACGCACCACCTGTTCAACGTCAAGAGCAGAGAAAGGATGCAGACGAGACTGAGGGTGCTCCGTCAGGGGTGTCAAGAGCAGATCAGGGAGGGTCCACCAACTTCGAAATGACTGCTCGCGGTGGAGGTGATCGACCAAGGGAGGCTACCCGGGATGAAGTCGGAGGAATCCATCGACCGGAAATGAGGAACTCCATGACAATGCCACGGCACGATTCTGTGGCCACAGATACTCAGCAGAGAGCTGAGGCGGCCCTTCGCCTGGAGTTAATAGAGGGGTGCTCAAAGCGTGCGGAATATGGGCGGAAGCGTCACAGAGCTAGACCTTCCATCACCAAAGAACACATTGATGAAGCGGACTCCAGATTCTACAAGTCCAATTACCAAGCTTCCAATCTCTGGTCTGAGGATGATGAGGAACAGCTGCGCAAGACGTGGTTGGAGGGGCCAGAAAGAACGGCTCTGAAGCGTCTATTCAATCAGAGCTATCAGGGCTCCCATCTTGAAACAGTATTCAAAGTGAGCTTTGATGTATTCAGGATCGACCCTTTGAGCCTATTATCGCTCTCTCAAGAGGTTGGATATGACAGCAGCGATACTGATCTGATCATGCATCAAGGTTCACTGGGGGCCAATCCATTATGGTCTCCACCCTTCTGTTACAAGCTCGTTATGATCATGGCACATCCTCTTTTTAAGACTCTGGGCGCCTGGCGCCTTATTCCTATCACACTCAGCTGGGCTGCAATGCTCCGGTTGGATAGGCGCAACGGCTTTGATCTTGAGGAGGTACAGACCCTGGATCACATGGGCTGCCCCAATTTAGGGGGCTTGGACAACAATGTGCCAAGAACGAGGATGATGGAGAGGTTTGAGTCTGGTCAGAAGAGACTTCGTCAGGCAGGGCTTTGCATGACTAATCTTGCGGAGCTGTTCACGGCAATTGGCAAGGTGGTCACTCCTCATCGTCAGGAGACCACATCTGGTAGGCTGGTTGTTAAGACCGTGGATCTCACCAACGTCATCAGCGCCCTGGATAGTGTCAACCCATGGGGGGTAGCAGTTACCTGTGAGGCGCACTACCAGATGTTGTGTGCGGGTCGTACTTTCCAAGGGTATCCATCAGGCCTGAGTCAACTCAAGGAGGCATATAAGGCGGCCTGGAAGGAGGAGTTCCGAAAGGCTAGGGTAAAGGAGAGGCGAAGGCGTGCTGATTCAGAGAGGCAAGGTCGTACTGGTTCAGGCATTCTTGATCGCCCCAGATTTGATCGACGCACCAGGCTTATGGCAGAGCGAATTCTCTACAACGGAAGACTCTGAGGCCCCCAACCGTTGTTGGGGTTCTGATTCTCGGGAGGGTTTTGAAGATGGTGGTAGTCCTGTTATTGGAGATGATGAGGCGTCGTATTCTGAAGAGTTGATCTCAAGGAGCGGCGCCGTTGACGATGACTTTATGGTGGGGATTGAAAGGAGCAATATCAGCCCCGAATAGGCGGAGAGGAACGCCACCCCGCTGTCAGATAAGTTTGATGATGCAAGCCCAACGTCGGGCTTTCCCCCGCTCTCGTTTGAAGCTATCGACACTGACACTGATGGCATTCTAGAGCAGGGGCCGATATGCAAACTTGTTGTCATCGGACAATTTGAGAAGCGATAGCCGACAGGCTTCGTCAAGCGAGACGAGAAGAGCTGAAGAGGCCCGAGTGTCCCCAACGTCTGAGGAATTGGACTGGGGTGACTGGCAACTACATATCAAGTAGTTGGGTCACTACAACTCCGTTGAACAGTTTGCCTTGCTAGTCGCAGCATGGCATAGTCACAGCTTCGTCATTGGACAGCACCGATGCATGTACGCAAGGTATTGTCTGAGAATATGCGGGTAGCCGATTTAAAGGCGCTCGCCCAGTGAATGTCGACATGATATGGGAGGCCGAGAGAGAAGATATGATCGGTATGTCTAAGCAATATCTGATCAAGGTACTGGAAACTTATATATAGTCTTAGGCGCCATCAAAGCCGCGCACCGTTCCGCCCACGAAGGCTTCGCCGACAGCACTCTGGGTCTTGCACAAGACCAAGACGAATGCCGATCTTCTCAAAGTCACACATGCTGGCCAAGCCCCTTTTTAACAAATCGAAACCGACCGACCGATCGACACGGGTGACAAGGAGGCAACCACGATGGTGTGAGCTGGGACGGATTGACTACTGAGGTTGCCATAGGCTGCAAAGAAGGAGGGGTTTTGATTCGCTTGCCGGTTTTCCCCTACCTTCGGCGTGACAGGTTTCCTTTACACATAGATTAGCTGGATAGGATCGGAGAGCTGCAGTATGACAATAGATGAGCCTTGGAAGCGAGGGAAATATTTGGAGATATGATTTAACGTCTCAACTCTACCTTCTCAGTATCTTCAGTGACCTGCCAACTTCTGGGCACAATTGCCAGGTACAATGCTCTACTCTGCCCCTTGTGATCATAACATTTGCTGTTCGTGCTAGTTCCTGGGTGCCTCCGATCGCCAGACACGGCTCTATGCACCTCCCGGGAATGTTCGAATACACGGCTTGAAGTATCTGTGAGCGTATGATTCGAGCGTCCACTCTCACGATCGCTTTAAATAGTAATATACAGATCTCTCGTAGCAATTAGAGTAACCACCTCCACGAGAAGGCCCAAATTTCGAATATTAGTCTAGTAATTCAACCATTTTAGGGTAATTCCTGGGTTTGGACACTGCCATGTCAGTAATAATGACATACAACACGTCAATCACGATGGTCACAGCATGGGTAGTCCTTGATATACCCTCAACACCACGATATTACGGAACTTCCAATCGAATCCTGTATATACCAACACATATCTGCTTTCGACGTCCTACTCCAGCACCTGACCTTGATTGAACTCCTTGAACTCATCAAACGCCATAGTCCTATCCGGACCGTATGGACCTTCTGAAGCATGCCTTAAAGAGTCACACCTGCCTAGCGATCTATCTGCATACAGTTAGTATTTTTTACAATCAAATTTGTACTCTAAATATTGCATTCATAGTTAAAATAATTAAGCTTATATTTTGAATATTTAAATATTTACTATAAATAGTTAATTTTATACTTTAATTGTTGAATATCTAAGAGCTTTAGCTATCTATTAAAAGGAAATTAAAAAAAAAAAAGAAAAAAGAGAAAAACTATAAGGCAGCCTTATAATTACTATTATATCTAAGGGGAAAGAGTCTTAGACTTTTAAGGTAAATGAGTTTAGGGACTTGAAGTGCAGCTATCACGTGCTGACAGCATGACCGGGCTGCAGGTTACACCTCCCTGACCACGGGCTTGTAGAATCAACTTACACTTCACACATGCACTCCCACAACAGCATTTCAAAACACATCTCTACCATTGCTCCAAATGTATGAGTCGTGGAAACCGATCATCCGCGATGTCGCGTTCTGGGTCACCAACCCATCACCCCCTGACCAACACAAATTCGGCCATATTAGAGGCCAGTGTGCGACTGCGAAGAGTGTCGTTGTCCCTCCTCTCCTCCGAAAGGCGCTGAGAGATGCCGGTTCAAACGTACCGATTCTTCACGTTACGGCGCAGTTCAAGAAGGCTGAGGTGATAAAAGGCCGCTCTGGAGAAGATGGTCATGGCATACAGAACGTCGACTACGTTGAAGCCACCGCTATGCTCAAGGATGCCCTCCAGTCCTCAGGCTAGCAACTCGAGGCTTCTGGAATATGCAAAGATACGCTGGTCATTCTCGAAGCAGACCCCGATTACTCTGCTGAGTTTGCGTTGGCTCTTATGACGCTCTCTACTGCCGCAGTGGACGGTTGTCACAGCATACGGCTGATGACAATGTCCTGGGAAGGCGTCAGTCACATGACGGCGGAGTTGTTTCACTCTCTGGGTCAACTGGAAGTGTTCAGGCTCCCAGATGTTCACGCTGCGCCAATGTGCATAGTCGGCCAAGACAGTCATGGTTTGGTCGAGTGGCTCAACGGTCTCGACAATAGAATTAAAACAAGGGGAATGAATCAAGACGCAATTGACTTGCCCCATACTGTCTTGTCCTTCCAAGTCGAACCTTTCGACTGGCCTGCAGAATGGATTCGAGAGTGGATGAATCAAGAAAACTTCCAAGAGGTCACAACATCTCTACATGAGGATATTATACTACCAGGCACAGCACAAGTTTCCCGAAAGCGCGTGTTGGAACCGGACGTATATACTCGGGCGCCCACTCTCATCGAAGCTCCAGGCTATTTCTATGTGCTTCCTGATATGAGACGTCGACGTCTTCTTTTGGAGGAGCGGGGCGCTGAAGTCGTTGATATCCCGGTTACCTGTTCACAGTCTGAAATCGACGAGCAGCTTAGCTGGGTTCACAGAGTTCGAGTTCCAGAAGGTTATGAGAAAATGATCGTCGACCCTCCTGAGTCGCCGGACGAAGATGAACGTCATCTGCGCTTTTCCAACGACCAACTTGGAGGTTTCCTGGCGGCCTTAACAGAATTCACCTCATGGCCTCAATCTTTCTTCAGGTTGCTGACGACTGCAAGCTGTCAATATCAATGGACACATGATTACCAAATGAAACGGAACCTGGAACTTCAATCCCTTATCGAACAGACCGACACTACTCTTGGATGGCGCCTGTCTAGTTCGGTTCACGAGAATTTATTCTACAAGATCCTGTCCATTGTGGGCTACAACTATCAGATCGCTCTTTTCGTATGTCTACCTTCGACAACTGGTCTTGTTGCTGCAGCCAAAGTCCAATTGGCATCTTTGATAGTGTCGCAGAGATCATATCTCCAAGTGCTCCCCGATTGCGTATACTTACAAAGGCACGGAAGACTAGATTGGACCTATCGTTTGGGCTTGTTTAGGGAGCATGGGTGGAACAGCACTCTCACCATGGCGCTGGGTGTCATGAAACTGATCCTCGCTGGGATTGCTGGGCTTGCCTCAACTTACATGGATACAGACGTCAGTGGTGTCGGCTTTGGTGACTACGTGGAACATATCAAAAGGGTTCAAGTCAAATGCAAGCTTTTGATTGACGCGTTTAAGGACGCCCACGTTCCCATTGTGGACGTGTCGAACTTCTCCTGTGACGAGCCGCCATTGACCTTGGAGCAATACGATGAAGTTCTATTCCATCTTGGAAGGGCGTTTGTTTTTCAAACGACTTTTACAACTTTCGACTACGACGCAAAGGTTTATATGACGCAAAATCAAATCAGTCTGCGATATTCAACGTTCCGACAATGGATTATGGACCTTCATCCATGGGCGCAGTCGGATACTGAGCATCCTTACAAGGACACCCTGGATATTTACACTAGAATAATATTTATCGATGAAGAAACTCAGCCTTTCATTGGGGACTTGACATGTCTGTCGGCTAGGGTTGTTGATCGATTGAACGAGTATCTCGGGTCACAAAATTCATGATACGAATTTTCTCTAGTATTCACTTCCTACATCGAGTTGTATGTCAATAGACTTTTTTTCTTATTCAACAGGTAGATATGGAGTTCAAGACCATCAATTCCCTCTCTCACCACAAAGTTTTGTGATTGACTATTGCGACCCTTTCGTGTTACCAAGACCTGGTGTTTTATCCACTTCCCACGCAAAATGTCTCGGCTGTGCGGCTTGAGACATATTGCGCCAAGAATGTTTCTGTAACTGAAAAAGCGATTCGACAAGGGGTTTCGCCCATTTAATTCCCCGTGGAGTAATTCTTGGATTTACAGTTTGCGATTAAGCGGGACGGAGAAATTACGAAGTTTGGTTTGGTCTAAAGCGAGACGTCTAATTAGCGCAGCTGTCAAAGCGATAGACACAGTTATCTGGTCTATGCTCAATTGAGATAGAGCAATCGGTTTCATCTTCTGTACGGACTACTTTGAGTCTTTATTTCCTATCAAAGACGTCTTGGCCGTTATTTTTGTGGATTGTATGGAGAACTCCAAGATTGTGGAGTTGACGATGAAACGTGGGGGTTCTGGGGACAGTACTCGGCATCCCACTTACTTTGACCTACACATACTTGCTAAGACATGAGATGAAGTTAATAGTGGAGATAATGGAGATTGTATACTCCATGCAGAGTGTGAGGCTCTGGTATCCGCCTCGGCGTGTGATAGGATTGGAGGAATTTGTTCTGAAACTCCAGGGTAAGAGCACGGAATCGGGATTAGATATTAGACATGCAAGAAGGAAATAGAGATAACTCGCTATCCGGAGTTATTTCCTTGAGTATTAATGACATTTTCTTCTACTAAAAGCTTACCTAGGTATATGTGGAAGGCACAATCGAGAGCCATTTTTGATTCGTGGGCAGTTCCGTGGCTCGACTCTGTCGCAACGACCCATCTTATCAATCAGATCAAAGTTTCAACCTAGCCATATACGAAAGATATCGTGTCCACTTTTCATTAACACAAGGCATGATGATCCACAGCACAATCAAGGGCAGCTCCATGATGGGGGAAAGCTTGGCCATTATCGGCGTTGAGTAAAGTTCATACTTAATTCCGTGACTTCCTCGCTCAATCACGTACCCTCTCAGACTCACCACCATCGTCGCTCCTTCTTCGTCTTCTAGCCCAGTCGCTACGTCACTCTTTTAAACCTCTGGAAGGTCACACTATATCCGAAATGCGTGTTTCTACTCTCATTGCCTCACTGGCAACTGCCGTTTCGGCCTACGATGACTTCCTGAACGAGCCTGACACAGGACTCGAGTCCTATCTCAGCAGCACCAACTGGACTGAGAAGAGCCGCCCTCTTCTTAAAGACATTCGTGGTGTTCCCGACTTCGACTTTGCTGCTCGTCAAAGTCTTACTGATCAGCAGTACGCTTTCTATCGCACTGCCGCTGCGGGAGAATGGTCGTACCGCAACAACTTGAAGGTCTGGGAGAAGGCTCGAGTTCGACCTCATCAACTCGCCAGCATCACCGGCCTCAACGAGACTATGGGTGTCAGTATCCTAGGCCATAACTTCAGCGCTCCTTTCTTCATCTCGCCCGCTACTCGCGCCGGATATGGCGATGAGGAACGTGGCGAACTCAACTTCGTCGATGCTGCCGCCGATGAGGACATTCTTTACGTCGCTGCTCTTTATGCCACCAAGTCTATCGAGGAGATCGGCGCTCAGCGAAAGAAGCGTGGTAACACTATCTTCCAGCAGATCTACACCAACGGAAACCTTTCCGTGACTTGGGATGCTATGAAGCGTGCTGAGGCTCAGGGTGTCAAGGCATTTGTCTGGACTATCGATGCTCCTGGCACTGCTGTTCGTCACCGTGCTGCTCGCTACGACACCACTAATGCGTAAGTATCTCGTTACTCAGAGTTTCAACTTCACTGACATAACTAGCAACGCCGCTACCTCTGTTCTCAGCTGGGACCTACTCGACCAGCTCCGCGAGCACACCAAGCTCCCCATCATCCTCAAGGGCATCACCACCGTCGAAGACGCTCTCCGTGCCGTGGAAGCCGGTGCTGATGGTATTTGGCTGTCCAACCATGGTGGTCGCCAGGCTGACTACTCTCCCTCTCCTCTCGAAATCGCTTACGAAATCCGCCGCAACGCCCCCGAAGTCTTCAAGAAGACTGAGGTCATCGCCGACAGTGGTGTCCGATACGGTAGCGACGTTATCAAGCTGTTGGCTCTTGGTGTCAAGGCAGTTGGTCTGGGTCGTCCGTAAGTATGTCGCTACCCATGGAAACTGACTCCATGCTAATGCGTTGCAGGTTCCTCTACTCTAACGTTTATGGTCCTGAGGGCCCCAAGAAGCTCATTCAGATCCTCAAGAACGAGATCCTTACTGATGCTGCTCAGATCGGTATCAATGATCTCCACAACATCCCTTCCAGGGTGGTAAGTAACGCCAATCTATGAACATAGAGATGTTCGAAGCTAACAATGGACTACCAGCTGAACACTCGTGCCCTCGAGCGTGACGTTTACCTGATGGATGAGAACTAACTTGCTAACACAATACTTTGAATACTCTGAACGCATCTATAAACATGAATATAGTCAACGTTATCTTATGTGAATACGTCCATTGTCCCTTATCGCGTCTCATTGTACATTCCTATTTGACTTGACCTAGAACAGGGGGAATCTTTAATAAACTGGATCTAACCCCGCTCTCATTGGAATATCAAGAATTCACACAGAGTTTCCATTCATCAGCCTCTCCAAGTTGATATGATTCAACAGGGCCACTCTTAATTGTTAACAGCCCCTCGGAGTGCCAGAGCCTAGCATTGATTTCGCGGCAAGTGCTTGCCCCCACCCCACCTCAAGTACGGGCACTCCCCTCTTCTCTACTAAAAAGATCGTTCTTTACCTTACACATCACCATTTGCTTTTCCTCTCGCAGAAAGGCACTGCACCATGGTGGCATCAGGAGAGACAACCCCCCGCCAAGAGCGGCGAGAGAAAGTCGAAAAGCAAGTTCGCTTCGTACTTCCAGATCAAACAAGATCTCGAGAACGCGGGCAACGGTCGGGCGAAGACTACCGAGAAAGTCGGTACAACCACCGGGACAGGCGCGAAAGACCATCGCGCCGCTATTCCCCTAGCCGCTCAAGAGACGGCGAGCGACGACATCGCTCACGCAGCCCGAGCTATGACGGTCCCAGACGTTATTACTGAGGCTCCCACCATCGCTTCGACTCGTCGGATTATGGCCGAGAACGATCTCACCGACGAGATCAACGACAACCTCGTCGACACGACCCAGACCGCAGTCGTGAGTACCGGGAAGACCGCACCCGGACCAGGGATCGCGGAGAGCCAGCAAACCAGCAAGGCTCGACTGCTGGCAGTCCCGAAACAACTGGTGACGGACCACGTGGACATAACGCCAACCTCTTCCTCATGCATTCCATCTCATCGGTTGTGGACGAGATACAACGCACAGTACCAGGTCCACAGGTCGACATGGTATGGGGCCCAAGGCCAATCATTCGAGCGATGTATGAGGAACTCAAGGCCAAGAAAGGCCTCTGCACAGCGCACGTCCTCCCTTTTCGCAATGACGATAGGGGCGATGGGAACACTCAGTGAGGTCTGTACATATCTTCATATACCGATCGCTTCATAATCTCACAGGCACTGGACTCGAAGTCCCAACCCCAACCAAGCGTTTGGGGCTTGATGCCAAAGTCGTCAACCTCTTGAGATGGTAGACGACGTTACCCCTTCCCACCCCTTCCCAATCACATGCGGAATTCGGAGCAAACACACACCCAGTTGGGCAACTTCCCAACCACATCCAGGTGACCATCGGAAGGCAGAATTCTCTTTCGGCGGTCAGGACCGAGCGCAGGTCAACGGATGAGGTAGTTTAGAAACGATGACTCAAGGAGTCTCGACTGAAAGTGTCCCGATGCGCACCGCGCAAATCGACCTCGGGACGGTGAGGCCTGCCTAGGCGCCCACTCGACAGCCGACGCCTATCCAGGCGGTCGTTCGGTACATGAGGCCAATTCAGGCACTCACTCTGGCGGTTGGAGAAGGGTATGGTCTGGGAAAGGTTGCCAGGGCTGCAAAGAAGGAAGGGTTTTGATTCGCGAGCCGGTTTTCCCTAACCTTCGGCCTTATGGTCTCCTTTGTTGAGCTTGGTTGATGAGATGCTAGACACGTAGTGAATGGAAGAACGTTAAATGGTGTGAGCAGATGATCCTAGTCTTGTGCAATGTGACTGCCTCAATCTTGTATGCTGATTGTGTCCCAACACCTAACAATTCGATCTTGAACGTTGATTGTGTCTCAACATCTGACGACAACCAACAGCAAGAAACAGTCAAAGAAATAACCCTACAATCTCAAGCATGGAAGACCTCCTGCAGTATTGGTAGAATGAATTGAATGAGTTCATGACTGCCGTCCTTTGTTTATCGAGACCCAATTTCGTTGTAAGGTCCCCAGTGTCAATCGAGCATCAGTAGACATAAAGTATTATAGATAACCTTGATCACCTTGAACGCTAAAGTCGAAGCCTATGGGAGGGGTCTTGGGCACGCGTGGTGGGTGGCTCATTGTTTTTATTATCATCACTATGCACGCAGTTTCTGTCCTCCATTCCCACGTTTGTTCTGTCTTAAGTAAAACCCTGCCCTTTAATGATCATGAACAATAGGTTCTATTTGCTTGAGATAGACGAAATCAGAGGAGCATGGGTATTCCGTTCAATCCGCTGAGTCTTCTCAGACACCTTCTTCCGAATTCAATCCTGTGTGTCATTGTGCTTCTCGCATGTTACCGAGTGAGCCAACAATGTTGTTGTGTTCTAGAAGCACACTGAGAAGGTATCCTTGCTCACGAGCCTCGTTCCATATCATCGCCTGACTTCCGACCCTAATCAGTTTGCAATGGAGTCGTCCGAGGCTTGTTGTTGTACAAAGTGCGGCGTATGCTAGCTCAGCGCGACGGTTGTTCTTGAGGATCATGTAGGTCTCCGATTTCCCACCGGTTCCTGTGGGCACCTCCCAAGGGAAGGCAGGGATCTTCTTTTCATGAAAGGAAGTGACTGTAAAGTTAGTTGAGAGATAGACAGTGCTCAGTAGATCAGTTACTCACAAGACAGCTTCCAGAGAATCTTATTTACCGAGTACTCCCAGTCACGCTTCCCAAAACTCTCGACCCCCTAGTCAGCGTAGGTTTTGGCTAACTAAAGCTCGACTTTCGAGCGCTGGTCGTCTTCCCATTCCTGGGTGGTGCCAGTTGCCCAGCGCAGATAGTTGCGCATATAACGGCGATGAACTACCAGTGTAGGCGAGGGTCCGACAAAGACTGGGCGCTCTTCCTCGGGTTCTCCAATGTGGGATGGTAACACGATGTGCTCTTTCCAACCTGTGCTTGCCATGGTTGTGGCAATAGTAGTAATAGTAGTAGATGCTCCTGGTATGGTTGGGTTTGTGGTCGGGGATGAGTATGTTCAGAAGAAATGGAAAAAGAGATGAACGAGAAGAAGAAAGTTTGGTTCAGATCATAAGAGTTGTCATTAACTGAACTGGTGATTGTCCGCTAAGAGGGGGTGTGATGTTCCTGCCTAATCTGCCGAACAGTTCAGAAAAACTGGATAAACATCACCCAGGAAATTTAGTTCATGAAGCTCTCCTTCCTTCGTAGCTTTATCTGTCCATGCCAGAAGTCTTCCCGTTTTATCTCAAGCGAAAATTAATGACAGTGCCAGTTGGAACAACAAACGCATCGAAGGCATCAAATCCCAAAGGTGCATGCATCCGCCTGCAAATCCTCAAGACAAAAGCCCTGACCCTAGAACAACCCGAGTAGGCTTCCCATAGCCCTTAAATGCTCGACGAACAAGAAGACGAAGAGAAGCCCGCGTTTGACGTCACGGTCGATCAGGGAGAACGCTGCAGAAGGTCTTGCGCGTTCCAATCTCATCAGACGATGGTGAGCTCGAGGATGCAAAGAGCCCGGGCTGCCTTAACGATGATGTCGAGAACCATCACATATCCGAATTCGAACGACTCGAAGACAACAGCGCTGTTGATCCTACTCCAGACAGTCTGAAGGAAAAGCTACCGGTTACCTGCAGTCCTCGCAATCATCCCCACTCAACACCACCGACAATGGTAGACGCCCGTCGGAACGCCAAAGAAAGCGGTGCAAACAGACAGTTCTATTCGATGCACAGAATAAATCCCAAATAAACTCAAGCCCGTTCCATTTCTGAAACGTCTGACCTAACCTTCGCATCGTACAGATTCCCGAAACGCCATTTCAGCTACGTCCGACATCAGGCGATACACACTCACGAAACCCGGGGAATCTGCAATCATGGCATGTTGAACAATGTCTCGCAAACACAAAGACCCTGACAAGCTAACAGAGTCTAGATCAAATCTCTGGGGTATTACGATTGAGTATACCAAGATCTTGGGCTTGCGGACGGTTCAACACGCGTAACATCAACGGACAGCTCATTCCCACCTTCACTACAACTGCTTACCTTGCCATGGAGACGGCCATCTTCCGAAATGATCCGATGAAAGGGCAAGCACTCCTCCATCGACGTCGCATTGCAGCGGAAGCGTTCCGACTTCAGCGCGTGTCTTGCCTTGCCACAGAAGTTGGAGAATAGGGGAAACGCGTGGAGAGTCTTCTCGAAAGCATAAAACTTCTACTCCATGAAGCGCGTATAGGATCCATGTCGATGTCAAGAGGCAGGGTCTGTGTTTGTGCCCATTTTCCATCTGCCCCTCTTGAGTCTGGACCTTTGCGGTTATACTTGAGTACCGTTACATTGTGTCTCCGACATTTCCCATGCTTCATATTCACCATACCCTATGTTTTGACCGCTGCTGTCTCGAAAGGAAGGATAAGGTTCTAGATTGCAAGATGAGTATCACAAAAAGGATCAATAGACTTCGTGTGAGCTGACAAAATTTATCCGCAGTTCAAGGTCTTGAAGACCACAATGAGATGCCCTCATCCCCATACCCCAAGTTTTGACGTCTCCTCACCGTGGCGGCATCTTGGCGAGATCGTACGACCATCCTCCACAGAAACGCCCAGACTCTGCGGTTATCTTCGAAAGACCCCCAACGATTGGACAGATAGCGTCCAGGGTAACGTCTTGACTCAAAAGCCCCGCGATTCTCCAAGCGACGAGGGTATACCCTTGTCATTGTTTGGATCGGGCATATCGCCGAGACATGTCAAGCATGGGCGTATACTCCTAGACTCCCCAACCTGAGAGCAAAGTTTTCATTTTGCTAATTGCAATATCCGCATCCTGGTGTTTGTCTTCATTTCGTATAACCCATGCAGACACAGATGCCTCCCAGCGCGCCCAAATATCACCCTCCTCGACTGTCAGAACGTCGGCCTCCAGCGAAAATTATTTCCCCAATTCAGAAATGTACCGGCGCCAAGGCGATTATTTCCCGAGTCAGCCACACCTCACTAGCTCAGTGATATCATCCCGCTAGAAAGATGATCGACTACCAAGAAGGAACAGAAGTGCCGTTCATCATTCATGGCAGGCAGACGCATGGACCAACGAGGTATTATTTCCATTCGTTCGTCATCTGCAGGTTTGAATGTAACAAGACCCTTGTTCGTATAATGTAACATGGCTAATGTAGCTCTATCGCCAAGTGAAGGGACAAGAGATATAGTCGCTGGACGATTTACTCCAAAACTCCGCAATCAACTACAGATCTTGGCATGGAGTCGAAAGGAGCTCTTATCTATACCTCCCTTGCTCCCTAGTGAGTAAACTCCAACGCCCAAGACGTCAAAACAGTCTTTGCCAAACAGCTCAAAACGTGTGTGTCATGCCCCGTATTTTCCAGTGTAAGCTTAACGTGAGCCTTAAAACCCTAAACTGGATAAGCGTAAATTCTGGGGTCTAGCGTTGGAGGATCGGCAATTAATAGTGGACGTTGGAGGTTCTTCTGTTTCTCACACGACATGTTTTGTGCCGGTTTGCCGAGTTGGAACCAGGCTGCCATGTTGTGTACTCGCTCTCTCCGCATTACCATCTGTCTGTTGGTTCAATCTCCATGAGCTAATGACTTGAAACTCAACCAATTGTATTTCATGATTGAGCCAGATTGGAGGGCACCACAGCGTCATCCTTTTGGGATGAGAAACAACATGTCATCGAATTTGAGATCACAGGATATGCTACTCTAGGAATTTGAACAGGAGACAAAGAAAGCTTGGCCAGATGGTGACAGTTCGAACCGAGTCGAAGGCCGGTTGTTTTCGTCAAGCTCTTGGACGTCTTCCCCGCTAAGTAACCTCGCCTATATCACCATCTCATTATTCCCAACCCATATGCGGATCCGACATCACAATCTTCTTCCCCCGCACTCTCACAGTGAAACAACCATATCTCTCCGTTCTCGTCCGTTCAATCCATCCATCTGCGGGGGAAACCAAGGACGTGCACCCCCTCAAATTCTGTTAACGGGCATGATCCGCCATGACTTCCCCAAACTTGTCTACCCACCCTCTCCACGTTTGTTGTGACCCCAGCTAGATGCCAGTGTTACGATGTGATACAACGGTGTAATGCAAAGGTATGGATCGGAGATAACAGTCGTAACTCGGGTAGAGAATTTTGACAGTGTTGTGCAGTGATCGGCAACTGCAGTTAGTGACACCTGCCTTGCAATCGAAAAGATAAAGCTCTCCTCCTTCCTCCGCAATTTTCCAACCACCGCACTTCTTTCTCTCATCCTCACCTCTCATCTCCCTGCAACAACTACTTTTTGTAAAATGGTTCAACGGCCATCAGCAGGAGAACCCGCCGGCCCTGTGGTCAAAGGCGTCATTCCTACAGCAAGCCAAGCTTTCAAGGACCTCTTCATCTGGAAGCAGCGCGTCGTCATCACAAACGAACATGGCGAAGAGACCACAGAATGGAGGGACCCCGACCCCATCAAGAACCCTATCAGCTTGATGGCTCAGTTGTCTGGCAAGGACTGGATCTTTTTCCTCGTCGGCTTCTGCGCTTGGACCGCTGATGCCTTCGACTTCCACGCCCTGTCGATTCAGACCAAGAAGCTGTCCCTCTACTATGACACCAGCAAGACCTCAATCACCACCGCCATCACCCTTACTCTTCTTCTCCGCTCTGTCGGAGCTGCTGCGTTTGGTCTCGCTGGTGACAAATGGGGACGCAAGTGGCCCATGGTCTTCAACATGATCGTTCTCGGTGTTCTCCAAATCGCCACAATCTACAGCACCACCTTTCAACAATTCCTCGCCGTGCGAAGTCTTTTTGGTCTGTTCATGGGCGGTGTCTACGGCAACGCTATCGCAATGGCTCTTGAGCAGTGTCCGTAAGTCTCCAATGCCAAGTCTTGAACCGTTTTTATTCCCGTGCTAATAGCGTCTAGCTCCAACGCCAGAGGCTTAATGTCCGGCATCCTTCAGCAGGGGTACTCATTCGGCTACGTCTTGGCTGCATGCGCCAACCTTGGCGTCGGAGGCAGTACCGAGAGTTGGAAGACTGTCTTTTGGATTGCTGGTATGTTGATGCTCGTCATTTCTGAATCTTTACTAACGATTGTAGCTGGTATTTCCATCGCCGTCGGTATCGTCCGAATGTTCTTCCCCGAGTCTCAGCAATTCCTTGAAGCCCGCGCCAAGGGCAAGAAGGCTTCCTCGCCAGGCGCTTTCTGGCAAGACTGCAAGAAGATGCTCCTCGCTGAATGGAAGATGTGCATTTACTGCTGCTTCCTCATGACCTGGTTCAACTACTACTCGCACACCTCCCAAGATTCCTACACCACCTTCATGCTCGAGCAGAAGGAACTCAACAACTCTGCCGCTTCTCGTGCTTCTATTCTCATGAAGACTGGCGCTTGCGTTGGTGGTACCATCATCGGTTACCTGAGTCAGTTTGTTGGTCGTCGACGTGCCATTATCGTCTCCGCCTTCATGTCAGCTCTTCTTATCCCAGCCTGGATCCTACCTACCACTGAAAGGGGGCTAAGTGCGAGTGGGTTCTTTCTTCAATTTTTCGTGCAAGGCGCTTGGGGCGTGATCCCTATTCATCTCAACGAACTGTCCCCTCCTGCCTTCAGATCGTCATTCCCTGGTGTCACTTACCAGATTGGCAACATGATCTCGTCTCCTTCAGCCCAAATCGTCAACGCCATCGCGGAGAAGACATTCATCACTGTTGGAAACGGCGACAAGGTCGAGGCATACGGACCTGTAATGGGCGTAGCTACCGCTATCATTGCCCTTGGCATCATCTTTACCACCATGTTTGGCCCGGAGAAGCGTGGACGAGCCTTTGAGCATGCAGTTGCCGGTGTTCAGAACGAGGAGCTTCCTCACCACCAAAAGAAGGATATTGAGACTGCCAGCGTGGAGCAGGTTGAGTTGGACGACAAGAAGAAGTCCAAGGAAGAGGTTTGAAGTAGTAACAATGCTTGAAGGATGGTGCATGATTCCTGTTAGAACAAATAGCCAAGCTTGGCCCTTGGGCGCGATACCACTTGAATACAATCCTTTCTGATAAAGCATCGAACTGTTTCAGTGACCATAACCGCCTACAATTTATCTAAAAGCAGCAATCCGTGCAAGTATGGCGCTGCCTCTCTATTGTTTCAACTTGTTAGTCGTTGATACTTGGAACTTTGGGTGAGACCATGCATTCTATTTCTGTCTATTGATCCTGAATTAGATATCTACCATACCTCCGTGTAGGGACTGTCCGTAGAAACCTGATCCTTGCAAATGAGTATGTGGTCTACAGCTTACCGCCTACTAAGAAGACCAAGTTCATTCTGGAGCCCAGTTCTCGAGGGAGTCTAGCGCTTCCCGTGCCCGCCTCAACGGACAAAGGAGATTCTTTCTTCAGCCGCCAATGGTCATACCGCGAAATGCTATGGTAGGCCTAAATGAATGGCTCAACGTTTGGGTAAGCTATTCTGATACCTATGAAGGCCTGTGTCTAAGCCTTAAGACTGATGGTCAGTCCTGATGTTGACTTTATTGTAATTTGTCGTAGATTAGGTATTTGGCACTTTAGGATAATGAGAGGACAGTTTATCGATTGGAGGCCGCGGCTTATATCATCCTTTCAAGTAAAATCCTTTCGCAAAGGAAAATTGGATTACAATCTAGTCAAAAACTTAGCTGTTTGCGGGCTTTAGAACAGTCTATTTGTATATATTTCTATATGCTGCGATGCGCCATCTAGCGATACTCTAGCGCCCAGGGGTCCCTCACTATCTCCATAGAGGTAGGAGGATATGGGATGGCCTGTCGCCAAACGATGGTCTCCAGCGAAAAAGGAGGCATATGACCCGATTGACCTTGCTGGTTGGGCATCCTTCGCCCATTCTCCTTTGCGGGAGAACACCGGTCGTCAGAGCGCTGTAGGATAGGACCGCTTGAGGGCAAAGTAGGTCTAGTTTCGTCCTGACTTCTAGTCCTGCCATGAGCGGCGTCGTTATCACTGTTGTGATTGACCTTACAACGCTTGATACTCTTATCGTCGCTTGAAGCGACAGTATCAGTCTCTGGCTCCTTTCGTTTGGCCACGCGTGAGAGCAACTCTGGCTCTTTGGCCTCTTGAGTATCTTGCTCATTGCTGCCCAAAGGCTCTACAGACTGGCGACAGACAAACGCCATCTTCTCGAGCAGCCGGCTCTTTTCTTGTTTGAAAAGAACGTCTTTGGTCTGGAGCTCTTGTCGAGATGAACGCAAGTCTTCCCGCAGTTGTCTAGAGGCGTGTTCCTGGGATCCGAATGCTTCTTCGGCATTTCGCCGCATCTTAGCCACTTCCTCTTGATGGGCAATCTGCAATTTCCGGATATCGTCTCGCAGGATATCGTTTTCTCGCAGAAGCTCGACATAGCGCCGCTCGTAGAACTCTGGGTCGACGTCTTCGCGTCGACCGTCCCTTCTATGAGAGGTATCACGGCTTCGGTCCCGTGGACGTTCCAACCGGTATCGCCTGGGATCGTCATGCCTAGTTCGGCCATGACGACTCCTGTGGCGGCGGCTGCGACTATCGTTGCGTCTTCGACTCCGACTCCGACTCCGACTCCGACTCCGACTCCGACTTCTGGAGTTGTAGTCATCTCGACTACGGTACTGTCGTGGCGGCGATCTGGTTTGATCGCGCCTGTCTCGTCCTCGGTCGTGATATGGCCCGCCACCTTTTGTGGTACTGTAGTCTTGTCGTCCTCTTCCCATGGTAGAACTGCTTATTTTTTGTTGGAGAGAAAGCAGGCGTTGTAGGTACACGAGAAATGGAAGAAGGGAAAAGAAAAGAGGGGGAGGAAAAGAAAAGGCCAGGAGAGACTGTACGGTAATGCGTAGGCAGCCGGCACTTAGGCACATTATCGGTTTGCTGGCAGTGCCAACGACGGTCACCAGGTGATAAAGGCGAGTGAATGCCATAGAGCGAACATAATAGAACAGCCCAACGCAGAACACTTCGTAACACATGACTGAGCTTTTAACAGATCTAATATTGTATGTTCACCCTTTAGTATAACTGATATTCATGCACAAACACCGACTTTGTGACTCTCACAATAAACAGTATCTAAGTGAACAGTTCGAGTCTCAATTTATCGCACACTGCATTAGGTAAGTCCCAAACCGAGTTGTTCTATCTGATTCATTGTATCTGTCGAAGTGATTATGCAGCATCTCGGGACATCGACGTCTTCCGGTTATTAGACTACCATTATGACTAAATAGCGCCCGCCTTCATATCCTGAAGTCAAGAAACTAAGGATGTCTTTAAGTAGATTCTTGTGACAACGGATATTGATTTCGTGGTGGCTGTATGCACTTAACAGGCAAACAATTTCGTCGGCCACTTTGTTTCATTGCAGGAGTCAGTCTCGACAGAGGGTTTTACCATGACAACCACTCTTTAGCTATTCAATAATCTACAGATACTGGCAATAATGGACTAAGGTTAGCAGAAACGAAGGTCAGGCAAACCAGGAAAGGTGCAGCTACCACTTGTACCTGAGGAACATGCGCAATTAGGATCAGATGAGATACTGACGCTCCCTACCAACACGTTGGGCACAGCAGAGCTATACCACGGTCTCCAATTAATGATTACCTGTCCTCTGAACTTTCGTTATCATACAGTCAACTCATGGAGGAGAGCAAGCATACTCAAGATTCATCATCAAACTGTAGTCCTCAACTTGGTCGCCTTGTCCCACATTTGTCTCTGCTTTTCTGATAAATCTTCCAATCTGAATTTAAGCTTATTACCGTCAGCTCTTTCGATTGCCAGTGGCGAGCTGAATCTCTCCCCTATTGAGCTCGTCCGCCTGTTACTTGAATAATTTCATCTCCTTGGTCAATACGTCCATATTTATGACCGTCATAACTAATCATGGCCGTTTGTACCCTCTCAGCAACTCGACAATTTCCATAAAGCCCTCCTCCTCAGCAATGCCTGCAGAGTCCCGGCATCTCTCCTCTACTGTATCAGGTTCTTGGTCATTCTCCAGCAACAGATGAATCATGTCTAGTCTCCCGTATTTAGATGCGCCTTGCAGAGCCGCGAGCCCCTTTGACAAGGACCCTGGAGCATTGATGGCCGCGCCATGCTCGAGGAGAAAAATGGCCATGTTAATATGTCCTGAATAAGCAGCATACTGCAAAGCAGTGGCGCCTCCCACCTCAGCTGGTGGAGCATTGACATCTGCCCCCATCTCGACGAGTCGCTTGACTAGCTTGAAGTTTCCAGTACTGGCTGCCGCTTGCAAAGCTGTTCTTCCTCCGTCCCAAAATGCTGGTGCGTGGATATTGGCACCTTCTTCGAGGAAAGTCCCAACCAGTTCTTGCTTGCCATAATTGATTGCTATTTGCAACGCCGTCATTTTACAGTACTCGGTTGGGTCGGCGTTGATATCGGCCCCCGAGTCAAGCAGCAATCGGCATGTCCTTACCAAACTCTGCACCGCATCAGGAGCATCATCCACCCCATGATGTGTAAGAGCCTGTATCGGAGAGCCCCAGACGCATGACTCTTTTAGATTCGCGCCATGTTTGATAAGTGATTTGACTAGAGAATAGTTGGCGGCCAACGATGCGTAGATGATAGGTGTTTGGCAAGTCTTGGCGTCTGTAGCCTCTGTATCTGCCCCTTTGGTGACGAGAAGTTCTGCTATCTTGTATTTCCCTTCCTTCAAAGCTAGTAGCAGAGGAGTACTTCTTTCATCCATAGGACAATTGATCTGGGCACCGTGGAGTACGAGCAGCTCAACCATGTCGGTATCTTCTTCCCAGGGTCCGTGCCCGGGAGAAATCGCCTGTGCAATTGGAAGTTCCAGTTTCCATTGTCTGCTTCCAAAGCAGTCAGATGCGTCTGACAGTTCCGGTCGGCATATGTGGCGAGACTTGAGGTTGGGGTTGGCGGCAGCTAGCAGGAGCCGCCGGACTGCATCACCGTCCCGCTTATGAATAGCTATCCATAGGGGGGATAGTTGGGTATATGGAGACTGACTCAGTATTTGAGGTGGCAGCCAACTCAGAATCCACACCAGTATTTCGTGGTTTCTCTGCCAGATAGACTCACATAGCACCCAAAGTCTACTGACTTGTGGGTACATGGTTAATAGCCTCCCTACCATGTACAAAGATCCTCCCACGATAGCTGCTTTTATAGCGACCTTGATATCTTCAACTAGAAAAGAAAAGTTTCCACCATCTCCTATCATGAAGATACTCGTGAGAAGTGTGAGATTTCCAGAAGAAACTGCTAGTTCCAGAGATCTTCTTTGCCTTTTCGGGTCTTGCCATGAAATCAATGGGGCTTCAGCGGTGTCATTTCTGAGTAGAAGTTCCTTGAGGGCATTAGAGCCAGACTTAATGGCAGCTTCCATTGCTGTTACTCCACCGTGCTTTGTCGCCGGCGTATTGGGATCTGCTCCTTCACAAAGCAAAAGCTCCGTCAAGCAGTAGTCATCCAATTCAACTGCAGCTTGCAGTGCTGTTCTTCCCCCTTGAGCCACAGGAGAAGCGTTAATGTCCGCTCCGTGTCTAAGAAGCAGTGAGACCGCATGATACCTCTCCAGAGGAGACATCGATGCTGAACCGCACACAATCTGTAGTGCAGTGGGGGAATCTTCGTGGCGGAAGTTGGGGTCGGCTTCTGATGTTAGTAGGAGACACATCATTTCGTAGTTTCCAGTTGACGCGGCGATTTGTAGGCAATTCTCGCCTGATTCAGTATAATACCGCTTGTGATTCCGGCGCTTCTGTATCTCTCTAGCCATTTCGGGTCTCGCCCCAGAGTATAACAAATACTCGACGATTGGCAGGCTCTTTGACCGAACCGCAGCTTGCAGTGGAGTGAACAAAGTCTTACCCTCTTGGCCCTTCGACTTTACACGTGGTAAACGAGTGTCTAACTCCCCCCTCAGCCGGATGTCCGGCAGGGCTCCAGCATTGATAAGAATCTTCACCATGCCAAGGTCGTTCATGTCTATGGCGCAGTGTAGGGCTGTCAGGAGCAAAGGGTGAAAGTAGTTCGGGTCGACTCCCTGGTTCAAGATCGTTTGCGCAGAAGGGATGGATCCATTACGTATAGCCTGGAAGAGCGGTGGGATTTCGTGGCAATGACCGTAGTCGTTGAATGTGTCACATTCATCTGGACCTTTCGGGAGTTCTGTGATTGAACAGTCGTGTAGGTGTTCAGGCGGTATCTTCAAGGGCTTTTTGAACAGGGTTGCTTCCGAATTTGGGTGGGGATCAGCGCCAAATTCCACGAGGAGCTTGAGAGACCATTGACTGTCCCAATAAACGGCTTCATGAAGAGCAGTCCACCAACGCAAGCTGAACGATGGCTTAGGATCGGTGCTGTCCGGGTTTACACCATGACGGAGTAGAAAACGCATTAATCTGAGGCTTTCGGTTGAATCGAATCTAATTGTGCTGAAAAGAAGATGCGTGGCAAGCTTGCCATTTGTCTTCTTTGCTTCGACAAGTAATGCTTCTAGGTATTCAAGGTGGTTCTTGGAAAGTACAAGGTCCATAAAATGGTTCAGGCACCGGAAGCTTGTCCTGATGTTGTCCCAAAGGTTGTTCGCCGATATTAGTATCAAGGCACGAAATGTTTTGATCCATACCGGCTCCTGTGGTTGCACATTGCTCTGATGGGCGTACGACACTGGGAACATTTCCTCAACCGTCTCTATTGTTCTCGAAACCGCCTCTGGGACAGAAGACGTTACTGACGTCTCGAGTGTGCTCGTTATGAAAGGCCCGGTTCGATCTAGTGACGACTTCTGATGTTGTTGTTGTAAAGGGACATGAGACGATACGTTGGTGTGGACTTTCCTTTTGTTGCTAGTGTGCGCTGAAGTCAATTAGCTAGGCCATATAGCAATCAATCTAAGAGGCATACTGTAACTTCTTATAGCATCATGTACGTGGGAAGATGGCAGATCCAAATACGATACATCTCGTCGATAAGAGGCTGGTGGTGTGCTGACAACCACTGCATGAAATTGGTCAGAGTCTTGTGCTTAACTATAGTTAGAGATTGATTGCAATACTTTTTCTCGATTTGATCACTTACAAATTTGGTCCGAATGCAATGCTGAGTATCTTTTTAATTCCTTCATCCTCTTCTTGATCGGCACGACCTTGCCATTCATGACCAAGTCAATGTCCTTGCCATTCTCTTTGCGCTTAGATAAAAGAGAGCCCGCGTGCTGCCAGTCTTCTTTGGTACTGTTCTTCCGCAATTTCCAACTGGAATTTATTTTGCGTATCCATTGAGGTCTCCTTATATAGCTGTTAGTTTGGGCGCGGTATAGCGCGAGTGAGTTTGACTTACGAGGGACAAAACTCGAGTGTCGCCATGTATTCTATGACTTCGTCCAATGTCTTGTTTTGGTTGATGTAAAGGTCCGTTATGAGAGCCTTGTGAGCCTCCCACTCGGCTTTAGGGACTCTTGGTGCTTGCGGCATAGTCGAGCTGTGAGTACTGTTATCGCCTTGATATCGAGCGTCTCTTCGATGGACTCTGAAACATAGATTTGGCTTCTCGGGTTTTCCGAATGTGGTGTAGCAAATACCGCCTTATAATTGCAAATCCAGCCTATACATCATCCCTATTTGACCTGCTCGAGTCAGCGCAAAAAAAGGCAAACATGGCGAACTATATAATTCCTTGTGATCAAGGCCAGGTTTTAAGTCCCTTGATTGGTGGTGGTGTGCAGTCTTGCGTGTCAACGTCGAATCTGGCGCTGGCCGTTAGGCCGTATCCTTGACCAACAGTTCCAAAATTCGCGTTTTGTCATGTAAAGCCACTCGGCGCAGCCATTGCCTCCCATTTGCTGTCTTGCCTTGGCGCGCGTTATGCAGCCCATTATTGGTGATGGCAGCTGCCCAAGGTTGTAACAAGATCGTGATTGGTGGCCAAAATTCGCGTTTCTGCATGTATATTCACATTTCATCAGCTCTGACACAAATTCCAGGACTCGTGTTCTATTACCGACTGGGACCAATCGGCGCAATGCCTTGTTCCCTCCCATTTTGGTACGCATCATGCGGTTCACAGGGTTGTGGTTTGGTGGTGATTGGAGGCCAAAATTCGCGTTTGACCTGTCGCAGCAGATTTCGGGAATTGAGGCGGTGTATAGCAACTGAGATGTCATCAATACCAGTCTTCCTAGCATGTTCGTTCGTACGGCTCTGGCTCGAATACTGCAGGAGGTCCAAAGTTCGCGTTTGACCATGCATAACCGATTGGGTCAATCGCGGCTGTGCGTAGCCAAGGACCTAGGCTGCGGTCTCCGTTGCATGCTTTGTCGCTGCTGTTGAGTGCAATGTCCAAAATTCGCGTTTGACGTCGAGATGTCGATCTGATAGACGAGACCGTGCCGGGATCATTTCTCGGTCTAGTTGATACCACTCTGCCTCATATGTCATGTCCAGAATTCGCGTTTTGGCATCGTAGATCAGATCGTTCCGCCGGAAGGACTAAGTCTGGATGGCTCCTGCCATGGCCGATTCCAAAATTCGTATCGTTGTTAAAGATAAATACAATCGCTCCTTCCCATAAATTCGATAAAATGCTTTTGTCCAAGTTTACTCACTCTCACGGAAGGAACTACCCCAATATTCTCGAAATTGTAAATCGCCTCCAACACTACTCCCAATGACGATCTCACACGAAGCCATCGTCGCAATTATTGGCGTAGTGGTCAACCTCCCTACCTTCTGCCTTGTGTTTTGGCAATGGTTCCGAAGAAGAAGCACCATTTCCGATGGGCTGTTAGGTATGCTCATAAGACTTTGGTTCCTTCGGCGCATACTGATTTCCAATTTACAGAGACCACCAACGTCCACACAACCCCCTCTGCTGAGCCTCGACGATTCACTTTCGACGCCTCTTCTTACGCACTCACGCTTCCTTACACGGTCCCTCTTCTCCCAGTGTCAATACACCCTCAACATCAATCTTGACCATTATGGGACATATTTCGGTTGCTTTCACGGGTCATGGATGAGATGTCTCTGGACAAGGATAGATGAAGGGTGCTGAGACCTTTCCTGTATTTAGTATCTTGTAGACCTTTTATACATGGAGTTCGAAACTATACCCCCTAGTTGACTTTCCAGCACCCTCTTCTTCGCCAGCTTGGCTGTCCCAAGGTACTCAATATCTCCAATAATCGATTGTCCTCTAATTCCAGTCCTATTGCAAACATCTACGTCTGATTGTTGAATTTTTCTGCAAAACAACAAATTGTCAAATGGACATATCCAAGACTAGCATACCTCATGGCTGTTGCTTCCGAATGCAAAGTTTCTCTCCCATTTAGCAATCAACTGCTCCCGATCTCTCACCTCAAGGTCCAGCTTCTGCAGAGTCTCTCGATCGATGCAGGTAAAGTCGCCCATGCACCGTGGCCCTCCGTCTTCTGAGTAATGTAGACTGGTATATACCCCTTGACACTCTTCCTTGAACGCAAGGAAATTCATCGACTCTTCGCAAATGTTGAATTCCTGATCCGACAGCCTGTCTTTTGCATGACTGAATCCTTCTTCGTCCGTAAATATTTCCACCGTCTGATGTAGGTATGCCTTAGCAAGATGCAGCTTGATCTCTCGAAGTCGCGCGGGCGTGATAGGTGGTTGGATGGTGGAGAAGTCAGACATCCCATTGATGGGAACCTCCGATTCTTTCAACGCTTGAATGAGGAGTCCACACTTGCGTTGAACTTCAATGATTTGATGTCCCTGGACTTGTATACCCAGATCTTCCAGCACCGTTGGAGACCAATTGCTTATGGTGAGTGTCCTTCTCGAGTCAACGATAGCCTCCATGATCGCTACCTTGAATGGTATGTAACCAGTGAAAGACCAGATGCCAAAGTAGCTGCGTAGAAGAAAATCGTTCACCTTTGCGACAAAACTTTCGTTGAATCCGTGAAGCAATTCTGGCTCAAAGTCGTAGTCTGGCGCCAATATGGCAGCTATCAGGATCTTGCCTGCGGTAACACGATCATCTTCCGACTTCTGACACAGCAAATGGGCGATGCGATAATCGAATCTTACGATCCTCAGGACTTTGAAGAAAGCTTTCTCGTGGACTTGGGGCGAAATGGATCGCGAACGAGGCTTGTCGGGATTGAAGGTAAGGCCCTGGCGATAAAGGAAAGGTTGCTATTATCAATTACTGGACTATCGTGGGTCGACCAAGTAAAACCGTTTCTTAATCTCTCGAGAGCTAGCTCTTTCTCCCATTCGAGAGTCGCCAACCTGACTGAGTATGAATCATGAGGCAAGTGGTGATGTTATGTACGCAGCTGCTTGGTCCATATCAAGCTCTAGGTCTGTTTAATGAGTTGAAAGGGAGAGTGGCTCCTTGAAGCGGCTCGTCCTCGGGATGTTTCTCAAGATAGTCATAGATCCTAACGACTGCCTAGTCTGTGATATGGTCCTCTACGTAGGAGCAGGAGTGGATAGTAGAGTATAAAGACCTCATTCGCGTCACTGAACCCAACATTCAGCGACATACCATACATGGCATGTCATTTTACATTCACGAGTCGGTTTATGCTGACATCACGATCAATCACAGGGCATGTTCGTTTTCCAAAAGTGAGAGACAGAAAAATTGCCTATACTACTTCGCTACCGGTGCATTAAATCCCCTGTCTGCAATGAGGCATGATGGCGGTTCGCCAACGGTCTGCCTACTTATGGCAGCGCCCTGTCCATATCTCCGACGATTTGCAATATGTCATCCATGCCATCGTCTTGAATGAACTTGCTGACTTTATCGGTTTGTATCTCATCGTCAGAGGAATTTATCAGGTCCTCATCGTCTCTCGAGACTCCTTGCAGGCCTTGTTCTGACTGAGCATCGGTGTTTTCTGTCTCATTACCAGCTGTCTCAGTACTGGCTTGTGTCGTGGTCGTGGCCATTACAGATCACCCAACGGTGTGAAAGACAAGGGTTCTGAATCGCGGACACCGGGACGTTCGATGCTCGCTGTCGTTGTAATTCCCGCAGGTTGGGAGAGCGACTGGTTGAGTGTTCGTTGGCTCTGGACTGTTTCTCCAGTCCCGTGTTGCGGCGGCGGGGAAGGACGGTATCGTCTCAGCTTTTTCTTAGCACTCCCAACTTCTTGTCTCTTCGGCACGATAGGAGAGTCGATTGTCATGGCCGTGGTATCGATGGCTATGTCTTCTAGTCGACGCATGCGCAAGCGATCATCTCTCTGGTGGGACGAATCCCGGCTTCGTGAGTCCTTTTGTTCCCTTGAACTCCTTGATTGATGTCGTTTTGGACTGTTATGCCTGCTTTCGGCCAGCCTCTTCCGCAATATGCGGTTCTCGTCTCGTAGGAAGTCGTTTTCTTGTAAAAGATCGATATATCTTCTCTTATAAAAATCGTCTCCTGGGCTTATGGATCGGTAGTCCGTGGGATTGTCATGCCTTCGGGACCGGTAGTGGTCTCGACCACGGTCACTTTGGGGTGATCTTGAGCGACCGCGTCTGTCTCGTTCTCGGTTATGAAATGACCGGCCGTCTTCTGAGGCACCGTTGCCTCTCTGTTCTCTTTCCATAGTTAAACTGGCTGTCTCTTATTCGTGTAAGTAGTCCTTGCTGATAGATAGGAAGTGAAAGGGGATGAAATAAAAAGATGAAGAGAAAGGAAGTGATGGGAGAGAGAAAGAACAGAATTCAAGAGATTGTGACACGGCCATACAATCATGCGTAGTCAGTCGGCACTTAATCACATTGTCGGCCGTGTCAGTGCCAATAACTGACAGAAATTCCTAAGGCACCAACGAGACCTAGAACGGACTTTAATTTTAATTCACTCGTCCAGGCATCAGGAAAGTTTCTTTCTCCCATCAACAATCACTCATTCCTACACGGTGGCAAACGATTCCGAGAACAGGAGGTTTGTCACAGTCCCAGTCAGAAATTCCAGAGCTGACCCTCGTCGTAGCAAACCCGTCGAGGCCAATTCGGCCCCAAGCGACTCCAGCCCGAGACCTTTGGCGAGAAAAAGCCTGCAGAGAAGAATAATGGAACTGAGAAGTCCACCAAGCAAGATCAAACCGATTCCGTGCCTCTATTCTCACTGGAGAGTGTCCGTTGGCCACATCCTATCGAGTATCCCATCGCTATGGAGGTAGTCCGCGACCCGTGGGCGCTGGAGATTCGTTAGATGGCGATACATAGAGAGAGATATACAAATCTGCTGTTTGGAGGGCCACAAGCAACTAAATCGTTGAATGGATTGTGATTAAATTGTCTTCCGTTAAAGCATTGTGTTGGTCGAAATCTATGCCATGGTCTGCAATTTATAGTCAACAGTTGTTCTCTGAATATTCAACACGTAACAGTAAACTAAGAGGATACTAAGTATCCATAGGATTCAGCATCAACTTGTAGTCCTCAACGTATCCTAGAGTTGAGACTAGCATCTAGGCCATTCCACTACCTCAGGTTACGTACAGCTTCTTTGTGACAAAAGTAACCTGAACTAAATCTTGACAGTCACTCAATTCCCATCGCCGGCGCAATACTCTAAACCTCATCTGCCAGAACAGCCGCCATATACTGCAGCAGCCCGTTCAATCCATACTCTGCTGGCACAACATCAAGTAATCCGTCCATAACTCCCTCCGGGATCCCAAGTATATTGCTGAAAAGATGATCCTTGGCAAATTCGCAAAAGGCTTCAAAGTTAAAGTATCCGGTTTGTCCTCGCTTACGCATCAGTTGCTTCTCATGGTAGGACAAAAAGAGGAGCTCCGTCGCCTGGTTGCTCGCGTACTTCACGAGGGGGGTATACTCCTCTCGTTCAAAGTGGCCTGGGGGGAACTTAACATCAAAGTCGCTGTTAGTCCGGTCCTCCACGCTGATGTTGTTGAATCCTGCGTTTTCAAGCATGTTCAGATCCCAAAACACGTATCCCCACGGAAGGGGCTGCAATGACCGATACTCGATGTTCTCGTCCCAGATGTCTTCGTCTATGAAGTAGACGTTGAATCGACTCAGGGCGGACCATGCACTCACGGGTCCCTTGTCGGGATCTTCGAAGAAGGGAGTTCGGATAATACATTCTAGCTCTGACTCGTCGGCCCACATTCCAGCTTGGGCGTCGGTCTCGAAGATTTCAGCGTTAAGTGCATTGTCGGTACTGGGAAAGGGGATACGCGCGATACCATGAGGGTTCCATTCGGTATGCTCTAGCACTGGGAGTATGACCTCTTGTTGAAGGGTTCGTGTAGGGGCCGTCATGAACTTGTGCAAGAAAGGGAGTCCTAAAGCGATGGGGCTCATGGAACGGGGCTGCTGGGGATGGACGATGCACTTGTGCAGTCTCGAGCCTAGTTCGATATCGTGTTCAAGGAAATCATTGAAAGCTAAACATGTCAGATCTGTTCTGAAACTCGGAATGCTCATACTCACTCGGTGCAACCTGATTGATTAGCAGACCGCAAATTCCCGCCACCTGCTCTATTTCTACGGTGGAGTAGTGGTTGTGCCACGCAAGGAGGACGCGATGATCTTCTAAACCACTCAGACCACTCGTCCAACTAGCTTCGTTTTTCTCAGCTTCTGTGAGGGGTCTGCTTTTGCCGCCATGGTCGTGGAGTGGCGACGCTCGCAACTTTTCCATGATATCGAGGTAAGCGCTGAAGCGGTATAAGGCTCGTTGGAAACGGGATCGAACAAGAGAGGTGACATGGAAGTGGTTTTCCTGATTGGTGACGGGGTGGTCATTGATGAGAGTATGGGGTATCTGGCGACCAAAGTATACAACAGCCTTGTGGAGCTTCCACATTTCCTTGACGTTCTCGAAGGTAAGATCACGCCTTGGAATGATTCGGCTGTTGCTGTAGACTCGATTGATGGCCCTGATGCCGGCCTTTGCCCCTTTCCAATATTCGTTTTTGAGGTTGTTCACAACACAGGCTTCTTCGAATACGCCATCTGACATACTGTTGAACAATACGCAGGAGGCGATGTAGGATGGTTTGTTCTTGAAGGCATCATGAAGGGCTGAACAAGAAGTGATTGCGTTTCGGACTGAGCGTCTGTTCGAAGGGAAGGACAGAGAATGTGACAGAATTTCGATTGGGAGATCAGTCAGAGTGAGACTGGTCTTGGTTCCTTGCGAGGAATCACAACCCGTAGAGGGGTTCATCCTGGTGCCGTCTTTCTTGGTGAGATATGTTGAGAGGACAGATGGGGACGAAAGGAGAAGAACTTGGTGTCAAGAAAGAGAATGCGGGATAAGCGAGAAGGAAGAGTGAAATCAAATCCGCATCACGTTATGTTTGTTTACGTGTTGCGATGTCGGTCACGTTTGTTACTTTTGACAGCTGCGTGCCAGCTGCGTGTCAGTGCAACTATTTTCTCTCCTAGGACTCCACCTAGGCAGTATACATGCCACCTAATTGAGGAATAGCACGTTTGTTCTAGACCTTTGGTAGCTTTAGAAAGATTGATCAGCCAGTGCAGTTGTTCGGCCTTGTTGCTGGATCAAATTCGGAATCGACACAATGTACTTGTCATCAGTACTGAGATGTCCGAGGTCGTCTAAAAGTTAAGATATCGAAAGTAAGCGGTCCAGGGAACAGACGGAAATCCCATGAGGTTCCCAAATCATTATAATCTCTACTCGGGCTCTCAACGTCCAATCCAATCCACAGATATCGCTATGATCCGGAAGATCCTTTGTTGTAGTACAACATGCCCAACCCTGCCGCGTACCACAAGGTTAGGGCTCTGTTCAACGCATTGAACCTTTGTTTCTGTTTCAAAACAAAGCCACTATGTAACATAAACTCAAGCTTCTTTTGTTGTATCGGGTAGGTTATAGAATAATTATCTTCCAAGGCTTAGGCTACCATCACCGAGTAACCTGTCAGTCTGAGCTATCATAAAGTGACCAAAGTATTTAATCTCTTATGCTTTCAGAAGCCAATTTCTCTGAGGTGTGAGAATTATGACTGCTCTCTAACTGTTGGACTGTCTGTACCTAAGCGTCATTTCCCTACCACGATCTCCCAGTCTATCAACCACCCAAACTCACAATTCCTATAGTACCCCTGTACTTTTGTCCTCCTACCAGATAGGTCCATTGTAGTCAAATCCAACCTCCATCATGTAGGCTACCCAGCTACCATTCTTGGGTGAAAACGAGATTCGCTGTTGTGGTTTGTTACACTTATTGGTATAAGCCCACTCACCAACCTGAAAGAACCCTGCTCCGTTCATGTTGAGAGTATAGTTTGCAACCCCACCAGTTTCGATAGACAGTTGACAGCCAGCAACATTCCACGCCATCTGTTTCCGCTCTCCGACTGACCACCAGCCTGTCTTGGAAGCACTTCCAAGCCAGTTCAACAGCACATAACACTGGGTCAGATTGACTGAGGAGTTCAATGTCTAACATGTTTAGTAGGTACTGTATAGACGCTGACAATCATTACGCACCTCGCCACATGTGAAGTTGTAGTCGCGTTCGAAGTCTGGGATTTCGTAGACTGAAGTTACTGGGTTAGCAGCAACAAGGGAGAAAAGAGCGAGAGGTGCCCAAGTGAGCTTCATCTTCGAGAATAGATAAGTAATCCTTGCTTGAGGACAAAGTGCTGTGTATATTTGGGATGTGGGTGAGGCTGAGTGGGAACTGGTAATTGAGACTGAGATTGGATTGACTCTAACCACAAGAGATAAGTCATTCATATATTCCTTAGCTGGGACTGTTCACCTAGAATATGCGTCAGAGGTCGGGTGTTGGCCTGATACTGAATCGAATCAACTCTTTACTTGAATCACAACTACTAGGCGAGCAGCGTGTTGAATCAGCTGTATGAATCAATATTCAGTGACAGATATCGTTAAATACAGTGACAATTGAGCTTGTGCTGTCTCATGCAGTGAGTTTTTCATTGTTTTGACTTCCTAATCAAATGACGATATCGTTACCCTTTGGAAACATGTATGAGGCTCCCAAACACCATTTTGCACTGACCATCCAGCCATACCTCCGCTGCACTCCATCTCAACAATTAATTCGGATAAAAACCATTACATCACCTCCATGGATTTGGGAAAGACAAATTCACAAGGATTTATGGACAAGAGCTTTACCACCGCATTCAAACTCGCATGTCGTTGGATGTTACCCTACACTGTCCCGGACCCGGATTAACACTCCACCGATAAGCAGGCAATGATGCTTCCTACCGGGGTAGCTTGCATGTCATAGCGGGGCATCAACCTCGACAGCTCCGACCTTCTTCCGTCTGCCTAGAGGTGAAGCTCAATCCTCTATCAATCACAATAGCTAGCAGCATTCTTGTTGAGGCGGCAGCTTCTTCCTTTCATATCAATCGCATTTTCTAGCTCTGCAGTTATTGCCCTCTCCAAACATCATCATTTCGTTACCCCGCGCTTATGACCACAGCTCTCACCCCATCGTGAATATCGCCCATCATGGCTTCTACACAGATTAATGCCACGCCGCAGGCGGTGATGGGACATGTTCAAAAGCTCGGCGACAACGATCCTGATTTCCGATACATGGCCTTGAACGATCTGCTCCAACTGCTCAATCATGCCAAGCCCGATTTCCTCCAGCACGATTATAACATAGCTGCTCGTACTGTTGATAGTATCATCAAGACACTCGACGACCAGAATGGAGAAGTTCAGAACCTTGCAGTCAAATGGTATGTGTGTGTCTAATATCTCAATCACCCGCTAACTTCTCTAGCCTCGGCCCTTTCGTAGGCAAAGTCCCTACACCAGTTATTGCGCCCATGATCGAGAAACTATCGACCCTGAAGCTCAAAAACTCTGTGGACAACGCCGTGCCTTCAATGGCTTTGAGAAACGTTATTATCGCTCTCCCTCGCCCCGTACCCGGTATTCCACCCGCCCACGAAGTTCAGGAAGCCTACAGTGCTATCAGCCGCGTACTTATTCCACGACTCATTGGCCCTGGTCCCAAGACACAAGTTCCCAAGAACTCCAAGGTTCCTCTGCCTCCTGTTCCCGAGGGACTCCTACAAAACGAAGGCGATATCAACGCTGAAGCTGTTGATGTGTTGATCGAGGTCGTACGATGTTTCGGACCTATGCTCGTTCAGGTCGAGGTCGAGGCTATGCAGGAGGTCGTTATTCAACTACTGGAAAGCGAAAAGGGAACATCAGTTGTCAAGAAGCGAGCTGTTGTTGCGATTTCTATGCTGGCTGTTTATCTATCAGACGAGCATTTGCAGGAGGTCGTCAGACGTATTACGACTGGCCTATCCAAGCAAACAAGCCCTGTCACAAGAAGATTATACATCTCGATCCTCGGCAGTATGGCCAGGTCGATTCCTTCCAGATTTGGACCTCATCTTGCCTCTACCGCTCCTCTCGTTCTCAAAGCGCTTAGTGAAGAAGAGCTTGAAGAACACATGGAAGCACTCAGCGATGGAGATGATCTCGGCCAGGATTTTAACGAGATTCGTGAGGCTGCTCTTGTCGCCCTCGAAGCTTTCTTGGCTTCATGCCCTCAGGAGATGCGACCATTTACAGATGAAACAATAGATGCCTTCCTTCGATTCCTCAAATACGACCCCAACTACAATGCCGATGACGATGACGAAGATATGGAGGACGAAGAAGACGATGACGAGATGGACGAAGACGACGAATTCGACGATGATGGTTTCGAAGACGATGACGACGACGCCAGCTGGAAGGTTCGCCGATGCGCCGCCAAGACCATGTACATTCTCATCTCCACACGCGGTAGTGGTGACCTACTGGAGAACGGTGTTCTTTACAACAAGACCGCTCCTTCTTTGATCAAGCGCATTTCCGAGCGAGAGGAGAATGTTCGTCTTGAGGTTATTTCAGCACTTTCCCTCCTTGTTCGCAAGACTGGTGAGGGTCTCCATACACCTGATTTTGCTCTCGAAGACTTTGAACCCGAAATGGAATCACGCATCCCCATCAGCCGCAAGCGTAGACGCCAAAGCAGTGGTGGTGGTGCTACCGCTTCCCAGTTCATGTCGGGATCTGGTCTTGTCTCTCCTATCCAAGAGAAGATACCTCCTAGCGGCCCTCGGGCGGATTTGGCCCGTTTAACACCATCTATCATCAAAGCTATTACCAAGCAACTCAAGGGCAAGACCATTCCCACCAAGCAAGCAGTCATCAGCCTTCTCGATGATATTGTTTCTGTTCAGCACGGTGGATTGGCCGAGTATTTTGACCAAGTCATTGGACCCATTATTGACGCCATTCAGCCTAGTGGTTCTGGTCATGTTTCAGCCAACCTGTCATCTCATGCTGGTTCGTCTACAGCAACCCCTAGCACGCTTAGGATAACTGCTTTGGGTGTTATTAGCGACATTGCAAAGACACATTCATCTACTATTCTGCAGCCTTATCTCACCAAGATTGTTGATGGTGTTACTTCCGCCGCCAACAACCGATACTACAAGATCTCAAGCGAGGCAATTCGAACTGTCGAGGAACTTGTTAAGACTATTACCCCACCACGATCGCGAAATGCTGCCTCCAAGTACAAGGCTGAGCTGGATAAGCTTTACGAAGTGATTTCCAACCGGTCATCTGCTCAGGATGCAGACGCCGAGGTCCGCCAACGTGCGATTCATGCTCTTGGTGTTTTGATCTCGCGAACTTCAACTTCAGAGGGATCGTCTCTGTTGTCCGCGGACAAGGTCAAGGCCGCTCTGGACATTCTCCAAGAGCGACTCAAGAACGAGACGACTCGCCTGGCTGCAGTTCGCGCGGTTGAAAATGTTGCTCGATATGCCAAGACTCCAGGTCAACTCGAGAAGCAGTGGATTCAGGATGTCGCTTTGGAGCTTTCTGCTCAATTGCGAAAAGCCAACCGAGCTCTCCGTGGATCCAGTATCATCGCGCTCCGAAACCTCGCCTTGTCACCTGCTACCAAGGGACAGCTTGAGCCTGATACTATCAAAGGAATTGTTGCAGATCTGATGCCCATCATTACGAATAGCGATACACATCTGCTTGGCCCTACATTGATCATTCTCGCCAAGTTGGTACCTGAACACCCCGAACTTGTGGTCACTGACGAAATGATCATTGCCTTTTCAGACCTACTCAAGCAACATTACGCAGGTATTGTTCTTGACCAGTTACTCCTTTTTGTTAGCGCTATTGGCGAGAACGGTGCTGGTCAAGGACTCATGACAGGGTTGCTCAAGGAAGTTAGTGTTGCAGGAGACTCTCCAGTCGTGGGTAAGGTGATAGGAACACTACTTGTCACTGGTGGTGAGTCTGTTGGCGTCAAGCTGGACAGCTTTGTTTCGGAGCTCTACACAAGCGCTAAGACCGGTGATGAGGCTCGCGTTAGTCTCGCTCTGGCTGTTTTGGGTGAAGCTGGAAAGCGACTCGGAACTGAGTCAACTTTGAAGCCTGATCTTTTCTTGGATCAATTCCATGATGAGCCAGACAAGGTGTCACTGTCTGCTGCTGTTGCTCTCGGTCAGGCCGGTTCAGGCAACGTTCCCGAATTTTTGCCTGTCATTTTGAAGACTATGCAAAAGGGCGGCAACACTCAATACCTCCTCATCCAATCCATCAAGGAAATCCTTCAGTCAATCTCGGCGCAGTCTACTGACCTGCGAAACTATGCTCCGGCTATCTGGGAGGAGCTCCTCAAGGCTTCCGATAACGTTGACAACAAGGTCGTGTGCGCTGAATGTGTCGGAAGACTTGTCACTCTCGACCCTGCAGTTTTCGTTCCTCGTCTTCAGGTATGTATATTCGATGCTCAATTCTACCTTTCTAACTTGTCCAGGCTCTTCTCGAGAATCAGTCTCTTGGCGTTCGAGGAATGGCTGTTCAAGCTGTCCGCTACACCCTCCCCGAAAGCGACGAAGTTTTGGATGCTATGCTCAGGGATGTTCTCATTTCGATGCTTCTGACCATCCTCCAAGACTCCGATATGGACATTCGCCGACTTGCTATGACTACCCTTACCACCGCTGCCCGAACGAAACCCGATATGATCTTGCCTCATTTGGGCAAGCTGATGCCATACGTCCTGCAAGAATCAGTTATCAAGAAGGAGCTCATAAGAGAAGTCATGATGGGACCTTTCAAACATACCGTCGATGATGGTCTCGAGGTCCGAAAGGTGCGTACTCTACTGTCAACGTATGCCGTCAATAACTAACTTGAACAGAGCGCATACGAAACCCTGTATGCTCTAATGGAAACCGCCTTCAGTCGCATCAACAACATCGATTTTTACGACCGTGTCGTTGCTGGCCTTAAAGATGACAACGATATTCGTCAGCTCTGCAACCTCATGGTGACCAAGCTCATCACCATCGACCCTGACGAGACAACGCGTCGACTCAACTCGATTGCAGAAGCGTATCGAACTGTTCTGTCCGTCAAACTGAAGGATAACGCCGTCAAGCAGGACGTGGAGAAGCAGGAAGAGGCTAACAAGAGTATTTTGAGAGTCACGCTGATGCTGGGTGAGAAGATGAAGGCTACTACAGGCAATGCTGGTGCGGTTGCTAGTAATGCTGGTGCCGCTAGCAATTGGACTGGGTACTGGGAGTGGGTTAACAAGGAGTTTGACAAGCAGCTTAAGGGGCTAAGGGAGGAGAACAGTCAACTTCAGACGCGTATGGTTTAGTGTTGTCAGTAAAGAATAGACAGTGTGAATAGCATTCGACGAAATGCAAGTAACGAATAAACTCGAGGCCAGTACATTTTTCAAGTCGATCCCTGATCACCGTTTTTTCACCTGCCATCATGTAACCTTGTATCCAGCAAATCAAACTACTTTCAGTACTCTAATAGAAATCTAATCTAAACTCTTATCCCCAAATCTCTGGGTGCCTTTCAGGTCACAGTGCCTTTCTTTCGTCCTCGTCAGGGTATCAGAAGAATTGGCCAAGAGCATAAGAGACAAAATAGTTTAGTCTGCTTATGCTATCTTAAGTCACTCTATTTTGCTAGAGGTCGTTCCATCGGTTATTCTCCAAAGTTGTCAGGAAGGTCGCCATTTACATGCATCTGGTGCAAAGCCATCATCAACTCCTCATATCCATCCTGGAAAACCTCGCCGGTAGTGTGGTTGTAATAAACGTTATCGTGTAAATGTTCGATCTCATCCCCCTCATCTCCAAATACATCGTCGGAGTCGTAGTCATCGTTGGAATCGTCTTCCCATTCATCCTCCCCGACCATCTGCCACACAGTCTCGTCATCAAGATCCTCCCGTTGAAGCTTGTATTGATCCCAGTCGATTTTCTTTAAATTGGGTACGAGGTGGGAACTTGTTGCCCACCATGAATTGAGGCCTTTGATCAGGACGTCTTTTTCCATTGTGCGAGTTCCGCCGTCGCGGCTGTGCTCGAGGACTGTGAGGTGTTCGAGGCGATCGTGGATGATGCCGGTTGTGAGTTGGGCGCGTGGTAGACGGTGGCCTTCTAGTTTCAGGACCTTTGGGCAGCCCACAGCATGTAGGAATGCTTTCAGAGTGCGCGAGCCTTGTTCGTGACGTTCTTGGTGGTGCACGAATCTGACTTCGAGGTATTCCAGGTGAGGAAACACACCCTCGAACTTATCCTTATCCTTGTCAGGGTCCTCGTCTAGTAGCTCGGTGGAAGACAGCTCGAAGCCCGGTTCAAACGAGCTCATACTTCCTGGTATCTCCGACCCTGATACACATCGGATGCGGAGTTCCTTGACAGGTCTGTCCTTCTTGAAATCGCCATTGCAGATCATCTCGATGAATTCGACGTCCAAATCAATATCGTTGAGATAAAGGACCTGCAAATTATCCCATAGGTTGATGTGGGAAGTGAAGAACTGCGCTTGCTTTGCCTCCACAAAGGCTGACTTTTCTGTATTGAGGAATCTGAGCTTTGGCATGATGGGGTACGTCTTGACTGCATCGCCCATAACGTGGTCCAGTATAAACGCCTTTGGGTTGGTATTCATATCGCGCCAGACAAAGTTGGTAACGTTGGGCGTAAGGAACAGAATAGCAGCAAACATTAGCTCCAGAATACCATCATGCTTGAAATCAGGAGAGAACATGAATCGCTGCTTCGTTCTCTCAAGCATACAAGCTGACCAAGCAAGCTTATGTAGACCAGCTTCGTCAAGAAGTCGCATTAGGGCAGGCTTATCAGAGGGGCATCTCTTTGCCCAAAGCTTCTTGCAGAGGGGCAGGTCCTTCTTCCTAACACCGGGACCACTCAGCGGCGCGAATGAAGAAATATACTGGACATGAGGCCTGACTTCAGGTCTTTGGATGAGGGTGATGAAGCTGTTGACGACATCTTGGGGGGTAGTCCATTGGAAATAACGATAGAGAAGAGGTTCCAGAAGGTCCTTGGTAGCTTTGGAAAGGTATGTCAAACGGTGCAGAGCGCTGCGGTTAGGTCTGTGTGCTGGATCAAATTCGGAATCGATATATTCTTCGACTTCGCTTAGAGTATTGTTGGCTAATGCTAGACCGATGTTGTAGATAATATCGAGGGGTAGCTTTGGAGCTGTTGCGGGACTTGAGGCAGCCATGATGGTACTCTAAGAACCTAAGGGACGAGATTAGAGACAGAATAAATAGCCTAAGAGATGGCCTAGTATATCATGAGGTGACCAAATGATTTCGTCTCTTATGCTTCGAGCTGGTGATAGACGACTGTTGAATAGAAACGGTGTTGATGAAAAAGTAAAGATTCACCCCGCCAGTAACATTTTAGTGCCTGGATTATCTGTAACACGACTGATCACTCGGTAGATCAGCCACAAAACTACAATTAGGCAGTCTTCTTGCGTGTCTCCAACAGCAAGATCACTAACTAAACTCTACTTTAATTCAACCCAACTACCGAACCCTTGGGACATCACCTTCGGTACTCGTGAGCTTCACCCTGTAGTACAGTCGGCCCCACACCCCGCCTCCCGTCCCGCAGTGGAACGAACTTCCCATCAACAAACAACAACAGCAAAATGGTAAGCCTTAACCCTTCTCGCTGCGATCCCAACTAACACTCTCAGAACAAAGATTCATCGTTTACATTCGTGCACATGCACCGCTCTCGAGATGCAGACCTCTTTGAAGATTTCTGCAAAGATAAACTCCCCGACGACGAAATCTACGTCCCTGCCATCCATCAACCCATCAATCCTGAAGACGAAGATGATGTTGTGCCGGATCAGCATGCTGCGTTTGGTATTCAGCGCGCTACTCAAAAGTCAAAGGAACCTGCTTGGAAGGATCTGGGGCTGGGGGAACTCATGAACAAGGGGCCCAGTATAGGAACTGGTGGGAAACCCAAGGGTTCTGGAAGTACTCTTCCGCGGTAGTGATGAGATTCAAGCATGGCGTTGGGGATAGCATTTTTTTCATAAGAACGATGGTTCATTAAATTAATGGCATACATTGCCCGGTTTATCCCAAACTCCAAACTCCACTGTGACACTTAATTCTTCCCCAAGAATCCCTCCCTCTCGAGTACTTCTGGTCTAAACTTGACGAGAAACACCGTCTTGCCAGGCCACATATCACCCTCAGCAACGGTATGCGCCGTAACTCTAGCAGGAAAGTCTGCTCCATCACAAACACCCTCTACAACACCCGCCACAAACGCAGCGCAGTTCAACTGGCTCATTTCCTTGGGCACGCTAATGTATTGATTCACGAGGGGTTCGTTATCGATGATGTGGTATTCGTCTGGTGTTTCAGGGTTGGCGGATTTCTCGAGTCGGTCTGCTTGACGGTTGAAGAGGTGTTGCCAGATGTTTTGCTTGATGAAGTGGAGTAGTTGGATTATGCCTAGGGGGCGTGTTTGCGTGCGGACTGGTTCGCGGAAGAGGAGGAGGTCGAGGAGTTTTAGACCGATGGAATGGCCTTGGACGTTAAGACTGCGACGATTAGCATAGATCGCAACGAGGAGGAGGGGAGACGCACCGTTGTTCCAACTCTTGAATACCCTTGACTCTTCTCTGCGCATACGTCACCATCTCTCCAAACAGATACGCAAAGCTAGCTTGGCTCAGCTCAGCTGTCTTTGTTCTATTAAGAGGTCTGTGGTAGATGGTCTTTCCATTGCTGGGGTATCGTAGGCCATCCTTGTTGGCGGGGTCTGGGGTAGCGGTGGGGAGTTGGTTGCTCATTATGACTGTCGCTGGTTCATTCTGTAGCTGATGAAGCTACTGGGTATCTCTGGTGGGTTGTAGAGTCGAAAGTGGTGTTGTCGCGATGTTGGTGTTGACGTGGGACTAATGGGAGGTACAGTGACACAGATGTGGAGACATAGCTCTTGACCGAGCCACACCGAAACTCACCTTAGCATTCCAGTCAATTAATGACATCCAACATCACCATTGCAGCATCAAACAAATTGAAGAAATAAAGATCAATTGACTGTATAACTATTTATTCTTTTCCAAATTCATTTCCAGTGAACCAGAACCTCTGGGACCCAAAGTATTCCCCTACTGCACAGTCACAATCTTGGACTTCAACTCCTTCTGCTTAACAGTAGCTTGAATCCAACCATCAGCATCCTGCAAAGCCTGCTTAGGACACTTCTTCCGCTTGAGCAAAAACCCCTGTATCTCAGCCGGACTAAAAGTATCCTCAGGAATAAGTTCCCCAAACTTATTCGAAGTCTCCCTCAGCTCATCATCCTCCTCATCCTTGACCTCCACAACATGAGCACTTCCATTTGCAGTCTTGGCCATAGGAACAGGCTTGTTTTTGGAAACTTCATACATCCGATAGAATAACTCGGCAGCTTGTTCGCTTGTTGCATTCTTGAATCCAACTTGTACATCCACGCGACCTGGTCGAATGAGTGCTTCGTCGAGGGATTCGGGCTTGTTGGTTGTCATGATGAGAATGCGACCTTCATGAGACGCAACGCCATCTATGGCGTTTAAGAGACCAGAGAGGGAAATACTTTCCACGGACAAGATGTTATTAGTACCTTTGTTTCCAGTATTCTCTCTGTCTCTTCTCTGTCGTCGTTTTCTTCTGCGTTTCTTGCGTTCTTCTTCAGAGCTGCTGTCCGAGCTGTTAGAGTCGGAATCTTTTTTAGACTTGGTTTTCTTCTTCTTGGTAGATTTGTCTGACTTGCTCGTGTCGTTTTTATCTGTTGTGCCTTCTGTATTCTCTTCATCCTTGTCTTCATCATTTGGACGACGTAAGCCAGCTGTGTCGATATCCTCCAAAAGAACAATGCAACGTCGAGGAAGTCTTGTAAACAGCACAGCCAAATCCTCTTCGCTAATAGTAGGATCCTGAAGACTGATAACGTAGATATCAATGCCGAAAACACCAGCCAAAGCAAAAGAGAAACTGGTCTTGCCGGTACCAGGAGGACCATGAAAGAGATAACCTCGACGAAGGGGAATACCTCTCGAAGCATACCACTTGGGTGTACCTGGATGAAGATACTCATTAATGTCCCTCAGAACATTATGCTTCTCTTGATTCTCCAGGATGACAGTGCTCATAGGTCTGATGGGTCTTCGGGCAACTTGCTGCCACATACTCCAGGTGTCACGACGGTTCTCCTTGATCCTAGGCCGGAAGATGGTCGTTTTATACCGAGTGTCGAGGAAAAAGACGGTCTTGGCGTCCTTTAAAAGATTCTTGATGGGTTCTAGAGAGTTAGATTTGGTTGTCAAAGAGGCTAACAACTTACCGGTTGATCTTCCAAAGCAAGAGATTCTCAGCTCCTCGACATCCTTATTGCCCATCCAGCCTTGGGTCTGCAATGTTTCCTTCCTACGGTGAACCCTGAAATATACCCCTTCGTGCCAGAATCCTGTAGTACCCATAGCTGGTACATATCGTGGGTTCTAAAAGGTCAGCGATATTCATAAGAATGTCGATAAACTTACACATCTAGCGGCATCGCTGGCAAAGTTGAGGTACTTGGGCAAGTCATCATCATCTTCAACAACAGTCGTAGCCAAAGCTGCAGCCGAATCCTCTTCCTCATCCCAGGCACTCTTGTATATAGTCTCAGCAGCCAAATTTCGATTCGTAGCAACATCCTCTTGCTCGGACAGAAATTGCATCAGCGTATGATAGATCTGGTCATTGTCTTTAACGCAAACTGTACATCGAAAGTAGTCACTGATGAAGTTATCTACAACGGCGCACACTTGATCGAATAGTTTGGATAAGCCCCAAAGGCAGCCGAGAAATGTCAAGAGAATCGAGGGATCAAGGCCTAGCTGTGCACCGACTAAACGGTATACGAATAGGAATAGTTGAAGGAGCGGCGATGCTTGACCAGCGGTGGTGAGAACACTGTCCAAGATGCCAGGGAAAGTAGTTGAGTTTTCTGGCTTAGATGTATCGTTCAGCGCCTTGAACCAAGGTGTCATTCTGCCAACGCTTGACAGATCCATGATGTATAGTCGTAGTTGATAGTGTAAAGTTGTAGTTGATGTCTATACTGATAGTTGTATTGGTCTATACTGATAGTGTATATTGGTTGATGCAAGACGCAAGACTGTGTTGGCCATGTCGCACCAGCCCTTTTATAGACGAACCTGATGACCAGAGCCTCAGCCTATGGTTGGTGATGAGATGCATCGTCTCGATTGGTGACTTAGAAGGCCATGTTGGAAACCTGCATTTATAACACGCATTTGTTCATGACGGGTTAGATCGTGTTGGTGAGTTGCCACACGCGCGCTTGTCTTGCCCAAACACAAGAAACTCTCATACACACACAAAGAGAGTCACCTACACACTCACCGTTTGGATGCAGTGCGGTAGGCAGTGGATGGGTTGATGTGCATCTTGTTTTCGTGAATATGCTGGTTGTTGTTTGTGTAACATTCAATCATTATCGCCATATGCACAGCAGGTGAATCAACAAAGATGCAAATCATAGGCTATGATCGGTGATCAGAGTACTAACAGGCAAAGTGTGGGGGATTGCGCGTCGGTTATTGCCTATTCTCTGATTGAGTGTGTGATACCAAATGTTATGAGTGGTTGGGTTGATGTTAGTACCCAACAGGCAGCACAGCTAACCGCAGATAAATGAGGCTGACATTTGATCAGTTAGGACTCCAAACGGGTAAACAAATCGTAAAATGCACTCTTTTCTGCTGAATACGATGTTATTCAGCCTTGTTACTGCAGGTCCAATCATCACCATCTCAGAGGGGAGGTCCATCACTAAAGAGGGGGTTGATTGAAAGAGTAGTCAAATGATCAAGTGCAGATTTACTATTCGTGTCTATGTTGTACCCGACTTGGCTTGCATTATCGTATGTACGCCAGCACTGAATACACTTTAATACGACTCCGTTGCATTAATTAACTCGGGGATCAATAACTGAGAACATGTCTGACTCGGTCGGAGAATTATCCAAGAACTGATTGGCAACGGCTATTGAGGGGTTTGTGTGAGGCTCTTACAAAATCCTACCTAGTTGCCTTGAAATGGTGATGGATCATGTATATGACCAGAATTGGATTTAAAGCTGACCATCAGCCTTATCAGGCGTTCTCAATCAATTCAGACATCATTTGCTTATGTGGATGGGACTTGTGTCGAGTGTAAGTGACGATTCACGCCATGCAACTGACTAGACTAGGAAATATGCATGACAGGCACCGACGTTCCATCAGAATTGAGGCTCAAGTAGTCTACCATTGATACTACAGTATCTCTATATCCCACAAGGCATCCCAACTTAAGCAGCAACAGGTGTCTCCTCAAGCTTAGTCTCAGCAAGCTTCTCCTCAACCTCCTTAACACCATCCTTTCCATCCTTGGCACCCTCAAACTTAACTCCCTTAACACTGACATCCGTTCCACCAGCGAGATAATCCTCACTCTCACCAATTTCCTTTCCAGCAGCCTCCCATCGACGGAACTTATCCTCACGCTTTTGACGGCACAGTTCATTCAGAGCAGGCCAATATGTTTCATGGTCATACTCAAAATCCATGTCACCGCCCCAGTCGAGGCTCCACAGCTGCTCCGGAGGAACGTACTGCTTCATGTCCTCGTTAAACTTGAGCTTCTCGCGGGTCACGGGGTCAATGAAGGGGGTGATGATCTTGAAGAAACCCCAGACGATCCATGGTACTAATTTTGTCAGTTGAAGTTCGCAGAGATGTATGGGTCACATACCGTTGATGATGAGAGCTTTGCCTAGTCGCTCAGGATAATGGTTCTGCAGAATATGCAACACCTCTCTGGCCACAGACACAGGTACACTCGTGTTCTTGCGTTCCTTGCTAGGCTTGAAATTGATCATCAGGCTCAGCATCTCCACGCCCGGCGGCATAAGATCCGTAACTCGCTCAACCATGTAAAACAAGTGATGAAGCTGACGAGGACTCTGATCCGTGTTTTGTCGCGCAGGGTTAAGATACTGACACGGTCTTCCCTGCTTATCATAACCGACAATAATCTGTTTTCCAGTCTCTTGCTCGGGAGAAATGTACTCGGGAGTAAAACCCTCCAGACCGTACTCACGACGCCATGCAAGTGTCGCCTTGAGACGCTTCGCCGAGTCATCGACGGTCCACTTTGTGGCACGGAGATAACGGAGGAGACATTCTCGGGTGAGCCATGAGCGTTCGTGGTCTGTGATGGGACCTGACTTGTCCTCCTTGTCGGCTTGCTTCTCGCACTGAATCTCGGTGAAGCCCTTGACTTGCTCTAGTAGAGCCTCATACTTTGTCTTTTGGTCCTCTGTCAACTCTGGTCGTGGTGTAGGTTGACTGTTGGGTCCTGGACTGGCAATTGGTGTCTTTCTAGGACCAGCGGTGTTTTCTGCTGAGCTTGCCATTTTCGAGATGAAAGTGCAAGTGTTGAGTCTGAGATTGTTGAGTCTCACCGCTCGGTATCTGAGTAATGTCAAATATGATGAGCTCCTTCAATCCCAAATCCACCAGGAAATAAAAACAAAAACAAGAACAAGACCTCTACCAATCCCTCTTATCAAAAAGAGCAAGAGACAAAAAGAAGGTGAGAGCAAGATCAAAGCTCTTGTAATTCAGGAGAAGATAAATTGTCTTTATCCATTCAATCTAACGACTTGGCAACGGGCTTAACTACGAGGCGTACCAAATTCCAACCAATCATAGGTCTCCCTCGTAAATTTAGAGCCCCGGATCGGCTTCCGACACCTGCAATTACAGGGGGAGCTTCACTGATTTTCCAGGGACCTTCGGATTCATGGGAATCTTATCTTCCATCGGAGAAGTTGGTCAAGCTGACATGCATTTGATTGCCGTGCTCGTAATCGTATTTTATCTGAGACATTGGACATTCCGGAGTTAATTGGATAAATCATGGTGTCCAGTTTTATTGCCGAAGATTGGTGTCTCATTTCATTGTGAGCTACCCTATGCTCAACCGCGTTAATACCGGGATGAACGGAACAGATGTTACACTACGAAGGATTGTAGCAGAAATGAAAGAAATAAGAGGCCATATTCTGTACTAAACCTTTAATGACCGTTTCATACACAGTTTCTGGGTTGGGTTATGGCAGTAAGTAGTTCGACGACGATAATTCTCCACCGTTGAACATGGTACTGTTGAGTTCAAAACACCAAGCCATTTCTTCACACAACACTCACCCGTCATATCTAAACCCTTCACTTAACATCTCTAAGCATCAAACATCACATCTCAATATCTTTTTCATTTACCAACCCCCTACAATACCCATCTGACCATCATCTATCATAAATGTCCACATCAATGTCTAAATACCTATTAAACACAAGAAAACAGATAAAAAAGCAGTCTAATGGCCTGCACCTCCGTGATACTGACTATCACATTTCAAAATCGCCTCTCTTTACTCCAATAAAATCCAACTCATTCGTACGCCTCCCCCTTTTGTATGACGCCTTCGGGGTATATGATATGGTAGGTCATTCAATTGATTCTCTTGGTAAAAAGATGATACAATTTCCATGACATGGTAGGCCACTAAGTGCGGACAGGGCTTCGATTTTCACGCCTTGCGGATCGTTCTCTAATGAGTCGCTTACTCGTTTCTTCGTCAAAGCCGCAAATGTCTCTCAAGAAGCAGAGTCTGACTTGTTAGCTGTGTTCTTCAATCGATGCTGAATCCTGGGTCACTCACTTATCCTCGGAAGTTTCCTTCTCACGCATATCTTCAAAGCTTTGTTGACTTTCCATCCAGGCTGTTGCTCTACCTCTTGGATCAACTTTCTTGACCCAAAGGTTAAAAGTTCCAGTCACAGGTCGATGATCGCTGACTCTGACCTCATGCCGTCTATAGTCGAACTGTTCAACTCGACCTCGACCTCTATATAATAGTCGATCACACCAAGCAGGGCTTCGTCTTTTCTCGCTGGTGTCGTAGTTGTCGGTACCCACGTCGTATTTGTATGTTGGCGCAAATGTGATGGGCATCTCTTCAAAGGCTCGAAGCTTAAAAGCTGGGTTGCGACGACGTGCCACTAAAAGTTGATCTCGATCGAGAAGTTTGCCCAGGTTGTTCTGTTTGACTGCTGCGACAACAGTATCGCGAGACATGGTATCGATTCGGTAATTCAGATCGCCGTTGAGAATGCAGAGTTCGTGATCCATAATCAGACTTCCATCGCCTCCACCGACAAAGCTGTCAATACGAGATGCTAAATCTCGCTCAGTGGTGAACAAATTAGCCTCGAGAATCGCAGCGACATCATTGTGTCGTGCGTTTGCTTGTGACTGCCCAGCAGCTAAATGGCAATTGACAAGACAAATCGAAGTGTCGTCAACTCGGAAGCGAACAGCAACACAGCCCTTGTTACCATGTAAACCACCCATACCTCGCTTCACCTCCGCTCCTTGAAGTCCTCGAATTCTGTCTCGAAGATGTGCTTTGACAAATACACATGTAAACAGTCCCACCATTGGTGCTGTATGTAGAAGATGGTAAAGGTCGTCTGCCGGCATGTAATCGTCAAGTGTCTTCATCAAAAAGTCACGCCAATCTCGATATTGATGGCTCATTCGTTCCTGGTCAGTACCGGCCTCCTTCTTTTTGGGCTTGAGGAATCGTTTGGCGGTCAATTTCTTGTCCTCCAAATCCACAAGCTCTTGGAAACCAAACACAAGAATATCTGGTGAGCCACTTGACTGAACAAGGTCTTGAAAAAATGTTGCATCGCCTTGAGAATGTCGGAGACTTGACGGTGTCGATGCTCCTGCGTTCCATGTAAAGAATAACGCTCGAATCTCGTCGAAATCGCAGTACTGAGTGTCTTTTGACTTCATGGAATCTTCCAAAAAGTCATCTTCCAATAAACCATCCCAGGCCTTGATCTTGTTGTCTGCTCCCAATGAAATCACCTGCTGTCGGTCCATAAAGTATGCGCACGAAGGATCGGCTGCCATCTTCACAATCGGGTTTTCGTGTCCCTGCCACTCCTTGAGAATAACCCAAGGCGCTTCCTCTACATCGTAGACACAAATCTTGCCTGTGTTGTATGCCGCCCAGATATAATTTCCTGCACTCGTCAAGGAATTGATCTTCCATGTGCTGATATTCAACATTGTGGTACACGAATAATCCTTGGTGTTGTAAATCGTCACCTTTCCGTCGACGTGACCAAAGAACACCTTGTCTGGGTGTGATTTGACAAGAGTACCAGAGGTAACTTCTCCAGCATTATCCGAGATAAGAGGTCGAACAAGCACTTGAAACTGTGTCCTTCCATCGACTGTTGGCGCGAAAACTCGAATTTCCTTGCCTGTAGCGTGCCAAAGTTCATCACCAATAACCATGGAATGCGTGTGTCCCTTGGGAACCTTGTAGCTTTGAGTGGGATTTCCAGAAATGTTCGCAACGGAGGATTCATCAGGTCCCCAAACAAGCAATGTTCCCGACTCATCCAAGGTCCAAACTTCGTTCCAATGTCGATAGATTCGTGTGACTTCGTATCGGCCATGAACATTGGACTTGCTCTGCGTTATGGCATGCGTCGCAATTTCGACTTCCATCAGATCTCCGGTGTTGGTACCAATCCACAATCGCTTTCCCTCTTCTCGTGGATCGGCAGCTGGTTTGAAGATTACTGCAGTCGCTCTAACTCCTTCGGTATGCTGCAGACTCATGATTTGTTCGCCATCTATCAAACTCCAAACTCTTGTCATATAACCACTAGCGCAAATGAATTCACCACACACATCAAAGCTCCTCGCATCATACTTTGTTGCGAGTTCGTAAGTTCCATGTTTGCTGAATGGTGGTCGTCGATTGGTATTTGAAGCTTCCGGATACGTGGTGACATGATGAATGGCCTCGGCTTTTGGTGGAAGTCTGGCAGCAACAACAGGGGTGGACTGTATTGCCTTTGGAGGAGGAGCAGTGGGGGCTGATGTTGCTGGAATAGTTGCCGGAATATTCACTGGAGCGATACGGAATTCGGCAGGTGTTCTGTCGGATGCTCTGTCTATTGTCATTGATCTGCCGTGTGTCCGTGTAGGAGCAGCCAGTTGCTGTGGTTTCTGATCCGGTTGTGAAACGACTCGCTTCGGTGGTGACGAGGAAGGTAAAGGTTCAACAGCCTGAACCGCGGTTGGTGCAGCTGGTCGTTGTGGTCGTGGTGGAGGTGGCATGCTATTATTGTTATTCAATGGAGGAGGTCGAGGTGGAGGATCAAAGGTCCTCGCTGGTAACGCCGGTCTTGGATCGCCAGTCACTTGGGGAGTAATATGACCTCTCATTCCATTTGCTTCCTCACGCTCCTTCCTAACTGCATAATGTACGGGTGGAGGATCGAAACCGACAACCACTGATCTCGGTCTATTGGGCTCAATTTGTGATTGTGGTCTTGGGCGAGTCGGTAATTTCGGTGGAGTTTCCTCACCTGATCCCAAGCTGCTTGGAGGACTATTGAATGGCGAATTCTCTTGTGAAATATCACTCCTCCGAGCTATCGTTGGTCCAGAGATCGACCCCATCCTGGGCGCTGGGATAAGTGCCTTGTCATTTCGAGGTGCTGGCGGTGGCGGAGGCACCTTAGCTCGGCTTATTTCCCCAGACCGTCTGGGCGGAGGTGGTGATGGTGGTCGAGAGCCTCCAGGTCGAGGGGACTTGGGAGCGTTGAAAGATGGTGAAGCATTCAATGATCTACTCGGAATCTTGAAGGACTGGCCTCTAGTGATCGGTGTAGCGGGTGATGCGACAACATCTGGGTTCACAAATGAAGGTTGATCTCCAACAGCTAGAGCAGGAATTCGATTCTTTGGCGGCGACTGAGGTGGAAGTACCGTCACAGCAGGAGGTATAGGTGGTGTTGGCTGTTGCGGCTGAACTGGTGGTTTTGCGGCTGGGACAGGTTTCGCAGACGGCGGGGGAGGGGCATCTTGGCTGACAGACAATGCTGTAGGCTTCGGCTTTGGTCTCGCAGGGACGACTGGAGTTGAAGGGCTAAGAGGCGGTGCTTCTCCAGGTTTGAAATCACGCAGTCTCGTCGGCTTCGGAGCTGGGGAGATGGGTCGTGAAGGAGGGTTGCTTGTTGAAGCGGTAGGCGGAACTGGAACTTCGGTAGGTTTGCTGACGTTAGGATTAGGAGAGGTTCCCATATTCTCGAATCGCGCTCGCAAGGATGATACAGGCTTCTAATCATTGTCAGTGGCTTTCAATCATATGTTGGGATCTACATACAAGTGAAGAGCCATCAGGCCCTTCTCCATTTGTAGGCTCCATGATAGAGTAAATGCTTCGGTAGAGGGTGATCTACCCACTACACCCACGCCCAGCAATCACTCATGAAGGCATCAACAGGGAAAGTCGAAGTCTGCCCGGGCGTTGGAATAAAGTATCGTAGGAAGGCTGCAGTTGGTCGGTGTATATTAATTCGAGATGCTAAGTTTAAGCTCCCAAAAGTCGGCGCTGGGCAGTGACAAGGAATGGTTGGGAGTCGATGAAAGAGCGGGTGGATGATGTTAATGACAGGGGCCGTTGAAACCAACAGTTGTCGTCTGGAGAATATCGTGGTCGAAATCAATGCAACAAAACGAGGGATGTTTTTGAAAAGTGTCTTGTTTTGCGCAGTCACAAGTACAAGTCCCCTATTTCCTCGTGGCTTCAGTGTCAATGTCGATCTTGCAGCGAGTTGTCTTGCGTGGTCTCTCACAATTTCAAGCTGGCTGAGCCACCCTTATGTCATAATTGGGTGCATCTAATGGGTCTCTTGGCACTGTAGAGCTATGCGTTTTGGGTGTAGCTGTCACTGTGCATTTATTCTCGTGTCCATGATGATGCACGGTGAAGCTACCAGGGTTGATGATTTCCACTAAGGCTTCAGGGGTGTGACGGCGGGGAAAGCATTGAAGTTGAAGATTGACCGCGTGGTCTTCTCGCGTGGTCAAGTAGAAATGAAACAAACAAAGGGTGATTGGATTAAATTAAGCTTTATTGCTGGATGTCACTAACAAAGTGCTCTTGGCACAGTATTGATGTCCAGTTCTATCATTGCAGCTGTCTGAACGTGTCGTTGGTACCTGAAGATCGACGCATGAAACAGCTACTCGAGTTTCATTAATACAGCCACCATATTTACCAATGAGTTTGATATAGAAAACTCTAGGCTAGGCCCTTCAAACTAACTTCTAGGGGCTTTACATGTATTCTTCGGCGTCATGGAGCGGCTTTACTGCATGTGATCTAGAAACGGACAATTTGAGAATAATTGTAAACCCCTGCAAAAACACATTTATGATTTTCAGTCTAAAACGTAGCTGATGGTTGCCGCAGGCCTAGAGACTCAGGTGAAACCCGTTCTAGCGGCGGCAGATCGAACGTTTAGGTAGGTTGAAATAGCCATACAATTGTCAGACACGCGACAGTCGGGTTAATTGTACACTTTTCGTCACAGGGTATTCTCTACGTCATAGAAGAGCCTGTAATTGCTATAGAAAGTCTTCATCGATTTGACGACATCGAATAACCTTATTCCCATCACCATTTAAACTCCGAGACATCAAAAAGAAGCTGCGATTGGTACGTACCTGCCTCCCGCATCGTTAAAGAGCTAAGGCAAGGTGGATGCCAAGCGACAAGGCCGAGACCTTAAAGGAACCGACGTATATATCATGTCAGGCCATTTCCACTTACACCTTAACCAAACCCTGCCACTTCCATCTTGCACCCCGATTTTCGCTTTCAAAATTTCTCACAACTCTCTGAACTGTCAACTATCGTCAAAATGAACACTGTAAGTTCTCTACGAGACAATTCCCATGATTGCGCGGCTTATGCTAACTTCCGCAGGTCAAATCCTTCTGGTTCGTATTTGCATCCGATCTCCGGTAACCCGATTAGCAGCTTGAAACTGACCACTTACCACAGGTTGGGCTGGGGCTCTCTCTGCGTCGGTATGAACTATCGTCTACCTCCATTACCAGACCTCAAGCTGACTTCTTACAGCCGGCGGCGGTGCCTACTACTTCGCTAAGCAGCAAATCAATGCCGACCGTCAAGCCAAGATGGACGCCCATCGCAAGAAGAGACAGATGATCCATAACCTCGAGGTTGAACAAGACAGCGGTGCTCCTCCTCGCGATGACCATGCTTTTTCCCCAAGCACAGAAATCGCCCAGGACCCTGCTCCCACGAGACATGCGCCAGCGACCGAGGATCAACGAATCAACGAGAAGAGCAAGTACGAGAGCAGCTCGGTATACAGAAGTCCCAAGGGCGATAGGTTCTCCTAGATGACGAAAGTCACATGGATGAGAGGAGCTCTTGAAGAGCTGTGTACAACAACTGCCTTACGAAATGTCTTATCATGAATTACTTGGGGAGTGCAAAAGGAGGGGCCAATGGCCTGTCGACTGCAACACAAATGTGCTCAGTATTTGGCTTATTCTGCTCATGAGTTGGATGCAACATGTACGGACAAGACCGGCAAGAGTGGACCCTTGAACCTGGTGTTGACCTCGCTTGCGGATTTTACGGAAAGAATCGCTTGTTGGACCACTTTCGCGCTGGTCTTTGTCTGCATTTATGCGCGTATCATAGTTAAGAAATTGACTGTATTCACCCAAAACTTCTGTACCACAGTGACGTTATACCCATGATGAAACTAATTGTAATTGTCGAATAGCTGCAATTGAGGCTCAACTGCACAGCCACACGTTTCCGGCAATTAGCCGCTTGCACTTAGAGAAGCTCCACCATAGCTTCAATAATACAACCAACTTTGTCCTTCAACATTTCGTACATACACCTTCGAACACCCGAGATCGTCTCATAAATCGCCAACATGGCCACACCAGAGTTAGCCATCGCAAAGGCTACACTCTCAGCCACACTATTCCGCGCCGATCCAACATCCCTAAGCCGTCCCACAGTCGAAGGATTCTTCTCGCTCCTAACAGACGCCCTCGCCCAGTGCTCGCGCCCCAACGTCCAGGTCTGCTCCATCGCTTGAAAAGCTGTTCCTCTACCCAGGCAGAAGTCACTAAATTTTGCGTGCTTTTTTTGGTATACAGAAATGCAAGGTTTGGATCGTCGAAAATGTTGCGCCGTCTACCGCGCGCACCACTGCGCTTGCCAAGTACCTAGGTGCTTTATCAAAGAGTCTACAAGATGACGGTTCGCGACCGAGCCTCAAACGACGCAGACTTCATCTGTTGTACATTCTGAATGACGTGTTTCATCATGTCGTTGCGAGAAAGGGCGATGTTGAGTTTGCGACACTCTGGGAAAACGTATTGCCTAGCTTGATCGCAAGCGCTGCCGCCTTCAACAATTGCCCGAAACACAAGAAGAAACTTGCGGATTTGATTCAGATATGGTTGGAGAAGCAGTATCTCAGACCGAATGTTATCATCAAACTCCAAGACGCTCTCGCTAGCGGTGTTGCGCCACAAGCCGAAGAACCGCAAGTCTCGAACGCTTCTCTGAAGCTCGCCAAAAACGCGCCCTTTACTCTCCCTTCTTTCCACGGCGATCACTCAGTACCGTGGTACGATTTACCCGCTACGACATGGCTACCTCACTTGACGCCGAATTCGACCAAAGCGATGTACCCCGATCAGATTCGACCTATCCAACTCGCTTCTGGACCGGCAGATAAAGTTCTTGTTACTGCCGTTCAAGATCTCCTAGGTGAGGTAGAGCGCATGTTTTCGAAAGAGCAGAAATGGGATGACGACCCTACAACCGATCTCAACGAGCTTGGAGAACGAATTGTTCTTGACGAGATTACGGGTGATATTATTGGAGGTGAGACGTACTATGGTTGGTCTCGTCGATTTTGCGAGAAGATGAAGGAGAGGAAGAAGGGTAAAGGTGCCCGAGGCCGTTCACGTTCCAGGTCACGTAGCTACTCGCGAGGTCGATCACGAAGCTCTTCACGACCTGCGCATAAACGTCCGAGAGTCGGAGACTCTCGAAGTCGAAGTCCCTCCCGTAGTCGGAGTCGATCATACAGCCGCGGTCATGAACGTCGACGCCGTAGCTCGAGCTACAGCCGAAGTCGCAGTCGAAGTCGGGGCGATCGTTCAAGACGACGATCATACAGCAGATCACCAACCCGCTCACCTCCACGATCCCAAGATCGACCACATCGTCCACCCCCAATTCCTCAACAGCCGCCGCAGGGCCATTTCCCTCCGGTTCCTCCACCAGGTGATTTCCCATTACCACCTCCGCCTCCAGTGGGTTATCAAGGACCTTGGCCACCTCCACCTCCTCCACACATGGCGCAAGGTTGGTTTCCTCCTAATCCTGCCATGATGGGTCAGATGATGGGATGGAACGTTCCCCCCCCTCCTCCGCCGCAGAATGGTTATCAAGGAAGGGGAAGAGGTGGTGGATTTCGTGGGAGAGGAAGAGGTGGTTACGATCGAGGACGAGGGTGGTAATTCCTAGCAGGATGGTAGAGTCTAACTAGATAGACGGAGTTAATGGTCCTTTGTAGACACAAGCATTGATATTCACTCCAATTGAACAACATATAAATTGACAATAATGACTTTTATTTTAGTCTTGCTCATTCATCGTCTACATAAAACCAAGCAGACCTAACCCTTCTCTCTTCACACAGCAAAACACACAAGAACACAACATAAACCAGGACCAGTGAAGAACCCATAGCTTCTCCCATACGTCCAGTCCAGTTCGTTGTCGCAGACCAGAAGAAAAAGTAAAAAGTAAGAAAACAAAGTGAGAATTCGCCCAAAGAGTTACACGAAGCGTAGACGTCCATGCTTTTTTATGCCCATTTCCACGACGCAGATATAGTATAAGCATTCGAGGTTCGCGTTCAATTCAGAGGTCAAGACGAGGGAAGAACAAGTGTAGCATTGTAAATGTCATCTGCTCGTATTTTCCCAGCTGCCCCGAATGTGCTCTAGCTGAGGCGAACCAAGAAAGAAGGTTGAAGGCGTTGTAGAGCGATGGTGTCCTCCAACCAAGTGACTGTATGTCGAGTACGCATGTTCCCAAGTCCATTATTGAACCGCGAAAAACCAACCCCTCCTCATAATCATAATACCACCAACACGACTATTCAGCAATGATCGTTATCCGAATCCACCATGTCCCATGCGATTCGGAAAGGAATATGCTCTTCTATCCAAGCTCATGCCGATGAATAGAGCTGTCGCGGATTACCGGCTAGATCCTACAGAGTTGTCTCGCTCATGAAGACTGACTGGGTCGGCCATCTTGCAACTTAAGCGAATCGAGGCGCTTGGAATTGTCTTCAGTGGCGGCGTCGTTTTCGTCTACGCTGGGCATGGGGGTGATCTGAGTAGCACCAGAGATTCCATTACTGTTGCTTTCTCTCTGCTGGTTGGCCTTTTCGCTCAAGGCAGCCCATTTACGCTCACGAAGAGCTTCGCGTGCTGCAGCGCTGTTTTGCTGTTCCGTGTACTCGTGAGAGCAATCGTCAAACAATTGAGGGTTAATCTCCATAAAGAGCTTCATGGCGTTATAAACCATGCCGTGAATTGTTCTATACAGTTAGAATTGTTTTTCGAGAATTGCCTTTCGACCAGAAGAATGCACATACCTGTTCCAGTGACCCTTGGAGTTCTCATAAAGGGGAGCAAACATGATGGGAAGAATAATCTCCACATTATCGCTGACAAGATTACAGAAATACTCGTTGTTCCAGAAGTAAAGAGCACGCTCAGCCACTTGGAAGTGAGGGCTAGCAACAGACTTGGCCAACTGGTGGAATAGAGGTTCTTGAACCTTGGCAAACTCTGCGGGATCCATAACCTCAAAAATATCTTCGACTTCGTTGAGGAACATGACCTCCTTTGTGCTGTTGACCTTGGGCCAGTAACGAAGAAGTCCAAGTACAACCTATAAAATTAGCTTATATTGTCAATAGGCGTCAATTTACTTACATCCTCGGTAAGGGATGCATCCTTTTCGAGGAATTGCACAATACAGTAGGCAAGCTGAGGGTGGTACATGCTCAGACTCTTGGGCTTATGCAGAGGCAATAACACTCGAGTAAGGAAAATCTTGTGCTCCTCCTTGAGAGGAAGAGCAAAACCGTTGATAATTGAACCAAGAATCTCGAGCAACTCGGCAATACCGTTGAAACGCTCTGTTTCATAGGTGAACTGGAAAAAGACATTGTTGATAGATCTTCTAATAAAAGATCGTAGGTTAAGGAATTTTCCGTAGATGCGGTGGAGGGTTGTCTTTAAAAAGTCTCTCTCGCGGGGATCCTCAGAATCGAAAAGCTCAAGAAGCTGGAGAACAAAGCTGTGGTCGATGTATGCCTTGGCAATGTTGGTGTTGAAATCCTGACTCTCGATGAAGCGCAGGAAGAACTCATAGACGACCTGGATATGGGGCCAAGCAACCTCGAGAACAGGTTCATCCTCTTCAGGGTCAAAAGCCTCGCCTTGAGGGTTCATCGGGGGTGGGATCGGACGGAAAAGGTTCTTGGCAAACATATCGACAACCTTGGGGTACATGGGTTCGGTGATGACCTGTCGGTTGTTGGCGACATAATCCAGCAGCTCGTGCAGAGCGAGTCTCTTGATTTCCTTTGACTTCATGTCGCCGCTCGCATCGTTAAAGTCGAAAATGACGTTACATTGGTCAATCTTTTGCATAAAGAGTTCTTGTCGTCGGTTGGGAGGAACCTCGTGGAAACCGGGCAGCTTCTCAAGCTCACGGTGAGCTGAGATGTCGAATCGCGAGGAATGCTGTCTCTTTGGGGTTCGAAGTCCCTCTGGAATCGCATCGCGGTTATCTATTCCTCGATGGATCAAGAGCGACTTTTGGCCTGCTTTAGGAGGAGCCAAGTCGTGTGGCATCGTCTCGGCAGCTCCCGGGGGAGGGACATGCTAGAAATGAGGTTAGCGATGTTCAAAAACACAAGCACGGAAACGTACGCCAGGTGTAGGACTAATTACAACGGTTGGAGGCAGTCGGGAGTTTGAGCTGCCGTTGGGACTCGAGGCGCCTCCGGAAGCATAGCGATCAGGGGTGTTACCGGCCTGAGTGACATTGGACAGGTTGGAGGGCTGCGAAGCGTTGCCGTGTTCGTTTCCACTGTTTTGCGGCAACGGCTTGTTTCGAGGATCGTTCAAAGTCGACGTGGAGGATGAGGGCGTGAGCACAGGTGACTGATTGTTATCCCGTGATGAGGGAGACGCGGTACCATCCTTATTATCCTTGTTCTTCTTAGAAGACTTGTTTGGGTCTTTGCCACGCGAAAGCTGATCATGTTAGCAGAGACAAATACAATGATGAGAAATACATACAACTCTCTGACTGAAGCGCTTCATCTTGTCGGGCAACAGCGTGTCTTGTGGAGGGGCGGTTTAAGACGCCCGCTGCTCAACTGTATGAAGCAGTGGGGCACCGGGGCAACGACGTCAGGGGGAGGGAACGTCGAAAGGTGACAGTAGCTGCGCAAGCGGCTGATTCAATGGACCGAAGGTGTTGTAGATGAATGATGTTGATAGTCGTTATTAGCAGACGATTTCAAGGTGAGATAAGAGGGGCCGGCGAAGCGAAAGCGTTGTAATGCTGTCGGGAGCCGGACGAAGAACCGCGAGTGCGAGAGCTGGAGGAGTCGAGGCGGCTCGAGATTGGATGAACCAAGCTGAGGAGGCTGAAACAGGACCTGGTGAAGAAAGACTACTCGAGGGAGCGGAATGCGACGATTGATCCCATGCAGGAAGTGGACAATAAAGCACTGAGCCAGCCAGGGCTGAGAATGATGGTATTGGGCGACGGTGGGTTATCGTGCGGTGCAATTGATTGCAGTGCGGTGCAGCGCTGGTGCAGGTGCTGGTACTTGCGCAAGAGTGCTGCTGAACTGGGGGCCCTTCTCTGCTGATGCTGTCTGTCTTGTTTTTGTCTTAGGGGAAGAGTCAAAGGATCGGAGTAAGAAGGAAAAGAATCACAAAGACGCGGCGTGGTTGAGATGCTCACGGCGGCTGCTGAGTCGAGCCTCGTTGTCGTCGTTGAGGAATCGGAAACTTGTCGTAGGTAGTAGGTAATAGGTAATGATCGTTGGGCGCCGGCGAGAAGAGGTTCCTTGCGGGGGGAAGCTCAGGTCCAGTTGAAGGGAACGCGCTTGGATTATTGGGGTTGGTCAGTGTTAGTGATGAGGTGCATCTGCCACATAATCACTAACAAATCCCTTAGACGTGCCTGATTGTGAGAATGCTAACTGGCCGAGCTATGTTGGTTTGACCCTGGCTGGGATGGTGCTGGGAACGGGCGGTGAAACCAACTAAAAGGCGCTACAGAGGCGCATTAGGGGATGATGCCCCTCCTAGATGGACCCCGATGCCTAGAAGAGTTGGTACTGATGCAATTTGGGATCAATGCAGAACATAATTCGGATTATATTGGATATCATGCGACGGTCATTAACCATTATACCCTTACTTATAGATCTTTTGCAATTCCTCTATCTTGGTTAGATCTCGACAATCTTCAATTCAGGATCTGCCAAGATGTGGGCGTCAAGGGATAGTTGGAGTGCCACTAGGTGAGAGTTGAACCAGTCACGCGGCCGAAATTATACTGGGCTGTGCAAGACGACACTTTGACGCATTGCATCTCTTCACTTCAACGACGGTTGTTGAGTTTGTTCTAGAATAATGATGGATCCATAGGCCTGGTTTTGTATGAATGGAACAAGACAGCAGTTATGTACCAATTTGATGATGCACTGGTGCAATAAGCTGATTGCAGGTGGTAGATCAGCATTAAGATAGCACTAACCACACAGTGGGTGAGACTAGAGGCTGATGAGTATCAGGCCTCATTGAGGTAGAGATGTCTATAGCACATCATGTGTTTTAATGTGCTACTTTATAATGATTCTTCGTTGAAAGTTGCAAAATGATAACCAAGATGTCAAGTTAAGCACAGGCCACCCGGAGCTTTTCAGCCACAGGAACAGCTCCTTCCTTGTCTTCATCTGCACCGTCCAAATGCGGTAAAGTGAGTATAATTTCACAGTGTGGTCTATGCATTCACTGTCAACTCCAAAGCCACATCGTCAAGGTACGAATCACGTCAAATCATCATCATCGTGGATCAAATACGACAGCAAAGGGTGACATTAGTTCAGCCCCTTCTTCAACGTTCCGAAAAGTCAGCAGAAGTTCTACAAAGTCAAAAACTTTGCTGTCATTGGTTACTATTCTGGGGGTTGGAGATCATCTTACTTCCGTACAAGGCTAGTCCCGGTGTTCAATTGGACCCTGGTTTGTTTTTTCCATCAAACTCTCATATACCACAACTTACACCTGCAGGTCGATATCAAGACTCACGTTATCATCGTTTCTATACGGAACCTCAAACGAATGATCCAGCAATAATATTCGAAATGGAGGTGGATTTGGTATCTGACGAAAATGACTACGATAGCTATGACGACACCCAGTTTGACGATGACAACGGTGAAAGAGCTTCTGAATCTGTTCATCCCGATTCAGCTCCTCGATATACGATCCCTGAGCGTGTCATAGGGGCCGTTGAGATTCCCGCTATAGTGGAAAATCCTGACCGAGCAGTCAAGACATTTGGTCGACATCCACATTTGCAACATGTAAGAATTCATCCCATTCAGTCTTACCCTACTAACCATTACAGCTTCTGGATACTGGAAGGAATTCGGTCCCATTCTATATAACACCTGAGGACCCATTCTGCAAGCCTATCATGTCTCACAATGCTCGCAGTCATGATGTGGTTCTCAAGATCACAGTCCCAAAAAGAACAGGACGGAAAAGAAAGCGAGGAACAGATGGACCTTGGGAGGGAGATGTTGAAGTCACCGATGAAGGTCAACCACGCGCAGACGATGGAGTTTCTTGCTACGCTCGATTGGATGATCCCAAGATTGTACGTCGAAAAATGGTGGACAACATTGGCAACTACCATGTTGAAGCTGTAGGGGTGATTCGAAGTACCCATCGCTTCCGAGGACTTCACGACTTTTACTGGGACATGTCCAAGTCCGATTTTGCACAGCGATATGTGAATCAAGTGCTCCCTGGAGATGGTATGTCATACGCTTCGTATTCCTATCAAGGTACTAACAGTCTGCAGTCGACAAGATGAAGGAATTCAAGTTTCTCCCTGGAGTCGACAAAGGTCCCAATGTCGACATCATCCCACCACCCATGTTTACACACATGAGTCTCCCTTTCAACTACCAATATTCACAAAACCCGTACGTACGTGCGACCGAGGACGGCGGCACAATAAACACCACCGCTGTGAAGCAGGTTGGTTACTTTATCGGTGCAGAAGACCCTTCACCGACTGAGCCTCAACTACCACCCGATATGACTGATCCACGAATGGTGGAAATTATGGCTGAGCTTGAAGATGCTTTTGAGGAGCGACCGATCTGGACTCGACGATCCCTTCTCAACCACCTTGGGGGCAAGCTTAAGAACTGGAATGAACTCAAAAAATATCTCAACTACGCGGCCTATCAGTTCAAGGGAGGTCCATGGAGAGATGGAGTGGTTCAATATGGTATCGATCCACGAACGGACCCAAAATATCGAATCTACCAGACACTCATGTTTAAGCTTCCTAAGCAGAAGCGCGCCCAACGTGGCCAAACCTGGAAATCGTTACGCAAGGTCCAAATGGGACCGCTGAAGGAGTTTCTGGAGGAACTTTCGGAGAGCCACGTCTTTGATGGTGATACTTTCCACACTGACGGTAAAGTGTGGCAGGTCTGCGATATCACCGACCCCTTACTCAAGGAGCTATTCGAAAATGCTGCCATACGCCCTGAGTGGGATCCAAGCAGTGGATGGTACCATGGCGGTCTCTGGGCCAAGGTCAAAGCGATCATGAAGACAAAACTTGTGGCCATCCAATTCGATCGACACCTCACGAGAGAAGACTTTGCGATGACACTAGAAACTGGCGATAAAACACCAGTCCGATCAAACCAAGCAACATTTCACCTTCCACTACCAAATCTGCGACTCACGGACGAAGAGCTCACACAACTGCGAGGACGACAGCCAACCAAAAAGAATAAGCATAAGGGCTATAGCGTGCGAGTTCGAGATCCCAATGCTGGACCTAAGAAGGCGGCAGCTGGAGAATCATCGACGGTGGCTGCTTCAGATTTGCAAGAGGAAGAGGCTCGTTTGCTGGAAGAGATGGGATCTGGGAATGAGGATTCCGATGAGGGTGAAGAAGATGAGTCTGGTGATGACGATGATGATGATGGAGATGGGGATATGATACGGGATGAGGATATAGATCCACAAATGTTTGCGTGAACAGTGATATTCCTGCTATAACTGATCAGAGAATACATGTTAGAGCTAGGTGTCGACAGGAGTTTGCCTGTGTGGTATGTAATGACAACTCGTTCATATCTCACTTGTTAATACCGGTGTCAACAAGAGGCATCATCGTTAATAAACAGTATCAAACACGCTTGTATGCGGGCGTCCTTGTCCTGATTGCAACATGCATGTTACCAAGCCGTGCCCCTTTCCTCGAATGTTGGCCTTTGCGGATCTCCTTCACGGACATGTTCACAAAACCTACTAGACAGCTAACTTCCTTTATCAAGCCTTTTTTCTCATTGATGAAAGTAGCGTCTATTTAGGCATCGGAATAATAGGGTGAAGAGAGGATCCGTAAATGTGTGCAACTCCCGATAATAGCCTGCCCACGAATTGCCTGCTCGTCAGGAATCTTGTAGTTATTCACTGTTTGCTTGCTATTGTCCCCCTCTTTTGTTTGCTGCCTATTCATTCACCTAACTTCTAATTTCTTCCACCTTCTGCCACGGCCCGTCGCATTTGCCTGAGTCTCTGTTTTTCTCGGTCCGCCTGTTTGCTTCTGATTTCTCATCTGCATCTTCCCGTTTGTCCCTTCCTCTCACTTCATCACATCTTGTACCACAAACGCCCCTTCCAACTAGGTCTACCTACTTAAAGATGGCTACCTGTATCCCTTGCGGCAAGGTCTTCAAAGACTTCAAAGCTCTCCTCACACACAAGAGAATCATGAGGGATAGCGGTAGCGAACACGTCCACTGCGCCTTCTGCGGTGCGGACTTTAAGTCCAAGGAGGCTGAAGCGATTCACATTCAGCAGGTAAGTTGCCCTTTGGATCTCTCTCCTAAATTTCACTAACTCTCGTCTAGTATCATCCCAAGGAACAGAACCTTTTTTGCTCGGGATGTGGAAAGGGACCCTTTGCTCGTGTTGGTGGCCTTGTGGCGCACATCCAGAAGGAGTGCCCTCGTATCGATAATGAAACCATCGAGAGCCTTCGCGAGAAGAAGATGGAGTTTTCCAACGCCCTTGTTGCTGCTACCAAGGAACCTCTCAAGTCCAACTATGGAGGCTATATGCCCGGTGCCTCTGATGCTGCCTCCAGCACTTGGGGCCTTCAGGAATCTCGCCCCTTTGTCAACGACAAGGATGCATTTCCAGCTCTCGGTGCGGGCATTAGCTCTGCTGGCATTGGTTCTCAGATGCGCAACCAAGCCACTGCCAACAAGGAGAACGTTAAGGAGAATATCAACTCTGGCTCTGGTCTCCAGATGAGCAACAAGGGAAAGGCGAAGGAAAACGACTGGAACCAGGGAAAGAATCTTTTCCCAAATGCCCCTGCAGCTCAGAAACCTACTCAGCAGCAACTCGATGAGGCTACTGCCCCCAACGCCCGAGACGCCTATGGTCTTATGAGCATTCACAATCCCAGTCATCCCAACTTCAACGTTGGCCGCTACGCCTGTCAGTTTACTGGAAAGTACAACTGTCCTGTGACCTCGTGCACCAAGACCTTCAAGTCAGGTCCGGCACTTCTTGGCCATCTCAAATCCGAGGCTCACTCTGAGACCAAGTATCGCTGCCCCTACTGTCTCAATACTTTCAACTCTTTGATTGCCATCGTTCAACATGCTGAGTCCAACGGAATCAAATGCAAGATCCGTGAGATGGACAACTTCCGTCCCTTTATGGACCAATTGCTTGCTGGTTTGGTTGACATCAAGACGAAGAAGAACGATGATGGCACTCTTCAGTATGTGGTCGCCAAGGACTTTGCTCGCCCTGGTCAGCAGAGTGCTCCCACTCCCAAGCGTGAGTACAAGCATGAGGATATCAAGTGGTAAATTGCGTTATCTGAGTGGTTGAGCATGATCTGCTTAAGTGGCATGCACGAGATTCACAGAGTAGAGCCACAAGCTCTAGATGACAAACTGTGGTATCTGGTTATGATATCTGAGCATAGAATTTACATTATCTGCTTTAAAGCGGCATGAATGGCACAAAGAGCAAAGTAACAGACTCTCGATAGGTCTAGATACCTAACTAAATGATTGATGCCATAATTACATACCTTCGTTCGTTGAGACCGCCACAAATGAGTAAATATCGGTGAGGTCTATGCAAGATTGATGCGATGCCAGATATCCTCTTTGATGTAGTCATCAGGGGTCTTCTTGATGTATTTACCAGGGATATTCTTAAGAGCCAGGGGTACAGAACTCAATTTGAGATTACCTACAATGATCGAGGACAGCAAAGAATAATTAGAACATGAGTATCTGATTGAGTACACTTCTTTGTCTCGTACTATTACAATTCCAATCTCATGATAACTGATAATACTCTATGGAAGTAGATATCTTTGACTTACAAATGCATGTTGATTTAATACTGCGTACGCGTATGAGGCGGAGTTCTATATCGAGGCCCCGGAGCGGAGCCACTAATTGATTATAGTGGAACCAATCGGCCCCTGATGACCTAAGCTTCACTTTAATTCATTGACAGCAGTCGTAACTCCCCATTAATTTCTGTACAATTTGCCCAGCTTATTACTTTTATTCCTTTCGCCATAACCGATTAATGATTTTGTGTATTCGACGCTCGGTCTAGCGACGGAATACTCGGTATAGAGACGAACAGACGGCATACGACCTGTGCAACCCCGGCCGATTCATCCACCTGGCCTTTCCCCGATCGACGATACCGATAATACCCCTGTGTTCGCTACGGTCGAATAATGATATGACGAGACGTTTCGAATAGAATATTAGAAGATTTATCGAACGACAGATCTGCGCGGAATTATCTGGGAGATTATTGAATCAACGACACAAGCGAGCGCAATGGCGTCGGCTCGTAGGTGGGCGCGCAAAGCCGAGCGGTGCTGTTGTATCTTTGCGACATACTTCCCCTTGTCGTTTGTATACGGCTTGACATCATGGGCTGTGTGGGTGGTTGTCAATATCGGTAACGTCAGCACGAGGAGCAACTGGATAGGTATGTTGGTCGTTGTGCTTGGACGAATACATACTAACACTCGCAGGTACTGGGTCTTCGATAATAGGTGTTGCTCTCTATCTTATGCTCAACTGGTGCTATACTACCGCTGTCTTTACACCTCCCGGCTCGACGACAAATGATATGGGCTATGGCCTTTTACCGACACAAAACACACCCCAGGGCACATCATTTACAGTTAAAAGCAATGGCGAGTTTCGATTCTGCAAAAAGTGTCAGGCCCGTAAGCCGGATCGCGCTCACCATTGTTCAACATGTCGACGATGCGTTCTCAAGATGGATCACCATTGCCCTTGGCTAGCCACATGTATCGGATTGCGCAACCACAAGGCTTTCCTGCTCTTCCTGATTTATACGTCTCTCTTTTGCTTCTGGTCCTTTGCTGTCAGTGCAAGCTGGGTTTGGTGGGAGGCGCTGGCTGATCAGGAATATGTCGATACTCTTCTGCCAGTCAACTTTATTATGCTGAGCGTCATCAGCGGAATTATCGGACTTGTAGTTGGCGCTTTTACATCATGGCATATTCACTTGGCGAGATGCGGACAGACTACGATTGAGTGCCTCGAAAAGACACGATACCTGTCTCCGCTACGCAAGTCATACAACGCTGCTCACAACCCCTCCAACGACGTACCCGAAGCTGCTCGCAACTTTGTCGACTTTCACGCAAATGCTCTACCTGGAATCACACGACCCGAGGAAGGCGAAGAGCGCCGAGAGATGCCCCGATCATATCCTCCTGACGGTTCCCGCCCTGTTCAAATGTCTTATGCCCAGCGGGAGCGCGAACAACGGCAAAAACGGTATGAGGAGTACCTTGATGAACAAGATTCCGAGAAGCTTCCCAATGTCTTCGATCTTGGCTGGAAGCGCAACCTGCTTCATCTCTTTGGCCCTACCCCCGCATTGTGGTTCTTCCCTGTCTCCAACACTACAGGAGATGGCTGGAATTGGGAAGCAAGCGAAAAGTGGCTCGAGGCTCGTGATAGACTCGCAGCTGAGCGAGAGCAACAGCGAGCTCGTGAGGTCAACGCTGGATGGGGATCACCAGATGATATCCCTGATATCGCCGAACGGCCTACAGGTGCAGGAAAGCATTATTCTCCCGGTCCAAAACTCGCAGGTCCTAAGTCTATGAGCAAGGCTGATCGAGTTCTTGGTCGGGATCCCAACCTTTACGCCGATGCTACACAAAATGTACCTATGCAACGTCTCAGTCCTCGTGGTCGTACATTAGATGATGAGCTAGCAGACCTGGACAGTGATGAAGATGACGGTTTCCTCGACGCAAACAACCCTGACGGAGCAGAAAGTGGAAAACTCAGTCCGAGATTCTCACCTAATCCTCAAGGTCGTGATGACGCTGAAGCCCGCGCTCTTGAAGTCGTTACTAACGGAAACTGGGGTCGTGGTGGTGCAAGCGGTATGCTTCGTAAGGGAAGCTCAACAAGCAGCCCCCTCAGCAGAACACCAAGCAATGTCAGCCGCTCAGGGACACCCAAGTTTCAAGAAGTGACTCCCAAGTTCCAAGATGAGGGTGTCGATTAGAGAGTTGCGTGGTTTATGTTGCAAGCGAATGAAAATGAACGTTAACGTTTCTTATCATGAGATGAGGAGTTTGTTCCGGGTATTCTTTTCTATTTTGTTCGATATTTTTTACATTCTTGGCACAATTTTATGTTTATAATTTCGGACTTGTTGGAATGATGTGTATGAATCCATATGTCCAATACTATCAACTGTGCTTGTATCAATAATATTCACATTCTGTGTCGTTACGGTATATCCACTGACAGACGCTCGCCAAGCGTGACTCGTGTGATTTGTACCAACTGCCGACTTGAGATCGTCCACGTTTACACGATCTACAACCAACACCCCTTGATCATCGCTTACCAGTCCATGTTGCACTCTCGGAGGGTTTTGACCGCCAATCTTACAGCGATGACACCCCAGGGTTCTGCACACTTCCAAGGCCAAGGATTCCCTGTTAGAATGCTGGGTTTACTCCCTCGTGGTCTGGATTCTCGGCGTGTGCCCGCAGCAGAATACCGGGCCAACTTGCAGCTGGAAACTTGTCACTATTGGGCCAAGTGAGATTGTCCACATGTGGAATCTTGTCGGCCTGCTTGATTACTGCGTCACCAAGCGCTTTCTCGGGTTCTAGTCTCGGCAGAAGGGCTTCTATCTCCTTGCAGTACGAGTCTACCCCAATGCTTCTTCGGTACTCGTCCGATCCAAAGTCTGAGAGCACACCGAGTCGGATCAACCGAGCCAATGGATCGATTCGCTCTGCTATACCAGGGGATGTATGCACTGCGATAGCGGTCCAGACTTGATGCGCCTCTGCTTCCGAGTGCCCATGCTTAAGAAGGTGATGTTTTGCGGTGTCAGCAGAGCATATCTCGAAGCGCTGAGGTCCATTGACGGCATCACTGGCGCCAATGTCGTGGAGAACAGCTGCTACGAAGAGGAGACTAATCTGCCCCTCAGACACAAAGGGAGAGTCTTCTTTCTTGGCAATGAACCGAGCCAACAGATAAACCCGCAGAGAGTGGTTCACGATGGGGAGAGGTAGTGATTCTTGAGCGAAACTCAGGGCTGCGAGACAAGCGAGGTTGCTAGGGACCATGTCCTTGTACAGGGCGCTTATGTCTGATGACATAGTGATGATATTCAGAATCGTTGTTTCAAGATAGTTTAAACGATATGGTGATGTTCGACTGTCACAGCGGGGTAATACAACATAGACCGGCTGACAAAGCCAACTTTTCAAAACTACATGTTTATCCTAATTCAGGTATCTGGATGGCCTCATTCCAAGCTAACCTGACCCAACACCCCTCTTCTACAGCACAACCCTATCTTTCAACGGCGCACACCCCCAACCGACGATCGTGTAGATCAGCCCTGGGAAGGGGGGGACCCTGCGGGGAAAAGGACATGAACCTGGAATGAAGACTTGTCAACGTCGCTAATGCTAGTCAAGATGAGATGAACAACCGCCTTCGTCATAGGGGATAGTGTCAGTTTTAGTTGTGGAGGTTAGTGTTGAGTTGTGAAACAGGGGTTTCTAGACGAAGCTATACACGAACCCAAACGAGGCATACAATTCGCTTCACTAATGTTCGTCATAGTTTGAATTGGTTCATTTCTCATTATCCCCCCTTCTGTTCCCCTAAATCTACATGCCTCCCCATTTGCGGGGATGGCCCAGTTGTTTGGTTTGGCGTGAGCCACCGGTATGTGTACAGTTTATCATGATTTCCCTATGCCGATCCCATTGTTCCATGAGGCCTCTTTTCTGCTGTCCACACTCTAAGCTTGGGACGTCATCTCTAGTGACATTGATCACATAGACACTCAAAGAGACAAAGCTTGGCCAAGAATAATATGCTTTCAGCAGATAGAGATGTTTCCCAAGTGATTGGTTTCCCCTGCCTTGTGCCGATCTATAATACGTGAATCCAGTTTCCCAGTAATGCTAGTTCCTGACGCTCCTAAATCACGGCCAAGCGTGGTATATGCAGACTCCTTTTTTTCATTCCGTTCCTGTCCTTGTCCATTGAAGCGGCTACCCATGCCGCGGTAATAATATAAACATAGAATCCCAATAATGACCAACACCATCCACGCTCAAGGGGGTATTTGTCCTTCTTTAAGTGTTTTTTTCATGCGCCATGTTTTCAACAAAGGAAATCGTTGTGTACCAATCGGTACCTTAAAAAGGGTTATTCAAACGCTTCAACCCGTTCTTGAAGGGGAAAAGAAAGAAAGTAAGACAAAGGGTGCTGGTTCCATCATCATCGTCACAGACAACCATCGCGTATGTCGCGCCAGGACCCTCCTGGGATCATGGAAAGATGTGACCAGATAAGAGGATGTGGAAGTCCCGCGCCGTAGATCCTTGTCGATAGACCCGAGTAGACCCAGATCCAGCTTCGTCGAGCTCAGTATCGATGGAATCGAGAAATGAAATGGTAAAATTATATCCAAGAAGGTTGAAGAGATGTTCATACAGATGAGAATGACTCAAAATCAGTAGCTGTCAAAGCTCGTCTTCTCCGAGCTAGACTTTTCGATGGTACTTTTAGGGCTGGTGTTGATGCGGCTAAAGACCTTGCCACCAAGTCGGTTGAGTTTGTTACCGTCTTGAATTCGGCGAGGTGCGTCAATCAACTTCTTTTCGACCGAGTCAACCTTGATCTTGCAAAAGAGCTTAGAGAACAGGTACTGGTCGCCAGCGTGGTTAAGAAGAGGCAGGGTGCGGTATCCCTGCTTGAGGTTGGTGAGTTTAGCGGTGTAGGTGGCAACGGCAGGGCGCTCGTTGTAGCTCTCGCCATCGTTGGAGAGCTTGACCGACCAGCGGACAAAGATCAGGTCGGGGTGCTTAGTGGTGACCTTGAACTTGAACTGCTTGTCGAACATGGGGTTGAAACCGTTCTCCCGGATGACCTCGGTCTGGTACTTGAGGGGCGAGTCATGCTCCATGGCCAGATTGGAGTCGGCCTCCTTCTTGTCGCGCTTGTCGTTGGCGTGGAAGATCTCAACTTCCACGTAGGGGTCCATGGACTTGTTCGCGGGGAGGTTGGCGGGTCGCATAAGCTGCTGGGCGGAGATGACGTCGATGCTGAAAGAGACAACGCTACGCTCCTTCTTGCCCTCGGCAATGTCGGAGTTGTAGGGGAGGACCTGGATGTCTCGGAGTTCGGCGGGCTTGAGAACGTAGCCGGAAGAGTCTTTGCCACCGTCGAACATGGCACGGTTGAGCTGCATTCCAAGGTCAAAAGTCTGCCAGTTAAGGGCGGCCATCTGAACACCGCGTCGCCAGTAGATGAGAGGATCAAAGTTGTTAGAGGTGATGCGAGTGCGATCAGGGTAGACTCGCATCATGTAGCGCATGTTGTGGATATCGAGGGCCATTTTCTGGTCTTTGGCGCGAGAGTGCTTGGCAAAGCTCGACTCCATGAAAGAGAAGATGTGGTTGTACTGCTTGGCGTCGACAGTGTCAAAGCCAGAAAACTTGACTCCAGCGCAGTAGACTCCAAGATCACCAAGAACCTTGACGGTCTTGTTGGGGGTCTTCTTAACTGGCCGTTCACAGGTGCTCTCGTTGTCGCTGGTGCTGCTGCTCAAACCATCCTGGACTCGGCCCTCGGTGATGGTGTTGACTCGAGTCTTGCTGACCAATCGTCGGGATGAGTGGCTTGGTGTGAGCATAGGGCTCTGGGGGAGAGACTGAGAAGGCATCAAAGGAGTACCATCGGGGATGGAGGGGCGCATCATAGGCGAGTTGAGGCTGTTGCCTCGGCGTCGACCACGGAAGTCATTGCCGGGGGCAACAGGCTCCTCCTTGATCTGAGGCTTCTTCACCTTGATGAGAACACGCTCCATAAGCTCAGAGGGGGTGGGAAGCTTGTCGGGGAAAGCCTCCAGGGTCTCTGTAACCAGTCTTGAACCGAAGCACTCCTTGATAATCTCAACCATTGTCGCCTGCTGGGCTGGGCTGCAGTGAACCTCGAGAGAAATCCAGAGGGGAAACTTGGACTTGACGAAAGCGTACTTGTTGATGGTTGTCATGACCTCCTTGAAGCTGATTGAAGTGGTCATGGTGCGGCCGTGGTTAACGTCGGGCTGGCCGTTGTAGCCATCCCAGCAATCAACCTCGACACATCGGCATCCCCGAACAAGCGCTGAGATGTAGCCCTCAACGCTTGACTGACCAGCAACTTGACGGCCCAGAAGATAAGTGTTGTGGGAGCTGGAGATGTAGTACTCATTCATGGGGCGGTCCAACACAATGTTTTGAGGCTCAGGCTGCATCACATCGTTGTCCTCTGAGGTCAAGAAGGCAACAAAAGCGGCTTCGGTCATAATCTCGGCGTTCTCGGGGAGGTCCACTTCGTTGCTTCGGTATCGGCGGCAGAATCGAGAAAACAGCTTCTCCCAGGCAGCACGGTTAGAATCAACATCCTCACCCTGAACATCGCGCAGAAAAGTGAGAAACTCGGACATGGTAAGACCGAACTCGGGGTTCGCAGCAAAGCTTCGGATAATTCGTTGCACGTCGTTACGTTGCTTCATGCGGCGCACAAAGTCCTTGAACTCGCGGAAGTTGAGTTTTTGTCGTCGTCGAGAATCAGATAGATGAAAGTTAACTTCGAGGGTTGCCTGTGAGCTGTAGATGTGAAGGTTCTGGCAGACACGCTTGACGCCAGCAATGTTCATCTCTTCTTGCTCAGGAGATCGAACCTGGTCGCCAAACTCCTTGGCCATTTCGGTTTGCCAGTACTGGGCAACGGCGGGATCGTTGAAAGCCATCAACGATGTCATGAGTTCCTGTCGATATCTCAACATAGCGTCCAAGAATTCCGTCCATAGTGAATGGGTGTTGGGGTTGTCGGTGACGATGTGGAGGAATCTTGTCTTGGAGTTGTCGGTGTAAATAATAGTAAACCAAAGAGGAAAGTAGTAATCCAGTTCATTGGAGAGTCCGTAGTCGTGGATGTATTGCTGAATATCGGTTCCTGTTCGGATTTCCCGGATCTCGTCAACATGAAGAGATTTTTGAGGACGGGTCGTATCCCAAGAGAGCTTGTTTGACTCGGTCTCGTAAACAAGGTTTATCCTCTTTGGGCGACTCTTCTTGGAGACCTTCTTCACTGGGCACCCGTTGCGTAGCTCAGCTGGGAGCACTGGGCCAGCCATAGCTCCAGCACTTCCACTGATTGAGCCATGAGTGCTGTTGGCGGATGATGTGTAGGTGTTGCCGTCAAGGCAAACCATAGAAATAGAGTCCTCAGGAACAAACTCGGGCTCCTCGTCGGTGTCTGTCAGGGCGTTCTCCTGGGGTGCAGTAGCATTGCTGTCGCTACGGCGTCTAAGGATGCTGGGACCAACACTTCCATCACGACTAGCAGGGGCACCTGAAGATGGTCTTCTTCTGCCTGCAAATCGTTGGGCTCGGTTTGAGAATCGACGGATGAGGCCTCCCTTGCTGTTGTTGGCCACTTCGGACATGGCACTGTACCCGAGAGAGTTTGTGCTCGTCTTCCTGGAGAGCACTGATTCGGGTAGCTGGAAGTTGGAAGGGAAGGACTCCTCCTCTCGACCTCGCATGGGCTCAGGCGAGGCCTGGACGGACGAGTATGTGGTTAGAACAGCAGTGTCGGGAGACATGATTGGAGAACCCTGTTGTGAGTTTGAGGTTCCTGATGAAGCACTTATAGCTGACATGGGGATAGGGACTGGTTGTGTTTGTGACGGAAAGGATGTCTGGACCTGACCGAGTTGAGAACGTGTTATTGAGGACATTTCGGATAAGTTGTGAGATGGTAATGATGATTTTGAATCCGAGTCAAAGTTGAAAGACATGGTCGTGCTGAGTGGTGACTACACTATAAGGACAAACAGGTCGCATTCGTAGGTTGCATCGACGTATATAAAAGCTCAGTCAGAATGGGGAGCCATGGTGGAACGTTTGGCCTGGGGGTAACGATAAGACACGCGAATTGCGGGGAAAGATGCTGCGGAAGCCGATCCCTCGTGGAGTAGCTGTCACTCTGGGGTGCAGCCAGTGTCTGCCAAAGGTCCAGGGCAGTGTCGACAGCACGTAATGAATGCAGATGCAGGGACGAGCGAGGTAGCCTGGAGGTGTTGCTGGAGTGGACCACAGTGAGGTTGAACAGGCGGATGACTAGGTATGTCCTGACAAGGCCGATCCGAGGCGTGATGATGTGCCAAGTTCGCAGCAGCGTGGTGAGCTGGCAGAGGGCGGGATATGCAGGTGGCTCCTTTGGGGGTGCCTTGGGGTCGCTGGATCAAGCAAAACAGGGCGTTCCTCGTTGACAGGCAGAGAGCTGCAGCACAGCACAGAGCTACTGGTCCAGGTGATGAATAGAATGACTGAACGTTTGTCGAAACCACAAGGTTGGTAGCTTGAGGTATAGGTTCGCCGGTGTAGGGATGGATGGATGAACGTCAAGTCAACACCAACAACGTCCTGCGCTGGGTTCTTTCGATGCGATAAAACCGAAATATGCCGATTCAACGGGGAAACGGTTAAGAATAAAACGACAAGGCGTAATTCGTAGCGAAGAAAGTCAATTCCGAGAATCCGCGGACCAAAAGTGTAAAACGAAGTCGAGGTTCGAGGTCGAGATTTGGCTGAGTCACCCAAACGTCAACTGAACGCGACAGTTGGTGGAAGGCGCAGGCTGTCGCAAGTTGGTCGACGGAATTCAATTGAGCTAGACTTTGTTTTCGAGTATGCGATGGATCAATCTGAGTAGATTTGAACAAGAAGGGTATTCGTCCGTATCGTGTAGAGCAAAGATTTCTTTGAAGAAGCAAAGCAAAGCAAAGCAGATTGACAGGAAGTGAGAAAGACGAAGAGGTAGGTTTGGTTTGGTTGTCAATGGGAAAGTTGGTGGTGGAGCGGGAGGGGTAGAAAAGATAGTTGGGACGGAAAGGGGGGAGTCTCAGTAGTAATAAGTAACTTGGGGCGGATAGCCAGACAAGTTGAAGGCAGGTTAACCAGAAGGTTAAAAAAAATAGATAGGCAGAGGAGGACTGAGGAGTGCAATTTCGACTTGCAAGGGAGGGAGGTAGAGACCAAAAGTATGATAGCGTACTTTTTTTTTTTGGAGCGGGCGAGACTCTTGTACGATAGAGAAAAAATAAAGAAAGCTAACGTCAAGAGAGCTAGACGCAGAAATGGAAGAAAGTCAAGAGGTGGGCAGAAGAAGAGTCTTGTAGTTATGCGGCGGGTGCGCTGAGCTTGCGCTGTGTTCCATGCGCTGGTGCTCGAGCTGGGCACTTGCTTTTGGGCTGGACTGGGCGTCTTCTTGGGCTGTAAGCCTGTAGCCTGTCCCTGGGGTCGGGAAATTATGGTACAGCAGACCCCCAGCCAAGAAGACCTCAAAGTGAGTCTTTATTTACTGTACTTGACACTTGACACGAGGTGATCTTCTGTCACAGACTCAACCAGTGTAATGCTTGTCTTGTCCAACACTGTAAGGTCCCTTTTTTCTCATCTATGTCTTCAGTCGAGTCACTCAAAAGTGAGCGTCTGTGTGAGCTTCACTAAGCCTTAGTCCTCCTAACAGCCCACTAAGGTCTCAGTCAGTACCGGTGCCTGTGCCCGTGCTTGTCCCTGTAACAGATGTACATACAGTGGTTGGTAGTATCATCAGTAACGACACTACATACACCTCTGGGTACACCTCACTTTACTCGACTCTGATCGCTGTCAATCTCAAGTCAGGAGGAAGCCTGAACGAGGGTGAGGACAGGATAGGCAGCATTGATTGATTGATTGATACTGATCTGACTGGGATTGAAACCCCCAGGACTAGGACTGGACTGCTGTGCTACGCTGCACTGCACTCACAGGCTGAGAACTGCCAGCGATTTGGAGAGAGAGTACGTACCCAAGCCCTTTTTCGAATCATTTTTTTCTTTCCCTCTCAATTTTTACTGTGGACGACAGACAGACCGGGGTGGATACTGGAGAGACTGGGGTAGGTAACAAGGGGGGAGGGGTGTATGATTTTCATCCGTTGCGTTGCAGCTTGATAGAGTGGAGTTACAAATGGATGTTCAAGGTCAAGGGGGAGGCGAATGGTTGGGCCCTGGGCCTGACGGTGTGTGCAGTGCAGTCAAGGTGCAAGTGCAAGCAAGCAAATGCATGTCCTCCTTATGCAGATGCAATTCAACTCTCTAGTTGACGAGAGCTCAGACTTGATTGATACATGCGATACAAGGGAGAGACAGAAACAGAGTTGAGTTGAGTAGATTCTCAACTGTGGACACCAGTCTAATGCACCACGTTAACTCAACTCAATAAATCTTCCTAGTCCGCCAGGTCAAGGTGCACATGACCAAAACCTAATGTCGTTACAGGACAATGTCTCGAATAAGAGATTGACCGACATACCACGCGAGACTATTGTGATATACACAGACAGATACGGTGAACCTCGTCGCCGTTGAGAAACAGGGCGAACGGGCCAACTCACCAGTCAATTGGTAGACAGGGCTTTGAGAAAGGGGGAATAGTCATACCAGTTGATGGACAAGACGGTTACACGGAAACTGAAGACATAACATAGGCCAAGATCTCAACTCGTTGTCGGCGTCAATGTGCCAGGGATAGATCAAGAACTGACCGAATGGGATGCTTGTTTGCCTCTGGTTAGCTTACCCTGTCTTTCTTGATGGTCTAGCCAAGAGATCGAAAGGGCGAGATGCGAAGGGAACAGAGAAACTCGGTGAGAAACCTTCAGACTGTTGGAACATGCCTATGCCTGTGAGAATCTAAATGATACTCTGTTGTTCTGTGTTCTGTATCCATAGTATCAGTATGGGGAACCGGAACGTAGAAAATAACGATGGATCTTGGACCCAATCCTACTCTCCCCTCTGACATCCTTCTCCCCCTGCTGATTTGACAATAGGTGCCAACGTGGAATTCCGGGAACCGTTGTGCTGTAACTTTAGTGCGCCTAACTCTCATTAGCGCTCGGCAGTGGGTTTGGGCTGTTCTGTTCCTTTGTAGGGGCTGAGGCTTTCTGGTTGTCCTCTGCTTCGGGGGTTCGGCCATGAGATGGACACCATGGATTATGGATGGGGGTATAGTGTGGCTCACACCGTTTTCTTTCACTTTCCTTTCTGCCCCCCCTTTTCTGTCCTTTCTGAGGCCCAATTTATGAAGGCTGACAAAAAAACTGACTGCTCCACTGACCGGCTTCTCGTCTATTCGGAGTGCGGCAGTGCGCCGTCCAACACAACGACATCTTGAGTTGCCCTCTGGGCTAACGGCCAACCACTCACAGTGGGGACACGCCATTAGTATCATCATCATAATTCATCATGCTGGCGATTGCGTTTTTGTTGATGCTTCATGCGATGGCCTCGGTAACTCAAAGTTACTTTAGTCTGAACCAACGCATGGTTTGTGATATCGCCATTTCCTTCCGTCAAGTCTAAATGCTCCAGCGCATGAAAGAGTCATGCTGACCAAGGGTATCGTCCCAAGGGAGAGCCGGCTGGCGGACACTTGATATGAGCGCCGCCGGATCCGAGAGGTCTGAGCTGCACACCTTTTTTGCTCCAGGCCGATCAGCTAGAATGAACGACGCGCCGGTGTAAATCCAATTTCTCGGTCATGCCATAACAATCCAAGGTGCAAATCCTCCGTTCCTGACTAACGGATTTGTCTGACCAGGAGATGAAGACGATAGATTTGTCGGGGGATATGACCTGATTATCTCTGATAGACATGTGCAATGAGTCTGTTTCGTCGTAATGTAATTGCTCGATGATGAGCACTCAGATAAGAATGACGAACACCATGTCGACACCGTCTTACCCTCCTTGGCATCGTGACATGCATCCTGTAAGGTTTTATCAGCACAAACAAGTTCTCTTTCAAAGACGACAACGATCGAGCAATCAATGATCACGATACGATTGTGAGAAGCCAGTCCGGATATGGCCAGGGCGGAGAGGGGCAGGGTGGTGAAAAAGTCTATGGTATGGGTTTCGGTTGGGCTATTTTTTGCCCTTCACTTTTTTTTTTTTTTTTTTTAGCTTTGCCTAACAAACAAGCTTGGTGGCCAGTCTCACCCTCAACCAAGTAACCTAGGTTGATGATTTGTTTGTTTGTTGTTTGACAGTTTCGTATTATTGTTGTGTCTTTGTCGGCTCCTTTTTGCCTTCTTGGCACAGACCAGCATTTCTGTTTGTCCCTGAACTGTTTGAGACCCTTTGAGAAGACGGTCACGAGGGGACCTGGCAGGGAGAGGAAGGCAAAGTCAAAGAACACAACAGCAACCACTGGTTCCTCAGCTTACTTGGCCCCAGTAAGTGGACAAAAAAAGCCAGAGAGGACAAGCTCGGCTAGTGACCTGTCGGGCCAAGCCTAGCAATTTTAGGATGATTTGCGAGACCACTGAACCATTCCGGTTCAAGGAGTCATTGACAGTAACTGTGCCGTCCATAGTGGCCGGAACCGCAACCCGCCGCTATTCAAACTTGAAGTCGAAGAAGAAAGAACAATTCCACGACAGGGGAAAGCAAAATCCAACGCCCGCTTAACACGCTATGGTACTCGTTTGCGCGCCTGATTCCGCCTGTCTTTCATGTACCGTCATCTCTCGCTTCGGCACATGGTTAACCATGTGCCCGGTGTCGGTCAGAGCAACAGGGCTACCAATCAATCGCCACGGACACCACAGCGTCTGCGCGACACAGGACAGGATATCTGCGTACGTAGGCGATGACAGCGATTTAACTTTACAGGCCACATGAAAGCCACATGCAAAGTCTCATACATATGGCGCAGGCGCAGGCGCAAAAGTGCCCCAAGGATTTGCAAGGTTGCATTAGGGGCTTGCGACTCTTCAAGACGGCGTGTCCAACTTTCGCAATGCAATGCGCTGTGCCTCAGGCCTTTGTTTGCTGTAGTAGGAATTAGTACTGGTATACGGATTATCATAGTGCGTGCATCGTAGCGTTGCGTTGGCCTGGCCAGCATTTGAGCCTCCTCATGCCATGACCTCAGTCTGACACGATGTGTGGAGTTGTAATGTCCATTTCGACTCCAGTCCAGCCTGACCCGAGCGAAGGGAAATTGGCCCCTTGAAAGGAGCCACTATCAGGAAGCGAAAGATTTGAAACGAGGGTAATGAAGATTTAGATCGACTCAATAGCCGATATTGAAGTCTCAGAATCGGATTGCTTGCTTGATCGTGGATTCATGTGATTAGGTCGAATTTGATTGCCTCAGAATTGAGGAGTTGAAACTCTGATCGTACCTGCCTGCTGTAATTTGCTTGGCAGGAAAGAGCTTGCCGGCCGTTGCCAGATTCAACCTTCCGCTAAAAATATAGGCCTCAGTAGCTGTATCTAGAATTAGACCTTACCTGCAGCACAGCCAGATTGCGCTATCGGCTTTTTCCAAGCATCATAATCCTCCAAGCTCCTCGCATGTTCATGTCAGCATTACATCGCTTGGATTTGAGTTGAAGATAATCTCATCTATCAAGGGACTGACTGCATCCACCACACCAGGGCGGCCGATTAGCTTCTATACAGTGCAGTAACGTGCAGCCTATCTTATAATCAAGGACCAACAGGGAACCCAGGCCAACAACAACTTACAGTACGGACGACAACATCGTTAGCCTTGCCCACAGCCGTATCAAATGTCAACAAAACTCCAGCGCCCACGTACCTCGTACTCTTCAGCTTAGGGCCTCGCCTTAACGTATCCACCGGGACTCTCAACTTACCCTTCCCCGAGAAACCGTCGCTGTTAACCCTGCCCTACCCTCGCTAGAGCTGGCACATCCAAAGTGACCGCCATTATTACTTTCGCCTACCGATACGTGCGACTGCATGGCATATCAGGTCTCAATTCATCAGTGCAGATTGCCACAGCCACGGTACCCAGATACTCGGTTAAGGGGGGGCAGGGTTTACTCGATAGAGCATGCAGCACGGTAAATCCAAACACGATTTGGGTCACCCTCGTTTACAGGGTCGTTCCCAAGAAACCCGACGTTACCCAAACCCGCCAACGATGTCTATCATCTTCACATACAGACTTATCGTTGAGGTGACGTGGCATTATTGCCTTTGCCGGTTATAGTTATCGAAACACTGTGAAGTGCCGCTGAGTGACGATGGCATCGCATTATGACCGATACAAGTCGGAGACTGTACAGCACTTTTGTTGCCGTTAATTATCGGCTCCTTTGTTTTGAGGACAGCATGAATAAAGACACGGAATAGTGACAATCAATGAGAGGCAAAGTCAAGACTCCTATGCCCAGACACGCGATACCAAACTGATCAGTCCGGTCAGTCGCCAGTCAGAGTATCCTGTGGGGATGAAGCCAATCGAAACTTAGTCCCAGGAGACGGGTTACAAAGCGTCATGGGCAGTGATCACAGAGTCTGAGACGTGAGAGGCTGATTGCCCCAGAATACCAGTTCCTGGGCTCAATATGCCTATCCCACATTCCGCCAATTTCTGTGGGACGCCAAGCGAGCTCGCCATATGATTTGACAATTTGTTGATGCTGGACAGAAAGACATCTTGAAACAAACGCCTGGACAACCAACAGCGGAATGAGATCATCATCTCGTCGATCCTTTGGCGCCGACTCCCGCCAATTTTTAGGTCAGGGCCCCCAAGCTCCAGACAGGGGGAACGCGAGGGCCCCGGACAAGCTTGGAACCTGCAGAGGGGGTGTTGATAGTAAAGGTTGTTCCCTGCGGACATTGTCGCTGTGGGGAATTCTCAGCTATCTCGGCCGTAGGTTACGGAGAACACTTGCTGTCCGTACCTGACTGTCCGCTCATCCGTCTTTGACGGACGCCATCCCCCGCTTTCTCGTCAATAGCACACAATGATACGGTCTGCAGCCTTGCCAGGCGTATTTTGAGCTCGGAAATGCTTTGTTTTTGTGTACGCACTCAAATTATCATGACAACAGCGATTACAGCACGGATTACACATTACGCCGCCAACAGCCCTTGTCTGACATGGCCACAGATCACAGTGGCTAAAATGATGACACAGGCCAATGGGTCAATCTTACTTGGGGTTTGTTATCGAGAAACCCTACATCTTGGAACTCCAGAGCGGGGTTCTAGAACAACAAACCACGAAGGGTATTCCATTCGAAATACACCGACATTTCTTTCCAGGTAATTTTACGTGGTCACGAGCTACCCATCCCAGCTGGATCCAAGCGACAAAGGGCCAGCAAAGATGGAAACGCCATATTATCACATGCGGTGTGCCAGTACACGTTCCAATCTGTGTCGTTGATAGGGCACTCTGGCGGCTCGCGCATCTCGAATTGCTTGAGAAGAATGGGTGTCTGAACGGCACCAGTGTCCTGGGCCAGCCATAGCCGCCAAACGAGTTGTGATTCGTTATTAATTCGTTAAAGGCTCGCTTCGTGGCGTGGGGAAGTACAATGACGTCGGTTTTTGGATCTTTGACCAATCGGTTGAGGGATCTATCATTGCGGATGGCCGGCCCCTAAGGGATCTTAAGGGGCATGATTATGAGACATGGGGCCGTCATTTGCTAGCAGCGACTTGAGCCCTGAGCCCCTGGAAGGGACTGAATAATTTTGTCTCGGGAGACAAATTGCAGTATCAGTCAGCCTTGCGATGTGTCAGCGTTCTTCGCATGTGACAGCGTTCAATCGGCCTAATTGTCATGATCAACATGTTGGTCGACTGAGAGTCTATCTGATCAGTCATGGCTTATCGCAAACGGCAGACCGATATCTCAAGTCTCACGAAATCCGTCACTAGCCTTCAACAATAAACTTCTCAACGGGAATATAAGGGTGGCCGGAAAGGTGATATGACGCGATTGCCGGGTGACGTAGGGGAATCTCGTGGCTCGGATAGTGACATTGAAGGACGCGGGGGTACGAGCGGGCTCAATTGCGGACTACAAGCATTGAGGCTTCAGGCATGCATGAGAAGTTATGCAACTTCATTCGCTGTCACTTGTGATGGTATTCGAGGTTCTGACTGAGACTATGGACTCGATCTCCTGACGTGTCTGTTCGATTGCGAATTAGGCCGTGTTCCACCAATTCAACCTCAGATATGTCGCATTGGACTGGTCCTATCAGGAAAATAAAGCTCATGGCTCAATCCGGCGGTACTACAGCCGTCTATAACCCTCGGCTCGCATATCATCTCTGAGGGGCAAGGTTTCGGGTTCTTCGGCCGCGAATGAAACTTCTTTTTGCGATGCTACCCAGTGGTGGTCCCGGCGCATTCGAGATATACGATATCTCTTCGATATCTTCGATATGCTTCTATGAAACTTTTTTTTCAGCTATTCTGCAACCGACATGAATCCCGTATTCAGCTCGTTCTAGCAGTGTCGGTTCCCTCGTGTTATAATTACCCACTGCTACAGATAACGTAGCGATGCCAAGCCCAGGGCCTGCTAAGCGGTCGTGCTGTCCGTCGTATTATACCGTTCTGGGAGTTGGCACGGCCGGTTTACGAGTGGTGAAGGTACGCCGTATTCTTACACTGCACAAAGAATGCCGATTATTCCGTTCCAAGACTTCTGCGACACGCCCTCAATTTCCACCGTTCTATGGGCTGCATACACGTGCGCTTCTTTAAGCAGCACGTCGAAAAAGCATTAACCCCTTTGTGGGATGATAACCAACCACATCAAGCCAAGCATCTATGGTATGCCATAAGCTTCTGTGTCTAGACCTTGAATATTCTCGACCGGTTCCGACCACTGCAGTGACTGCGTCACAATCACCTTGGTCTATCGGCGCAAGGCACGAAATTATGCTCAATCTTACCTTGCATTTCTATCGCGTCATTGCGGCTGGGCACCTGATGTTCTGCAGGATACTTTTGCAATGTTACCACTACGTATAGAGCGACCAGAGGTGGCACAGCGCAAAGCATGTTGTATTGGCTCGCATCAACCCGTCGTGGTATTCAAGCCCACCATGTAAACAACATACAGTATGCGAAGCGATCACCAGCATTCTGCAACTCAGAGTCCAATTATTCGCGTGAGGCGCGTTACGTTTAATTTTTAGCAACGATACATTGATCAACCACACTGCAAGGTGGTGACCGGTCATTTGGTTTATGTCGTCCACGGATACCATATAAGTTGCAACCTATTCGCAGATCGTGGCAGCTATGACCATCAAGTTGGTTAACAAGCCAATCAGTGAGAGAGCCAAATTGAGTTCCTTTCTTTATCCATACGAGCACATCTCGGTGAGAGCCACTATTCGCGGCAAAAAGTAAGGACCGCATTAGTCTTGGTTTAGTTCAACAACACTGGCATCTGAGAATGCCACGCAGAGAGGCTCGTGATGAAATGCGTCAAATCATCCCACGCTTACTGATAAAAAACCACGCGGTGGAATCGATACCACGGGAGTGCCCGCTCATTGCGCGCCTGCCGCTTCAATGCCGCATATGGAATGGGGTTAGGATGTGACAACGTGCATCAGAGCCGCCAATCTGTGATTTGATGCATCCGCTCGGCCTTCCTATTGAGGTGCAGATATTCGGATGTCAACCACCGGCTATTGCAATTGATAACTTGAGGTTGCAGTGAGGTCCCAGTAGAGGCCGCCGGCAAAGTTACGGTATCAGGCAATTGATGCTTGTATCAATCGATGATTCTGGAGCTTACAGCACGCAAGCGAGGTATCTGTTTACCTGTAGCACATCCTGGAAAGCTACCGTCTTGATAACCATGGACAGGGACTCGACGCTCGGGGCACAGGCGATGTATTGAGCTTCTACGATGACTCGAATAGACCCGTATGCCCTTGCTATGCGAGATGAGGTCTGCAGTCTAACTAAAAGATTACCAACATGACCTCGGTGAATTCCTTTTGCAGAGGGGCCTGACAGGGTATAACTGCGCCTTTCATTGAACCAAGCTGATGGGAGACCATTGCCGACAGGGTTAGAATCCGGCACATACAGTATCCTGCTCTGAACATACAGGTCTCAAGAAATAGACAGGTCATCTACAGGACACGGCACCGGCCAGTTCAACGGATCAATCATCCGGTAAACTCATCCGGAAGCTCTCCAAAGGAACAATCAGCAGAGGGCCAGATGGTGACCAATTTCAAGCGGGACACCCCTTTGCTGATACCAACGCTTGGGCCAGCCGTCGCTGCACATCATTGATGTGCAGCAAGGGGTTCTCGCGATTGTCATGGGGAAGTCAGAGGTATATCGAGACCTACCGATAGACCCGGCATTGCTATGACGGCTCAATAACTGTGGTACATTCGCTTCTATAGCAGTATCAAAAAGATAGAATACGACATTCAGCATTGCATTATCGTGACCAATCCCGTTCTGCGGATGTCCTACAACATCAAAGCGTATGTACCGTTGGTTACTAGCGTCCGTGACACTCAACGGACTTGGGATTTTCATGGCCTAACTTAGAGCCTAAATTCAGCACCTTGTTACAGACTGTTTCTCTCTAGCTTCGTCGGCAAAGTGCGTCCAGGGACCTCTTGACTCAGGCCGAATGCGTAATTCGCAGCATCAGGCAATGATGAGCTGCGTTACGTGGCAGAACCTGTGGGATTTGCATCTCAATCAAGCCAGCAGCAGACTACAATACGAATTGAGTACAGAAGTGTCCTTGAAGCTTAAGACTTGACTACTACAGTACCTGAATCAGTGGGGCTCGAAAGCACTGTATCAAGATTCTTGGCAATTTGATTTGAAACGACAATATTATGTGGGCCAAACTCAATTCAACAGTCGTCTCGTTCAGATTGATTACGATTAATACCAGCAAAACATACAATTGTGGAAGACATCTGAGCGTTCGGCGAGTTTAAAGCTGTTGAAACAGATGAAGAACCCAAGGACAGTGGGTGGACATACCTTGCTTCGAACCCTCAGGGACCAAGAACCCCCTAGCTCAATCCTGAGGGTTGTCAGGGTATGGACATGCTGTTCGTTTCGATGCTCAGCCTTCTAGAATCCTTCTTAGGCCCCTGCCTCGAAATCCCTGAAGGCAGTGACTTTGACGTCTATTTTGGCGTTGGGCTGCTGACTGTTAGTGCTTTGGGCGTGGGCAGTGATTAATGTCAGCACCAGTCCAGTGGCTGGGCCAGATCTGTTGGTGCAGATAGTTTGATTGTCTTCATTACACAGGCCCACCCGTCCAAATCCCTTGCCTTGTCGTACAGAGCTATGCGTTGTACAGCCACAGAGCATCATTGACAATGACCAGTCAGCTATTGCATCACCATAAAGGTCGCCACAGAGCACCAATGAGAGAGGCATCGCGAGGTATCATTATGGCGGACTTTTAGCCATATCTGACCCGACATTGTCACAAATCAGACTGTCTGACAGGCTTGGCTGCCTGTCTAGAAGAGCATTGTGCCGCTGTTCCATCACTGGCTGGTTCATGCATGCATGGTGAAGCATGTTGCAATTTGACATATGGTATTTCAACCATCGATATTACATCACATTCGCGGGAATTCAAGGTTAGCACAACCAAGAACATTATGTGCTGGCATACATCTATTACACTATCGAACGCATTTGGAGATAACGTCCCCAGCCTTGTCGATCTGCACAATCTTCTAGGCACGTACGGCACAGCCTATGATATACGCTACTCAGCCGTCTGATCAGCTGGGGATGTGCTGCTGTATGTAGGCTGACGAGTGCAACCTTGGTCCCTTGCGATAATCCAAGGTACCTACTCTTTGTCTCATTTGCTGGACAATTCGAGTAGGTGGTTGCGCTGGCAAAATTCGATGATGGTGTTGCCATATGTAAGCCAGTGGTATATGGTCTTTTATTAAAAGGCTATGTACGGAATCGCTAGTCCTGGCTCGGGCCGGTCCCATGTGTTGTCTTACATAGTGACTGGTCACTTTCCTGGCACATCTGTTGCCCTACTTATGATTATCAGTTCGGCGAGGTCAGTGAGGGCGTTTGCGATGCATGCCCGTTCCTGGAGAGGTGCAGACGGCGCGGGGCGACGGACAAGACAAGATCGGAAGGGCGTCCGGCGCCGTGTCTACGGTATGCATTTTGTGAGAGGGCGACCTCAAGACTCAAGTGCGGTGATATCCAACCTCATGGACAGACATATGCATGTGTTTCGAGTGACCACCAACTCGCTTCTATCACCTACCGTCTTCATCATGAGACCGAACGGTCCAGACAAAGTTCGAGTTGTATCGCCACGGCATCGAGACCAACGAAGATGAGTGGTTATCACAATTCACGGTGGTACTGAGCTCACCTTGTGCGAGGATGAATTGATACCAATACTGTCGGCTGATACTACTTTCTGTTTGTCTGTTTAGAACCAGATGCAGGTCAGTTATCGCCGACATATCTCGGCTATTCGACGTGATCAGTCATGTCTTGTGATGCAATCGAGCACATGTCGTTGGAGTTTTATCAGTGTTTACCTCAGCCTCACCACAGAGAGGTCAGTTCTGACTGTACTGGCATGCCACGTCAACTGTCAAGAGACCGACTATCAGTCATCAACTCTCGAAAACTAGTCGCGCAAGTGTTGGACGGTCCGCCACTAGTCCAGGCCTAACGCCAACCGGAGGCTGATTTACAGTGACAGTCTGGATGTACAAGATTGCACTTGATCGTACAGTATGAGTCGGACAGCACATGTTGAACCCCTATCTACAAACACAACACAACTGCTATACATGAGGATTCGGCACTTGTTTTGATTGACATTGACAACGACAAGGCATGTCGTGATCAGTGCATAAAATTAATCTCCCACAAGCTTACGGATCACTCGCATATTTACGTGGTCACGTTTCACGCGGCGAACAAGACCAGTCAATTTATTTTGAGTTTTTCTTGAGACACGACCAAATCTGCTTGCTTTGAGGAATCGGGCTGAGAGTGATTCGCCTGGTAGGGTTCCCCCTTACTACGGAGTCCTGGGATATGTGAAACGGCGAATTCGGTTCCGAGAGGTTGGTCCTAGTGCGGGGGTGGACCTTGTAGGCACATAACTCCGTTGGGATGACAGCGGATTTACACCTATTTTGGTAGTGGCAGTACATCCTTGAACATGGCATGACTTGGGGGCTAACTACCAAGGACAGAAGCAGACGAGTTACTCACTACAACTTAGCATGGGAATCAATTCATGGATATCCTAGACTCTTACGGGGAGCGCGGAAGTGAAGAACAGCGACATCAAAAGCTATGACCCTACCGGAGGTTCTGGAAACCTTCCGGACAGAGGCAAAAGACCCACGAGTAAGAGCTCAGGCCCCATCTCATCTGTTCTCATGCTGAGACCCTAGAGTGAGTCTGAGGGAGATGGAAGGGGCCTCAACTCATCGGGGGTCCGATTATGAAGTCTCTAGTCCACTAGCTTGACAAGCTAACAAGCATAATCTGAGCCCGACTTGAGATTCTGCCTTGAATCCTTTGGGATCTGTGCGACATTGTTTGGTGTTTTATGCTCCATATCTTCTGGAAGCTGTTTCAATGCTATTCTAAGCTACGTGGACCATCTTGCGTCCTCTGCTTTGTTTTAATCCGCGTATCGCTTGCGGCTGCGGCGAGTATACGATGAATACTAGTATTCATGGGCACACAGACTCTTGCAACATGTTTCATTTCATGCTTGCTGGATCAAATATACGCACAAGCCAATCCATATCGACCAACAAACGAAGGCCAACATAAATGATTCTCTGGGCATGAATTTGTCCGTCTCACGAGAAAACTCTGTTAGACAAACATATGCCTCGTCGGTTGACAATGCGTTGGCACAACACAGCACCTGAAATAGGAATGCGCAATCTCTTGCTGCAAGTTACCGCTGGTCACGTCCGCTTCTCTCCGAGGAAAGTTTGCTGCAGCATCCCGGAATCTGAATTTGACTGGTGAAAAGATATCTGCAGGTGCCTTGGCGTTTTTGTCGTCATACACACCCTCAAGACATGACGTTGCGAAAAAGATCTCGCTGTGAGTTACCGGTGAATCAGCGCAGAATGGTACGATGTAGACTCGACCGGTGTGTGACCTGTGTTATGTGATATGTTGTGTTGAGGGAGGTCATTGTGAGAAGTCATATGTTTGTTGTGAATGAAGTTGAATGAAACTGTTGGGGGTTTCTGATATGTTGTCATGTTCTCATGCCGTGTTGAGTTGTATCTCATGAGACGACATGTAGAGTGAGAAACGATATACCCATTGTTCTTACAGTTTTGAATATGCTCAATTACGAGAGTCGATGTGACTGCACATCTGCGTGTTGAGATGTGGTTGAGAAATAGTATAGGGTAAGCGGATTCAAAGTGGTTGTGAGTATCGAACGCGACTCTGGCAAGTGATTCTATTTAGTAAGGATGCATCAAACTTGTTCAAAGAGCGTTCTGTGAGCATTGTTATTGATCTCTCGGGATTATAAGATTCTGGGTGGATATACGTGAGGTGAAGTAAAGGGTTATGTGTGCGTCGCATCAAGTCAAACGAAACCTCGAAGCGTAGTTGCAATGGTGCTTCAATTCTAAACGGCGTCAATGCTTCTATTAATCCAACTCTTCAAATAAATATCCTTATCGCCTAGCCGCAGGAGCAGGCTTGGACTGAATCTCCCGAATCGTCTCCCTTGTTCTCGGATTCGACTCAAAACTAGCTTCAATAAGGTCGACAACCTCTGAAGCAGAAAAGTAGAGACTCAACTCGCTTTCAAACCATAGATAGCGAACCTCATTAAGGTTGCTTTGAAGAACCTCACTCAAGTACTTCAGACGAAGCCAGCTGGGTGCATACTGAGCTGTTTGAGGAACTTCATCCTCTGTGCTTGGGGTACCTGCCAAAACACTAGGTAAGAAGAGGTCGTCCAGCTCTGTAGCAGTTGCGATGACCTTGGCGATATTGTAGGCCTCATCTTGACCGATTGAAGACATCTCAAGGACATCCGTGATAAGCTTGGTTGCGACAGCTTCAACCAGAGAACCCAGAGCTTGTGTCCAAACTGAACGAGCCAGAATAGATTTCCACACAGAAGCCATTGCGCGGATACGACCCGTAGCCAACTCTACACAAGACTCCATTTCATCTTGCTGCATCAGACTTTGAGCTCCACCAAGGAAATCGCGGAGAATAGTCTTTTGGATGTTCATCTCGTTGGCGTAACTGCGATTGGCAAAGCTCTGGAGGCTCTTGACGTCATTGTCAAGCCGTAGCATATTCCTAGCTCTAGGCGTCAGATCTTCGCGCTTCTTCCAGGCATCAGCAAACTCGGAGAGTCGCTCTGCTAGATACATAGCATCATTGTATAAGAACCTGTTCTGTGTCAGTAGTGTCTTCAACGGGTTCCCGATGCACATACATGTTGCCACCCTCACTCAAGGAGTAGTAGTATGGCGAGATGGCTCTGAACAAGGCCAAGGCAAAAGTTGGCAAACCGAACAGACCAGGCGCTGTAGCTGCAACCGGCGCATATTCGACATCATCCCTCGTCAATGTAGCACCGTCTTCTAGAATAGCTTGAATCAGCTCAAGAACCGGCTCAGGCATTGATGAAACACTGTAGGTTTCTTTCAAAACGAGCTCTCGAGTCTCCCGTTGAGCTTGAGACTTGATCTTTTTTGCGACCGGCTCTGGTTCTTGAACAGTATCTTCGTCACCCCATCCCCAAGCAGCAGCAGCATCATCCTCATCATCCTTTTCGGTAGCTTCTTTCGTGTCTTTGGGTTCAGCGGTGGTATCTTCTTCATCCCATCCCCAAGCATCAGCTCCGTCATCTTCTTCAGCTTTGGTGGAACCTGGTCCCTTTGCAGGTTTTGTCTCCTTAGGTTGCTCGTTATCTTCCTCCCATGCATCACCCCAATCAGCACCCCAATCTGCGGTTTCGGCAGTTGCACCAGCGCCTCCTGGTGTTTTGGTGATTTCTTTTCCTTCCGCGATTGATACCATCTGCTTCTCAACCTTTTCGACCTGTTTGGACTCTCCGATTCCACCGAGTAACTTTGATCGAACAGAGTCGAGAGTAGTCTCTCGGCATTTTCCAAGCCATATTGATGGTGCATTATCAACCCAGTTCTGTAGATCTTCCAAACCGGTGTAATTATACTTAGTGAGCAACTGACAGAACTTTTGAGTCCTCTGGATCATGGCTTGAAAGCTGTCCATATCTTTTAATGATGAGGGCACGGCGGGAGCCAACCACTCGCCTATGAGTCTGGGTATCACGTCGGCCACCATAAAGTTGGCTAATGGCGGAAAGATTTCCTTGGGGATTTTTCGAGAGATCCATGCAAATGCCGTTTCTAAATCAGTAAGCAGAGCGTCGACCGATCTTGATGCTTCGCCGGACAGCTTAAGTATATCCTGATCTTCCTGTATCGAAGAAAAAGTGGCGTTTCTGATGTCCATGCGAGGCGATATAATTGTAGCATCCAAATTTCGCCACAGCTGCTCCATATGCTCATCGATCTCTTTATAGATCTCCAAACCACATGCGACGTCTAAGAGCTCCATCTGGCATTCTCCATGCTCATCTGATATTTGTTAGTAGTGGTGGCACTTCGAGATACAACGTTCTTACCCTTAATCATATTGCGAATGGTAAATTGGCGAGTTTCGATGTCGGCATTAATCAATGTCTTCCAATGCTGATCGAACATCTCACGGACAGTAGAATGGAGCTCGAAACTTCGGAGCTTCAAAAGCTTTATCACCCGGCAAGACTTGCTGACACCGATATCGTTCAAAGCTTTTTCGAATGCTTGGAATAGTTAGCAAGATATTGAGCAAAAGGAATACAAGAACGTACACTTGAGGTGAAGTAGCGAATCATGAATGGAAGGTCTGTGGTAAGCTTCCTTCGCCTCAGCCAACGACTGATTAGCAAACTTGATCTTTTGCAACACATCGTGAAGCTGCTGGCTGTACTGAACTTCTCGGTTCAAGAATTCCGCCTTCTCTTCTGCATCTTGCACAGCTTCGCCAGAGACATCGGGAGCCTCAGATTGTCGTTCGATTTCGTTGGCCATCGCCTTTGAGCGGAAAATATCCTCCTGCAGGGCCTTTGAATTCCGTACCCATGAATCGACATCTTGTTTCGTTTCTTGGTTGATGGTGTGTAGCTCGGCCTGTGAGCGTCGTGAGCATCATATTTGATGGCTATTCGTTCATAACGGAATCATACCTCCAGCCCTTTCTTGGCTTCTGCCAGAGCCTGGATCGCAGGTTGTAGGTCGGTTTCGGAAACAGGAGGGAGTACGGAGATATCGTCGGGGAAGCGGCCTTCGAGAGAGAATGCGACAAGAGCGTCGCTAAGCTTCTGCGGCGCTTCTGTAGTTGCGGCCATCCTGCGGTTCGGGATTCCCTAAGGTTGATAAGGACTATCGTGGAGAGTAGGTCGGTGTTGAAGCTATACGTGTATTGTAGGTGTAGCTTCTCGAGTCGGTGACTTTGACTTGCTTTATGATTTATTGTCACTTGTGCAGAAATAAACCAATTGAATCAAATCTGGAGGCACAAAATCACTATTCGCATGGTTGATGTGAGCTCTACCTAATCATGAGCTGTTGTTGTTTGTCGCAAGTTGCAGGAGCGATCAGCCACAAGCTGGCAAGTTTCCAGTGCCGTCATGACAGCACTGCAGCTTCCCAATTGGATTTACGGATACGCACCTGCCACTTTCCCACAGCGTGGCGTAAATGTTGGTCCAAGCGCTTAGCGGCTGTGTAGCCAATCAATGACAAGCTCAAGCCATCTTTGGGTATTGTTCTTGAAGCCCACCTTCCGATTGTATTGTTCTTATGATCATGAATAGGAAGGAGATTCATATGAAAGGGCCGTGCCTGCCGAGACTGAAAATGTAATAACTGTTTGTTGTGCTGCTTTGAGGTTATACCCGGATGGTTTAGTGGTTAGAGATTAGTGGTTAGAAACATGTGAGACAGAGCTACTATACCGATGATAGGCTTTATCAAAGACAGGTAGTAATCATATTTGTTTGCTTATTGCTTATACTTATAGGACACCTCCCTCTAGTCTTACAACCTCATCTTTTCATACAACATCGTCAAGTTGTTCTTGTTCTATCGTGGCTACTATCACAAGCTATGCTGCCTTAATAGCGGGGTAATTTTCACTTTAGGCCCATCACTGGATTGATTTGGTTGGACCCCTCATCGCGCAGCTCTTCGGGCTTTCTTGCTCTTACTTGCAGCAACCAACGGTAAGGCTCAGCCTTGGATTACCTACCGCAACAATTCTTCGAAGGTAAGTAAAAGTTTCTTTCCGGTCTGACTGCATTGTGTGTCACGTATTTTGTTCTCTTTCTGCCTTATCTGCCTTGTTTCTTCTTCAGTCACTCTTCATGGCGGGGTCTTTTTTCTCTTGGTTGGGTATGACAACTTTATACGAACAAGCATATCAGAGTATCCAGATACTCGTATTCAAGAAGTTTCTTGAAACTATCACTATTGCTTCTCGTCAGATGCTATTCATGCCAAGCTTTCTATAGCTTTAGGCTCTCTTTAATCCGACTCGGGAACAATAAGCCCCTACTTTCTTAGTCGTGATGTCACCCTCACATCGTCCACAATCTCAATATGCTGTTGCTGTGATAATTGCTTTGCTCAGCGTGGCCGCTTATTTGCTCACGTCAAGCTTCCCTCATCAAGTCACAAGTATCGAGTCAGTTTGCCTTTCATCTTGTATTATACTTTCTGTTGCTGTATATGTCAGGCACTGTCATCCCATATCAACCATGAACTTCCACCACAACATGGGCTCTCTTCAGAAACTCATTCAAACTGCTTCTTACTAACTTGTACAGTTCTCTTTGGAGCCTCATAGGCCTCAAACCCTTCAAGATGTCGGCAAAGTCGCATTTCCGCAAGATTCAAAGCTTCAAGACCGACTATGCTCCTTGCACAATCACTCAATATGTTTCAGAACGCAGTGGTATGCAGGTTGTTGTTGCCGACCGAAAGGGCCCCAAGCTCAATGGCTACTTCACCCTAGCCACTGAGATCTTTGATGATTCAGGTGCTCCTCATACTCTTGAGCATCTCGTCTTCATGGGTTCCAAGAGTTACCAGTACAAGGGTCTTCTCGACAAGCTCTCTTCTCGAGCCTACTCTCACACCAACGCCTGGACTGCTACCGATCACACAGCTTACACCCTTGAGACTGCCGGTTGGGATGGTTTCGCCCAGATTCTTCCTGTCTATCTCGAACATGTCATCTTGCCTACCATTACAGATGAAGGTATCGTGACTGAAGTCTGGCACATTGACGGTGAAGGCAACGATGCTGGTGTTGTCTACTCCGAGATGCAAGCTGTTCAGTTCCGCAGTTCTGAGATCATGGACCTCAAGGCTCGTCGTCTCCTTTACCCTGAGAACGTTGGTTTCCGCTATGAAACTGGTGGCATGACTGATGCTCTCCGCGTTCTTACTCCTGAACGTATTCGCCAATTCCACAAGGATATGTACCAACCACGAAACCTGTGTCTGTGTCTTGTCGGAGAAGTCAACCAGGATGAGCTTATCCAGATCCTTGAGCAATTTGAAGAGTCTATCAAGGATGATATTCCTTCCCTTGATACCCCTTTCAAGAGGCAAGCCATTATTAAGCGTGTGATGTACTTCTACTAACTATTTACAGGCCATGGATCGACTCCGCCTCCCCCCCTAAGATCAACGAAACCAAGATCGTGACCGCAGAATTCCCAGAGGAGGATGAGTCAGTCGGAGAGGTCCTTGTTGGCTTCTTCGGTCCCGACTGCATGGATCTTATCAACTCTTCTGCGCTCAACGTTCTTCTTACCTACCTGTGTGGTTCTTCTGTCTCTATTCTAGAGAACGTTATGGTCGAGAAGGAGGAGCTTGCAAGCTCAGTTTCCTACTGGACCGATCCTCGACCCAACAGTGTCATCTGGCTTCAACCTACAGGTGTCGCTACCGAGAAGCTCGAGTTTGTCGAGAAGAGACTCATCGAACTACTCAAAGAAGTCGCCTCCAAGCCTGTGGACATGGACTACATGAGAGAGTGTATTCGCCGTGAAAGACGCCAAGTCAAGTACCACGCTGAAACCTCCGAGTCTTTCTACGCAACCAACATCATCACCGACTACCTTTTCGGTAAGCGTGACGGTTCTACTCTCGCGGATCTGCAGAATCTGGAAGAGTACGATGTTTTGGAGAAGTGGGAGGACCAGCAGTGGCGAGACTTCCTTAGCAAGTGGATGGCTGATGCTCCTCATATCTCTATCCTCGGCAAGCCTTCCAACGAGTTGGCTACCAAGATGAAGAAGGACGAGGAAGCTCGTATCGCCAAGCGCAAGGAAGATTTGGGCGCTGAGGGTCTCGAGAAGCTTGCTAAGCGTCTTGAAGATGCCAAGAAGAAGAACGATGAACCTATTCCTGCCGAGGTTGTTGACCGTTGGAGCGTTCCCGGTACCGATTCCATTCACTTCATTGAGTCGGATACTGCCCGCTCCGGACATGCCCGTTCAATCGGCTTGGGCAGTGGATCCGCCCAAAAGGTCATCGACGGTACGACCCAAGGCAAACTGCCACTGTTCATCCAGTTTGAGGACGTCCCTACCAACTTTGTTCACATTACCATCCACATTGGTACTTCTCAGGTCCCCAATGAGTTGAAGCCGTTGATGCCCATCTTCAGCGACAACTTCTTCAACACACACATCATGCGCGAGGGTAAGCAGGTCGGCTTTGAGCAGGTCGTTATGGAGCTTGAGCGGGATACTATTAGTTATGCCCTCAGCTCCGCCCGCTACCTTGGTGACCCTGACGGTATCATGATTCAGTTCCAGGTCGAGCCTGAGAAGTATGCTGCTGCTGTCGAATGGATTCGCACCATGATGTTCGACTCCATCTTCGACCCTCAGCGTCTCAAGGCTAGTGTTAGCAAGGCTCTCGCTGACATTCCTGAGTCTAAGCGTGACGGTAAGTCTATGGCCAGTGAGGTCAGCGCTGCGTTCCACATGGAGAAATCCTCGTTGGCTGTGGCTAAGCGCGTGCTTGTTCGTGCCGTGTACTTGAAGAGACTTAAGAAGCTTCTCGAGAAGGAACCTGAAAAGGTTGTCGGTTGGTTCAACACTGTCCGCGACTCGCTCTTCACCTTCCAGAACCTGCGTTTCCTTGTCACGGCTAACCTCGCCACTCTGCCTGACCCCTTGACTACATGGGATACACTCTCCAAGTCTCTGACCCCAGCTGAGAAGATGATCGACATTCCCAAGCCTGTCAGCCTTCTCAACGATGAAGGTCGCAACCCTGGCTCGGTTGGCGCAGTCATCGTTCCCATGACTACTCTGGAGAGTTCTTACTCCGTGTCAACAGCCCAAGGCATGGCCTCCTACACTGACCCTCGCCTTGCATCTATCATGGTTGCTATTGGCTACCTTGAAGCTGCTGAAGGCCCTCTTTGGAACGCAGTTCGAGGTGCTGGTTACGCTTATGGTGTCTACTTCTCCAGGGACATCAACTCTGGTATCATTTCGTACAACGTGTACCGATCACCTGACGCCTACAAGGCCATCAAAGCCTCCAAGGAGGCCATCAGCAAGATTGCTGACGGTTCAGTCGAAATTGATCACCACCTTCTTGAGGGTACTATCAGCCAGATCGTCGTCATGTTTGCTGATGAGCAGTCTACCATGCCTAGTGCTGCTCAGCAAAACTTTGTGCAAGGTGTTGTTCGTGGTCTTCCCAGTGATTGGGACAAGGAGGTCCTGCGACGTGTACGAGCTGTCACTATCGACGAAATCAAGACTGCTCTGCGCGAGACTGTCCTACCATGCTTCGAGCCCGGCAAGAGCAACGTTGTTGTCACCGCCGCCAAGATTATGCAAGAGGTTTGTTCCCCCAATCGCTTCTTAACTTTTACTAACTTTCGCAGGGCATGGAGGCTTCCTTCAAGGATATGGGCTACAAGGTTCAGACACATGAGCTCAGCTACTTCCATGATGATTATGGTCTGAAGCCTGAGGATGGTGAGGAGGAAGAGTCGTCCGAGGAAGATGAAGAATTAGAAGGTTCTGAGGGATCATACGATTCTGATGAATCTGATTAGAGTACCGTAAATGGCGCTGAGGTAGACTTGAGTTACTCAAGAGTATATCGGTAGCGATGCCAGAATAGAAGCAATAAAAATCAGTTTGTATTTTACACGAGTCTGGTTCTATCTTGTCTAAGGGTGGCCAATCCTTTCTAGACCTCCAGCTCCATCCCGGCCATTTCTGATTCTAACAATGTTCATTTCAGAATTTAGCAAGAAATATTTAATCTAATGTTGTTCCTGTTAGGTTTACAACTCGTCGCGACCACTGGCCTTGACGACACCCTCCTTCTCAGACTTGTCAGTGACACCCTCAGTGATGGCCTCAGATCCCTTCCAGCCAAGAGCGTTGAGTCGCTCAGACAGATGGGGGTGAGAGAAGTGGTAGCTGGCGTACATCCAGTCGGCATCCATGGTGCTAAGGTTCTGGATCTGAAGCTTGAGGAGAGAGCGGGCAAGCTGCTCGGGGTAACCAAGCTGCTTGGCGAAAGCATCGGCCTGGAACTCGAACTTGCGGCTGACAATGTGCATAAGGAGGTTGATGACGAGATCCATGGGGGCGAGAGCATCAGAGAAGAGGATGAATCCGACAATGATGGGGTGCTCCTTGAGGAAACCGAAAGAAGAGTACAGAGAGTGGTTGTTGATGAAGACAGAGAAGAGAAGGAAGATGTAGAATGAGTGAGCCTAGAATTGTTAGTGCATGCTTGACTGATTGAGTTGATCTGCTTACCTGAGAGATACCAAAGAGACTGGTGGTGTGGCCGAGCTTCCAGTGACCCAACTCGTGGGCAAGAACAGCAACAACCTCATCGGGCTCGCTCTTCTCAATCAGAGTATCGTAGATGACAATGTGCTTCTTCCAGGGGAGACCAAAGAAATAGGCGTTGGAGTGGGCGCTTCGCTTGCTTCCATCAATGACGTAGAGCTCGTGCAGGGGGAACTTGAGGCTGGCGGCGAGAGCTTCAACCTTGGTCTTGAGTTCACCATCCTCAAGAGGAGACAGCTTGTTGAACAGAGGAAGGATAGCAACCGGGTAGATGGTGATCATGAAAACCTGGAGAGCAATGACAAAGAGCCACAGGTAGTAGAAGAACGAGTTACCAGTCTTCTGGATGATCTTGAGGAAACCAGCGAGGAAAGGAGGCGCGAGGACAAAGGTGAGAGCCTGAGTCTTGATGATATCGGTGACAAAGAGCTTAGGCGTCTGCTTGTTGAACCCGAATTTCTCTTCAAGAACAAAAGTCTGGTAGATCGAAGAAGGAAGACGAAGAAGCGAGCTGATGACGGTAAAAGTCAAGACGAAGACGATAGTATGGCTGATCTCGCCGGTGAAGCGCGCAGGAGCCCATTTCAGAAGAAGATCACCAGTCCAGGACCAGAGCTTGGGGAGGACATCGAAGTGCATAAAGGCGAGATTTTGAACCTGAGAGTAGAGACCGTTGATGATTTCGAACTTTGCCTTGGCGCGGCCGTAGGCCTGCGACTTGTCAAAGACTTCCTGGGAGACTTCCTTGGAGAGGACGGTGGGGGGCTTGGTTTTCTGGAGGACGCGGTATTGACGGGCTGTGAGGAAGGTTTCGAAGAGGTATTGGCCGACTGAGAAGCCCATGATGAGCTTCTTCCATGGGAAGAGCGGGCGATCGAGGAAGCGCGCGAGGCGCTGTAAAAGTTAGTATCCATTGCCATCAGAGCAGAGAAAATGGTGCGAATTGTATGCGCAAGATCAACTTACCTGAAGGAAATCCATGGTTGCGGTGTTGTTGATGAACCGTATACCTTGGATGTAGTTGTAAGATAGAAGCTATAGGCCCCCGTTACGCGGCTTATCAAAGTGGGATGCGATCTGGCCTAACGCACGCCGGGGGATATTTCCCGATATCCCGATAGGATGCAACACCAAACACTAAATTATGTAGGTAGCACAATAAATCGCAAAGTGATACTGATTGCTATACCTCAATTGACAATCGTGTGACATTGACAATCGTGTCTTTAATCTAGTGATTCACTGCCTTTACACATGTCTCACATTGCACATGGCTTCAAGTAGAGCGAGGACGTCCAAGTTGAATAATGCCAAGCTACGACAATACTTCTTACATGCAACAGCAAAACGAAACAAAAGCATCTCTAACAAGAAACCCAACCGAATAGCCAACTACTCGATCTTTTGTGCTTCGAAATACGCAACCATGGCTTCACGGAGTCGATCGCGCTGCCTAACTGACTTGAACTTTATGTAGTCGGCCATCAAGGTCAGATCATCGTCTTCTGTGTCATCCGCTGGCTGAGTTGTGGCTACAGCTTGAGTTTCCTTCTGAGTGGCCTCCTAGTGCCCATTTGTCGTGGCCGAGGTCACCGGCTGAGGAGGACGCTCTGGTCCGTATGCTACTGGCGTTCCTTGCTCGTTGCCTTGGGTTTCCTCCTCTGTATCGTCGTCGAACTCGCTAAGCTCTTCTTCGCCATCGTCGGAGTAATCGCTTTCGTCACCCTCGTGTCCTCCATGGCTATCCGAGTAACCGCTCTCAACAGTATTGGCCATGCCGGATGGCACCTTGCGGCCTTGTTGTTGCATCTGTTGGATGATGCTCCTAAGTTTCTCGGTCTTTTGTTCAGCGGTTTCCGTCTTCTTCTTCCAATCCTGCCGTTCTTCGGCCATACGGATGATGTTGGCGGCTGTTGCTTCCTTTTGGCGCTTCAACGCCTCATTCTCCTTCTCTAATCGCTTGCCTTTCTTAGACATGTCCTCCATTTCCTTACGAAACGATAGAAACAGATCGTTGCTGTTGTTTAGGGTATCCTCTACCTGCTGTGCCATTAGTCAACAGACCGAACTGTCTTGATCATGTCCACTCACCTGCTTGAACTTATCAACATAGACATTGAGCTGATTTCGAAGTTCAGTTTCTGTCTTGGTGAAAGCTTGAACTTGCGCCTGAAGATGTCGAGCTTTAGTCGACTCTGCTTCGGCGTTCTTCTTTTCTCGTTCGTATCGCGCCATATGGTACTGAACTTCCAATTCTTTGGTTCGCATTAGCGAGTGGAAATGTAGCTCCCGTAACTCATATTGTTCGATGAAGGACTTGAAGCGGACTCGGAAACTGTTAAAGTTAGTATACAGACTTTCAAGTAGATGGTGATGCCTACAGTTCGTCAACCTCCATATCCACCACTTGTTTCTTTGGCGTATCTTTTTCTTCCTGATATCCTTCCAATTTCGATAGTAGAGTAGCGTACTTCTCGTCCCAGTGAGTATTGTTACGCTTTTGGGTTGTCTGAAGTTCCTTGTTCTCGTTCTGGCCAAGTTAGCCAGTATACCTTGCGAATAAAGCTCCAACAAACCTTCATCTTATTGTTATCTCGTTGCAGTTCTCGACAAAGTTTCTCCAGCTTTTCCTTCAAGCCAACAGTCTTGCTAAGTTCGTTTCGACTTGCATCTCGCTCCTTCTGTAAATTATCTCCACGTCGCTTATTCTTGAGATTCTCACGTTCCAGGCGTCGCATGTCGGCCAGGAGCTGGCTAGACTTTTGGGTAAGGTGATCGATCTTTTGCATGTTGTCCATCTTAGAGACTTGTTGAAGAAGATCTCGGTTCGCCTTCTTCACTTCACGTTCTGTAGCGTCCACGTATCAGCATTATCGTTCCTGTCGCCTGGGGGTCGCCGCTGGTAGACAACAAGGTCAGACGCACCAATCTCCAACTCTTGATCCTTCTCCCCCGCAGCATCCTGCTCCAGCTGCGATATACGCGCATGGAGCAGGCGCGAAGCCTCGTCATTGGGCATGTTTTTCTTTCCTTTAGGTTTTTTGGCTGATGCTGGTGGATGAGCGTGACCGTGGTGCCCGTTGGTGAGATGCTCGTCCAACTGGCCAGTAGGCATCGCCAACTGAGCAGTGAGAGGCCAAGGCAACGGACGACAATCGTTCAGGCGGGGGTCACGAGGTAAGGATGAGCCGGGGGCATCGAAGCGGGATGAACGTCGTTATTCGCAGGTGGAGGCACTGTCACCGGGTTCGGGAGGGGTCGAAATCGTAATGATGGTCTAACAGTAAAGCAAAGAAATGTTCGATATCGGCTGCGGTACGAGCGGATGCTGTTAGTTGGGCTCACGCAAGAATTGTCCACCATGCAATACACTTGCAGCGCAGGCACGTTGAGCGGTTGAGGAGGCAATATCTTCGTACCTCGATTGGCTTTGGGTACAGTGGAATAGCAATGTGTATCAATGCTGAGCAACGACGACGGTGCGACCTATGGTAGATCTAAAGGCGCACAGCGTAGAAGCCAGGGCTTGTTGGTCATCGAAGAATGCTGTTCGCTAAGATGTGACAGGATGGAGGGCTCATTGAGGCTTGGAGCATGGATAGGTTTTGCCATGGGCCATTTGGTGCTTGGTCGAAGATGATAATACGCTAACAAATCTACACTAGACTTTCCGCTGCGTCTGATAGCACATCAACTGTGACTATTATGGTTTTAGGGGCCTTCACTATTTCGCAGTGGTCTTTCACTGAGGGTGCCACTGGAGCACCCACAATTACGGCATGAGCCTTGGCAACTGACGTGGGCTGGACCGGGCCTTCCTTGAAGGTAGCGCTGGGGTTACAAAGCAGACCCTTCCACTTTTCTCGGGTCATTACGTGCAGCAAAATCTCCGTCGCTTCTTTGACGACATTACTCATCTCCTTTATATAAAGTTCTGGATTCCACGAATTGTACACTATTTCTTCAGAGTTTATTGTATTATTATTTTTGTTTTCTTTCTTAATTCTTACAAGCTACAATGCTTCGCAACGCCGCCGCCGGCGCTCGCAAGGCAGTGACGGAGCTGTCACAGTTCCCAAAGCCTGGAGAGAAGCTCCATGGCTTCACCCTTGTTCGATCCAAGCATGTTCCAGAGCTTGAGTTGACGGCTCTACACCTTCAACACGACAAGACGGGCGCCGATTATCTCCATATTGCTCGCGACGATAGCAACAATGTCTTCTCGATCGGCTTCAAGACGAATCCTCCGGATGATACCGGTATTCCTCATATTCTCGAGCACACGACTCTGTGCGGTAGCGAAAAGTACGAGCGCCTTTTCGTATAAACACGTAAACACTGGAAACTGACCGGTGCAGATATCCCATTCGCGACCCCTTCTTTAAGATGCTGCCGAGAACGCTATCGAACTTCATGAACGCCTTTACAGCTTCGGACCATACTTTCTATCCTTTCGCGACAACTAACGCGCAAGATTTCAAGAACCTTATGTCCGTGTACCTCGATTCGACGTTGCACCCTCTGCTCAAGAAGTCCGATTTTACCCAGGAGGGTTGGAGAATTGGTCCCGAGAACCCTCTGGCTGAGGATGAGGCGAGCAAGAAGCTGGTATTCAAGGGTGTGGTTTACAACGAGATGAAGGGTCAAATGTCGGATGCTGGATACCTGTACTACATTCGATTCCACGATCACATCTTCCCCGATATCAACAACTCGGGTGGCGACCCCCAGAAAATCACCGATCTCACGTATGAGCAACTGCAAAAGTTCCACGCCGAACACTACCATCCCAGCAACGCCAAGGTCTTCACTTACGGTGACATGCCTTTGACCGATCACCTGAAGCAGGTCGATGCACAGCTCCAGGCTTTCGAGAAGATCCGAGGTGACAAGCAGATTCACGAGCCCGTCACGCTTAGCGGCCCCAAGGAAGTTACACTCTACGGCCCTCTTGACCCTCTTGTCGACCCTGATCGCCAGTACAAGACTTCCGTTTCATGGATTATGGGCGACACTACCGATGTTCTCGAATCTTTCTCTCTGGCCCTTCTTTCCACCCTTCTGATGGACGGTTATGGTTCTCCTCTGTACCGTGGTCTTATTGAGGCTGGCATGGGAGCTGATTGGAGCCCTAACGCCGGTTATGACAGCTCTGCTAAGAAGGGAATCTTTTCTATTGGTCTGACCGGTGTCCAGGAGGCGGATGTGCCCAAGCTTAAGGAGAAGGTCCAGCAGATTCTGCGAGATGCTCGTGACAAGGGATTCGACAAGACCAAGATTGACGGCTCGCTGCACCAATTGGAGTTGTCACTCAAGCACAAGACTGCCAACTTCGGTTTCTCCATGCTGAACCGCCTCAAGCCAAAGTGGTTCAACGGTGTGGATCCTTTCGACTCACTGGCCTGGAACGATACCATCAATGGCTTCCAAGCTAAGATGGCTGAGGGCAACTACCTGGAGAGCCTCATTGACAAGTACCTCCTCAACGACAACACCTTGACTTTCACCATGGCCCCTTCAACAACCTACGGCGAGGATTTGGCCAAGGAGGAACAGGAGAGATTGTCAAGCAGAATTCAGGCGGCGATCAAGGAGGCTGGAAGTGAGGAGAAGGCGCGAAAGCACTTTGAGAAGCAAGAGGCGGATTTGTTGGTTGAGCAGAACAAGACTAACACCGAAGATCTTGGATGCTTGCCAACTGTCCATGTCAAGGATATTCCTCGAAGCAAGGAGCCTGTTGTTGTTCGAGATGAGAATGCCAACGGAACCAAGATTCAATGGCACGAGGCTCCCACCAATGGCCTGACATACTTCCGTGCTATCAACACGCTAGAGAATTTGCCAGATGAGCTTCGTGAGTTGGTCCCCTTGTTCACTGACAGCATCATGCGACTTGGTACCAAGGATTTGAACATGGAGCAGCTTGAGGACTTGATCAAACTCAAGACTGGTGGTGTTTCCGTAGGATACCACTGTACACCATCTCCTACCGATTTCCACGCTGCTAGCGAAGGTATTATCTTCACTGGAATGGCATTGGATCACAACGTCCCTGTCATGTTTGATATCATTCAGAAGCTTGTTCTGGGTACCGACTTTGACAGCCCCGAGGCAGCCCTTCGAATTCGTCAACTTCTCCAGGCTTCTGCTGATGGTGTTGTCAACGATATTGCTTCTACTGGACACCGATTTGCCATGGGAAGCGCAGAGTCTGGCCTCACTCGATCTGCTTGGTTGCGACAGCAGGTATCTGGTCTTTCTCAAGTGCAGCTGATTACTTCTCTGGCCAGCCGCCCTGAGACTGACAGGCTTGAAGATGTGATCTCCAAGCTGAAGCAGATCCAGAACCTTGCACTTGCTGGTGGTAACCTTCGCACTGCCATCACTTGTGGTTCCGAGAGTGTTGCGGCGAACGGTGCTTCTCTCCAAAACTTTGTGAGCAACCTGTCTCGCGATCCTTTGAACTTGAAGAACCCCTCGCCCCGACAGCTTCCCAAGGACAGCAAGACCTTTTACCCTCTGCCTTACCAAGTCTACTACGGTGGATTGGCAGTACCCACCACCTCCTACACATCAGCGGAGGGTGCACCACTTCAGATTCTGTCACAGCTTCTGACACACAAGCACCTTCATCACGAGATCCGTGAAAAGGGTGGCGCATACGGTGGCGGTGCTTACTCTCGAGCCCTGGATGGTCTTTTTGGCTTTTACTCTTACCGAGACCCCAACCCTCAGAACACTTTGAGCATTATGCGCAATGCTGGCCAGTGGGCTGTTGATAAGAAGTGGTCGGACCGTGATTTGGAGGAGGCCAAGATTTCTGTTTTCCAAGGAGTTGATGCGCCCAAGTCTGTGAACCAGGAGGGCATGGGTCGTTTCCTCTCAGGTATTACCGAAGAGATGAAGCAGAAGAAGCGTGAGCAGCTTCTAGATGTTACCAAGGATCAGGTTCAGGAGGTTGCTCAACGCTACCTTGTCGATGGACTGACCAAGGGTGAAAGCCGAGTTGCTTTCCTCGGAGAGAAGCAGTCATGGGTTGACAGCGAGTGGAAGCTCCGCGAGATGAACATCAAGGGCGGCGAGTAAGGGTTTATGATTTAACGACAGCACTAGAGTTGGAAGCGGCAGCGTGCTAAAAGGTTGGATAGAGCAGCTCCAGCTGTATGAGAACATGTACGAGTACGATGAAGTGTAGACTACACAGATGAACAAAGCATAAATGACTCTCCTCACGTTGCCTTGCAGCGGAAACTTACATCCTCTAAATACGAGGATTTTGATCTCTCATTACGCGTTCAGATACGATACATCTTTTTGCCTATTCGATGGCATAAAGATCACAGAGCAACGCAAGAACAGATACAGCCTCTTTCCTTTTTGTTTGTTTATTTTGATTTTTGGAGACTACTTTCTGCTCTTGATTTGCTATAGGACTCGCGGCTGCGGAGCGAAAGCACCAAGCACGATGGTTTTATGATTGGCATTGATGGAGTAGATGTAGACGATAAGAGTCGGATGGACTGAAATGGAGAGATGGTAGCTCGCTCTCTCAGAGCCGGAGTCCTTGAGCGATGGATTTACTGGACTAAAGAGCAGAGTACATGTATACAAAGGTGTAGTATTTTTGATAGAAAGTGAGTGTCGAAAATAAACAACCTTTAAATTATGTCTCGGCATATTTGTCCGTTTTGACCAGTCATGAAAAGCACAGGGTATACGACGGACACAAGCCGATTCGTCGAATAGTTACGACAAAGAGGCATTAAACGTTACAGAATGCTGGTTTATTTACTGGGGAACATGACGATGTACAAGTCCTTGGGCTATCCATGATAATAACCAGGGGGTATCTGATGGTGCCTGACCGCGTAAGGCTTGAGCTTATTCCCTAGTGGGCGTCTGTTTTTGTCAACTGAGGGAATTATCGGGTCGTCTGGTCTTAGCTTTTGCTAAATAACTTGAATATGGTATTCTGACAAGTGATATGACGCCTCCATTACCGTCGGTGACTCTGTCGGTCTGCTTTTCTCTCTGCATGGAATTGCAAAAACCGGTGCCGGGGTCTGGTCTCATTTTTCCTTCTTTTTGAGTTCCCGAGACATTGGAAAAGTGCGCGCCACAAATGACTTGCCCAATGGGATACTGTGCCGTTCTTCTTGGGGTTTGAGGTGCTATTCGGATTGGTTTAGCGCGGGGTTTTGGACAGCTAGAATCGAGATGTTCTATGGTTCATCACCGCCAATTTAGAGGTAGGGATCGGATTGGTGGTGTTTTTTACGAGGTCACCTCATGCCGCATGTTATTGTTTACAGTACAAAGTACTGGAACAATGTTATACAATGGAACTCACTATAATTGTATAGAGACAGAAGTAGAGTACTGATAATCAGGCACCGTCTCCTCTCCCGTCTAAGCCATTTATACCCCTGCAAGCAAAGCCCCTCTTGTAAACGTCACAGTGGAGGGCAAAAATTTCTCTCACCTCCCCGTCCAAAACAGAACCGAACGACCTAGACTTGGATTTGGACTTGGACTGCGCATTCTTTTGCAGTAGAACCTCCACATTTCTTGCCCCCTGCCGAACCAACCACTGGAAATAGAATCAGCACAGACTGTGACTGGACTGGGCTTGGAAAAACAACCTCCATCTTTTCTGTCTTGGGTCAAGACCATATAAAAAGGACTTTCGTCTCCCCCGTCTTTTTCCTCTTTTCTTCCCTTGCTCCCCCGACTTTTCTGTCAAGCATCTTGTCAACGTTAACTCTATATCTTTAACGACACCGTTGGTATCAACCCGTTGATACCATTCAAAACCGTTTGAGCAACTGTTCTCAGTAGCTCTACCTTCAACCAAAACTCGACCCGCCTTTGGTCTCAAAAAGGCACCATCTTCAACACGGCTCCTCCGGCCGTGAGCTTCGTCAGTGACAAAGATTTCAGCCTCTGCAAGCCTTCCCACATCATCAACGCGATCCCCCCTCCCGTCGCTATTGCTGCTCGACGATAAGCTCCTCGATCTCTCCGTCTTGCAACATCCAAGACCCGACTATACTCCCCCGTCGTTCTTCGACACCCGTCAGCTGCCGCATAGGAGGTACTTGAAGGTTCTTCCTCTCGCCGAGGAAGAGTCGAGGAGGCCTCGCCAAATCACCGAGGGAAACGTTTGCTACCGTTCCCGACCACCTTAACACCCATTCCGAATCTTCGGTTAATCACTTTCTCTTGTCTTTCACGACATCAATTCAACTGAACGTCCCCGGACTCAATCCCTCGTCAATTCCCTCAACAAACCCCAGAAACGTTTGGGATATGGTTATGGCAACGGCTGTCCTCGACACTTACAACCACAATGTCAATCATCCTCATATCGCATTAAAGAAACCCCTACTTCAGGAACCTCTTGTGCAACATGACTTGATTACCCCCAAGCAACTCATCGGTCAGGCTCTCCACCAGCGTGTGGAGGCCATTGACCATGAGATGTGTGAGCCTGGTGATGAAGATACTTTCTTCGTTGCCGACCTCGGCGAGGTCTACCGCCAGCATCTCCGCTGGAAGAAGAATCTCCCTCGGGTCAGGCCTTTCTATGGTAAGCAACCACGTTTCTGTGTAACACATTGTTTCACAAACACTAACACATACACCAGCCGTCAAGTGCAACCCCGATCCTCAGATCATCAAGCTTCTATCTGAGCTCGGCACCGGCTTCGATTGCGCCTCCAAGACCGAGATCGAGCAGGTTCTGTCTTCAGGCCTCAGCCCCGACCGCATCATCTACGCCCAACCCTGCAAGACCAACTCGTACGTCCGATACGTCAAGTCTGTGGGCGTCAAGCAGATGACCTTTGACAATGCCGATGAGCTCTACAAGATCGCCAAGCTCTACCCAGGAGCCGAGCTCTTCCTCCGCATCATGACCGACGACAGCGAGTCTCTTTGCCGCTTCAGCATGAAGTTTGGCGCTGCCATGGACACCACCGAGGCTCTTCTTGCTCTCGCCAAGGACCTTGGTCTCAACGTTGTCGGCGTCAGCTTCCACGTTGGCTCTGGTGCCTCCGACCCTCTCGCCTTCTTCAAGGCCGTTCGCGACGCCCACACCGTTTTCCAGCAGGCCCGCGACTTTGGTTTTGCCATGCGCACCCTTGACGTTGGTGGTGGTTTCTGCGGCGACACTTTTGAGGCTATGGCCACTGTCCTCCGTGGCGCTCTTGACGAATTCTTCCCACCTCACAGTGGAGTCGAAATCATCGCCGAGCCCGGTCGTTACTATGTTGCCACGGCTTTCACCATCGCCTGCAACATCATCGCTCGCCGCACCGTTGAGGACCCCACTCTCGATGGCAAGGGATACATGCTGTACGTCAACGATGGTGTCTACGGAAACTTCTCGAACATCATGTTCGATCACCAGCAGCCTACCGCAAAGGTCCTTCGCGCTTCCGGCAAGACTCTTTTCGAGACCGCCGCCGCTGAGCCTACTCCTGTAGGTGAAGGCTTCGAGTACTCCATCTGGGGTCCTACCTGTGACGGTATCGATCGCATCACCGACAGCACCCGTTTCGACCCCATTCTCGATGTTGGTGACTGGCTTTACTTTGAGGATATGGGCGCTTATACAAAGTGCTCTGCCACTCAGTTCAATGGCTTCTCCAACGCTCACGATGTTATCTACGTCTGCAGCGAGCCTGGTGCCAAGGCCCTTCTTGGCCTGTGATCTTGGTTAGATCATGCTAGACCAGTTGGCTAACTGAAAATGTTTCTTTCGTTTTCTCTTTGGAGAATCTTTTGTCATATGATTTGAGATCCAGTAGAATGGATGACGATTACAGCATACTGTTCAGATGAGAGCATAGAAAAGACAGAAAAGAAGTAGATAGACTCGTTAGATAACTTAATCTTAATAAAGTCTGTCTTGGAAGTTGTTTGTAATCGCCTTATATGTGCTTGTTCTCAGCTTGTCCTGCTTCAACAATGACTCACGACAAATGCATTTTCTCAGGGTATTATTTATTTATTGCTCAATTGCACATATACATACATTCCTGAGAACACCAAAATCAACCATGTATCATAACGCAGCCTGTTGTGCTAGCGCCTAACTCCTTGCTCCGTATCCGATCCCAGTGGCTAAGGGGCCACATAATGTACAGCACCTCTGCCCATGTGTGGGTGGGACTAATCACGAGTCAAAACAATAGATGCTGTTGCAGACATCTTGGTACCAAAATGTACAGATAGAACATGTTCTAAGAACCGCGGAAAAGGAACTGCATGTCCTCTGGGGTGAGGGACTCCATAGCCTTATCATCGGCGTTGACAGTGGAGTGGATCATGTTGGTCTTCTTCTCCTGAATCAGCACCATTCGGCTTTCGACCGAATCTTCGATGCAGAGACGAGTGATTGTGCAGGGTCGAGTCTGTCCGATACGATGGCATCGATCGGCAGATTGCCATTCTGCAGCTGGGTTCCACCATCTATAGCTGTTAGTAAAGATCAATCAATGGAAGGAATTGGTGAACTTACGGATCAACGATGAAAACTCGAGAGGCTTCGGTCAAGTTCAGAGCTACACCACCTGCCTTGAGCGAAACGAGGAAACATTCAACATCCACGTTGTTCATGAAATGCTCAATAGAAGCTTGTCGCTGAGCAGGAGTCATGCTACCGTCAAGCATCACTGTAGTGATACCAGCTCGACGGAGACGCCACTCAATGAGTTGCAACATAGTGGTGAACTGGGAGAAGATGATCGACTTGTGCGAGGCATTGTCAGAACGGAGCTTGTGCAGCTCGTGAACAAGGAGTTCGATCTTGGACGATGAGGTCCAGTTCTCCATCTTGATTCGGTTGATGATAGAGTTCTTCTTGACAAGATTCTCGTCCTGTTCAATCTCTGGCTGTTCGAGATCAATCGAAAGAGGAATGTGACAACGAGGGCAGTCAGGCTCATCAGTTGAGCGGACGTAGCTACCGACACAAGCTCGGCAGAAGTCGTGCTTACACCTACTACGCACGGTATCTTCGGCTGGCTCGTCGCAAATACAGCATACAAGGACGTTCTGTCCTCCCTCGGCATTCTTCTTCAAGAGCAAATCGGGGTGGTCAGCAACTTGTCGCATCTGCATGATGAGACCAAAAATGTTGGCATAGTTGTTGAGGAGAACACCCTGTGCGACGTATGTATCAAATTTACGCTGGCCGTTGGTCATGATACTGTTGGCAAAGTCGTTCTCGACCTCTCCGAAAAACTGACGGTCGACGTAGATTTCCTTGACAGGAAGCTCCATAGAGTTGGTATGGTCCTTCTTCAGACGACGGAGCATGATACGGTCAGTCATCAATCGAAGGTTCTTGAAAGCCTCGGATCCTGGTCCTCGGTTACCATACTTCTGAATAGGGTTCAGAAGCTCTTGGTTGAAGACGGAAACATGCTGCATTCCTGCGTGTTGACAACCAGAGCAGCGGCTGTGCTCATCCATGGACCACTCAAGCATCGAGCAAGGACACTGCTTGCATAGGTAAGATGCAAAGGGGGTAATGTTCAAGAAGCGAATCAAGGAGAAAAACTCGCCAATTCGGTTTTGAAGAGGTGTACCAGTCAGACACCATCGGTAGTTGGTCTTGAGAGCAAAGCATGCCTTGGCAGTCATGGTGGTTCGCGTCTTGATGCAGTGCGCTTCGTCTAGAATGATTCGATGGAAGTTGAGCGCATGAATGACACTCTTCTCCTTGTAAATCCCATCCTTGCGTTTGAATCCCTTTTCCTGCTTGCGGTAGATCGACTCAAGACTGTTGTAGGACATCATGATGACATCGTATTTCTTGAGTTGGGCGACAGTGATCCCTTTGGTCTTCTGGTTTGTACCATGGTAAACGAAAGTCTTCAGGGTGCCATCAGTATAGGACTTGATCTCCGACTGCCACTGCATCAAGGCAACGGGAGGCACGAGGACCAGGGATGGTTGCTTTGCAGGGTAATCCGACATTATCAGAGATACTGCTTGAATAGTCTTGCCCAGACCCATTTCATCACCTAGCAGTCCACCCCTCCATTCTCCCTTTTCCATTTCCAGCATCCAAGCTAGACCTTCAAGCTGAAAGGGCTTGAGTTGGCGTGAGATATTTTGAGGCTGAGGTGCTTTTCCGGCCTTGAGGACAGGCATGTTTCTCAGGGTGTCCCACATTGTTTCGATTTCAGGATGGTTCTTGACCAAACGCTCGCGCTCCCTAATGTGGCGCTTGGTTCGACGGCCTGCAGTAAAACCTCGTCTCTGGGCGATAGGAGCAACAGGCCTGTTACCATCTCCATCAGTATCGCTAGTACCGGTGTCCAGGGCAGAGTCAATGAGGGAATCGTAGTTATTGTCGTCAGATGATGCGGCCGAACCCAACTCCCTCTCAATGGCATCAAGTTCATCGCCTGAAGGGCCGTCGTCCAGCGCAGGTGCAGTGGTGGATTGCTGGGCTGCGGCAGCAGGAGCCCTTCCGCGCGATGTTGCAATGGGAGCGATGGGACGCACAGGCTGTTTCCCCTTGGCCTTTCTGGATCTTAATGGGACGTCTTCGTCGCTGGAGTATTCGTCATCCTCCTCCTCACTGACTTCATCCTCCGAAGGAAACTCATCACCGTGTGAGCTCAGAGAAGAGAGTTCGTCCTCGTCTAGTGCCGCTGCGGCAGCAATCTCAGCATCCATGTCAATGTCTTGATCAGAGTCGGGGATGACTCTCTGCTTCTTCGATGTGTTTCCTCGTTTGGAGCTTGTTTCAGTCAAAGACCGTTGTCGCTTGACCGAGGTTTGGGGGGTGGGAGCATTTGACAAAGAAGGCCTACCGCTTCTGCGCAAGGGGAGAGTCGGCGAAGGAAGAGCTGGCTCTTGGTTGAAATCTTTCTGAAGACGACGGGCTACTTGAGCGTCCCGAGAAAAGTCCAGAATATCGTCATCGTCCTCGGAATCTTCAATGACTCTTGATTTGCCCTTGCCTCTTGGCTTCATTGAGTACGCACTATTGCGCAAACCTCGCTCGCGGTCAATGGTGTGTGAAGCAGAAGGAATCACAACTTCGACTTTGACATGATCATTTGCTGCTGGGGTGGGGACTTTGCTTGAGGCTGGAGTTGAATAATCACTCTCCGACTCGAGATCCTGTGGGGTGGGTACTGATGATACAGACTCGCTTTCAGTAACAGCGGCCTTGCTTGGGCGTCCGCGACGTCTAGCGGGGACAACATCGGGGGTGGGTGACTGCACAGCAATAGATGCATCGGCCTCAACAATGCTCTTCCTAGGACGGCCTCTTGGTCGTGTAGCCGTCTGAACTTCTGCCTCTGGGGCAGGAGTTGTGGCAGTTGAAGTAGCTTGACTTCTCAAAGCAGCACGGGTCATCCGACCGGATGCAGTTGATGGCTCTCGAGAGACTGTGGTTGTTAGCGATGTGAAATCTACTTTCATTGGCAAGCTCACCATCTGCTGCCGATGAGGCAATGGGAGTCCCTCGGGTCGAAGGGCGACCGCGGGCCATGATGTCAGTCAGGACAAGGGTATACGATTGACTGTGATGCGACAAAGGATTCCTGGGGATGTGCAGCTGCACGATGATGGAGAAATGAAAGAGGTGTCTTTTGCGATTTGGTTTCGCAATAAAGAAAGATCTGAGGATGGGAGCCTGATGACAGGTGAAGGGCGGCACTTGAACCCCTGCTTATCTGCACAGGTGTAAATGCAGTGACAATGAATGGTGACCGTGAATAGAAACAAACGAAGTCACTGCGGGCAACAACAAACAGACAATGAATGAAGCAGGCAACAACAAAATTTGACTAAAAGAAGTCAAAGAAAAGTCTTAAAGACCAGATGATGGAAATAAAAGTTAAGACGAAAGGTGAAAAAAAGTAAAGTACAATTGAGGCAAGTCGCCACCAGCTCCTTTTTCGGGGGCGTTCCTGCCTACTTCAGCCGTTCAAAGGGACCCCAATTCACGGTTCACAGTGTCGGGGAAGAACACCCCGCTACGCGCAGGCACGTGTCAGGGGCAAGGGGGCCTAAATTGTCGATCTGATTGGGGTGCATCGTGCCTGGATCCTCGATTTACCACCTAAAATGCCTGTTTGTAAGCCGATTGTGTCACGTGACACGGTGTCAATCTCGTGCGAGGGGGCGGCAGCGGGAACGCCACTGCACCTGCCCGACTCGCATGAATTCTGTGTTTGCGCCGACTCCTTTTAAAGCTTGAGTTTTTCTTCCCTGTGACTTTTTAGGTGCTTATCGTGGTCGCAAAATCTGGGGGAACATTTTCCTGCACAAGTCTTTCGTTTTCAAGTGCATACCACGATCTTTAACAACCATGTATGTTTATTTCATCAACGTCATGACTCTGAGTGGCGATAAGCTTATCATACCTACAGGGCGAGATCAACAAGGAGCAATAATCAGGCTCAAGACCAAAATGGTCAGAACGGGAATGCACAGAATGGTCAGAATGGAAACCAGAATCAGCCCGCCAGACGTGCTGTTTATGGACCGTGAGTTTGAATATGCATATGATCTATACATGCTAACATTCACTAGTCAATCCGCTTTGACTGATTTCCTGGCCGTGAGTACTCTTGTGGCTTAACCAAGACCATACTGACCAAGTTTAGTCACACAACATCTCTGCCGCTCAAATTCGCTCGACCGCAGATGCTCGCCGACGACAAGCTGCGCAAGATGTGAATGGTAATGGCGAATCTTCTGCAGCTGGTGCCGGACTTGCTGGCTCTCCAGAAGACAGTGATGAAGCCTCTTCGAAGCGCAAGCGGGAGCAGGAGAAGCAAGAACTCGCAAAGATCAAGAAGACCAAGGCCTTCAAGAAGCGCAAGAAGAATAACGACGACCAATCTGATGACGATCTTGCCCGAGAGATCATGAACATGGACGGCTTCGCTGGCCCCATGCCCGGTCAAATGGAGAATTGCGAAATCTGCGAGAAACGATTCACCGTCACACCTTACTCGGTAGCTGGTCCAAATGGCGGACTTCTCTGTGCCCCATGTGGAAGGGAGGTTGCCAAGGAACGACAAGGTGCAGCCAAGAAGAAACCCAAGAAGCAGGCGGCTGGTGTGGGTGGTGTTGGCAGACGCCGTGCGATTCAAAGTCGAATTCTTGATGGTGATGTCGGCACCAAGAGTTTGGCTACTCTCTGTGTTCAGACCCTAGCCAAGAATGTTGATCTGGCTGACAGTCTTGGAGATCTTCCCGACCATCTTATTGACAAGATTGCACGAATGTTTTCCAAGCGACGATTGCTAAAGACCGAAACTCTGCCTCTCTTCGTTCAACCCACAACCGAGAACGTGCACATCTACGATGGCTCAAAGCTCACGGAGAATGACTACATGTCGATCTTCCAAATCGCCCCAAAACTCCAGCACCTCAAGATTCGATGCGGTATCCAGTTCAAGGACGAAGTCATGGACTATTTGTTGACTCGCGACACTGCTCTGGAAACTTTCTACCTCCACGGAGCGAACCTCTTGAGTGAAGACAAGTGGCATGAGTTCATGCGAGCCAAGGGTCAATCATTGAAAGGCATTCAAGTTTACTACACCGACAACCACTTTGGAGACGAAACTATAACCACGATGAAAGACCACTGTCCCAACTTGAAGCGACTCAAGATTGAGAACAACCAAAAGGTCACCAACGATGGAGTCAAGGCGATTGCAGACTTGACATCTCTGGAACATCTCGGACTTCAGCTGCAAAACAAGACACGGTCTGATGCTTACTGCAAAGTCATTCGAAGCATCGGTGCCAATCTTCAGACTTTGTCTCTCAAGATTGTCCCTAGCATTGATGATGCAGTATTGCGAGCTATTCACGACAACTGTCGATCTCTCACCAAATTTCGCATCACTGATAGTGAGGCCATGACTGATTTTGGGTTCGCTGAGTTGTTCAACAACTGGGCCAATCCCCCACTGTACTATATCGACCTTCAAAAGTGTCGACAGGTAGACGCAAGAATGCCCCGAGAAAACCCCGATAGCATCGGTCTCTGCAGCGATGGCTTCAAAGCGTTGATGGCTCATTCCGGTCATAAGCTTCAGTATCTCAACATTCACGCATGCCGTCACATCTCACGTGAGGCTTTCGAAGAGGTCTTCAACGAGGATGCTCGGTACCCTGCGTTGAAGGAACTGGAGATCAGTTTCTGTGAAGAGGTGACCGATTTCATTCTGGGCTCCATCTTCCGCGCTTGTCCCAATATTCGCACGGTCAATGTGTTTGGATGCATGAAGGTGAAGAGTGTCCGCGTGCCCCGTGGTGTGATTCTTGTGGGCGTCCCCAACGCGCAGGGTATGGTCGTTGAGGGATCTGATGATTAATTCCGTGTACCAAAAGCGAGGTCATTTGGAGTTTGGAGTTCGTGACACACAACTGAGTATTTCTGTTAGGGATATCTAATGCATGGCGTATGGTCACGATGCATTCACAAAGCTAGTCAATGAATTATTGTACTTTGAACTTGTTTATTTGTATTTGTGAAATTAATCATGGTATATCATTACTGCGTAAATGTCATACTATGACGAGCGTGCGGCGTTGTTCTTGACATACTCCTTATCCATCTCGACATAGTTGTTGAGCTTCTTCTCAAGCTCAGCATCGCTCATAGGAGCAGCCCTCTCGGCGATGCCCTCACGCTTGGCACTTCTGTATCTTCTGCTTCTCCAAGAGATACCGCTACCAGAGCAAGCATCGGTCTCCTGGAGGTAGTGCAGGTGAGCATCGATATCCAATCCGAGGGTTCCACCGTTGCACTTGAGGTTGGCAGCACCCTCACAGACCTTGATGTCATTGATGGTGTAGTCAACCTTGTTACCTCCAGCACCGGACAGCCAGTACTCAGGGGATGTGTGTCGGTAACCAAAGACCAGAGGGGGAAGTCTGGGAACAGGGTCCTTGGCGTTTGTCACGCGGAACTCTCCACCAGCTTGGTTCGAGATGAATCCAGCGAGCTGAGAGTTTCCAACTCGGGGTGAACCGTAGGTGTAGATGTCAACGGGTGTTCCACCAACTCGAAGGTTTGCGGCGCCTAGTGTAGCGACAGCACCACCCAGGGAGTGACCTGTGGCAATGACCTTGAACGAAGGGTTTGCCTTGCGGGCCTTTGCAACAGCAGCGGTTGCTGCGGCAGAGATCTCTTTCCAGGCATTCTGGAAACCGCTGTGTACACCACAGCCTGAAGTCAAGCTGCAGTCCTCCTGGCCGAAGTCGAGGTTGGTGAGCCAGTTGCGAATGTTTGAGCTTCCTCGAACGGAGAGGACGATTTCCTTTCGTGAAGAGTCGGTCGAAACGTAACCGCCAATGCCAGTCTTGGAACCACTAAGATGTGTAAGTTGAAGTCATCGGATTGTGCTGGCAATGCTTACGTGAAGGATGCCACGATAGTAGCACCGTTGGACTGGACTGTTGGACAGCCATTGTTTCCACAGGTGATCTTTGCACCAGCCTGGGCGTTGGAGTTGCAGTATGATGCAGCACTGTGCTGGATGTAGAACTTGAAGTTGTCAAAGTCGCCGTTAGAGACAGCAACAGCTAGAGATGTTAGTCTAAGATATGTTAGAGGGAGGAAGAGTGTTACCTCTTTCATCGAGAGCCTTGGTGTAGTCCTCAACACTTAGAGGACTGGCCACAGCAAAGGTGACAACTGAGAGGAGCGACAGGAGATGCATCTTGACAGGCAAGGGTATGAATCAAGGGTATAAGTGATAGACAAGCTGTGACAAGGTGCAACTCCCTCAGAAAGGATATTGAATACTGAAACTGGCCCTGATATCCCGACTTATAAGAAGTATATCGAGGGATGTGACAGCTTATATATCTTTTCTGTAGCTTCACTTTTCATCACAATACCCGCCCACCTCTTTCACCCATCTTGGCAACGATACTCAGTATAGTCGGTCTAATAACCGCCATGACCCAAAAACGAAATGAACCGCGCCGGCAGTAACAATGCTTCCCTTGGTGTGTTGAGGCCAGTCACCCCGCATTCTTGGCTTCCCTGATCCCAGCAAGAATAGTCTCTTTTTTTCTTCTATCGATCTGAGTCTCTATTTTTCCTTGGTCCGTTTCCCTTGGGCCCGGAGTGAGCTTCCAATACAGGTAACGACGATCTCGGACCACGTGAGGGTCGTGATGGGTTGCAGGGGTCACTCTTTAGCTTCTGTTACATCCTGGGAGGAGCATTGCCAGGGCTTTCAAAATGTTGGGACGGTAGGGCTCTATCTCGAGTTGGGTGAGTTAAGAAAAGGAGAAAATTTTGACAAGTCTGGTGATTTACTCTGGTCAATCGTAAGAGAGTGGTTGGTCCATAGTCTGAGACTTTGAGTCAAGTGTCACTGTGATGGAATGACCAATTATAGAAGATACTACAGAATATAGACCAAGAGATTTACCGCCGGAGCTATATCCAACAGCTTTGACCAACCATCTTTCACAAACACGACATCTATCACTTGCATTCGATCGACAAATGCAATGCCTAGAATATGAACCCTGCAGCAGCCTTGACCGCTACGTAACAATGTAATTCATTATTAATTTATCGCATCGTGAGCCTTTTGTAGATGGTCAGGGGTTGTAAGGTAAGAGAGAAGGGACTTTTTGTTAGGTGGGCAGGTGGGTAACAGAAGAATTGGCCTCTAAGGCTTAGGATGTTAAAATAAAGTAGCCTAAATGCTGGTCTAATCTAGCATAAGACGATTGAATTATTTCGTCTCTTATGCCTATAGCGGTCATTTCTTCTGACACCCTGGCGGTGGGGTACCGTTGAAGAAAACAGGTTTTTGTGAGTGATTCGACTCAATTAGGAATTATAATCTGGAGTCGAAGTGCCGATATCTGGGGAATACCGAATAGAGACTACTAACCTAACCCATCAACATGCATTGAGGGTTATTTTGACATGCTATTAATCGTCTATTATATCTGCCACGATTCAATATAACGACGATAATATTATCACAACGCATGGTTCAATAGATTATCACAATATTCACAGAAGCAATCAAGTTTCAGCTGTCAGACATCCAATTTCTTGACACCTACCGTTCTTATCGTTCTTCACACCATCTTGTCTTTTTGGTGCAGTGCGGGCCGATGTAAGCTGCATTTTTATTACACCATTGTTGTCACCTTTGCTCGTGAGAACTGAGAGACAAGATAACAAGTTTATGCACGCTCAGGCAGTCACAAAAGAAATGACAACTGAAAAGAGACTGAAGTTACTGATTGAAATAACCAGTACATTCTTAGACTAGATCCTCGTATATCATTTCTATCAACTCCTCGATTAGTATTGCTTTTGAACACTTGACTAGACATTCCACCTGAAACTGCTAAGTATATACTTGGCATCAATAATCGATTCAAAAACAATTACACTAGTCTTGGATACTACCTGACTTCAACGCGCTCCAATACACATCAGCCATTTCATCTTCATCTCTTCATCTGCCTAAAGATAATCGCTCACTAGTTCCTCCCGCTTACTGCGTACCTGATGATCGGCGCTCCCAAGACCTGCAGGTGGTCACACCAGTGATAACCAGCCGAGGAACACACAGAACTTGATGTGGTTTTCTTGCCCTGACTAGAAGCCTGTGATTGTCACTTTGCGGGGTTTAGCACTATCCCCCTCGTCCTGATGGTGTTGAACTAGTTCCGGTGGACCAAGGCCAACTAGCACTGCATTCGATCTATCGGAACTACAGCAAAGTAACCCTCTTTCTCATTCGAGAATACCTCCGAAGTCAGCTGCTTCAAATTGACTTTTAACCTCCTTCCAAACTCGACGTCGACCATTATCTGACACCAAACTGTCAGCTTCAATGACGTCTGCTCGTAATCTTTTGCATGATGAATCCCTGTTCAAACTTCAGCTTCAATGCAAGTTCAGCATCGAATGCAAGTCCAGTTCCACGCTGAGAATGGTGCAAGATCTTTTGTATTCGTAGTCTTTGTACAGAATTTCGTAACGAGGGTGGCTTAGAGACATCTGGACCCCAGAAACCACCTCTCTCTATCCCTTCTCGTATCGTACACATGCCACCGCGGCTTCATTGACGTGCCATCCAACCCCTCCAATGTTTTCGGTCTCCGCATCTACTGAGCAATGTGCCTTCGGCCCTTGATCTTCCTTCTGAGGAGAATCTTCCTTCCTGTCTTGCTTCGCTTTCGCACGAGGAAACCATGTCTGCGCTTCTGAACAAGTCTAGTGTGTCCATTCATGGTGTTTCGGGGTCCGCAGCGAATTTGCATATCTCCCATCGCGGGGTGTGCTGAGATGGCGCTTGAAGGAACGATATCGGCCGAGGCAGCTGTCGAGGGGGTGAAGCTTGATGGGAGAACGGTTCTTCGGATGGCGCCGTTCATGGGAGTTAGAGAAGGTCGGAGAGGAACGAGAGTTGTGAATGTCCTGATGAGGTCAGAGATAGTTTGGTAGAGGTATTTCGAGAGTCGTACCTGGGCGATTGAGCCAGGGACTTGGCCAGGACTGGGCGCGCGAGGCGCGTGATTGATGAGAACATTGTGTTCATTGTGATTGTTAGCACGCAGCGTTGGAGAGACTGCGGCTGATGAATTGATGCTGCGGGCGGTAGAGTTGGTGATGTTGAATGTCGAAATTTTGGGCCAACCTCGGAATTGACGCCGCCATCACGGTGGGGCAGCTACCCTGTAGTATGATGAGATGTTGCTGCAAACTCATATGCGTACAAAACAATAACAGGTTTAGATATAGTGAAAATCAGTAATAAACAGTAACAGATAGTAGTAAATCGTATTGCTGTTGCCTATGAAAAAAAAGCTAATCAAAATTAAATTAAATGTTCTTCTCTTACTCAACTCTACTCCAACACATAAACAACACAGAATTCAAAATTGTAAGCATTACACAAATACGGTTTGTAACCACCGGGCTTTTCCTTGATAACTTATACTGACATCTTTCAGGTTACACTTAGCATCCATGTCATTCCTTTTAGCTTTCTGCGTTTCCTGCATGAATCTGGGCTGTTTTGGTGCGCCGACCAACATATACGACGATGCACCAAATGCTGCTTGGTTACTTGAGCATCGATGCCAGCGCCATGAGAAACCAGCTTCCACCAAGGGCAAAACCCCTATTGCATCTCTTTATCGAATGTACGAGTACTTGGTCGTTGGGTATACTTTCGGCCTTCGCTCTGAGATTGAATACTTCTTCAACCAGCCTTGGTCTGTAAAGTTAATACCGGACCCTGAAGACCCAGATCCAGCCCGCTACGCGATCCTCGCCGTCCTCACTTACTATCTCGTCAAGGCCTTCAATCGACTTATTGAAAGAGGATTACCACGAGGATGCCCTGCAATCATCGATCCAGACACAGAGGCAAGGCTCCGGTCCCAGAAGGTAGTTCTTGAACAACAGCCATCTTGGGTAAAGTCTGTACATCGTCTTAACGAGCCATTTAAAATCCCACTTGCATCTGGAGAAACACCAGCGGACAGTACCCTAAGTGTTGAATTCTTAGCAATGAACGTTTTTGTTGATGAACCTCACGTTGCGTTCGTTTGAAGGGGGCAGGATGGTGGAATGACCGGGCGTGATAGCTTGACAGATCAAGTCAGCCACAGGGCTAGATACATCTGAGGTATTTCTGGTGGCACATATAATGTAGTCAAATGAGATGCTATTTCGTCCAAGACCCATCCAAGATATCTTGCTCAGATTCAACTGGTAGCTCCGATGGTGTAGTCGCCGTTACTGGCTGTTGGTTGAGCTGATCCCCCCCGACCAGGTGATGACTTCAACCTGTGTTCTGAGATCAAATCATTTATCATGAGCTCAGGTATCATATTCCTGCGGCATGTTGTCACCAGAAATTCCTCAGAAACAAGCGAGATTAGATCGATTTGATCATTCGGATTACTACTTTTGATTTACGTGTTGGTTGTTAAGCTCAGTTCTGCGCTCAACCCCTGCAGAGAGCTGAAGGAGTTGCAACAACCAACAGCATATATATACAACACCGCCCAATAACGTTATGTTCTTGTGTTTCAAAACTTCCAGTTGGATCTACATGACCTCAACCTAAACCTTGTATGGTCTGTGACCTATTTTTGCTCCTGTCTCCCACTCGGAAACTGGTCGTCTCTTACTCAGATATCTGCACGGCACAGCCAGACCCCACCGTTGTTGGCCAGGAACCCAGCCGTCTTTCCCATGGACCAAGAGATGATATACCGGAAAAGGATTCGCGAAGACTTTCAACTGACGATGTCGTTGTTTTGAGACGATGAATCCTTGACTACAAGTGGAGTTGAACGATAACTGGCGCGTAGTTGCATGGGCAGTGATGTGATGGCATTGGAGACCTGCATACTTCCTTTATCGTGTTTGAAAGATGGAATGGCCTAGTGACTACGATACCAATATCAGGCGGTTTTGGAAGGTATATAATGGCTGACATCCGAGTTGCGTTGATAGCGACAAACCGTTCTCTCCTCAATCGATATCCAGATACCCTTGTTTTTTCTTTCTCATTTCTCATATTTCTCATAGTATCTCCTTGACTTACAATTCATCATGCAAGTTTGCCAAGTTGATGTTCCTGCAATGCACCCTCAAACTTCCCCTCGAACCCCTTTCAAGCCTACTGATGGACTTAGCCCTGACAAGCAGAGTTCCGTTCAGATACGATCAAAGTCTCCTGCCGACTCAGGTGTCGGGGACGTACTTGATGATGCTACTGCAACACCAAATCGGTCACCTCGTCCCAGTATCGTTGTCGAGCTGGATGATTCTAAGAGTCCAACTCAGACCGAGTCTCAGAAGGATATCATGCCAGAGGATCCATTCGATAGCCAGCACAATCGAATAATCTTCGATGCCATCGATGCCCTTCAGTCTTTTGGGGCTGGAGAGTTGAGCATTCCTCAGGTGTATACAATCAAATGTGCGAAAAAGTGATATACTAACAAATGATAGCTCATCATTGTTGGAGGCCAATCTTCTGGAAAGTCGTCTCTTCTACAGAGCTTGACCGGTATCCCGTTCCCCGTTGACAGCAGATGTTGCACTCGATTTCCTACTCGTATTGTATCTCGACGCACAGAGCCAGACAGCGATGATTCTTTTCGCATCACAATTGATCCTGCTGAAGTCGACGTCCCTGGCCTGGACCCTGCTTCTGATAACATCAAGAACTACGAATGTAGTGGCAAGATCCTTACGAAAGAGAAATTTGCCAATGTTATTGAAGAGGTAATGCTTTTTTCAACCACAACTTGTCGCTTAAACTAATCCTGATAGATTTCATCCGAATTCATGGGCCTCCGAACGGGCATGGGGCATGACAGAAAGAACTTTGTAGCAGAGGTTCTCAAAGTCGAGTTGTCTGGCCCGCAGCGCTCCTACTTTAGCATTCTCGATCTTCCCGGCACATTTCAGAATGCATCTACCGTCAATGAGACAGATCGAGCCAAGGTTGAAGGCATGGTCAGGGATTACATGAACAATGAAGACAATATTGTAATGTGAGCCACGCTGTTGCTTCCTTTTGGAACACTCGCCCTGACCTTATTCAGCTGCGTTGTTGATGCCCCTACGGACTTTGATCGACAGGAGATCCTGACACTGGCTAAGAAGCCTATCAAGCAGGACCGCTTCGTTGGCGTTTTCACGAAATGTGATATGGTCCAAGATGAACCCGAAGCAGCAAAGAGAGTAAGCTCAGTGCACTCTTAGTCGTGCACACCTTGCTAACGTCAATCAAGATTGTATCAATTGCAACCGGCAACTCTACTCACAGTCTCGGAAGCCTTCGTGATGGCTGGTTCCTTGTTCGAAACCGAGCAGACAAGGATCCAGACTCTTTCGATCTTAACACCGCAGAAAAGAAGCTATTTGGTAGAACTCCTTGGAACTCTATTTCTAGGAGGCGCCTGGGGTCATCAGCGGCCAAATCATATCTCGGAACTCTTTTGAGTTCAAAGATCCGAGAATGCTTCCCAACACTTCGCACCACAATCCAGCACAACCTTGAGGAAAGGCTACAAGAGAAGGCCATACTTGGAGAGCCTCGCCTTAGCCATGCCGCAAGACAGCAGTATGTTGTTGGGACTGTTCGAAAATATGAGGAGAAGGCACAAATCGCACTCGACCGTCCTGGATTTCTTCATCCTAGTATGGAAATCTGCAGAGAAGTCAGCCGTTTGAATGCGGAATTTGACAAGTTCATGCGAACTCATGGCGGGACTTGGCACTTTGAAGATATCGATGTTGACCCTTTGGCTCTAATCGAGGAACGCATGGCACTTCAAGCAAAGGCCAGCGCTGAAGGCCGAACTCTGCCCCCTTATGCTTGCACGACTCCCAAGACAGAAGTTAATGCTTCTTTGAACAACGCATTCCCTGGTTTATCAGAGGTTCGAGACACAGACGATCTGATGAAAACCATCAACGAAAGGTTGTCTACATACCAAGTATCTCAACTTGATGGAGTTATCAACCCAGACATCTATCCGGATATGTACCAAGAGCAAGTCAAGAAGTGGACTGCTATCGCAGAGCGTCACCTCCAGCGCGTTGCTACAACAGTCAGCAGTTGCACAGCCTCTATACTTGACGCTGTCTGCCCGCTCGAGGGAGACACAGGACTCATGCCAGCAGAACTTAGGGAACTGTTGGCATCATCGTTTAATCGATCCAAGGCTTTAGCGCATGATCGCTGTAAGTCTCAATGTGAGATGGAGACGAAGTGCACAAGGTTACAGTCGACTGGATCTCGATTTGGCGACGAAATCCTCAACTGGAGACGATTCAGATTCTTTGAAGCATTCAGCAACTCTTACACAGGCCCAGACAGTAATCTTGCTCTTTGCTTCAACTCTATTCACCCTAGCCTTGAGAAAAACATGGTTATCGATGTGCATGATGTACTCAAGGTCTATTACAAGGTATGAAACTTATCCTCACAGAGAAAGGAATGCTAACTTGCCGAGATTGCTCTGGACGCTTTTATTCGCAACATCAATATGCACGTTATCCAGTCTTTCGTCACTGCTGAAGACGGTCCAGTTTGGGGACTGAATACGAACCGTATCCTTGGTCTTTCGGAGGAAGAAATGAGATTTGTTGGCGGAGAGAATGAGAATACTGCTAGGAGACGAAAGGAGCTTGAGCACGATATTGAGAAGCTGCGCGGTGCTCTGGCTATTGTTGATAGGGCGACGCGACAGACGGCGAACTTGGAGAGGGACTGATGTGTAGAACACTAGCTGGTTGAATCTCATGATCGTCGTTGTAAGTGATAGCTTAAGGTCCATCCTCACTATTGGAGGTGATATGTATAATGCCTCACTGGCTGTCAAGTTCATACTTCACTTCTGTAAACTCCTCTTCCGCCCCCTTCCACCAATCCCTCTTCAAAACCTCCTCCCACTCAATCGTCATCAAAATCTCCCCAAAGTAATTCACCTCTCCCTTCTGCACAAAACCTAACTTCTCAAACAAAGCTCGACTACCCTTATTCCCCTCCTTGATCTTCACCATCAAACCCTTCATTTCTTTCGCTCCGTACTCCGCAAGTATCCCATCGATGTGCTTTCGGATGTACACAAGTAATGCGCAAACTGCTGCTCGACCAAGGCCCTGTCCGCGATGCGATGGCGAGGCGATCATGACGTCTACTTCGCCAGTGACCCAACCCGCGTCTGTTGGTTCGTCTTCTTCGTCGCCTTCGAAAGAGTAGAGGAAGAAGTTGATATCGCCGCGCATCAGGGCGTCTGCGTCTGCTGTGCCGGCTTTAATAGGTGCTTGTGTGGCGGGTGCGCAGACGATAAAGGTGAGTTTATCGGATGATGTGCGCCATGACTGTTGGTTCTCATATTCCTCCTCTAAAGTCATGGGTTCTGAAGCTGTAGCTTCTTGGATATCCTACGACGTGTGAGTTGAGGTGAGATGGAGATGGTGTGAGAGCTTACTGGATCTTGCATCCATGCGTGGTATTGTCGCACATGATGTGCTTCGTATGGGACGAGCAAGGCCCTGCTTGTCGAAATAGCTATTATTTATAAGTACTTTGACCAGATTTATACTGGGATATGGTATTGACCTGTATTCTGGTTGATCTTCATTTTGAGGTTGATTGGTGTGAGTTGTGAGTTTAACATTCTCACACCATTGGTGAAAAATGACCAAGATGGGGCACCAAAAAGGCTTGACAACCACATACAGCAAATAGGAATAAATCTCATTTACACTATTGTACATATTTTACAGCTCTCATAACTCATTTCTTTTCTTCAGACTTCTCTTCAGATACTTGTTTACCATCCTTAGCCTCTTGAGCCAATGCGCTCGCCACTTTACCTAATCGATTCTTGGTCTTGCTCTTTGGTGCTTTGATTGGAGTGGTAGGTTCTTCAACGGCTGCAACAGGAGGAAAAAGGGTCGCGAAAGCGTCGGGTCGGGTGCTCTTTGTTGGTAGAGGTGACGTGCCATATTCAAGATCAGCGTCCTTGCGGGCGAATTCGATGGTACGTCGCTCTGCCTTGACGCCTAGACCATCCAGCAGCTTCTCAGCCTTGGTAGGCATAACCGGCTGGAGAAGAATGCCGGCAATTCGCACGGCTTCAGCGCATCGGAAGATGACCCAGTCAATACGAGTTCTAGCGTTGAGATCTTGATCTTTGGCCATCTTCCAAGGCTCGGTATCAGAAAGGAGGCGGTTTGCCTAAGAAAGTTAGCAGGTGTTCATTTTGCAAGATAGGCATAAGTTACCTCTCTAAGGAGCTCAAAGATACCCCGTAGTGCGTTACTCAAGTTAATCTCGTCCATATCACGTCGGATAGTCTCTGGTGCGCTTTCCAACGCTGATTCGAGACTCATAAAATCGGGGTCAGTCCCTTGAAGCACAGTGCTCTCAAGGTTTTCGAATTTACCATCTCGAGCAGCTTCAACAGAGCTCCTAGTTGACCATGCAGAGTTCTTATTGCGAGAAATGCGGTTAAACAAGTTTCCGATATTGGCCTGAAGCTCCTTCTCGTAGATGGCCATAATAGACTCGTTTGAATAGCTCATATCACCCTTTAGACTGCCGTTTCGCATGAGGAAGTATCGTAGAGGGTCAAGATCCCATTTTTGCACGGCGGAGAAGGGGTTAACGACGTTTCCGAGAGATTTGGACATCTTGCGATTGGACATGGTCCAGTGGTTGTGGCAAAGAATCTTCTTTGGTAGAGGGATACCAGCAGCCATGAGCAGAGCAGGCCAGTACACTGCGTGGAATCGAATAATGTCCTTGCCGACGACATGGACATCTGCTGGCCAAGGACCCATGTCAGCATCGTCAACCTGCCATTTGGAGCCATATCCGGCTTTGGTGAGGTAATTGACGAGAGCATCTACCCAAACGTAGATGGTGCTGGTTGGATCTTCAGGATCTCTGATTCCCCAGTTCAATCTTGCTGTCGGGCGTGTAACTGAAAGATCCTCAAGTTTGTTCTGAACCCAGTTTCGTACTTCGTTCATGCGATGAGCTGGTTGGATCCAATCAGGGTTCTCGTCGTAGAACTTGAGTAGCTTCTCCTTGTACTTGGACAGAGGGAAGAACCAGGTCTGCTCAGAAATCCATTCGACTTCATTCCCTGTCTCTGTGCTGGCCATGATCTTGCGACCAGTTTGCGGCACAACACTGGGCTCAACCAGATCTTCGGGATAGAAGCATTCATCACTAACACAGTACCAACCCTCATGCTTTCCCTTGTACAAGCCCAGTCCCTCAGGAGCGCGAGCCTTGAGAAGAAGCCAAAATTGCTGAACAACGTCTTTATGATCCTGATCAGTTGTTCGGATAAAGAAGTCGTGAGAAATATTGGCAGCTTCAGCAAGACTCCTGAATTTCTCTGAATTGTTGTCGCACAATTCTTTGGGTGAAATGCCCTCTCTTGAAGCTGCTTGTTGGATTTTCATGCCATGTTCGTCTGTTCCTGTACATAGGTATGCTTCCCTGCCATTAATCACTTGCCATCGTTTAAGAACATCGGTCAAGACCATGGTATAAAGATGGCCAATATGAGGGGCTACGACCAATTAGCAAAGCAAAAGCTACGAGGACATGAAGCTCACCAGCATTGACATAGAAAATAGGCGTAGTCACATAATATGGCTTCTTCTCGTCAGAGCTCTTGGAGCTACTCCATCGGGAAGTAGGCGTTTGCAAGATTCGACATCCTGGACGAATCAAACAAGACTGACGAGATAATCTCGACTGTACTTGTCGCAATCCTTGTATTGATTGAAGATTGAAAGCTCTCATGACAATTTTAAGCTTCTAAGAGCTGTTGTTTGACAAGCGGAGATGGCGTTACCTGCAGTTAAGTTCGAGATGCCCCGGAAAAATGCACCGTGCGCATTGGTTTCTCCGATAACTGTCCATTTTTCATCATCGCAGGCAAGCATCCTCGAAACTTTGTTTACAGTGAATCACATTGCGCCAAACTCTCTAATTTGAATACTCTTCTCATCCTCCACCTTTCATCCATTTCGATTCATCCTGCATTTACAAACACACATTCCAGTACCAATATGCCGACTCCAAACATCACAAACGAGGTGGCAGCCTCAAGCAAAGGTAAATCGTCCTACCATCGCGAAAACTTGCATAGCTAACAAACTGCAGCGGCTGAGAACTTCACCACACACTACTACGAAGCCGTGAACCGACACCAAGACCTTCTTCCTTTCTATATCAACTCGTCGTCGCGATACCCCGTGTCTGCAGACATTTCCATCAATGGTGCCGTCCTTCCTACACCCGCCGACTACTCCAAGTTGCTCGAAGTCCAAGGCAAGGACGTGAAGTACGATATCGAGTCCCTCGATGCCCATGTTCTCAACCCGATGTTCACAATGGGCGCTCCCGAGAACATCTACGACAACGCAAAGAGAGAGAAGAACGGAGAAAAGATGAGCATCCTTGTGACGGTCATGGGAAGAGTGCAGTACGGAAAGGGTCAAGAGGCGCCACAAAAAATGTTCAACGAGACGTTCGTCCTCGTGCCTAACTGGGAGGCCATGACGAAGCTCCCTCCTAGAGGCATCAAGAAATGGTTGATCATGTCTCAAAACTTTCGCGCCCTGTAGGGATGGGCGACAAACGAGGAGATACCGACAACCACAACAGCAAAGACCTTTGAGATGACCTTTGGAAAGGCTAGAAATGCTCTTATTGAGAATAGCAACAAGGCCAACTCTGCTAAGCAGCCCCGCGTCAAGAAGGCATAGGGTGCAAATTATACTTCCCCGGAGGCAGGCAGAGGAGACGGCCGGCCTAGACATCGTCGACAAAGACGAAAGGCTTCTCCTAATCATCAAAACACATTTGGAATGGAGGATTTTATGGCGCATACATATCACAATAGGACGCTCGGATGATTATGGTTTTTATCCAGTGTTCTTTCAGCTTTAGACTAGAAAGCAACCTGATTTTAATGACACCCCATTTGTTTGCCTCGAAACGTGCTTGTATTGTTCTTTGCTATGGCGTCGAGAACAATAGCTTCATTTTGGCGGGGTAACATCCCCTGCAACCATCTCCATAGAGCAAAAATGTACCAAGTGACAAACCCCACCATCCATCACCACGAGCTCTCTCCAACTCTCGACAATGCCACCCAAGACAAAAGTCGTCCCCAAGGTCGAGCCCCCAGGTAAGTAACTTGGGACTATATCTACCTCTATCCCTCTAACTCTTTCCACAGCTGCTCCAGAATCTCCCCCAGACACCATCGCTCAGCGCTCAGAACAGCGCTTCTTCCAAACCAACCCCGTCGAGAAACGTCGTCAGCAAGTCGGTCTATCGTCTCTTACTCCCGCCGAGAAGAAGACTTACGCACACGTGCACCTTATTCATCCCGCCGTGAACCGTCGCGTTCCCTTCTCCAACAAGACAGAGCGCGAGTTCTGGAAGTTTGTCACAAAAGAGGGTCTTCCTATCCGCAGACTCCCCCGCGATCACGCCTGGGGAACAGACCGTACTGGACGAGATATCGGATCATACTCGCCCGCCGAATTTGAGCAACGCACCCTCAAGCACAGCAAACTCACGTCGCTGCAGATTCAGCACCGCCAGTTCCTCAGAAAGCGAGAGCTGAAGCACGACATAACCGACGAGGACATCACCGCTGAAAAGACGAGGAGAAAAGCCATGGCTGCGCTCAAGAGGGAATTGTACGGCGAGATCACGGGTACTCTGGCTAAGGATCCTGAGTGGGATGATGTGATCCCCATTCCACAGAACGAGCCCGAAGGCGCCCTCGCGCAGATTGCCTACCCGGACGACTACGCTGAGGGTACGTCCTCCGCAGCCCATATCTAAAGGAGTGACTGACTGAAAAGCATCTTAGCCGTCTCCTACCTCCGCGCCGTCATGGCCGCGGACGAGTGCTCACCCCGAAGTCTACGTCTGACCGAGCACGTAATTTCCATGAACCCAGCGCATTACACCGTCTGGTTGTTCCGCTTCAAGATTATTTCCGTCCTCAAGCTCAGCATCCCTGATGAGATCAAGTGGTTGAACGAGGTTGCTCTGGCGAACCTCAAGAACTACCAAATTTGGAACCATCGTCAGCTCCTCATGGACTACTACTATCCTCTTATCGAGGAGGATGATCAGACTGTTCGAAAGCTTGCTCGTTCTGAGACTCAATTCATCACTCGCATGTTGGAAGAGGATGCCAAGAACTACCATGTCTGGTCGTATCGCCAGTATCTCGTCTCTAAGCTGTTTATGTGGACCATGGGCGAGCTTCTATCTACCCAGAACCACATTGAGGAGGATGTGCGAAACAACTCTGCCTGGTCGCACCGTTTCTATCTCGTCTTTTCAGACCCAACCGCCTCTACACGTGGATCTGGTCCTCTTGATGCAGATCCTCGTATCCCAGCAGAGACACTCGATCGTGAGATCAACTACTGCAAAGAAAAGATCAACCTTGCGCCTCAAAACCAATCTCCATGGAACTACCTCTTTGCCGTTCTATCCAAGGGTGCTCGTCCCCTGTCCTCAATCAAGGAGTATGCTGAGGGTTTCGTCAGTGCACTAGGTGAGGATGCAGAGGAGGTACGCAGCTCTCATGCACTTGACTTCCTGGCCAAGCTCTACGATGAAGAGGGTGACAAGGAAAAGGCTGAATTGTGTCTGCGACGATTGGGTGAGAAGTGGGATCCTGTACGAGAAGGATACTGGAAATACCGAGTGCAGCTGTTGAAGAGTGGTGCGAAGGAGTAGATACGGAGACTGTTATCTGGCATAGCTTAGCCCAATGTTGTTTTGCAGCTGTATGACCTTCGACTGATCGATATATGACGAGCATGGTGGACGACTAGAAGAACATTGCATTACTAAATTATAACCATATATGTGCCCCAAAGTGAAGGCACCAAACTCCAAATCAAGCGACTCCTTTCCCAACCGCTTTCTAAAATTTCCCGGTCATGTCTGGCGTCGCATGGCTTATAACCCTAGTAATACATTGGAGTGAATGCCTGAACAGCTTTGAGCACGCCTTCTTTTTCTCTATTAGTATTTCTTACTCGCTTTCAACCCTCCAGAACTTCCATCCTTCTCGTTCTCCAGTATCGCCATGAACTCCTACGAGCTTCTCGACACCCTCAGTGCCTTCAGCCTCAAGGAACTTCTCTAAATCAATCTCCATACCACCCTCATCATCTTCCTCTGTACCGTTCTTGAGAACAGCTGGCCAAAGAACACCAATACCGTCACCACCAAGTGTTGTCTCAAACTTGGCGTAGTTTTCGGCCTCAAGTTGTCCTTCAAGCTTCTGAAGCTTCTCAGCAGAAACATCGGGTCGTAGGAGGGTGATTGAGCAACCACCGCCACCAGCACCAGTCAACTTTGTCCATCCAATACCAGCATGATCGACTAGCTCTCGTACTCGCTCCAGACGGGGGTGAGAGACACCCAGTGAATTTAGCAGGCCATGGTTGATGGTCATAAGCTCACCGACCTTGCTGAGGTCCTCCACAGATTTGTTGTCAAAAGACTTTTCCTCAATCAGCTCAGAGGCAGCATCTGTGACCTTGTCCATGGCATCCAGAATAGTGTTCACCAGCTTGGGGTGGGTCTTCTTGAGCGTTGCAACCTTGGCAACTTCGTGTGCAGTCGACTTGGCCTGCCGTGTGTCCACCAGCAGGAGGGGCAGTTCAGGGAAGTCCCAGAGAGGTCGAACTTTTGGTGGCTTCGAATAATCTGTTCGCTGGAACACAACGGCCTTACCTTGTGTAGCAACAGTATTATCAACACCCGAGGGGTTACCATGAATACACATCTCTGACACAAACGCCCATCTATTGATTCGTTCGACCTGGAGTCGGGCCTCATCCGCAGGTTGATCAGGGTGAGGACCAGACAGCGTCCGTAGCTGTAGAAGAAGAGCGGAAGCAAGGCATACTGAAACTGAAGCACTGCTACCCAAGCCGGCACCAATTGGTATTGTCGAACGGAGAGTGTAAAGACAAGGAGGGAATGAGGGCGATCCTAGGGATAGGAACAGATATAGGAAAGCTGACACGGAGCTGTGGTGTACTCTTCGAATCTCCTCAGGGTGGTTAGGGGAGACAACTTCGATGTGTGGTTGAATAGCAGCGACTAGATCGGGGTCGAGCTCTGTCACGAGAGAATAGTACGACTTCTTCTTGGATGGTTGTTGGAATGCATCCCATGGTAGGTCGTCGATGTTCCATGTGTGAACGAGATCGATATCGGCGAATCGGAGGGAGACGGTTCGTTTCGACTTGGAAAGGGTGGTAACGTGTAGGTAGGACCGCAGAGAAATAGCTGCGGCGATGGCTGCCTATGCGCCACAATATAAGTACGGATATAACAACCATAGGAGTCTGTCATACCTTTCCGTGAACGACAGAGTGTTCGCCAAAAACAATGACCTTTCCTGGTGCTGATACCATGAAAGGAGGCGCCATAGGGCTAGACATTTTGCGCTTGAGTTTCATGCGACGTGGACCACTGCCGTTGCTCGATTCGCCTGATGTTTCCGAACCAGAATCCGACGTATGACTGTGAACGCCATTGCCATTGGCATGGTTGCCATTGAGATTGAGCCCGTTAACCATGGCTGGTGTCAAAGAAGGCATGATGGTTCGAGGTTGTCGCGCGTCTTGGACCAGTCGAATGGTAATCTCAATGCGTGTTAGATCGTCCCTGTCAGTCGGTAGGTAGATGAGTGTCTGTGCGGTATGTGTTTCGCGTTCGGAAATAAATCGTGGAACGTTTGTTTATAGGAAAGGTTTGAAGTGGAACGATGTTAACGATAGTGAGGAATAGATGTAGAAGAAGAAATTGCAAGGAAGAAGTTGGTTGCTTGGGGACGGTAAATTAGAGGTTGCTGTTCGGTGCTATCGTCAGGGGGTGGAAAAGTGACCTCTGTTAGATTCGAGAGCGGGGGTGTAATAAGTTAGAATAAGTCATTCGGCAAGTAGGTAGGGGAAGTTTAAAAGCAATAAACCGGCAAGAACGGACTTGCTCTAGCGAATCTAACAAAGTAGATGCAAGTGCGAGCCAGAGAATCAAAATGAATGGGTAAGGTAAGGTTAACTGGTAATGCAGGATTGGATCGTAGCGTCACAGCAAGAGCTAGTTGCAGTCCAGAACCAGACGTAACCAAACGGTAACGGCAAGTTACTGGCGTGTAATGTGTAATTGAGACCCCCCGCACCTTGGTTCCTTCTCAATGGGTCTTTGTCCCTGGATCAATGTACCTGATGTTTGACACACCTCAGTCGGTTGTTGGCAGGAGCAAGAGGGAACCAGCGTCATCCGGAATAGGAAAGGGCCCAGATGCAGCCTGCATACGCTTTATCGTGGCTCTACCAACGAGCAAACAAGATGAGGTGGAACAGCCTTTTAACGAGACAGGGCCTAACGACTTGGGGTTACAATCTAACTGCTATAGTCGATCTTTAGTCTATACAGGAGAAGATAGAGCACGGTAATCACCTCTAAAAGGATGAGATGCTGCTTTCAACGTTTGTCTTGTAGACGGTTGTTGAATTAATTGACTGCGTAATGCTGCGACGCCAATTGGAAGAACTCAAAATAGCGGTCTAGCACCAGGGTCTAGGCTTTTAGGGGTATTGGTCTGGTACGGTATCTGGAGATTTGAGCCCACCAAGACGACTTACACCCGGTTCTCCGCGATTTGTCGATGCAGCAACCGATAGTGGAAAATCGACTGAGCAAGCAAAAGAATTCTTAGCGAGTTGTAACAAAGGAATGTAACGACGCAGATGCTTTGAGGGAGAGAGACAGAGATGAGACCGATTAAAGACTCTAATGGATAGGCAAGGGCGCGTGATGGATGACGATGACAATCAATAGGACGTCCCCGAAAACACTCAGCAAGGCGTATGACAGCCCCTGCCCCCGCGTTCCAGCTGAATCAATACGCTAGACAAGACGTTGTTTCCAGAGGGAAACGCTCCGGTTGGTCTAGACGTATCTGTAAATCAAGTAACGAGACTCTTTCAGCTGCGACACAAAAGTCCAAGCCTCGAAATATCTGCCGAAGTTCAGGAGGTTCAATTTTTGGAGTCGTTACGATTACGTCGTAATGCGGCGAAGCTAAAAGATGACGACAGCAGGATATATTCTACGTCCTACCATCTTTGGTGCCTGCAGGCTGCAGTAAGCAATTGCGACACAACCTTCAAAAGCTCGGCATAAAAATACAGTAAACTCCCTAACAGCAAAATCCTCCGAAATAGCATATCCTAAGTTCGGTGTTTTCTGTCCCCTCCAAATTAATGGTGTGGCTGCATGCATATTCCGACTGGACGTCTTCAATCATCCGAAAGACAGCAACTCCTCTTTCGAGACTGCAAAATATCACTTTTCGTATTCGCATATATTTTATACGAATACATAACCAGTGAAACAACACAACAGAACGATGGCAGCACCAATCACTTCCGCATGGAAGATTATTCCAACCTTTGAATCACAATCAATTCAAGCGACTATTGAATTCTATGTCGATTTCCTTGGTTTCGAATTAGGTGGGGTAAAGCCGGAGGGTTTGCATCCTTCTCAGTATACATTCTGCTCAATTTTTGCTGGAGACAAAGCTGCAGCCAATATCTACTTCTTTAAGCCGAAGGATGGCCTTGTCAGACCGGGATCAGCTTATATTGCTCTGGGCACTGATCAGCTAGATATGCTGTATAATACTATCAAGGTTCAGAGGAGTGAAGTCATTGTAGAGGATGTTCAGGATCAGCCGTGGGGTTATCGGCAATTTGTTATCAAGGATCCTGACAAGAACACGTTGACTTTCTTCAAGTTTCTAGAGGGTGGTAATCCTGGGGAGGAGTAGGACTGCGCGAGGTGGTGAAGCAATCATGGTTGCATTGCGTTCACATTGAGGTTACAAGCACAGTCAGCGGGCTTGGTATGGTAGTTCAGTCATTCTTGTACAACCTCAAGATGAGAAATCTCAGTACTTTCAACATTGTCCGAGCATTGGGAAAGTTTTAGATTGTCGATCTTGAGTTTTCAACTGACAGCGACAAGGCAGTATTGCTGACTACGTTCACCAGGCATCGCAATGCCGCATCACCAACAGAACCCCGCTTCACGTAAGTTGGAGATGCCTAATCTACACATCAACCTTTATTATGAGCACCATCGCCAATGTAAGAGCTTTTCATCTGGTTTTTTCATTTGACAGCATAACCATTGTCGAGCTATCATGATGGACACGGGAGTCGTGGAAGTCGCTTTCATACAGCTACAAGCCCAGTACAATGCACAGAAGCTACAAGATATCATCAAGAGAACCCAGCAAATACAAGCTCAATGGATACGCCAACACCAGCCAAAACTTCTTGAGGGAAAGCCATACGACTATACAACAGACGCATGGATCGGCGAAGATCAATCGCCATATCTGTTCCTAACAGCTCCATGGGAATCTGTGGATGGACATGTCGAATGGATCCAAAGCCAAGAGAATATCTCTGTGATGCAAGAGCTCAAGCAATTCATCAGCCAAGATGGAGGTGCCGTGGATCTGTGCCATTTGAAGCCTGCGGGGGAAAACAACGACTTTCGGGGCGATATTCTTGCTCGAGGGCCGGTAAAGGTCTGGAAGATATCAGTGAAGCCGGAACAAAAAGCAAAGCTCCAGGAGGAATATCGTGCCATTGAGACCCGATCCTCAACAGAACCGAATCAAAGGATGTGGGCGGGATGGAAGGTAGAGAATGAGGGTACTGAAGATATGGTTATCCTCGCATCTCCAGGCTTCGAAGAGGTGGTAGAGTCGGGCATTGCAGTCAGATTCGATGAAGCCAAAGTCTCTCGTTTCGAACACAAGCCCTTTTTGCATTAGCCAAAACACAACATCACAGTCCCAAAAAGAAAATCTTGACTCGAATCGTTCTTTTTATTTTTTTGGAATCATCCGAGTATCCTCCTTTCAGAGCACATGATAAATGCAAGGTATCCCGAGACGCCCATTTGCTGCATGTGAATCCTCCCACAACCAGAGTTACCCGTTCAATTTTCAAACCACCATCGTTTAAGTAGACTTCTTCTTGGAGGAGACGTCGGTGAGTTGCAGGTCTGATACGTGTGTCAGTAAATTTTTGTGTCTATCGTGGGATAATGTCGTCGGAGGAGCATACTGGGGGGAAGGCTCTGCTTGAGCTTCTCGGCCTTGTCGTTGTCCTTAAGCACGAGAGTGTAGAGGTGCTTCTGGCAGCGGACCTTGAACTTGATGTTGTTGGTCTGCTTGTTCTTCTTGATACGTGCGGCTGTTGGATAATTGTTAGAATCGATTTGGTATTTCGCACGATATGGGGTAAATTCGTCAAAACGTACACGAAGCGTCGCTTCGGCGGCAGATCTCGATGAACTGTGAAATTTAGAGTCAGCATTTCATTTCTCCCTCTCTTCGATAGCTTCCAATGTCCGTACCTTCTTGATGTCGGCGACCTCCTGAGGCATCTTGGGCGATTAGTCTGGGTGGATGAGTTAAAACAGGTAACTTGTCAAAGGAGCGATCGAATTTTGGGAAGGAATTAATTTTGATTCTGTGCGCTCCTTCTCGCGGGGCTTCGAATGCACGGACCACTTAGCGATTGACGGGACCAATTCGGGAAGGAAGGGTTACTCCACCGAGGTGTGGCGTTGGGGAGTACGTGGCGCAGGCTGTTTTGAGGCAGCAGGACAACTTTGAACTTATTGAATTGGCCACCTTTCATTGTGATATTTGACAGTTTCAATATCTATTTAAAAGATTGAAGCCCCAAGGTTCAACTCTTATAGTCAACTTCTACAGTCAACTGTCTGGTGTGTTGTTGTCAGCACCTGTTCCTGTTCACCAACAAGCTCATCAGTTCATCCTACGAACGCAACCATGTCTACTAGACTCGATGGCCTCTTAAAGTCCAAGGTGAGTAAAAATATCTTACAGATATCATGTCTGTCTTCCTTATACGGTTGAACATTACTGACTTCTCTATAGAACGTCGTCCTCTGTAAGAGCTCTTCGCCTTTAGGGTAACTCACATACTAACAGACTCAGTCTTTGGAGGCGTCGTCTCCATGGCAGCAGCATACACGATTTGGGGAAACGATCAGGGAATGTTTCCTCCTATGGCCGATCCTACTGGTGATCCTAAAACATGGACTAAAGAAGAGTGCCAATTGTGGTTGAACAAGGTGAGTTCCTGTCTATGCTTGATAGCTAAGATAGTGACGTATACTGAACATCAACAGAGAAACCTACACCCAGACCCCAAGGCTACGAAAGAAGAGCTTATCGACAGAGTAATTGCAAATATGCGTATCCCAAGAAAGTAAAGAGTTGGTTAAGAATACCTGGAGTCTTTAATTGTTGGTTGTACTTTTGCGTTGCCTGATACCACAGCTAAGCTTATTCTCATACAATACAGTACCATTCATTGTGATGCGACAAAAGTTCCTATTGTAGCACCTACTCAAACTCTTGTGAGACGCCGAACTGAGATAAGACCCAAAACTCTAACATTCCTCTTGATAAGGTATGTGTTCGTACATGCTGCCAAAGATCGTCAATCAAGAATCATCGAATCATTCAATTCAAGCCCAGTGGATCTTTTTAGGGATACATTGCCGCCAACCGTAAAACACATGCGTTTCATGTACCTCCACTCAACCAACCACCCAACAAGTCCAAGCTATTAATCGTCTCACCCAGCTGCACGTGCCCAATAACCAACCACTGGGCTGTCTTACTCGCTGTCAGGTACTGTACTGTAGCACTCAACTCAACTCAATCTTCTTCATGTCATAGTCTTGTGAACTCACGATATTGCTTTTTGGCCGCCCTTTAACTTTTGCGACCATGGCCAGAGAGTAATTCGAATCCCCACGGTCACCAGTCATTTGCTCTTCCTGTCCCCGAAATTATAACGTTTGCGACTTCAGCGATTCCATGTTGCGACGTCATATCCACCATAAACACAATGGCATTCCTCGAGGACCCCCGACTGCGACAACGCTGGAATCAGATTGCGCACGATACCGAGACGATAACAGAGAATGCTGCAGCTGGCATCTGGACATTTCAGCATAATTACATCAACCCTTGCTTCTCATCCATCGCAAACTCGTTTGAACAGTGTACAGCTGTTTGTTTGGGCGACCCCGAAGAGCGTTTGCGACGACGAAGAGAACGAGAACTGTCGCACAGTAGGGCTGAATACAGTTTCGATTTTTATGATGATTGGTATGAGGAAGAGCAGAGTGGTCTCTTTGGAACTTGGGGCAATGAGGATTGGGACCGATTACTGGCCGGGACCGGTAGCTCACGAAAGCATAATGGAGGAGAGACGGAACAGCCACGCAGGAAACGTGGTATGAGTTATGGAACGAAAGACCGACGACGAAAACCAAGCACGGACGATGACCCGACTGTTATTCCCAAGACACAACCGATTGGATTCCTCAGTAAACTACCATGGAAGATGGGCGGTACTCTACGATACAAACCTAGTGCGGCAGATCTACAGGACCACCCACAGCGACATGGCATTGGGGAAAATGAACCATTACTACATTCAGATGAAGATCTGGACCTCGATCTCAGCCTACCAGTGACTAGAAAGCGCAGCGGGACAACTGGGTCGGGCGATACGTCGGATTCATATCGATCACGAGGAGATTTATTCCCAAGTGATGGCGAAGGGGAAGAAGATGCCGTGGCATTAGACGATGAAGTAACATACGATATGGTCAGAAAAGACGACAGGAGTGGACGAAGCGGAAGGACAAGCAGTAAAGGCAAAAGACCAGCAGGTCTAGCATCAAGGACGGTTTCACGAACAACATTAGCATCATCTACATCGAACGACAATTTTCGAATGGAACGTCGATCAACATCATATTCTATCACGCCTGATGCACACGAAACCCCAACACCAACTTTACACGACTTGGAACATGAAGAATATCTGCTACAAAAAGAAGAAGACGAGGCCGTGGAGAGAAAGAAACAAGCTGCAGCACAACTTGCAGCAGAAAAGGGTCTTACAAGGGCTGAACCACGATCTTTCATTGAAAGAAAACCGCAAGTGGCAGAGGACGATGTTTATGAAGCGTCACCCTCCAAAGCAGCGTGTCAACATGTGGAGGAAGTCGAGGATAAACTCCACGTATCCAAGCGAGGCGACTCGCAACGTGCAAAGAGCCCTCAACCAGACGACACGGAATCGCCAGAAAAGACAGCCTTTGTCCCAGCGCGTTTACCACACTTCTAACGACAATAACCGTCACCAACACTATAATACTAATGAGTGGCGAGATGACTTTATGTACATATGATACCAAAACCTGAGCCAAGTATGGGATTTGAGCCGAAGATGGAACAGGATAAGTTTAGACGCAGCGTTTAATGAAACATGCACCATTTTCAAAAAGGGAATGCAGCGCATCGTAATAAAACTGTGCCGTACGGTTAGGCACATGGCCTTCGCGAATCTATAGCCTAATGCGGAAATGCCTCGGACTTGAATTGGGACTCCCCCGCAAACCGGCAGATCGGTTCCTGATCGGTTCGTGATGTTTAAAGAGCCGGATCCCCACACGATTTATATGGTAGAGGGAGAGAAGCATTGAATATTATTATATACATTCTTGACCTTTAATTCACATCCGCTGACCATAAGCTTATATCACCATAACATCAACTTCAACACGTTACACATAACACATAACACACTATCGCCATCATGACAGCACCAGGTCCTATAACAACACCACTTACGTCCCTTCTGGGAATCAAACATCCCATAGTCCTTGCAGGAATGGCCCGAGTGTCAGGCGGTCGACTTGCAGCTGCTGTCTCCAATGCAGGTGGTCTGGGTATCATCGGTGGCTTCCAATACACACCCAACCAACTCCGCGAGATCCTAGCTGAGATGAAGGAGAACTTCTCTCGCCCTGATCTTCCATTTGGCGTCGACCTTGCGCTGCCTCAAATTGGTGGAAATGCACGTAAGACAAACCATGACTATACGGGTGGCAAGTTGGATGAGTTGGTAGACATCATCATTGATAGCGGCGCCAAGCTGTTTGTCAGTGCTGTTGGAGTTCCACCGCCTGAGGTGATTAAGAGATTCCACGATAAGGGCATTCTGGTTATGAACATGGTTGGACATCCTAAGCACGCAGTAAGTTACACACTCGGTTTGTTTGTTATTCGCTGACACAATCAGACAAAAGCTTTGGAGCTTGGAGTCGATATGGTCTGCGCGCAAGGCGGTGAGGGAGGCGGACATACAGGAGATGTCGCAAACTCGGTCCTCATCCCTGCTGTTGCCGACATTGCATCAAAGTACTATCCTCCCCTTCTCAAGGGTCTGCCTGCGTTGGTCGTTGCAGCAGGAGGAATCTACTCAGGCCGCAGTCTCGCAAGCTCACTGATGCAAGGAGCCTCAGGTGTATGGGTCGGCACACGATTCGTTGCATCCGAGGAAGCATCATGCAGTGAAGAACACAAGAAGGCAGTTGTATCATGCGGATACGAGGATACTCAGCGCACTCTCGTCATTTCTGGACGACCGTTGAGAATGAAGACCAACGAGTATATCCAGAAGTGGCATGATCAGCCCAACAAGATCAAGGAGTTGTGTGATAAGGGTATTGTGCCTATTGAGTATGACTTTGAGCAGGGGAACGATTTTGATCTGCCTCATCTGATGGGTCAGGTTGCGGGTGCTATTACCAAGGTGCAGCCAGCTGGAGAGATTGTTGATGAGATGGTTAAGGAGGCTGTTGAGATGTTGAAGTTGGGTGGAACGTACCTGACGGCTGTACCAAAACTTTGACCTTGTAAACAATAGCTGTTGCGCGTTATATACCTTATTAGAGAAGCTGCTTTTGTTAGTATCAGAACGAAATAATCTTGTCGCGTTTTTGAACCTACTCGTAGATTGTCTATTTTGCACCTGACCTCAGATCTAAGTATCACGATGTTGGAAGAATTAGCAGTTGATAGTCTAAGAGATAAATATTTGGCTACCTACCTATCTTATGCATGCAGGTTTAGATCAACACTTGGGCTACACAAAGAGGCAGGTGCCCCCAGCTCTGATGCATTTGACAACCACAATGATCAAACAATCACCATCTAACAACACAGCTACAGGAATTACACAAGACGATACTCATCAGCAGTTATCTCATAACCATCATGATGTCCGCATTACTTGCAACACGCGAAGCACTTTTCCCACATATAAACGACATGCACTTTAAGCCACTCCTGGAACGTGGTCACGGTCTTCCAAACCAATACTCTTTCAATGAGGCCAATGCATGGATGGATAGAGTCCTCCGCGACTTTGGCGAACGCGACCTTGAATACAAAAAGAACATGCTTCGACTTGCCTGCATCCGTTTTCGATGTGTCAAGTGCCGCCATCCTTGCGAACAAGTCCGAGATGGAAGATTCGTGGAATCGCATCGCCCTTATATCTTCCCGTGTGGACATATTATCGGCAGCTCATGCTACGAAAAAATGATATCGACCTACAAGACTCGGGAACAGCAATCTCCAATATGCCCATAGGATGGAAGACGCTCAGAAGACGTTCAAGAAGGTGGCTCGCCTTGTTCTCACCGCGTCATATACAGTTGCGGCCACCAGAGGTTACATTTCGAAATAGGGGAGCTTTTTGTTAAGCATCTGTGGGGTTCAAAGCCTTGGATTAGTGGAACTATCACTTCAAAATGTCGAAGATGTATCATACAGGACCACCTTGACCTATGGACCATGCAGGCCCGTGCTGGACTTGGAAACCCCAACCTTTGGGCAGCGTGCGGCACATTCTTATTGAGAGCAAACCCAGACGAGGAGGTAGACGGATCTCAACTGGTCCGGGCACGCGGTCGAGCTTTGCGGATACGAGAGACACAGCATTATCATTTTTTCCACGACCTTTGGCGCAGCCCGCCGTTTGACTCTGAATGGCAAGGACAACTCTCCCTGATTGTCACGTATTATACTCTTCGAGATTCCCAGAGGGAAGATAGCAGAGAGGATGAAGACAGCGAGGAAACACTAGTGGGAGAGGAAGAAGAAGATAGTGATTCGACGGTATCGGGAGCAGGCAGATATACCCCATGTTCTTCAGATTAAGAAGTAGACTAGCAGGTAGGTAATAGAAGAGTTATCGTCTAAGGTATCAATGCAGTAGCCCAAAGGCAGATCTAAGCTAGCATACTTCAGGATCGTCTTTTCCGTGTTACTAGGTCAGGGCATTGAAAGAATTAGCCGCTAAAGCATAAGAGACGAGATAATTTAGTTACCTTATGCGTAGACAAAAGTATCTATCGATTGAACCTTGTTTTGTGTAGCTGACGCACAAAGAGAACTGAACTCATTGTATGATCAAAAGACTAATATCCTGATCTGAACCACTATAAAGTATTTGTGTTTGTCTTACGATACCACAATCAAGTTTCCTGCTAGGATGTGAACTTATTTATATCCTAGACACTAGACTAACTTATCAGGGTCCAATAAGCCGCTACTGATTTGTCTTGAATCGTGTGCCAGTCAAACCCATCAGCCGGGGAAACAAAAAAGCAATTTCATGCATCCAAAGCTGAGCCAATAAAACAACAAACGTCATTATTGGGATCGACCAGGATTGACCATTAATTATCTTGGCGATAGGGTCAAAACAAGGCTGACGTGTTTGACGTGGCGTCTCAGAGTCGAGTGAGATGAGTAGTTATAGTCAGAGCTGCAGAGTCAGAATAAATAAGCCTCAAGGTCAACTCGGATATGTCGGAATCAGCGTCATACTGAAACTCATCTCTCATCTCTGTACTTATAAAACTGCTGCGGTAAGCTGGAGAAAAAGAGGAATTGTGGATCATTCCTCGCTATTTCCGAAACGATACTACTGTAAACGACTCATGCCCGGTTCTCTGACATTTGATCTTCTCTTTTTGATCATCATTGAAATTTCTTCATCTCATGATGGACGCCCATAAATCGACAGTCGCCGGCGTCGCAGACAGAGTTAAACACTTTCACGCCCGTCAAGAACCCTTTCGATTATATCATGGTTCGACTAACAGCACTCGACACTCAAATCGACGTGTCGACAACACTGTCGATACCAGCAAACTTAACAATGTTATCGAAGTGAACAAAGACTCAAAAACTGTCGTTGTTGAACCAAATGTCTCGATGGAATCGCTGGTCGATGCGACGCTGCCTCATGGTTTGGTTCCTCTTGTTGTTATGGAGTTTCCGGCTATTACCGTGGGTGGTGGCTTCTCGGGAACATCGGGTGAAAGCAGCTCTTTTCGATACGGCGCTTTTGATGCGACTGTTAATTGGATTGAGATTGTTCTTGCGGATGGAACTGTTACCAGAGCTTCAAAAGAAGATCAGCCGGATTTGTTCTGGGGTGCTGCGTCGGCTTTCGGAACTCTCGGGGTTGTTACTTTGTTAGAAGTTCAACTCAAAGACGCAAAGGAGTTTGTTGAACTAAAGTACAGACTTGCGAGAGGACCTGCAGAGTCTGTCAAGATTATCAAGGAGGAGAGTAAGAGATGGGATACCGATTATGTGGACGGTATTGTTTACTCAAAGGATACGACTGTTGTGTGCTCTGGACGCCTCGTGGATGAGATTCCGATAAGTGCGGAAATAAGACATTTGAATCGACGGAAAGATAAGTGGTTTTATCTACATGTCGAAAAAGTAAGAGACGGACTACGGATGGGTTCAGTAACATGTGTGGCCGATTACATCCCGTTAAAAGACTATCTTTTCCGCTACGACAGAGGAGGATTCTGGGTTGCCAAATACGCCTTTGACTATTTCATCACGCCCTTCAACCGCGTTACACGATATATCCTGGATCCCCTCCTTCGAGCAAAGGTCATGTACTCAGCAGGTCACAAGAGTAATCTGTTCGACTACTACATGGTACAAGACGTCGGTGTACCATACAGCAGCGTACCCGAGTTTCAGAACTGGTTGGACAAGCAGTTCAAGATCTATCCTCTCTGGATATGTCCTCTACGAGTGCGGCGTGACGAGCCTAATTCCGGACATGGTCTGCATGCCGAGTTTGCAAAGCCTGGTACGACAGATTTACTCAACTATGGTGTTTGGGGTCCTCTATCAGGAAATCGTCGCGATGCTATCAAGCATAATCGCGCATTGGAACAAAAAGTGCAAGATTGTGGAGGAAAGAAGTGGCTTTACGCACATGCGTATTACACGGAGGATGAATTCTGGTCGCATTACAACAGGGAATCTTATGACACGCTGAGAGCAAAGTACGGAGCATCATATCTACCAAGTGTTTACGATAAAGTCAAGGTGGATATTGAGGGTGATGAGAAACTCATGAAGTCAACTGCAAGCACAGGATGGCCAGTACGAGGATTAAGAGGCGTGTATAAGGCGTTGTTTGGTGGTGATTATCTGTTGCAAAAGAAGAACGAGGAAACGACTGAGCAGAAGCAGACTGAAAGTGCGAGCGTCTGACGTGTTGGTTTTGTTAATACTATTAATGCAGAGCGAGAGATGATATAGATATTGATACTCTGGGCAATTGCCCACATTATGACACCCAAACGTCTGTTTGTATCCTCAGCGAATCATTACTCATTCAGCTCTGAAACCACCCAGTCCACTTTTCCTTCCACTCATCTCCTTCAGCGGTTCAGGACTCTTGCCATCCTTGATCTCCTGGTAAGACGCAGCAATGCCATGTTGAAGAGTTCTCTCGGGCGGGTTTCCTCTTCTAGGGAGCATGATCCAAACGCCGCCCGCTAGTACACCAACTGCTGCAGCGATAGGCATCCTAATAATGTTAGCTTTAGTTTTGTAGAAGAGTGGTATTCGTACCAATTTCTCTTGACAGCTTCTGGACCACCTGGTGCTTGGGGTGGAGGCTGCTGACCACCTGGTCCGCCGAGGTCACCATCAGAGTGGACGTGGGTATGCTTTGTGCTAGCGAGGCGAAACTGAGAGCGCATGAGAGGCATGCGAACCACAGGTCGAAGGATTAATCGCGAAGGCGTCATGCTGTGTGGTTTCAATAAGTCTCTGTGTTTTGATGTAGTTGGTAGAAGAAGCTGAGCTTATGAGGTCGAAGATGTCAATGACTTTAAGCTGTTGACGAATGATGATGTGATGACGTGGGGATAGACTTCCCGTTCAGCCATTATTAGAACACGCGGGGAAGGAAGTCACTGACGATTATTGGATGTCATTGTTTTGAAATGTCCGTTTTGGGATGAAATTTCCCGAGGGGTTATTATTGGAGGAAGGTCAGATCATGGTATTATGATGTTATCATGAGATGGAGATCTATTGCTACAAGAACAGACGAGTATGGATGATATTGTTATATTAACTGTGCTAGTTAGTGTAAGTGACACCAAATAGAGCATTTGGAGCTTCATTCCATTCCGTCAGCCGTGTAGCTCGGCGTGGATACCGGTAATTGTGGGACACCCCGACCGATAGACTCCATGACCTCGGAGTGATATGGGTGCAGACACGGAAGGAGGAACAAGATACAGAAGAATCGATGACATGTAGCCAAAGGGATGGGAATTATCTCTGCCATCGGCTACAAACTCAGAGAGATCATCACTCGGCCGTACCTGTTATTGTAGGATCATATGCCCAACTAAAAGAAGACAACAAACCAAAACAAATTCTTGCCTACCTAAAATTTAGAGTCATAATGAAAACTGAGGTCATGAGATAATTGTGAGCAGTTGAAATAGGCTCCGGCCTTGAGTATGTCGAGAACCGAACGATGAGCTGATTTTCCGGAGAATTTTGGGTGGGTTCGGTGGACGCCGGGTCCGATTGTCAGATCATTTCGGAGGCGCCAGATGCCAAGGAATTCTTGAATGTCTGTCGACTTTACGGATGCAATCGGGAAGAAGATGATAGTATCTAACAATTCCTGAGTGAATGAATAGCAGAATTCAGTTTTGGAATAGTTATTGAAGTTTTAATATGCTGTTATGGATAGCGCTTAATTGCCACTGAAGTTCATATCTTATGCTCTCAATTAAATATGCCTCAGCTAGAATAAACGGCAGAGAACGAACGACTTTCAATGAAATTTGCACTCTAATCTTCTTGATGTATGATCAAACTGTCATCTGTTCATCCAGATCCAGAGCTGTGCTGAGACCCGACGCTCTGGTTCTGGTACAAACCGGCATCGCCCGAAGTGGCAGTGCGTAGGGCTAGATCACTCCAATTGAGAATGGCACCACCAAAAACAGCACCACTGATCTACAGTCAGCTCAGAATATCGACAGTCAACTTGAAGCCAATTCGGAATTCAACGATATGACCCTCAAGAAAGAATATATAACAATAGAGTTCTACTCTCAATCAATTCTCATCATCACCAACAACATCATTCAAACAACCAAACAAGCAATCACACACAAGCATTACTGAGATCTTCTCAACAAACCCTTGCATCTTCAGCTTCTACATCAACTCAACCAATCACATCACACAAAATGTCTCCTCTCATGATTAAGCCCACCGTCGGACCCAAGTAAGTCTCCTAACCCTTCCATCTAAAACCATCTAACAATATGCAGGGTCCTTCCAGTCCTCATCGCAGTTGGAAGCATCTCCGTTGTAGGAGGCTACGTCCGCTCTCAACTCACCAACCAATCACGCACATTCGACCGCTACTTCGGCCAATACAACACAACCAAGAGCGAGAACGTGAGGGCAAAGACGTTTAATGGCTCTGTGCCTGATAACAGAACTAGTCTGTTTAATGTTCTTGGCTGGTAAAGCTTGGTATAAGCTTAACATGGGAGTTACAGATTTGGCGTTCGTTGGCTTGGTTACTTCTAGATTTGGAATCGAGGCGTTTTGAATCTGCCTTGTTAGGGGGAATAAAGTTCCATAATAATTGCAAGACTACTGAAAAAAAACTTGATGGTTTGCAGGGATGTGAAGTTTTGTATGCTGCTCCGTTTCTACACGGAGAAGGCCTCGAATTATTGATTTTAGTTGACTAGTGGAAATGAGCTTCTTTCATCGATGAAGCTTGGATTTACTCTTTATCAGTATATCTCTGATACCGACAATTTGAGAAATCCCTCAAATACACTCAGTAGAATAGATTTATCATATCTCACCATATCTATCATGATAATAATAGTCATCGAAACTCACTGCCTACGATCCAGCCAGTCCATACCAGCACATGACCCCTTACCAAATCGACCTAAAACACCCCTGACATTCTGCCTCAATAAGCTTAAACGGTCTAGACGTTTCCAAGAACTCAGCTCAGTCTTGGCATTTCTTCTTTTGGCTCAGCCCTACAGTACAATTCGCCTGTTGACCCAATTACAGTTCAATAGCAACGCCGCCTTTTTACAATTCCGGTTCTCAAGGGAGACGCCACGCCTGAAGTTTCCGTTGTAAACTGTTGAGGCTTCCAATGATGGCTGTGCAATGACCGTTTGCTCGGCGAGCTAATGCAATTATGGCACTCGGAGAGTTGAAGAGCCGGTGGGCGGTGCGGTTGAGGTTGTTTATATGCTGTTACCCTCGCACGAACATGCAGTTCGGATGCAGATAGTAAGCCTTCATCTCTGCAAGATGTATCAACCATATCAACCGCCATATCTGCAGGAGCAACAATACCAGCCGCAGCAACGTACATACGAGTATAAGCCCGTCACGGCCCCGGACGTATACCCTGTCGAAACGGATGTAGGGCAACAAGACAAGAAAAAAAGAGAAAGACCCGACTATCGTCCTATTCCTCTGCGATGGCCATTCATCAGCGCCCTCATTCTTGTTCTTCTAGCGTTGATGGGATTGATCCTCTATGCTGTTCGCACACTAGACGGATCTGATCCCAGCACAAAGCTCGAGAACAGATCGTTTCAGATCACCGATAGCAACCTGTTCTTTATGAAGAGACAAGATGTCGTCAGTGAAGCTGCTGCACCAGATCCAACGGCCGCTGTCGAAGCAGATCCCGGAACAGCCGCTGATTCCAGTCCTAAAGAAACAGGCTCTGGCTCTGAACCCGCAGACGACACTTCAAATACCGACACTTCGAATACCGACGATGGGAAGACCGGTATCCTGACAACTGCTCTCGTCGAGGAAGTCTTCACAACAATGGTCACTAAACCAGGCTCGCTCGAAGTGACATCCGTTACCGAATTGATCACAGAGACAGGAGAAGTGACTCGCACAATAGTGGAAACCATCGCAGGAAGTACCTATGTCACTTCGTCTGCAATTCCTCTCGCCCCGGAAGACAGCCCAGATGAAACATCAGGAGCTGGTGCCCCGCAACCAACAGTAACGTACGTCGAATACACCGTAACAGCAGCGGCATCGGAAAAGACAATCATCACCGCCATGGAAAGCGGCGTGGTTCGCACAACCGTCAAGGAGACCACTCGTACTGGACCGCCAGTAGTATATGCTTCTGTCGGAACAACAACACTCTACTCTGTTCTCACTCTTGACTCAGATGGAAAGGTTGCGAAGCCTCCTGTCACAAAGTATCGAACGAGCCAAGTTGAAGCACAAGTCAAGACGATCGTCGATGCGCCACCGCCGGTAACGATGGTCCAGACATTGCCTGATGGCCAGGTCATCACTTCAGTGTCTACACCAATTGGTTCAACGCGGGTGACGACCATGCCTCCGACACAGGTTGTCATCACTGATGTTTCTACACCAACTGGAAATACGAAAATCATCGTCGAGGCCACGACACACACCCTGACGCAATCCGACTATTTCATCGGTAAATTTCTTCCGCCTATCGTCGCTGTTCTTCTAGCCATGGGTATTCGCGCCTTGAATCAATCAGCCCAACAATATCAACCGTTCGCTGCCCTTACCAGAGAAGGCGGTGCTTTGGGACGAGAGGCTTTGCTTCTGAGCTTTGATGGTTGGATGAGTATCTACCTCCCATTCAAGCTCCTCTTCAATGGACAGTCTCTTCCTTTCCTCACAGCCCTTATATTTTGGTTGTCAGGCCTCGTGACGCCCCTTTCCGCTGAAGCCATTGGTTTGAAGATATATGGTCGCTGCAGCAAGGGAGCTATTGATGGCTGTGCTCTTGAGCTTGGCGTCTCCAACCAGGCAGCTTATGCCCTTATTGGACTATTAGGTGTTCTCGTTGTCCTCCTAATCTTCACACTTAGTGTTATTAGTCGTCACTGGCGCACTGGAGTATATGCAAATCCATGGTGTGCGGTCAACACTGCTGCTCTTGTTGCTCGAAACCCAGAAATTCGATCCATGGGGTCCAGCGACTGGAAAGATCTCAAGAGTGCTATTACCGAAAAGAGATTCGCCATGGGTTGGTTCCGCAATCAAGAAGGACGAGATGAATATGGCGTTGTCATTGTCGGGGACCTTGGTCGTGACACCTCAGCTCCCTACGCCAACACACCATATACCGAAGGTATGGCTTATCGACCACAGACACGTCGCCGAGCTCCTCAGACCTTTATGGCCCTGAGTTTCTGGTACCGATTCACGTTTCTTGTGTTCTTGATCTGTCTGCTTGGATTTATCGGGTACTACCACTTTGTCGACACCTTTGGAAGTGTGCCCAAGAACATGAAGAAGCTTATGGAGAGTCAAGAATTTGGTGTGCGATTTGTGTGCTCCGCACTTGGTGTCATTGTCGTCTTTTGCTGGGATTTTATGTTCAGCAGTGAGTTTTCTCTCCCTTGACTCTTACCATTTACTAACCCCTTCAGGTGTTGCTGTTATCACGCCATACCGCCGCATGGCTGAAGACCCTCAAGTGCCCACACGATCAGTCTTGATGACACCAGCGACCAATCCAGTCTCAGGATTGTTTGTTGCTCTGCGTATTCGAGATCCTCTCCTCTTTTTCACAGCCTTCACAACTCTCCTGTCCGAATTCCTTCCAATCTTGCTGGCCAATGTTCCATACAACCGTACCCAAACAAGTGATGCTCACGAGATATGCTCTCGTCTGAGTATTGGCATCTTGCTTGTCATGGTCGTTGCCATGCTGGCGAGTTTGTTGGTGAAATGGCCAGACCTACCTGTTGATCCTCGCAGTCTTGCTGGAGCACTGTGGTATGTCTCTGATGCACCTTGGGTACGGGGTCTTGAAGGTGTCGCGGCGATGAGCTCAAATAAACGCCGAAATGCAGTTCAAGGTCTTGGAGGACGATGGACATACGGACCTATCCATACGCCGATGGGAGAACGAATGTGTATTGAGCATGGAACGACAGGATTCAGGGGTTAGACTTGATATGCAGCGTATTAACGATGGGTGACGATCAAAAGTCCGCAGTAAAATAATAGTAGTGTATTAATAGCGTCTTGTCTTATCATGATAGTTTGACAGCTGCAAGGATATTGATATCGGGGAGTTGATGAGTGCTGTTCAACTGAGAAAAGAGAGCTTATGCGCGTATCGGCCAGTGATCCTCGTAATTGGCCCAGATAAGCCCCGAGCTGTGGGGACCCCCGCACGCCATAGCAGGCCTTGGTGAGGTGACGGGGAGTAGCAAGAAGCTTCATTGGATATTTCCTTGTTTAAGTCTTTCAAGCGACCCTATTTTACCCAGAATGGCGTGCTCAGGGCGTTTCCTGCTCGCTATCATGGAGACGGGACGGGACGGGAAGGAAGGACAGAAATTCCGCCTTTGTAACTGCTATGAGCTGAGGCAACATTCGTAATGTACTTGTGGATAGGTTGAGAAAGCATTTGCCTCTTTCACCATCTCCAACTGCTTTACTTGGAATCACCAAAATGGTGAGACTTGATATTGTTTGGTATTTATAATCGACAGTGGCATCGTATCGCAATAATCGGTACCTTGGCACTCTAATCGAATTGGAATGCCCACCGTTACAAATCGTCTACTCTTCAACAGTCAAACCTTGAAATGAAAGCCGCATGTGTTCAGTGTCGAGTTCGCAAGGTATCTACAGCAAACCAAATCCTCCCCGGTACTCGGCCCGTACTGACTCCTGGAGGTCCGATGTGACGGTACAGTGCCACGGTGTCGCACATGTGAACGACTCAACTTTCAGTGCTCTTTCGAGCAAGATGGTACGAGTGGACAGTATGCGCCTCGTCTTCCACCAAAATGTCGCGGCACAAAAGCTTGCCAAGAATGCCGCACTATGAAAGTTCGATGTTCTGGTGATACACCAAGGTGTACAAATTGTCAGCGGAGGAAAAAGCCTTGCACATACTTGGCGAGAGCTGGTTCAACAACTACCGAAGTTTCCTCGTCTCGAGACGAACCAATTTCTGAGTCAACTTCACAAGCAACTGCTTCACCCGAAATCCAACGCTCTAGCATTGCATCTAACTCGACAACAAACATTACGGAGCAAGTTGACAACGCGGCCTCGCCTTCAGATGAGCTAGTTGGTTCTTTAATCAGTCAATACTTTGATCGACTGTATCCCCTCCCATCGTTCAGCTTCCTTCACCAGGCGACAGTCATCCAACGATGCCGCGATCAAACCATCAACCGAGCACTTCAGCTGGCTTTATGCGCCGTTACAGCGATTTACTTTGACAAACACCAGGACGAACGTGCTAATTGGGCACAGGAAGCTGAGGGTCTTATCCTCGAACGGCTCGAAGAACCCTCTATCTTCAAGATCCAGGCGTCGTTACTTGTGATACGGTATAGAGCTGCAGTTGGAAAATTTCCAAGAGCTTTCATCATGGCTGGTCTAGCAGCTAGATGGGCTGTAGCTTTGCGTCTCAATTACGAGCACTCCAAGCTGACTCCCGTTGCACAAGAGGTGCGAAGACGGACGTTCTGGTCTTTGTATCTACTAGAGGATAGCTTTTGTGTGGGCTTGAAGGAGTTTGAGCTATTCGATCCCGAGACCATCTATCTGCAATTGCCATGTGAAGATGTTGACTTCCTCCAAGAGCGATACGTCAGCACAGGGTATCTGCAACCTGGAAAGGGGCTTGAGCCAGAAGTACTGGGCTCTCGAGCTGCATTTGTGCGACTGGCTTTCATTCGAAGGGCTATTATTCGACTCAATAGAAGGATATCAATGAAGGAAGTCAGCCTCTCGGATCTCTTCTCGTCGCTGGAAAGGTTCCAAAACGATCTTCTTCGCCTACAAACAAAGCTTGCGCCACAGGATCAGTATCCAGCTTCGCATCCACAAGGGCTTCGTCCATCACCTCAAAATGTCATTATGGTAAGTCTTCTGAAGGAAATCTTGGCATGACTAACACTCTCAGCATATGAGTTGGCAACAATGTCACTGCGACCTCTATCGTATCTTTCTTACAGAATTCCCAGAATCAACTCCACATGCAGCAATCGAGGGCATTTCTGCGTCGGAAAGGTCACTGATGAAGGAAAAGTGCCTGTCTCATGCAGACCAAATCATCCAAATCTTGTCCGACTTTGTCCATCACAACGATGACATGCATGTACTTGAGTTTGATGCAGCTATTTGTGCCTACCATTCCGCCAGGCTCGTGTTGTTTGGGACATATACTGGAAAAGACAATAAAGGACCGTCAATGCAGAAGGCCATTAGCAAAGCACAGTTGTGTTTGGATTTTATAACACGTTACTTTCGCTTCTCTGAGCAGCTAAAGTCCATGGTAAGTTCTCTGCTATAGTCATCTTGAAAGAGAAACTGACAGAACCATAGCGGCAAGAATTGGAGCGAGTTATACAGCAACACAAATTATGGCTCGAAACTTCAGGCTCTAGTGCTATCACAGCAACAAAGACTGATAAGCGCTCACCAACTCTCTCCAAAGACGCATACATTCGGCAGCGTCTGGCTATACATAGCCTCCTCGGTCAATCCGAGTTTGTTGACGATAGCCGTGATGCAGCTCCCGATCCTCCCCCTGAACCAGCATTGAGCTGGACTGAGTCTCCGGAGGATGACCAGTCGGTACCTGAACCGCAAGTTGATGGTGACGGAAGAGACCCATATCTCAACGAACGTATTATGGATCCCAACTTTCTTCTTGGCATTCCATATGGTTTTGAGATGGATGTGAATACATGGGCGTGTAATGGTGCAACACAGGATGTTGAATGTTCGATGGAGGTTAATGAACAATACATGTACTAAGAGCCATGTATACGACACTAATGTTATGGTTTCTCGACGGCTGGGATCGTAATAATGGTCTGATCAAGTAATATATCGGTTCTCGTCCTTTCCTATACGAAGCAAAGATATATAGATATAACATAAAGAATATCTATGCAGGAAGCAGAGGATATAGAGGGCAGTCTGAATTTAAGATTTAAACCACGACTTTGAGTGCTAATTAGCTGCACCTGTAACTATCAAATCAGAGTTTAGTGATATATCTTTCGTATCCTAAAGTGACGGGAATTCTGAAGTCAAATCAGAGCTCAGTGCAAAAAGCGAACAGTATTGAAGCCGGTCGAAATTGGTGTAAAGCGACCAAGTGACCTCATCTCTTCTGAAAGAGACAAGAGAGACCAACTGATACTTTGCGATGTGTCAAGATGTCAGAAGAATTGAACGTCAGGAACATAAGAGACGAAATAATTTGGTCATCTTATGCTAGCTTAGACTATCAGTTATGCTACTTTATTTCAGCGCATATAATGGCCAATATCCCATCCCTTATGTCGAAACACTTTAGTTGATTTATGCTAGTTTAGACTGACACTTAGGCTACTTTGTTCTGGTGGCCCAGTCCTTAGAAAACCCTTAGATAATCCGCTCTATTCATCGCCGTCGGAATCAGATTCTGTATGGTCTCGTTAGTAAATCGCGTTATAGATCAAACGCATATTGGTCCCATATACCGTCACTCTCTTCGCCGTCGTCACTAGCACTGTCATCATGTGGCCACTGCACAGTAACTTTAGGCATCATTTCGTGCTCAACAAAGTGCTTCCAATCGGTCCCTGTGTACTGGCAGATAGTGGCGTCCTCCTTGAAGGAGACAAAGGCACGTGAAGACCGCGAAATCCACTGTTGTTGAGGCATGCTGACTTTGATATGGCGCAAGTCGAGGCCCGGGATATCCTTCAGCTTTCCAAGGAATTTATTCCAGAAATTGAGCTTTGGAAGGGCGCCTGTGTGACCGTCTGGCAAACGCCGGCGAAGAGTGACCTTATGCAGCTCTAGTCGTTTGAGGGAGGGCGCGAATTTTCGCGCAACGGCAAGTAAGTGCTGTGGTTCCACGTTCATCATTCCGAAATTGAGCTCTTCAATGTAAGGGTATTCTGGGGAAGGGTTCGGGTCCGTTGGGGAAGTAATGTCTCCGAGCCATTTGAGAAGCATGCCCGGTCCAGTTACGCTGCTATGCGTCTCGTTGATACGAAGGTGTCTGATATTTTTCAACTTGAGAAGAAACCCGCGCAGCTTCATATCCGCGCTTGGCGAGTGACCGGCAGCATCATCACTGGAGAAATCGCTGCCGCCGAGCAAGTCGATGTCAATGTGCAGCTTTTCGAGGTTCTCCAGAACCGGGGTGACGGAAGGCAACATATAGGACGGAATGGTAAAGGCACAGTCTCGCAAGTGATTCTTGGATCTTGACATATGCTCGATACCCTTTGGTCTCGCGTTGGCTTGTCCAAGAGCGCAGAGCACTGAAGCAAAGACGGTGCTACCATATGCTGTCGCGGTGTCGGGACCCCAAGCTAGGCCGCTGCTTTGACCAGGCCGATGCCCGGTTTCTTTGAACGCTGTAGTTGATCCGTAACTCGTCCATTGTTTGTTGTAACCGTCGCGAGAACGTCTGTTAGAGTTGAAATCACGAATGACGATATCTTCGAGGTTACTGAGGGTTTTAAACGCTTCAGCGAGGAAAAACACATGATAGCCTGTGGCCAGCATCGTGAATTGGCTGTCGTATAGCTCCATCTGCTTGGCGGTTCGGGCATTATGGCCGTTGACCTGGAGAGCGTGGGCGAAGCGATCAGTGCCGAAATGGACCTTGCGTAGATGGCCACCGAGACGACTCTTTGAGATGTCAATCAAGGCCTGCAGACTCATTTCTGAGATCATAAACTGCTTTCGAGTGAAGAACTCATTGGTAAAGGTGGTGTATAAAGACTGCTCGATTGAGCGGCATGTGAGGCGGACATTCCCGAGTTCGGGGGTTGTGAGGAAAGAAGTTATCCGTAGGAGGACTTCAAGAGGGACTTTCTCAAAAGGAGATGTCAATACCGGAGTATCAGCCATAGGGGTGTCAGCCATAGGGCTGTCTGAATCAATCGTCATGATGATGATCTGATCGGCGTGGGCGCAAAATGATTTGGGTCGATTAAAGAAGGTACGCCCAACGTTGTGAAAGATGGGAGACGATGCCTTTTATTGAGGCGAGGTAGATTGAGATTGGATGTAAGTGGATGGGTTGTCTAGGGCTTAGGTCGCCAAAATAAAATAGACTAAATGCCGGTCTAAGATGGCATAAGAGATCAAACTTATTTCGTCTCTTATGCTCTCAGTGGCCAGCTTTTTAACGACTGGATGCTGTTATTCACGGTTGAGTTTGACAGCAGGCAGCAAACAGGCAGGCGCGCTCCACTCAGAGATGATCTATGAAAAGCATCAGCCACCCGATTTCCATTAAGCAATACCCTGTAGCACATGTGTAACTTACTGTTGGCTGTGGAAAATGATCTGTACGATTATTTCATATTCCAATTCTGCGCGTCTGCATTGGTGCACTGAGAAAATACGCGATAAATTGATACTGAAATGAGGTGAAAGTGAGAGTTGAGTGAGAATAGTAGGAACAATGATAAAGTACGGATAGTAGGTTGAGGGGATAAAGAAAGGCACGTACAACAGCACTGTGATCCACTGAAACCATCCTATCATCACTGATCAGACTCTCAGCTTAAATCTTATCGGGATTAGTCCGGATATAATAATAATACTGCGCTGAGCTTCTGAGTAGGTTTCTGTGATGCAGCAGCTACTCTAGAAGTAATTTGGCTTCGTGATCTACATATAGAAGGAAGGCTTTTTGAGTTCTTATTTACATGCTCATCAAGCTGATTGCAATAACTCTGTGAGCAAGGGAGGTAAGATCACTTCATCACTCTCCGCCAATTTAGACCATCATACACGGTTTTTCATGGACTCCAAGCTTTAATCTCGATGGAAACTTTCTGCCGTCTCTTCAATATCTGTTTTGGGATATTCAAGCCATCTCTCACCTGAGTTTCGAGGCCTCATCCATTATTTCCAGGCAGAAATCCCCATCTTGATGGATTAATATGGGTCACCTGATATCGCGATGGGGTCGTGCCTAGATCCGGGGTCTTTTAGCTCGCTGGTGCCTAGCAGCGCGTCATGGGTAGCTCCAGGAGCTTGGGGAGGTGGATTCAGGGTGACAGAATAAACTGAGAGCTTGGTTGAGTACAACATCCTCAAAAAGGCATGGTTATGCAAGAAAATACCATCAAGAAGAACACTCAATGCTAGTTAGAACACACCAATTGATAAAGCGCCTTCTTCTCTCAGATTCTAATCTCACGATATGGCCATTGTTCAGTGGATTAAGGAATTACATCTCATTGATCGTTCAACATCGCCTTTTTGTCAACCTCCGTAGGGCCGTATAGAAGTCAAGGAAAGTGGGGAGTTTCAGCCTAGAAGCCTGTGTTACCTTCCCATTCAGCTGAACGTCACTTCACGAGCTTCAAGACTTTAAAATGGGAAAGAGCCGACCTCATTTTCAGAACTCTCAATTTTTTCTCTCCTCACTATCTTTCTCCTCACCTCTCATCCACTCAATTTCGGCTCCTTCCAACTTGTTAAACCACATCTGGCGCATTAGACCAACGCAAGGATCACCCTAGGATTCGGCGATTGCTCGATTCGGTCAGCTGTTGTTGACAAGCCACAAACCGTTGGGTATGACACCGCGTCGTCTTTCAGCCCCTGATTCTTTGCCTTTTCCCTTCGCTACGGATTTGGGGTTCTCAGTACGCGATTGCTAACATTGTATAAGTTGAGCTCGTTTCCATTTTACGACTCACACTGAACCACTTTCTCGTCTTACTGGGCAATCTTACATCTCACGTCACGCTCTGACACCAAATTCTCCCAAAATGCCTCCCAGAAGAACGGGAAGAAGCGCAGCAGCCGCGAGTGCTCCTCCAGCCGATCCGCCTCTGGATGGCTGTGCCATTGCAGTAAGCGGTAAGTTTGAGGAGATTGGTCACAGTCATGGCTCCCTGGAAGCTCTCATTCGCAAGCATGGTGGATCTTTCACCAGAAGTGTCACCAAGGCCACCACGCACGTTGTTTCTACCGATGATGACTTTAATCAGCAAAGCAACAAAGTCACCGCTGCACAAGCCAAGGGTCTTCCCATTTTGAACCCCTCATGGCTGATTGACACAGACTCCAAGGGAACCAAGCAGAACCCTGATGACTATAGCTGGTCTTCTTCCACCAACGGCGCTACTAAGGCCACCACCAATGGCACCTCCAGCAAGAGATCCCCTCCCGCTGCTGACGATGAGGATAAAGACAGCCAGCCCCGAGCCAAGCGCGCCAGAAGCACAAGCGTTGCTCCCGCCACCAAGTCGAAGCCCAGGGCCACTAAGAAGGGTGCCAAGGCTCAGGCAGATGTTGAAGAAGAGTCCGAAGAGGAAGAGGCGAAGCCAAAGAGCAAGGCCAAGGCTAAAGCTAAGGCCCCTGCCAAAAAGGCAACCAAGGGCAAGGCCGCAGTCAAGGCTGAACCCGAGTCTGAGTCTGAAGTTGAGGAGAATCTGAAGGAAGAAAAGCAGGTCGCTGAAGGCCAGTTCATCAAGAAGAAGGATGCTGCCATTCCCCTTGACGAATATTGCACCCTACCCACCTACCAGGTTTACGTCGATCCTGGCTCTGGTCTCATCTACGATGCGTCGCTGAATCAGACCAACGCGGGAAACAACAACAACAAGTTTTACCGTATTCAGGTGTTGAAGGATCCCAAGTCAGCGACTTTCAAGACGTGGACCCGATGGGGCCGTGTTGGCGAGATGGGACAAAAGGCTGTTCTTGGAAATGGAAGCCTTGATGATGCTGTGAAGGTCTTCCAGAAGAAGTTCAAGGACAAGTCAGGCCTCTCATGGGACAACCGTGGCGACAATCCCAAGCCTGGTAAATATGCTTTCGTCGAGCGTAGCTACGACGACTCGGATGATGAATCTGATGATGACACGAAGGCTGTCAAGAAGGAGAATGGCGACGAGGATGATGTGCCAGAACCGGAATGCCAACTCGAGAAGCCTGTCAAGGAGCTGATGGAACTTATTTTCAACCAGCAGTACTTCCAGCAAGCAATGTCCTCACTTAACTACGATGCCAACAAGTTACCTCTCGGCAAATTAAGTAAAGCAACCATTACCAGAGGTTTCCAGCAACTCAAGGATCTTGCCGCTCTATTCGACGACCCCAGTCTTGCCCAAACCAAGTATGGCCAGAGCCTGGGTGCTATTACTCAGGAGCTTTCCAACATGTTCTACTCGCTCATTCCTCATGCGTTCGGCCGCCAACGACCACCTGTCATCAGTACCGAAGGAATGCTCAAGAAAGAAATAGAACTTCTTGAGAGCTTGTCAGACATGAAGGAAGCAGTCGAGATCATGAAGAGTGACCGAAAGACAAGGGACACTGTCCATCCTCTCGATCGACAATTCGCCGGCCTTGGCATGGAGGAGATGACTCCCCTTGAGCATGACAGCAACGAGTTCTCTTATCTACAGAACTATCTCCATGGCTCGAAGGGCGCAACTCACCATGTTAACTACACGGTGAAGGACATCTTCCGCATCGAGCGCCAGGGTGAATGCAAGCGATTCGATGAATCTGAATTCTCCAAGATCTCTTCCGATCGTCGTCTCCTTTGGCACGGTTCTCGAACGACCAATTACGGTGGTATCCTTAGTCAGGGTCTCCGTATTGCGCCTCCTGAGGCCCCCGTGTCCGGTTACATGTTTGGCAAGGGAATTTATCTTGCCGATATGTCTTCCAAGTCAGCCAATTACTGCTGCTCCTGGAACTCTGGTGGCGAGGCATTGCTGCTTCTTTGTGAAGCCGAGCTTGGAGATCCTATTCAGAAGCTCAACGATTCTAGCTACGAAGCTGGCGAAACTGCGAAGAAACAAGGCATGCACAGTACTTGGGGTCAGGGTCAAACGGGTCCCAGCAAGTGGATTGACGCAGGAGCTGCTCACGAAAGTCTCAGGGGTATCAAGATGGTAAGTTTCTGCTTTTCGGTCTTTGCGTATTATTTGAAACATTTACTAACAATTATTAGCCCGACCCTGAAATCAAGCCCGGCGATACCAACATCCCTGGAGCCTGGCTCCAGTACAACGAATACATTTGTTACGATGTTGCCCAAGTCAAGCTGCGTTACCTGCTTCGTGTTAAGATGTAGGACCGTGTATGGGGCGTCTGAACAGCTAAAGCATTTTCAACGGCGATCGTTGTTTTGGGTGATAAACTGGACTGTTATCAACCTCCTATCTTCGGCCTACCATTTGGTAGCTGACAAGGTGGTTCTACCGGTCCTCTGCAAGAGATTCATGGCATGGCGTTTACGGAGGTGAAAAGGGTCTGGTTACGAAATTAGGCCAGCCTTGAGTAGTAGAATAATTAGTCAGGCAGGCGTTCATTAGGCAGATAGCTCGATTGATTTTATTGTTGGCATTTCCATTCCTCGCTTTATCCTTAAATTCATTTTATGTAAATATGTACAATGTTTAGAACAGTTTTTGTCATGAGATCGTTTAGTATCATGCATGAGTCTAGTACAAGGTCCCCCTCTTAATCGTCGACGCACCAACCTGCAAGATTGGTCTTGATGATGTAATGTAAGTCTTCTGGTAAATCCAGTTTGAATCTATGTCACGTTCCAGTGGTAGATGAGACCACTTGGGAACTCTGGACCAAGATACAGCAAGGTTGAGCTGGCATCTGCCCAGATATGTTGCAATCGATGCATTCGACCCTTGGGTCTCAATCGTCAAATCTTTATGGCCCGACGAGTGATTGAGTGTTGAAAATCTCGTCGGCCGAGATTGTTTTGAAGCGTCCGACTCTGGTGCTTCTGGGATGACAAGTCTCATACAGACCTTCTGGCTAGGTTTCGCCAGTTGCTTTGTCTGATTTCGCCCTTGCAGAATCCTTCGCCAGGTTTTTCGTCAGACGGCTGGATTAGAGGTTGGGAAAGTCGTGTCTTGGTGACACAAATCGCAAAACCCCTCTTGTATCGTTGAGATGGCTCTGAAGAACTCGGGAACATCACAAGACAAGTGATACTCCCAGTCTTCTAGCCGGATCCTACTTCAATCATGCTCCAACACCTCCATGAAGAGCATCAATGCTTAGCCAATCGTTATTGGGCATCCACAAGTTCTGATCAAGTCCCATTCCATATTCCAAACCAGTATCTGTGCCCAACCCATCCGTACCCCCGTCATAGGCATTGTTGATTTCCGAAATACCAAAGTCGTGTCGTGGAACTATCTCTGGGACGCTCACGGCAGGCTTTACTGGAACTTGAACTTCGGTAGTTGGGTGAGGCAAGTCCGGAGAAACTTGACTTTCAGGAACCCAAGGATCGGCGACGAGTGAGGGTGGAAATGTTGAATCAGTCATGGCAGACATTGAAACGGGTGTCATGGAGACAAATTGACTAGGATCGTTGATGCTTGGATCATCCGTAAGACCAGTTTGGCGTAAAGGTTGAGAATACCCATTATTGAGGGGGAGTTGACCATGCGGATCTGGAGTGGCTGATGGCACGCGAATGGCAATACCATGAGTAATCAGCTTTTCCAAATCCGCCTGAATGCCTTCTGCTGTCTTTCCCGCACAACAAGACTTGATAGTCAGCAAGCAGATCTTGGCCCTTTCCATGACGGCATCCAAGGTGAGGTCATATTTCAGGGCATTGGTATGATATGCGTAGGTCAACACGCGAGCACACTGGTAGGCGCAAATAGCCATGTCCAAGTCAGTCACCGGCTTTGCGTTGAGCTTGTGCATGGAAGAGAAGATATTGGCCATTGACATGGCATGTTCCACGCATTGTCGTTGACAGTGATCCAAAAAAGCATCATCGAGAGATGCCAGAATGACACGAGGAAGAGCTTCTCGAAGGCCTCCTAGAGCAAGACGATATAGATCGATCTGACATTGGTGCCACCAAACATGTATCATGATGAATATGCAGATTCGTGGAGAATACGCCCGGAGTCTCAATGAGCTTTCTGAGAACTGGAAAGAAGCAGGTAGATGTGTCGCAAAATCGCTGAGATCTTTCTGTAGCCCCCAGATACCGGCTTGAAGTTCATCGGGCTTGGTGTTGCGAGTGAGCATAACTCGTCTCGAAAATTCCATAATTCGACGTCGCATGTGCTGTATTCGGATATGAAGAGCTAGACTCCCGATGTCTTCAGCTTGTGGGTTGCGAGGCTTGTCGGGTTCGTGAATAAGTCTTTCGGTCGGTTGTGGAAGGTCAAATTCAAAGTTGCGCTCGTTGCATGGTAATCCTACATGGATTTTATCAGCACTCCAAAGCGAGTAGTCACGATATCCGCCTGAGACACCCGAATCGATACAGTAGAGGGCCCACATGAGTCGACGGCGAGACTCTTGAGCAAGGAAACAAAGATTTGGAGCTTCGTGGTTCAAACGTAGAGCTGCAGCATATCGAGATGCTATACTCAACAGCATAAAAGCGCTTGGAGATTTCTTTGATAGGATACGGTGCTTGATAATCAGGACAAGCGCCTGCACTTTGATGGTTGAAGGCCGAGTGTAATCGGCAAAAATGAGACCCTCAGCATCGTCGATACACCTTTCACCATAATCCTTCATCCCTGGTCCCATATCTGTAAGGTACGATGTTATGCCAATCAGGGCCAGTAGAAGAGCCTTCTCCACCTTGCCCGAGTTGTATCGTCCTTCAAGGGAGGCTCGATGTAGAAACGAGAACATGGGAATATGGTGGACATGATTGAAGAACTTGATAAAAGTCCGGCCTATTAAAGCATCGAAAGACTCATCTGGAAAGGGACTACAACTGTTTGTTAGCCAGGGAGCATTGCCTACAATGTCAACTTACATTTCTGATGCAAAGCCTTGGGGTGTTGCAGTGCTAGCTGGGTCGGTCAATCCGGGGTCACTGTCGTTGTGTCCATCGTCCCGATCCCCTTCTTGGCTTTGTGGACTTGGGCCTTCTCTTAAAGATATGCGCGCTCTTTTGCTCGGTCTATAAACACACTCAATGCCTTGGGAACGGCAACGATCGCATGACGGCATGTGGCCGGAACATCGGGCTTTTCGGCTGTGGCAGCTAATACAAGCTTGTCGAACTCGTCGTCGAGGTAGGGCACCAGATAGAGCACCAGTGTCGCCATCGTCGTACGAACAAGGAAAACCTAGTCGCTCGCAGTTGGAACAGATGTCACGAGCACCATTGCATCGTACTTTGCGAGCGCGACAAGTTGTACAGGTCAAAGACGACTTCTTTGGTTTGCGTTCGGGAGAGTTGGCATGAGAGGCGGGCTGCGAAGGGTTGGCTGGTTGCTGAGACACTACCGGAGTAGAGGAGGTGGTGGCTGAGACGGGGAGAGGAGAGTCGAGGCTGGGAATGAGGTTATTCGGATGGTCGCCTGCGGCGGAAGCGAGATCCATGGCGACGTTGGTTTAACTTGGCGCATGGAGGGACCCAACGATTGAGACGGTTAATATCAGCTTAGCAGCGAAGTTCAGAGCAATCCACCGCAACCAACGTCGAGTTCGACGAAGGCCAGAGGGTGGGGAAACGATTTGTATGGACTTTTTGGAATGTTTTTACTAGGAGAGTTTGTAGTGACGATGGTGGTGATGTTTAGTGAGTGGAATGGTGGGAGTCAGAAGGCGGGCAGGTAGTGGAGGCGATAAGGAAGGTTGTCTTGTTTCCTTCCATGGGGCACTGGGGGTGCTAGATTGTGGGAAAATCGGGACCGGAAGGGGCAACAGAGGTGTATGCTTCCTAAAAATTGGGGTTGTTACAGTGAACGGCAGTTGACGCCTAAAAAGGTGTTGTTTGATTGGGGAATCCAAGTACATGGAAATGCAACATCGGGCCTCTTGTTCCATTCATCCAAGACCTCGGAAGTATGCATCATGTTGGATTGTTCTTATTCCTTCTTATACAGGCATAAATTACTGCCGTCAGGTCCTTGCCAAGTTAAGTACAACTTGGCGCACACCCTTGGGCAACAGTTGCTCACATGAGATCTTCTTAAACACGGGCAGGTGGGGCAGAAAGCAGGTTCAATTGGCACTTTCCCATTCTGCTCAGTCGTGATTGCCATATTTCGACGTCAGACTTGACAAAATCGGACACCACAAAAGTCAATTTAAATGGCATCACCCTAACGCTGTCGAACTCTTTCATCCCTCTTTCACCTCTTCATTCGGTGAGCGTTATTTAACACCAAAACATCTCTGGCCTCGATTAGCCGAGCCGATAGAAAACTGATGGAACGACGTTTTGTGGAGCAATTTGAGCCCACAAGCTTGGCAAAATGCTGTACCCAAGCCTCAATGGTCACAAAAGTCACCGCCTGTATTTTTACCAGGGAGCATTGTTTTCCAGTACGTTCTGCTCCTAGCTGTGTGCGTTGTCGTTGTAATGGCATGTTGATCAGAAGTGACAAGCGCAAAGGGACAAGCAAAGAGACGAGCTCTTTCTCAGGTATAATGCTGTTACGAGTCAGCCATACAAAATCGGGTTCAAACATCATTCGAGATAAAAAAGAGACGATCTCTTAATATAATTTCGAGATACTTTTGAGGCCGGTTATCTCAATGCAACACACATTAACACGCGACCTTTCTGACAGTCCTGCCAGATACGTCTCAAACTCTATCGTCACTTTTCGTTCCCCTTACAGCAACCAACATGACAGAAACCTGGGGATACAAAGTACCAATGAGAACAAGAATGGACCGAGAAGCGACACCTATGAAGGTATGAGTCCCGCTCGATCCCGGCGCCTGGGCTTGAAGGGTCTCCGCCAAAGACCAGGCTATTGACCGGGATTAAGAGTCAAAGTTTAGAGGGCACTGACCGATGCCAATTCTACGAGAAGAAGAGAAGCAACGAGTTGGAAATTGAGAGAAACTCGAAATGGTTGCATCGCTAGTCTCAGATAACAAAGACCAACCGACCGAGTCATTTCCTGAACAAATCGAAAGCGCTCTCATCGAAACCGAATCGGTCAAGGATACCGACGGCCCGAAGTGAGCTGATGAAATTGCGACCAACCGAAGGAAAAAAAGACGGACAAATCTATGGTTAGCTTGTTTGCTAGCGCATATGCAAAGTAACGACAATGGACAACTGCGTCATTTAACCGACGGCCGCTCCGACTCCCGGAATATCATCGTTTTGATCCCCAGTTCGTATTGAGGCACACTCACCCATTCAAGATGCCTGCCGCTTGAACACAGCCGGCAGCAAAAGAGCAATCAATGCAGTGGCTTCGGAGAAAAGAAGTTGACTTGGTAACATGGATCTTACTGGCCTGCTATCCTCGGGTTAGTTGTCCTTCAGCAGCGGATCTCATGAACAATACATCATGATGATTATATGTATCAGTGGCCATCGCTTAACCACACCATCTTTTGCATCCAAGGCCCTCCAATGGAATTAACTGGCGTGTTGCTGTGTCGTTCAGGACTTTTGAGCAGCATCGCCATGGTTTGAAAGCCTTGTATCGAGCAATCGGTAACCTGATCCTTTTGACACAACTGGAATTTTATGGAATAACGGTTTCTTCAAGTCTCGGTTTAAAAAAAGATATTGACATCAGGCGCAGGGAAGCATTTCTTCCGACCCTTGACAGCCTGGGTCAGCAAATTTTGTTGCCATCGACGGACGATTCCGCTTACTGGCCTCATACCTGGCAATATACTTATCATGACACCACACGACCGAACCTCAACGAAAACTGACAATGTTCCAAATAACGAACTCAGCTTTTTCGGCCATTTTTCTTGCATGTCCCGATTATTTATTTGGCATTTCGACGACTGCAAACCGTCTGAAGGCAGATCATGAGAACTCATCAAGAACTAGCTGCCATAGCTCCCTTGCAGCTACTATGCATCCCCAGCAACTGATTATTTAGCTGAAGGCTAGTCGATGCACCAATCTTCCTTTTTCGGTCGAAGGTGTGTATACATGATTGCTGTTGCTTGTGCAGCTCTAGCGTACGAGGTCTGATAATGAGACACCTCTCGTTTGTTCGACGAAACTCGCCTGTACCAAGTTGGCGGTTTAATACATAACTGCCTGATAGGTGAGTGGTGTCGTGTTGCGCAGATTCCGGACTTCCGCAAAACTATGGCCCATGACGAGCTTCACAGTAGAAGCAATTTGCATGAAACGCAACAGTGAAAAGGTCATCACTGAGTGTCTGGCAATTAGGCAGGTATGGAGAAAAGAGAGACGTCAAACTTTGCGTCTGTTCTTGACTATTTGAAGAGCTACGGCAGGTCGTCATGTCCTTATGGTATCAATCGTATTCAACAACTCGTAAATATCATCTATCCTCAAATCATATACTCAATTTCCTCTAAAGGATGGAAAGAAATCTTATAGACGCCCAAGCGCCAAACAAAAAACACGTGGGTATAATACTTTCAGCGCACAAGCACTCTCATCTCACTCACTCATCTCACTCATCTCCCACCCAAAATCCATTCTGTTGCAGGAAGCTCGTCGCCAGCTTGTCACCTCCATGCTCAGCCGCTTCCATCCAGTGAACCGCGACACACATCAACCCCGGGTCGCTTCTCACATCACTCTCCTTGCCTTCACCTCCAAAACCTGTGCGGCCTCCGCCGCCGTTACCCAAGCGGCCATACTTGTCCATAACAGTTTGCTTAAATACTTCGCGTGGCTTGGAGAGAGGGAGCGTTGTACGCTCAACGTATTCTGGGTTGGAAAGGTAGAACAGCGCAAGCTCGCGCTGTGCTGTTGGGAATCCTTCCTTAGCCGTGATTGTCCACATCTTACCCGCATCATCCAGTTTGTATGTTGTTGACGGCGGTGGTGGTGTGCCAGTTGTTGATTGTGGCACATCTGGTATCGTATTGTCGTTTGGCTTACGCACATTTGTGTGCGCTGCAACTACTTCATCTGCCATCTCTACCATGGTTCGGCAAACTTCTGACTTGAGCTTGAGAGCCGCCAGAGCAGTGTTCCAGAAGGCCTTGCCACGTTCCTGCTTGTCCAGCACTGAAGGTGGGACAAATGATGCGATAAATTGCAAATCGCGGAAGAGAGTCTTTGGTCGGATTGATGCCTCTCTGAATAGAGCTTGGAGCTCTTTCGTAATGATGTCGGTGTTGACGTTTCCACCCGACATGATTGATCTTGTCTCGGAATTGGTTTGTCGAGGACCAAAGAATGGCGTCGCAAGTTGAGATTGAAGAGCTTGCGATCGACGTTCTTTTACGTTGTCAATTGTTCCCTCCAGAGGTGTAGGACGAGCATTGGTGTTGTGCTCTGTTACAACGCTCGATCCAGCATCGGACCGGTTCCATCGCGGCCTCTTTTGTCCGCTTGATTGTAGTGCAGCTACAATGAGATTCTCCAATTCATAAAGAGCATTCAGCTTTGCGTAAGGATTAGGGTGAACGCAAAACATGTTAAGAAGTCGTTGGTATGCCTTCTTAAAGGGGAACTCGGTCTTGTCCTTGTCTTCTTTGGCCACAGACAGACGCGGGGTAGACTCATTGGTGCTGGATCCCTCATTACCCGGAGGAACTTCCGAGGTTTCTGATGCATTATCACCGGCACCTCGCAGGTTACCAAAGCTCTTCTTCTTCTCAATGACTCTTGGTCGACCTGAGCTTCGCTTCTCCTTGATCTCAGAGCGACGTCGTGCTCGACGATCAAGAGCATCCTTGCGATCGATGCACTCTTGTCCCAGCTTGTCAAACCAGCCGTCCGTTTCAGAACCTTTGGAGAAGACTTGGTTGCCAAGGTCAGAAAGCAAAAGACTAGTAAGGGACTGTCTCAGCTCGTTCAGGAAGCGTGTCTTCTCATCATCCGACTTCTGGTGTTGGAACACAGTCTCGTTAGACGAGGCTGAAGTGCCAGGGCGCCCGGTTCCAGTTGAGAAGGTTGAGTTAGAAGGCGCGGTACCATGCTGAGAGTGAGAGAAGGTTGTAGATAGGTTTGTCATGCTAGTTGTAGGCGAGTAACCTCGAGAAGCTCCTGAACTTGGAGACATGACTGGCTGGAATGGCGACCAGAAGGTGCTAGCTGAATCGCTGGTGTGTGCGGGCGAAGCACGATCAAAGTATTCTTGTCCATCAAGAATATCTGAAAGTGCTGAGCTAGCTCGAGGCATTCCTTGTCGGGCAGAGTCAAGAGACTGCTGGCTAGGGCTATGCATCGAAAGCGATCTTAGATCGCGAGCAAGCGAGTTTGGTCTGCTTGACGTAGGACTGAACTTGCGATCTTCGCTGATGATGCTTCCAGTGTCATCTCCAGTCCAGGACATTTCCTTCTCCCTAGCTCTGGCACGGTCATAACCAAGCTTGTCTCGCTTGTAAAGCTCACTCGACCACAAAACAGGTGCATCTCGGATAGTCTCGCCGATCAATCTCGAGATACATTTGTCCACCTCGTAGCAGAACCTGTGAATTCGCTCCTCGCCCATACAGAAGTTCTCAATGCCACGGTTCTGAAGCCATGCTGCAGTAGCTTCAGCAGGGTCATCGCTCAGCTTGTTCGGTCCACCTTGTTCTTCAGACGCGGCTAAAAGGTCCATAATCTGAGACTCGGTGCGGTAGAGATAAGATGAGCTTGGTCCTCTAGCCATGTGGGCACGAGATCGTTGGAAAGAGTTCCAGCGTCGAGGCATGCCCATGGTCTTGAGTGCTTGGCAAATGTCACGACTGTGGGCGTACTCCTTTGAGTTGCGCACGTCTGTCACATACCACATCTTATCTCGTACGGATCGCACACGTTTCATCATGCGGTCGATAATGCCCTCGTGGCGTTCTTGACTCTGCTTAAGCCAGACAAGCCAAGCATCATACTCCTCAATAGCAGAAGCAGATCGGCGGATTGAATCTCTTGGGCCACGAGAGAAGATGTTGATCAGCACCGCGAAGCCGTTGGCTCGGAGTGAAGGCGATGCAAGAGCATTGAGTTGATTGAGAGTCTTCCAGTATTGGTGAGAAGAGACAAAGTCAGCTAGGGCCTTGGATTGTGCTGAGGCTGCCTTGAGCATGGTAATGAGGACAGCTTCCGACTTGTCATCCTGGCTTTCTGATTCAGAAATAGATGCCTGTCGCTTGCCGTTGGCCTCTTTGTCAAGGTGCTTCCTGTATGGGTTGCGACTGGCCATTGACCGTTCAGTAGTAATAATTCGTGTCTTCGACTTGTACCTCTTGAGACCAGAAGCACGGTTACTAAGTTGTGTGCGGCTGTTCTCAGGCTCAAGGCTACGGGGAATCTCGTAGTCCTCCACCAACTTGAGGATTGAATCTCTAAGTTGGTGGTAGTCCTTGTCGAGCTCAGGACCATCATTGGCGTCTTCCTCATCTGTGTCAGTGCTAGATGAGTTTTCTTCATCGTCCAGTTCCTCATCAGGATCGAATGTCATGTTAGTGGACAAACTCTTTCCATCGGAGGAGATGAAGAGTACAAGCCATCGCTCCGCGCAAGGGTGACATGAGCCACGGACGATATCAGGACCTAGATTCTGTTGCATCTCGTGGAGTGCCAAGCGCAGTCGATAGCCGTCATCTTCATACTTGTTCAAACGTCTTTGAAGCTCCGAGTCCATGGCTGGAGGAGAGTAGCGCTGAGGTGTAACAGAGGTCTGCTCGTCCAAGTAGTCATCCCTTGTGGTAGAGTCACTAAATACCGAAGAGACGCTCGTGCTGATGATAGAGGCAGTGTCAAAGTTGTTTCTCGTGCTTGACATGGGGATGGGCTGGGAGATAGCAGACATGCCAGAAATAGAGGCCGGGCCTGATCTAAAACTGCCAGAAGCAGAGTGAGGTCTTCTTTCGGGGAAGATGGCATTGATCAAGGTTGCGAGATCAGCTGGGCTAATGACCAAATAAGGATGGACCTCCTTGGTTTCTCTCAAGGAAGTAATGGACCTTGCTGGGAGTAGCTTGGCAGCCGGAGCCTTGGATCGAGATCCTTGGAAACGGGCGAGGATGCTTTCCACATGGCCCTTGATCTTTGGTGGTACGTCCACGGGAACACAGGTTGCCGAGGGCTTACCACTCCACATGCTGGAGACATACTCATGAGCCTTCATGGCTACCTTTTTCAGAATCTTCTCACGCGCATAAGGTGTGATGTGATACTCGGCCAGCATTCCATAAGATTCCGGGTGAATAATGACGCCCAAGAGGAAAACGAAGAAAAGGCACCTCCAGACCAACCAGCGAGAGGTGTTTTCGACATACTTGTGGTCGAGCTTCTTCAAAATGGCATTTCCAAGTTCCAAAAGTCCTTCGGGTATTCCGGTAGCATCCTCATCGTCGACAAGCTCAAACAATTGGTTAACTGCTCGCTCATAGAACTCTTTGGCCTTAGCTTCATCTGATGAATTCCAATCAGAGAGATTGAATCGTGTACCATGTTGGTCCTCGGCCCGGTCCAGTAAAAAGGCTCCATCCTCGAGGATCTTCATCAGGTACCATTCCATATTGGACTTGCCAGACCAGTCACGCATTGCTGTCCAGATGTTGAGAACGGAAATAAGAAAGTGCTCTCCGGTAGATTTGGGTTCCGAGATAAGCCTTGCCAAAGCAGTAGCCCAGATTTCGGTTCGTCGTTGATCCTCAGAACTATCAGGTCCAGCAGAATTGGCAAAGCAGGTATGAATAAGAATGGATAGAGGATCGTGGCGTTGGAAAGACAACAGTCGCTCTATATCCACAGCAGTGCTGTTCTTGGGCGCACTTGCATGGGATCTTCCTCCAGAACGGCCATGAAAGGGCAGGACAGATTCCACGGGCTCCAAACCTTTATGATAAGACAAGAATGAGTTCAACTCGGAGCTTGACAGAGAACATATACGAGTGGCCAGATAGTCAGGATTGGTACGGAGCTGAGTAAGAAATTCCAAAAATGTATCTCGAGCAGAAGCAGATATGTCGTGTAGAAATGGCGTTATAGATTTGAGAGGGCCCATAGCTGCCGAGTTAGTGGGAGTGTCCAAACTTTCAGAAGATCCAAGACCACCGTTGGCGAGGCCTTCCATCTCGGGATCGAGAAGAGCATAACGACGGAGCTCGTCGCAGCTGTTGCGTACATCATGGATAGCGCTGTACAGGGCAGAGAAGTTCTCCTTGTCGTCACGACGGAAACTGTCGACCAAATTACGATGAGCTATTTCCCCGCAGCGGGTCAAGCGGGCGCTGAGAGCAGTAGAAACCAAATTCCTTTGAAGACGTAGACGATTGTTGGCGCGCTTGCGCTCTTGGTACTTAGACAGTCGCACTAGATGGGCCAGTTCCTCGAGAGTTGTACTTTCTGATTCGGGTTGCAGGTGTGGATTTGTGTATTGCGAAACATCTTGCAGTAACGGTTTGAACTTTGAAGAGGATTCGTTATCGTTTGAGTCGGTGCTAGGCTTTAGAGCCGAAACTCTAGGACTGTTTCTTGGTGACGGTTGGCCAGGCATATTTGGTTGTGCCACAATTGGCTTTCGGGACGACATGACTGGTGACTGTTGGTGAGCATGACCTCGATGTTCTTTGTCATCCGAGTTCCGCGAAGACTTCTGTGTGGGATCGCGGGTTGGGCTAGGGCTCGGCGAGCGTCGTCTTCGTGATCGAGGTGGTTGCACATGGATATCGACAGACGGAGGGGGCGACCCCGAATCTTGCGCAACAGTGGACGACCCAGCTATAAAGCCAGTCATATCAGTATAAGAAACCATGCAGAGGCAGAACTAGGGTCTGGCTGGGAGACGGGCTGGTAGCGACGCCAGAGACGTACTGGGAGCAGTATGAATGCGGACTGGTGAAGACAGAGATCGTTGCATAGAAACCATTTCGGACAAGACTGCGTCGCAATCGCGCAGCTATGGCAGCTCTCTATGAGGCGCCGCCCACGGGCTTGTGAGTATAGGTACTGTTATGTAGGTGCTGTATGTATATGGCTCGAGATGCAGGCGATTCGCAAGGAAGATCGTTGTACGCGGATTCGAGAGGGGGCGCTAGACCTGCCAGCGAAGATCGGACGAAATAAAGAATGACAGGGCGCGAGAGGTTGGGTTGATAATGGATGGCGCGCTGCTAGTACTGTACTGGGATCGGATCGTATCACGGGCTGGAGTCGCACGTTCTATGCAGAGAACACAAGACTAAACAAAACACGGAGAATAGGGGAGAGAGGAGGTCCTAGGTAGAGGACGAGAAGAGAGGAGAGAAGAGAGAAGATGTGGGAGGTCAGAGAAGAGTTGAAGTGGGAGGTGGGGGGAGAAGTAGGTATCGTGGGAATGATATGGTACCAAGGCACTGTAGACAGACCGGTAATAACGAACGGGGCCTCACAACTGGCACCTGTCGGTTTTGCCGACTCGACTGCATAGGAAGACAAGAAACAAGACCGATACAGGCACAGGCACAGACACGAACACAGACAGACAACCTTGGCTTTGGACAACGAGATCGGGCTGGGCTGGGATAAGGATAGGATCCAATATGATGGGGTAGAGGTATCCAATGGAACCGATCCCTACCACTAAAGTTACTCGCTATAACGGACGGGAACAGGCGGTACGGTACGGTAGTGGAGTGGGTACAGTACCGCCTTTTGGAGGGGATGTTGCAGTTGGCAGATGTTGATGATATGCACTAGACCTAGATAGGAAGAAACGAAGGCGGTAATGCGGGTGAGAATGAAACACAATTGGATAAACGATTCTTTTATGGGTCGGTACCTGAAGCCCTGTGCGATTCGCACGTGTCAATCAGCGCCTGGCCTGGCCTTGTCAGGGCAAGGCAATAGGTGAGGTGAGGTGCAAGGTCGGGCCGGGTCACAGGGGATATCAAGTTGTGCGTTGGCAAGCTCAGCGCTACGAATTGTAACAGAGTCAATACCTCTCTCAGCTAAACCTCGACTCTACTCGGGAATTACCTTGGTTGATCTCCAACTGTGGACCTTTGAAAGAGCCTCCTCCAAGAACACCTGTTTATGCTGTCCCGTCCCGTCATTGCGGTAGAGTGGAACAGTGCACCCACCCGAGTCTAACAAGTCATGATGGACATGGACAATGATGGTAGGACAATGACTTGCAGGCCTCGCAGTGTGCACTGTACCTACATAATTCCTGCTGCTAGAAATCGTTATTGATGATTCTGTAGAATCTTGATTGTTTGAAATGCAAATAACAAAATGTATCATACATAGGATTGGTGTAACTCTGAAAAGGGCTCTGAGTTGTCACTGCATAGCCAACAAGGACCGTTCACAAATAAAACTGGATCAGGAAATATGTCCACGAGGACAAGCGAGGGATTTCTATCAAGAAGAAATTTTATGAGTGATATAGAGGGAAAAAAAGAAAACAAATAGACGCAGTCCCCGTGTTCGGATTGACTTTTGGTTTGGTTAAACAGTAGCGAGTCGGTACTGTAGCTATGAGTTGTCGGGTAACTTTGTTTCCACAACCAAGTATGGACTACAAGGGTCTATAGTTGAGTCAGTAAACGATATGATTTCGTCCACTTGTACAATTCACGATATCTGTTTCTGAAACAAAACATGATCTTGCAAACAAAACATGCGACAAATATCCTGAGCAAGAGCCTCCTGAATACATTCTTCCTAACAATTCCCATCATGAGTCTAACAAAAATTCACCATCACACAATGTACTGTACCAAAACCCCTCCCCCCTCATCCACATGCTTCAACCAATCTCATCCCTCCACGCCAGTTTTCTCTATGCAAAGCAAAGACAACAGTCGCTGTAGAGTTGCAGCAACTGGGCTGGGCTGTGTGCCAACTGCCAACGCATCCCCCCTCAGACACCAATCATGCGCCGACCTCCACATGCATCCCTCTTCCAATCATTCACTGCCAGACACAATTCTGCGCTGAAAAGGCAAAAACCTCACCGAAAAGAAACACCCCTGGTCTTTGGAGAATTTGTTAGACAGACCGACATGTCGAGTTATGCAGCCGTATTCGTTACTCTCAAAACAGTCTATTCTCAGCTGGTTCTGACTCTGACTAACTCGCCACTCTAATGCAGCTGACCTTATTCGTCCATCTTCAAAAGTAAACAGCACATTTGTCCTACGGGCTGAATCCGTACAGCGCTTCCAATACCGTCCTGTACCGGGCAGTGCGGTGCGTTGGCCATGCTGCTCCACCATTGAAACTCCACCGCAACTTGGTCGACAGTTCACGACGACTTCATCCGACCATGGAATCCAACCCCCAGCTTTTCCCCGGTATATCACCTTCTTTCAGCCGAGGGTGTTTCTGCCTTTATGCACGTCAGCGCGTGGTCTATCAGAGCGATTTACATGTTCACCGTGGCGTCTTCTGAACCAACTCTTTCAAGCTAGTCATCCACGTTGTCACCCACGTATCTGTCAATGTTACTATCACCACCTCCGATCAATACACCTCATGGTGACATTTGAGCCGCTTCTATCAATTTGAACACGGTTTCCTTTTGACTAGTCCGATCGATAGTGCCTTTCCAGAAAAGCAGCCTACCACCCTTCACTGTCTTGTTTACCTCGCCTGCTTCTCCGACTGGTCAACTCACCAGCCTATCCCCGGGATGCAAGTTTTGCTTTTGAACTTACCACACATCCGGTATTGAATGCATCCGCCGGCACATGTCTCATCTCATCTCGTCACATTACAAGCATTGCGTTAGAGACTTGATAGACGCATAAATTCGTAGATGCATACACAGTAAAGTGACTACATCTTGACTAATAAGGGTATAATATCAACGCTCCAACCAGACACCGCCCAAGTGCCATATTAGGCATGCTGCAATATGCTCCAAACCACCATTTTGTTCATGTACTCAATATACTATCCTTTTTAACGGTTTGGGATCCCATTAAATTCCCCTCCCAAACCGAACATCAAAATCCTTCAGGACACTCATTATACTCGCTGCTTCAACCTCGATTGGCATCATTGAGCCAGGAGGTGCTGGTCGAGTACCAGGTCTTGGTGTAGCCTTGAGCTTGGGTAGCCATGATCCGATATCATCTGCTGCCTTGGAGAAGTTGCGATGGCTGGCTAGCGTTTGGTACGCTTCGGCGCAACTCAAGCCTAGGCTAGGGAGACTGGGAAGATTGATCTTCTCGGGCTGTTGAGGCGGCTTGGGCTGAGATTTGCAGCAGCCACCGCCAGCACCCTTGCCGCCACAGCAACCACCAGAGCTACCATTCTTGTTGAAGTTGGCGGCCATCAGACGACAGAAAAGTCCCGACTTGGGATCAGCCTGACACTGAGCACAAGAACCAGGACCGTTAGGACCACAGCCACTTCGACGCTCAGCTGGCTTAGCCTGTGTGCGACGAGGTAGCTTGACAGCTCCATCAGCTGTCATCTCCATCGCAAGCATGGGAGGATCAGTCTCTTCAGGAGGAGGGGTTTGGACCTGCTGAGAGATGGGAGGAAGAGTATCATTAGGAGTCATGGCGGGGGTTGCAAGTGCTGTATCGGCACAGACGCAATATGTTCCATCCTTACAGAAGCCACAGCCATCTCTAAAAGGCATGGAGTCCATGGAGGGGAGCTGAGAGGGAGCAGAGAATGTATCTTGAGTGGGCTTGCGAAACATAGCTGTATAGTCAGTCTCCACTGCTTCATGTGGACTTGAGCGTTGTCTCTTCTCATGCGACACATCTGCCGACGGAGAGACAGGACGCTTGAGGTCTTGAGATCGATCAAGAGCCTCAGCCGCTTCGTCGAGACACTGGCAAGTGGACAAGAGACTGCATTTCCCGCAACCGCTTTCGGCTGTCTTCATCACCTCTTCCGCGCAGGCACAACGTCCGTTTGGGGAACAGTTGCCACAGGTGAGGGTAGTCTCGGGATCATGGGAGTTCATGTCGAGGGTATCTGGGGGGGAGATGATTTGTGAGATGGAAAAGGAGTGGCCTGATTGACGGTCAGGTCGTCCATCAGGTAGACTGTGTCTCGGTGCCTGGCTGGTAGGACTATGCATTCCATCGAATGAATGTTGAACACTCATGTTTCGTGATTGAAAATTTGAGTTGAAAACACCTTCATCCAGACGACGTTTAAGAGTTTCGGCTTCTGTTTCAACCCGGATACGGTCCTGTCTTTCCCGTTCAAGCATATTTTCAAGCAACATGCATCTGGATCGGTAGGACTGAACATCAAGTTCAAGTTCGTGAATTTTATCCTTGAGATCTTGCTCATGCTTCTCTTGAACTTCACGTTGCTGGTCAAGTTGTTCCTCAAGTTCACCAACTCGGGCCGCCCTCCGCTCTCTGAAAGCCCTTTGAGCTGCGCGGTTTTGAGCTTTACGCTTAGTGGGCGGCGTATCGGTAGCAGGCTTCCTGCCAGGCTTGGGTCTAGGAGGAATCACCCATTCCTTGGAAGTCATAGACACCTTTGGAGGCTCCGGCGGAACCGGACTTGGGCTGATTACGGACGACATGGCCATCTTGTTGATGGAAGGAAGAGCAGTGCGCTGTTGAGGTTGTGTGGGTGGAGGTGGCTTCGAACTCGGCTTAATGGAGAGTGGCGTCCTGTGGCTGTGGGGCCCAGCTGTGGCTGGTGATGCAGGTCCAGGTGCAGCTGAGATAGCACGACTTCTTGTTCCTGGAGCAATTGCAGCAGGGGAAGATGCTGCTCCAGGAGACTCGATTGACTGTTGAGGAGAAGAAGCCGACATGGTGAAGGATGTGCGGGTAATAGATGTGATCGCGCGAATTCGGGTTCGGTCGGTCGGTTAGGCCAACCCGGGTTGGAATGCCGAGGAGGTAAATTCGTAGGTAAACTTGTAATGAAAAGTTTTGAAGAAATGCGCGTAATTGAATTGGGTTTGTTATTCAATCTCAACCGAAACCAATTCGTCAATGGTGGTGACGATGAAAAGTTGGTAGAAGATTGATAAACAGATTGATAAGATTGTTTTGGGGTCCGCCTGACGCAACTGCAACGCAGCTACAATGTGACAGCTCGGTGCGATCTCGGCTTTAGTCTCGGCTGATTGATACAGCTGAGAGCCTGGAGTCTGATTGATAAAGACTTGGAGACCATACGAGGATTTACAGATGGAGATATCTCCGAGGGGATCATCAAATCAATCGCATCAAAGATTAGAGGGGAAAAGAAAGGGTAGCAAAGAGGGAAATGAATCGCGGGGTGCGCCGTTGCTTTTGTGCCCCGAACACAACCGACGGTTGGGAAACCAATGGTCCGATTCCAGGAGACGATAGTGGAGCTGATCAGATTGATAAGATTTGATTGATAAAAACTTTGCAGACGACACCACGCCAGGCACTAATCCCCATACGCCAGGCATGCATCATGGTATGGGGACTTTACGACGACCATCCATTAAGAAGTCAATTTACTATTACGACCGAGTTGAGGAGGGACTTTTCCCGTAATCTGATTGCAGAGCAGGCATTTCCCAGGCATCCAGTTTCAAAGATGCGTATCAATCAGTCATAACTTTGGAGGCTCCACAACGCCTTGACCTCTATTAATTGCTCCCCCACCCAGTTATTCGACTGCCACTACGACGTCGACCAGATTTCTACTCAATTATTGGTGTGACAGGCAAGATTCGGTACTTTTCTTCCAATGAGTGAATAGTAAAGTGACTTAAGTGATTGATTCATAGAGGGGGGAAAATGGGCGGCAGTTGATTGACGTCGTAGCATATGGACCCTCTCGTCATAATGCAACAGTAAGGAGGATTATCACTGATGATCTCCAATAGGTGTCCTCTGTTAAATGGATTTCCTCCACTGAAGACCCCTCAAAACATGGAGCCTCACCTTGTAAACTAATCCGAAGCTCGGGGCTGACCTGGAACAAGCCGGCCCAAGTCGGAATTGCACGAGTGAGTACCGCAACCATCAGATAAGATCCGGTCAAGATAACTCAGTACAGTTAGTGCCGATCATAAGGTCTTCAAACTCCGACTTCGCTGGAAAGGATTGACAATTCTTCCGGTACTAGAACCCGGCTTCCAATGGAAGTTGAAGCTGTTGGTTCTGGCCCGCTCACGTGTGATATAACCGGAGTTCAAAGGCCGATCATATTTCCTCCGCCTGGACTTTTATCTTTTGTCACAATACGCCTTGTTCCTTTTGATGATCTTAGGTACAAGTGATGCGATACTGAAACATTGAGAGGCGAAATAGATACGTTCTGAGCAGGCAGGCACCACATCAGTCCTCTCAACGATTCCTAATGGCATCTGATAAACATCCTTCAACCCGACTCACCCTCGGCAACTTGCCCTTCAACTCGGCTTTTTAAACGTAATATGATCCGCTTGTTGAGCATTCTACTGTCTTGGCCACTGTTGCTACCGCTAACTGCGTCCGTGATGATTCGAACCCCTGGCATTGAGCAGGTTATCCACTGAGCTACGCTGCACGGGGCAAGTCTGGATTGCCAACGGGTGAAATATGACCAATGAGATGGGTTTCGGATCACGGAACTGAACAATTCCATATAAGGTGATTTTGACGGAGGTTCAACAGAAGGTGAACCATGGGTATGGGCAACTTAAGGGTCCAGTCATTGGAAGTGATCTGTGTCAAGGGTACAGTTGTTGTTCGTGTTCGTGTTGTCACAAGGACTTACACAGCCAACCAAGAAGAGACTTACCAGCATCCCAATTGACACGCTGTATCAACAAAAAAGAAATGTGGTATACGGCAAAGTCCATGATAGCAATAGCAAGTGAAACAGTGATTAATTAAAGATAAGTCATGACTGTCTAGGGAAACATTACATTTCCAACTCGACTCCAACATCTGGGTTTATCGATAAGATTAAACTTCCTATTAAAGCTAGCGCCGCCGACCACTGAAGCTCCTCCCCAATCCATGCCACCTCACCTTTAGTGCTACATCCAGACACTTACAGACGACACCACGATATCACATTCACAATGGCCGCCGCGCCAGACCCTCTCTCATCGTCAATGGCGGGTCTTAATGTATCTGCTCCTTTTAACCTCGACTCCGACTCATCATCTGTCGACGACGATGCTCCTCTCCCATTCCCTGAAGCTCTCCCTCGCGCCGATTTTCTCGCTGAAGACTTTCAACCTGCCGCTTATCTATCTGCTTTACCGCATCGTCACCAAACACTCGAGGATTTGAGATCGGATCTACGCGACAGGAGTGCTGCTATTAGCTCTGAACTGTTGGAGCTTGTCAATTCAAACTACACGGCGTTTCTTTCTTTGGGCAGCGAATTGAGAGGAGGCGACGACAAAGTTGAAGATGTCAAGGTTTCTCTGCTAGGATTTCGAAGAGCTGTTGAGGAAGTCAAGACCAAAGTTACAGAACGTAAGGAGGAGACGAATAATCTCAATGGAGAGCTACGTGGTGTGCGATCAGCTATCGAGAAAGGTCGGAAGATGATGGAGCTATCCGAAAGACTCGCATTACTGGAAGAACGACTTTCTCTGGGAAGTCTACCGGCTGACAACGATTGGGACGAAGAAAGTGAAGATGAAGACGAGGATGAAGACAATTACGGAAGTTCGCCAGCCAAATTACTCGCTTCAGCTCAAGAATGCAGCCGGATCACTAAGCTCTTCGAAGCTTTGGACCCCGATACACCATTTGTTATCAAGATGGAGGAACGTTTGACACGTTGCAGAAACACATTACTTCTAGACTTGGGCAATGCGCTGAAAGAAGCCAAGAAGGCAGGCGTCAAAGGTCAAGACAGAGTCCTTAGATGTCTGGCAATATATAGAGTGCTAGATGCACAATCAGAGGCTGTAAAGGCTCTCCGAGGTGGCTAAAGATTTCACTGCAAATAAATCCTAATGATACCCACGACCGCTTCCACAAGGTCTATTCGTTAATATGACATATGATACAATTATACAAGTTCAAGCTTTTTTTTACATGATGCTCGACAAAGCCTCGGGGGTAATCTTCTCGTCAGCATCCTTCAGGTTTCCGTTCAAGCTAATACCGGGTCCATGTGTCGTGCTGAGGATAACCTCGTGGACCTCCTTGTGCACCTCTTCTGAAATCTCGGCACACTCTGCCTTGACCTTGGCAAGCAACACCTTGATGTTGTTCTTAAGCTGGTCAGGCGAGTAACCCAATTGTCCAATAGCCATGCGGATAACACCCTGTCTCTCACGGTAATCGGCAGCACCGGCAGAGTCTCGCATAGACTTGACGACATCGGGAACGATAGTTCGCATACGCTTGCTGGGCATGAGACCCTTGGGACCGAGGATCTTTCCCAGACCGGCCTTGTTCATGGCAGCCTCGCTGGCTTCGTGGCAGATGAGTCGGTCGAAGTTGATCTTTTCTTGTTTGATGGCTTCGAAGAGTGTCTCTTGGCCGACGGCTACGGCACCGGCTGCGGTGGCTTCACGGGCGATCTCGCTGCCTTCGGGGCAGATGACGGCGATTTGCCAGTCGCTCTGGACGGGGTGGGGTAGACGGACGCTGTTCTTGATGACGGGGCCATTGCGGGCGGTCTTGAGGTTGATGTGTACCTCGTACTTGATCGAAGCGGGGGGTTCGCCGACCTCGACGGCTCGGAGGATTCTATTAAATGTTAGTATCTCAATGAAATACCTTGCTCTAGCTCCCCACTAACCTCATAGCCTCACATAATGAGTACTGAGGGAATTCCCTCTTGTTCAGATTATGTCTCTTAAAGTCCTTAGGAAGGGCCTTCTTCTTCTTCGTTGTCTTTCTGATTCGGACTACCGAAGCATTTCGAACTTGTTGGGCCGCTGCCGGAGCGAGGAACTTGGGTATCGAGGGAATTGCCGGTCGAGGAGTCTGGAGGAGGGATAGCCTGGCCATAGAAGCCAAGCAACGGTCGATTGGCGCCATTATGTGTGGAATTGAGAGCTTGACGGACCGGCCCTTGATCGTGATATTGGAGACGGCGCAAAAAGTCGAGGTTGCACCACCAAGAATTCGTTGTAGGCCTGAATATTCAGGTGTCAACGCTTATCGATAAGCTTTCACTTAAACACATGGATTTGGATGGCATGGATGGTATTACTCTTCAATTCTTCTTGAACAAGTGATCGAGAAATTTAATTGATTACTAAACTAATTTACTACATAAATCTTGGATCTATCTATAGAAAAAAAAATTGTTCCCTCTAATCGACACAAACAAGCATGTCCTTGAGCTTACCAAGGACAACCTTCTGTCGAGCAGCATCAGCTGTAGTCTTATCACTAGCATCCCCAACGCTAACAGAAACATAGCAGCCACTCTTAAAAGCAATCTCAGTCTCAGTAGGAAGACGGTCCTCGCCACACCACTCAGTATCGCGCTCAGACAACAAGCCAGTGTTGATACGGGTCAGAACCCACTGGAACTTGGACGCATCAGTGCATTTACCCTCAACCTTGGGAAAGTTGACGTTGAGGTAGACATCCTTGGGCAGGTAAGGCTTTCCAGAGTCGACAACCTTCTTGACAAGGGTGGTAGCGAGCTCGGCGTAGACCAGACTGCGTTGGGGAACGGGGCTGGTGTTGAAAGCGGTGTTGCCGCTTGAAGCTCCGGAGAAGGCAATTGCAGGGATGCCTTCTTCTTTAGCAGCGTAGCAAGCTGCGCCAACGGTGCCGGAGAAAGGGACCTGGAGCCAAAGGTTGGTACCGACATTGGGACCAGCGACGGCAAGTTCAGGAGCCTCGCCATCCCACAGCTGGGGACCAAAGGTGTCGATACCGTACTTCATAGCAGTGACAGGGAAAGAGTTGACCCAGTTGAGATCAGGTCGATTGGGGGCAGAACCAACAGGGCCGCTGTTGGCGGGACAGCTATCGTACTGACAAGCGGTCTTGCGATCCTTGGGACTCTCATCTCGAGAACCTAGATACCGTTAGGTGCAATCGACAATAACGGTTGTGTATCAACTTACTGCTGCCAGATTTGTTCTCAGCAGGGGCTGAAAGAACAACATCGTAACCCGCGTTGTTCAAAGCGTCATTGAAGGTACGGACATACGACTCAGCCCAGCCATCATCATTGGATTGCACGATCCTCACAGCCTGAACGGCAAGGGGCAGAAGAGCGATAGAAACGAAGGACTTCATGATGAGCGAGAGTATGGGTGACAACAACAAAAATCACATTTCGCGAAAGGCCTCCTGAAACTATATAAACCTTTGCATAAACTCACCCAGACCAATATCTGATCCATCTAATCACCACGGTCCAATACAACCTCGTGAGCCGATAGTTGCCCCTAGACACAACCAACCAATCAGCGTTCATATGTCTGTCCTCAGCAGGCTCGCATGAAAGTTTGAAACCCCCAGGTCACCAGGCCCACGTGCACGATCAGCAGAGCTAATCAGCGCTGGCACAAGACAATCGCTATGGTTCATCATTTCCACGTTCGCATCTCAATGGTGAATGATCCCTGGGGAATGATGCGAGTTTAATGCAGGCACGGGCGACGATATCACGTTTGTGCAATTCGAGGTAACGGCCCGAGCCGAAGTCTTGATTTAAGCTTCTGTATAAAAGACTCGGTCGCTGTTTTGAGGGAGATGCTGGTTTTTGGTCCGGGATGAGATCTTGAGCTGCCATAATCGGGTCAAAGGCCGGCGCCGTACCGGATGGAAGTGGAGAAAGTTCCGGTGCCTTTCGGAAAGTATCTTTGGACAAGCAAAGACCTACCTCTTCTGTATTCTGCATCTCGATGTTGATTTACATGTGAAATGCAGATGGTCCCTTGTAAATGATAGCAATGTTCTTGGGCGTCTAAGGAACGCGTCGATGAAAACATGCCACAACTCATCCGCAGACTGCCCAACTACTGGTAGAAGCATGCTAACTCAAAGTTTTCTTGGAAACATCCTTTTATTGCTACGAGACTCCACGATCTTTTGCGCCATAGCTTTTCCTGCCTCTGGGGTTTCTGTGGCTGGCTCAAACACACGAAACTTGGCAAGCGTGTACTTGTCTTCCCTCTCTATGTTGACAATCTTCTCCTAAAAGTTTGCGATCGGTCGTTCAATAAAAGGGAGTACCTTGCTTGCAGCGAGCGGGAGTTCCCAGATCAAATCTTCAATCAGATTCGAGATGGCCGCGCAAACACGCTGATCACAAAGACCAGCACGTTGCAGTTGAACGAGCTTCTCCTCCATCATTGATGGGTGCTCTTGTCGGGGACGGAGTGATGGTTGTGATGTCTTGTTTGTTTACTGAAAGTCGCGGTTAGCAGAGAAGGTAATAATAATAGCTGCCTAAATCGCGAGGCCGCGTTAGCAGCCTACTCCCCTTACCTTTACTTATCTTTACTTATCTGGACTCTTTTAGGCAGCTGCCTATCTTAAAGTTAGGTAGGGCTTCCTTTCTTAAATGATTATTTGTTCAGGTTGGATTTACAGGTAAAAACACCAGTGTTTTGAACCTACATAATCTTGCAGAGGGAAGCTATTTCTAAACGTAAACAAGCAATTAATCAAAGTTATCAACTATGGGTATTTTAAAGAGCATATTTGTTTCGCTCAGTTAAGAGTTATTTTATTATCCAAATACACTAAATAGATATATTATCCTGCAATAGTCTACTAAAAGAGATCTGCGTTAAGAAGTTTAGGGTAACTGAAGGTCTAAGAACCAGGTCAGTGTATCCTTTCTAGCATTAGTAGTGTTCAGTACTGACCCCAAACTCTACGTACCTTACCTAGTAGTCATCGATGGTTATTGGACACTACATGTTCAATGTCTTCATCCATCATAGACCCATCCGAAACCTCGGCTTCGTTCATGTAAGCCATGGCTGTGCAGCAGCCCCATCGACGTCAAAGCTGAGTTCCTGGCCTAAACTCTTTTAAGCCTTATGCTGCGCTACCCTTGCAACGTCATACTAGGGTCTCGACACCAAGCCAATCATCTCAAACGCAGCATGAAGCCTATTACAGCAAGGCCAATATCGCCTCGAAGAACCGAACATACTGCGGAATCGATTACTGGCCAGTTAATGGGGCTGAAGATCATGAGCCCTAACATAAGGTTGACATAGCCTTGGGTTTGGTGAAGATGCCAAGCGAAGGCATGATGCTGGCTTCTCCACTGCGGAACCTGTGTAAGTTGTGGTCGTCGATCGTATGGCATCGTCAAAACTCGAGTTCTTCTATATAAGAAGCTTCGTATCCTGCCTTGACTGCAGTATTGTTCGAAATCATCAGTCATCATGGCATCCCTCACTCTTCTCACAACCGCCCTCTTTGCAGCTTCATCACTCGGCCTTCCTCGAGCAACAGCCCCCGAAAACCCAACAGTCACCATCGACAATGGCGTTGTAATTGGCACTACAACTTCCATCCCAGACTCCGAGACCATCGTCAACCAGTTCCTCGGAATCCCCTTTGGTGCAAACCCCGTCCGCTTCAGCGCCCCAGAACCAGCCAAACAATGGGATACTCCTTACGATGCCTCCAGTTACCAGCCATCCTGTCTCATGCAGTTCAACTATCCAGAGGCGAAGCGCAACCGGACTATCAAGACCTTTGCTACACCTGGGCCACCAGCAGGAACCAGTGAAGATTGCTTGAACCTCAACATCTATGCGCCTGCCGGTTCAAATGCTGGTTCAAAGCCTGTTGCGTTTTGGATTCACGGTGGTAGCTTTCTTCATGGATCTGGTTCTCTGCCCTACTATGATGGATCCAAGATGGCGGGACATGAGGATATTATTGTCGTTACAATCAACTACCGGACCAATATCTTTGGCTTTCCTACGACTTATGATCTGCCAAAAGGAAAATGGAATGTCGGGTAAGTAAAGATCAAGCAATGAATTATTATCGCTAACCTTATCAGATTCCTTGATCAGCGATTAGCTCTGCAATGGGTTCAAGACAACATCGCCGCCTTCGGAGGAGACCCCAAGAAAGTCACCATCTTTGGAGAAAGTGCCGGCGCAGGAAGTGTCGACGACCTCATCACCGCTCCCCCTGAACCTCTTCCTTTCCGAGCAGCTATTCTTCAGTCTGGCACTGCCAATACCAACGTCACACCCAATGGCGCTTGGGAACACGCTACAAAGTTAGCCAAATGCGACAAGGGCAAATTTGATGAAGTGCTCGAGTGCATGCGAATTGTTCCTGCAACCGAACTGAAGGATATCATCGAGCGAGCTGCCCTTGACTTTAAACCCATTAGTGACATTGGAGTAACCCTTGCAAACTTCCCTCGCGATGTCAGGCTCCAGTCCAGGAAAACCAACAACATCATGGCACGCGTCCCTGTTATGTTGGGTTCAACTGCTGATGAAGCACGACTGGAGGATTTCATGAATATCACAGTCGAACAAGCTCTCAGTGCTTGGCTGCCAAATGTCACCACCGAACAAGCCAATTTTCTCAAGATGTACTACCCTATTGGCGGTCCCGGTATAACCAACGAGTTCGACCAAGTCGTCAGGATCGCTACTGAACTCGGCATGCAATGTCCAATCCGCTACACTGCTGAGGACTTTGATAGCACGGGTATCAACACATGGCGATTCATGTATAATGCTAGTTTCCCGAACACAGAGATTTTCAAGGGCAGTGGTGCTTACCACTCTTCTGAAATCCCAACTCTTTTCGGTACATATCCAGAGGAAGGGTCAACAGACTTCCAGGGCAAGTTGAGCAGAGCGATGCAAAGGGCTTGGGGACAGTTCATCAGGGATCCCCAGAGCGGTCCTGGCTGGGGTCAGATTCCTTATATTGGTGTCTTTGGTGGTGGAGCGAGTCCTGAAAAACCAGGGAAGGTCTTTGAGGTTTCCAATTCGACTCTTGCGGAGAAGAGATGCATTATATTCAAGGATATGTGGACAAAGGGAAAGACTGAGGAGTCATTGGGTGCTGAGAACTGAAACTTTTCTAACTCTTGATGATGAAGTTGGTATACTGTATCTAGCTACCTATACAATATGGATGGACCTTGTAAGATTATTACCCGTAGACCTACTCACACACCTTTTAAAAAGTTCCAGTAAACTCTTAGCTTTTATTATAATAAAGAAATAAATAACTATACCATTAGGGTACAGTAGCTACATATCTTTCTATTTCCTTTGAAGCTCTCCTATAACTCCCATGCACACAAACTTACAGGGGTCTAATCGTAAGCTCCCCAGGCCTCATTGAAGACAGCAACCTACTCTGCTATACCCTTCGACCAATTTCCAAAATTCTTTTTGTTAGACAAATAATTATTTATTCGGACTATCTTTCGCTATTAGATCGCATTGCCGAGATCCATATAAGGCCTAGTAGTTTTGCTGTTGATTAAATTACAGTCTTAACCCTGTCATGATATGGATCCCATCGTACGTCCAGATCTGGAAGATCCATCGTAAGAAGTGTTGGTTGTGTTCACGATACCCTGTGAGTCACGCCGCCCTAAATTTACCTATTTAATTGGGAAAACCTCATTGAACCAATTCATTGCCTTCTCTGATTATTATTTTCGTTTGGAAAAAAAAAAAAAAAATGAAGCGGCCCGACCACGGACAACTTGAACGAGAGCTGGAAAAGGCCATCCGAGGTGATGGAGTCCCCAGTCTCCTTGATAACAGTAATGCTCAAGCGGCACTGATCCGAGGTATTCGCCTTCACTACGACTTCGCCATGAGTGAACCCGTCAAACGCCTTGCCTCATCGATGCCTATAGTTGCTCGAGCGCGCAACGCTCGCCGCATAATGAGCGACGATATACCGGAACGCATGGCGGCAGAAGAGCAACCATATTGTATTTGGTATCCCGACATCGCAACTGAGGATACCTACCGCTCGCTGGCCTCCAAGCACCCTGACATGAAGTACCAAGTTGGTCGTGCCTGTGCTGCTGCAGGCTACCATGCTCTTTGGAAAGAACTTGATCTACTACCCGAAGTTACTCATGCTGAAGAGGCAAGGGAGAGTGGAACAGATGGTGGGAAACTGATCTATGAAGAGATTATGGAGTTCAAATATCGCTACGCTATTATGGACGATTGCAAACGGACTATTGAGCTGTGGGATTACCAATGCCCGGCGTATCTGAACGGTGATACCGAAGTACGATGGAAATTGGCAGCTCGGAAAGGCATCGGGAGCTGGGTGCCTGACCTCCAACCTTGCATCGAAGAAGACAAACATATTTGCCTTAAAGACGAGGACGTTGAGGAACAACACAGCATACTCACCGAAGACGAGGTGAAACTTCTTTATAGTCCTTTACCTGAGGATTTGCCGACTGTCAAGAAGACATTGTTGATACAGATGGCTGCCCACGATGGGAGCGTCGATCGCTATGCTCGGCTTATGAATTCTGGAAGGAGCTTGACGGAACTGGATCAGGACTGCATTATCCGTGGTATCTTACATCACACGATGTTTGCTCGTTGGTGGGCGGGCCAGATCAAGAACAACACCATATATGCCCAGGCTTCTCCAACATGGGAGTTCCAACGAGCAATATTGGCTCGTCGCATTATGCTCAACGATTTGCAGTTATTGGAAGAAAAGGATTGCTGGGAGCGGAAGCCCTACATCATCTGGTGGCCGTTGAAGCCAAATGAGCATTATCTCTATGAGCTTGTCGAAAGCCACCCTGAGATGAAGAAAGAGATCGCAGCCGCAGCGATCGCCTGCGACTATGACGGTATATATAAGAAGTGCAACCCAGAACCAAGTTGGGACCTCTGGATTGTCGCCTCCGAATTCTCTCCCAACCCATGGTTCCGTGAGGATCAAGAGAGGCGTGGAAGAGAGAAGGATGTCGATGTTGAGTATGGCGGGTGGGAAGATGTTGCGTACGCTGAATTAGCGAAGACGAGGGAGGTGACGATAATCGACGAATTCGATGAGCACAAAACGTGTCGAGACGGTATCAAGAAACGCACGATACCTAGAAGAGAGAATTATGAGAAGATCTTTGATACAAATCTCGTACAGCGCAAGGTCTGGGACGGGATTGGGAAAATATCGCAAGACGTGAGAAACTTATGATAGAAGACAAGTTTGCTACGTTGTTTTTGTTTACAAGACCACCTAAGTCTTCAGCTTAGATAAAATCTTGTCATGTATATCGGTCAACCCGAGAACAAGTTAGTAACCTGCCAACGCTTGTCCCACATCCGCATCCGGAACAATGACACCAAGTGCGACGTTTACCATGCTTCATCTGGCGAAGGATAGGCGAAGGGAGACACATTCTTTGTGTTTCCTCGCCGACCAAAATCTGGGCAGAACGTGTCATAAGGGAGGGATGTTTGTTGATATAAGAGGTTGGTGGCGTCGTCAATTAAGCCTGTCCATCAAGGTTGTATCTTTACATTTATACCATCATACTTATAGAATCATTACACGCCGAATATTGATTAATTGAAAAAAAAAACCATTCAAGATCGAAAAGTTTTGTTCAAGTCATATCCTTTCTGCTGCTACTGTCTAAGACAACTGCAATCGGCACAATGCTCTTCATAATCCTCCTCCTCGCATCCCTAACTCTCGCAAAAGTCACCAAAAACCGCCATCACGAACCAGCATCCATAGTCAACCAATTCTCATGGCTTTCCTTCTCCGAAGAAACAGGTATCGATCCATTCAAGTACCTAAAACCCATCGCTAAAAGCACCCCCGAGACACTCGCCTGCACAACTGTAAGAACCCCCCACTACACTCAAAACATCACTAACGATGATTAGAAACCCGGTCCGGACAGAGTCGCTTGTCCAGCTGCTATAGCAAGCTGGTACGACCTTGTAGACAAAAACCGAAAGATCAAGATTGAAGGTGGACAGTGTCGTTCTGTGACGGATGGGACATGTCGGACCGTTGCTTGTGCTCCGAGAGGGGATATTGTGGTCACGTTGGAGGAAGTGATGGGATACATGTGGAAGCCTGTATCTTCGCGATGCGTGTTTGGTGGGACGGGAGGGATATGGCAGAATAAGGGATCTACGCTGGTCATTGAGATGGGATACGAGAAGGAAGAGTAAATAAATCAGGTTCTATTCGTGAAAGTCTATGTGGTATTCCTAAAGCATTTGCCTATCCTTGCGCCAAAAGGTATCTCAAAACAGTGTTTACCCAAATCATCGCTCGTAATCTTTTTTGTTCATGCTGCGGTAGCGCTCACGGCACCAGTGATGGTAGGTGGTGCTCCGGGCACTTCATCGCTAGGGTCAAGTTCGCCCTTCATTTCCTCTTCACCCTCTTCGACCTTCTTCTCGGTGGTCTTCTTGTCTCCAGAATCACCTAGACCAATGATGTCGACCCATCGCCAGAAGTCGACGGGGTTGTTACCGCTTGTGTCAAAGATGGCTTGATCATCGTTGATGCCATCCTTGCAATCATCGCCCTTCTCTTCGTTGAACTTCTCGAGCTTATCAAAAGATGTTCCATCGAGGAGATCGCTAACGAATGTACGACCGACAGGCACGCCGTTCTGGCGAAGCATCTGGAGTTGGGCACGGAGGTTGAGACGAAGGGCTCGCTCGGGCTGTTCTGCCTTGAAGATCTTCTGAGTCAACCAGGGGAACAGAATTCCAAAGTCGGACTGGTTTAGATGGGCAGAGTTGATGACGTAGAAGAAGTTTGGCTCAGACATCTTGATTCCACTGGGTCGCTCGAAGAGTTGAGGCTCTACGACCTTGGCAGTGGGATCGGGACTCAGAATACGAGCCTTGAGGTTAAGATGATCTCTCCATTTGAAGAAGTGCTCCGACTCGACTGCCAAGATAGCCTTTCCACCAGGGGCAGTAGCCTTGTCGGCATAAACGGGGAGAGGTAGCTCGAATAGAGGCTTGGAGTTGGGAGCCATCAAGGGCATGCACCACATGTCGAGTAGCATAGTAAGCGTCTTCTCAGTGATCTGCTCTCGAATCTCGCTGCCCTCAGCAGGGGCAAAGATGGGCTTCTCCATAGCAGCGACTTCAGGAACGCCGGCGTAGTATGTGCTCTTGAGGAATTGCGTAACGGTAGCAGCTCCGAAACTGTGACCAGCAAAGATAATGCTACCAGGCTCATGGATGTTCAATCGACCAACAAATTGATCAAGACTGGGTGTAGAACGGTTCAAGTTGGTCAATGTGTCACCACGGTCAACAGCCAGCATAGCCTGATGAATAAGACCAAGCTCCCAGCATCGAATTCGAAGTTGAGCTTCGCGGGCTTCATACACGTCAGGGCTGACATCGTGTGAAATCTTCTCGTAATGGACCTGAATCCGGCTGTTCGATGTGATTTTACCGTTCTGGTTCTCGGGCACGCGAATGAAACTGGCGACAGCACTGCCCTCGCGGTGCTCAGGGCAAATGACGGCAATGCCGTGGGAGGCGAGAGAGCCTGCGATGTAGGAGTACGAGTTTCGGCATCCTCCTAGACCATGCGAGAAGATCATTGTAGGCCATCGCTTATTCTCTGTAGACGATTCGAGGAGCGTCGCATTCTTGTGGGCGGGAATCGTAGTGTAGTGAAGATGTCGTGGAAGAAAGGAGAGAAACTCAGCCAGCATGGGTCCAATGCCCAAGAACTTTGTGTAGGCGACCAAATGCTGTCTCTGAGGGTTCGGCAACCAGCTAATGCGCTTCTCATTTGATTCGGGGACAGCTGGGTAGAACATGCGATACTGGACGGTATGGATCTTGTCGGAACCCTCGGGGGCAACGCTGGGTGAATTGAGTTCGGAAACGGGAATTTCAACATCGACGGTGCCGACTTTGTAGGGGCCTGTATATTCAGGGAAGGCCGGGATAGGACTTAGGCGCGAGAGGTAAGACATTTTGGAAGCGTTCATTGCGACGAGGCGCGGATCGACAGATTGACAGTCGCAAGGATATGTGGTAGAAGTAAAGTAAAGTAAAGTTTTGACGAGAAATCAAATGGGGAATCAAATATTGTAGGTCTCGCTTATATACGCAGATAAATTTGACACCAAATATCCGACGGCGATTATTTTGGCAGCTGTTCAACAGTGGCTGTGATTTTGTTCCGCGCGAACAAATGATTGATGTTTTGGAAATACTGGTGACGTTTATGCTGACGCTAAGATAATTGGTTCCTTTTTTCACATGCAAAAACCACGTCAAGCAATTAAAGAGCCAGGGGTCAAATTAATTAAACAAGGTAAAAAGGAACAAACATGAAAAAGAGACAGATATGAGAATGAAAAAAGAATAGAGAATCAAGAAAGGGGCAAGTCACGCGACAAAGATGTAGAATTGATGCAACTATTCCCCTTCCGTGACCGAAGATAAGCTTTGTCTTGTGCACAGTTACCTTGAAGAGCCTAAGAAAAAAAAAGATCTTCACGACGTCATGAAGCTACAGAGGAAACGCCACCAAGACAAAATGCTGACCTCATCTGCCGAGGCTTGGGGGGAAAAGTCCGGAGATTCCGAAGAGATGGAGACGGATTTGTTCTTTTTACTTCCTTGGCATTTCTATTCTAGGATTTGACGAGCGTTGACGTCGTTATGCAAGTTCAATGATCGTCAGGTTCAACTTTCTCGGCCGAGTCGATCACATACGTCCGTAGGTATACAAAGTAGACAGTAATTGTAGTATGGTATCATCGTCGTATGTTCATTTTCTCTATCGCCGTAGTAATCTGGTCGTCAAACCGTTGCCGTTCTTCTGGTAATCATATCCAAACTCCGTCGAATCCTCTTCTTAGACCCTTTCCTAGCCAATCCCCCATTCGTTCCATCTCCGCGTCCATCTTGCTTCTTCTGCTTCTCCTTCCAAGGCCTACAATCCTTACAATATCCATGCTCACATTCAAAATAATCCCATCGCCAAGGTTTGACGTCTTGCTTGCATACATGTCCCTCGTTAGGACCCTTCTTGCACTTGCAGCAAGTCCATCCTTTGACCATGCATTCGATATACGAGCATCCAGCCTTTCCGCAGTGTCGTGGTGATCTGGTAACTGTAAAGTCGATGCTTCCGCAGGGACATTCGGAGCTGTTTTTTATTTCGGATAGGGTCGTGCAGGCGATGTAGCGACGTTTTTCTTCATGGCCGCAGATGTATCCGATCCATTCGCAGGTGCACATTTTGTTATCATGTTTGCATTGTGTTGTGGTTGTAGTTGTAGTTGTATTTATGAAGATGGAAATTCTTTGTCCCCCATTTTCTAAATGATATCCATCCATGTATACAATGATGGATCAGTGACACAAGCCAGGGCAGTGATCAACAGCCTCAAGCCAGTTCCTTGGATTTGGGCCGCGTCATGCTCCGTTTCTCTACCTTTGCATCACGCTCCATGTACGTCTCCACAGACTTTCCAAACGACCACTCAAACACATCCTCACTCTTTTTCTGAAATCCGTACTTTTCATATATCGGCTTTCCCTTTGGTGTAGCCTCAAGAAAGCACGGTAGACCCTCGGCGTCCGCACGTTCTACACCCCATCGGATAAGTAAACTAGCTGCTCCTTTACCCTGCCACTCCTCATGAACACAAATGACTTCAAGATGATAGTGAGGCCGATCGCCCATCAATCTGCGATGTCCTTCTGTCATGGTACCGAAGAATTCAACGGCTAGATCTCCGTCGGCGGGCCAGACTTCGGCGGGTGGGACATCTTGGATCGGCGCTCCGGGGAGATTCCACTTTGCCATTGCGACTACTTGTTCATCTTTTGACTCCGGGGATGTTTTGTGGGTGACGACGTTGACCTGGCAGTTTGGGTCTGCCATGTCCTCTGCGAAGCTCTTGAGGAAGAATTGATCAGAGGCTTCTTTGTTTGCGCAGAATACACGGCTTCCGATGATGGTGTCACCAAAGGCTGAGTAGTAGGCCTTGCACATGCCCGGGATGTCCTGTGGGACAGCTGGTCGAATTTGAAGAGGCATTGCGATATATGTCAGTGGAAAGCAGTGATCAGTGAGAGAGTAGAGATAATCTGCTGTCAAATGCAGATGGCATGATTCACGAAAAGTTGTGCTCTTGAGCGCTATTTCTGATACAGTGACGGTTCGATGCAACTCCACAAGCGAGTCCCAAGTGGGAAGCTGGTCGAGCTACCCTTGTCGATCATTTTGTGACAGATTCAACGGGTCACTGAGTAAAGAAGTGAGGGTATCGTGAGTGAATCTAGAGTACCTAGGGAAGATAATTGTAGGCGGAACAATTAGAGTACGGAACTTGGCGTCTACAAGCCACGACTTGTTGGTTGACAAATGACATTCCATCGTTCTCTTCTGGCCTTCCTATATCGTAGCGGCTGAACTTGGCCCCGCGCGCCCTTTACATCAAAAGCAACACCTGAGTATTGACATGTGGATTCAAGAGTATGACTCTTCAGTAGATTCACTTATAAATAGTTGAGATTCACGTAGAGACAATAAAATAATCTTTTGACCATTAATCACGGAATGCGACGTGGAATATTCACAATGACCAACAATCTCGCTCAGCAGCTCAAGGCTCTTCACAAGCCATCATCACCCATTATTTTCCCAAATGTATGGGATGTAGCTTCATTCAATACAGTCACATCTCTCAATACAGCAACTTCCAAGCCCGTCAAAGCTCTTGCGACAGCTTCTTGGGCTGTTGCTGCTACATACGGCGTCAAAGATGAAGAGCTCACCTTAGAACAGAACCTCGAGGCAATTGGCAAAATTGGTCCTCTTGCCAAAGCAGCTGGTATCCCACTATCGGCTGATCTACAAGATGGATACGGTTCACAGCTTGTATCAGTCATTCAGCGAGCCGTTGCAGCGGGCGTCGTAGGCGCAAACATCGAAGATGTGCACCCAGAGAACAACACCTTTTACCCAGTTGACGAACAAGTCCAACGGTTGAAAACAATTCTTTCAACCGCAGCAGAAGCAGGCTGTCCAGATTTTGTCATCAACGCTCGCTGCGACATGTTCCATATCGACACAGGTCTTTCAGAGGCAGAAGTCATGGAAGAAGCCATCACACGTGGCAAGGCATATCTCGACGCAGGTGCGACAACCGTCTTTTACTGGGGCGGTTCAGGACGGGGGCTGAGAGATGCTTGGGTCGAGACTTTGGTCAAGGAACTTGATGGGAAGGTCGCTGTCAAGTTGGCGCATAAGACTGAAGATGCGCTGTCGACTAAAGACTTGGCGAATATTGGTGTTGCGAGGATTAGTGTTGGGCCGAGTTTGTTTTTATTGGCGCAGGATGCTGCGAAACAGGCAGCAGAGAGGATCTTGGCTGGTGGGAATCTGTAGTTGCCTATTCACGATGATCAACTGTAAATACTAGTTAATGTGAAAGTCCTACAGTAGCTGAAGATCTTGTGAAGATCTTTCGTATTCTTGTGGGACAAACTTCCCGATGACTCTTCGGCGTTTGCATCTCCAGGTTCACAATCCTTTACGACTATCCAATCATCGGTGCGAGCGCGTTAATGATTACTGCGCTCTGAGGCCACTTCTCACTGAGGCAGTGCTAAGCTTAGCTGCCTGTACCCGAGACTAAGCCCTATGGGTCCCAGCCGACTGTGCCTGGATCTAGATCCCTCAATGGGCAGTGCAGCCTGAACAGGCCGTCAGGATTGCTGCAAATGGTCGCCGAAGGATTGAAAGAACCTATCAGGATAACAATAGGAGGCTCGAAATGAATCTGCAGTTTAGCAATGCTTACTATGATGCTCTGGTGGGTCAGGCATTGCCGTGTGAGTAATAGACCGTCCCCTGGAGCCTGGAGGCCTTCTCATCATTACGAGTGAGGATTATATAGAGGTAGCCAAAGCCCGACAATAGTCATTCATTATTATTATCATCTCTCACAACTTCCATTCTAATACCCATCAAGCCTTACTTCATCGTCACCCCTTTCCCTCACCCCAAACTCTCACTTAGTCCAAAAGACACTGTGGCTCTGCACATCATGACTATCGACAACATGGATTCAAACAAGAGCACCAGCGGCGATGAGTCCGCCGTTATCGTAACTCCCGCAGACACTGAGCCTCAAAAGGAGGAGACCACAACAGAGACAAAGCCTGAATCTTCATCACAAGATAAGACTGAGGAGTCAAAGTCTGGAGAGTCCAAGACTGAAGAGAAGACAGATGATGAAGAAAAGAAGGAGAAGATCATGGTCGGCCTCGTCACAGACAAGAAAGACCTCTACGCAAAATACGACAAGCACGGCGATCGTTCATGGACAGATAAATACCCCGACGATCTCGAAGAAGCAGCTGAGAACGAGGAGACACAGAAATACGCAGTCATCATTCGAAAGGTGAAGCCAAAGGAGGCTGACTCCAACAAACCTCTTATCATCGACAGTATCATCGTTCAATCGCCTTATCTTAAGCGCGTGCTAGGAAAGGTCTTTAATGATTACCCTGGTATCGTCACTGATGTTACACGTCTCAAGTTCTCAGCTCCCTTTCACTGCTTTGTGCATCGTTGGGAGAGACTCACTGCTGCGAAGGAGGATGAGACCTGGGATGAGATTACGCGTGAGCATGTTACCCTCTTGCATAAGATCTTGGAGGAGGAGTTGGGCGAGATCATCCAGCTCAGACAGGATTACTACAAGAACCGCGCCGTTGCTTTTGAGCATGCCTGGGCATTATTCGCTCCTGGATGTATCGTTTGGGGTTCATCCAGAGGCAAGCCCGTCGCTGCTCGCTTTGAAGATGGCAACTATGTCAAGACGCAGTGTGGTATTGTCTACAGCATGAACTGCAAGGGTATCGACTGGGACGGAAAGGGTATGGGCTGGGTTGATGTCCCTATGCAAATTAGAGATTTCACTGGTACAGTCCCCTTCTCTAACCTTTCCTGCTACCCTCTCGAGTACCACCCTAAGCCTGAGGCCGCGCGAGAGATGCTCATCCAGCGCGGTCGCAAGTTTGAGAATCTTGCCGGTTACTACTACAAGGCGTACAGCGGAACTGCTACGTGGTATGTCACCTCTACCAAGTCTCGTCAAGAGACGGTCAATTCGCGTGTTGTCATCGACGGAGCAAACTGGGAGAAGATGAATCCTGAGCATCTGATCTACATGAATTACCTTGGACATGACGATAAGGACTCAGACAAGGGGGCGGATAGTGATGACGAGGACAACAACGATGACTACGACATTTACGCCGACTCTGATGCTGGAAAGCCAGAGGTTGACCCCGAAAACCGCGTAAGATTGACGGAGGAGGAGCTTCTGATGGCGTCGCCTATTGTTCGAGGCTACGCTCTCAAGAACAAGCGATGGATGGAGTTCTTCATCGACGATGTGACGGATGTCAAGTTCAACGACAAGGCTTTCGACTCGCTCGTTCTCCCCCAGGATCAGAAGGAGCTTATTCTCGCTTATGCCCAGAGTCAGGTCAAGTTCAAGGATGTCTTTGATGATGTTATCTCTGGTAAGGGCAAGGGTATCATCATGCTCCTGTCCGGTGGTCCCGGTATCGGTAAGACTCTCACTGCAGAGTCGGTGGCCGAGGAGATGAAGGTTCCTCTGTACATCATGAGCGCTGGTGATTTGGGTGCTGATGCGTACGATATCGAGGAGAACTTGACTCGTATTCTCGAAATGGTGGCCAACTGGAACGCTGTCCTCCTTCTCGATGAATGTGACGTCTTCCTCGAGGCTCGATCAGCTCATGATATCCAGCGCAACCGTATCGTGTCCATCTTCCTCCGCACACTGGAATACTATGAGGGAATCCTCTTCCTCACAACCAACCGCGTCAAGGACATGGACCAAGCCTTCCAGAGCAGAATCCACATGTCGCTCGAGTATCCTCCCCTCGATGCCACAGCCCGTGAGTCTGTCTGGCGCGGATTCCTCAGCCGTGCTGTTAGTGTGCATGCTACTATGGAGGGAGATGCTGCGCATACTATCACAGATGAAGAGATCAAGAAGCTTGCTGGACTGGATCTGAATGGTCGACAGATTAAGAATGTGCTCAAGACTGCGAATCTGCTGGCTTGTTCTAAGGAGGAGAAGGTGTCATTTAAGCATTTGAGAACTGTTTTGCGGGTTGAGGGACATTCATTGTAAGGCGTTTGGATTGATATAGCATATTAGAACAACATTTATCAAGTAAAGCAATACTTTGACAAAGATTACCTAGGTACCTACCTAAAATGATAAATCTTCATGGTTGCTTCCTTAGTACCTAGTACCTACCTCCCTAAATGTAATGACAGCGACCTTCCGTATTAAGAGTCCCAATTGCCATGAGAAGGAAAGAGGATCCCAACTCAGCGATCTAGTTCTGTGCGCGTAGTGAAATCAGACCGAAAGTAACAGGACAGCTGAACTCCCCGAGTTGCCTGCCCAGTTTCTTCCAGCGCTCTCTATAAGAGGGTGTCATGACCCATCTCAATTGCCAATACTCCCCAGTTCAAACCTCTTTATCACCTCTTTTCAGGAGCAACACTAAGCTATACCTAATTGAGATTTGTCTGATCAGGTGACATTGCGGAAAAAACCAACTCAGTGCGTTCCAGGGTAGCCGAGTTTTGACAAGACCAATAGCATATTTTAGAAGTTAGACAGTGAACATAATTGTTGAAAATACGCTGCTATGCTGTCCTCGTGAGCTCCTCAGATTGTTAAGATACAGATATAATGAGGGGTCGATCGGCTTGCTGGAACCTTCTCTTTCAGGAATTTCATATGCTCCAAATCCGACTCTTCCTCTTGGGACTTGTATGACGCCCATAATATTGGCCTCCACGTACAACCTCACACCAACCCTTTCCATCATTTCGTTTGAAAGATACCCGTGTTCGCTCAAGGCAAGATCCGTTTAGCCGGAAGTCCCCATCTTCGTCAATTGCAACAAATCCGCCCAAATCCCCGATACGGTAACCCTTCTGGTCGTAATGATTGAATTGCCCCAGCCCTAGCCATATGGCAGTATAAAAGGCCGAATGCACGAGGACGAGTAGGGAGCCGGCTTAAAAAGAAACGCGACCTACTAGTCCTTCATTCCCAGTATCTCATCGTCTTGCGTAAGGTCCACGACGTTCGTCCAATCTCCTACACCTTCGAGATAGACCGGCTCAAAAAGTTGCTTCAAAATATTATTGTGTGGCTCGATATTTAGCCAATTGTCTTCATCGCTTGAGAAAGGCAAGTCCCTCGTAGTGAAATCGGGATATGGTATTTCAGCCTGTTGATCCTGTGATCCAGAGGGCATAGAAAGACCGCACATTCTCTTGACTGAGCCGAAGCCTTCAGAAAAAGCACATGCCATTCCTGAATTAGAAGATGACAATGTAGTATCGTGAGGAGCAATATTGGTCTGAATACCTGGAGACAGACCGTAAGTAGGCCCTAGTTTTGTATCAACTGCGGGTTTCTCCAAGGTACTTTCGACATTGTTAGAGCGCTCCTGTGAGTTCCCCTCCAAAACCTTTTGTTCGAATCGAGTCTCTACTCGAGCCAGGAGTTCCAATACTACCGGGCGTAGCTGATCAGCGCAATACTCTGGTATAGCCCTAGTTTTCTGCACATTGGAAATGATATGCTGTCCCTCTTCTTTCCAAATATCCCTTATTATTCCCGTAATCTCTTTGAAAACGCCTTCATGATACGGCTTCTGGTCATGATCGATATCTCCGAACAAGATCTTGCATATCTTGTACCATTGGCCTCTCGGTGATAAACTCCTCTCGAAACGGGCCTTGAGGGCTTCTTGCGTAGCGGGTGAGACGCCATCAGTGTTTTCTGAGAGGTCCATTGAGCAATCCTGTTGCAGAACATGTTCTTGGAAGGGTTTTAGCGCTGAGAATCCCTTCATACACCTCGGACAAAAGTAGTTCGCCATATGGCGCCTCTTTATGTGCTGCTTGACATCTGATATGCGAGGCATTTTGAGGCTGATACAGTCAAAATAACGTTCTGGGTGCCTTCTGTAAAAGGGGCACGCAAACGACTCGACACATCTGTTGACGTCGTTGCTTTCTTCATCCTGACCACAATCCCCATCAGCTTTAGCTATCTTTTCCGATGTTAGAGTAGCGCGACTCTTCTTCTGAGGTGCTCTGTTATCCCCAGCAGGCCTCTTCGACGGACTTGTATCATTCTTCTTATCTGAAGGAGGCGATTCTTGTTTCATCAGCCCATCAACCGATTGCACCCGACATTCGGTAGATGGGAATAGAGAAGGATTTGTTTGTGTATCAAAAAACATGTCCAGGTTCGACGTGCCGGAGAACGCTTGAAGCCGCAGGGAAAGCATGTTGTCCACTGAAGCGACCCGATGTAGATCGCCACAATGCACCTGAGAGCCCGGAAGCTCGGTATTAGAAAGATCTGTCTTACCCGCCCAGGAAGACTCTTCATGACGTGGAGCAACCATTAGCCTTCTTGTATTGCAAGAGGTACATCGATATATCTTACTTGGTAGCTTTGACTGTAATGCCGTGCCAGACATAGGTTCTTGGGCTTGCGAACTCCATGCCAATGGCATCGTCGATCGCCTTCGGGGCTGTCGATATACCGACAAGGAAGCCGTCGAATGCCCATTCCAGCTCGAACTTTTCTTCTTAACCGGTGGAGTAGCCCCCTTGCCAACATTAGAATACCCATCGGAGAAGATATTTGGCACGTTAGGCTCAAAACTTCCAGCTTTGCGGTCAAAATTCATTTGCTGATCCCTAATAGATTCACCGAGTCCTCTTTTGTGTATGAACGAAAAGCTTGAGTATTACAATGCCTCAGCCTTGATAGAAGCTGTGAAGTTTTCGAAAATCACGGAAACTGGAAGTCAAGAACGAGGCAGTAGGATGTGTTGAAAATGGAAGAATCAATGTCACAAGGCAGACGAGGGTGCCCTACTAGGCCCTGAATTCAGATATACACACGGAGGGGGGTACGACAGCAAATAAGACGCAATGTGCAGATAGCTGAGACCTGGCTCTTTAGTTGGCGCAAAACTTGTATGATAAAAGCTACTAAGACCTCAGTAACTTTATTGACCTTCTTGGGCACTACTTAACAGATGTTGGTCCTATAAGACTTGGTTAAGGAGATAAGTCAAGAGGATATAGCTACGGCGTAAAGCCTAACTTGTCCAACAATGAAAATATGACCACATAAACGTGACTTTTTGTTACTTTGGAACATCAATACTTGATTTTAATTATCTACTGCGAGGAAATACATTGTAAAACAGATGATATCATGACAACTTTAATTTCATACGACTCCCAATGCCCCTAAATATGTGCCTTGAGTGTTGACTTAGTTGGCTTCTGTTTGGGTGGTGTAGGACTTTGTGGCTGTGCTGTTCTCTGGCCCGTCAGCAGTCTGCCTTGAAGGTCAAGACCTGGGTCCAACAGCCAGTCTTGCATACGGTCATTGTATGGCTGACTCGCGTGCAATTGGTTTGAAAAGCTGTAGGTACAATAACTTTAGCGTACAACCTTTGAATTGCGGACAATGAACCAACCTCTTTAAAGTGTCGATTGAACCGGACATTGTGATATAGGTGGCGTTGTAGATAGATACCTAGTTGTGTAAGTCAATGGATTGCGGGACCTTGAGAGCGAAATATATAATATGCTTGACGCTTCATCTTCCACAACTGCGTCCATCGCATCTTCACAATTGCGGCTAGCCACAGTACTGTTCACGACCGTGGAATCGTAGTTCGCACATTTGAGCAAAGTCGATAAATAGCACAGCCATGCTGGACTTGACTGAACTGTGCCATTGCGAACCAACGCAGACGCCCAGAGGTTTGACTGAAACGAAGACTGCAAGTGGCGGCCTACAGAGCTGCTGGTTGGTCTTACGACTCCCCCATGGGGGAAACTCAGCGAATGAGGTTGATAGGGATGGGGCTAAACACCTGCAGGGCGTCTCCAGCTTTCACAAATGTGTAGAAGGCCTACGCATTTGTGTAGGAGAAATGCCTAGCGGAATTGTCTCTCTGAAGTCCAACCATGGATCGCATGTTCTCGCCGTTGCTTCAATGCTGATGCCCGGCATTTGTTTGTGAGGTTATTGCTGAGGTATCAACACCTGCATCACAATAGCATTTTTTCTTTGCAAACCTCAGGAATCTTCAAAATACTAGTGATCAGATTAATTATCGCTTCCGCGTCAAGTCAGGGGAATGTCTGCAAACTGCTGTATGGCTCCCACACCACCCGCGCAGGCGAACTGCGCGAACGTGTACTGCAGAGCCTGATTTATTGTGCAAGAGACAAAACAGCCTTGTCGCAATTGTGTAGCAGGCAGACAATTGCCTTGTTTAATAAGTATTCGAAACTTGCCTTCCACGTTGAGATATTTTCCTTCTAGAGCTCCGGGAGCCATTCGGTTCGTTTTGTTAACAAAACCTTTGGCTCCATCCAGTCAACATACACATTTTATCTTCACTTTATCTTCAGTTTCACACACACAAAACATATTGAACTTTCAAGTCACTTTCATTCTCCTTGAAACCAATCGCTCATTGTATCATGTATACCACATTTTATGCAAAGTTCCGCCGCCACAAACCCCCCCGGGGGGAACCCCTTGCGTCACTGACCTCGCACAGAAGGTTACCCAAACGACTATTGCATCTCTTCAAGCAAAAGTCCCCGCATGTCTTGGAGACTCCTCTAGCCTCAAAAAGAAGCTCCTCAACCCCATCGGACAGCAGCTACAGCTCTAGTGATGGCGAGGTGGTTTACAGCGACACCGGCTGCCCCAGGATTGACGGGGATCACCAAGTGGTGACAGTCGACTCTGAACCAGCTATTTTGAGGTCCCTGAACAGAATTGTACAGAGGCTCAAATTGGAGTTGGACCTGGGTAGCAATGATGGCCACAAAACCCATCTATCTAGCCAGAAACGCCATGCAGACAACCCCGATCAAGGAAGGCGTGAAGAGAAGAAACAGAAACAGAAACAAGGTCAAGGATCCCGAAATACCGGAGGTGGGGGCGGAGGCGGGAAGAAAAACGGCGGGGGAAACGGCGGAGGAAGTGGTGGAAAGCAACCACCGGACGGCCACAGGTACCCGGTCCCGCCTCCGCACAGTGGCCCCCAGAAAAAGCCCCCTTTCGCATGTCCCTTCCACAAGTTGGATCCAGTCCGCTACGATTGCTGTAGTAGTGTCCGGCTGAAACGCCCCTGCGATGTCTCCCAACACATCAGGCGATGCCATCTGCTGGCAGACGTCAAGCAGAAGACTGCCAACGCCGAACACGCGGACAACGCTGAACCTACAGACAACGTTGAACTCGTAGGCAATGCTGAAGCTGAGGAAGAAGTCGCTGTCTACTGCTCAAAATGTCGCATGGAATTTTTTGGCACTACCGCTGAGACCAATCTCCGACAGCATTTGCCATGTAAAACACCTCGGCCAGCGACGATTGAACAGACCGGGATGCTGCTACCTGCAGAATTTAATCAACTTATTGCTGCGCGAAACAAGGCGAATGGCGACATTGACAAGTGGTACGCTATGTGGGAGGCGTGCTTGCCAAACAAACCTGTCCCGGAATCACCATATTTTGCTCTTCCTGGTCAAGAGGCTGTGGTTGAGACATTGACTGTTCTACCAGAGGTTGAAGTTGAGACACTTGTTCCTCGGTCGCAGGGCGGAGAGATCATCCGCCGAGCTCTGAATGATTGCCCTTCCAACTTCTTTTTCACTGAAGACGAGATTGATGCGATCGTAAACCAGGCCTTGAATGGACTTTACCCAGGGTCTTCTGGGGCCGAACCACAGACAAGCACAGATACCCGTTTAGAGGTCCAACAGAGGCAGATGCCCCAACGGCAAATGTTCCAGCAGCAGATATCACAACAGCCATTCAATGCTGCTGTCACTTCCACTGTCTTTGACCCTTCTGCCTTTCTCGCCGCCCCCCAAGCCTATCCACCATCGCATCAACTGTGCCAAAATCCTTCTGCCCCCGCACCCTTTGCCTCCACTCCTCAAGTCGTTCCCCAAACCAATGCCCAGACACAGAAGCCTTACTATGGTGCTCCTTTGGTTGATACTACAGCCTTCGCTCTGCCCCCTCAGCATAGCCCTCAGATGTCACCTCCGGCGGCGGATATTGAAACAGACCCTCCTGTGCCTTTTCGCTCAGCGTCTGGACCTGTAGCATCAGAGATTTCGCCAGCATCTCAAGACATAAACAACTCTTCCCTTTATAACGTCAATGACGGCAGCTTCGATGGCACTGGGTTCCCTGCGCCCAATCAAAGTGGTGCTGGTGTGTCTGGCTTCCCTTCTCTTGAAGGCAATGGTATCCCCACGAACAATGGCTTGAACGATATTGGCTTTCCATGGTGGAGCAATAATGGTTGTCAAGACTAATCGGAGGTATGATTTATGATCTAGTCATGTAATGGTTTGATGATTAATTGGCAATCCATAACTGATGCCTCATGAGTTGATGCTGGTATGGTGGCATGGGAAAATGATATTGGGGAGTTTTAATGGGTAAAACGGTCTGCTTTTACTTTAGAGTTCCAGCGTGGGATAGATTTGTGTTTGAAGTTTAGATTGAACTTCGGTTTAGTTCTCATGAGAATACATGTCTTACTAACCAAAGCTACTATTGAAGGCCAACTTGCATGCACATGGTGATTGGAAGTGCCTTTCAGCTTTGCATATCTATGGTGAGTACCGCATGTTTCACGTTAGCAGGATCCTCTTCAGCCACTGGTCAGTCATTTATTTCCTTCGACCATCATTGCCCTTGCTATGGGTTTGTACAAGCTCTCTTCAACTCAACAATCAGATGTCAGTAAGTTGCTTGAGCTGCTCGGCTGATGCAATTCTGGGTTCGCGAGAGACTGGGAAGGTGGAAAATAACACTATAGGAATATCCTGTTGACGAGTCTTAAGAGTCCATGATGCATGGTGGATTTCAAGAAGGCATGCTAATAGATTCCAGGCTTGCTGCGAAACATATAGCCTAGTATAAGCCTCGATAGAGCTCTCTATGTCGAACTACTCTTCATTCAGACAGACAAGATTATCGTCCTCTTGTATCATCTCACCCAGTAAATCCTCGAGTGCTAGCTCGTACAAAACACGCTGAACACTCTCGTCTTGGTCATCTGTCAACTCCTCGTGCTCAAGACAATCAGAGACACATTGAGACCCATATAACTCCCAGAAATCCCGCATCATGGAGATACTCAATCCCAAGCCTCGATCCAGATATGGAGAGGGTGGGTTCTTTGATCCAGGGAAAATGACAGACCAACCACGATACCAACGTCTCACTTCACCGAAGTGCCAAGAGTCTCCTCGAATCAACTTTGACTTCTGGCTCTCATCGAGACCATATTCAGGACCTACATCGCGCTTCTGGCACGTTTCGCTCAATACGTGGTCATCACGTTGGATCAGCGTGTCGAATGTCTTGTAGCAGATCAAGCAGTGAATTGGGCGTGAATGGTATCGAAAGAGGTGTTCATTTAGTTCCTCAATAGATTGTAGATCATCCTTGAGCAGACACTTTTGATATTCGTCTGGCGCGAAGATCTGAAAGGGGCAAGCAAGATGAAGGAATAATTTCGTGCGAGCGGGTTGAGAAACCACTTCCAGCTCCTCATCGCTGATGTCAACTTCATCTTCTGTTTGTGTGTAAATTGACCGCCCAGATGATGTTTTGCACCTTTTTCGAGGGGGCAGTCTATCCTCCCGCGGTGCAATGTATTTTGTCTCTGCTCTCCACTCCTCAAAGAGCTTGAGTGCTTGTGTCTTTATCTTGTGTCTCTGGTCCTCGAGCACATCAGTCGGGAACTGGCTCTGTTCCCAAAGATCAATCCTTTCACCTTCAGACTGATCGCTTGAAGATGGTAATGTATATTTGGCCCCATATTTTGGGGATAGGGGTGTGACACAGCCGTGCAGTAGTGCATCGGGTTGACAGCCGACATAAGATCGGCATTGGTTAGCCCTGGTCCGTTTGGCTCCTCTGGTGGCTCCTAAGAGGGTTGAGGGACGATGAAGGTGGCGAGAATTCAGGGTTTCCGGTAATTTGCTGACGGTTGACTGTGCCATCACATTGTTGCTCTGGTTTTGAGAGGAGGGCTTTGGTTGCCGAATTGGCATTGACAAAGGGCAACAACCACAAAGAAACATTTTGAAGAAGGCCTTGAGCCGCTTTACAGAAACAGCGAGAATTGACATATTCATGGTCGACGCATGAATTAATCAATTCTGCAACTGGACTTATAAATGAGCAGGTATTTTCCTGGGAGCCTTATGTCGAGACCAGATTTTCAAGACACAGCACAGCACAGCTGTGTGCATACAATATAGGCTGCATATGGTAGCACGACCAACCAATGATAGAGGATTGATTGGCATGGGACTAAGCGGGCAATTCCGTCACTTTCCAACGATAGCCAATCAGAAAAATGGCCCTTCCACAGTTGTGGAAGTAAATCAAGCATCATTGCTCCTGATGAATTGATAAAGAGGTTGAACGCATGTTGAAGAGGGGCTTGAAATAGATTCTGCAACTTAGTAAAGCAGGCTGCGCAATGTAAGCGCATAGCGGTCTGACCGATGTGTACCTGGCTTTATTAATGGTCATAGTGAATGCCACAACTGCGAAGCTGAGCTGACATCTAATCACCTGGTCGACAAAAGCACAAACGTGTTTTGCTCAGATGATCCAAATATGCCTGCCGTGTTTGGCCAAATCACCGCGAGAGAATGCGTCACGTTGCCAAGCATTTGAGCACGACGCAGCTTGAGATTGCGAGTTTTGATTGTTATTTAAATGCCTGTCGTCAGATGTCCATGCGATAATGACGCATACGGATTCCGGGATGCGCCTTTTCATGTTGAGCAGAGAAACCTAAAGGGGCATGATAGCATTGGATGATTATGATTACCTTGATGACTTTTACTACCTATTGAAAACTGCAAAAACAAGCAATTTCAACCTGTTTCATAACTTAACGCAGCTATGCAATGCTGGGACCCTACAATCCTATTTCTCACTTAATTGGCCGTTACTGAAGCCTAATCAATGTCTAAACTCCAACAAGCTTCAACCCTGATAGTGCATATCGGCATATGATTCGGGAGAACGGATGCTGGTCTTGCTCGGTCAATATTGCGTAGCTAATATTTACAGCAAGTACCTTATACATGAGTCGTGGCAGATTTCAGGCTCAAGAATTGGACATGCATGGATATATCAGGAGATTACTATAGTGGTTGAAGATTTTGCTTCAAGAAAAATTAGCTATTGCCAAAATTATCACAAGCTTGAGCATGTTCTCTCTTGTTCTCGCATAGGCCACAAGTCGCGTCGGACTGCATCCATCACGGTTCGTGGACATTCCATTTACTGCTCACGACCACATTCACTCTGTGCATTATTACGAGCGTCCGGATAAAGCCTATCAAGAAAATGTTGATATTAAGCTGTCTTGTGCATCTATTTTAATTTTCAAACTTTGTTATCATAGTCCTAGTCTAACAAGGCAGACTTCTCGGCGATGACGAAAAGCTGCCTGCTGATGTAGCAGATCCTTCAGAAATAGCTTATCTTTCATGATAATTGTGACGTGTCTCCTAAATTAAGAAGCACACAACGCGGATGGTTCACCTAATCCTAGTTTTGGTCAGCCTCAGAAAAGTTGCCGTACACTGCAGAATCACGGATCGAGTGTGAGGGTCACCTAGGTACTCCGATCGGTAAGGAAGCTTACGTCCGTGGCCCAAAGCAAGTCACGACATACTGAATCTCGAGAGGGCATCATTTCAAATTGATCATCAGTTTTGTATGGACCTCGCATGCTAGTAGATTACCAAGTCAATAAAAGACTTGCGGTCCCGTAGATCAGGTTAAGACTTGGTTGAAAGAGAGATTATGCCACCGGTATCATTTAAGCGCGGCTATCAGCAGCATATAGACGGCGTTACCTTGGTGTAGGTGGGGCTGTTTTGATTTTGTTAATTGCCAGGCCGAAAACCGACACCAGGACGTCTGCTCAGCCAAGACTCAGGTTGGGCTCAGAGAAGGCTCAGGTCAAAGCAGCGACTGATCAGGATGGTAGGCGAGAGAGTAAATACTCTTAGTCGATATTCACATCACGTATTAGGCTGATTTGATCAAATCCTATTCTCAGCAACATGCGAAGTCGTCGTGTTGCCTTTAAAGAATTAGAGCGCCAGAATGAAGTTGCCTAACTCAAGTACTGACTTAAACTTTGGTATAAGACGACCATATTATTTCGTCTCTCATGTTCTCGGATCAATTCTTCTGACGCCCTATCGTTGACTACCTACCAAGCATGCATTGGCTCATTCCGGCTGAATATATCGTGCTAGACTAAATATGACCCCGCCTCGGCTCGACTCCAGCTTATAAATCATGCTCTCCCTCTACTTATTCAAGGAAACCGCCAAACTTGACTCACTCAGCAACATCAAAATGGCAGACTTTCAACCCAAAAGCATTCTTATCTTTGGTGCAACAGGCACTATCGGCCGGTACATCACCAAGGCGATAGCAAATGCCCAACCAGCATTCGACCATGTCACCATCTTCACCTCCGAAGGAACGGTCTCCAAGAAACAAGATTTCATTCAAGAGTTGAAGTCAAAGGCTGTGAATATCATCACGGGAGATGTTAACAACGAAGAAGACGTCAAAAAAGCATATAAGGGCATCGACACCGTCGTTAGCGCCGTGGGAAGAAACGTCATCGAAACGCAAATCAAGCTAATCAAATTGGCGTCTGAATCAGACTCTGTGAAATGGTTCTTCCCTTCTGAATACGGAACGGATATCGAGTATGGACCTCAGAGTGCTGATGAGAAGCCGCATCAGTTGAAGCTTAAAGTGAGGAAGTATATCAGGGAGAATGCGAATGGGCTCAAGTACACTTTTGTTGTTACCGGACCGTACATTGATATGTACTTTACCTTGAACCCTGATATCCCTGAGGCTGGAGGTTTTGACTATGTGGGAAAGAAGGCTGTGTTGATTGATAATGGAGAGGGAAAGATTGGATTTACAACTATGCCTGAGTAAGTCCTACGCATCATTTGATAATGGAAAAAGACTGACAACTTGCAGTGTTGGAAAAGCTGTTGTAGCAGCCCTTCAGCATCCTTCTGAATCATTCAATAAAGCTTTGAAAGTCCAATCCTTCGTCGTCACGTCCAAGGATATTCTGAAAGAGCTCGAGAAGCAGACAGGAGGCGAGTCCTGGACTGTTGAGAATTATACTCTTGATGAGTTGAGGAAGGCAGAGAAGAAGGGTTGGGCTGGAGGAAACTCCAATGCTACTTCGTATACACTCCGTCGTATCTGGTCTGAGGGTGGAACCCTTTATGAAAAGACGGATAACGATGTGATTGGATTGAAGGATGAGGATCTTGAGACTCTGGAGGATGCGGTCCATAGACGACTGACGACGGGCTATTGATTGGTTATCAACTGTGTTGGTTTTCAGACCGAGTTGATAGGTCTATCTTGACGCTACCCGCGTTGATTGCGGTATCTTAGACCAAATTATCAAGGCTGAATGTGGCATAAGCTTATGTCTTCACAACAGTGATCAATTACGTATTAAGCAGAAAAGCTCTTTGAATTCGCAATATGTCATAACTCGTTATGCCATGGCGGCATGAATGAATCTATACATTTGATATCAACTCGCCCAATCCTTTGGCCTATATCTTCCCAATCGAATCATTCGAACATCAGTCCATCTTGAGAAAGCTCGTTCTATAGATAATCGGCCAGAGGGTTACGAGGAACCCAGTTAGGGAGATATTCACCAAATCCCCAATAGTTACCAGCACCCATAGGATGGTCCGCACACATGCGGATCTTGCTGACATCAACACCTTCTGGAAGGTCATTAGGATCCCATGTCATGGGTCCAAGACGACCGCAAATCTCTTTGGCATGAGGATGTTGGTCGGCGACGACCATAGCGGCCATGGTGGCAGCGATAAGAGCTTGGATCTTCATTGTGACTGTTTTGAACTGTTAGCGGTGCGAGCAATTGAAGAGGGTTGGAGGATCGCACTTGGTGGTGAGTAAGTAGTGGTGCTGGAAGGGAACAAGGTTTGAGGATAAGAAAGAGAGCGCGGAATGCCAAAACTCCAGTTTATAGCCAGTCAACGCAGTTTCAACACGTGGTGTTAAGCGATAAAGAATTGGAGGATTGGGTGGTTGCCTGTTTAGAGTGACGGTGGCTTACGCACCCAGTTGATCCTTTCGCTTATTCGACCCTTGGATAGCTTGGTGCAATTTGAGATCGAAAAACAGTCAGGACAGGAAGCGGCTTGGAGTACATTTGATACCGCTAGATTTTGGACAAAGGTCGTGTACTGAAACAAGGGTCTTGCGAGACATATTTGTCGCCCTGGCTAAGCTATTCTTACCCCGGCGGCCTTTCTTCTAAAAACAAGGGGACAGCTTTTCTTTTCCTGGTACGCGGAATAAGCACAAGCAGTACTCCGACCGACCAATGCAGCTATCCTCAAAGGCCGAACAACCAATGCCTCTTCATCAGCCCTCCTGTCGACATGATTCGAGCGGTATTCTTCTGGGTCGCTCCCTGCAGGGTCTGTCTTGTTCTTCGCGATGAAATATATTGGTGGTTGACTACCAGCCGAACGATGGACGTACCCTACAGAAAACACTTGATGTTAGCACGGGCTCATTCCGCATGTTATTCGCACAGGATAACGTAGAAGAAAGTCATCAGGTGGAACAAAAGAGTACGGGCTCCGAGTGTTGGTATCTTCGTGCTAAGATTTGAGTACAGAGGGGGTAAGAACAAGTTTAATCATCGGCCTGTAGTATTCGCTTTCGAGAAAGACAGACTTACATCCTGGCTGTTCCATTCCGCGGTGGGCTTGACGCTAGATGCGATTGGGCTGAAGGTGGAGATCTGGGTGTGGAGGCATCCATTGGAGGTGTTGGAATGTGGGATGAGTCACGTGATACGAGTGAGTATTGTTGGTGAGGAGTAGTTTCTGCCAACAGCTTCGTGTTACCCATAGTGATGTTAACTTTAATCATAGTATAACATTTGGCTTGGAACTGTTAGCATTGAATTATAAACGAACGATCTGATGCTGTGGTTTCTAAATATTTCTTGATTTTGTATACCTATCTGATTGCCAATTGTAAAGCAGCATACAACAAAAACAGCTTGGTACTGTGGTCTAGTTGGTCATGACATCTCGTTAACACCGAGAAGGTCCCCGGTTCGAGCCCGGGCAGAACCTCACTTTTTGCCTTCCAAAAAAGCTATCTCTATTTCTCTTTTTTGAAGCAGCTATATCAAGATTCAAGAGGCTAGTTATTAGCCTTACATTTTCTCTCATGCACATTCATGGTTTTGCACTTTTTGCATTTCATAGCCACTCCCAAACCATTCTGCTCATCAACTCGCCAACTTGTAGTCAAATCAACACCTCCCTCGGTACGATCATACTTGAAAAACAGCCTGTTGATTCGGTTCTCGGAATCAGAAACTTCGAGGGCGTCAAACGGTACCCCGTCTTCTCGGATACAAAGTCCCAGAAAGCTGTCTAGGCCTTCATTTCGTAGAAAATCGCTCCATTCTTGTAAGAACTCAGGGCTGAGGCTAGGGATATTGTTACTGTGAGTATAGGCGAACTCATAAGCGATAGCACGTCCATTCTTGATTATAAAATCGCTAGGAATGACTTTGCCACCAGGGACAGGCACGATACCTTCCGAAGCAAGAAGTTCGCGTGGACATTCGCCATCTTTGCATACGACTGAAACGGCCATGTTTCTGTTGCCGGCGAAAGTAACGACTTTCTCGCCTCTGGTGATGTCAAAATGCTTGTGGTTGAGACGGATTTCGTAAAAGTCATGCAGCTTATGTTTGACAAGTAGGTTGGCCAGGTTGGGAAGAACACCGGGGCAAGCCTCGATAAGTCGGGATGCCTCGTCTATAACCTTGAGATTGTTGTAAGTATGTTCCAAGGAGTCCATTGTGGTAGCTGTTGTAGTTCAACGGATGTGTAGTCTAATGTTAGGTGTGATTGAAATAATAGGGCGGTTAGATATATCAAGAAGGTTTCTTGTTTAAAGCTTCTGAGTATCTAGTAGAGCTGATTTGATATGGGTCAAACTAGTATAGGTATTGGGCCTATATATAGCCATTCCAGAACTTTGAATCAGTCAAAGAGTAACCACAGTACCTACTGAATCAATGTCGATAACGAAGTTTGTCATCCTGTGACTTGCAAAACTTGTTTCCGTATGTGCAATGAAACGTTTATGCTAAGCAATGAAAAAGTATTTGATCAGCTACCACACTTCCTCCCTCTAGCAAAGAACAACTGCTGTTTCCCTCCAATTTCTCTAGGAACGGGTGACGGTGTTGAAGTCAATTTCCAAGACCAATCCTCCAACCCAGCCTTTTCATACGCACTCTTCACCTCCTCCTCTTCAAAGCCCATCCTATTAACACTAAGTTTCGAAAGGTCCATTCCTTCTCGATCAGAAACCCAGTCGATGACAAGCAAAATTCCACCAGGTCTAAGTCTTTTAGAAAGTTGTAAAATCATATTGTCTGGGTCTTCGATGTGATGGAGAGCTAAGCACATGACTATTAAATCAAAATTGAAATATGCCGGTGTATCAAGTTCGGGTGATGGCGTTGATTCAGGCTCGATGATGTCTCCTTGTACTGCGTGCATTTTTGTAGGAGTGTAGCCTGATTTAAGGGCCATTTCGTTGTATTGTTCTGCCATTGCTGATGAGATGTCCATGCCTCTGACAGTGGACATAAAAGGTGCAAGTGCCTGCTATGATCAGCATTGAATCAATAACGATAACTGCGTCCGGACTGTTCTTACTCGAGACGCTACGCCATTGCCGCAGGCATAGTCCAGCATTCTCGTAGGTCTTGATGCGGGAGGCCTGATACCGATCCATTCTATGTTCTGTCGAAGCTCTTTCGATACTTGGTTACATAATTCGATAATCCACGGCCATTGAAACATCATAGCAGGAACATTGCTAAACCCAAATCAACAAGTGAACCAGGTCAAGATATTAGAGAGATACGAACTTGTAGTGCGATTTATTGTGCTGTCCTATTGACCTAGGAACATCCTGAGGGGGACCATGGTGATGATGAGTATGATACTGCAAATGGTGATGGTGGTGGTGGCAGTGGGGAATATCTTCGACAGGTTGCTCCATGCTGTAGAGCGATAATAGGTAAAATGTCAGAGTCGTTTTGCAATGGATTATAGTAGAAATGAAGATGTAAAACGTATGTTCGTGAAGAAGACGCGCCTCTCAAGGTATTGACAAAAGGGTTTCGGGCGGCGAGAACCCTGATGGCCTCTCGCATTAATCCACCAAAACTCACCGCAGTGTGTATGCAGTCCTTCTCATCGAATCTGGTACATTGAATCGTTGTAAAAAACTCTTTCTGTTCGCTGTAGGCTTTTATTCATATCGTTTTTCTTTTCTGGCTAGGCAATTCACCATCTTCAAACCAAGTATGGTGATATCTGATTCAGGAACGTCTTTGCTCTTGACTCTCCACGCCTGCAGACGTATATCCAAGCCATGGCACTGATAAAGTGATTCTTTTTACCAAAGGCCAAATAATTATAATCCCCTTTCACGCCGCTCGTCCATGCATCTCTTCATATGTAGAAAGGTGTCGTTTCTCTTCGTTTCTCTTCGCTCACCTGTGTCTCCGCCGGGGGAGGACTTGGAGACGGCTCGAGCTTAGGACGGAGCGGGGCCATAAGGGGGCTTCCCCGGATCGTATGTATCGACAATGAAGCCATTATGCTGCGTAGCTGATACATTTGGTAGAAAGAGCTTTTTGAAATCGTCAAGAAGGTCAGGTGCTGACTCAAAAAGTGTTGCCACCGAAGTATACACATCCTGTATGGGTGTCTCCTCTCTCTGATACTTTTGCAAGATTTCTAAGAATTGCCGGTACGTTTCGGGCACATTCATGTATCGATTCTGCTAGGCAGTTAGCAGTCTGTATCCTATCATAATCGGAATACCATTTTACCTTGACCTTGTTTACATAGGCAATAGAAGTATTGAAGGTTACAGGTCCCTCTTCTTTTGTCTTTCGATAGGGGCTTGTATATCTTTTTGTTAACCTTTCGACGGTATCACGATAAGCGGAATTGGGCTCGTTGTCCCTCCCGAGCTTCTCGAGGTAAAAGTTCGATACTGGGTCCCCAGGCATATGGAAGTTCAAGTCTTTGTCGATGATATATCCAGGCGGCAAGAAACTGTTAAACCCGCCAACTAATTGCACTTGATTTTCAACTACAAACAGATCTGTCACCAGCCGCATTACACCCGGAGTGTCAATTCTAAGATTGTGTTAGGCTCATTTCCAGACATTATCTGGGCTGAAGAACTCACGCTTGTGCTTTGAAATCTTTCATGATGTCAAGAAATCGATTGTATACGTCAGGACGGTCATGGAACGCTAGTTTGACCTGGTCCAAATAGTCAAGCGCGTCTTGCAAAATTGGCTCCTGGCCTGAGGTATCTGGTTTTAGTGCTTTGAGGTTCGGGTCTTCATTCGCCTTCTCTTTCCTCTCTTCTTGAGATTGAGAAGAACCTGAATCATTATCCGACCCTGAATGAGACTCAACATCTAGATTTGTTGGAAGTGCAGCAAGAGATATCTCCTCTAGATGGTTGCAAAGATGCTTTGTGATAGCTATTCTACCAGCAGAGATTGTGTCGAAGCACAGGGGGCAGGTGATAGATTGCCAATCTGGTTCGAGCTTGTGATCTTGTGCAATATGAGCTATCCAGTCTTCGCGGGTTCGAAAGACGGTCGTGAAGGAACAATCCGGATCGAGACATTGCCAGGGGAGTAAATCCTGGTATAGATGCCGTTTCCATACTGAGTTGTTTCGAATAGAGAGAGTTTTACCACAAGAGATGCATTCAAAAGGTTGACCCTCTTTGGCCTCTTTGGATAAAGGTGGAATTCGAACTGAAGCCTTTCCTTCAGCACGGTACGACATGACCGTTTCTGCCACAGAGGCTGATGAAGGAATCGACGTTCCAAGACCAGAATCCTGGAATTTTGAGCTAGCAGCGTCTGATCGAGTGAATCTTGTGAAGTCGACGTCACCAACTGCTGTAGTCTGTAATTCTCGCTCTCGTTGACACCTGAGATAGCGATCGTAGGACGTCTTGGAGAGTCTCGAAACCAAAGAACTTTCTGCTTTTGGAAATCTTGTCCGAATCATATCCTTGTATACGTCATGTGGCAGCCAGGTCTGCGCTGCATCTGCAAAGGCGGCTTTCTCGGTAAATGACTCTAATGTCGCGCTTTGAAATAGTGCATCAAGTCCCATAAGAGATAAAGTATCGGTCTCTAGATCCTTTGCGATCTCCTCAAGGTTATCAAAGTCATAGTAGGAACTGCTATCCGACGAGGAAGTGTCGTGGTCCAGGTCTCTGTGAGCTGCTTCAAGGACTTCTTTCAATTTCTGCACTGATTCTTCAGCCGTATCTGATATTTGAGTCTTTTTGGAACTCGTCAAAGGTTCAAGCCCTGTCATAACTCAGTTATTACACAAGAAAATAATATGCAGTCTGAGCCCATCGGCCAAGTAATAATAACATACTTCCTAGCAAAGCGTCGCTGATGCTGACCAAGACCTCAATAGTAGCGTGTCTTAGACGTCCAGACTTGATAAAATTGACGTCTTGATCGCCAGCGCATATCCGATAACCGTCAGACCATAGTTTTAATCGATCGAGACTTCTTTGTAAACTGATGCTGGCCGGGGCTTTCTCATCCGCGTGGAGGTTTGAGTCTGTGAGCTTTTGGATAATGTCGCGAAATACAACAAGTAGCAAAGAGCATAGGCGCGCAACAGTGCTCTCCTCGACGAAGTGGGCCGCTAAAGCATCTAGAAACAGCCGAACTTTAGCTGCCGGGTCGTAGCCGTCTTGCTCGTTCAGACTTTCCATCTTGTGCGCAATCGTGTTGCCTTTGGTAGATCAGCGAATTTCCCTGAGTTTGAGTATGGGCACGTGTAACCGTGAAAGTGCATTCAGCTCCGATTGCAATGGCCAATAATGCGTGAGACAAATGTCGCATGCATGGCACAGCCCCTAAGCACTGCCCTGAGCGCTTAACTCTCATTGAATCTTCAGCCTCAGAAGGCGTCCGACAAGGGTTTATGACGAGCGCATCCCCCACCTCAATCATCAAAACTCGATTCCGCAGAAATGGAACCCGTATCACTCGCTTTGGGCGTTTTGCCAATTGTTGGCGGAGCGGTAAAAACGTGTAAAGTTGTTCGCAAGAAGCTCAAGATCTTTCGCCATTATTCTCGAGAGCTACGTCGAGTCCAGAAGCGAGTTAGCCGACAATCGCAGGTCTTCACCAATGAGGTCCATCTTCTGTTGAGGCCTTGTGTAAATGGCGAAGATGTTGTGGAATTGATGTTGAAAGATGAAAGCCATCCCAAGTGGGCTAGCAAAGAGCTTGAAAATGGAATGAGAAGGAGCCTTGGGGAGAGCTACAGCTCTTGCCGTGAGCTCATCGAGGACATTGGCTCTACTATGGCAGATCTGCAATCAATCTTCGACTACTTCGACCAGATATTAGATCAATGCGATGAAGTAAGCAGATGACGAGTCACTGATCTTGAAGGAAAGAGCTGACGAGAATAGAATGAACACCCGAGGGATGCTATGCGACGACTGCGCGAGGCAACCAGAATCGCTTACGATGAGTCAAAACTTGAAGCACACATCAAAGACCTAAACCAATCAATCGAAGAGCTAAGACAACTCCGAGAGCAGACGCAAGAACTGAGAAAGCCTGTTACTACAGCGCCACGAAGGACTATTCGAATGCAGACAGATCCCGAGTACAATCACTTCAGAAAGACAAAGGAAGCATCCAAAGCATTGCATGAAGCCTTTACCACGGTTTGGTCAAACAATGGAGGGCATGGGACGAGTCCTGAGATGCAACATATCGTACGGCTATTCCTTCACACTAATGTCGAGGAGGATGTCAACATGAATGCTGCTATTACTTGCGATGGACACGGAATGGGGACTCGGTACGCTTCTATCACTCAGTCTCTATACGGCTTGACTAATAGGCTTTCCAGTAGCGCAGCTCGAGGAAGAGCAATCCGTGTCAATATACGATCGCAGAATCGTGACCCATCATTTGGGCTTCCCACACCCCCGAATTCCAACGAATCCTCAAATTGCTATGATGGTCAGCGGAAAAGAAGAAAAGTTCGGTTTGCTGAAGCTGGAGCAAGTGCTTCCGTGGATCAGATCCAGTCCTGCTGCTCCTCGAAGAAGTTGCAAGTAGTGGAGTTGCTTCCTGATCTGTCGATGGTCGACCTTTGTTCCGTATTATACAAAGAAGATCCTTTCACGTCGATTTCATCTATTGACGAGTATTGCCTAGGGTATCTTGATGGAGACATGGACGGAAAATTTCGGCACCACTTTTACAAAAACTTGACACACACTCATCGGGAGACTATGTCTGCAACGTCTGATAATGCATACGAGACCTTGATACCAATGAGCGAAGCACTAAATCAGTCAGCGGAGAGGTCAATCACTATCGTTGATCAGCTCAAGATAGCTCGCGAGATCGCATCTGCTGTTTTGAAGCTTCATGCAACGCCGTGGCTCAAAGAGTACTTCAATATCTACGACTTGAAGCTTTACAACACAGGACACGACCTCACAACAAGTTTCAAGACACTACACGTCACACAGACGATTCTCACGCAAGAACAAGACAATGCGGCTGCTACAAGCTTACCAACCCCTCTAGCAGTAGATGATGCTCTCGAGGAGGCCAAGCTGCTGTACGGTGTCAGGAACCTAACCCTTTGGAGTCTCGGGGCAATCCTGCTTCAGGTCGGACAATGGTCCACACTACAATCCCTGGAAGACGTTATCACTATTCGAAAACTGTCTACACAGGTATCAAGTTTGGGTCCGAGGTATCGAGACTTAACGAGGAAGTGTCTAGACTGTGATTTTGGATACGGCGATGACCTGACTAAACCACGTTTACAGCAAGCCGTATACGAGGGGCTTGTTGGTGAATTAAGTGAAATGATTTCGACTCTGGATGTTCAGGAATACTGACAAAGGAAGGAGTTCTTGGGGCGGTGCCAAGCATAGGGTCAATCTCACTAAAAAGGGATTATTGAATGTAGTCGGACATTTCTGCACGCTAATGGGAAACGAACAAGCAATTCAACGCACTAACAGCTCAAGAGCTGTTATACCGAGCGATAAAAATATACAGAATCGCTTCGTCTGGATTTTGCCTTTCTTCTTTTTGCCCCTCACGCAGAAAACCCTTCACCATGTTTCCGAAAGGAATAGCCATCGCGGTCATCGTGATTTATATGGCTGCTGGCTCCGCCGCTAGTCCATGCAAAGTCAACCTCAAGACGACAACAGACAATTCTGCCGGCTTGGAGACATCTTTGACTGCCGACTATTCCACTCTCAGTGGTGTCTCAATCGAGCTCACACAAACTGAGACCCATACCACGACTTTCAGTGAACCCAAAGCACTTGCCTCGACTTCAAGTGTTACCGATACGACGACGGACTACGAGACAACTGGATCGCCTACTACGTCGACGTTGCAGGCCTCAACTGGTTTGGAGGCACTTCCTACTGAAAATGACCTTACGACTACTCAACTGTCTTCAACTTTGGAGCCCACCATCATCACCGACAGTGCGACAACTGCTGCTATTGCCGAATTGACCACGGCGACCGACGTTATTGGGGAGGATGCAACAACGACAGCTCCAGTCACTGACACAACTGCCACTCTCGAGTTTCATACAACTACAACCGCCGAGCTGGTCATAACTACAAGTGAAGAAGCCAGCACCGTCTTTACGACCACCAGTGAAGACCCCGCCACTCCCACGTTCATCGTAAACTCTGGCTTTGACGACTTATCTAGTAGCTACGACCCATGGACCTTTTGGACTTCCAACAAAGAACTGTGGATCGACATTAAAGTCAACATCGATAGTACCACCAAGCACGAAGGGTCAAACTCAGCACACTTCGAGTATATCCGCAGCGGTGTCAGCTATCTCCGGCAGCCGCTGACTATCATCCCCAAAGCAGGCACCATGTATTCTATGTCAGCCTGGACACGAACGACTGGACAGACAATTTCCAGGTGTAACAGTGCTCGTATCCGATGTACGTTTGGGGACGGACAAATTGCTACTCAAGTTTCTCTCAGCTCTCTCTTCAATAATCCCGATACTTGGCTGCAGATATCGGGCTCCTGTAGTTATACTCAGGCACAGATTGATATTGGGAATCTGTACCTTTATGTTGGTCTGGTCTGCCTAGAAAACTCTCAGGGATGGATCGATACGGTTAAATTCGGGGATGTTTGACAGCTTCTAACCATCTGAAATTCGAATATTTTACAGAGCACATTATTTCTCTGTTTATATTAAAATTCTGAGGGTGAACACTTAAACGCGGCTGTACGATTGTATTATGTTACTTTGCAAGACTGGTGCTATGAGAACAGGAAACCCTTTGTAAATGCGGGATCGGAGCAGTGGCTTTGTTCTTCTACCATCGCTCAATTTCTACCTACCATACGAACAATGGTTTGAATGCTTGTACAATGAAAATTGCGCGAACAAAGTGCTCAGCTCACTGTTCGTCTTTGTTGGGATAACAAGATAACCTATAAAAAGGGCAGAGGCCTTTCCTCTGCCAGACCAAAGAAGTCCAGCAGCTCTCCTCGACGCAACTTCACTCGCAACAACCTTTTATTCCCGCTCACAGTCCCAAAGGATTATTCTTGATACCATCTTTACCATTAGCAATCATGTGTCGCTACATGGAACTCGAATACTCCTGCTCCACCGAGGGAAACCCTCATCGACTGCGCACCACGGTACTCATCCAGTGCAACGACTATATTGGCTGTGTGATCGAGAAGCTCAACCTCAAGAAACCGGGGCGGGAGATTCAACATGTAAACCTAGAAACAGAACAGTACACTGTTTGTAAGATCGGTGGTGACTGTGAAGGCTGCGCGATGAAGAAGACTGAGCTGATCCAAAATGAAGAAAGAGTCTTTCGAGAGCTTGAAGAGGAGCTTCAGGAAGAAGAGAGAAGCTATCGAGAAATTGTAGAGGAGATTCAGAATGAAGATGAAATGCATCGAGAGATTCAAGAGGGGATTCAGAACAAAGAAAGAAACTTTCGAGAGCGTCAAAAGGAAGCGAACAACAACGGTCAGAGCCTCTCCAGATGGATCCGCAATAAGCTCGTAGAGTCACACGACGAAATCCTCGGTCTACGACTATATGGTAGAGGGGCGGCTGTTCAGCGACCTGAAACCATCTGCTCCTCTGGTCCTTGTACTGGACCTGTGATGATAACTGACGATGGAGAGAAAGGAATGTTTTGCGAGAAACACACCTGCAGTGCCAAAGAGTGGTCTTGTCTTATGGATGCCGCAACACCTCTGAACAGCAATCAGTATTCGATTTACTGTTCTGCGCATACTTGTGGCAGAGTTGGCTGTGGGCTTCGAATCACAGATCTCATGAGCAATTACTGTACGATGCATCGAACACGGATGTGTATGGATTTTGTTGGTATGCAGTAGCATGTTGTGCTCGGCGGTCTGTCTGGCTTAGGTTGGTAAGTTGTTAAGAGCTAGATAAACAATCAAACAATGAAATAAACAGGCTGGTCCTGTTAAGTATGTTGAATCTCAGCCCACTTATGTGAAGTGATCCATTGCTGATGATGTTTTTCAAGTGTCAGACCTTGCGTGCTAATAATACTCTGGTTCCGATGGAATCGAGATTTTCGAGATGTGCTCCAGTGGCGATTGATGTGAAAGTGTTTTCGTTGTTCTCATATATGTCCTAAACTCCCAGTTTTTCCTTTTTCCTTTCCCAGCCTCATCTAGATCCTATCATCCATATTCATTTTCCAGCCCAAATTTTCCCTATGAACTCTCCTTCTTCTCCTCAGTCTTCTCCTCAGCCTTCTCGCCATCCTGAATCTCAACAGATCCAACAGCAGCATCCAAGCCACCCTCCTCTTGGTTCTTATCCTCCAGTTTCTTAGCCTGGGACAAAAAGTACTCGGCCACGTCGTTCTTGTGGTTGAAGTAGGCCAGGTCCAGAGGAACGTAGTTCTGCTCGTTTGCGAGCGCAGGAGAAGCGCCCTGCTCTAGAAGCAGCTTGATGACGTCGAGGTGACCGCCTAGGGCTGCCCAGTGAAGACCGGTGTTGCCAGCCTCGTTTGATTCATCGAGGAAGGCTTGCTTCTGCTCCTTTGGTCGGTTGTCGAAGTATGAGATGAGTTGGCGGACGATTTCTAAGAAGTGTTAGTTTGATATTCACCAGTTGTCCCACGCCCAGACTCTGATTTTGCAGTCATGTAGGGTCTTCAAATCGCCAGATATCCATTTCTTACCTATATGACCGTTTCCAGTCGCCATGTGCAAGCATGTAGACTTGTTGGAACCATCTTGAGCAGCCGCAACAATCTCAGCAGGGCTGGCGTTCTCACGCTCGGCCAGGGACTTGATGGTTTCTGTCAAGTCCTCCTGCTCTCCGGCTCGGGAAAAGTAAATGAGATCATCGATCTCTTCTTCTGTGAGTTTGGGGGCCATGATGATGCGCTTGGTGATGTTTTCAATGTCAAAGATATAAAATTTTGTGAAGATGAGGGGACTGTGTGGGTAGATACCCCGCTATTTTCGCACGGTGTGGGGGTGGGTCGTCATGTAGGGTAGTCATGTTTGTCTCTATAATTATTGTTAAGAAGTTATTCCCAGATTGTGACGGTATGTACACCATAACGGCTCTTAAAATCCATCTTTAGACCTAGTCGAATCTTATTGACATTACTCAATGGCTTTCAAAACATATCGCTGATCAATGCCTCTCCAATCTCATCATCCAGCCATGAACACAGATCCCCTGACTCATCCAACCATTCAATTTCAGCCTTGACACCAAGCGCTATCATCAATTGTAATTCGTGCATCGTCTCCGATACTTCAATTTCGTTGGGTGATGAGTGAGATTTTTTTTTGAGCGTCGACAGCGCCGCGTTGCGCTCTCTTGTGCTCATGTAAGTGACAGGGTCACGGCATGCGGTAGAGGTGATGGACGTTTGCGAAGATTGACTATTGGAAGCGGGCATAGTGCCAGTATAATCTCGAAAAAGATGTGCAGACTTGATACCAAGCCATTGCAGCCCCTGAATATTAAGATCGGTCTCATGGCCGAGTCTGTCAGATCCATCTTGGTAGCAGCGCATAATCTTGACTCCGTCAGGGTCGTAGTCGAAGAGCCCCAAGATTGGTAATTGGGGATGTCTGGTGTTGACAAAGTTCAAGAACGAACGAGTGGTCAAGTCTGGGTATCCTTTGGCCTGCTTCAGTGAGCCTACGTCTCGGTGAGTTCGAGGTTTACGTACAGTGACGAGTATACCGGGACCATACAAAGACGTCCTCCAGAATTGAGAGGAACAAAGTGACCTAAAGACAGCCTGAATTGACCGGCGTCAGCTTCCGACGTTGTGGAAAGAGCCGGTGTCCTTACATCCTTTTCCACGACCAGAATCTATCTGGAATCCTGGATGTCAAGGCCCCGAATTGACTGAACAATCGGAACAGCCATTCCCTACCCCAATCAGCACATGGCTAGATAGCATATAGCCTCACCTACCAGAACTCCTGAGGAAGGGTTCAGTGTACTGCCATCCTGAAGACCGATGGTCAGAGGCCCAGCCAATAGACCCTTTGAAGCGGCAACCTGGTATAGTAAGCGGCAATTCTTGAAGAATTTGGCTGACGATGCGCACAATATTCAGATCTGCACGGCCGATACCAAGATTGAATGCGATATCATCCACAAGGTCGTCAACTTCTCTTTGCTTCTCAAAAAGGTCTTGATGCTGGTAAAAGATGTGGCTGAAACCATCAGTATCTTCTTGCATTAGGCTTAACACACTAACCGCTTGGTCAGAACTGTACCAGATACAAGAGCATCATGTGAAAGCTGAAGGATAAGAAGTATGCGCGCTGCGGCATGTCAGTTTAGCAACATGCAAGTGTTGCAAAATGTTACCAAATTTGATAGCCTCTTGTTGATTGCGACCAGGGAAGTGAACCCGTTCTGACGAGGCATTGGCAGCCTGTCGAACAGCCCTCCTGGGTGAGAATCCAATTGATAGCTCTTGGCCTGCAGCCAAAGCGTCAATGATTTGCTCAAGGATGCCCTCGATGCGAGCCACAACCGTCCCAACGTTTGTGTTGTTGGTAATCGTATTCGTATTAGTATCATTGACAGTTGCTGATGACGGGAGATTAGTTTGACGGTTTCGGGTCAATTCTGATGTAGCAATTGTTTGGAAAAAATCCATTTCCTCGTCCATTTTCAATTGGAATTTGACGAGTCCAGCTTTGAGCCGGAATATTGAGTCTTCATGGAGTAGAATGGTTGAAGTTGAAAGATCGATGCAACTTGTCCGAATACGCAGGGGTGTTGTAGTTGTGGAGGGAGGAATCCGCGCCCGCCCGAATTGATTTTCAGGGGCTTGACCGCTAAGACGGGACATTTTGATGTCTCTGGACCCCGTAGCGGGCAAGTGCCACCGGGCACCCGCGGGTCCTTCTTCTAGCCCAAATTGTTTAACTCCGTCCCCGTGTTAGTTTAGTTTAAAGCATGTGCTTGCCTTTGATCTTGACAAGGGGTTTATTTTGACATCACTCCACTACGTCTTTCAATTGACTTGACATTTCCCTTCAATTGAGTGTCAATTTCTCCAAAATGGTCGTCAATTCTAGTGGACGTGACGCTAGCGCGCTGAAGTCACGTAAGCGCGCTGCTGACTCTGACTCCGAACCACTATTGAAACAGGGACAGCCATTCCCTAAGCAGCCGCGCATCGGTTCAGAGTTGGACAAGACACGATGGAGGCTCAAGGACGACGACAGCCGCCACACGTGGCACTACCTGGAGGACGACGAAGCCGCGAAGGAATGGCCTCAGAGTTATGCTGAGAAGTGGTACTTGAACCAATCTCTGGTATGTGTGCATTGTGGCTCTCCTGGTCAAGCTCAAGCTAATATTATGATGCTAGGGTCTCCCCGATCTCCCCACGCCCGATAACCCTTTGGATGCTGCCACGAATGGTCTCGAATTCTTCGAAAAGCTTCAACTACCCAGTGGTCATTGGGGTTGCGAATATGGCGGCCCTATGTTCCTCCTTCCCAGCGTTGTCATCACCTGGTATGTCACCAAGACACCGATTTCTTCTGCGAAAGCGACAGCGATCTACACATATTTAGCCGCACGGGCACATCCAGAAGATGGCGGTTGGGGTCTGCATATCGAGGGCGAGAGCAGCGTATTTGGAACTCTGATGAACTATGTGGCCCTGCGACTTGTTGGTGTTGAAGCCGACGACCCTGTATTGGTCAAGGCCAGAGGTACCCTTCACAAGATGGGAGGAGCACTATATGCGCCGCATTGGGCAAAGTTCTGGATGGCTGTGTTGGGAGTTATGGATTGGGATGTCGTCAACCCTGTGCCGCCAGAGATCTGGCTTCTCCCCGATTGGGTTCCTTTTGCACCATGGAGATGGTGGATTCACATCCGCATGGTGTTCCTTCCTATGGGTTGGCTGTACTCTAAGCGATGGAGCTGCGAAGAGACTGCCGTTACTCGATCACTGAAGAAGGAAGTCTTTCTTGAAGACTACAGGAAGATCAACTGGACAAACCACCGAAACGATATCGGTGTCGTCGACAATTATCACCCCAAGTCTTGGTTACTCAACACAGCCAACTGGCTGATCGTCAACGTCTATAACCCTTATCTACGACCTAACATCATCAAGGAAAAGGCTGAGGAATGGTCGAGTAAGCAAGTCGATATGGAGGATGCCAACACCGATTACGCATGCTTAGCGCCCGTCAACGCCACTATGAACACAGTCCTATGCTACGCTCGCGATGGTCCAGACAACTACGGTGTTCAAAGGCATATCGAGCGACTTGAAGAATTTCTCTGGGTCAAGGACGAGGGCATGTTGGTTAACGGTACGAATGGTGTCCAATGTTGGGATACCGCCTTCTTGATTCAAGCGGTCTTCGAGGCCGGTCTTCACAAGGACGAGAAGTGGCGACCGATGTTGATGAAGTCGCTGCATTACCTGGAGAGACAGCAGATCCGAGAGAATTGTGTTGACCAGGAAGTTTGCTACCGTCAGCCTCGAAAGGGTGGCTGGCCATTCAGCAACAAGGACCAGGGCTACGGTGTGAGCGACTGTATTTCAGAAGCCATGAAGGCCATTATCCTTCTTCAAAAGGTTGGCGGCTTTCCTGAAGTCCTCGAGGAGCAAAGGATATTTGATGCGGTTGATACTCTGCTGCTATATCAGAATGACGATACGAAGGGCATGTCCTCATACGAAAAGAGAAGAGGAGGTGAATGGCTGGAAATGCTCAACGCCGCCGAGGTCTTTGGTCGTATCATGATCGAGTACGACTACCCCGAATGCACAACTGCCTGTGTGACGGCTATGTCCTTGTTCAACCAGCACTGGCCCGATTACCGCACGAAAGAAGTCAAGGCTTTGATCCGAACCGCTGCCGAGTGGATCAAGTCCAACCAACGTCCTGATGGTGGATGGTACGGTAGCTGGGGTATCTGCTTCACCTATGCTGGCATGTTTGCGCTCGAGAGCATGAAGCACATCGGCCAGACATACGCCACAGGTGAAAACTCAAGACGTGGCTGTGACTTTTTGATCTCCAAGCAGAGGGCCGACGGTGGCTGGTCAGAAAGCTACAAGGTATGACTCAGAAATACACTTTGAAGATTTTTACTAATTTCAACAGGCTTGCGAAACCATGGAATACGTCGAACATCCTTCAGGATCCCTTGTAGTCCAGACAGCCTGGGCTCTGATCGGCCTGATGGAGGCTGATTATCCCCATGTGGAGCCCCTGCGGAGAGGCATCCAACTGATCATGGACCGCCAACAACCCAACGGAGAGTGGCTGCAGGAGGCCATCGAGGGTGTCTTCAACAAGTCATGCATGATCTCATATCCTAATTACAAGTTTACCTTTACCATCAAGGCCCTGGGCATGTTTGCCAAGAGGTTCCCAGAGGAGAAGCTCGTCCCAAGCTGGGCTGTGGGTGAGAATGGTGTTGAGAAAGCTTGAATAGATACATAATACATGACAAGATGTGTAGCAAGAAACTTAATTATTATATAATTTATTTAATTGACACAATTTAGACGTTTCACATCTCGCGTTCACTTTTGTCAATGCTAAGATCAAGGTCACTGTCTGGTAGATCGTTGAAGAATTGACCTCTTAGGCTTAGGCTACAAGAATAAAAACCTAAACGAACATAAAGTGAACAAATTGTTTTATCTCTTATGTTCTTGAGTGTTAATTCTTCTGATACCCTGAGGACTGTCTGGCGGTATTGAGGCGCAGCCTAGGATATGCGGCCATGTATCGACCAACGGTTCAACACTGACAACCAACGGACTGCAGAATTAATACACTTCCCTCTAGGCATATTCAATTGACTATTTAACAGAATAGTTATATAAAAAGTCAGATGTTGCGTATTTGTTCGTTTTTGCAAACTCAGACTTCATCGTCAACATCAAAGTTCGCTGTTCAACACTGGCAACTAAGTATAAAATCAATACACTTCCCTGCATAAGCATCTTTGACTGAATATAAATCAACAGTCACATAAAGTCGGACCTCGCAAATTTATTCGCATTTTACAAACTTGGACAAAGGTCTGTTCATTCTTTGCAAACTTAGACTTCGTCGTTCTTAAAGTTCAGTTGATGCAGACTTGGAGTTGTTCTTTCTCGTATAAATCCTCCCTACTGTCCCCTTCGTCACTTCTATCCTAGGTCTGGTTCTCTAGTATCTCTTCCAAGATGACCTGGAGGAAAAAGCAAGAGCGAGAAATCTACATCGCCTACAAAGACATCTTCAGCAAGAACTACGCTCTCTTACGAAAGAACAAGACCGTTGAGCAACGTTTTAAGCAAACAAAGCATCTGCCTATTGTTCGAGACGTACGCGAAAAGCACCACCAAGGCGTGATTGTACCGACTCTTCGCGTGCTATTATCTGCCAGGGTTTTTGAGTCTGAGAAAATCGCAGACATGTATTTCTCTTCAGCACCGCCGACACCTCCTACGACCGCAGGGCCCTCACCTTCCACAACCCCGGAACCTGGCACCTCTCAAATTGATGCTCCCAAGTCCACGATCATCGTCGACAAACAGAAGCAAACAGCAGTGCCAGTGGCTTCGACCAAAGATCAACTACAAGAGATCTATGTTGCTTATAAATGCATTTTCAGCAACAATTACGCTCTCCTCCGAAAGCAAAAGCCGGTTGAGGAACGCATCGATGAGACAAAGCATTTGCCCATCGTTCGGGACATACACGAGAAGTACGGCCACGAAGATACTGTGAAGAAGATTCTCTTACTTTTGTTTGTTAAGGCTTTTGAGTCTGAAGAAAGAGCAAGCATTTGGTTGTCTTCAATGGAGCCGTCAGAGGACGAAACAATGCGAGACAGCACGATCTCTCCACCAACTCCCGGGTTATCCGATGCTGAAGGAGCGGGAGACAAGAAAGTCTGTTCAACTTTCACTTGCAGCACTGACAAGTTTCCTGTCTCTGCTCGTAAGTCTCCGGTCAGCTGGACTGAGTTCTTGACACTCTACACTCGAACCAACGATCCAACTCCTCGGACACCCCCTATTTCATCCGCTACTTCCTCCGCTAACTCATCAAACCTTTCATCCGATGCCTCGTCCGCTATTTCATCCACTACTTCCCAATCATCAAGCAACCCTCAGAGCTACGAAGGCACAATTGTGCCCCAGGAGGTTAATCCCCCCCATCGCACACAGGTACTCATCCTCAGCCGCATACAGCAGGTCTTGGAGGCATCTTGCTTCGAATATGCTGAAGAAATGACGCCGAGCGTCCTCCAAGAGATGAAGTGGACTTGTCCTGAAGCTGGCGAATTGAACATCTGGGCGAGTCATCTTAGGAAGAAGACCGCAATACTGGAACATCGCGCTATCGCATACGGTATTGAGACCAATGTCCTCACAATTCTCAACTCATGCGTCAACATTCGTCACTTTGCAGTTCATCGCAAGGAGCTTCATGGAGCCCAACTCGCACGATTGGCAGAACACGCCGTTGCGCTCTGTACTATACTGAGAACCCCAGAGCACGAGCACGTGCACACGCTTCAGAGGATTCGAGACGCTATTAAGGACCAGTTGTCTTCGCTCACGATGTTTAAACACCAATGCTCTACTAGGCTCGGCGAGACTTTGGGCCGGGTAGCCAAATGTAGAGCTGAGCTGCTTGCAATGGAGCAGGAGATCTTGAACTGGGCAGCCAAGTGTAGGACAGAACTGGATGCAATGAGACAAGAGAGAATCCGAAGCTCGCGCATTGAGTTCGACCGTCAGAAGGCTGTGTCTTGGGAGAACGTAGAGGCCCTTCTTTACGAGAAGAAAACGCCTCCCTCCGTGGAGGCACAGGCTGTTGAGACCCGTCCGGAAACTCCTCAGGACGGCAAAGACGACCGATTTGAAGGCATAGTTTCCTGCTTTCCGTTATTTCCAACTTTCGAAGCTTGCCACATTCTCGGCCAGATCTTGCGTTGGATTGTCACCAAAACATGGTCCGTCACGCTTATTATCGCCGAGTTCCTCGGTGGGCAGCAGAATACATGGATTTCTGTATTTTGGATGGCTGTTTTCTCTATGGTACTGCTTGGTCTGTACTATATGGGACTTGTTCATATCGTCCAGATGACTCACAACTAGAGCCTGACACTGAAAACCTGGATACCTTCCGTATTTTGGCCTAACTTCATTTCTTTCTCCGACATCAGTCTTGTATCACGAGTTTGGAGAAGCAGGTGGGCAACAGAAGAATGTCCTCTAAGGCTTAGGCTACTATAATAAAGTAGCCTAAGTACTCGTCTAAGCTGGAATAAAGCGACTGGACTATTTCGTCTCTTATGCTCTTAGGAACTGATTCTTCTGATACCCTCAGGGAAGTCAGAGCACAAACAAGCTTGATGGCTCTACTGCTTGGGTCAAGACGACTTCGCCCACTTCGTGGCATATATGTCTTGTTCATATTCTTTTCTGCAATCAGTCCTGTTTTGGGAGTTTGGGGAAACTTGGTACAAAGGATACACTCATCAGCGAGCGGTACTGTTTTGTTACATGAGTCCTTGATAGAAAGCGATCATTCGTGCAGCACGTATTTACATTACTTTCTTGCATTTCAGCATAGAAGCAAACAAATTAACACATTAAGTCAATAAAAGAACAATCATTCATTCGTGATATCTTCGTGAGAATGTACTTGATACCTAGATAGCCAGTTATACTGAGTCACCTTGTGATTGCGTCTTATACAATTGGCTTAGCCTAAGAGATACAATAGTTTAGACACCTTATGATATGACATAGGCTACTTTATTTTGGCGCCTTAAGCTTTAGAAGACGCGCCCCACTAATACAGCATCATGCTCATGACCCCACCAAAGCTTCCAGAACCCACCATCATCTCCAACTCGAGTCTTTCCCACTGTTGCCTTATATAACCAACTCACATCACTACATCTTTCTTGCGGAGTCATTTGCATACAATCCATCGAGTCTCTACCGCATACGTTTACAGCAACACACGATGTCGTATACCACATTAGCCCAACAGGGTCTCGCCGCCGCCGAAGCGCGAAACTGGGACGAAGCCATCGACAAGCTTACAACAGCCCTCGAAACCTCAAAGAATCCCCTGTGGCTCATTGCCCGATCAAAAGCCCTCATCAACCGTAAGAAGTTTCAAGAGGCCCTCGACGATGCCAACCTCGCCTGGCACTCTGCATACGAACGTAATAAGCGACCGCTATTGATCGAAGCCCACTACCGACGTGCCGTGGCCTACTTTCGCCTCGGACAATATGCAAACGCTGATGCATGCTGCGTTTACGCTATGCGTCTTGTGAAGGGCTTCCCTGCTGTCGAGAAGCAGGATCCAGCTAGGGCCAAATGCGACGAGAACGGTTTCTACAAGGTGGCTTTGAGTGATGCACAGGAGGAATCGAAGACCGATGTGGTGAACAACCCCGGTAACAAGTCTGCGCTCGATCAGAAGGATCCTCCCGGTCACAAGGAATGGCGTATTGCTAGTACCTTGCGGATGCAGATCCTATATGCTATGGAGAAGCTCCCCGAGGACGATCCTGCACGCAAGCTCACCACAACTATTAAGCCAGAGGTCAAGGAGCTGGCGGGTCTATCTGATCTTGGAATAAAGAAATCCGGCGAAGATGCTCCTGCTGCTGCTACTAAGCCGGCCGTGGTTGACACCTCGCCTCCAAGAATCCAGGAGTTCCAGAATAATGACACTATGTCAGTCTCTATCTTCTCCAAGAAGGTTAACAAGGAGAAGCTCCAGGTCAAATTCGGGTCCGATTCTGTTTCGCTCGATTCTGTTGTTTGGCCTGATGGTTCTGAGAAGCCTCTTAGCTTTTCCCTTTGGGGTCATATCAACACTGACACATCCACCTATAGAGTCACTCCCAACAAGGTCGAGCTGACCCTCAAGAAGAGAGACCCCGGAATGTGGAAGCAACTCAAGGGAGAAGACAACGCTAATCCCGCTTCTGAAGAGACGGAGTATGTGTCAAAGTTATCTTCTAATGGCTGTTGCTTACCCGATTACAGGAGCACGATTCCCGCCCAAGAAGCTACCAAGCCTGTTCACGACGCCAAGCCCCCCTCAGAGGCTTCAACTCCGTCAACGGTCATCCAGGACAAGGGCAAGGGCCCTGCGGTCCAAGAGACAACCCCAGCATCATACCCTACATCCTCCAAGACCGGAAAGAAGGACTGGGACAACATCGGCGCCGATATTGATTCTGACGAAGAGAAGGATGTCAACGCCTTCTTCAAGAAGCTTTACAAAGGGTCAAACCCGGAGCAGCAGCGGGCTATGATGAAGAGCTTTATCGAGAGCAACGGTACCTCCCTAAGCACCGATTGGAACGACGTCAAGGACCGAACCGTGGAGACACATCCTCCTGAAGGAGTTGAAGCCAGGAAGTGGTAAACATTTTTATAAGAAGCGGTAATGGTGGAAATGGATGATTCATGATATTAACTCAGGATTGGTTAGGCGTCTCGGTATGGGAGTCTGGAAAAGTAGTTTTTAGCACTTGAGTTTTTAATTGATCCAATTCTATGATATGCAGTCTCGCTTCGCCATGCATGTTTAAATTTTCCAATCCGCAGGTGTATCCCGCGTGTTCAAGAGCTCAAGATTACGATTTCCCAACTTTCGAACTTCCATTTTTTCCAGCCGCTCGGTTATCTCGTGAATCTGTTGGCGAACTTTGTGAAACCGTTCTGAAGCCTTTAATTCTTCTTTCTCGGTCTTGCGATTCCACTCCTTGCCGGCGCGATACTCCATTGCGAGTTCCTCAGGAATATGTAGTGTGCGGCTGTCGATGTCCTCTCCGGAGATGTATGCTCCTCTCAGCCATCTCGATCCACCACCGACGTCAAACTGATTTCGTCCATGCATAATGCGCAAGTTATCAAAGAGAACACATTCTCCAGGTTTCATCTTGATCTCGTACATCGCATCAGGGTCATTGATTAGTGTGTCGAAAAGTTTGGCTGCCTCAAGCCATGTTCGTACGTCTGGTGAGAGGATACGGAATTGGTCCTGGAAAGGTGGACTCCAGAATACCTTCCGGAGGTCCATGTCCAAGATGGGTCGCGTGTTACGGTACAGGTATCCGTGTTTCTCGTAGTGGTACGGAACCTTTACTTCAGTTAGGCTCTTGACGAATTGCCACGCAGAGCCGCTTTGTTGTTGTAGCAGTTGACCTGCGTAGAGACCATCGCTGAAAAGTGATTCTCCACCGTTACATGAGTTCTCCATGCAGTGAAGTAGCTGGATCGCAGGTGGGCTTTCAAGATATAAGAGGTCCTGGTGAAGACCTAGATAGCCACTCGTGTAGGCTACATTTTCGGCATCAGGCTTTGCGCGAACGTCAAAGGTGCGGCCGTAGAATGTCTCTTTGATGTTGGCGATGCGCGTGGTGATATTGACAATCGAATTCTCATCGTGCGGCACATTCTCGAGGAACACAAGACCGAGATTGGAGAGGTCGAGAAGTGTGTGCCAGAACGCATCGGATCCTTTCATGAATTCATGATAGTCGATTTTGCGAATACGCTGCTCTATAGTAGCTTTGTCCCAAAATGTCCGCCCAGTCTTTTTATACACAGCAGTTCTGCGTGGCACAGTGTTTTTAGTGCTAATGGTTTCAACACTGAGTGCTCTGTTGATCGTCTCAAAGGGAAGTATCATCTCATGATCTTGATACATGTCATTCTTGAACTTGATACCGACCCCTTCCTCCGTCGGGCGAATGTCCTCGATGGTGATATCCGAGGGAATAGCCGTTGTCGCAAAGCTCTTCTGGCCAGAAGCAGTATCAACACATGCTGTGCAAGTACAGCTATCGCGAAGAAGAATAGCGTCTAGTCTCGTCCAGCCGCCAGTAGTACTATCCTCAAGTTGAACAAAACGATCACCACTGGAGACTGTAACCGAATCATCTTTGACCTTGAACAATTTCGTGGCTTCAAATTCGGGCTGAGGATGGAACCTCACAGGGCGGGTACGTTTAGGATGCAATGGGCGGCGAGGACCTGTCCAAGTAGAAGTAGTTGAGTATCCACGGGAGATTGCTTTGAAGCTTCGAGCCGCCAATCGACGACTAAACATCATAATTGAGTCCGAGGCTACTGCCGTTTCTTTTCAATGCGCCTCAGACACAACAACGGAAGGAAAGGAAAATGAACAAGAATTGCGGGAAGGAAGTAATGTCAAGCTCGGTATAAGAAAGGCAAGCTGCATCATGTACCTCGGCCAGACGGGACAGGGACCAATACTTCAGGTAATGTGGGGTTTCAACCCCGCGTTATTGGAAGTGCCTTTCAAAAGCAAAAATGGGCTGATACTGAGAGGCCAAAATGGACACATTTCACAATAGAAGAGTTGCAGTTTGCTTGAGTTCATCTCTTGGCTTCAAAAGGAGCCATGTATTCATTTAATGTCATAATGCACGATATTATGCTGTACAGTAGACCACAAACGCCTGTCGCCTGTTTTACATATCATCCACCGATATAATACAAACACATATCTTAAGCCATTCAGCATTTGCTCATTAACGTTGAATCATCTGTTGCGATTGCTTGACCATCGCTTGACCATCACTTCTCGGACCTTGTAAAGCTTCAAGGCCTCAGCGACACCTTGATCAAGTGCCTTCTCGAATTTCGAGGGAGGCGGCACATCCACATATACAAGCACAAGACTCTTGGTGACATGTGAAAGAACGCGCACAGTTCCGTGGAGCCATTGCCAGCTCTTTTGTGGGTTCTGCTTTCCAGCCTCTTTCCAGAGAGCGTCAGAGTATGAAGGAATGACAATCAATCCATACTCAGCGTGATCGAAAACGGGTCCTCGGGTGTACAGTAGCCAATCAACACCGAACTTGATACCGCCACGAGGAACCCAACCAAGGGATCTGAAGTGGTGGTACACGGCGTAGTGAACCAGGAACTTATCGTCAGGCTGCAGAGCGGGGTCTGCAGGCTCGACTCGGGGAGGAAAGTACGAGTGCTGTCTGAAGAGTCTCAACTGATCCAAGGATGACAATGGGGAACCAGAAGCAGGATCCTTGACTTGCAAGGCTCCGAGACCAAAGCTCAGGAAGAAAGCCTCCTCAGGCATAAGCTGAAGGTGCTCCATGTTCTTGAGTGCAGGCTTGCTTACAACTTCGGTTGAAGCGACTTCCTTTTGTCCGTTCAGAGCCACGGGTGAAATAGGACGAGCGTCAGCAAACCCGTTCACCTTGCCGTTGGACTCTGCACGCTTGGGGCTGGGAGGGTCGGCAAAGTGGAATGTGGTTGACTCAACAGTAGGAGAGAATCGAACACTCTTGCGGCGCTTCTTCGGCTGAGTGGTGTCTTCATCATCAGATGATGAACTGATCACAGAGGCGGCGCCATTGGTGACAACCGAGTTGGATTGCACAGTATCCACGGACAAACCGAGACCAGAAACTCCCAAGACACCAGGACCATTCCCGTTGTGTTCAACAGTAGGCTCGTTGACGATGTTTGTCGCTGAGTTTGGAAGAGCTAGAAGCGTTGCAGGACTCACTGGTGAGGCATAGGTTGGTGCAGAAAGGGCAGGTGTGACAGACTCAGAAACCTTGGGCTGCACAAGATCTACCAATGAGTTTGGTGGAGACAGAAGCGCAGCTGGGCTAACAGGTGACTCGTAGGTCGGAAGAGCGGCTGATAGTGAAAATAGCTTGACAGACTCGGGTGCCGCAATGTCTTTCGACTCTTGAGCTCGCAATTCCTTCGCCTTGGCCGCTAGGGCTTTGGCTTCTCGTGCCTTGATTTCTCTCGCCTTCGCTTCTTCAGCCTCCTTCAGTCGGGTCTCCCTGATCGCCTCCTGCTCGAGACGTGCTCGCTCCCACTTGGCGCGCATACGTTCTTCACGTCTTTGCACTGTCATGATTTCACTGACGTGTGCATCGGCAAGTCCTTGACGGACTTGCTCTCGCTTGAGCCAATTGGGCTCACTGCGACTAAGGCTACCCTTTCCATAGAAGCCTTGCTCCCATAGGGCTCGGGTAGAGACATCATCCGTAATGTGAACGGATGATGTAGCGGCAGACCATGTTCCAATATGCACAGCCGAAGGTTCCGCCTTAGGCGGGGACCATAGCTGGCCTAACCACGCATACACGACATGGAAGAAGGATATGGGGTTGTTCGGATAAAACGCCGGCAAAGGGAAAGTGCGGATCGGTGCCGGAAGGGCGTAGATCTGATGTAATGATGGCCCTCGCTGCTCGGATTGCCGTTGGACGGCGGAATCCGTGGTAGGCGGGGTACCAACGGGCTCTGGGTTTGATGATTGAATCTCAGCCATTTCTCGCCGGGGTCATCTTGGTCTTGCGACAGATGTTAGCTGAGTTCTCAATGGTCAAGAGATAAACAGAAGCCAAATGTGGTTTGTTATGTTGCTCAGATACCGTTGTAGTCTAATACACAGTGCTTCATGGGAGAACGAAATGAATCGATTCTTTTTAAGCATTTTGATATGGTGTCATCACCGCAACATATGAAGCTCGAGAAGCTTCAAGTTCAATGCATACTGTGCACTTGAACCTTGGAAAGAAAGAAACAGCTTGACAAAGCCAAAGAAACCTACCTATCTAGGACGTGACCCAGGCACGATGCTGGCTGGGAATTAATCCTCGTGGCCATTCACAGCAACACACTGCTCAACCTCAAAGGGTGAACAATGTCAATTGCTCAAGTGTGAAGCTCGGCCTGAGGTGCGAAAGCTTCCACGAGCTGTGAGAGAATTTGTTGTTGTGTTTTGTGAGGATGATGACAGAGAAAGGTTGAGAAGCAAGAAAAGTCGAGGTTTTCTGGAATTGGAGCTCCCCACTTTGATGCCTCGTGCGCAAGGCCACACTTTCAGCTCCTGGAAACTCTCTCCACCAAGGAGATTTGACCAGCCCAACTCCGCTTGAAGGTAACCAGCCTGCAAGCCCAGCAAGCTTAGCATAGGAACTTCTGAGCCGCATAAAATTGTTAAATCTTTGTTTCTTATTGGCTGTGTTATCCAATCTACGTTGTACAGAGTACACCCTTACCCTTGTGCACTGAATAGGAGGCTTTTTAAAGAGTCAATAATTAAGTTGGCTCGTGAGTCAGAAGCTATAACGACCTGTTAATTAGTTGCAGATGACTTAGTTCCTGAAGACAGAGCGAGGACTCACTGATCCAGAGCCCAATAATTGTCCACAAAAGAAGAGAATGTTCCAGGTTCCTTGATTCATTGTGGACACGAGGATGCACGATGACAAGTGGACTACCCTATAACAAGTAATCCATTATTTGGTCAGAACCGTTTATGGGCTGGGAAAAGTGCCTCGTCTCTCTGTCAACCATGAAGAACCGAGGTCTTTTGTATTGAACGATTGTAAACATAAAGCAGATACAGAAAGACATCGTCAAGCTGATTTCTCGTAAATCGTATACTAATCCATGTCACTATGATGCTCAAGTGCCGGGGACTAGCCACATAGGTGGCCTTCTAGAAAAGTTCATAGAAGCTGGTGTTTTCATGAGTCGTTACTAACTTTCCAACATAGTTCACATTATCATGAATAAACAAAACTATAACTCCAATTCTACAGTATTTCTCCAACTTATATCTCTGAAATAGAATGATCAACCCATTCACGATCGAGATCCTTAATGTGTTCACCTTAGTCAGTGATGTCTAGCGGGGCCTCGATCCAACCTCCCATGCCCTGGCCGATCTGTTTAATTACTCCGTACCTCGCTGCTACCTGACGGAGTAGGAGCACCTTTTGACAGGAAACCTTCCTCTCCATTCGAGGTCAGCGGGCATTCCCGTTGCTCAAACATATCTGACTCTCTCGCGATGTACTCAATAACATTGTGTATCGCTGGGGCGTTATTCATCCTCGGCTGCGTCGTTGTTACCCTTGTCGTCATTGGTTCGCGTGCGCTGTAAGTTTTCCCTTCAACATATCTGACCTCTCCCTGACACGCGACACAAGCCTCTACCATTTCAAAAGTCGCCCTGCTCCTCCATTATCCTCTCAGCTTGGCCAAAATGCGCCGCACGTTACTATTATTCGACCTGTCAAGGGTTTAGAGCCCAGACTTTACGACTGCATCGCTGCGTCTTTTCGACAGGATTACCCACACGACAAGATCTCGATTCGTCTTTGTATCGAAGATGAAACCGACCCAGCATACCCTATCCTCCAGAAGGTTGTCGAGGAATTCCCCACGATCGATGCGCGTATTATGCTTGAGAAGGAGGACCATGTCCTAAGCGAGACCGTCAACATGGGACCCAATCCCAAGATCCGCAATGTCAGCCGAGCGTACCGAGAAGCCAAGGGAGATATTGTATGGATTGCCGACTGCAACGTATGGATGGCGAAGGGAGTCTTGGGACGCATGGTTGACAAGCTTATGGGATATAGAGTCGGTGGCGCCGCTCAACCCTATAAATTCGTCCACCAGCTACCTATTGTTGTTGATTTGATCGACTACTCCATGCCACTCACGGCAGAGGGTCAGTCTCTCCTGGACAATTCATCTGAGGCACACTACCCTACTGATGGTCATGAAGAGGAAGTTCCCGAAGTTATGGCTCAAGGAGGTGGACGCATTGACGAGATGTTCATGACAACCTCACATGCCAAGTTTTACAGCGCCATCAACACACTTCGCGCAGCACCATGCGCTGTTGGCAAGAGTAACATGTTCCGCAAGTCTCTACTTGATCAAGCGACGGATGCTGTTCTGAATCCGAAATTGCCCCAAGACAAGAACCTCCCGACAGGTGTTGACTATTTCTCACACAATATCTGCGAGGATCATCTAATTGGTGAAGCGCTGTGGAACACAGATTTCCCCGGCTACAAAAGTCACGGACTTGTTTGGGGAGATATTGCTGTTCAGCCTATGGCGGGCATGTCTGTCAAGGCCTACGCAGCACGACGATCTCGGTGGCTCAGGGCTAGGAAGTATACAGTACTTTCGGCGACAATTCTTGAACCTTTTACCGAATGTTTCCTATTTTCTACCTACATGTCCTTTTGCCTGACGACTATACCATTCTTCAACCAGAGCTGGGGCATTCCCCAGACATGGAAAGCTATGGCGATTGCCTGGTTTGCGATGACTACTCTTTGGATGCTCGTGGACTATCTTGGCTATCTATATTTGCACTCCGGCGATACCGTTGAGATTGACGAAAATACGCCTTCATTCGCCAGAGGCTTTGGGAACCCGGGAGGAATTAAGAAACGTCCGTTCCTAGAGTTTCTGGCAGCTTGGATCGGACGTGAGGGGCTTGCTCTCCCAGTCTGGGCTTATGCTGTTGTCTTTGGCAACACAGTCAACTGGCGAGGTCGACTCTTTTACATCCATTGGGATACCACTGTTGAGGCAGTTGAGCCTCGAGAAGAACGGATTCGCGAAGTACGAACACCTGAGCTTGAAAGGGGGCCTTCGCACAACAAGCATCGCGTTGATTAAAAAGGAGTATGATGGGTGATATGACTGCATGAGATGGAACTTTACAGGTTAATGAGGATGAGAATGTAAGAGATGGATAATGCCCCGTATTTGCGTACGGGTGATGTGTTACGACTATGACAGCGTATGGCATGAAGTCGCGATGATATATAGAATAGTTGATATATAATAATAGACATTACTTTGCTTCTTTACTTGGTGGTGCTGTGGGATGACCGTCAGCCTGGACGCCTTGCCTGTGTTTCTTACTGCCATACTCTGCTCTCAATGCCCCTTCATATTTACTGCAAGTAATAATATTCTTTGCCTGTTGGCTCTAATCATGCCTTTCAACTAGGAGTATCATGAGTCTTCACCGCAGGCATTGCTGCAGCCACCCGAAAACAGCACGTGATTGGACGAACCACCCCCCACAGTGTGCGCTGACTCCTGCATTAGATTAGCCAGCACCCCGCCATCGTTAGCATTTTCCCACGATGCGGTGGTTTTTGGGTTATGCGAAGCGCAACTCTACTCTTTCAATCAAGCAAATTCCTGTCTTTCAAGTACCAAAGTGAGTCTCCCCAGCTTCAACCTCTGTACCTATCCAATCTAACTTCTCCCCCTCTAGACGCTCTTTCACAATGGCTTCTCCTTCAGACCGTCGTCCCATCGTTATCTCGGGCCCTAGCGGTGTCGGAAAGGGCACGCTGATCAACATGCTCTTCACCCGTCACCCCGAGCAATTCACTCTCTCCGTGTCGCATACCACCCGTGCCCCTCGCAATGGCGAGAGCGACGGTGTTCACTACCACTTCGTCACCAAGGATGCTTTCCGCGACTTGATCGCCAAGGACGGCTTCGTCGAGCAGTACGTTCCCTCGCCTCAGGGTACCAGAAGAATTGGCCCCTAGAGGCATAAGAGGACAATTCTTCTGACACCCTGACATTCCACATGCACAGCGCATAGCTAACACCCCTCACAGCGCCCAGTTCGGAAGCAACCTCTACGGAACGAGCAAGGCGACAATCGAGGAGCAAACAGCCAAGGGCAAGGTCGTCGTTCTCGACATTGAGATGGAGGGTGTCAAGCAAGTCAAGGCTTCTACCATCGACGCCCGCTACGTCTTTGTTTCTCCCCCCGATACTGAGGAGCTTGAGAAGAGACTCCGAGGCCGTGGTACCGAGACTGAGGAGAGCATCCAACAGCGTCTTACCCGTGCGCAGGACGAGCTTGCTTGGGCGCGATCGGCCGAGTTCGACAAGATCCTTGTCAACGATGATTTGGAGAAGACATACCAGGAGTTGGATGCTTTTGTTTACACTGAGAAGAGCAACTAAGAGGGGATTATAGAGGGGTTGTTTTTAGGGGAGTTTGGTAAAAGTACAGTTATAAACGAAGCATGATAGACCTGCAATGATCACGATTATACCCAGGACGTTCTTTACCAGGTCGATGGGCCTTGTCTATAAACATATTTGGCGCTGTTATCACGGGTCTCAACGAAACCTTATATCAAGGCAGGGCAAAGAAGAAAAGGTATGTGCAAGCATTGGAATCATCCATGTAACCCTTGTGGGTAATAGAAGACTTCGTCGCTGAAAGCATAAGGGACGAAATAATTTAGTCACTTTATGCTAGCTTAGGCTAGCATTTAGCCTACTTTATTATAGTAGCTCAAGCCTCAGATATATGTGTGTATGTATGTGTCTGGTGTGTACGAAAGCTGTGTAAAGAGAGGAGACGATGAGTCGAAGTAAGATGTGTGTGGTCTATGCAACTGATAGCTTATAGCTTATAAGTTGATAGCCAATAAAGTAAGGTATGAACATGAGCTGACAACTGATAGCTGACAAGTTGAGAGCGAAGAAGGTATGTGTGTGTATGTGGTCTATACAACTGATCGCTTGAAGCTGAAAAGTCGATGACGAAGAAGATATGTGTGTGAGCTGACAACTGATAAGTTGATAGCGAAAGAAAGTGAAGTAGACTTTATGTGCTGAACGCAAGGCTGAACGTAAAGGGCTGAAAGTGAGCTGAATGCAACAGAAGACTTGAGTGATTGTGAAGAGTCGAAGTTGGAAGAGAGGACAGGAGGGGGACAGGACGGTCTCTTATACCCAGAATCTGGAGGACGAAAGTAAATCAGTATTCTAATCAGGATCCTTTTGAGTTTGGAAAATGAGAACTCGAGTTGCCCTAGGCATACCTTGTCTCCTTGACAACATGAGTCACATAGAACTGAATTGAAGAGAGTGTGAAAAACTAAATCGAAGTCTAGTTTTGAGTGTGTCTATCTATATGAATCTATCTACTTTTCAGTTGTAAGGAACTCCTATGCTAACATATCCCCATCAGGGTACCAGAAGAATTGACCCTCAAAAGCATAAAAGACTAAATACTCTGTACCTTTATGCCAGTTTAGACAAGCACTTAGGCTACTTTATTTTGGTAGCCCAAGTCTCAGAAGACATTTATTCTATTACGCATCTGCTACCCTACCCCTGAACTATTAGTATCTGTTTGTGTTACGAGTGAATTAAGAAAGCTGGCATAGGAACTCGAAGTTGGCTCGCTCGAAGAACACAGAGGAAGAGAGCGTATTCGTTGCTCAAGATGTCTTTTGCGAGATGCAATAAGTACTGGCGAAGTGCTTGTATTTCCTCAAGGGCCTTAGACTTTGTTGTCAAGGAAGTTCGAAGGCTTGATGTCTCTGGTTGATGTTGGTGGAAGGAAGAAAAAAGACCGGAAGGAAGTGCGAATCATCAGAAAAACCTTATTAGATTATTAGGCAAGCAAAGTCTATTATTGAGGAATAGACATGAAAAGGAAACTCTGAAATATTCCAGGCGTCACATGGACAGCAAAACTCTTTTATGACTCCTAATCAGCCATATGAAAATTCTTAAACCACTCTCCGCTGTATAATAACCCGAATATCATTGACTGGCTTCTTAACCCCAGTCCCAGGAATCATAGCAGGTAACTTCCACACCCCACCAACAGGCTGAATATCCCAAAGACTAATAACAGCTGACCCCAAAGAAATAATCTCCTTCTCAGCAAAAGTACGTCCCTTGCACATGGCAGCTCCGAGACCCCAAGGCTTCAACTTTCCATATCGTGCGGTCGCCTTTCCTGTCTGAGGATCCGTCTCCAGGAATCGATCAGGAATAAAGGAGTCTGGATCCTCATACAGGGCAGGATCTCTGCTCTTGAGAGCGAGAGGTACGGATATGTATGTTCCTTGGTTGAGATTGTGCTGGTGATCGCCGTCGGTGATACTGACTGATTTAGAAACATGTCGAATCGATGTAGGCTCGTTGACGAGGCGATATGTTTCGAAAATACAAGCTTTGAAAAGTTGACACTTTTTAAACAAACTCTGAAAATCCATTCCGGTGATTTCCGATTTTTCACCACCAGAAAGTCTGATATATGGTGAAATCTCTTCCCGAATTCTCTCGAGCAAACCAGGAGTGGAATATACGTAAAGCAAGAACCAGAAGAGAACAGGCTGAGCATTAGCATTCAGACCCCAAAAAGTTCCGAGATCAGCAGCAGCACGTTCTCGAAGAGTCCAGCCATCTCTGTTGTAAATCGCATTTCTTTCCCGGAGCATGGTACTGACATCTGATACATCGGCGTTGAAGTCGATCGGCTCTCCTTTTCGTTCCTGTTCGATGCGTTTGTAGACGCCCTCTAGAGCATCGATGATTCTGGTTCTAGCTTTGAGACCGTCTTGCATCATTTTGAACGGAGCCCACTGAGGAATGCCAACCATGAGAAGAGGAAAAAGCTCATTGTCGAAAATCCAAAAGTCGTCGAGAATTTGCGGGTGGCGGTCGAGGATATCCTGGCCATAGATGAGCGGGATGGACATACAGGCTCCAAAATCGCGGGTTAGACTTTGCAAATTTGCTTCGACTTTTCCTGGAATGCCTGGTTTTTCTGCCTGAAGAACTTTCACGTCTGCTGAGAGCTCCCAGCGAGCCATATTCTCTCGTTCAGAGGAGAAGGTAACGAGTGATGCACCGCGCTCCTCGATATGAGATCTCTCCACAGCAGCAGTAGAAGCAGCATCGTTAAGAAAAGTTCGTTCCAGAGGAGGAACAAGATCTTTCAAAGACGTGTGTAATTTATCCCTCAGCTGAGGAGAATCTGGGGACCCAAAGACAAGTATCAAGAGTGAATATTGTGCTGGCGTAGAGTCGAAAATATGGTGAGACTGAGACAGAAGACGTTCTACGCCTGGTAGATCTGCCGCGATTTGATGTCCTGAAGTGATTCCAAAGAGAGAGCCTCCATAGCGGCTTATAGCTGAACTATTGCTTCAATTAGTATCGGTGAGTTATGAAAGTATAGGTGGTTCTTACAAGATTCTTCGACCGATACCATCTCCACTGAGAATATAACTAGCAATAGCAAGTTCAATCGGAGCATACGCCGGTAAATTCTTATACCCCTTTCCTCTTCCACCAAAAGCAACATTCAAAACAATGATTGCTAAAACTGCAGAAAGAATCTTATAAGTCAGAGACAAAGAACCAAAACTCGCCGAAGCGTTCTCATACAGAGTAGATAACCCCATGATAGCAACAACAAAAGGTGTTGAAGAAGAGAAAGATTTCCCCAGACGAAATTATAGTATTAATATGATCTACGTGATTGGTTATACTAAGGCCTTTACATCCCTACATGTTCAGATTTTAGCGTCATGAAGCGATCCTTAGCGCGATGGAAGGAGTGCGCCCTACGGGGATGGTGGCTCCTACGGAGTTTACGACAAGTCCGTGGGTCATATATGATCTGTTATTACTATAGGATGATAAGCAGGTAACTTGGTATAGAGGATTGGAAGGATTCTTCTTCTTTTCCGAGTTAAAATGCCTGATGTTGACCCCTGAATAGAGTAGTACTCGGTTCAAACGGAAACTTTATAAACGAATACGAGCATCCGGATGTCGTATATCCGTTACATAACATGTCCATGATCTATAGAATGTCACTGATGAGCTTTGAAAGGACTCAAATGAGTTGCTATCGTGGAGTAGTCGGATTTATATAGACTATCACAAGTTGAGACATGTCTCGAATAGTAGACTATCAATAAGCCACATGCGTCTAACGAGGCATCTTCACATGTCGATACTAACCACTTATTACCAAACCTTGACAACTCCTCACTTGTCATCGTCATCAAACAGATCAAATAGATACTCTCACTCATAAAGACCTCGGTCATAATGGACTCTACTGTCCGCACATTCCAAGTCTTTGGCCTCACGTCAAGCCTCCTCCTCGCAGGCGTAAACCTAGGATCCTCCCACCTAACAGTCCCTCTCCTCTATAACCAACCCACATCCATCAACACGCCCTTCTTCAAAGACTTCTACACCCGCGGTGCAGTGACGCTCGTCCCACTCGCCATCTTCTCAGGTGCGTCTTCAGGTCTTGTTGCGTATCTTGTTCCTGCGCAGAGGACTCTTTGGACTATTGCTGCTGTGGCTACGCTGTCTCAGCTACCATGGACGGGATTGGGTATGATGGCTACGAATAATCGGCTTAATGATATTGCGGGTAGTGCTGTTGAACAGGAGAAGGTTGGTCGGGAGGAAGTTGTGGGTTTGTTGAAGAAGTGGCGATGGATGAATATCGTTAGAGGACTTTTGGCTTTGACTGGTGGGTTGTCTGCTGTTTTGGCTCTTCAGAATGAGTAAAGGATGAAGAATCAAAGAGACCTTTGTTCATGGAAAGCAATGACATTATAATTGTGATGAGCCAAGCTCAAAATAGTGGTATAAAAGCAAAAACAGTACTCCTCCCAATGCCAAACATTGTGTCTGTATTCAGACATCCTAACAATTATATCCTCCCACCCAGAATGATTCATCAGCATAACAGAAAATATCTATCATTACTTCTATGTTCAGCCGTAACGTGAAGAAAGTCGAGTCACCTAGTTGCTCAACCGCCGTGACTTACAGATTCACTGCCTTTTTAGCTCGCTTCAAGGACTCGCGGGAATGAGCAGCCAATGTGACATGCCTGACAAGGACAGCTCACATGATTTTGCCACCTTGCACTGCAATTTTAACCCCCCATCAGCCAGTCATACATACGCTCAAGGCGCAAGATTGAAGGCTTCCGCTGAATCGAGAGACAAGAAAGCATCCATGTTCATGGATCCAAAATCAATGTCCCAACCGACATCAGCAGCTGTGAAATCTGTCATGTCCTCTTGCCCAGCACCAGCAGCAGGTGTTCCGTTCATTTGACCAGTAACATCAAATCCAAAGGGCATAGAAGGAAAAGTGAACGCTGGCTCACTTCCTGTACCGCCTGCGATGCTCGTAAGTGCTGGCGAGCCAGGGAGGGTTGAGTTTGGAGTTTGTTGCTGGTATTGCCTTGTCTGATCGACTGGATCTTTCAGCTCGAAACCAGCAGAGCGGACCATTTGCTCAATGGAGGCGATGGTGATCGGCAGTTGACCAGCACTGATACCTGCAGATTCCATCATGGAACGCAGACATCTTAAACCTGAGTGAATCCAAGGCAGGTTGCGGTGAGCTGTCTTCTTCTCCTGAAGCATGTCGAAAGCCAAAGCGTAGCAAGCTCCCTCGATGAAGAAGCCATGGTACTTGATGTCCTGTGATTTGTCAGCTCGACTTCCCTTGAAAACTTTGCGGTATACGTACACGGCACAAAATGTTAGTTGCACAAGAACCTGTCAAGAAACCAACTGAGTTCCTCGCCGCTTCCAGGCAGTACTCGCAAGCACTATCAAGCCAAGGTGGAGGTGGTTGCAGATTGTCTGCAGATGTAGCAGCCGCTCGATCATGGTTTAGCTTGGCTCGTAAAATCAAAAATGGTCGGAACGTTAATAGTAAAGTATGGTGGTACACTGTTTGAGGTTAGCGAGGAGGTTGATAAGCGGTAATCGAAATGACTTACTGGTTGATACCATAGCCTGGCATACACCCAGCTCTCCAGTACTAGGATCACCAATCAGGCCAAACTTCATATCCTTCAGCTGCTGCTCTGCGAATTGGTGTAGCTCGCGGCGGATCTCGAGTGCTGCATTCCAGACAGGTAATAAAGAATCGTGTCGCGGACTGTATATACGCTTGACACATTTATCCATGATGCGTGATAACGTGACCAAAGATCTAAGTAGCTTTTGGTCCTTCGGTAAGGGGATAACAGGACCAGGATCAGGTATCGAGCTATGCCGACCAAGCACAAAACATTGCCACCTATATCATGTTAGAGACCTTCCGGATGTTTGAAAATTGGACATACGTTTCCCAGAAGAATACACTCCAAAACGTGATGCTTCTTTGGTTTGTGTCATCTTCCGTATACCCCGAGCGCGTGCATCCATCCTTGTGTAGACCAGCAGCCACAGCCTTTCTACATGCCGTGCCGACATGTAAGAAACTAGAGTTCGGCCTTGCTCTCTCTGATTGGAAGTGAGCGTTTGGGGTTGTAAGCTTAGATAAATGCCAGGTTTGGGTAAGGATGACTTATCATTAGAAGATGTATTTGAACGACCTGCATGTTGACAACTTCGTCTAATTTCGCAGCACCTTGTTTGGTTTTCTGAAAAAGAAATTCTGCGATGGCTTCTTCACCTGTCATAGAAGCACCTAAGCCAACTGCAAGCATGATGATGATCGTCTCGGGCTGATCATAATCAAAGATTCCTGGTGGTTGAAATAGTGCATCTAAGCGACGGCGATAATCATCTTTGCTCATAACAGGCAGACCATGCCAGTAGGTCAGAAGATATCTTTCGAGTAATCGATGGGCTGTTTCTGGGTTGATAAGCATGGCTGAGCAGTCATCCGGAAGTGACGTTGGCCGTTGATTGTCTGCCAAGTCTCCAAAGAACAATCTTCGATGACTGAAAAGATCGAGACCTGGACCAACTTCTTCGACAACACCAGTACGCGACGGAGGATCGTTTGGGCATGTCCCTGCTATTTGGTGGTAAATGGAATTGAGAAGGGCGAAATTCGATGAAGGTCCATAGTAAAGCTGAAGAAAACATGACGGTGATGCGCGATGCGTCGCAGCGACAGCGTTGTGAGTTATACTGCGCTCGCTGTCCATTACTGATCCAGAGGGTCCGATAGAGGCGGCATCATCGGCACTTGGGGTAGGCGGCACAGTCCCTTCGTCGGATGGTTCTAGTGAGGTGCTCTCCATAGCATCATGGCTCATGATGGTCTCATAAGCGGCAGTTCGGGGCTTGACCTTTCGCGTCCTATTCCTGGCTTTTTCGCGGTAGACGCAGCTGAGATTTCTCATTCGGCAGTTCTGGCAGGGCGTCTCGCCATTGCACTTGATCTTCTTGGCGCGACATTCTTGACAAGCCTTTGAGATTCTCCATTTTGTCGCGTTCATCGTCGCTGATAGAGACAGAGACAGATGGGATAAAATTAGAAATTGAAATTCAACGATTTAAGGCATAGCATGGTTTTGGATGCGATGGAATGCTAAGGGTACAGTCTCCGTAGTTGTCTTGTCTTGACTCGTTCTCGATACGCTAGTCAAATTTCGGTTTCACTAGCTGCATAAACCTTAATCTTTTTGGTGCATATGCATAACGTATTTTCTGCCGTCACGGATGCCCCGTCTCGGAGATTCCGACTGTTCCCTGCATTGACAGGTTCAAGGGTGATGGATATGGGTCATCCGGTTTCAAGTGCTCGTAACATTATTATATTATATGAAGATCATTTTAAGTCCAATTGTTCTTGATGACGTCCGCAATAACTCCATGATCCTCATCCTGCTTCAATCCGCTCACGACAACAACAGCTACAATTCCTTCAACGCCTCGAACACGAATGGGAATGGCTCCACCGTGAATAGCATAGTCGCCCTTGTTGGAGTCGGCAATTGCATACTTGGCAGCAAAAGCAGCCTCATCGCCCTTCATCTTGTTGTGCATGAACCAAGTGCTGGAACCGAATCTGAGAACGGTGTTTCTCTTGCGACGGACCCATTGCTCGTTATCGGGAGCTGTTCCAGGGCCAGTGACAGTCTGGAAGAGGACCTGAGAAGTGTTTGCGAGAGCAATTGAAATCACTGTTGGCTTGCCTTGGATGGCATAAGGGTAGAGGCGAGCATACAAAAGGTTGCCCAACTCGAAAGCATCCTCTGTGGTGAATGAAGCCAAAGTGAAAGAATCGCTATCGGCCTTGATTTCATCAAGCTGAGATGTATTGTCAGATTGTCTCATGATGCGATAGATTCGAGTCACTTACGTCAGAAGGCGGCTTGGGAATAACCGCTGCTTCAGGATTGCTGATGGCTTCCTGAACCTTTGCCAGGGCTGTGCCAGGCTGCGTGTTTCGAGTCCAAATTTTTGTTGACATTTTGATTTATTTTCTGAGATGTCGATGTTTGTTGGAGGGGTGGTCGGTCAGCCACTTTGCTATATATGCAAACTACGTAATTCGGCTGGACCTTCACATCATGTGGAGACGAATGTCATCTCAACACCAAAAACATGCATTTACTCCACAAACACGACCAGCCAAGTCTTATGATGGAATTAGGTCTTGGTTGGTCTTTGAAAGGTTCTAGATTTTGACTCGGTTTTACTTGGCGTAACTAACGAGTACTATAAGCAGCTGAGTACTAGTCTTGGCATTTTGAGCATTCCTCGCTCGAGTTATGGAATAGTGACTTATCTATCAAGATTAGCTCCTGAGGACAAAAATATCGAACTGCCGCAAATGGATGCAAATTGAAGATTCAAATGGTGGGAGTAGATTGTTTGTTTTGCCTGCCATGTCAGGAAAAGTGCTTTTTTTCTATCACAGTTCCAAGGAAATCTTCTAAAACCAAAGTCTTAGGCTGAACGGTTTGATGCATACACATATCATAGCAGAATCGGATTCCAATCACTACCCTGCATTGGCTCAGCTTGTTCAGCTCATGCCAGCAAGAGGGATACAAACAAGAGGCTAGATCGGAGGGACTTCAGCGCTATCATTGTCGACGGAAGTCTGTATCGTCAGAACTTCTCACGCATTTGAATTCAGGAGACGTCCACGCCGCAACTACTTGCCACTTGACTGTTTATACGTACCTCATTCTGTCACCTACTATACAGCTAGATTATATCAGAAAGGAATCCCCACAAACATAGAGTCATCAAGAATAATGTATCTAACTGTTTGCATTTCGGACAACTGCATATCCACTGCATAATCATCAAATCAACTGCAGATTTCGACGGATAGTTTTGATACTCTCGGCAAGATGCATATTGTAGCTACGCAATGGATCCGTGCTGCCCTTAACTCATCATGGCAGTTGGTTGATTTGTCTACCTTGGGCGTCAGGGGTGTCAAAAGAACTAACCGCTGAAAGTATACAAGACGAAATAATTTAGGTAATCACCTTATATAAACTGAGGCTAGCACCCAGACTTCTTTATTCTAGCAGCCTAAGGGTTAGAGGACATCTTCTGTTTACCCGCATGCTAGGGTGAAGGTTTGCTACGAGAAACTGCAGTGTCAAGAGAAAGAGAATGGGTTTCGTATCAAACAGATGATAAGGAGAGGAAATTTAGCGTCGTTTGCCAGCTGGCAACTGATTCCTAAGTACCTAACAGTGACAGACCGGGCTGTGTGACACTGCTCTGCCAGCTGCCATTCACTGACAGGAAATGACCGTCAGTCAGGCAGGCACCAACAATACAGTCACCCATGACTTTCTCACTCCTTCCCTGCCTATAAATCCCTGCCCCTCCTTTTCTCCTCTGCATCACTCAACCTTTTCATCTCAACATCGCCTCACTCTGAATAACCGTCAACATGGCAGAGAACCGCGATGGCCCTTCCACTGCTGAAGCAGGAGGAGGCATCCCCACGAACCCTACTACCACCAACCCTGCTGCTGCTGATACTACTGCCGTTATCGAACCTGACAAACTCCGTGAGCCTGTTCCCGGTGTTTACGTTGAGGATGACTTCGGCTCTTATCATGGCGACGACGATGAGGGCAGCCATCAGACTCCCATGCTGACGAAGATGGCCAACGTGAGTCTCTACCACTTGTCTCTATAACCAATACTAAACAAATTAGCAGGAACCCATGAATCAAGCTTTCCGAGAAGACATCGCCAGACTGAGCGACCAGGTCTCCCATGTCACCGACCAGGTCGCCCAACTCACCACTATGGTTACTCAAATGTGGCAAGGATACAAACCACCTTATGATGACAATGGGGGGTCGGTCTTTGCAAAGCGTCCTGTCACAATGCGGAATGCATGGGACCCACGGGGTCAACATGGAAAAGTAGAGGACTCTCCTCCCAAGATCATCGTTCCAAGCACGGCCAAAGTTGCTCGCCTCGAGATAGATTTCGGGTCCGAGTCCCCTGAGCAAGCCCAAACCCCGGAAGACGCTGGCAACAACAACCAACATCCTAACAATGCAACTGTATTGGATTCACCGGCCAACCCACGCCTTGCCGCAATCTCTGTACCGGACGCCCCTCTCCCTGGGTCAACAGACGGCAGTAGTCCATTCTCTTCATCTTTCGAAGAATCCGAAGAGCGAAGCTTTGGATCGTCAGACAAGATCGATTCGCCCTCTCCGAGAGATCGCCAGCCTGAACAGCGTGGTTCTGAGTCCTCAAGCAAGAACGGTTCATTTGCTTCGACAGATCGCCAGCCTGAAGAACGTGGTCCCGAGCCCTCCGGTAAAGACGGTTCACCTGTCTCGTCTCCCTCATCTTCTGAGCGAAGCTCCAAGCAATCGACTCAGCATGATTCGTCTACCGCGAACAACGCTAAAGGGCATGAGATCGAACGTCTGACACCGGAAGTCGAGCAACTGGCTGCCAATGAGGCTCTGCTCAATTACTTCCTTCACTATCTGAGCCATCCCAACCATGACCGAAAGCCCATAACTGAGCGCGGCGATGTGACCCCTGTCATGGCGCAGAGCTTTCGGGATGGTGCCCAGGACCGTAGGGGCAAGAAGATGGGGATGCAGATGAAGCGTGATGTTCGTGAACGTATTCAAAAGTTGAGTAAGGACGATATGGTTGACCTCTACGTTGCACTCAGTCAGCGATACTACAGAGAGTACTCGGATTGATCGGAAAATTTACCGCTAAGTTGTATGGAAGCGGAGTTCTACCAAGAGCATGATGTGTGAGGATACGGTTGTACTCTAGTCTACATTGTCGCATATGTACTGTGGCTTTTTGTTCGTCCCATGTTTAGCTATCGGCGACCACTATGTAGAGCAATTACATGATGAGTTACAGAGAATAATTGTATTTTACCTGCGATGAATGAACAAAACTAGAAAGTGGAGGATCTCCCATGATGCCATCGCGAACTTTAGGGTAGTTACGAGGTCAGTAACAAATCTACTTAATGCCCCGGTCACATCCAACACCTCCATCGTCATAATCATAAATATTCAAATTTCTCAGTAAAATCTTAGAATAGAAAACATCTTGTTCTATTTATTAGGCTTTTAATTAGCTAGACAATTGGAAGTTGTACAGTAGTGCCGTGAAAAGACATGAAGACGAAGTGACAGCAAGCTGGTTGATCATTGGCTTGCCAACGATTACACGCCACGAAATCGCTAGAAAGATCCAGACCTAGCATACCGGGGTCTATTCCGAGAAAATCTTCAAAAAACAAGCGGCTCATTGTCGTACATCCGATATTAACCTTGGCAATAAGCTGAGTAGAGAGAGTACTCCGTAAGACTGAGCTTGATTGTTAGTGCATCTGGTGTCATAACTAGTCGTGACGTAACACTCGACGGCTCAGCCCGTCAACGTTGTCCCCGTCTAGCCCCTGATCTTCCAGGAACTCAATTGAGCTGCAACAAGGATTGAATTTGATCTCGATCTGTTTAGAGGACAAAAGAAGGTGGTTGGACAATTCACGAACCTCTTGTCTCACGTGGAGAACGCCAATTCTGAAATCCCCCCCGCAATGTCCGCATATGAGCGTCATTGACGTCACGTTTCCGGAGCTTTGTTCCTGAAGCTATGAGAAGCTCTTGACTCTCCAATTGTTTGCATCTGACGGTTTAAGTACGTCATTCCTTAGCTAACCGCAAACAATATTTACTTTAATGTAAAAATGCCATCTTTAACCTTTCTTTTCCCCTCATTATCATAAGGTCTTCTCTCATCTTCTCATCTTTCAATAATCTCAATCTAATTCACATCTCACTCACCCTCACCTCCCAAAACTAATACCGACACAATGCTTCCTGCTCGCCCTCTCATCCGATCAAGCGTGCCTCGTGCCGCTCGTGCGACTCGCGCTTCTCGCCAGGCTCGCTTCCAGTCCACCACATCTTCCTCAGCATCTTCGAGCAGCATGCATCTGGCATCAGGCATTGCTGGTGGTTTCGTCGGTTCAGCTCTCTTCTTCGGTATCTACTCTTACACACCCGCTGGACGCGCCGTTTCAAGTGTGAACAAGGCCGCTATCGAGGCTCAGAAGAAGTATGACGCCGCCGCAAAGAAGCTCCAAGAGAAGACTCCCAATGCCGACCAGGCCATAAACTCTATCAAGCAGTTTGCCTACTCCTACGTTGGCTGGATCCCTGGTGGCCGAGCCTACGTCGATGCCGCCTTCCAGGACTTGGAAAAGGTTCGCGAGAACAACAAGGATGAGGCCGACAAGCTAGTCAACGATGCCTACAAGCAGTTCCAGGACTTGTCCAAGTCCGGCCTCAGCATGGAGACTGCCTCTAAGGCTTTCGATGTCCTCGCTGACCTCGGTAAGAAGGTCGCCAACCTCGCCGGTGACGCCATTGGCGACATTATCGACAACCACCCTCAAGTCAAGGAGAAGCTCGGCGGCAACGTCGATCAGCTGAAGGAGCTTGGTGACAAGTACGGCCCCGAGGCTAAGAAGCAGGTTGACGAGACCTGGAAGCAGGTCAAGGACATCTTCGCCGGTGGCTTCAGCGCCGCCAGCATATCCAAGGCCCGCAAGCTCATCGAGGAGAAGGTCGAGGAGATCAAGAAGCTCGGCGACAAGGCCTGGAAGAAGGGTCTGGAGGAGGCCAAGCCCTACCTCGATAAGAACCCCAAGGTCAAGGAGCTCATCGAGAAGAACGCCGATGCTTTGAAGCAGGGTAACGCCACCGAGCTCTTCAAGCGCGCCAAGTCCGCCGTCGAGTCTGGTGACTTGGGCGACCTAGAGAAGTACGTCAAGGACGCCACAGAGAAGGCCAAGTCCAAGGGCAACGAGCTCACTGGCGGCTGGGTCGACATTGAGAAGTACATCAAGGAGATCCCCAACGGTGGAGAGGTCATGGAGAAGCTCCAGCAGCTGAGCCAGGTTGCCTCCGAGCACAAGGAGGAGGGTGAGAAGCTTTTCAAGGAGACCGTCGAGGAGCTGCGACAAGTGTTGGAGAAGAAGTCCGAGAAGGCCCAGGAGATCGCTGGTGAGGCCAAGAAGGATGCTAAGAAGGAGGCCAACTAAAGGCACAGAACTGTACTCTAGTCTATGAATTCTCTAATGATATCCTAATAATTGATCAAAAGTTGAACAACTAAAAGTCTTGACTCTGCCGATTTAAAATGTGACCTGCTTTGCCAGATTCGTGAAGCTCAGTTAATAACCCCACCACTCGGGAAGTATACTTCAATTAATACCGACGGGGACATCGATTAATCATGACCCAGGCCATGAACCTTGAGCGACCAAGTCAATTGCAGACACAATGGAATACCGATGAGTAAAGAACCATTTACAATGACCAACTCTTGAAACGCTTTTGTTTTCATCCCCAACTCCTTTGTCTAGATACTAGATAATCTCCAACATCTGACATCTACAATAGTCCTTTAGCCTTGAGGTCATCATGGGCCTTCTTCTGTCTATCCCACTGCTTCTTCAAAACCTTGAGCTGACTCTTGGGCACATCACTTCCATCCTTCATCTTGGTGGGCATTCCTTGCTCATCCCAGGCACTATATCTCTCATCACCCTTGAACATATCCTCCGGTCTGACCTTGGCCTTTTCACGGGCTTCTTGGTCAGCCTTCTCGCGAGCAAGACGGGCCTCTTCCTTCTTTCGTGCCTTCTCAGCAGCCTGGGCGGCCTTCTCTTCGCGAGCGGCGATCAGTTCAGCGGCTGGGATGAACTTGATCAGCGAGGCTTGGCCATCAGGTCTGTCATCAAGGTAGACGCCAAGGTTTGTGAGGTCCTCGTCACGAATGCGATCGGTCAAAGCGAGGATGGCCTTCTTGGTGTCAGGCGATTGGTTACCAACGATACGACGAAGCTCATCTCGAAGCTTAGAAGCGGCGCGAAGGTAAGGCATAGCCAATTGCTCAGGATCGCGCGAGCCGCTGGCTGCGATCGACTCGAACTCGGCAGTGGGGTTCTGCTCAAGCAATGAAGAGATCTCTCCGCTCTCAAGAGAAAGGTTGGAAACACCTGACTTGATCTTGGCAAAGGCATCAGCGTAAGGCTGAACGGCCGTCTTGGGCTCAACATCAGAGGCGATAGTTGTAGCCCAGCCAAGACCCTCGTATGGGGGTGAAGCATTGGAGTCGAGACCAAAGATGCCAACGATCTTGGTGATCCATCGACCAATAGACTCAAGACCGACAAGATCGGCTTCCTTGTTGTCTCTCAAGTGAACATTGGCGGTGTTGACTAACTTGAGAATAACAGACATGGCCTTTGGTGTATCGAATGAGTTAGTCATAGCAGCCTCAAAGTCCTGCTTGGCCTGCTCAAGCTCAGCCAAAAGACCCTCACTTGACTTGCCATCGGCATTCAGAGACATCGAATCAACTCCATGTGTGATACCAGCCTCGGCGAGTAGTGCCTTGACATTGATGAAGAAGTTCTATCCGATGTTAGTCATGATCAAATACGAGCTGAGTCATACTTACGCTGATGGTAGCCTCCCAGTTGTCAGCTTGCAATCTCATATCGGGTGAGATCTCAACACCATCATTCCATCGACCCATGAGGAACACAATTCGCATACCTCGCGAAGAGTAGGTTGTAGCAAGCGCATCCTGAATGGTCTGGAAGTTCTTGAGAGACTTGGACATCTTGGAGCCAGAGATAGACAAGTGACCCATATGGAGGAAGTAGTTAACCCATGTGTGCTCACCCTTACCGTGCTCACAGAAGTAAGCCTCACTCTGCGCCAATTCGTTGTCATGATGGGGGAAAGCAAGATCAATACCACCAGAGTGAATATCCATGATAGGTCCCAAAACACAGCCTGCCATCACGGAGCACCTTTCATCTCATTAGCTCATGCACCACGGTTCAATGGATTAGACGTACTCAATGTGCCATCCAGGACGGCCATCACCCCAAGGGCTAGGCCAGAATGGCTCACCAGCCTTGGACTTCTTCCACAAAGCGAAATCGCCAGGGTTCTTCTTTCCACTAAGACCCTTGGAAAGGGATCCCTCGCCCTCCTCTTGAAGAGACTTGTCGTTTCGGTTGTCAGGACGCAGTCTTGCGTAGGTGTTTCCGGCCTTCTCGAAAGCTGAGATATCAAAGTAGACAGAACCATCGGCCTCATATGCGAATCCCTTGTCGACGATCGTCTTCACGAAGTCGGCGATTTGAGGGACGTATTCAGTAACACGGGTGATAACACTTGGTCGGAGGACGTTCAGCGCATCCATATCGTCCATAAATAGCTTCTCCATGCTCTGAGTCAGATCTGTGAACATGGTCTGATCCCGGGTGTCGATGGTCTCCTTGTATAGAGAGTCGAGGTAGGGCAGAAGAATCTCATCGGTACCGGGGAAGATCTCGCCTGAAGAAATAGCTTCAGCAGCAGCAGTCATGTTGCTGAGATGCATCTTGACTTTAGCCTCGTCGTCTCCAGGCTTGCCCTCGCCAGAAATGGTACCACCTGTGAGCACATGCCCATATCCTGTCTCTCTTCGCTGAGCATAGTTGGTCTCGTTGATGTCCTCTCCGTCCTTGAGTAGCAGGGGCAGGCTGCTCTTTGCGTAGGCTCGGAAAGCAGACAGAGCAAGGTCTCGAAGTTCGTCCTTGGAATAGTTCTTGTTCTTTTCGAGTTCGAGCAATCGTTGTCTTCGGGCCTTGATGATGATCTGTCGAGGTTTAGACAAGTCGCAAGATGCCTAGCATACTATCATACCTTGTCGTCAATGTCGGTAATGTTCATGACAAAGTTGACGTCGAAGCCAAAGTAGTGCATCAGAATACGACGAATAATGTCTGTCGAGACATAGTTGCGAGCATGGCCCAAGTGACTCTTGTCGTATACAGTAGGACCGCAAGCGTACCAAGAGATCTTGCCCTTCTCAATAGGGACAAAAGGCACTGGAGCGCCGGGCTTGAGCGAGTTGTAAAGCTTTAGCGACTCCATTGTGCTCGTGTTGGAGCTGGATAGAGACGAATACAGTCGATGGAGGGGTCGCAGTCGGGCTGAGAATGGAGTGGGGATTTTAGATCGAATTGGAAGACGTTGTCGCAAGAGATTCATCCAGACGCCAAAGAGAAAGACGAATGGAAAATATTGAGAAGGAAAGAGAAGGAGAGGAAGGGTATCGTAAGAGGGAGGAAAGGAGGTGTATATGCAAGGTAAGGGACCTTAGAAGACAAATGTCTACAACACAAGGCTTTGAGTCACAGTCGAGTCAAAGGGAGAGAAAGACGCCATCAATCAGTTTTCCAAGCAAGGGCCTGAGCTACAGGGGAGCTACAGGGAAGCACACCTAACGTCCCCGCGAACATCCTCCAATAGCCTTGTCGATAGTTCAATTTTAGCGTCATATTCGATGCCCCTCACTAAGTTTTCAGTGGGGCCAACGCTAATCCATTCAGCCTCGCGCTGTATTCTGGAAATATTTTCCTGCCTCGTCTGAAAATCTTCGTCCTACCAAAACCACCACGATCTTAATAGACACGATTGGACGTGCCGTCGCATCAATGGCTACACCATCGCCTTTTCTCGAGCCAGGTCCCACCACCTCTACCGGTGACCTGGCAATTGTCCTTCTCTCACGCGACAACCTTCAGCCTGTCAGGCTCGAGGAATCGACTGGCGCAGTTGATGGTTATCTCGAAGGCGCAACCCTCAACACACGATTCGGATCTTTCCCTCACTCTACACTACTCAATATCCCATGGGGATCTCAAGTGCGCGCATCAAATGTTGACACTGGCTCAAGAGGACGAAAGCGCCGCCGTGAAGCGACAGACGACGATACGCCAACGACGACTGGCCCGGATGAGGAGGTTACAGATGTAACATCAAAGCCTGCAAAGAAGGCCGTTGCTGCGGCAAGCGGCTTCATTCATATTCTTCGACCGACTCCCGAGCTTTGGACGAGCAGTCTACCCCATCGAACTCAAGTCGTGTATACCCCCGATTACAGTTACATCCTACAAAGAATACGAGCGGTTCCAGGTACTCGCATCATTGAAGCAGGTGCAGGTAGCGGTAGTTTTACACACGCCTCTGCTCGAGCTGTATACAATGGCTACCCCAAGGATGACAGCGACCGAAAAGGAAAAGTTTTCAGCTTCGAGTACCACGAACCACGATACCAGAAGATGCAGGAAGAGATCCACGAGCATAAGCTGGATGGTGTCGTGCAATTGACACATCGCGATGTCTATGGAGAGGGATTCAATGTGGATGGAAAGTCCCCTTTGGCTACTTCGGTCTTTCTTGATTTGCCTGCACCATGGGAAGCTCTTCACCACCTTTCTCGACAAAGACCTGAAAAGCTGAAGAACAAAGAGAACTGGGTCTCACCTCTTGACCCTAAGAGAAGTGTTCATATCTGCACTTTCTCACCCTGCATAGAGCAAGTCACCCGAACAATCGAGGAAATGCGACTCCTGGGCTGGACAGATATTGATATGGTTGAGATTTCTGCCCGACGTATCAACACTATTCGTGAGCGAGTCGGGGCGAACCTTCCCGCTGAAAGGGGTAACGTTCAAGCACCAGCAGACGTTAAGGAAGCTATGCAAAGGCTCAAAGAGATCAACAAAAAGACGAAAGAGTTCCATAAGGTTGCGTTTAAAACACCAAACACTGAAGATGACTCTTCAGCAATGGACATTGATACACCAAAGTCAAACTCATCCAAGAGCAACGGAAAGGTCGCTGAAGATGATGTAAAGCCCTGGATGGCTGGAAATCTCTACCACAGACCCGAGACGGATCTCAAGACTCACACGTCATATCTCACCTTTGCTGTCCTGCCCAGAGAGTGGACAGAGGAGGATGAGGCAGCTGCTTTCGCAAAGTGGCCATGTGGACAAGAGTCTGGTGGAGTGATTGGAAGCCTCAACAGACAGGCTCGCAAGCAACAGACACGGGAGAAGCTTGCGGCAAGGAAGAAGCAGAAGCAGGAGCAGGAGCAGGAGCAGGAAAATGATACCCAGAAAGAGGGAGCTGCCGAGGAGACGACAGAAACGCAATAATAAGGTGATCCGCTGATAAGCGGGTTGTAAGTTCAAACATATCGATTTCTTCGAGCCAATCTGCGCCTTAAGCGATCAATTGGGTTACATTCTGTTCAGCCAGTTGTGATTTCGTCTACTTCGAATCGTGACATCAATTCTCAATCACAAATCTGATGCCCAAAGAGCCTCATTAGCATCATGCCTTGAATAGTCTATTCGTGGTTCGAAGTCGCGCCGCACGCGATAGGCAGCTGACAAGGCGGCCTTGGCTGAGGCCATGCTCTTTTTACCAGATCAGGAACCTCGCAGGTCTAGTCAAAGTACAGTTCTTCAATTGGCAGATGCAGTGACACCTGTCCAACGCTTATAGCTTTCACAAATACGCCTTCCGGATGCTTTGACCAACTAGATGGAATATTTGCTTATTTAGTACCCAATCAGGCGCCTATCGATCATGCCTTGACGGCCCATGGGTTCCTGGCGACACAAGAGGTCGACTTTTGTGTTTCTGATGCATGCGGGCTTCCTTTCGGCACCCAGCGACCAGAGTGAGGCTGTCGGGTGAGGATATATGTTGGGAAGACATGCGAACCTCGAGTTTCTGTCCCAATGCAGACGTTCTTTTGCTTGAAGGGCGATCCCTGACTTATATCTGCTCGACGCATCCGTGTCCTCGTGTTCATTTTGTTCCAGACCGGTATCCACCGCATTCTCACAATGGTTAACGATAGACAACTCACGCATGAGCTGCAACACCCAAAGACAGCCACGAAACAGATCGAGCCATCACACAGAGGCTCACGATGGTCAAAATGGGCCCTTCATAACACCGGACTATACTACTATCGAGCTCGATATATATCATTAGAAGATATTTCATCAATACGGCCTACCGGTAAGGATTGGTTTGTTCCCGATATCCAAGGCGGATATATTCACTACCAATCCGCTGCCGTTGAGGAACCTGCAAGCCAAAGTCGTCCCAGTCAAGCCCCAGAGCTTTCAACATGCTCTACTGCAACGACACCAATAACAGACAATCCATCAGTTCCATTACAAGAAGCATCTGACTCCACAACTGATGAGGTTGTTGTTGCCGAGACGGTACCGGATGATAGTTTATTGATGAGCGGAGCATTGCAGACAGAGGCAGATACGTCAGAAGCACTTGTGGTCGTGACAAGTCCGACTCAAATCAAGCGAAGATCAACAACATCAAAGAAGCACAAGGACAAGAAGAAGCATGGCAAGAAGTTAGAGGTCGATAAGGGAAAGACGAAGCAGGTCAGCAATAAGTCGAAGGTTAATAAATGGTTAGATGGTCTATAGTCGGTTGGTTTGTATGAGGTAGTCGGTGGTTTTTGTGATTTTCATGGAGTTTAGAATAATAATTGCAGAATTGGAAGATAATGTAATGGATGAAGCTCAAGATATCTCCAGGTGTGAATGTACGCACTGTGTTTCGAAGCCCATAAGCCAAGCAGTTTGTCTCATAACCAGTCACCAACCAAGATGTCGCACTTCTGTTTCAAGAAAGAAGAATGAATTCAAAGACCGTTAACTTTAAGATGCTCATGAGAATTTAGAGTTAAATACTCGGGAATATTCAACTAATCAACGACTATGCTCGAGAAAGCATAAGTTCGTTGCAATCAACACAGTGCCACCTTGACACCAAACTTCCGGCCGGATCAACTCTTCTCCACCGATTCGTCGCTCAACCACCAAGCCTCGCCAATTTTCAAGATATACCAAGCTCCAGCTCAGCCTCGGCCTCGTCTACACGCGACAACTCGATACTCACACATCCGCAATCATGACTTCCACAATCGGTATTCCTATCAAGCTCCTGAACGAGGCGCAGGTTCGTATTTTCTTGTTGGGCATCTTAATTGGGGAGTATTGGTAGCTAACTTAACATTGTAGGGCCACATCGTTACCCTCGAAATCACCTCTGGTCAAACCTACCGCGGCAAGCTCCTCGATGGTACGCTTCCCCCTGCCCTATTGTTTGTTCAGGAAATACGGATTTGCTAACATTTCACAGCTGAGGACAACATGAACGTCCAACTCAAGGACATCACCGTCACCGCCCGCGACGGCCGCGTCTCCCATCTCGACCAGGTCTACATCCGCGGCTCCCACGTACGCTTCTTCATCGTCCCCGACATGCTCCGAAACGCGCCCATGTTCCGCAGCCGCAACGTCCGCGGTCGCGGTGTCGGTCTCGCTCGAGGTCGCGCAACCGTCAGCCGAGCGCGCGCGGGTGGTCGAGGAGGACGATAAATAAATCGCCTAGAGAATGATTAATAGAGAAGACAAATGCGTGTTTTTGGCGTTCAGGCTTATTTGGATTTTTCATGAAGCTTCAAACGAGGGGGGTTTATATTCTTGGTCAAAATGAAGAGAAAGCAGGCTTAGGTGTGATACCAGTCTAGATGTGGAGGATATGGCGGTAAAGCTCAACGAGGAGCGCATGGCCTCGTGGTTCTTTGAGATTTGACTAGATTACAAAAAAGAGGCGTCTGTTACGCCTGGTATCTCGTCACCATCTATTATATCGTCTCAGGTGCTTTCACGTTCGTTTTAATGTACAGGTTCTCCTTTTACTTCATACGTCCAAGGACCTCTTGAGCCTTGGCCACGAGTTCTCGGATCTCGTTAAGCTCATCCCCCTTTTGTTCTACAACCACACGCTCTTGTGGTTTCTCGCTGTTGGTAACAACTGCAACACTCTCTTCGACACCTCGAAGAGCCTTACGTCCCTCCTCACGGACTTCACCCTCCCAGAATGATCGAGCGGCATCCCACTTCTTCTGCAGGCGACTGGCACTCCACGCTACTCCCAGTGCTGCTACAGCGCCGGCCTCGAAGATTGAGAAGTCGGAGAGGTAAACGAGGACTCCAAGGGAGGTGGTAAGACCGGAAGTACCGAGAGACTGGACAACAAGCCTTTGAGCTAGGGCCTGCAGCGCTGGAACAGTCTCATTTTGTAGATATCGTCGTGTGAAAGCGATATGACCAGGCCACTTTGGTAGCCCTGGACGAGTGTCAGCTGACACAAAGGGTTCCAACTCCCCTGAAGTAAGTTGCTTTAGGTCATGGTTTGGGCGGCTGGCAGAGTGCGGTTGGGGGTACTTCTGGTCAGCCTTTGCAGCTTGGGCAATCTGACCAGCGAGGTAGACAAGCTCTCGCTCTGCTGTAGGTAGGAATCTTTGGTTCAGCATCTCGTTCGTGAGCATAGCGACATCATCCACTCTCAAGAACAGTTGCCACCATCCCAGCTTACGCCATCTTCGGCCCGTGAAAGCCAAATCAAGCTCATCTTGTAACTCAGCGTGTGCATTTTGTGACCATTCACCCACCGCTCGGTCCAGACTAGGGGAGAAAGCAGGCTCTTGGCCAACGGGGACCTCCTCTTGGTAGATGTGCTTAATTTCACGGCGGTTTTCAAGCTCGCATCTTGCCAAGACGTTGTTTAGTAGTGAGGCGATCAATCCTCGTACTGCAGGCTTTGTGGTCTCGTCTGGAGAGCTGACGCCTGACTTGAGCCATGTCGTTAAAGCGGGAATGTTGCTGTCGAACCAGAGTCGCTCATATTGGATGGCGTTGCTTGAGCTCTTGCGGAAAAGTGATAGACCCTTATCCGCTGCGGATACATTAACTGTCTCGAAGGGTGCATCGAGCTGCTTGGGATCAACGCCCTTTAAATCCACCACTTTTAGTACCGACTCCTCTCCTTCGGCTGGTACCGATGTGACGCTGACAGCTCCGTTGAAACCATCACCAACCAGAATTGCCCGATGCACTGGAGTAGTCACAGGTGTTACTCGATGCTCGGCTGAAGGAATGGCGACCTTGGGAACGAGGACAGACTCCTCCACTTCGATAGCTCTCGTTTGCTCATCCCTGGCGAATTCAGGAAGATGCGTCTCCATAAACAGAAGCTCCAGGTTAAGACTGTTCCATTCAGCGGATGAAACATTCACCTCGCTGAGAAAACTCGATTTGGCGACAGTCAAAGTACTCTGCTGCTCCTCGGTAGATCGGATTCGGACAATGAGAGGATTCTTCGGGTCATGATCCTTCAGTTGGCGCTCCCACTCCTGCTCATCCTGCAACGGATCCGTCATGAGTACCCTCAACACATCCTTTGCCCTCTGTCCCGCATCGGAACCCGGTGCCAGTCCCAAAATTGCAACCCTTACAGCTTCCTGGCCCGGTATTTGTCGCAGACCTTGAAGAGCCAATTGCAATCTTGAGAGATTCACCAACGAAGGTGCGAGTTTCTGAATATCGAGGAGGTGCTGTTCAAGCTCGGCACGTGCGTTCGGAGACGTAGAAGCGAAGCGTTTTGCGAGGGCATCGCGACGGGTCCGTATTCGTGGGCGGGCAGATGATGTGATGGAGCAAAATGGACATATCGAAGGCTTTGTCGGCTGCAATAAAGCGCCTAGTTTGCCTGCGCGAGGCAAACGGGCTCTCGACGAAGCCATTTATTTGGCCTTGAGCGAAATGATTGGCGATGGCGAGTTGAATTGGTGATGGAGCTTGGGTACAGTACCTCTGTAGGTACCAAACAGGGAAGCTTTCCGTTTTCGCGGCAAAGGACCGGCAAATTACGGAAGGCCCAGTACAGTAAATAACGGTTTGCCTCATTCAGTACATGCCCGGGCATGTGCTAGGAACAGTACCACACCTTACGACTCATTTGCTACCAACCAAACAAGCATCAGCACATCAGCCTTACAAGCTTGGAAAGCCGTTGTCGATCACTAGTGGTTCTTTCAAACCTTTTCTTGCCTCAGATGGGAAAAAGTGACGATGTTGCTCCAATTTTATTGAGGTTTTTACGTGTGGCCGTGAATGTGATAGGGAATCCTTCTGCACTGTTCGATTCATGTCTTAAGATGCCTGATAAGTTGCTTCTTATTGCGCGGTAGCCGCTGTTTCTTATGTAGGACTTGTTCCTGTTATTTTCTGTATAAGGTTCTCCAGTTTCGTCAAGTTGAACCGACTCTTCCAAGTCAAGTGATTACCCTCTACGTCTATATCAAGTTCACTTGTTATACGCTCTATTGACTTGCATCATCTGATACCCCATATATCATCTGACGACTTCTTCACATGGTATAGCTTGTTATTAGTTGCCAAATAACCATCTACTCCAATTTCACTTTACTCCAACATGACAGCAGTTATGGATTACAACCCACCACCAGCATTTGGCTCCAATGGCCAGGATACCTCTCATGTTCAAATGTCCAATATCAAGAACTCAATACGAGAGGCTTTCCCAAAAACTTCTGAACTATTGAACCTTTTAGAGCAAACAAAACATATTCGCGACGATGTGGCTCTACAACAAAAGGTCGTCTCAGACCTTGAGTCACAACTAGCAGACTCAAACAGAGAACTGGAAGGATTAGATCGCAAGCGTCTAGCTGACTTCGAGTCACATAAGAAGTACCGCGATGGCCACGCTATGAAGTTCCTTTACAAGATCGGTGGTAAAGAGAACTCTTTTACAGGACAGGCTGAGAAGGAAGAGCAGAATTATCACAACACACTTCAACAGGCGCATCACGCCGCGGAACACAACTCGAGTATCAAGGCAAAGTTGGAAGATGAGCTTGCAAAGAAGAGGGAGCTTGATCAGAGTATGCAGTATTACCTTGATCTTCAAAAGCAGCTCGACGACATTTACGACGATATCTTCTCCGGCCCAACACCCGATTTCCCAGAAGAGGATGAAAAGGAACGACAAAGCGATGCTGCCTTGTCTACATATGTTTCTACAAAGTCAGCCTTCGAACTACACCAAAAGGCTCTGGAGCTTCTTGAGCAAGCAACAGCGACAATGTCAGCTGGTCTTCAACAAGTAGAAAAGGCCCTTCAGTCAGGAGACATGAATTCCATCCGATCTCTAAATCAAGGCAGAGAGCTCATTCAGCAGAGCAAGACAACAGTTGATCAGCTGGTGCAGCTCGGTTCAGACGTTATCAGACTTCCTCCCGAGGCTAACCCTCGTACTATGGAGGTTACATCCAATTTGGGTGAAGTCTGGGGAAAAGTGGATGTTACAGGTGGTCGACAAGAAGTAGCTCGATGTACAGCAGCTTTGGAGAACTGTTTGAGTGAAGCAAAGGAGAAGAGATATTATTTGTCCAAGGAGTTGAAGCGCAAAGGGGAGGAGATGGAGAGGGCGAGGACGGAGTTGCAAAAGATTCGACAGAGTATCTTTGAGGAGGTTGTTGGCGATGACTTGATCAAATCATAGACATAGATAGACCCTGGAGTTATTCGGATCTCGGCTTATAGAATGTTCTTGAAGTCCACAATAGAATTGCTCAGCATCTTCAAATCTTCAACTCGCATTCGCTAAAGATCATCAATAAACATGATTCGTCTTTTCGGCAACGGTCGCTTAATTTGACAGTTAATGACACAATGCCAAGGATAATTGACAGCGGTCAAAGCGCACTGAAAGCGTCCGCTAAAGAATTAAAGACAACCATTACATGTGATGAAGACCCAGAGGCTGCCCCAAAAAGGGAACCAAATCGCCATGAAAACGGCTTCTCGTTTATTCTCAAATGGTTTTCGTTTAAGCAGTTCGTTAGACCCCTGGAGATGGGCGTTGGTTCAGCCCATTCACAGAGCTCTGGTATGAGGCCAGTGCAAAAATGATGATTCATGACTTTGGTTAGCACCAGGGGTTTATTGAAGCTTGAAAATAAGGGTGTTTAAGACAGTTTGAAGGGTCTTTGAAGGATTTAAAGATCCAAGGGTAACCTAAAGGATGTTGTATTGTCAACTCTTGTGATTATCGAGTACTAGCTTTGGATCTTCACTTCAATATGAGCAGCTCAGACGGTATGTTAATAGCATTACTATAGAGATGGATTGTACTAACAGACAACTTATAGGTCGTCCGCCTATTAATGGCTATGTTGACCCCAACTTCCCAAACCCAAACGGCGAATGGGATACGCCCATCATTATCTATGGCTACACTCCAGCCTTTTCTCTCGCTGTCTTCGCAGCAGCTTGGTTCGCCCTCTTCATGATAATCCATCTCTTCCAAAACATCAAATATCGCAGCTGGTACTTCATCACCTTCCCAATCGGTCTCCTCTTCGAAATCGTTGGATACATCGCTCGTTCACTCTCAGCAAAGAAAGATCCGTATCATTTGCTGTACTTTATCCTCAACTACTTCTTCATCGTCACGGCGCCTGTGTTTCTCGCTGCGGGTGTGTACACGATTCTTTCAGCGCTGATTCCTCGTCTTGGGCGACGATATTCTTTGGCGCCGCCTAAATTTATTCTTTGGTTCTTTATTACTTCTGATGTTATTGCTACGGTTGTTCAGGTTACGGGTGCTGCTCTTATTGGAGTGAGACAGTCGAACCGTCAAGATCCTACTGTCGCGAATAACATTCTTCTCGGAGGTTTGGCCTATCAGGTCTTTGCTATGACTATCTTCGTTATCCTCTCGGCAACATTCCTCTTCCGCGCTCGAAGGGAGGTTAGTGGTCGTGGAAAGAAGCTCAGTATCTTCTGTGTTGCTTTCGCGGTGGCTACTATTATGGTTTACCTGCGAACAATCTTCCGTCTTGCGGAAACAGCTGAAGGCCTTGGAGGAAAATTGTACTCGAACGAGATTTACTTTGCTTGTCTTGAGTTTGCTCCTATTGCATTGGCTGTTGTGCTCTTTGCTATCTGGCATCCTGGACGATGTGTAGGAAAGAAGGTCAGAGTCAAGGATTTGGAAAAGGAACAAGCTCGAGTTCAGAATTTTTAAGAATGATACCCTAGTCATTAATTAGCTTAATATTTATATAGTCAACAATTCAGTGTTGATTGGAATATTCGTCCTTGATTCAGTGTCTTGAAGCTGTCAAGTTTAGTGGCTGAATAGCTGCTGAGTTAGGCTTCAAGCTCCACCAAAGCTTACAGCTTAACCACCACAACCTCCAAGCTCTCCAGCTTAACCTCTCTCATCAACAACTTCAACTCCCAAAAAAGGTCACATCATGCCTCCTCTACCACCATCAGCAAACCCTCTCCCCCGACTGGTAACATACTACCAAACCCATCATGACTCCTCAGGCAACCTCATCTCTCCTCTGCCCCTCATCACACAACCAAACATCGCCATCACTCACGTCATTGTCGCCGCCATCCACATAAACGATGACCCTGAAAAGATAACGTTGAACGATTATCACCCGTCTCATCCTATCTTTCAGACCATGTGGGCTGAGCTGCGTGTGCTGCAAGTTTCGGGCGTCAAGGTCATGGGCATGTTGGGCGGTGCTTGTCAGGGCAGCTATGCCAAGTTGGATGCTGATCAGGACCAGTTTGATCGGTATTATGGTCCTGTGAGGGACATGATCCGAGAGAGAGCGCTTGATGGGTTGGATCTGGATGTTGAGGAACAGATGTCTCTGGGAGGAATTGTGCGTTTGATCGATCGTCTACGCAGCGACTTTGGTCCAAGTTTCATCATCACCCTTGCACCTGTTGCAATGTCTCTTCTCGACTTCACCAAGAACCTCAGCGGTTTCGACTACGAAGCTCTAGAAGTCATGCGTGGTCGCGATATCGCCTGGTACAACACCCAATTCTACTGCGGCTGGGGCGACTGCAGCAATCCCCTAATGTACGATCTCATGGTCCAAAAGGGTTGGCCACCAGAGAAGATCGTCATCGGGCTCGTCACAAATCCTGAGAATGGACACGGTTATGTGCCGTTTAATCCACTCAACATGGTGCTCACGACGTTGCGGGGTCGGTATGGCAAGTTTGGTGGTGTGATGGGTTGGGAGTATTTCAACAGCTTACCTGGAGGAAAGGAGAGGCCTTGGGAGTGGGCTAGGGAGATGACCAAGTTGTTGAGAGGGCATATTCTCTCGGATCCAGCTCCGACACAACAAGCGCAGCCGGCTGTTGCAGAAAGTTCTGTGAAGAAGACCAGAGATGTCGATCCAGATACACCAGGTGGAAAAGATGTACCGGTGCCGAAGCAGTTCGACTACTACACAGATGGTTCTGATGCATAGATGAGATGGACTACCAATATGACAAGTCCATGGCTGGTTACAACTCGACGTTTACTCAAAGTTTCAGGCACACCAAGAGTGTTTAGAAGGAGAAATCTGCTACCAAGACAGCTTGTTGACGAGAGAAATAGATACATCTCGCACAGAGGCTTGCCCATATGCGGCTTCAGGCTCTGCTATAGAATCTACCATTTACTCCCAAAATTTGCATTTCCGGCGCCTTTTGGTGCCATATTGGATATCGTGAGATCGTTTTCATCGACAATTAGGCTACGTTCTAGCTCGAATGCCAGACCCCTGCCACCTCATGCGGCGTATCTCACTCACATCTTCAGCCCTCACATTATCAACCAACCAACTCAAATGCTTCGCCCAAATCCCGACTCATTGCCGTCATGAAGCTGAATCTCGGTCTCAGTAGCCGGCTACCGGTATTAGCTCGAGTTCAGCCGTCTCATTTAGTAGCTAGTGCTACCATTATTACTCTTGTTGTCAACGTTCAACGCATCAATCGTCTGCTTGCTGCGATGTCGCAAAGGCTCTCTGCAGCGGTGTTCAGCGTCCCTGAAAGACTCTTCGGTTTCAACTATAATGACATATTATCAAATAAACAAATCCGTCTTATTCGTCTCCCCAACTCAAGGTCAAATTCTTCCACAAATATCACTCTTCATACCTTCGACCTAAACCAATGCCCACCATATCTCGCCCTCTCCTATACTTGGGGCCCTGCTGTTGAGAATGCACCCTTTTCGCCTAACAAGAGATACACAATAACACTCGATGGGAAGTCATTTACTGTCCAACCCAATCTCTACGATGCACTCTCCCAGCTATGCCTCTCAAGACCAGGACACTACCTCTGGGTCGACGGCATCTGCATCAACCAGAAAGACCTAACAGAGCTTTCTACACAAGTAGCCATAATGGATCACATCTACAACGGCGCCTTTGAGACGATAGTATGGCTTGGAACCGCCACAGACAAGACAAACAGATCTGTTGAAATCGTGCAGGAAATCGCTAAAGGTGCAGAAGCCAAGATTATCGAATGGGGAAAGAATCAATCCTACGGTGATGTCTTCATAGCTGATGATCCAGAAATGCTGAAGAGGAACGGTCTTCCTGGTCTTACGGCGGATTATTGGATGGCACTTGGGGATATTTACACAAGAGCTTGGTTCGGTCGAACGTGGATGATTCAAGAAGTCGCACTCTCTCGAACCGCAACTGTACTCATCGGACATCATGAGATTCCTTGGGATACAGTAGGCGATACAGCAGGTCTAATCAACATGTCCGGTGCTCTCTTCGGTTTATTCTCCGTCGGGTCAGACTTACAACCCATCCCTCTAATACAATCCGTCATCCATGCTTCAGACCTCCACGTCACCCGCCAATGGAGCCAAGACAAAGAAAGTCGGTATAGAGAACTCTTAAGAAACATCGACTATTCAGTAGATATACGCGACGATCATCCTAAGAGACTGTTACTCGAGCTACTGCTGAGTAGCATCGGTTTCAGAGCGACTGTTCCTCGAGATCGAGTATACTCCCTCATCGGTATTGTCAATTACATGAACCATGCCAAAGGACAACCTCGATTGGAACTCAAAATTGACTATGAATCTTCGGACGATGTTATTCTCACTCAACTCGGCATCGGTTTTCTCGAAGACACAAAATCTCTTCATCTCCTCTCCCTCGCTGGTATCGTCAGCCGTGCTAAAGCGTCCAACCTACCAACATGGCTACCCTCGTTCGACCTTGTTCATGCCCCGGTCTTAGGTCCCAGCTATACAACCCTTCCACGATTCGATGCTTCAGCTGGTGCCGAGGCAGATTTCACCATTGACAAAGACCTTTACCACCTTAAGGTCAAGGCGTTCAGCCCTCATCTTGGTACCATAGAGGAACTCGGCGAGCTATGGTCTGATGTTTGTCAAGGCAACTTCAACAATACCATGAAGATGCTACTTCACTGCGGTACAACGTACGTACCTACGGGCCAGCCCATAGTCGAAGCTTTCTGGCGCACTCTCATCATGGATAGCGATCTATCACAACGTCCTGCGCCATCACACCTTTCTGAATCCTTCTCCAAATGGATGCTTCTTATCACTATCAAGGCATTGATCGCATGCCAATCCGAGAATCCATCCATATATGACCAATTCGATACTTTGGAGCCTCTATGGACACTCGCAAATACTCGGGATTCTACCAATACTTTACCCAAGACGAGTGACATGATACCATTGTTATATGAATTCGGCTTACGCCATGACCCGACCGTACGAGTCAATACCGAATCAGAGAACCAGGACAAGCTCACCTCCTGGGGCAGGGAATCTGCTCATTTTGAAGCTCTGTTACGCATAAATGTCGTTGCAAATAGGAGCCTCGTGAGAACCGTCAGAGGTTACCTGTGTCTGGTCCCTCTTGCGGCCAAAGTTGGAGATAGAATCATGATTGTCTCAGGCTGTGCTACTCCTTTGGTATTGAGAAGAAAAGGTCCATCTGACAGTTTCTTTCAAGTTGTTGGCGACGCGTATGTCCATGGTGCCATGTTTGGGGAGCATATCACAGGTGACTTCACATGGAGAGACATTCATCTGATTTGAGTGATTGAGTTTGTTCCTCCATTACTAGCAGATATCTGTACAGAAAGCCGATCAACTAATGAATGACATAGTTTGACTCGTCATAAAATAAAGCGAACCATTGAAATACATGTCGAAAGCAAAGACAATGCCACATCGGACACCAAATATTACATCCCCTTTTCGTCCATAATGAACCGTATTACCCTTCATAAGTCATACAACATACCATCGTCAAATCATATTGCTCATACGCACCATCTCTCCCATTAGAAGCATGCCATCCAGGGGCTGCACTGGGCCTCAACGTTGTAGCTGTTGTAGCGAGGGTAGGTGCCCTTCATAGCAGCCAGAATAGGGCTGAAAAACTGTGTGTCGAACCTCTTGGTGTCGCAAGAAATGCATGGCCCGCTCAGGAAGTTGTCGTAGCTTGTGTTGTAGCTGAGATATCCAACGGTGTTCTGATGAGCAACATCAATAGCCTGGAGGCTGAAGGCTTCGGGCATGACGACCCAGTGATCTGAAGTTGCGTTGCGCTTTCCGGGCACAATGGGATTCTGATTGAACAGAGTACTGTTCATGCCAAGATCGCTGAGAGACTTGATCAATAGGAGGGTCAAGTGAGAGTCAGAATCGATCTGGATTCCAGCACAATCGATGTTGATGGTGTATCCGTCTCCCTTGACAGGTTGAGCAACACATTTGCCAGTCTGTCGATCCCAGGAGAACTTCTCAATGAAAGCTTGCCAGGTGTTGGGCCAGTTGATGAAACGAGGGCTGACAAGAGCGTTCACAAACAGCTTGCCAGCATTGGGGTCGGTGGGAGGCGGTGGCTCATTGCCTCCAGTAGGGCTGGGGGTTGCAGGTGCTGTCGAGATGAAAGTGGTGGCAGGAGGAGCGGGTTTTGTCTGCAGAGTTGAGGTAGGAGAGCTCATGTCGCTTGGGCGAGGAGGAGCTTGTTTGTCGCGGTTGCAGACAAAGGCAGACAGGCAAACAGCATCTTCTGTGACTGTCTTGTTGAGAGCGGCACTGACAGGACGGCCACGGTAGGCAAAGCAGTTGAGCTCTTGACCACCCTCCTTGGTGGTGACGGCGGATCCGGCAGGCATGCCATCGGCAACGGCAGGGTTGATGTAGGCCGTCCAAACGACACCGTTGGAGAGCTTGACGGTGGTTCCCTTGGGGTTCCAGGGATATTGTCCGCCTGCATACGGGACCTCAACAGACAGGTCAGGGGCAGCAGGGAATGAGGAAGCATCTTCGGGCCACTTGATGTCTTTGTACCAGTTCACCTGGCGAGAAGTAGACCACTTGGGATGGGCCTTGTTGTCTCCAATGCCACAATCAGCAAGGATGAGATCTTCGTTGGGATGACGAATTTTGGATTGGGCTTGGGCAGTTGCCAGAAGGGCGCCGACGGCCGCCAACTTAACAGAGATCATGATGGTGAGGTAGTGAATTGTGTGCAATTGAGGTAAGTGCAAGATGTGTAGCAGAGTTGGAAGTCGGTTGTGACAGTGAGATTGGGGACTTGTGAGTGTTGTGTGAAACTGGTGATGGGAGGTGTGAGGAGAAGAAGAGAAGATAGCCAAGATGGGATGGAAGAAAAGTCATTAAGTCCCCAGCATTCTGCTGTGAGGCAGCCGACGGGCGTGGCACCTTCCCTCTGTATTGCCATTACCTCATTCTAGATGTTTCGTTGGGGATCTCTGACGCAGTTGAACGATGTTTGGGAAGGAGCTTGTGCGCAACGCAGCGAACGATTGACTTGAAGGGCAGGAACAAACATGGAGATTATGCCATCAGCTGCCTGGACATGACACAGCTCATTACCAAGCACCCCAACACGCGTCATTCCAAAATCGTTTGGAATCAAATGGCGTAAAAGAAGTTGATGCGATGAAAGAAGGAAGGAGTGCAGTATCGTGCAAGGTGGTGACCACGATGCATTCACATTGCTTGGGCAGTTGTCAATGAGTGATGAATTAGTATAAAGATATGATGGAATTTAAACCCACATGCTTCCATGGCATCATAGTAATTACGATTGTATTAATCAGGTGCGTGAACTTGGTGTTGGTGTTGTAGATGCTCTTGCAAACAAACATCAAGCTCTGAACAGAGGCGTGTTCCCATGTTAGCTTGTCACCACTTCTATGGCAATTGGCCGGAGAACTTCTCTCGTGGGGATGAGATTAATATAAGTGTCTAAATCGTAAAATCTTTGACGAAAGCTCTGCCTTTCCCAAAGGCTGTGATACTCTTTGTTTTTGATGGTGACTGGGAGTCTCGTTCATAACGCTAGCATGGAGTAGTCTCAATGCAAGAGCACAATGAAAGCCAATCGAATACCTCCAAGAAACACTGGAGCAATAAGAAGAAGAGGATTTCTTCAATCCCTTCGTATTAAGCATATGTTACAGAACAAATTGATCCAAAACCACATAGAAGAGAGTACTGAGCTTCCCAAGCTGGTTACCCTAAAGCTTCATGTGAGAAACGCAGCCGTACTGCTCTGTCAGCAGCTCCACCTAGGTTTGGCAGAATATCAATGATGACCTCTTCATTTCCACCACACTGATGCTGCACTAATATCTCCAAGTGTGATCACCTCAATCCCAGCATGCGCCGCAATCTAATAGCCTTCAATTGGCGTCCCAGCCTAAGAGCTCGCGCTCCTCCACGCCTATTCATCTCAAACATCCGTGCCGAGTCAACCCAAGCTTCCCGCATCGACCGCATTACCTCGAAGCTCCCCAAACGGTTACAAAAATACACCAGCGGCTTACGCAACGCGCCAGTCTCGCATATAGTATCCTTTCTTATCCTGCACGAAATTACAGCCATTGTGCCGGTTCTAGGACTATTCGGACTCTTTCATTATACGAATTATGTACCTGTCGACTACGTAACGGGTCACTGTGGAAGCTATGTTGAAGATGGAGTTGGTCGATTCGAGAGATACTTCAAACGCAAGGGCTGGTTTGGGTTCAGGAAGGATGAAGAGGAGACGGCATCGAGCACAACTACGACACACCCCGATTCTAAATCCGGGAATGCAGTTGAGCGCTGGCATAGTGGAGACGGACGTTACAAGGTCCTTGTGGAGGTTGCTCTAGCATATGCGATAACAAAGGCTCTACTGCCAGTCCGAATTATTGGTAGTGTCTGGGCTACACCATGGTTTGCCGGAGTGCTCATGAGAGCCAAAGGGGTGTTCACGCGCAAGCCTTAGTCACTCATGACAATGAAACCATCAAGGTTGAGAAGATTTTGTCTTTGATTTTGTTATACCCGAGATGAAGTCATCCCACTTATATGTGCTTTTTCAATTCCGTCATTCAGGGCGTCATATCAATGACAGATTTAAGCCTTCTCGTAGACCCAGTTGAACTGGGCGGACTTCCAGGAGACAACCTCACCCTCCTTGAACCAGAGAGCAATCTCCTTCTGGGCGTTCTCGACGGAGTCGGAACCGTGGCAGACGTTGCGGCCGACGTCGATGGCGAAGTCACCACGGATGGTACCGGGAGAAGAGGCAAGGGGGTTGGTGGCACCGAGGATGGCTGGAGTGTGGTTAGCAATTGTATAATGGTTGGGATCGGTCAAACATACCACGACCGGTCTTGACAGCGTCACGGCCCTCCCAGACCATGGCGCAGATGGGGCCAGAGTTCATGTACTCAATCAGACCAGGGAAGAAAGGCTTGCCAGCGAGATCAGCGTCTGAGGATATGTTAGTATCAATTGATGCTTCATGTGGTTGATTTCGGTGACGAACAGTGCTTCTCGAGGTGCTCCTTGCCGGGGGTCATGAGCTTGATGGCAGCAAGCTTGAAGCTATCCAAAGTTAATTCCTGTAGTGACGTCGACGCAGATATAAGCTTACCCTCGGTTCTCGAAACGAGAGATGATGGGGCCAACGAGTCCACGCTGTAAGAAGCATGTTAGTTGTGTTCGAATCAATGATATCAACGCCAAGGTCTGTTTACCTGGACACCGTCGGGCTTGATGGCAATGAAGCTATAGCAATGTCAGCACAAATTCAACATGGAGGGGCATCGACCCTGATGGGTGATAGCTCGATGGCGGGGTAGCTTACGTCTGCTCGGAGGAGGACATTTTGGCGATGTTCTTGTCTGGTATGACTTGAGATGAAGAAACAGAAGAGGAAGTAGAGATAGAAGGGTAGACGGGGACTGGAGGGGAAAGGCTTGAAGAAGGCGGTGAAAAGAGGATATAAAGGGCGAAAAGGGCGAAGAGCAGAGCAAAAAATGGCGGGGCAAGATTTTCCGCTGTTCTCCGTCTGTTTTGCTTGCTGTTTTCGTTGCTGTTGCCGCTCACGGCGGGGTCTTTTCGCTGGCGGGGCTCCTCAGCCATGATGAGCTGGCGTTGAGGGGTCTTGGTAGGTGCGAGATCTGGGGAATTCACACGGACACGTGACTGATAATTGGTTGAAGATGACACTTGTAAGAGCTGTCAACAGTCAACGGGTACTTTCGAAGAAAGGAGTAGAGACAAAAAGGGATCTCTACATATACTGAAACATTAATAGAGTTCAGCCATAGTTGTGTCAGCTTAGGGAGAAACAGACAGTCGGGACAATACTTACAGGGTCCAAGACGTAAACAAGATACAGTAATAATACTTATATGACCTCTGATCAGCAATGTACAGTGCAGTCAATGGCAAAGAAAACAACCTCCAAAATGTAAGAACTCAATAAGAGCTGGTTCGCTATCAGGTCTAGTCTTCTACCGAAGCTTGCCCCGCCATCTTGGTACCCGCTCCCCTGCGTCTCACACCAGTCCCAATCCGGATTGGAGTTTCACAGGGGGAGCTAAGGGACAGCTTGACTTCGACATCATCAAAGCTGAGGTTATCCCCAGCACAAACCACAATAACAACCGAGACTTCTGCTAGTCAGAAGATTTAGAGGTGGATATAGGTCAAGAGACTATATCTTTCTACGAATGTTTGTTTGATATACCTACTACTATTTCGGTTTCTTTGTTCAATCTTTAATTACGGTCTGTTTCTTGACCGTCTCAACATCATGAGGTCAAATATGGCGTCGTCCTTTCGCTGGACGGCGCTGTTGTTGCTGCTAGGCACTCTTGCCTGTCTTTTCCAGTCAGCTGGTAAGTTCTGCAACTGAATATTGACCAATTCCCGACTCACAATCTCTAGTTGCTGTCAAGGAGAACGATTTCAAGAAATGCAACCAATCCGGCTTCTGTAAACGAAACCGCGCCTATGCCGACACCGCCCTTGCCCAAGGATCAAACTGGAAGACACCATATGAGATCACGGCCGATTCGGTAACATTCGAGAATGGAAAGCTGGAAGCTATTGTGGTCAAGACCATCAACGCCAACGGAGATACCGTTCGCCTCCCCCTTACGATCTCATTCCTCATGTCTGGTTCCGCCCGAGTCACGATGGACGAGGAGAAGCGCCGAAACAAGGACATTGTGCTGCGAGACGACAGTCCTGTTCGCAAAGAGCGATACAACGAGGCTGATAAGTGGGTTCTTGTTGCTGGTCTGGATCTCGACAAGGACGCGCAACTTGCACACCAAGATAAGAGCCAAGTCAACATCAAGTTCGGACTTGAAGGCAACCATGAAGCTGTCATCAAGTTCTCGCCTTTCGAGATCGACTTCCGACGCGATGGTAACTCACACGTCAAGTTCAACGAGCGTGGTTGGCTAAACATGGAGCACTGGCGACCCAAGATTGAGAACAAGGAAGGCGAGGAAGCCGCCGAGGATGAGAGCACATGGTGGGACGAGTCTTTCGGTGGAAACACCGACTCCAAGCCTCGCGGACCTGAAAGTGTGGCTATGGACATTACTTTCCATGGATACGAGCATGTGTTTGGTATTCCCGAACACACTGGTCCTTTGTCCCTGAAGCAGACCCGTGGTGGAGATGGCAACTACGCTGAGCCTTACCGCATGTATAACGCCGATGTGTTCGAATACATTCTCGACAGCCCCATGACTCTTTACGGTGCTATTCCCTTCATGCAGGCTCACCGCAAGGGTTCGTCTGTTGGTGTCTTCTGGCTCAACGTTGCCGAGACTTGGGTCGACATCACAAAGGAGAAGAACCAGGCAAACCCTCTGAGCCTCGGTGTTGGTGGAAAGATAAACACCCATACTCATTGGATTTCCGAGAGTGGTCTCCTGGACGTTTTCGTGCTCCTCGGTCCCACTCCTTCTGACCTCACCAGAACCTACGGAGAGTTGACCGGCTACACTGCTATGCCCCAAGAATTTGCCATTGGTTACCACCAGTGCCGATGGAACTACATCTCCAGCGACGATGTTAGAAACGTTGATCGCAACATGGACAAGCACAAGATTCCATACGACGTTATCTGGCTGGATCTCGAGTACACCGATGACCGCAAGTACTTCACATGGGAGCCTCACTCGTTCCCTGACCCTATCGACATGGGTGAACATCTGGATGCTCATGGTCGCCAGCTTGTCGTTCTCCTCGATCCCCATATCAAGAAGACTGATAACTACGTTGCCTCTCAGGAGATGCTTGCTCAAGACCTTGCTACCCATGACAAGGAACAGAAGCCATACGAGGGATGGTGCTGGCCTGGAGCCTCCAACTGGATCGACTGCTTTAACCCTAAGGCCATTGAGTGGTGGAAGACCATGCTCAAGTTTGACAAGTTCAAGGGTACCATGCACAACACTTGGATGTGGAACGACATGAGTGAGCCTTCAGTTTTCAACGGACCCGAGGTGACCATGCCCAAGGACAACATCCACCACGGAGGATGGGAGCACCGTGATGTTCACAACCTGAACGGTCTCACTTTCCAAAACGCCACTTTCCAGGCCCTTCTTCACCGTGAAAAGGGAGAGCTTCGACGACCTTTCATCCTGACACGAGCCTTCTACGCAGGATCGCAAAAGCTTGGTGCTATGTGGACAGGAGACAACCAGGCTGACTGGGGACACCTGGCGGCTTCTATCCCCATGACACTGAACCAGGGAATCTCTGGTTTCCCCTTCGCCGGTGCTGATGTTGGAGGCTTCTTTGGTAACCCTGAGAAGGATCTCCTTGTCCGTTGGTACCAGACTGGTATTTGGTACCCCTTCTTCCGAGCTCATGCTCACCTCGACGCCCGACGTCGTGAGCCTTACCTCTTGGGTGAGCCTTACACCCAGATTTCGACTGCCGCTATCAGACTTCGATACACTCTGCTGCCTGCTTGGTACACAGCTTTCCACACCGCGTCTCAGGACGGAAGCCCCATCATCCGACCTATGTTCTGGACTCATCCCTCTGAAGAAGCTGGCTTTGCTCTTGAGGACCAGTTCTTCGTTGGCTCAACTGGTCTTCTTGTGAAGCCAGTCACTGAACAAAACAAGGATTCTGTCGACATCTGGATCCCAGATAATGAGGTCTACTATGACTACTTTACCTACGATGTTCAAAAGACAAACAAGGGCAAGTATCTCACAGTCAGCGCGCCGCTCGAGAAGGTCCCCGTTCTCCTTCAAGGTGGACATATCATCCCCCGACGTGATATTCCCCGACGATCAAGTGCCCTCATGCGATTTGACGACTACACACTCGTTGTCTCCGTCTCCAAGGATGGTAACGCCTCGGGTGAGCTTTACATTGATGACGGTGATACATTCGAGTACGAGCAAGATCAATACATCCACCGCAAGTTCACCTTCAGCGGTAACACATTGACTTCTCTGGATACTGTGGGACGCGACACCAAGTCTATCAAGGCTGGCCCATGGCTCAAGGACATGGAAAGTGTCCACGTTGACAAGGTCATCATTGTCGGCGCACCCAAGACATGGAACCAGAAGGAGGCCACAGTCACGTCCGAAGGAAAAACATGGACCGTCAAGATCCAATACCACGAAGCCAAGGGCAGCCGTGCGGCCTTTGCAGTTGTGGGCCGCGTTGGAGCCAAAATTGGTGATGACTGGAGCATTAAGCTTGCTTAGATGTAGTTTGATTAGAGGTGGAGAGAAAGCTAAGAATAGACACATTTTCTGGACAGTGATTCAACGGTCGACGGCAGCACCCGCGTGAGAGTTCTAAACACCATGAAGCTACTAATCAGGCAAGTATCGACATTGATGGCGCGTCCTGGAAATATGGATACATCGGATTAATCGCGGTGTAATAAATGTAGATACAGGGTTAAAAATAAGCATGATTAGAGATGAAATGGGATGCCTCTGAACTGGGTCGATCGCGATGGTAATGTCTGTGCTGTGCAGTTTGGAAGACTTCACACTTAATAATTGGATTGTTTGCTCATGCCTTGACGAACTATACCTAAACTTTAGTCCGCACGATGATAAGAGATGAAATTATTAGTTGAGTTTATAGCACTTTAGACTAGACTCACTTCATAGGTATCTTTACACTGTAATGCCTAGAAGTCAGCGTTCCTAGTCACTCAGATTGCGCTGCTCATTCGGCAAATATCGTCTATGCAAACAGCTCCACTGAATGCACAAGCATCGATCCGATGCAAAGGATTTGCTCGCTTCGAGATTCGGTAAGTGAGTTGTGATACTTTGAATGGAGCAATGTAACCTCCATGGTGAGATTAAGCTTCTTAGCACAGAAGTTTAATGTCCGTGTAAGGCCACGAATAAGATGATGTGAAGATGAGTGTACAAATCTTGAATTGTGAAAGTTTTTACACGCTTTATGTAGCTTGTTGTATTGGAAGATGCTTTTGAGAGAGTTCAGTCTGGTCCAAAGGAGATTTAACAGGTTCTCATTGTTGCCTCAATTCAACATACTACCCTTCTTCTCATACAGTCGCCAGGGTGTCAGAAGAATCGACCGCTGTAAATATCAGAGACGAAATATCGAGCCACCTTATGTTAACTTAGACTAGCACTTATGTTACTTTATTCGATGCCCTAAGCCTTAGAGGAGAATTCTTCCGTTACCTAACTGACAGTTTATTGCTAGATGATGGCTATTGTTTTATTCTAGCCAACTTACTGACTTGACACAGCATATATCATCTGCCTCAGATAAAATCTATAAGAATATCACTGGCGGGATACCTTAGTAGATGATATTCTTGTAGTTCATAACTACATACCAACGTTGAATAAGGTTCTCAAGATGCCATCAACAACACATAACAAACCTTCCTTCCAACTCTCTTGTTTGAGTTACTCACGAGCTGCTTCCAACAAAGCTTATCATCTACCTCAATCCGACACAATATAAAACACAGCCATGCCCGCCTTGCATTTTCAAGTCATCCGACTACATCTCTGGAGAGACCTTGTTCTCGACTCTCTCAAACTTGCCAGCTGCGAGTCAACAACTTATTCCCAATTCTCACACGACATCTTTCTCAACCTCACAAAATGGGTACTTTACCAATGAATATGGCTACATCATCTGATGTCTCAGACGTCTCTCGCTTTGAGTGTCCGCAGGTTGGCGATTCAGATTCAGAATATCCCGAGGCATACGAAACAGGAGGATTTCACCCGGTCCATCTCGGCGACCTTTACGACAACGATCGATATCGTATCGTACACAAGGTTGGCTTTGGAGAGAACTCAGTCATATGGCTTGCTCGAGATTCTGTCCTCTCTAGCTGGATAGCTCTCAAGATCGTGAGATCCGACCAATCCTACAAAATCGAGAGAGACATGGTCGGCTGTCATAATACCCTTTTTCGATTTAACAACCCTCACTTTGTTACTTACAAACGCTACTTTCACATTGACGGTCCCAACGGTCGTCACCTTTGTCTTGTTCTTCCTTTCTGTGGCCCGAGTCTGGATTCCATGGATAGATTACATCCTCGATGGGTTCGAATGTACTCTATGCGGGCAGCTGCTCTGCTCAGTATTTTGCATCGCCACAACATCTGTCATGGAAGTATCAGGCCAAGAAATTTTCTTATTCCAATCCACAATCTGGATCATCTTGATGATGACGGTATCTATCGTCTTCTAGGCAAGCCCGTCATCGATCGAGTGAGGACTATCGATGGAAGCATCCCAGGCCCGGAAACTCCCCGCTATATTGTCGGTTCGATTGACTTCCTGTCAAGCAGCGAAAGAATTCTACAGTTGGACCTTTGTATCATCGGCTTTGAAGAAACGTTTTCCCCTTTCTATTTACCCATGTGCATGGATCAGCCTGGGTTCCTCCCTCCCGAGGTAGCCATCGGAAAACGTCCCAGCCCAGCAAGTGATATTTGGGCTTTGGGTGTCACAATCTTGAAACTCCGAGCAGGTCGCATACCATTCAACGAAGACGGCCACGGTGGTCCACCAGATCTGATCAACATGGTTGAAAAGTACCTCGGAGAAATACCGGAGTCTTGGTTAGAGCCGCTATACAACGAGTACGACGCCCGGCCGACATGGAACATGGCACACAGTTGGCAAAGGGAGACACTCGAGACTTGCTCGACTCGCTCATTGAAGCAATGGATCAGCAACATCTGGGACAAGCCGACCGATCTGAACGAGAACGAAACCCCTCCAGACTCTGTATCCTGTGAAGACGATACACACGTTGAGAGCGGCGACTGGCTAGAAAGCGACATTGCTGCCGTCGTCAATGTAGTAGACCCCGTCTACGGCTGGGATCGCCACAAGGAGGAGAGACCTTATGCACAACACTACGGCCTACAGTTTTGGAAACCATCTGCAATCAAGATCAACGGCGAGTTCTTTGACAAGACGGAGGACCCGGATGCAATGATGGCATTGTTTCCAAAGATTTCAGCCCGGGAAGTCGATCTGCTTTATGATCTGGTGACCAAAACCTTCAAGTATGAACCTGCGAAGCGTATTAGTGCCCCGGAGATCGTACGTCACCCCTGGTTTGCGTTGCGGGTTGTGTAGAATACATGGTACAGAAATACCAAGACTGTTCTATAAGTTGTATTTCATAACCCGATCTCCGATCTTTGACGGCAAATAAAACGAACACATGAAACTGTTTTATTGTCCCCTGTCTATACGCACCTCAATACTAGAATGAACCGTCACTGAGACCTTACTTTAGATACTGGATAGGAGAAGGATTGTCTTTTGCGGGTTAGGACACCAAAAACAAGAGGCCTAGGAGCCAATCTAATTAATTTAAACAACCTAAACTATTCTGTCTTTTGTTCTTAGTGACCAGCTTCTCCGATTTCTAAGCAGCCCTAGAACAACTGATGCTAGGGCAAATAGATATGTCAACCTCCCAGCATCGTCCTTATCAATATGTGGGTTGGACAAGGTAGAACAGGGAGGATGCCAGTGTCTTAGAAAACCAGCGGTGCGGGCGTTTAGAAAAAGTCCAATGGGATTGGTCCCAGCTAAACCCCCTGAGCTTGAGCTTTGATCACTTTCTTCCCATGTGGTTCAGATGGAGATGTCTTTGCTTCTCCGTGTGAGGCTGTTATGTATAACTATATCCGCGGATTTCTTCAAAAGTTTCCATATAAAATATCTTGGCTTGTTAGATGCCACCCTGTAGTTCGGCAAAGCGGAGGTGACATGCTCTGTCTAAAAGTCTGGGCAAAGGATTCAGGTGACATTTTAGGGGTCTTTTGGTTTCACGATGCATCTATGAGGCTCTTTTTTGTAGTGGAACTGTGCTACAACCACTACTGTCTATCCGTACACAGGTACAGTATCTACTGCTTGTGAAGTGTCTGAGTGCCCCCACGCTGCAAGCCATGGGAACACAGTCGATGAAGAAAGACGGGACGGTGCTTTAGCTATTAATTTGGTGTGTGTGGTAAGGAATGCAGGGGGAACACCCTTTATAGAAAAGCTTCCAATCGAAGGTCAACAAGAATTTCTCTCAACGGGTGACGACGGATAAAAATGTTTTTTTTAGGGTATTTTGCCGCCACCAAGTTATGATGGAGTGATGATCGTCACCATGATGGCTGCCACCTTTGCATGAAGAAATACGAGGGTTGATGGTGAAGACTCGATCAGCCCTCTAAGATCGAATCAATTAAGTCTATTTCTACTGTAAAATGATGCTAGATTGCCTCTTGAGTGGATATCATACTCACCTCGGCCGTTTTCTTGGCCGTGACGTCAGCTTGGTTATTCCCTGCGATCAAATGTTTTTGAGTCTAAACAAACCCCTGGCAGATTTCATATTCAATGCGCCCGTTTGGTGTCTCGGGTTCCATTTAGCGAGAGTGCGTCAGATCGACGGGTCTACCTGCAGATGGAAGAAGTGTGTCCCTGATTTTACAAGCATGTTTTCTTGCTGGATAAATGCAATGATATGTTGTCATGATATGATCTACATCAGCTTAACCAAAACGATCTTACTTCACATGCTCTGGATTGTGATGAATTGAATAGCCGTCTCTAAAGTTCCTCCCTTTCTTTTTTTACAGTGCTCTTGGGGCGTGCTTTTTCCCTATTTCCATTCTATCGGCGGCATCCTCGGGCTTTCCCATTTGGGGTTTCCATCGAGTGACACCATCCACTGTACACACCCTTAGAGGCCCCCACTCTTCACTGTTCACCTCCCGGCCATACGGGGCTTCGGGGGCTCATTACTCGACATTTGGCGGCCGGTCGCTGGGTCATGACCCTGACTCCGGCGGATCCACTTGCTAACCACGCCCGACCGGGACCTTATCATTGTACAACTCTTGTTTTGGTCTTTGGTCAATTACTTGGTGCCTAGATTGGATGATGGAGGTGTGAACTATATTGGTGTTGCGATGGCAATATTGAAGAAAAATCAGAAAAAATAATAGTGTATGATGGAATGGCAAAGAATAATCAACGATCGCAGTGCAACGTGAAGCAGTACAGCATGAAGGTGGTGGATATTAATTCCGCTTCATCAACAACCACCACCTTCTCTTCATTCTTCCACTCCCTGCCCTGGGCTTGGCCAAACCAGGCTATCTCAATTGCCCCAGTCTTCTTGTCTTCACAGGCCATTTCATTGCATTAGATGTCTCCATCGCTCCACGCGCTGCTGAACTGAAATGCGCTGTAACCTCTGGCCGATCTCTTAAAAGCTCAACAGCATCCCCGTCACCCGCAGGGTTTCCAACAATTCCCCCAGATTTCTCCTGCTACTTTATTTTTTCCTTTTCTCTTTCATTATCTTCTCTCCTTTTCCCCTGAAAGTGAGTGAAGAAATACAAAGGTTGGGTTTGGGTGACGACATCATATCCTCCTAAAACACCACACAAATATCGTCCTGCGTGTATCTGAGCGCCCACGCGTTACCTCAGAGAGAATCCCTATCTTATCTGGGAGATCGATGTCATCGAGGATCATCGTCTGATCGATCCACTTCCATTACTATTCTTGTTTCTTAATTGTCTCGTCTCGACTCGACACTCGTTTTACCTATCACATCAGACAGTGGGTAATTCACCACTCACTCCACCACCAACTGAACAAAGCTTTTCTCTCAAATAATCTTTGCTGGACATTGACTCTCTCCTATCTCTCTTCCTTGTTCGATCATCGCAACAAAGCCCTCGCGTTGTGAACATCACCAACAGGGGCCATCATGAGTTCAGATCCGCCCCCAAATGGCGGCTTCGATGAGAAGGACATCTCAATGAAGGAATTCAACCTCAGACAACCACCTCCCTCAAGAAATCCTTCGCAGTTCAGCGGCCAACAATCAGAACCTGCACAAACAAATTCACCTTCACTACCTCCTGCCGATAAGAGAAACTCGGCTCCTCCGCCTGCTCTCGACACGTTTCCTACTCTACAAGCTCCTGTCGTCACCAATGACTCGAATTCACTCCGGTCGCCTCTTAGCCAGCGCGCAGATGCTAGCCGACTGGACGACAACATCGAACTTTTGCGAATTGAGCGTGCTGTTTCTGCTGAGGGTCGCGACGATGTCAGTCATATGAAGAAATCGCGTGCTCACAACTTTGAGCCTGAAGATGCTTTCAATGCGCCCATTCCCTCCGAGACCATTCACAAGGAGAAGGAACAAGACCCCGATGCTAAGCTGCTCAAATTCTGGATGTTCCTCCGAAAGTTTCCTCGATTCGTCCGATACTGCCTGTACGTGGTCCCAGGAGCTGTTCTACTTCTTATTCCCGTCTTGCTAGGTAAATTCGCAATCAAGGACGACGGCAAGCGACGAGACGTCAACGGTGTTGATCTCATGTGGTTCGGTATCTGGCTTGAGATTGTCTGGGGAGTCCTCTGGGTTTCCCGCATGATCAGCAGCCTTTTGCCTCCGACTTTCAAGCTTGTCGCCAAGCTCTTTGGATCTACCAATGCTAGCAAATGGAAGGATATTGGATACCAGCTTGACCTACACACAGCCGTCTTCCTCTGGTTCCTCGCCATCCTCATCTCTTTCGAACCGACCATGCTGAACCACAATTTCCGAGACCGAAAGCCACACTGGGTTGAAATCATGAACAAGGTAATTATTGCCTTGTTCACATTGTCAGCTCTCAACTTTGTCGAAAAGATCCTCATCCAATGGATCGCTTTCACTTTCCATCAGCGAACCTATGCAACTCGAATCAACAACAATAAGGCAGATATTGGACAGCTCGTTCACCTTTACGAGCACGCCAAAGCTCACAATGAAAAGACCGACTACTTCTTCCAGCGCGGCAGCGACTCCGCTAGTGGCGCTCAAACTCCGATGCAGACTCTCCAGGACAATGCTCGCCAGATCTTTGGCAAGGTCGGTTACGTTGCTGGCCGAGTCGGAAACGATTTGATCGGTCGCAAGATTGACAGCAACCACCCTCGCAGAGTTGTCAACGAACTCCTTCGAAACACTCAATCGGCGCATACCCTGGCTCGTCTCATCTACCGCTGCGCTGTGAAGGACGGTACCGACCTGGTTTACGAAGAGGACATGAAACAGATCTTTGGCAGTGAGGAGGAGGCCGAAGCTGCTTTCATGATGTTCGACAAGGATATGAACGGTGACATCTCGATCGACGAATTCGAAGCTGTGTGCAATGAAATTCACCTCGAAAAGAAGGCTATTGCCGCTTCGCTCAAGGATCTTGACTCGGTGATTAAGAAGCTCGACAAGGTCTTTGTTTTCATCATCATCGTCATCACCATTATTGTCTTCATCTCAATTCTTTCTGGTTCAGCTGCTGCTGCTCTCGGTTCCGCCGGTACCGTTGTTCTGGGTCTGGCCTGGGTTCTCCAAGCCACCGCTCAAGAGTTCCTCCAGTCCATCATCTTCGTCTTCGTTAAGCATCCCTTTGATGTTGGTGACCGTGTGACTGTCTACGGATCTACCGGTGACAACATGATGGGTGACGACTTCTACGTGACCGAGATTTCTCTTCTCTACACCGAGTTTAAGAAGATGCAAGGACACATTGTGCAGGCTCCCAACTCGGTTCTCAACAACGTCTTTATTCTCAACCAGCGACGATCCAACGGCCTTGCCGATGTTGTTCCTCTGGTGATGCGTTTCGGTACACCCCAGCACATGATCGACGATCTCAAGGAACGAATGACCGACTTCTGTCTTGCCAACAAGCGTGACTATGCGCCTCGTATCATTACCGAGATGGTCAAGATTGATGATGTTCGATCCTGCATGATGAATATGATTTTCTTCCACAAGACCAACTACCAGAACGAGTTGCTGCGTCTCAACCGTCATAACAAGTTTGTGACTGAACTGATGACTCAGATGGTCAACGTTGGTATCCAGTCCCCCTTCCGCATCGAGCCCGGTGGCAGCCGCGAGCACCCCATGTACTGGTCTGGTATGCAGCCTCCTCCCTATGGCAAGGAGGCTGATCATGGCAACGGCAACGGCGGCCATGGTGTTGATCTCCACGACAAGCCTATGCACCACGATAGACCTCTACACTCTGAGGGCCCTCCTCTGAGTCACCAACCCTCGAACTACAGCCGCCGTGGTACATCCGAACGCATGCGTGCTATGGACAACAGCATGGACTTCCAGGACGTTTTCGAGAACCGACGAGAAAATGTTCAAGCACATCGCCTAGCCTCCATCAGAGAGAAGGAGCGTGGTGTTCGAGCCGAAGAAGAGGCAGACCGACGATCGATGGCCAGCTCTTCAGGGTTGGACCGCATCGCCTCGACAGACAGCCGACGACATGTATTCAACCGAGTAAGGACAGGTTCCAAGAGCAAACCTCCCGGCAACATTGTCTAAGGCTTCTTATGATACTTATGAAAACCAAACCTTTTACCTAGCATATAGAGATCCAGATTGGCATATCTGGAGTGGTGTATAATTTTCTTTTTTTGTTTCGTTTCGCGCATAGATTGCAGCAACACCATACGAAACAGATTGACTCGGCAACATATAGAGCGAGAAAATATTAGACAAATTTTATTCTTAATTCCCAAAACTCCATCATCAGGCTGTGAGTGAGTCAAAAGAAGCATCGTGATCATGGACTCTGACGTGTCATGGGATGTAATTGTCATGATGGACTATTGTGATGGGACGATACAGGGATAATCCTGGGGTAATGAGAATGATGTAATGTTGAAAGTAAGCGATCTCGTACCTGACAGTCAATCGATGAATCTCATCTCATCTCAAAGACTAATCATTATAGGCTTTGCTGCTATATATATCTAATGCATATTTCATAGCTCTCATTTGGATCATCATGCTACTACATACAATCCTTCAAGAAGGAGTCGGACCCCTCAATCAAGGCTGATACCCTAGTCCAAGGGAACCAAAACCATGGTGGTAATTAGAGCTACTAGCGTAATTAAAGGGTCCTGTAAGTCCGGCCCTACAAGCTCTACGACCAATAGCCAGAGCCCGTTCTGTAGCTCGTCGGCTAAAGTGGAGAGACTGATGTTCAGCTCCCGCGCATCGTCTTCAGGCCCTTCGTAGTTGAAACCAACTTTCAGGTTAGGCCGTGTACAAGGGATGAGAGAGCTTGAGCCTGAAGTTGTTTATATATCAGTAAATTATCATTGTTTCGTTTTACATCTTGATACTCTGTTCTGTCAAGACTTCGTTGTTGCGCCGTCTTTGTGCTCCCGACGCCCATCGCTGCCTTAGGTCATTTACATCCAATGGTTGGTCGTTCCGTTGTTCAGCTGAAGCTCGCCCTTAACCACCCCCGGCCACAACGCATCTTCCAAAGCCTCGTCTTCGAGAACGAGTCGAGTCGAGTCGACGAGTAATCATGCCCACCGTCGCGGCGCAATAATACCGACTTACATTCCAAGCGAAAATATAGAACCATGTCCGGCCTTCCAGACAACTGGGAAGCCGACTACGACGGCCGTCGCTGGTTCTACAAGTACAAGCCCACGGGACACGTTCAGTACCACTTCCCCAAGGAAGGCGACGAGTTTCCGGACTTTATCGATAGCTTTTCGCCCGTGCCGGATCTTGCGCCTGAGGAACGGCTCGAGTCGCAGCAGCAGGTGAGGAGGCAGGGCAGTACTACTACTGTGCCTGCGAAGCTGAGCCCGAAGAAGGATGATGGCGGATATGGTATGTCTGCTACGGCGCGGCCCGTGAGCATGACATTGGATGGATTGTATGAAGAGGAGCATACGGTGTTTCAGCCTGAGAACTTTATGTATCTTGGGCCTGGGACGTATACCGATGTGAGTCCGATGGCGGATGAGGAAGAGGAGGCTGCGAAGAGGGCTGTCGCGGGAGGAATTGATGGGAGATTCGATAAAGGTCCTTCGAAGGGTGTGAGTCCTTTGCACAGTGAAAAAACGACACCGGCGCAAAGTTCTTCGCATGCAGGTCCGATCGCAGATCCAGTACTGGTACCGCCCACAGTCATCGAAGAGATGCACGAAATGCCTAGCCACGAACCTCCGCGAGCGCCTGATCCCGTGGGCATCATTCCTGAGATGCCAACATACGATACGGCACAAGCGCATATCGAAACGAACCCTCCACCGATCGAGATGGCAGATAATACAGTTCTGGCGCCGATTGAGACTGCGGTGCCAATGATGGCTGAACTACCAGAGAAGAGCAGTCCTGTGGAAAAAAAGAAGGATGAACCGCAGCTTGCGCCTGGATCGTTGAGGAATTATAGTCTGCCGATGCAGCCTTTGAGGACGACTGAGGAAACACCTGGGATCCCACCCGAGACCCGTGTAGAGATACCGCCTTATCCTGCGCCTTTGCGACGATCGACATTTCAACCTGTGGGATACATGGCGAATGCGAGTCCAATCCAACCGCCTGATAGAGGTCACGCTGGTACGCCGAATGTGCTTTCGCCGCCCAAGGTGCCGCCTAAGCGTCCTTTGGATGAGCCGACTCAACCTCAAATACCTCCAAAGCATGGTTTCGATCAATCGTCTCAATCCAGTTTACCGTCAGGAGTCGCCAACAATGCGCCCTATATCCCTGGACAGGAGCCTGAATTGTCACATATGCCATCTGTGTTGAAACCAGCACGTGGAAAAGGTGTCGGGCAGCCTGGCTCCCAACCTGTGCCTGGTCCTACTAGAGGACCCCAGGGTCATGGTTATGTACCACCTATGCCAGGAAAACATCCGGCATCTATGACTCCAGCGCCTATCGTCCAGCAGCAACGCCTCGAGGAGCCGCGAATGGGTGTTCAGAGAGTCAACACTGTACCTGATTCAATGCCATCTCAAAGACCACAATCCGTGATTCAGAATGGGCAACAAGGGCTGCCACACAATACAGCTAGTCGACCGCTTATGCAAAATCGGCCAGCCAGTGTGATGCCTGATATGATGGGAATGCGACCACAAGCTCAGTATCAGAGTCCGGTTGATGGCATTCCGCCGAAAGGACTTCCTCGATCGGCAACAGCGGGACCTACAACTCCATTTCCTCCATACCCGGTCGAAAATCTCCCATACCCTGACGACCAACCACCATTTCGCAGAGAGGCTCCTCCATATCCTGAAGAGCCCTTTATGCAGAACCCAATTTTACCAAATCAAGGTCCTGTCAGCCCCTCGTCTCCGGCCCCAAACAATCGACGACACTCATCGTACAGCTCTTCCATGGTCTCGCCGGACTCAAGACACGGGAGTATGTCGTTTCCTCTCCAGAGTCCCTCTCCCATGGAACACAGTCGCCGTGCTTCTACCACTTCGAATCAGATTCCCAACTATACACCTTCACCTGTATCGCAGGATTCAACCCCTCCTTCTGCTCTAGGAAATCAGTATCAACAAGGGTCTTACTTCCACATGCCAGATGGCGAGAGTCAAGGTTATAATAATGCTGCTCGAGATGCGCTCCGCAAACAATCTTTGGGCCGCGGTGTAGACCCAAGACGTAACTCCGCTGGAGCAGACCCCGTTGGTGCTCAGCGTGGATCACCTCTTTCACAGCAGAACGCACAAGGCTATAACGCAGTATCCCAAGCGCTGCCGCATTTGCAGTCTCCACCACAGATATCTCAGATCAATGCTGTACAACAGAATCAGCGTCCAGATGCCGTTCCTACACCACCGCCTCAAGGACAGCAGAGCCTGGGACGAATCGAAGAATACGAAGAAGCTCCGAGCGGAACTATCAGTCGGTCTTCAACAACGAGTATAACATCTGAGATGAGGAAAGGATCGTTTTCTTCATCGGCACAGCCGAGCCCGATGGGGAGTAGAAGAGCAAGTTTGCAATCAGAAAGTCCAAGGAATGTTCCGCCCGGTCAGCAAGGACATATGCTCCAGGGTTACACGGGGCAGCCTATGCCCCAAGCACAGACTCCCCAAGGTGCTCCCATGCCGCCTCAAAATCCGAAGCAGCTGCAGAGGAAGCCCTCTCAAGGGAGCGTGCCTCAGCTCCAGGGCCGACAGATGCCTGCCCATGATCCAAGGATGGCTCAGGGAATGCCTCAACAGCAAGGTCCTGGGCCACAGGGACAACCTCTCCAAGGCCAGATGCCTCCACCACAAACTCAAGTCAGACCGCCTCATCCTGGGCAGATTAATACTCAAGTTCAACATGGTCCCCAAGGACCTGCATCTTCTGTGTTACCTCCAAAACCTGTCCCAACACGACTTCAAAAACGATCTTCGTATGGTCCGCCAAGCCCAGCAGGACAGATGGCTCCTCCAAACTCAGCACTTCAAGGGCCTTTGCCTCCTAGCCTGAAGGCACAGAACCAAATGTCAGGTCAAATAACTCCTCCAGGACAGCCAAATGTTCTCCAAAAGACCCCTCCTGGTCGCGTACAGCCTCATGTTCAGATACCTCAGGATCAGGGGAGTTGGCAGCCCAGTCCGCATCCTGTGATGCCTCAAAGTCAACGACCGGTTTCAATGCAGCCTGGATCATCGCAGAGTGCTGGGGCAAAGGAAGGCAAGGAAGGAAAGAAGTGGTTGAAGTGGTTAAAAGGTGGTTCCAAATCTGTTTCGCACAGTCCAACGACGCCAGTTATTTCTTCGCCTATCTCATCACCAATTGTTGGACGTCCAGGTTGGGGTGGGGAGTATGCGCAGCAGGCTGTATGGCAACCTGGACAGCCTATGGCTGCTGGACCGCAACCAGGTCCTCAGGGCAACCTCCCGCCGTCCCAGTCGATGTACATGCCTCCTCAACATATGCAAATGGCTCCTCAGCAGGCGCAGATGCAACCTCAGCCCGCTCGAAGGGCTTCCTATTCTTTCCAATTAGCTCCTGAACCGAATCAGATGGGCTTCAACCCTAATCAGCCTAGTCAAATGCCGCTGTACTCTGACCAGAATGCTCCTCAAGCAGGGCAGTTGCCGCCTCAGAGGAGATACTCTCCTCCCCAGCAGGGTCAAGCTCCTACTCAACAAGGGCAACCGTCTATGCAGCAAGGACAAGCGCCCCCTCAGAAGAGATACTCGCCTCCTCAGCAGGTGCAAACGCCCAATCAACAAAGACAAGCGTCTATTCAACAGGGACAAAATTCTATCCAACAGGGACAAACGCCCCCTCATCAAGGTCAAATGCGTCCAAAGTCAGAACAGCTGTCCTTCCAACAGAGATTATCACTTCAACAAACGCCGATGCCAGGAAGGGTTGATAACAATGCTCCAATGGTTGCTCAGGCTCCGCCTTCAGGTCCAGGAACAATGCCTCTACAGCCTGAACCTCAGAACCAACCCACAGGAGCACCTTCTATGACAGGACCTCCGGTGAGGATGTCTTCTAATATCCCAGAGCCTGTTATGCATGCACCTGCGGGGGCTGCCTCCAATAGCATTCCTCGTCAACAACCAACACCACCACGTCAACCTTCTCCTGGTCAGATTCGACCTTTGCAACAGGTTCCTCGTCAACGGCCAACACCACCGCGTCAACCTTCGCCGGCTCAAATTAAACCTTTACAACAGGTTCCCTCTCCTCAGCTTAAAGTATCTGAGCCTTCACAGTCGTCTCAAACCCTAACACCCAATCATCTCCAACATGATACAACTGCAAATGATATACCATCGCCACATTCACTCGCAGCGGTGACTCCAGGAACTCCTATAAGCCGCATGTCTTCTACGAGAAGTTATTTCTCTGACGCCGGCTCCATCACGACGATCGAGGTAGCGCAGGCTCAGACACAACCTGTGTTGAAGCCTTCTATTGTTCAAGTCAAACGAAGGTCGACAGACATGTTGACCCAGTCTCATGACGTGCCGTCGAGTTCGGATGCTACTCCGAGAATCTCTGAAGAGACAAAGCGCATTGTGTCAGAACCACCTTCGCCGCCTTCAACCCTTCAACATCAGCAACCCATTGCACGACCTGAGCCAACACCTCAAGTTGATGTTCCCAAGGACAACGTTATGGCACCTTTGGCCTCCTTTGCTGCTACACGACCTGAGCCGACGTCTCAAGCTGATGTTCCTAAGGACATTGTTCCGGCTCCTTTGTTCTCCAACTCCGATGCTCCAAAGACTGTTCAACCCGAAGCTCTAGCTAAACTTGAAAACAAAGAGCCGCAAGCTCCATCGCAGTCCGAGCAAACTTCGTCCGCTCCCACCAACAATTTTGTCCCAGACCAACAGAACAATCTTGTCGAAGCCAAAGCAAAAGAGGTTCAGCCAGAACCTGCCAAGCCTGCCCCCGCGGTTGAAGACAAATGGGCAAAGAAGCCCGTGATAGACTATTCTGGTGGAGATTGGGGAGATGATGATGATTGGGACTACTAATTAATATTTGAATCATGTAAATACGATTGTCACATTTTTCCACAGCGATTATATAGCGGAGCACATTGTTTAGTTCTTGAGATTGAATAAGGAAATGGGGGAGTTAATTGGAAATACCTATCTTTGATAGAAAACTTACCTGATAATCAGACCATCATGAGAACTCGGGCCTGCCCGTACATTCTCCTACTGTTTCTGACAAACCTCTTACCTTCCTGTGATATCCTGCTTACCATGTGTCCCATCAATCAAATGCGAGGAAAGGAATACTTAAGTCGCTTTCTCTCTTTCTTGCATGCCGCACAAATTTCTGCATAGAGCTCATCCTTAAGCTTATGTTTGCAATCGCTTGGGTCGTGGTGTCCTTCCTGGCATCCTAAATTCTCAATGCAACGGGATGATTTGAGTGCCTTGTGGACAATGTCACAGAGTTCATCCTCGAAATCCCCTGCGTCGAGGCCCTCATACCACTCTTTCTCCGCCGATATGCGAATACGTTCACGTTCGATGTTGGCTTCATTCTGGGCAGCCTCCCGTGGATTATCGAAGGTCAAGAGTCTGAGGGTTCTGATGGTGTCAACCCCTTCCGCGTAGCGCTTGATAGATGCATCCTTCATCTCTTGGATGGGGCCAGTATCTTGCTCCTCTTCGTCGGCGACAAGGGTGCCCTCAGAGGGTTCAGATTCATGGACGGAGTCATTGTCGTTGTGATGCTCATTCTGAGAGTCTTGATCTGGATTTTGTGAGCCTGTTTCGTTCCAGTTACCGGCTTCTATCCATTCGCCAACGCCACGTACCCGAGCTTCGTCCCCTTCGGAGTTCTTCTCAATGGCTAGGGGGTCCAAAGGGACATATAAATCTTCATCATCGTTCCAGTTAAAGGCTTCTTCCCAGCCACCAACGCCAAGTTCCCAGGCTTCGTTTCCTTCGGAGTCGGTTCTGATGATTGGGGGATCCAAAGGGACATACAAATCTTCAACCTCGTTCCAATCACCAACGTCTTCCTGGTATGTGTTATGTTCGAGGCCGGCCTCGAAGACTGGGATATAATACAAGTCATCATCGTAAGGATTCTCTGGTCCTTCAAAGAAATCCGACATAGGAGGGCTGATTTCTCGGTCCTCTTCGGCTGTCGAGATGGGAAAGAGAGGCGACCATACCGGACTGATTTCGCGATCCTCTTCGATGGGATCAGGGCTTGGCTTCTTGGTGGGAGGAGCAGAGTTCTCCTCATCGTCTTCCGAACGCTTTCGCTTACCACTCTTTTCCTCTGCCTGGCGAGGAATGTTTTCCGACTGCTCCTGGGCTACCGAGTCGGGATCAAGGCGTGGCTTCTTAGCAAGATGACCACGAAGCTCCTCCTCGTCGTTGTCGTCGTCTGAGCGCTTTCGCTTACCTGAAGTATTTTGCTTTCCATTATCGCGGACAGGCTCCTGTGCGGTAGAAACCGCGACAGGCTCCTGGGGTTTAGAAACAAAAGAACCCATGATTGCGGTTTAAGGTAGTCTTTGTGAGTTGAGTGGTGTTTGTGAATGGTGTAAGTTTGGAAGTTGTTGGTTTGTCTTGAGAGTATGGTTGTTGATGGAATTGGTGAGTAAGTTTGGAGATGGCATCGAGGTATATGTAGTTGGATCTCTAGAGGAGTTGATTGTAAGTGTTCGGTGTGTTAGTTCCTGTGTAATCAAACAACCAAGTATGCAATGACATTGTTCCTGTTCCATGATATGCTGTGTGGAGTAACATACCTGCTGTCCTTGTCGTCTTGAACAACTATACCAGACCTATTGTGGTAAGGTAAGAGTTTCTGCTCTTTGATTAAATCTGTGGTCTTTATTATCTTTACGCTACAACAATGAAACAAAGCATTGTGCTGTGTCCTGCACTCAAAGATAATGCGAACACTTCGACTCTTATAGTATGCTTGAGCCTATACCACAATCCTCCAATAGTAACTCGTGGTTACTTTTGGTGCTATTACAACGTCCAGCAGTCATAGAGAGCCAACAGCCAAGCTCTAGCTTCTATCTACCTAAGCTGGTGGAAAGGACTTACACGAGGGCAATGAATGAGCGGAAGTGGATGGGTCATTGACTCGAGAGAAGTGTGCTAGCGTACATGCTGCTTACAATATAATCCCAAATAAAAGCCTCTGTCCTCAACAAACACATCCGGTGTGGTGTATCGGTTAGCATACCGCGTTTTCATTACTGAAATTCCGCGGCGAGCGGGGTTCGATTCCCCGCACCGGAGCACAATTACCTTTTGCATTTCTTGATTACTTTTTGCTCTATTGTACCTAGACTTTCAAGGCGATCAGCTACGTAAGCTTTTGAGTATTTGTTGTAAGTTGAGTGGTTGGCAGAATAGGTAGCATATAGCAATATCGTCCAACTGACACCGGTCATCGACTCTACTCTAGACATGCCTTTCCTTCACTGGCTTCATGTTGCGCAGAGTTTATTCAGTATTTATAAGTTACTTTTTGCAAATCATTCTTTATGAAACCTTCTAAATAACACTGATGCTCTATCATTGCTCTATCCTCTCTGATTCTGTAGAGCTACCTCTGTCATGATACATCCCAACAAGGTATAAACCCTCCGAGGTCGTATGGGGCTGCCCGAATCCCGGGGTCCCCACCACCCTTCCGTCACCTTCCAGCTTCCCTCCGAAACGTTGAGACTCGACATAACACATACAAAACCAACCCATACCTACCTACGTGAAGTCGAAATCCAGCATACAAACCGAAGCGTCTCTTAATACCGTTTCCTCCTAATATCCTCGTCGCACAGCATGGCGCAATCAACCGCCCACCGCCGCCTCCTCCAAGAGTACCGCGCCCTCACCAACAATCCCCCAGAGGGCATCACCGCAGGCCCCATCACAGAAGACGATCTCCTCCACTGGGAATGTCTTATCCAAGGACCAGAGGGCACACCTTTCGAAGGCGGTGTCTTTCCCGCTGAGCTCAAGTTCCCAAAGGACTATCCTCTTGCCCCGCCATCTATGCGCTTCCTCGCCGACGTGTGGCATCCAAATGGTCCGTCCCTCCCGCTGTTTGTCTCACGGCGCTTACTTACTTGTTGATAGTGTACCCTAGCGGTCTGGTCTGCATTTCGATCCTGCATCCTCCCGGCGACGATCCTAACCACTACGAGCATGCTTCTGAGCGATGGTCACCTATTCAGTCTGTTGAGAAGATCCTCATATCTGTCATGAGCATGCTTGCCGAACCTAACGACGAATCTCCTGCGAATGTCGAGGCCGCTAAGATGTGGCGCGAACGACGCACCGAATACGAGAATAAGGTCCGAGAAGGCGTTAGGAGAATGCTGGGTCTATAAATAATAGGAGTAAAGTGGCAAGGGAGCATCGGCGCACATCATTTTGGCATGGTTATGGCATAGCATGGTGTTCGGCAGCGGTTTAGCCGCCTAAATAAAACTGTTCATATACTCATCCGTCCGAGAAACCGCTTCTATCGTGAACGCTCTACAAACTCCATGTCATGCATAATCGCTCATAGCCCGTTATCCGCCTTAAACTTGTCCCAGCTCTCGTTGAGAGTGCTAAACACCAAACCAGCAATCAACCTCACCTCGGTACTTGCGTCTTGAGGAAGCTGTAGAATGTTAGAATGGATTCTGAAATATTGATAGAAGTGCTTACCTTATCGGGATGGGTCTTCGCAATCGCCTTCATGTAGTTGATCTTGACCTTGTTTGCCATGACCAGCTCATGCAGGCCGACCTTCTTCCACCCACTGTTCTCCCACAACACGGTATCAAGACTGGCAATAAGAGCACGCAGATTGTCTCGCTTTCCGTCGCGCCATGCAGATACCTTAGCATCGACCTTCTCGGATAGAACAAACTTCTCATCATCCTCCTTAGCTGCAGCCTGGTTTGCCTCACGAAGGCGAGTAACAGCTTCAGAGCTCTTCTGAGGTCCGAGACTAGCTGTAGCCGTAGGTCTCGGACGAGGCTTCGCAGCGGCTGGCTTGGGTGTTGGCTTGGGCTTGGGTGCCAATGTGTTTTGACATCGCTGTCGACCCTTGATGGCATTTGATCCACCAACACCGCTCTCAACACACAGCTGCCAAACCGAGCTGGCATCGGCCCACTTCTCCATCTGCTCGAGAGCCTCGGCTTTCCTGCTCAAGGCCTTACCATAGAGGTCTTTCAAGTCTCGGTTCTCATCTGCGCCACTCTCGTTCTTAACAGCTACTGTTTCTCCTTGGCCATTGCCAGGTCCGATAAGCTTTAGTGCTGTATCAGCATCCTCGACAGCCTGCTTTGGCTCTCCGGTCTTCAGAGCAGTCAAGGCGCGGTTACATAGAAGTAGGATAGCGAGAGGATGCGTAGGAGGGACAGCCGACAGCGAAGAAGAGTACGAGGAGTGAGCGGAAGCATAGTCACCTCGCTTGAAGTGAGCTGTGCCTTGAAGTCGGTGTTGTGTTGAAGTTTGCAAGGCAACAGGGCTGATAGAGGGTATCTCGCGGGCTGGTCGTGGCGCAGGTCTTGGAGCAGGTGAAGGTCGCTTGGCTTGTGGTGTAGGTCGAGGGGATGGCTGAACTGATCTTGTGGGTAGAGACTGAGATGGCTGAGATGGCTGAGATGGCTTAAATTCCTGTGAGTTAAAGAGCAGGTCTGGTTCCGGCTCAGCTTGCCTGGAAGTTGGCGCTGGTGAAGAAGCCTGTGAGGATGTCTTGTTTCTTCTATTAGGGCTCCTGTAGGTCGAGAAACTATCATCATCTGCAGCCAACCGGTTAAGTCGCGATTTCGAATCAAAGGCCGATGTCGGAGGTGGTGCCTGTTGTTGCCATCGAGGGGCAGGGCTTGAGCGGCTGCCAGCAGAATGAGCAGGTGATTGGCCCCTTGGTGGTTGGGAGCTTTCCCTCTGCTCGGCAGGTCGACTGTTAGTACGACGAGGTTGAGGGCGGCCGCCATCAAGCATCATGGCTTCATCTGTGGCATCTGCCCGGGCCTTGCCTTGCGCTCGGGACGACTGCTGCTGCTGTTGCGCTTCCCGCATCCACTTAGGTTGGCTTGGGTCGCCACCTTCTTGATTAAAGTCGGCAACGGCCTGCTGCATCTTCTTCTGTCCTGTTTTCCAGAGCGAGTTGGCAGTCTTGAACAAACTGTTACCCACAGCAGCAGCGGTCTTGGCCAAGTCCTGGTCTCCTGCGGCTGGCGACCTGCTGTCACTTCTGGGAGGCCGGCTTCCTGGGGGTCGGCTGCCAGGCCTACTAGAGCTAGCTGATGAGGTTTTGCCTTGCGCTTGTTCCTTAGATTTTCGGTGCGCTTCGTCCAGAAGCCAGTTGACTGCAGCTTGTGCATTGTAACCATCACCACTCTCGACCAGAGCACGTCGGGCATCATCGGCAGAGAATCCATAGTCCACAAGCTGAGCCACCGCTCTATCGAATGGGTCCTTGTTGACTCGAGGTTTTCGCTCAGCAAACTGCTCTCGCGCTGGCGGAGCTGATTCATCAGATGAACTTGAGTCGTCGTCCTCGATAGGCTTTCCAGGTTCAGCTCGGGGTTGGCTTGCTTCCTGCTTACGTCGCACTTCATCGACAGGTCGTCCAAGGTCACCCAAGAAGTCGTCGTCGTCAACCTGCTGAGTAGGCGCCGCAGGAGCAGCAGTAGACTTGAACTCGTTCAAACCGAATGGATCATCATCTTCAACTCCAAATCCGCCTCCATTTGAGCTGGGCCCGCTAGTTTTCCACGCGTTCGGGTCGCTCAGATTGATCGGCGGCGCGGTTGGGGCCGCATTCGCTGGTGTCGATCGGTGCGATTCGGGAGGGGGGTAATGGCTCGCATTGTCGACTTTGGTGTCTTTATTGAAGGCAGCAAAGAGATCGTCATCGTCCGATTTGGGGATATTGGATACCGCCGGCGGTTGCAATGCAGGACTGGCCGATGCACCTCTGCTTCCAAGTGTGTCCCAGTGCTGCCCATTGCCGAATTGAGCCTCCTGTTGCTTCCTTCTCTCCTCCTCCTTCTGACGCTTCTCAGCTTCGAGCTGCGCCTGTCGCTCAGCCAAAGTTAGGTTCTGCTTCGATTTTGCCGGTCCAAAATTCATCAAATTGCTGAAACTGTCCTGCGATGGCTTCACTGGTGCCTGAGCTGCCTTGGGTGCCAAGGATCCAGAGCCCTGGGTAGATAAAGGCGTGTTATGTCCAGAACCTAAAGGAGATGGTGTTGGTCGCATTGACGCAAAAGCCGGGTTCATTACTGGCAGCTTCGGTTGGCCGCCAGCTGGCTTTGAAGACCAATCGAGGCCTGAAAGGTCGTCCATCGTGTGAAGAGAGCTGGTATGTTATTGGAAATAGTCAATCATAGTACGATAAGGTGAGTTATGAGTTGTCTTCTGTGCTGTCGCAACTGGAAGCTGCGACCCCATCCAGGGGCCGCATTCGGGTGTGGGGTTGTGGCTGTGTAACTAGTTTGGGTAGTTCCTGTGGCTCGCCTATCACATGATTGTAGCATATAAAGTTGTTATCACTAAGGTTTGAACAAATGTTTATGCCGTGTTCATTTCAGGGAATTATTGAGAATTTACGATGCGTGTGAGGAATTGAGTGCATCAGTGGCTTGACGACGTAGTATTGGTATTCGATACAAGATCAGGAATGAGACATTTGGTGGAAAGAGGTCGGGACATATCAGCCATGTCTGTCATTAAAGACACTGGCACTATTTGCATTTTAGATCTTATTCCCTGTGTGTGGACTTTACTTGTAGACCTGAATCAACTCTTTTCTTAAGTTATCACTAATGGGGTGGCCCCTTCCAGATAGATCATAGCTCAACGAGGAAAAACAATTGAAGTCGAGTGTACCACATAAACGCAACAAATGGACAATACTCATTCCGGGTGGCCTCTAATGTCATTTCTTAGAGGAGCAAAGTTGTCAGAAGATTATTGTGATTGTCTAGCTAGGGAAGCATTTTGAACAAGCTTCCAGTTCGTGGTCGATGTCTAAACACTTTTTTACACATGGACAACACACACGATATACAAAAGAAGATAACCCTGGCAATCGATACACTTCTTGTTTGTTGATTTCTGCCCTGATATATCACAGACCTGTTCAAATTAAATTGTGGTTTCCATTACTGACAAACATCAGACCACCACTTACACGTGGTGACCATGGCCTTACCCTACACCAATTGATACGAAACCGCGGTCAGAACTGATAACAACCAAGGCAGACAAACATTTTGAGCTTCTGTGCTTGCGTTAGCTTTCAAGCACAGTCATTGTTTTGAGCCATGCCGCCATGTGTTGTCCGTGCTATGAGAACGCATTTTCGTCCTTACTACTCCACCTTAATATCGGACGAGAGAACGTGCCCTTCGCAATGACCGACACACAGATGTATTTATTCTATCACAGTAGAAGAGGTCTGTCACTAAGAAAAAGAGACCAGTCACTTGCCACCAACCCTATCGGCTCTCTGATTGTGTTCCGCAATGTTTCGCGATGAAACAAATCGCGTGACTCTTCAAACATATAAACGCCGCGCCTATAGGGCGCTCATGATCCAACTTTTAAATTGGAGTGTCACGGGTGTTATAGGAGCAACTAACATAGAGGCAAACACTAAGGTCCAGGATGGTTCTAGACTTTTCGGTCTTGTCGCAAATCAGGTTCGGACCGTTGGTTACTGTCGCAAACATGCGGTTTATGGTCGTATTGAAGAAACGTGGCCATTATATTATACAACCTCAACGACAGGTCTCAGTCTTGACTCTAGAAGAAAAGGTAAGAATTCGATACAACGCTGTCAACGTCATCGTAATGTTAGATCGATATTGCTTGCGTCACTTAATTCATGGCAAGGGAGATTAGAGAGAGTTGGATCTGCGCTGGAGCGTGGAGAAGCGCTTGCTGGTATGAACTCTCAGGGTACCAGCGGCAATGATCGAAATCTCCTATTTTCCATGCGAAAATTGAAGAAACGCGACCAAGAAAGCCAAGACTCTGGTTTGAAAGGAGAGAAATTGTGTTTGGTTCTTGAGTGTTTGATATATACATGGGTCTCCTTTTGTCTCTTTGAGTCCTTTTGGCTAACCCCAGACTGAGGTCATAGCCGCCAGTAAGGCACAGGCGCCACTGCCTGTGTGATAGGGGGGCTCAGTGGCAGTGAGGGACCAGCGTATTTTGATTGGCCGAGAGAGGAAGTGAAACCCGTTTCAGGCATCTTGGCCCCATCAACTATTGGTTGCATGGCTGCCCCTGGATTGAACCTCAAATGATTAACCAATTTATGCACCGCAGAATAAACGTCTGGGGATAATCAAGTTGAAACCTTTCCGGAAACACTTGAAGGAAACAGAAAGATGAGGATGAGCAGTCGGTTCCTGAAGATCACGTCAAAGAAAAAGTCAGGAGGTTTCATTCAATACTAAGTTGCGGTACCTCACAAACGCCCCTTGTTTCTCCCTTTGTCTCTGATGGCTGGACCCTTGCTTAAGACAGCCAGCCACCAGACCCGAGAGAAAGAAAGGCAGGTCAAAGAAGATGCGTCATAACCTCTCAGCACGGATACTAAAAAGAGTCGATCTAGACTCTAACAATCCGATCTAACCGTGATAGAGTTCCTAGCCTTCTAGTCAGGTGCTTGGAGTAGAATGCCTAGACAAGGAGATTTGGGGGCCTCTTCAAGTTATGCAAAGCTGGGCTGGTGGAGTTCTGCGCGACTATGAAAGGCGCAGGAATCCAATCAACGCCTCAATGGATGTCAACCAATTTCATAAGTAATAGTGAAGATCTGTAGATGCCAATCTCAATCTGGAGAGCCGGCCATCCGAAAGTGATTGACAGGAGAAATGATGGAAGCCCAGATCTTCTGGCGCCGTTTGCAACTCGTACACGGCTGTTGATTCGGTCGTTTACTTGGTAAGGAGCGTTCCTTTGGTTCCCTAGCCTTGGGGCAGGGCAGCCCATCCATGATGATACTGGAGATCTTTATACGACGAGATACGATGTGCCTGGTACCTGCATCCAACACGTTCCTCATCCCGAAGCCAAGGTATTCGTAACATGCTAGTCTCCCAGATCGTCCAATGGGACCCAGAATATTTCTGGGTTCCTGGCTCGGTATCACCACTTTAACACCCCTGAGGGTTGGAGCTTGACCCTTGGAACCGATGCAATTTTGGCTGCGACATAGCAAAACGTCCCCCCTCAGAGAGTAATTGGTCCGTACCTGACTTTGCTGCCAAGATGAGCTGCCCCAGTAGGCAATAGGACAGTCCGAGAATTGGTCTCTGCTTTTTTGCCTGTCAATGCAAACGAGCAGGCGATCTACTAGAACTAGTGGCTATCATTCCCAATTCTCCATCTTTTCTGCTTCTCCTCTGTCTATCATCATTCCTTTTCGATTTGCCTTTTAACTGATTGATCCATTCTTTTTCGAAGTTCGGGCTGGCTCTGCTTCACATTCATTCTTCTCTGCTCTTTCTTTTTCGACTGCTTTAACTTTGTACTATTTGCTAGTACTTACACTCATTATCGGTACTCGAACTACCAACAACGTTCCTTGCGATTCCGCCCGTTCGACATTCTTTCTATTATCTAAATCCATTGTTCTGTTTTCTGTAAAGGCTTTTGAACAAAAACTCGATATCTTGAATCTCGCTACCGACCGTTGATCGTCAAATCGTTACCAACGGTTTCCGGAACTCTATCTATCAACGGAGGCTTGCCAACCGCGTTATATCGAAAACGGCTTTTCAATTAAATCAACGACCTCATCTCTCGTCACTACCGAGACCTAAATCTGGTTCAGTTAAATTAAATTTCTGTCAGGAAAACTCCCGAACCGTTCTCCCACTTTACCGCTGAGACACGTCGACCGACCGTACGGTTTGTTGGCTTTTCGGTAACCGGAAGCGGCACCATTGGACAGAGCATTCTTTCTCACTCAAAAAGTCCCTTCTTTTTCTTAAAAGGACCCCGTGGCTTAATCCGGAAGCGTGGCAGTGAGTGACCTCGACGTCGGAAGATCTAAACCACGCGTTGGAATCCTGAAGTCTCAGATTCTTAGCGGGGCTGGCCAGAGTGTGCGACTGACAAAGAGCAATAAAGGTATCCCCAGCCATTGCAGCTTTTGGTTTCAATATTTCCCCTCTTGATCCCTTCGTTTCTTTTTTCGGATCAATATTCGATCGAAAAGAGGAGTTTCGAGGGTTACAGAGATTCTCGTTGACTTCATCGAAAGTCCACTACGAAGACGGTAAGTACATGTTCTGTTCACTTATATCTCACTTCACCTTATCTGGAACTACTCCATCAGCACCTGAACTTGAGACTTGGGTATCAGAAACGAACAAGCATGATTGTTTGAATTAATATCTTCTCAAATGATTAATTTCTAAGAATATCATCGTCCAATTTCATGCGTTGGCAGCCGTGATGAGCAGCAGGTATCCGTTGCCAGCTCCACTTCCTTCCTTCCTGTATAAGCCCTTCCTTCCGTCTGGTGCCTCAACCACATGCACTTGCCTTGTGTTTGTGAATCACCATCATTCGTACCTTCCCTTGGACACTTTCCCTCGAGACGTCAATTTCTCCTCACTCTGACTACACTCTTCCAACATCCCCATGGTCATTGGATTCTAACATCGTACAGATCGCCTTACCGCATCGTCCACTCATTCAAACTAAAGCCTTCTCGAGGCCTTTAAGCCTATAGGCTAAATCATCATGATGCTCAAATCTCTCATCACAGTTTCTGCGGGCCTTGTCGGCAGCGCTCATGCCTTCTGGCGCATGGAGTGTCCTGGCCGTGTAGGTCTCGCCCGTATCGATCCCATCATCGATCCTGGTACAATTTCAAAGCATGTTCACTCAATCCACGGATCTTCTGGTACGTTTTAACCCGGAGAGAGATAGCTACTATATCTATGTCGCAACGAAACAATTCATTGTAAGAGTGATACTAACAACTGCACAGGATTCGCTGAAACTGTTACTACTGAACAGCTTCTCGATGCTGATTGTACTTCATGCCGAGTGACACAGGACAAGTCCGCTTATTGGCATCCCTCATTGTATTTCGAGGATTCCAAGACCGGAAAATTCGAACTCGTTGATCAAGTTGGTGGCATGCTTGCGTTAGTACTCCCAGCCGAAATATTCCTCGTTGCTTAGAATTGAAGCTTACAAAGTCTAGTTACTACCTCCTTTTCGGAGACAACATCACCGCTTTCCCTCCTGACTTCAGAATGTTGTCTGGCACAAACGAGCGACGAACCTACTCCTTCGGCGATCCCAGCAAGCCTGACCCTGAGAAGTCTACGTGGCAAGCTCTGGGCCAAACTTCGCAAAGCGATCTGGAAGAGCGTGCGCTTGGCTTCAACTGTCTCAACTACGACAAGACCCCCGAAGGTACCCTTTACCGCCACTACATGCCCGACAAGGCCTATCTCGATGCGAACTGTAAGGATGGTATTCGCTTGGAGATCATGTTCCCATCTTGCTGGAAGGGCGGTGATGCAGTCGACAGTGACAACCACAAGGACCACGTCGCCTTCCCCGATCTTGTCATGACCGGTACCTGCCCCAAGGATTACCCTGTTCGACTGCCCAGTCTTATGTATGAGGTGATCTGGAACACTGCTGCTTTCGCCGATCGAAGCGGTCGATTTGTCTTTGCCAACGGCGACACTACTGGTATGTCAAAGCCTATATCTTAGACTGATGTAATACTGACACCATATACAGGTTACGGCTACCACGCTGATTTCATCATGGGCTGGGAGGAAGAGTTCCTTCAGGATGCCATCAAGACTTGCACCAGCGAAACTGGAAGAATTGAAGACTGCCCTCTCTTTGACGTTGTTAGTGAAGAGAAGGCCAAGACTTGCGAGATGAAGATGCCCAAGGCTTTGGAAAACGAAGACTGCAAGGGTCCCTTGAAGGCGCTCCCTGGTAGCAACGGAGACTCTGACGAGGTCGAGAAGCCTGACCCCACTGGTGTCAAGCCCGCACCTACCCTGACCTACGCTCCTGGTGAACGGCCAACAAACTCTGCCTCCCCTCTGCCTGGTCAAATCTTCAAGGTGTCGTCGGCTTACGGAGCCCCGGCTGCCGGACCAAGCTCTGTCAACACAGAGAAGCCATCTCCTATCTATTCCAAGATCTCCGAGCCCTCTGCGCCCGCTCTTCTCCCTACTATCGAGGCTGTCGCAGATGTTGGCGCGGTCGCAATCGAGCAAACTACATCTGTCGAGGCCGAAGCCCCTACAACCACCCCTGCGCCCCAGTTCGAGCCAGTTGAGGAGACCAAGAGCTTCTATAGCACCCAGTACATCACCAACGGTAACCTTGTTAGCAAGATCCTCTGGGAAGAGGAAGTGGTTTATGTGACCGATCTCAAAGAGGAGGTAGTCGTGGTTACTGTTACATCAACCGCCATTGCTACACCTTCTGTAGGACCAGCACCGGCGGCAGCTCCTCCCGCTCCCCCAGCAGCGGAAGCTCCTCCTGCGGCTGCCCCGGCAAGGCGCAGACGTCGCGGTGCTCACCTCCATGGCCATGGACACCGTCATTTCTAATCATCTGGAAAGAAGATTAAGAAAAAGTAAAAGATAACTTACAAAAAAAAAAAACTATTTTCTTCTTGTTGTCTGGCTGGTTCCAGGTGTTCCTATGTTATGCATGGTTGGAAGAGGAGCATTTGGGTTCAATGGTTTTTACTTCGTAGGAGAGCGATGGCTACCCAAGACTTTGGGAACATGTGAGCTTAAGGAGAGACTACCTGATACAAATAAAGGAATGATGAATGATCACCAAATGACCTGCCTCATATTAGACAAGAAGTCTCCCTAGTGATTGCGTATTTCCCATAGTCTCACTTATAGATGTGGTGATCCGTATGCCCCTCGGTTTGAAACTAATCTTGAAGTAGGCGATTTCCGTGTCTATCTATGTTCGAAAAAGTCGATTAGATGGAGAATTATTAAGTCAATATAAGTTTCTCGTATTTTCCGACGTCAGAACGCTGAAGCTGATGTATTAAAACCGTGAAGCTGGTCTTGTGGTTTGCTGAGGCTGGAATGGGTCACACCTAGCAACACATTCCTCATGATATTGAACTGAGACTCTTGAAATAACCTCAGCACAGTTTTAGAGAATGAACTCGTTAATTAAGATGAAAGTGGGCGTATTCCGAATGAAGGGTTTCTCCTTCATTTGGCGTTCGCCATATCTCACGTTGTCTGTCCTCTTCAAGCCTCGTGAGTTGAACTGAATCTTTTTTATTCTTGAAACTTACAGAACACTGCTGATAGCTGAAGATATTTTGATATTCAGCTACGGCAGTGTAAACAATCATGAGCGTTGCAACTCTTCTACGCAGAGAAGTGCGTGGTGCTGGTGGACTTGGTCTTGGATGGATCCTCGCCTTTTCTATCGGTGGTGCTATTCTCCTTTTTGCTGCCATTGGATTTCTTCTTGTTTGGCGTGTCAAGACGAGAGATAAATCTGATGCGACTACGATATATCAAGTGTCGAATAATATTGAGGATCATCGACGTTCGATCTTCAGCAAGCGACTCGTTAAACGGAAATACAACAGTTCGAGATCTCTGAGTCGACTTTCCCTCTCACTGCCTCCAGTACTACCACCTCTTCCGACATATAACAGCTTCACTTTCTTTGGCGGAAACAACAAACGAGGCCGATCGAGTAGTTGGATTGAGGAAGATAAATTTCATGGACCGAGAGTAAGTAGGAGTCGTCGGGATAGTCTCTTCAGTAGAGATGGTTGGCTAGGAAGAGCACCGACGATCCCAACTCTCATGACGGACGAAGACTTGGAGAAAGCCCAGGAAGCCCAGGAGATGGAACAAGGTCTCCATGTGCAGAAGCGACACAGCATTGAGACTTTAGAACGAAGCAAGACTGCACCGGATATGCCCCTCCGCCAGGAACATATACAAGTCAGCCCTGTGCGAGTTCCGTCAAGAGCTCGTGTAAGAGCTTCAGTGACAGATACCGATCTTCGAGATATTCTTCGAAGTACAGAACAAAGACTTCGAGAAGGAACAAGTCGATCACCTAGCAAGAACTCTCGCGGCTCACCAACAAAACGTTCCCCTACGAAGATTTCATCGCTGAGAAGCACACCGCGCAAGAACTCGCCTACAAAGACTCCTCATAGCCACAGAACCACTTCATCTCTTGACTCGACCAACACAACTGGAACAGTACGCATCATGAGAGTACCGCCGAGTCCGAGTAAAAGAGCCACTATTCACACAATACCGATGGATGCGCAGAGTCGACAAGTTTCTGTTGGTTCTATTGGTAGTGCTGCGAATAGCTTGTTAGCTGAGGCAGCGCAAGAACTTATTCTACCAGGAGGACTGTCGAGTCCGAGCCGCCTGAGGGGAAGACAGTGGGAGCCTCAGGAGAACATACTTCCTCCGAAGCCAGAGCCTCCAAAGGAAACTGTCAAGGAGGATAGTCCTGATCGTCGAGCGTCGCAAGAAAGTGAAGCGTCAAGTTCACTGTCGACATTGTACAGCGCGAACGAATCTACTGAAGAGAAGGATCAACCTGACCCGTTCATCGAGCGAAGAACTTCCGGAGGGCTCGGCTCAGATAGTAGAGGATCACTATTCGGAGCGCGGGCGAACCATAGAAGGGGCAGGAATCTGAGCATATCGATCCCAGGCGGACAATCGATCTTCAACACTCATGGAACTGGACACGGGCAAGGCCAATTCAGACCCTCGCTTGTGAGCACACAAGCTGTCGGCGGACCTCCAATTTCCTCATACCTGGCACCACCACCAGATCGATTCCAACGCAACGACAGTCTTCACGCTCGTGACCAAGATGGCATTGCCCTGGCCTTCCCTATTAGCAACTCATACACCAGTATCCTGACACCTTCTGTGACCACCGAAGGCGACAGCACTTTATCACTAGGGAACACAATCAACGAGAGCCCTAAGCCTGAAGTTCCTGAGCGTGTGAGACCGGCGTTGCAGGAGAACAGACATAGCGTGGCGACAGTGCCGAGCCTGAACTCGTCACCTTTTGATGAGCAGGACATGCTATCGCTGTTGATGGGTACAAATCCGAAAAGAGCACTACCTGAGCCGCCGAAGCATATCGCCCAAGTCGATCACATCGTCATGCCCAAGCCAGTTTCTCCAATGCCCAGACGAGAGTTCTCACAGCATCTGCGACAGATGTCTTCGACAGCGAATACTATATACCGCGATGAAGTACCCGTGGACGATCCCGGTGCCATGTCAACAGGATCACCGCTGCGTCGTGCAAACTCACGATCTAAGAAGGACATGCCCACTCTTCCTCCTCCGCCAGCTGTACCAAGTATGGGATCGCTCGGTAACTCCATCATGGAACTCAGAAGGATGAACAGCATGCTTAGTTCGTACAGCGCCAACTCTTTGGGATCATCCACCGCCGACCCTGACTCGCCAACACTGCCCATGTTGAACTTGACAAGCAGCTTCTCGCGAAGGAGTATGAATCCTTCCACTCCTAGGGGAAGCACTTCAGGCCGTCAGAACTATCTAAACCTTGGAAGCCCCAACAAGAACGCCTCTGGCTCAGTCGTGCCACCCATGCCAAATCGCCCCCTTCCAACCAGCCGCAGCGGTCGTTCTAACTTGAATGTGGAGATCCATGAAGATGATATTGACGAGGGCAAGGAGAACCATGAACCAACGCCTTTGCGAGAGACGCGCAAGAACGCGAATATGGGAAGAGATACCCGGGATTTGAGCCGAACATCAAGCGCCAAATCTAAGCTTGGAACTGTGAGCGAACTTGTGGCTGAGAGTAAGCGCAAGAGCGTTGAGTCAGTGGGATTGTATGACAAAGATGGCTTTCTTAACAGCTCGCCTGATGCATCAGGAAAGGGGCGATTGCGCATGTAGACGGTGAATTTTTGTTTCTTTGGTTTTCTTTGTCAGGTCATGTAACATCAGCAAGCTTAATGTATGTACTTACTTATCTTCAAAACTTGGTATTAGGGAAGGGCTGGAAAGGATTCTTAGGTAGCTTAGTTAGAAACTCGTTGGATATATACCCTTCGGACGTAATCTTAATAGAAGAGATCGTAGTCATCATGGCGATTGTTTCTCCAGTTGATCTACTCATTTGATTCGGGGTAACTCGTAATGCATTTACTCTTGTCCTTTATACCTAAACGCCCTGCCATGTACTCTTGAGAGATATGTCTTCTATTACTCCACGCGCGCTCGCTTGTTCTCGGGATCATCAGCTGCTTGGTTCTCAGCTGAACCATTTCCCTCAGCTTCATCGCGATCTCTAACTCTTCCTGCACCCTCGCCCAACTCCTCTTCTTCCTCAGCACCCTGACCACCGATGAAGTTTCCATCCTCATCAAAGAATTCATGCACGTTATCAGCCGTAATCCAACCACCGCTACCGGGCATGGGAGGTGGTAGTCCACCATCGCTAGCACCATGCAGAACACCCGAGAAACCCTCAATAGCCTGGTGCTCCTCACTACCCTCGAAAACAATACGGTCGTACTCATCCTCGTCGTCCTCGCCGTCGTTAGGATCAGGGTGAAGATCGGAGCAAGTAGCCATGGCTTCGTACAGTTGCTTAGCAGCGCTGGGCTCAGAGTCGGATTTGGGAGGGATGATGGTGAGGTCTACGGTGTTGAAGTCGTCGTCCTCAGCGCCGCCGTCGGAGAACTCAAGTTGCATCCATACAGCCTGAGTGCGCTGAGCATCTGTTTCGGGACCAATTTGCTTGATGGCGTGAATGGATATCGAGGGGTAAGGAATCGAGACACCAGCTCCAACTTTGCTGCTGAATACAGTCAAGGCCCTAACGATGTTAGCTATGAAGTCATACTGAGAATGATGAACTTACTCAGAGTTGACAAAAACATCTATAGTCTGTTCCACAAGCTCCTCGGCATCGCCATTAACGCTTTCACCTTCGGGGCCACTGGGCTTCTCACTCGAATCCGCAGGGAATAGAGCTAGGGTACCGCATTGCGACTTGGGAATCCATGCCTTTGCGCCTTCGAGATGGTAGTGAAGAACAGGCGTTCCACCGATGAAAGTCTCTGGTGTTGTAGTTTGATATTCCGCAAGAGGCGTGTAATCGCCGGTTTGAGGCGGTGTGCGAATTGTCGTAGGAAGCATTGTGAAGAATTATCGTGTAAGAGCTTGAGGTTTGTTTGGAGGGGTTCACCAGGCAGCGGAAGAAAATGCCCACTATGAAGGTGAAGGTGGGAGAGCTTTATCGGATGGGCTTATCGATAAGGATCTTATCGTCGTAAGGGGACAGAATAATTGAGACTATCACCAGCAATGTTCCACCATGGATCGCCGGCCACATTTCTTTCTATATTATAGGCCTGTGATTGGCTATTTCTCATTGTAGGTTCATGTGTAGGTCGCGCGTCGCACGTCGAGTTGGGACTTCCACTTACAACCATTTCATCGATACCGACTTTTTCACTCATCCAACCACAGAAACTCTCACTGATTTTCATTCAGAACGTACACTTCTAATTGAGATTCTTCGACCGTGAGAAAATAACGAGAATACCCTCAGAAATAGACACACTGCAATCATGCACGATAACAAGCGTATGCCTCATCAATGCCACTCATACTGAATCTGGCTAACACAGCAACCAGGAACTCACCCTCTATTGGAACAAGTTCCCCTCACAGTATCACCATTTGTATCTCTCCCAACAGCAACAACACTATCATACAACTACAAGACAATGCCTTCCAACATCCCCCCTTCACAACTCGGCATTGAAGCCGCTTCAGACAACCCCGCAGGCCAAGTCAAGCCCAAATACGTGGTATCAGGCTCAGGCCACGCGGCGCATCCAGACGACATCATCGCTTCGTGTCGCGCACTATCAGCTTACGTGACCAAGATGCAGGAAGATGCGGAGCGTGAACTGAAGGAGTTTGATGAGAGGATCAGGGAGCGCGAACTCGCTGAGAAGAGGAGGGTTGCGCCGGGTTGGCTTGATAGTGAGATGCATATTCTTGAGCCTGAGAGGAGTACGCCGGTGCAGCAGCAAGGTACTGGGAATGTGCCTGAGACTCCGAGCGGTCAGAATGCTCAGAGTGGAAATGCGACTGAGGATCAAGGTGCGGAGTTGGATAGAGCATTTGGCGGGATGGAATTGAAATAAGCCATCGGTGTGGAGTTTACGAGTCATGATCAACAAGCACGAGGCCATTGGCAGTCACTCAACGGCCGAATGCATTTTCACGAACCCTTTCTTTTTCCATTTCTATAACGATACCTGAGCACTTTATCTATAGGTATTATTTGGATTTCTAGCAACAGGCAAAGTTGCAATAGACTGATAGAAGATCGCCGTCGCTGTTTTTTCAGTGACTCGGGAACTTCTTTAATGTACCTTCAACTATTTACACTTTGTTATAAAAGTACAAGAGGAATACTTGTCTAGTTTCCTTTGGTAGTCGCAGCCAGGATCTTATTGGCAGCATGCGCAGCAGCAACCATAATGGAAGCTTGTGTGTTTCCTGTCGGAACCTCAGGATGCATGCTTCCATCAACAACAAACAGATTCTTCGTTCCCCAGACTCGAGTATCAGGGCCAACAACGCTCTTACCATCGTTCTTTGCTCCCATATTAGCTGAACCAAGGTGGTGGTTACCGCTGTAGGAGACTTCCATGATGGACTCTGCAGTGGCGTTGCTCGGCACGGCCAGATTGCTATCAGGCTTGCGTGCGTAGGTCAGGAGCTCATTGATAAAGGTCTTGAGAGCATCTTTATCACCTTCGGTGTTGAGGAAGGGCTTCTGAGTGATGTTGGTCTTGCCATCAGGAGTAATCACAAGAGTACCGTGAGATGTAAGACCATGGGTGAGATAGACCTTGGCTGAAATGGTGTTGTACTCGGGAGCGTTGACTGTGCCTTGGACGTAACGAGTAACACCATCACTGCCCTCAACACTCTTCCAGAAGTTAAGGCGCTGTCCGGATTGAGAAAGGAGACCACTTCCTTCAGCGAACAGTTCAACGGTCTTGTCATCGGGATCAGTGAATGCGGCGCCAGACAGAGCTGGGAGCTTGTCCTTGGTCTGGAAATCCATGACAACGATGGGATGATCTCTTAAACGCTGACCAACAGGAAGATCAATCCATTGAGAAGCAGGAGGGAGTTCGATCTTGGTAGAGCCAGATTCAACAATGCGAATTTGGTCCTTGGGTCCAATGGCTGAGTTGAACAGAATGCGTGGTGTAGAGTGCGTGCCAGAGGAGAGGATGACGGAACCACCCTTGCTCAGCTTGATGATCTCACGAGAACCGTCGTCATGTGCGACTTCGACGCCAGTGACGATAGGCCCCTTGCGAACGACACGAAGGACCTTGGCATGAAGCTGGAGGTTGAAGTTGTCGAGAGCCTGTGCATCAGGGAGGATATCTCGAACGGGACCACCACGGAGGCCATTGCTGATCTAAGTAATGTTAGCTCTGTACAAGTGCAAGTGCGGATGAAACTTACCAGCCAAGGAGGATGAGTAAAGACCTTGTCCTTCGCCTCAACATCGTCGAGAGCATTAACTTCATTCCAGCCATTGCTCTCAAGGAACTTTGACATGACCTCAAAAGCACCGTCATCATAACGCTTCCCATCAGCAGAAGGCAGAATACTTCCAGGCATACGTTCGAAAACGCTCTTGGCAGCCTCAGAAACACCATCCTCCCACTGCCATCCCTTAGGCCAAGACTCAAAGTCAGCGGCTCGGGGCTTGACAAACATGAGAGCGTTGAGCATAGTAGACCCTCCAAGCAAACAACCTGCTGAGGCTGCAATGTCGGTACACCACTGAATAGTCGGCGAAGTATCAGTGTAGTAAGCCATACCGGGGACATCGTATGCCGTAACACTCTTGTTCCACTTCATCAAGTCATCTCGGTTACCGGTTGAGTAGAACGAAGGACCGCCTCTTTCAACAAGAAGAACCTTGTGGCCAGCAACAGCGAGTTTCTCAGCAACGACTAGACCTGAAGCTCCAGCACCGGCTACGATGTAATCGTATGTGCTGTTTCGAGCTGAAGCAAAGCCCAGAAAAGCTGAACCGACAACTGTAGTGAGCTTCATTTTAGTAAAGATAGAGATGAATATGAAGCATCGAATTGGGGACTTACCGGAGCCTTTTTATTCTTATACTGACGGAGGACGGTGTAAGAGATTAGATGAGATTGATAAAAATCTCCACATGTAGTGGATGGGCTGTGGGTAAAGGTTTAAGCTTGTTCTGGGTGTTGAAAGATGGTGATCGACAAGCATTGAGGTCCAAGTCCACATAGTACTTGAAAACAAATGCCGCATGAATAGCCTAGAAGATGTATTTTGTCTCTTGTTCTTGAATTGCCTGATCAGCGAAGATGAGGCATGAACTTGGTAGTGATGAGATACACCAAGCACGTCTAACCATCACAACTTCACTCGAGGTTATTATCTCTCTTTAATCCTCAGCCTAGCACAAACACCTATGGTAGAGTCTATTAGAGATGAAATTACGTACATAAAATTCTACGTCATGCTGGCCCTTGCAGAGGTAGTATCTGCCAGTTGATTATAGGACCCTGACCCTGCGATACTTCACTAGCGCCATCAGATAAGATCTTGGCTGATAAAAATCTCCATTGAAGCCGGTCATTATACAGAAAGCAGAATTTTACTCCGATTTAATGCCAAGGTGGAATTCCGTCAAGGCCGCTTAGTAAAGTTCAATGCTACGGATATATAGTGTAACGAGTAGCAAATGGAATGATATCCTCGAGTCTCCATATTCTTAGGACATTTTTACCTTACTCAACTAAGGTAAGTTATCCAATGGATTGATTGCCTGTTGCAGTATCGATATAGTAAAGAGGGATGGGCAGAAGCTACAGTTGTATCCTAGTTCATGCCAAACGGTGGCTTCGCACTTTTGACAATCGAGTCCATGTTTGCAGACGTCACGGTAGCATCCATAAGTTGACAACTCAGGGTGGGAGCAACAGTAGGTACCATTTACCAAAGTAGTTATATGGCGCGCATTGCACGACAGCCAGGCTGAATTCATGATCCACGGCTACAAGCACAGCATACTCACTCCCTCAGCAGCGGGTGCCTTTCACAGCATCAGTAACACAAAGCTGTGAAACCCACAACATCTTGAGCCTCAACCACATGTCACAACAGCCCTGTTCAAGATCAACTTAAAGGAGATCAATATGTTATTATGCAATACCACAATAGACGCTATCAAATCCTTCGAAAACATGAAATACAAAAAAAGAAAACCATGCCAGCATAGTCGGTCATTCTATCCATTGCTTTTCCGTAATCCGTTCATATGTCAGTCATTAAGAGTAAAGTTATGAATATCATCAAAACAATTTTGCCCCGCGCGGCGGGCTGGTATCCGCTGTTTTCCCATGAAATCCAAATCATAAGAGTGAGTGAAAAGTGAGATCACCGGGTGAGATTTTAATCAGTACACACTGCCACGAATGCTGCGATCTTCCTTTTCGGCGCGGTCCAAGTCGTCAAGACGATCAGCGTCGCCGTCACAAGAAGCATCAGTAGAGGTATCGCCAAGGCGGCTAGTTCGAGGGTAATCTTCCGTGCAGTCCTTATCGCTCGTATAGGTTAAATGCTCGGGACCGGCTTTGAGGAGAGGCTTCTGATGGTCGCATGTGGGCTTGTCGTTTTGATCGTCCGTCTTCTTGTTTTGGTGAGCATTTAGAGAGGCGATTCGGTGTAAGCTGATGTTCTCGTCCTCTGACGAGTCGTTGTCGGTTTCGGCAGCGGAGGTGTGGCCCGAGTAGCTACCGCCCCCATCGCGGCCAATGTGCAGGTAGGGAGACTGGATGTATTCGCTGGAAGAGATGACTGAAGGAGTGTCGTTGATGTCAGAAACAGATTTTCCTTCATGGTTTGAGGAGATGTCGATTTCAACCGGACCATCATCATCATCATCATCGGGGATAACAGGGGTGTCACTCTCACCCTTGCTTTCGACGCGGTCGCTTCGAGTCTTTTGCTTCCGACTGACGATCGTTGTGATGATCTCCTCAGCACACGAGGATTCGCCATAAGGTTCTGGGCCACCATTCTCATGATCCTTCTTGCGCATAACCTCTAAATCCTCACGCTTAGCATAGCCACGGCCATGGTCACAACCATTAGGACATCCACCCCATCGACGTGTCACCACAAAAGTCTTAGTACGTGGCAGCTTTGAGCAATCCTTATCATCATCCTTGTCTTTCTTGTCCTTTCGCTCTCGTCGTAGGTCGGACCAGGTTCGTAATTTGTTCTCGAGAAGGTACTTCTGGTTTTCCTGTTTGCGCATGATGAGAAACTCGCAGTGGTTGATGTTACGGAGGTCTTCAAAATATTCAACAGTAAAATGATACCATTTCATGAGGAAGACACGAGACATGAGACCGTGAGTGACTGGTTACTGTTAGCGAGATTGGGAAGCTAAGCAATATACAAAAACGTACCTAGAACACAAACACTGGGGAAATCATCTTCACCGAATTGACGCCACAAACTTTCATTGAAGCCGCTAACACGGTCGTAAGCATCGGCAGCACTCTCGCCATTGGGAATACGGTAGAAGAAGTGACCGTAGTCAGCTCTCTCCTGCCACATGCGTTCCATCTCGGCACTGCATGGCTGGAAGTTGCCAAAGTCCTGCTCACGTAGTCGGGGCTCTTCGTACACCTTGATGTTATTTCGGCGGAAGGGCGACGGAGAGGTGTCGTCAGAGGTTAGGGTCTCCAGGATTCCTTCTGTGGTCTCTCGTGTTCGACGGTATGGCGAGGTGAAGAACTGGAGGGTATCATCAGGTCGGAGAAGGCTTCGGAGTCGGCGTCCGGCATCGTGAGCTTGGTTCCAACCTTCTGGTGTAAGTTTGACTCTGTGGTCGGGAACGGTCTGGTGGATTTCGCGGTTCTCTGGATGGTGGTAAGTATGATTGTTTGGGGGAGAGAGGAGAAGGGAATTGGGGCTGGTAGTAACGTACTGTTTCCTTCGGACTGGCCGTGGCGAACCAAGATGATCAATCGTGGTTTGGTCATGATGTTTCAGATGTGATGTCAAAAGGTATTTGTAGGTCGCTAGTTGTGTTGGATGTCCAAGTTGAGGTCTTAGACGGTCATAAATATTCGGGAGAGTCGTGAAAGAAGTTGATTGTTAAGGATGTCGAGTGCAGGTTTCAAAGTTGTGTCGGTTTAACGGGTGAAGGTCCGAGATAGGACGGGATAGAATATAGCGGAGTAGATTTAGGTACCCAAGGTCAGGTAGGCTTACAATTGGTAAGCTATTTGGTAGAGACAGGTAAGAGTCACCAATTATGTATGAGGGGAAGAGAACAGGATGGAATAATGAGTAGGAAGGCAAAAGTTTGTCATAAAAAAAGAGGGAGCATACAACGTCTTTTTTACTTTGACTGACATCAATTCTAGATGCAGGTTCTATGAGTGAGGCTTGCTTTGGGTATGGTAATCATTGCCCCTCGTTGGCTCACGAGACAAGTCTAGGTCTAGGACGGTTACTGTTCTGGGGGTGAGGGCAAGTGCAACCATCAGCCATGTTTCCGAATTAAAACGCCTTGACCAACACCCAAAAATGCCGGGATATCGATATCCCCACCCATCCACCACCACCTCAGCCTACCTCTATGTACCTTTTATTGGACACCCGCACAAAGCGACACCAAACCAACAGTCGAGATACTTGTCGTCGCTCAGGGTTCTCTACCTCTCAAGCAGGTACCCCTCCTTCTTGGGGGCCGGAGCCGCCCCGCCATCTGTCGAGCAAAGTAGAAAAACAGCTTCTCAGTCGTCAATAGGGAACCATCCAAGCACACGTTGATTGTCCAATAGCAATTGACCTTTTTACTACTCAGAAAGAGTCAAAGAAAACAGCCCATCAAGATTCTTGGAAGATGAGCTAGTCTCTGTCTGAATCCCTGTACCAAGGGGTAACTAGACCATGGCACGATCTGGTCCCGCAAACGGTTTGCTAAATCATGATTAGGGCTCCTTCAAACGATCTAGCTATTCGTCGACAGCTGAGAGACAAAGACCATCTGGCGGTCCAAGTCCGAAGACTGATACGATTCGGTGTTTGCAAACGGCGGAGAATATCCGTTGGTTTGGTCAGTCCCTGGTCCCTTATCTAGGAATCATATGATTTCTACATCGCTGTTCCCGTCCCCTGCTTGGACCTAAACCTGGACTCATCATCCCCTTGTCTTACTGTCACCCAGATGTTGAGAATCTGGCAATCTGAGAGGGGCATGTCTGTTGGTTCGACCAATCCTGGAGATCTGCAGATCCAGATGCAGTAATTCCCGCCGTTTCGAGCAGACCATATCAGGACATGTCAATTCATCCAATTCGCATCCTCATGCATCCATTTTAACCTGTTCTTGTTTTTCGTCCTTTTTATTATCGGGCCTCCCGTCTTGATGCTCACGATATATCTCGTGGTGTTTTTTATTTATAATCTACGGTTAATTACCCTTGTTTATTGTCATTGATCTATAGATTGTTCCCGATTCAATCTGATCACTTGACAATGACACAGACAGTGTATCTCTACGGCGAGGTGACATGATCTACAACGGGAAGCGCCAACAGCCGCCGATTGCGACTCACACGCTTTGGCTAAATTCATAAACGACTGAGACTCTTTTTCAGCTTCGTCTAGCATTTTCCATTTCTCATTATACTTGCAGTGATGATCTATGTTACTCAACAGCCAACAGATGATTCAATTGCCTGTTTGACTCTGAAATGGATCACATGTTCATCAGGCATATTCACTATTGCGTCTGGGTGACGCGGCTTCTAGTCACAGTGCTTTTGTTGATGTGCATGACTGAAAGCTTTATGGAATTTGACTGCCGCGCGCTTAGCCAATGATGCTACACCCCAGTACCTGAGAGAGACACCTTTGGGGGGGACAAAAGGCTCCCTACAGCAATGATATGCATGTGCTTAACAAAAGGTCCATGAATTGTCTTCAGTATCTAATTCCCAAGTTTAGTTTGTTCTCATCTAATTGCCAGTAGTAATTTGCTATGATGAAGTTACTGCTATGTATAACGGTATTGCATATCGTATTCCATAGTCGTTCTAGTTGCAAAAATAAACTACTTTTTTCTTACGGGTCTTTAGACTCCTCTTAGCCTAATTCTTGGCAACCCTGCACTCTGCACGCCACTCTCATCAGATCAATCTCGTACCTTGAACAACCATCCACCATCTTTTTATCCTTCCCTACCAAAACTAAAACTGCCGGATATCAACTTCCTTCACGTGTCAAACCAACCACGCATCACATCCATCTGACCGCCCCAACAAATCTCAACTCTTCTCATCCGACGATCCTTGGCCCTGTTCAGTTCATCCCGCGCGCCGCGCCCGTCGACGTCTCATTCTCACGCGTCCCATCAGCCCATTTTCTCAGAACCAACAAATCTCGTCATTCACAAGGACACGCAAAAAAATGTCTGCTCCCGGACCCGAATCCGTGCCAACTTCGGCCGACCCCCGCTCCCACCGTCCAACAAAGAGGCGCGCTCTCACGCCCCTCTCAGCGCAAGCCGCCTCAGTAGACGCTCTCTTCGCAAAGCCCGACCAGAACATCCGCATCCCCGACGCCTCCTCCGGCAACTCTTCCGCCGCCCTGCGCTCCGCACCTCCGGAAATCGTCACCAACGTCCAGGGCTCCAGCGCCGGTGCCGGCTCGGGCGAGTTCCACGTCTACAAGGCCAGTCGTCGGCGCGAGTACGAGCGTCTGCGCAGCATGGACGAGGATCTGCGTCGCGAGAAGGACATCGAGGAGTTTAACAAGGATAAGAGTGAGCGCGATCGCAAGGATGAGGAGCGCACGCGCAAGAACCGTGAGAAGAGGGAGAAGATGAAGGCTCGCAAGTCGAAGAAGGGAAAAGGCCCTGCTAGTGCGACTGACAAGAAGCCTAACACAGCACTGTCCAAAGGAGACTCCCCATCCGCGGATGCTAAGACTGACTCTGCTGATGTTAATTCTAAGACCCAAGCTGGCAAGGATTCGGAATCTACACCATCTGCGCAACCCGCGGGCCTTGTCATTCACGACGAAGACGATTAATTCAAAAGGTCACTAGTACCAGTCAAGTAATTAAAAGGAGGATGTATATAAGCACAGAGTCATAGCAGAGAGAGATGCTATGAGAATTGAGGCCCAGATCACCAGAGGAGGAACGCTCTGTAAGAGCCTCGCATGTAGAAACGGCAACATTATTAGCCAGGTAATTTATATGATACCCATTTCTTTCATCTTGAATCACCCAGGCTTTATCATACTCAGCCCTGGCGTTCGTCTTTGTTGTCTTTCTCTTGTTTGTCTATTTTGCTCTTTTGGCTAGCACAGAGGGGTATGACCAGTCCTTCCAAACAGACATTCATATAAAACAGTCCGGATCGCACGCCTGCCTCCGGTCTTTATTCCCACTCTCACTTCCGTGTTATATCACATCGACATCATCCACCATGTACATCATATCTTTGTTTACTCTTCACCACCGCCGCCACCACCAATCTGCGCCGCCTTCTTGGCACTGCAGATATCGTCAACTCGGAGCAGCAGACAAGCAGCCTAGTGAAATTGTTAGTGCTTTGTTCATTTAAAACAGAATGACATCATCGGAAACTTACCTCAATGGCGGTCTTGATGCTCTGGAGCTTGATAGCCTGAGGCTCCCAAACTCCGTACTCCTTCATATCAGCAACGGCACCAGTGTCACCGTTGACACCGTAAGTGGTCTTACCCTCAGCCTGCTTAGCACGGAGATCCGTCAACACACGGACGGGGCTCTTGCCAGCGTTCTGGACGAGAGTTCGGGGGATAACCTCGAGAGCTTCTGCCACAGCCTTGTAAGGCCACTGCTGAACACCCTCAATGCTCTTAGCGAGCTGGTTCAATCTCACGGAAACGGCCATCTCGGTAGCACCACCACCTGGCGATAGCTTGGGGGAGAACATGACGTTTCGGGCAACACCCATGGCATCCTGGAGGTTTCGCTCAATCTCGTTGAGGACGTCCTTGGAGGGACCACGGAGGAGGACTGTGCAGGCCTTGGGGTCCTGGCACTTGGTAAGGAATGTGAAGTACTCGTCGCCAATCTTCTCAATCTCGAAGAGACCGCATCGTGTGCCGACATCGGAGTCCTGGAGGTCCTCTACTCGGTTGACGATGGTGGCACCGGTGGCTCGGGCTATTCTGTTGTTGTCGGTCTTTCGGACTCGGCGGAGAGCTGTGATGTTGGCCTTCATGAAGTAGTGCTGGGCAAGATCTGTAAGGTAATTAGTAAGCTATCGTGGAGACATTTTGAAGCATCAAGAACGTACCAGACACTCCCTTCTCAGTAATAACAAGGTCGGGCTTGACAGCGACAATGGCATCGCACAGAGCCTTGACTTGCTCCTCCTCGATCTGCAGAATTCGGTTCCAGTCGTCCTCCTTGGTAATCTCGATGTTGGTTTGGGACTCTCCCTTCTTGTACTCCAGGGGGCAGTCGAGAAGGACGATTCGGGGGTTCTCAATGCGCCGGCGCATCTTGGGATGTGTGATATCCTTGTTGAGCATAAGACCATCAAGAACTCTGCTGTCCTCAATCTCGCCACCGGGAACCTTCTCCACACGAGCATATCGCTTGATGTCCACCTCAGTCTTGCCGTTGCCAGCCTCCCACGTCACGGTGCGGACAGCCTTGAGGGCAAGGTCACACATCTGGTCCATCCATCGCGAAACAAACTTGGTGCCGATTGATGAAGAGATGAGCTGGTACATGGCCTTGTCGTCGTTGACATCGATTGGCAGGGAGATCTCCTCGATGATCTCAAGAGCATCCTTGAGGGCTCGCTTGAAGGCGGAAATGATAACGACGGGGTGGATGTTACGGTCGAGCTGGGGAAGAGCCTGTGCAAGAATCTCACCGGCTAGTTCAACGTCAGTGACATGTCCAGTTAGACATTGTAGTATAGCCATATCGTCTTACCCAGAATAATGACAGTTGTGGTTCCATCGCCAACTTCCTCGTCTTGCGTCCGGCTGAGCTCAATCATGCTCTTCGCGGCAGGGTGGGAGACCTCGATTTCTCGAAGGATAGCGTGACCATCGTTTGTAAGGACGATACCGCCCATGGGGTCGAGCAGCATCTTTAACATAGCCTTGGGGCCAAGGCATGATCGAATAATATCGGCAACACTGGGATCGGTGGTTAGGGTCGGGCACGCGACTCGATGAGGATAGGGACAATGGCATACGTTTTGGCAGCGGCAATGTTTGAGAGCTGAGCCTTTCGGCCAGTTTGTCTCTCACCGCTGTTGGTGTCTGCAACGCAACATCTCGGTCAGCCTCAAATGTTTCGTTTTTTTGGGAGCTCCCCTCTCTCTTTAGGCAGAGGGCCCAGGGGTTCGCCCTCCAGAGTGGGGGTTTTATATTTCAAGAAATACTTACTCATAACCACCACCGGAGCCTGCATGATGGGCGAGATGTGTTATGTTCTTTTCCTTTTATTCGGCTCGACGTCTTTTGGGAGGATATCTCTGAAGGGCAGAGATAGAAAAATGGTAGGTCGCCGGTTTTTTGGAGGTGAAGGATGCCGGGGATTGGATGTCGGTGTCGGAGGGGCAAAGCAAAAGGCTAAGGTAAAAGAACAGTTGTTGAGGGGCGCGCACACAGACTGGACTGAACCAGGAAAAGTTCAGTAGCGGATGTGGATACAGTAAAGGTCAGGTCCTGAGGATTGGATTTTTGGCGGGGAGGCTCCTCCAATCTCCAACCTACGTCTACGCTCGCTCGCTCATTCTCGGCTTTGATATTAACCCGACCCGCCTTGCACTGTACTGTATCTCTATGAGGTCCTCAAGTTTTAACAGCTCATGACCTCTTACAGAATCCCCTGGAAATCAGGAGTGACCAATCACAATAGCCAAGAACTATTGAGCTGTTTGGAGCTCCCCTCCATCAATTGAGCTCGGAGATTTATATGTCTATGATACTCAGTTTGTCCACTAAAATTGTGGCTGTATTAAAGTATCTATCTACTTCCTCCAAGACAAGACAAGACATTCAAACGCTTCTTGTTAGTCTTCTTGTCTTGGATAATTACTACTAAGCCCATCATGGCAGCCAAAAGAGCAGCCCAGTCCATTCTGCCTAAATCACAGCCCCCGTCTTGGACGCCATCAAAGCGCATATCAGAATTCATAGCACACGTTTCCCCCGTAACATGTCCCTCGCAGGCCTCATCCTACGTCGATTCTCTGCTGGAATCGGACAAACGTATACGCAATGCAACACATAATATCACGGCGTGGCGTATTAGGGGCGACGGAACTGGCCATCAGCAGTTTAATGACGATGGTGAGACGGGAGCCGGATCCCGTCTTCTACAGCTTATGCAATCAATGGATCTCTGGGATTCGATGGTGGTAGTTACACGCTGGTATGGAGGTGTCCATTTGGGGTCCAAAAGATTTAGGTTGATCACTGCTGTAGCCAGTGATGCCTTTGCAAGGGCTGGAATGGCAGGGGATAAGAAGGAGGAAGAGTCCAAAGGAAAGAAAAAGAAATGATCACCAGAATGCTAGGGTCAACCCACACAGCAGATATCCCGATTACAAGTGACGGCGGACTTCAAAGGCTTAGGCTACAGAAATAAAGTAGCCTAAGTGCTAACCTACCTAAGCTTGCATAAGGTGACATAAGGTGACATAAGGTGACTAAATTATTTCGTCTCTTCTGCTTTTGGCGGCCAATTTTTCTGTCACTCTGACAGGCGGTTGGGAAATTCTCGTGCTCTATTTGGATAACGACTATCTGCTGACGATGAAAGCACTGTCATGTTGTACCATTGCGGTGCTCAAGCGCACAGCCGCTCCCTTCCTATCGATGTCTAAAGTCAGCCCGTACAGCAGATGTCCGTGAGAACAGAATGCATAAGGGACGAAAGTCTTCAGTCACTATGCGAGTTTAGTTGATTTCTTAAGATTATCGCCAATTCCCTAAAGCTTAGAGGATGATTGTCTAAAGTATCCCGTATACAGCTCGGCCTCTATATACTAGCACTTGAGACTGGTTAAACAAACAAAGAAAGACTTTTTTAATATCGACACAATAAGTCACTATGACCGTAACTTCAATAAAGTATATATACAGCTCGGCCTCTATCTAGACTTCGTTACGTAGCCCAGATGCTCCTCGGGTCGCAGCTCGACGGCCGGGTGCCGAGCTCGAGTCTTTTCCTTCATTCTGTTGCGGTTCTGAACGGACCCATCCTGATGTACCTTTCTTGGACGTGGCTTCAACAAGGCAAGCGTTGCTGCCCATGAGCCTCTGTACCCAGCCCCAAAACTTCTTCTCCTCCATGGCTTGTGGTGTGGCCGTAAAGGCAGGGATACCGTTTGTGCTAAACCTCCACTCTTGTATGAGCCGGCGTTGGTCGTCAGTCAAGGTTGGGTTCTACTCTTCCTTGACCTTTTCAATATTGGCCGTGGGGATAGCGAAAGTGACGACGGAATCCCTCGGCCTTCCTCTAGTGGCTATGAGTGGTTTGATGATCTTGAACCATGTCCATTTCTGTACTGTTAGGGGATGTCCAGAAGCACTTCGATGCATTAGCAACAACTCTGAGTCCTCGATAGCGCGGCAGCTCTTGTAGCAACACTTACATGTTCGCCTCATACAAAGTGATGCTACCTTCATGGGCAGTATCGATATACACAGGACTGGAATACGATCCGTTAGGCGCGACCCAGAAGTCATTGCCACGTTCTATGAGTGTCAACTCGTTGTGATTGAAGTCATGTCTGAAAGAGAGACGATCAATTTCCAGGGTTTTGTACCCAAAACGACGGCAAGCTGACTCGAGCCAAGATGTCAGTCCCTCTGTTTGTTCGGCTTCGGAAGGCCCAGCAATCATGGTATTGTTTGGATGGGGAGTCGGAACGAAGGTGAAAGGCTTGAACGGGTTGTAGTTGGCAGTTCTAGTGACAGCTTGAAGCCGCGCACCAGCCATTCTCCTGAGTACATCGTCAGCAGGGACATTCCAAACTTGCATGGCATCAAAGGCAATGGCTCACGCTTCAGGTATCCCGTCATTTCTGTGTTGAGCCATCTTCCCCCTGGTCTCCATTGACTCATAAGCATCAGCCACTCTTGCTGTTAGCTCGTGGTTAACCATTTCGGTACCCCGAGCGTGGAATTGGTAGGAGGTAAGTTTGGGATCCACGTGGTGCTGAACATCCATGTTTATCATCATTGCAGGAACGGTATCCGCGGCGTTGGCCAAGCTCATGGCGATACCCTTGCGGAGCTTCTCGCGAACGGACAGTGTGCTGAGGTGTTGTTCGGAGAGATCATAGTCGGCGGGTCTAATACGGGCTGACTCTGTAGCAGGACGGATCGGCAATCTAGACGTCGAGGTGTTAGAAGAATTGGTCCCAGGAGCATAAGAGATGAAATAAAGTGGCCTAAATGCTAGTCAAGACGAAACAATTTGGTCATCTTATGCTAGCTTAGATGATCATTTATGCTTCTTTATTTGGATATCTTAAGCCTTAGAAGACAATTTCGACGTCCTCAGCCTTGGAAGATAACTTTTCTCTTACTCACCTGCTAGAGAGAGAAGACTGAGCTATTTCGATGTCGTCGTCGCCCTCAAGTAATGGAGCCTCTTTCAGCTTAGAATCGGGAGGAGCCATAGCAGAACTACTAGGTTGAAGAAGATGATGATGATCAGTAGAAGGTTTCGTTTCTCTAAGACTTCCTCCAGGAGTCTCGACAAAACATGTAGGTCGACTCTTCTTAGTGACTGGCGGGTCTGTTTGAGGGCTCAGTTTGTGCTTGCCCTTTTCGTTTTGTTGCTCCATATCGAATAGTATTCTGTTCGTTTGTCTAATGCGCGCACTGGTCTCTTCAATAGCTGTGTAAAGAATACTGAGAGCTTAGCTGAAAGGATAGATCAGGGCAAATAAACGATCACTAATATGCAAGAATGCCGAGTAATGAATAGACGACGGGTCGAAGATCGGCAAACGGATGAGATGAATTGGTATGAATAGGCGAACAGAAGTGCACAATGAGAAGGGGCTCCTATTGAATTGGGAAGGATGCAGTGAATCACTTCCTGCCACTGCCACTGCACAACAACTTCAACATCCTCAGGGTAGGTATTAGAAGAATTAGCTTCTAACAGCATAAGAGATGAAATAATTTGGCCACTTTATGCTAGCACTTAGGCCATGTTATAATGGTAGCCTAAGTCTTAGAAGACAATTCTTCTGTCACCCATCTGAACATGTACCGAATAAATGATCGAAATCCATCAATCCGATACCCAAGACCCCTTCCATACTGCCTCCAATTCATTTCGAGATGGTACATTTTTGATAACCTTCTAGATGCACAAGGATGGCGTATCAGCTAACCACACGCTCGTGCCCTCCCACTGCACTCAGTCATGTAGTTCGCTCTCACCTTAAGAGTCTTCCTCTTCCTAGCCCATACGATCAAACATTCCCACATCATTAGGGTACATATCCGTTAGAATCTGCCAAATTCGTCTTCTATTGGCAAAAGCTGGCGGAACAATAGGTAGACCAAATGTGTCTAAATCCGATTGACTGTAGAGCCCCAGACCAAAATCTTCGCCCTCTCGGAAAATAGGAAACTCGGCCAACATTTGCCTCGCAAGCTTCTCCCAGTTCCACTCGAATAGTCCGGTTGTGGCTTCTTGGTCTTTCCGCTCGACGATTTCGTTTTCGAGATCCCATAGAAAGGGGATCTGAATAAGGGCTTGTTTCCAGCAGTATTGGGGGATGAGATAGGTACATCGTATGGAACTGCTGCCTTCTGTCAGCACACAGGCGATAAGATCTTCGATGATGATATTTCTGATTTTGGGAGGTAGAGAGTCAAATCTGTTGCTGAATCCTTCGTCGGTTGATGGAGATTCCACTGGCTCGAGGGTTGACATGAGTGACTCGGTCAAGTATGGTATTTTGAGAGGGTCGTAAGTCCACTGTAGGCTGTATCAGTACTGAAACAATTTATACTGGTCCAAAACTCACCCATCCGCCTCCACAGGTACGAAGATAGGAAATCGGGGGACACATAACTTGCGAAGGAATGTAGTAACGCCTGAGTCCCAACTCGATAGGCTCTCCTGGTCTGTTGTTCGGAATAGCTGGAATACAGAACCCAGGAGTCTGCCCGTACGAAATGTCCTCCTTGCATCGTGTCTCAAGCGTTATCCATAGATCTCCCAGGCTCGTGATTCTACTTCCAGGTGCTACCATAACTTTCTTTGCCATGGCGTAGCAAGCAGCATGAACAGGGAGATACAACCCCGGTCTATAAGCTCTTTGAGATTGTTCGAAGATATATTCCATTTGTATGAAGACCCTCAGACCAGTCGGGATTGTAGCGAGGGCGGGTCCAGATACATGAGCTTCGTGGACGGTGACAGTCTCGTCAATCTCGTCAGGGTTCCTCATTGATGGAAGGTCTTTTACCACGACTGGCCATGTTGGTCCCAAGAGGGGGATATGATCTTCCCTCCAGTTGAAAAGAGTCCAAGTTGTGGGATCGAAGTCATCCGGGTAGTCTTTAGGAAACCCCGGCTAGAGAGAGGTGGCACAAATTAAGCAAACGGCTCCTGTTAGTTGGGCCATGGTAAGCTGGCACAAAGTAACCAAACTGTTTCCTTACGTTTTCGGCGGCCAACTGTTCTGGTACCCTGACGCAGGTTACAAGAAAAAGAGTGGGAAGTATTGTGCGGAAGATAGATTTAAGATGCAGTCTTCTGAGCCACAAGAGCCAGGTGTTATATAACACTCACTGAACTTTAAGATATTCTTTAGCTTTGGACCCTGCAGATCACGGCGGAGTTAAACCAAGAATACTTCTCTCCTATTGCAAATATAAAGATAGTTGAGAACTGTGAAACTGCCCTCCTCAAGATTAAGTGTTAAAACATGGACCATAACTACGAAGGATCCTTTAGCCCAGGTATCATCCAAGTGACGAAAGCCTTTAAGAGAAATTCATGAATGATTTTGAGCTTTTTTTATTTTAAAGAACTTAGCTTATACAAAGCTAATAGCCAAAGTGTAAAAGTCTAGCTAATATATAATTGTCAATCAACGTGGGATAGATTATATATTGACCTATCCAGCTCATCCTCGTGCGCGTCTGTCTATAAGAACCCCCTTTTCTTCGTCAAGAAGATTACCAGAAAGAAGCCAAAAAATTTATATCCTTGTGATTCATCCCATCTCTTTTAACCCCCAGCCCAAGATACGGATGGACCTTTTCCATCCAGCACAGGTCGTGAGGCATGAGTAGAGTAATGCACGTAAAACAGAAACACCATAACACCGTATCCAGTCTTCTGAACCCCTTCCAAGACCTCCACAAGTCATTCAACTCGGATGATAAAGATAAAAAAAAGTGAAAAATGAACAAAAAGGCTTCAAAACAGACCACGGGTACGAATTAATTGAACTGTTTTGATCCCTACAAAAACCGTGCAGGGTCGCAAACGCCATGGAAAATGTCCCGTAGTATGCAGAAAATAGTTTTCCGACCAAAGCGGTAAACTCATCTTTGATGTAAAGAATCATAAAAGCCGGAATGAATAACAGTAGTGCAATAAAGTCATACACAGAACCTCGAGTGCTTTTCATCCCTGCAAACCACTGCGAGAAGGCCCATTGCCTGTTCTGTCAAAATAGAAGCTGCCATGGTATCATAAAGTGTAGGCGGATAAGTCGTGAGCCGTCGTACAATGCTATGAAGGGGCAAAACAAGAGCAGGCATTGCAGACTTGTGTTGCGCGTGTTCGAGAAGAAAGCGAATCCCACAATCAGAAGAACTTCGACATGGCTCTGCTAAGATCTATGAAGTCGACGGGCTTCGTAACGTAGTCACTAAAACCCGCTGCGACACATTTGTCCTGAACGTCTGACATGACGTTGGCCGATAAGGCAATGATTGGCATTTGGGAATAACGGTTGGCAGATTCCCACTGCCGAATCTCACGGCACGCTTGGTAACCGTCCTTTCGGGGCATATGGAGATCACACTGGAGAAACACCTGTTAGTGATGCTACAGACTAGGTAGATATATAAGAATTCACTTACCAGAATAAGGGAGTAGTGCTTATGAGGCTTTGACAAAACCATGGCGGTACACTCGGCGCCATCAACGGCGATCTCGACATCGACGCCGATCTTCTTGAGGTATTTCATCAAAACCTTTTGGTTGACAGGATTGTCTTCAACCAGTAGCACTTTGTAGCCCTTGTTGCCCATGCGCCGTTCAATCTCCTGGTAGCTAGCCTTCTGATTCTCGACCATTTGCTGAGCTGTCGATCGATTGCGATCTATGCTGAGGTCGCGCATCTTGTTCGGGTCAAAGATGACGGCAAATCGCGACGGTTTCACAGGTTTGTAGATGAACGTCACCACATTGTCCGAAAGAAGGTGCTCATACTTGGTGTCGGCCGCCAGCTTAAGAACTGCTTGTCGTTGTACGGAATCTGACAGCACAAGAATAGTCGTCTTATCGATCGTCTGTGTTTTTGTAATATCATCCATCAATCCGATAATGGCCTCGGGGGAGGGAAGATTGATCACGATGTGCGTAAACTTGATAGGGTCTTCGCCACAGATCAGTGTCTGCGCCTCCTCAACGCTTGCCAAAGCCGTGATCTGGTGAGGAACATCCTTCGGTAGAGTCATCTCTATATGTTGCGTAGTGGCCTCGCGGCTATGGAACTGAGGACAGATAATAAGGATTGAGTACATTGGTGGTCGGAAATCTTCGGGTGATCCAACAGGCAATAGGTGAGTCCCGGGAGAGCTGCGTCCTGAGGGCATCTCCAACTTCATCTGAGATAAATCTTGCCCACTAGCCTTGGCTGCTTCGCTGAAGCGGGCGAGACCTCCAGTGACAGATGTTGCAGACGACCGATCGGTGAGTTGCGACTTGGCTGAACGGACAGAAGGATTTGAGCTACCAACCGAAAGACCTCCGGGCGATGTAAATTCGGACGTTGTGCCTCCAGGACTGGAAACTTCGACTGTGCGCAGATGCCTTGGCGGTGGCAAAGGCTTAATGCTATTAGGAACATTTTCCACCATCTCGGGTCTGGGCGTATAGGCGCCGGTAGGCGGAGGACTGTCAGGCAGGTTAGGATGGTCCTCGGCCGTGGGAAGGCCAAATTTGGCTGTGAAGGTGAAAGTCGATCCTTTTCCTGGTGTAGCTCGACCTGTCATGTTACCACCATGCAGCTCAGCTAATTGTCGTGAGATAACAAGGCCAAGGCCACTACCGCCGTGCTGGCGAGTGCTGCTTCCGTCAATCTGACTGAATGGTTTGAAAATCAGATCGGCCTCTTCCTTGGAGAATCCACGTCCTGTGTCAGTGACTGAAAACTCGAGCATGATCTCGTTCTCATCCACATTGGAACCCTCCGCCATGTACACACGGCACCGACTGAAGACTTCGCCTTCAGAAGTGAATTTGATAGCATTGCCGGTGACGTTAAGCAAGACCTGGCGAATTCGAACCTTGTCGCCCTTGACCCATGCAGGCACGTCTGCTTCCACAAGATAATTCAACTCCAGTCGCTTAGCGATCGCCATGGTTGAAACGAGCTCGTTGACATCCTCGATAATGGAACGGGTATGGAACCACTCATACTTCAACTTCATCATGCCAGCGTCGACCTTGGAAAGATCAAGAATATCGTTGATAATCATGATTAAACTATTGGCACTCGTCTGGATCGTGTTGGTGTAATCGAGTTGCTCCTCATTCAAAGTAGTGTCCTGCAAAAAGCTGACCATGCCAGAGATTCCAATCAGAGGAGTGCGAATCTCATGAGACATGTTACTGAGGAATCGGCCTTTGGTCTCCATGGCTTCCTTGAGCTTGGTCTCGAGTAACTTGTGGTCGTTGATATCTGTCGCGGATCCAAAATACGAGCTGGCGCCGCTACCAAAATCAATTGTGTCAATCTCAACACAACGGATCAAATGCCAACGGTACTCTCCGGTCTTTGATAATAGTCGAACCTCGGTGGTGTATGAAACTCGGCCAGCACTATCAGTCGCAACTTTGATGATTCCCTTACGAGCCAGTTCAGTCAAGTCTGCAGTGGGCCAATCATAGGCGGAACTACCGCTGGAACTGTTGTGTCGAGATAGAGTTTGCTGTGCGCCGCGCATAGGCGAGTCCTGTGGCGTGCCGGACCTAGGGGCTTGTATAGTACTCGTCGACGCTGCCTCAGACTGCATGGACCCTTGTCGATACACACTGTTTTGCCCTTCACGCTTTGGCCCGCCTGGAGTTGGAGGTTGGGTGGGAATGCGGCATTTGGCAAGATCGTCAGGGTGTACAAAATCCATGAAACCCAGACCAAGTGAATCTGAGAAGCTTTGGCCAGTATATGATAGCCATTGTTCGTTGGCAAATGTTATACCTTCGTCTTCCGTCGCTGTAAAGATGATTTGTGGTATAAGGTTGGCAAGTAGTCGGTGCTTGGCCTCGGATGCTTCGATTTCCTCCTGTCGGGCGGCTTTCAGCTCAGCAATATGTTGGTCGTGGATATCCATATAAGATCCAAGGAATTGCATTATGACGCCTCTCTTGTCCTTAGAGGCAACAGCACGAGCGTAGAACCACCTGTACGCGCCATCGAATCGTTTAATCCTAACTGTCCTCGAGAATTGCTCTCCGGTGCGGATGGAGTGGCCCCAAGCTTTCAGATATTCGTCTCGGTCATCGGGGTGAAGGCTTCCCCAGGGATCAGCAGCGAGATCGGTTGCTGTTTGACCTCGGTAAGAGAGGTACCGGCTGTTGACCCAAACGATTTCTCCAGTTTGCGGGAGAGCTACAAACACATGAGCCGGTAGAGAATCTAAGATCAGTCCCTTCAATCTGTCAGATGGTGGTGGCATATCAACAGCTGTGGTAGTCAACGAGCCGCTTCGAGATGGTGCAGAAACAGGCGTTGGTCGAGCCGAGAGGGTGGAACTCGGCGGAAGAGATTGAAAGGTTGAAGCGAAATCTGCACCATAAGAGTGAAGCATGCTATGTCCTTGACGAGTGCCACGTCCAGTCTTTGCAGTGTCAGCCAAATTCTCAGCCGCATTGTCATCATCGACGGGATCCAAAGTATCTTTACTGACATCGGGAGCATCTCCTTGTGCAGACTTCTTCGCCGAAGCCGTAGTCGACTCGTTGGATGAAGTACGAGCCGTCTTACTCTCGGCGGGCAGGCTCTGATCCGAACTCTCTTGCGAAAGTGGGGGACCACTGAGGCGAGCGTTTCGCTTCTCGGCGGGCGAGCTGTCCTTCGAGCTTGTTCTTATTCGCGGGGTACCTGTACCGCCAAAGGTCTCGTGTCGTGTGGGCACTGGCCGCTGTCTGGAAGCAAAGTAACCTTCACCCGAAGGCGTGGCAGCAGGGCTTGAGGTAGGCGGTGGTCGCTTGTCGTTCAGAAAGCTGCCAGACCCCTGATCCCACCCAGGTGTTCCTAATGGAGATCCAGTAGCACTCTTGGAGACTCCCGAATAGTCGCTCGGGCTTGTCATACTGCCAGCATGTGACTGGTGAGGGACAATATCGTCGGCGGTAAGATAAGCCATATTTTCCAAAGGGCGTCCATCATGTGCAACTGCACCGAATCCAGCCGTTTGCGGTCGTTTACGCTGCAAGCCTGCAAGTTCGGTTTCAAGATTGCTGTAGTGTCGAGACAGTGAGAAGGTCGTGGCCATGTGCGGTGCGAGGTGTTCGAGAGAGTGCTTCAAGTTAGATGGATAAGGGATGATTGGACTAAGGATGGACAAGATTGCAATAGGTGCCGGCTTGTCTCTCTTGAAGCTGTCTGGTGTGTTACGGCCACCATCCTCACTTGGAGCAGGAATGTTCTCGCTTCTGTTGCGGGAGTGAGACTTTTGCTCCATCAAAGTGCTGTCGAGTTTGAAGGTTCGGGTAGGTTTAGAGAGGAGGACATGGGAAAGCGGAATATGGAGAACAGTCCATGAATTGTCAACACCGATGGCTTCAGGGGGCCGCATCCCTGTGTAGTCATCTGTGCCGGTATCTGGGTTGAAAGAGTCCTCATCTACCATGGCGTCTGTGAAGAATGGGTTCTCTTTCGGGTCGGCCCGCACAGCAGGAGATGGAGCCGGCGATTGTGACCAGGGTGATGGGGGTGCCTGCTCAAACTCTTCGTACTTTGGAGTCGGAGGCCGAGGCATATCTTCTTCCAACCGGCCCTCCAGGCGCGAAGCTATTGACTTGGCCCGGTCGGCAGCTGAATGGGTCTTGCTGCGGCTTGGTACACGGGAGGAAGTAGCTGAGTTAAACATCGATGATAGTTTCGAAAACGAATCGGACCGAGGTTTGCTGAAGTTCTTGGGGGGGTTGGAAGATTCCTGAGTAGTAGCTTTTGACTTCTTCGAAGACTCGTTAAGAACTTCATCGGCGAGATAAGGATACGATCTAGTGAGAGCGATGGCCCTTCCACGCTCCAGTACACGCATCACTCCACTGTGGTCAATGAGGGGGTCTGCTTCATAGTCAAGAGCCTGCAGCACAGGCAGAACACGTCCCTGGCCATCCTTTTCTCCAATGAGTGGCGCCTCCCAGCTTGGAATAGGTTGTTCAATAGCATCGTGTTCGTCGAGCGTTGTCTTATTCAGCTTGGCAAAATCAGTATAGGCCTCCCTGGAGGCACGGCCTGCAGGATAGTTACTCTGACTCCTCGCCAGGAATGCAGGTCGACGAGCCTGCAAATTAGGTTGGGCCTGAGACTTCTCTCTCTTCTCCTCATATGTTGTGTATGAATGTCGACTGAACAGACCGGGTCGGGCAGCAGAATTGGCGTGCAGGGTATCGTCTGCAACTGACGGTGTGGCGTTTGACCCAGGTCCGGATCTATCATAGTCGCTATTGCTCAAACCAATGCTGCTAGAGTGTTTGGCAGCCATATATCCGAGGCTTAGATCATCCTCCTTGTGTTGATTAAAAGTAGCCTTCTGGCCCCAAGGAACGTTTTCAATGTCTGTTGAATCAGCTGGGACGGCCAGTGTCACGCGTTCAGCTTTGTACACATCTCTCATAATTTGGACAACATTCGACCACCAAGCATCCAGACCAGGCTCAGCAGCAAGCATTAAAGAAAGATCATAAAGGTTAGGGTTAGGAAAATCGGGGTTTTCGGGATGTGGCGATACGGCGGATGGGTTGAATGTAAAGTTAGATGCCGGGGTAGAAGTGCTTGACACAAGCTTGTCTTGAGCACCCATACCCAAAGCTTCGAAAGAGCCATAACTGAAAGATCGTGGAGCGCCCGTGGGTGAGAGGGTGGTGAAAGGCCTATGCAGGTACGATGGCACAAAGCCGGCGGGCACCATTCGAGGAAACGGATAAGATGGAGTACCTGCAATGGGTCCTGGAGTGGGAGCGCCTCTGACGGTAGTGTTCGACTCGGTTGAAGTCGTCGTTAGAGCTGAAGTCTGAAGCGGTGAACCAGTAAGACCTTCTTCTGGTATGGGAGAAACCCTGATCTTCTCATTCGGACTCGCCATCAGGCCTCTAGCTGACATTTCGCGGCGTTCGAGATCGCGTGCAAGTTTTTCTCGGTATTCGTTGAGCTGCTTTTGTGAGGATATTTGGGCCTGGGACGCAGTAGCACCAAAGCCTGCACGCCGAGGACTCAATGCATTTGCTCCAGCGAGGGTTGTCGATGTTTCGGTAACGCTACCCAGATCCTTGACATCAGAAAGGGTGGTCAGGTCGGAGGAATCTCCTATCATGTTGTTGTGGACGCGGGGCTGCTTGGATTGAGCCTCAAGGGGCGAGTTTAGAGAGTGGCTCGGGTGGCGATCCGTCGTCATTGCGTCACGCGCGATTGGTGTCGCAGTCGCATCTACAGTCGAGTTCGATATTGATTTCGGCATCAAACGTCCATTTCTATTAGCATAGACCGGTAGTTTCTCATCGAGAGGAAATGGCGACAAGACTGGCGGGCGAGTCGATAAATCGTGTTGACGCGATGGTGACGGTATCGAGAATAATAAGTCGTCGCCAACCGGCGAGGTGGCTCTTTGCATGCCTCACGGGATAACCAGTCGTCGAAGTACCAGGTGCCAAATCCTTCTCGCCGGCAGGAAGAGTGGTGTTGAGTACAATTCGCGATTTAAAGAATAAGTCAAATTAAGCAGCGGCGGTGGAGGGGGGGCAGAGATAGAAGCTTCGTTCCCTCTAACCCCAGACCAGTAGTACGATAACAGCAGCAACGATTTGTATGTATGAATCCCGGCACCAGTTGGTCAACGACCGAGATGTGTTAACGACCCTGTAGGGAGGTCCAAGATAGTGTAGGTAAGGCCCAGGATCGGAGGATGAGGGCCGGAAGAGGTTCCAGCAACGGGGCAACGAGCGGGCAGCGCAACGCACGAGGTTTGAAGTGAGAAAATTGGGGGTTCAACCACACCGCAGCGTTGTGTGCCTTTCACTCTTGTCTTGAACTTCTTGGTGCGGAGAGTGAAATGGTAGCGGTGGTAGCGGTAGAGAGGTGGACTGAACTGGACTGGCCTGGCCTGGCTAGTGAGAGAGAGGCTGGAGACTCATTGAGAGAGTCGACTTGGAGGTGGGCAAAAGTTGGCGTTTGGCTTGCAGATGGTTCAGGTACAGTAAAGTATAGTATGTGCTTCGCTGGTGCTACGGAGCCTACAACAACTCGCAGTAGTACCTATCTGGTACTTGACTAGCCCACGATGTCCGCGCACAGAACGGGGGTATGTAAAGCCAACCCTGCACACAATGACGTAGAGAAAAGAGACCCTCAAGGAAGGAAGCAAAAAAATCCAGAATTGGGCAGATACGTACCTCCACCAAAAATGCAGCCCGGATGATATTAGCCTGGGACTACTCTTCCTTTCTCTACTCTACCATTCTCACACAATAACTCACGCCATGAACATTCATTTCCTCACACGATATCCAATGCCTCTTGCTCATCAGCCTGCTCTTCTCGCATTACATGCACAGACTTGAGCAGTGATGACGCTGTCCTAATAATACATCAGCTGCAGCAAATCAATATCATCCATGCATTCAGGGGATTGGCTGGTCAATGCTCCTCCTCTTGCTCCTCAGCGCAGATTGCACTGAGACCAATGGCCGCGCAAATGTGGGCGTGCATCACTATCGTCATCGCCTGTTGTCCCTGGTATCCGGCCAAGCCTCAGCCTAACCGACCACTGGATGCTCAGTATTTTTACAAAGATCTTAGTGGCTAAGTTATCTCCACTGCAGGAGCTTTTGGTGCAGCAACAACCACCATCATCATCCGCTTTATCGCCTGCATCCAATAGCTATCAAGCACACACTAGGAACATAACCTTTCCTGGACGAACGATGCACCAGCATCGATTAGGAGGGGAACAGCGGCTGGCACAACCCATTTTCTGGGTCTGTGGCATTCTCAAACCCCCCTTATTCGAAAGAATCTAGGGAGAAAGCCTCCGTGGAGGAAACCACTACACTAACAACTCGGTAGCCTACTCGGAGGGTCAGAATCTTTTTAGAAATAAGGCAAATCAGAAAAGTTCGGATCCGACTATCGAACCTTCTTGGTACCGCGCGCCAGGTTGATCGTCATGTTTAATTCAATCTGGCAGCACTTCACGCCTAGCCTGGCCCATTTTCAACAATATTGGTGCATTTTTCTTCTTGCCGATTGTCAAAATCGCGCTCGAGCCACCATCATAACCTGTCATCGGCTATGGATGGTGACCTTTCCCCATGGACCCTCTCGTTCTCCCTCGAGATCGGCGATCTTCAATTAACTGTCTTGCTCTTTAGACAATTTTGACAGGAGCCACAAGGACTGGGGATCAAGGTCTTTCGACAGCACTCAAAGTAGGGCTGTTTAAATGATGCTTACTTTCCCTCCACTAACGAGGATACCATTCAGCAATGATTGCAACTGTCTTCGACTTGGCTCTACTCCGCTGATTTCAATCGATTTCTTTTGCTATCGCCTGTCGCTGGGAACTGCTGACAACCATTAGCGCTGCTAACCGTCCCCATGTTTTCTATGTACAGCGTCATAATTCACTGACTCTCCCCAGCTCCCTTATTCGTTCGAGACGCCAGCCCAACCACTCTCGACGCTCTGTTGACATCACTGTGGCTTTCAGGGCTTCTTCATGTCAGCTACCCGTTATGCTCTCATTCGTGGAAACAGCCCGCTTCACCGAATATGAGAATTGACTTTCTTTACCATAGGGAACGACCTAGGAATTTTCAAAAGTTTGAGGGCCACAACGAATTTGTGAGCCTCGTTTTCATCGGTATCTCATAAAGCAAAAATTGCAATCTACATGGATCGCTTGCCTCCCAATGCCCTTGGACCATACAGCTCAACAGCACGAGGGATCAGTGGGGAGTCTTCCCTGGGTCAGCCCTCAATCTCAAATTTCAATCTTTCCAGATTGGGACCAGCGCGCCGGCCTGCCACGCGGGCTTGTGAGTGTATGGAATGTAGCCGGGCAAGGAATACGACCATTGACGGCTTCCTGAACTGTATCATGCCAGGGGTCTTGACGGAATTATCATCCAACACATTTGCAACAAATGAGAGGCTGTCTTTCTCGGCTGAAGACGTCTTCATTGTGACTTGTTATGTATAACAACGAACTTGTTATTGATTGATAACGAATCACGAAACAAAAGTCCCATTGCGAGATTCTGACTAGCTGTTGCAGCGGATTTCTTTTTCCTCCCAGGTATGCCCTTTGTGCAGGCTCATCAGGGCTCTACAATGCGGATAATGGGCTTGTAAGAGTGAGCTTGGTGAAAGGGAGGACCATCGTTCCACAACAGGCTCAGCTGCTGCTGTATCAGTTACACTTCGTCGTCAGGCCTACTTCCGCCCTCTGGTTTATTGGATTTCGATGTTTGTCTCAAAAATCTTATGCGTCCGTCCACCTGTGTCTGAAGCAGCGGCTGGTTTGAGACTGTGGGTGCTTCGCATGACGTCTGTGTGTTCAGGACTGAACGTGACGTCAAGAAAGACGCCACGAAAGATCCAACCAATCCCAAGCTGTGGGGGTAACCATACCCATGCCCATGTTTAGCGACAACGTGTCCAGCCTCCAAGGCACGGGATTGATAGAATGCGAGATCGCTTTGCCAAATCAACCATCACCTGCGGGAATATGAATATCTCGGCTTCCTCATCACACTGCAAGTCTCCACCGTTTGCGTACAGGGGTCACTTCCTTTGGATTTGTTTTATTCTCCTGCAGGTATGAACATCTGTCTACTCTCTCCAGCATAAACATTACAGCCACAGCTCAGAGGGCAGGGTTCGCATTCGGCCACTTACACACTGATAGCAAGGCAGCTGAGATGTCAACTATGATTTCGGTTGTACAACTATGTGCAAACGGCAGCCCCACAAACCTACGCTCATCTATCATCAGTATTCCCGTGGCCATCTTGCATTTCTTCTTTGCAGTTCTTTATTGAACCACCTGGGATACAGCTTGCATTGATTTGGTGCCAAGGTCTAGCAAGGCAGCAAAATGTTGTTATAGTGGACCAGGAATCATGTGCTACCATGCAGTCTATACACCGGAATCTGGTTGGTCAGTGGTATAGATGCCCAGAGGATCGATTTCGTTGGGCTTTGGAACGGTTTTACACTTCGATGATCAACCAAGCCATAACGACGATTGATAGAGTGATCTGCAAAAGAAAATAGGTCGAGTCAGTCAGTCGGTGAGTCAGATTGGCCAGTCGCAAGTTGACGAACGACACGGCTTTCCACTGTCTATCCCTATCTCCAAACACAGTTTCTCGGATCCAGCGGGGACTCATGGAGTGTTAGGAGGTGCGGGACTTATCTTCATCAACGGCAGTCGACAAGGATATAGGGACTTCCGATCCCTTAACGATGACAACTGGCATCAAAGCTCAGCCTGAATCGGGGGCTTCCAGAAGCCCAACATGTCCATCCTGATCTCTCCTGTCAATCCTGGATTTGTTTGCAGCTGTCAGCCGCGGGAACCGGACGCCATGACCGCGTTCCCGTCAGACGGGTCTCAGTACATGTGGGTTATCGAATGACTTTGTAAGTGACTGGTCTCAAACAAGAAAACCCTGCCAGCGAGATTTCGACAGGACCTGGTTACAAGCAAGTGCCATCGGATCTAAGCTTTCGCCTCGTTTTGCATCCTATTAAATCTTCTGGAAAACGGTTCTGAGTGTTTATCGTATAGCCTTAAGGCGGATATTCCCTGAAGGATTAGTAGCTTGACAGCCTGGGACGTACATACCCTTTCCTTCGATGAACCCTGCACTTCACGCTTCGACACGTGGTGGATTCGGTTAATATACCACATATAGTGACTCAAGCGGTGATGTTGTCAGGGTAGTGTTGCAATAGATAAATGTTGGTGGATGAAAATCACACCCAAGGTAACCACACTTCTCTGCTGCCTACAGCGTTATAACATGGTATAGATCAAGGGAACCAAGAGACTCAAATCTGCACTGGGCGTGCTGAAACTCTTTGAGAATACAGCAAGTTAGGATTGTTAAGAAACTTAAGTCTGTTTCCCTTCAACAAGCAGTCACGGGAAGAATACTGGGTCTACGCAAAACGGGCTCCCGGGCCAATGCTACGGCCGAGATCTACTTCCCAGATACCATCCCTGACATTGAGGTATAAGCTCAACTTGGTACATGAAGAAGAGCGAGTGCCGAGTTGGTGTTGTTTTATGACTTATGATACCCATTTGCGAGGTATGCTTCTTGGACTAGGTGTTCGATAAGCAAGACATTGTCGAGGCATTGATATTGAAAACTTGGCATCTACCTTTACGATAGTGGCGGTTCTTATCATAGCTAGAGAAAGATCTTCCATGATGCTAAACGTAAAACATCGCTATCGTAAAAGTAGTATCAGACGGTGCCCAGCCATGGCATTGCGGTACATCAGATGTTATGTTCCTCAACATGATATTTCAACAGACATGTGCAATTATGATGCCAGTAGACTTGCAACCTGGTGTAGTGTTCAGGGCAAGAGAGCCGTGCTCCAATCATACTGAATGGGAACTTGCTTAAGGACAACTCGACGCAAGAGTGGGCAAATAAAAAAGGTTAAGGATATCACTATACAACCTCAACAAACCCAACTCCTGGGGTCGTAGATGAGAACAACTGGACAGGGTTGTATCTAAGAAGAAAAGAGCCATTCCATTCTGAATAAGGGATACACTAAACAACGTCGCTCTCCTAAGTACTAAGTAATTATAATGCATGAGCCGCGAACATGGCCCAAAGGCCCTAGACACAATATTAAACAGAAAAGCAAACAGACTCCAAGCACCATCTGCCAACGCCTTGTACGAGTCCGTGATGTTCAGAGCATAGAGTTGATCTCACAAACTTGTCGTGATACTGGGAACCTTCGCAAGTGTATTTGCAACACAAATCAGGAAGAATTAAGTTGAGCTTGGGCCTCGGAAGCCGAGCTTTTGCTTCTGAATTCGAGGAACAATGCCCACCAAGGTAACGATGGACAGCAACAGGACAGCCCACAGCTTCAACTTCAGCACATTCTTGTTGTAAGGAGTCTCAACAGCACTGGTAACAGTAGCCAGGAGGAGGACAAAGACAGTGTAGCCGCTCCAGCGGTGGTACTTCCAGACAGCCTTGGCGTTTTCAACACCTCCGTACAGGCTAGGGGTAGCCCACATGGTGAAGCCAACACCATACTGGAGAAGAAGGACGATGGAAGTGATGACACCGAGATAGCCGTGAACAGAGTGGAAGTGAGCACCGTTGCTTTTGATCTTGTTGTACTCGATGATAGTCACGCCAGCTACAAGAATCAAGAAAGCCACGAGGTTGAGGATGGCGTGAACGCGCTGGCCGACACGCTTCTGCTCGGCCGTATGAGTAGGCTGTAAGCTTAGAACAGACTGGGCCAGGGTGAGGACAGCCAGAGATTGAAGTAGCGGATGTGCTGAGAAGAGGATCAACGGCTTAGATAGGACGCTTGCCCAGATCAGAATGGTGAGCAGTACAACACCCAGCTGGGCGACTATGCCAGTTCCTGATACACGACATAATTAGCGTTGACTACTTGATATGGATGTAGTTGTTGTGGCTTACCGAGAACGAGGTTCCTGATCATAGGAACGCCCTCTTCTTGCGCAGCATCGCCAGGGCGACCAAGCAGAGGTTCGGTTTCTCTAGCACCTACATCCTCGATAGGAGGGAATCGCTCCGGGACACCCGCAGCACTTGCCATTTTGCTTGTTGTTTCTGTGATGAGCCTGAATTTCGATGAGTATCTCTTAAGCGTGATCACTCGAGATGAACTAAAGTTCGAATAAAAGGTAACACAGCTTCAGTGTAGGGACCAATAGACACTTTTACGCGTCTTATTCTAGCGACAGTGCACGAATTGAATGAGGCTTCACCGATACAGATGCGAATGCAAGCGAAATGAGATGCAGATGCAAGAGAGGGAGAAGGTTCACAATTACAAATTCTAGTCTCGCTTCTTTCTATTTGCGAACATTGTTGACGTCAATGAGAAGATAGAGAGCTCTGACCAATCATGAAGCTCCTTTTGCAAACGACGCGGGGTAAGTGGTATGTAACTCGGGGCAGGGCAAGAGACATCATTCCATCACGAGAGGTCAGGTAGGAATCACGTCAGCATATAGGGTAGGTAGAGTGAATTGACTGTAGGTAGGAAGACAGTATATAAATATAGTGGCTTGCAACTATTGATAAGAACTACTCGATATAATTAAGCAACGGCTCGTCTCAAACTGTCAAGCTACCGATAAGCTCTTCAACTAACAATGGCTTGACCCGCATGCAATTTATAAGTTTGTCACCTTATGTATTCTCTGGTTGGTCCCGTAAAGCCGCCGTCCGGCTAAGCGTTGTATTTCCTCCACTTCTCCGAAGCCGTTGACGGAACTAGACCCCGCCAAAGTTAACCAACAACCGAAACCCCAGACTTATCAACAGCCTGGAAGTCAAATATTGGTGGGCGATGATACGTAAAAGATGCCTCAGCTGTCAACTGCAGTACCGAAGCATCCAATAATAACAAGCAAGAGAAGAAACCGGTAGCCGTTGGCATGATCTTGATGCATATCAGTGGGCAGATCGGGTCTGGCCGAGATCCTCTTCTCCGACTAATGGGTCATGTCATGGCCTCAGCTTGAGGATATGTAAAGATAAGACCACTATGAATTGTCCGATTTTTTATCTTATATAGACGGTAAGAACAAGAACAATCTTTCCTTCATTTTGTACTTGATCAATTCATTCACCATGACTTCTATTGCTGACGAGATCGAGTATAAACTCGACAACGTTGATGTCTCAACAGTTCGACCTGAAGACATCGATAAGACCTTCCGGTCAAAATGTATTGGTAAGTAATCCCAGACTCACCCGCACCATGTCAAAAATGAGACATACTAAACCGTTGTAGACCTTATCTCTAGCTCATTGGGCGGCAAGGTCCTTGGCTACTCAGACCAATGGTTCTGCGAGGCTTCCAACCTCCTGAACCCCAGAGCCCCAATTGCTCAGCCAGGCAAGATGGTATTCACAGGTGCTTGGTACGACGGTTGGGAGACTCGACGACATAACCAAGAGCCTTTCGACTACGCCATCATCAAGCTGGGTGTCGCATCTGGCACGATTGAAGGAATTGAAATTGACACTGCCTTCTTCAACGGAAACCATGCACCAGCTATCTCAGTTGAGGGCGTCTTCAGCCAAGATGACGATAAAGTTGTTTCTTGGGGAGGAGGTCGAGGAGAGTGGGAGACTATTCTCGGCATCCAAGAATGCGGTCCTTCTCAACGATTTGCTTGGAAGCTCAAGGCTCCTGGCCAGAAGCAATACACACATGTGAGACTCAACATGTACCCCGATGGTGGTATCGCCCGTTTCCGTCTCTTTGGACACGCCGTCCCCGTCTTCCCCGAAGACAAAGACGCCATCTTTGATCTTGCTGCGGCGCAAAACGGTGGTATTGCTGTGACATGCAGTGATCAACACTTTGGAACCAAAGACAACCTGATCATTCCCGGTCGGGGTAAGGATATGGGTGACGGTTGGGAGACGAAGCGATCACGAGGAAAGGATCATACTGATTTCGCCATTATCAAGCTCGGTGCACCTGGGTACATCGAGAACTGGGTTGTTGATACTGCTCACTTCAGAGGCAACTATCCCCAAAAAGTGTCAATTGAAGGTTGTGAGTGGACGGGCCATGGAGATCCTGTCGCTGACGCCACAGCTTGGAGAGTTTTTGTTCCTCCCAGCAAGACTGGTCCTGATCAAGAGCATGAATTTGAGAGCAACGAGAAAGAAAAGAAGGGTCTGGTAACCCATGTCAAGCTTATCATGATTCCTGATGGAGGAGTGAAGCGGTTGAGGGCTTTTGGCAGGCGAGCAGCTTAGGGTAAGTAAGTGATAGTCATTTTAAGCCTTGAAATGATGATTTGGGAACGAGATTAGCATTAGCATGGATGCAAGCAATAGCCTCAATAATGCGAGTGGATACTTGATAAACTTGTAACGATTCGCGTCTTACTTTACCATGGCATAGTATCGCATTGACTCTTCAGACAGCGAGTGAATGGATGGACTTTTTAACACCGGATTGGGCAGAAAAAAAGGGTTCAGTAATGCTGTGGCTGTGACGAAATGTGTCGTAAATACGGTTCGATTTGTCCCACTGTAGCTACCATCTTTTTAGCGGAGCTGCTCCAAAACATAAGCGGAATGACGGTTTCTCCAGCACTTCATCAGGGACAAAGTGGGTAGGAAGGTTGCCCTCCACGACACCTCAATCAGAGACGACATCAACACAGCCCAACCAATTTTTGGCCAACTATACTGAACCGATAGTATCGATTTACCCTATTCAACACCACAAAATAACACGCCAACATACTCCGCGACTGTCTTAATCACCTCATAAGACCTTCCATGAGCCACGCGCCGCAACTGTCTCGGTCTCGGTCTCTGTGTCTGCCCCTCCCTCCATCATGGATCTAGGGGACTCCTCCCTCGGCGGCTCAGGTTTAGACGGCCAGCCTGAAGAGAAGCCTCGTCCTCTCCCTGCAGATCTTCCAACATCCCTCGACGACAGAAGACATGTCCCCAATGAGCATCTTATCACCGAGACGGAGATGTACGATGGCTGGCAAGGTCAGTCGCATACTTGCGCCGCTTGTATAACCAACACGAACACGTCACTGACGGCGCTGTAACAGGCCAGTCCCAGTTTCTCACCACGCCAGCTCTAGCGAAACCTCTCAACTTCGGAAACCTGTCGCTAAACGATCCCGACTACGAGGATGACATTACGAAAGGTCCCAAGGATAGCGACACGCGATTAATGGAAATGCTGGCCGCTCAGGCAGCGCACCAAGCAGCTCCTGCTTTCGAGAACGAAGATGAGGTTGTGAACAGCGAAACCCTGTCAGAGGCAGAAAAGAAGGAGAAGCTCCAGAAAGCCCTCAACATGGCTGCGAGTAACGGCGATGTCGACAGGATTCGAAAGCTACTTAATGGAAAAGCAAAGGAATACCTCGATTTAGATGCTGAAGACGAAGATGGAACACCACCACTTATATATGCCAGTTGCTTTGTGGGTGTTTTCCTAAGATTGCACATATGTTACTAACCTCTAAAAGGGTCACGAAGCTGTTGTCCAAGCATTGATTGATGCAGGCGCGGACGTTAACAAACAAGACCGTAACCAATGGACAGCTCTTATGTGGGCTATGACGAATAGACATAAGGGTATCGCGAAACTACTGCTTGACAACAACGCTTCTTCCGATCAAAAAACCTCATCAGGACGAACGGCATTCGACTTCGTACCCCCAGACAGCGAGATGTCATTCTACCTCCACGATGCTGGCTATAACATCGGCAATGCAGGAACCGATGATTTCTACCGCCCTGGATTCTCTCAAGATAGATTCGAGGAAGAGATGGCAGAGAACGAGATGCGAAGACGATTGATGATGGAAAGCGCTCGCGATCTCGAGGTCGATCTCGGAAATGTTGGCATGGACGATCAACCAGAGGTATGGCTTATCGCAGAAGTGAAAACGCTATGGGACTAATTGGTTTTACAGCCTGTCGACGAATTTGAGGAGGAGCAACAAGAGTTTGACTGGAACCGTTGTCTGCATGATCAGATGTTCGTCTTCCAGGAACATGAGCTAGAGCGCATATTGGATATTGTCATTACCAACATGACGCCGCAAAGATCGCCGTCGCAGAAACCTGTTCCAGCCAATATGATATTCCTCAGCGCGAGATATGCGCACTATCATTCAAGTCCGGAGCTTCTGGAGCGACTTTTGGTATCGGCTATGGACTACATCAACGACGTGGTTGAGAGGTGTCAATGGGATATGACTATCTTGGCCTTCTGGATCTCAAACGCCACTCTTCTCCTTCACTACCTCAAGAAAGATCCGGGACTTTTCACAGCGACTGCCGAGTTTCAGGCTCAATTGGCGGAATTGATAAACGAGATCTTCATACTCATCGTGCGAGATGCTGAGCGACGACTGGACAAGGTCTTGGACGTGGCCATGCTGGAGCACGAGACAATCCCCGGGTTTGAGGACATTACTTTCCAAAATGAATGGAAGCTGTTCAAGCGCAAGACTACAGTCAAGGAGGAGCCATTGGAGAAGCGCTTCCGACCACCGTCACCAAAACAACGAGCAAAGCCAGCGCCTCGAAATGTCACATCCCTCCTCTCATCTACCCTTTTTGTGCTCGATCTTTACGACATTCACTCTGTGATTACATCACAAATCATTTCTCAACTTATCTACTGGATTGGAGCAGAGCTCTTCAACCGAATCATGTCGAATCGCAAATATCTCGCCCGAACAAAAGCTATGCAGATTCGCATGAACATATCGATATTGGAAGACTGGGCAAGGACGAATAACAGACAAGCAGAACACTTTGAAGGAGGTGAGGTGCGCCCTTCAGGCGAGACAACCCAAGACGCTGCCAGAAGGCATCTTGCACCCGTGATTCAGTTACTGCAGTGGCTTCAATGTTTCTCGTCTCTCGACGGAGATGATATGGAGGCACTCATCATCACACTTCAACAGCTTAAGCGGCTTAGCCCCCAGCAACTTATTCACTCAGCAAACCACTACAGGGCAGAAGTAGGCGAAAAGGGGCTGCCAAAGAGTTGCATGAAATATCTTATCAATTTACAAAAAGAAGCGGCTCTCAAGCGAGAAAGACGGCGGAGCGGTATACCTTCACCACAAAAGTCGGGCCAAGACAGCACGCCAGTGACACCGGTAAGGGGCCGGTCAAACGGGAACCACCTCGATACTCCGGGAAGCGTGGCAAGCCATGCCCAGGATGACGTGTCTGACGACGACGATGAAATGCCCGAACATCTGTTGCTGGATCCCGCTTTGATGCTGCCCTTTGTCTTGCCTTCGGTCACCGACATGCTTGTGTCCTACGGCGCTGGAATCGGTGGAGTAAATCGTGAGCGAGAGCGCAAGTATATTCCTACGGTGCCACCGGAGTTTCTCGAGAAGCTAGAGGTGGCAGGCGGGACCAGAAAGGGACCCATGTTTGGAGAAGCGGACTGGGAGAATGAAGAGGTCTGAGCAAGTAACATTGTGGCTGTCACGGATGCATAACCGAGCCTGTGTAAGGCAATACTCGACCCAATAGAGAGGCAGGATTCATTCGGAAGCCTTCTTGCATAAGAAGCAATGCTGCTATAACGGCAAGAGGCATCCTGTGGCTGGTGATGGCGAGCGTAAGCTAGTCAATACTTGGGAAACTTCGCTACGATATGCAAGCTGCAAGGGGCAGATGCATCCAGCAGCAGATAAGCTCAGCAATTCGCGTGGCGGAAAGTGGTTGCGCACACACGGCCAATTGTCTCGACACGATGAGAACTATATCCCGGGGTGGAGATATTCAACAAACGACCGAGCAAGACACATGTGGCAAGGAGCGGAAGCAACGGGATGGATGGTGTGTTAGTCAAGTTAAGTTGTACGTCTAAGTTGGCATGTTGTATACCTAGCTCGGCATATGGGCGTACGGAGTTGTGCAGGCGGAAATCTAAAAACTCTTGATCTTTTATCAATTCTTTTCTCTTTCTACTTTTCTTTGTCTCTATGCACTAAACTTGGTGGATCAAGTGTCAGTCTCAGGTCTTCCCAGCCACCGCGATGACTGTGCTAAGGGTAGGGCTTTGTGGTTGCAAGTCAAACTTGAAGCTTCGAAAAGCTTGGTGGGCCAAACGGTGTTGGAACCCAGCCTAGCAAGGGTCATGCATCCACTTCAGAACAAGTCGGCGTTGTTCTCTTGCTGCATGCACTCAACAGTTGGCATCGAGGCGAGAACAACCGACAACCTACCCTTAGATTGACGTTAGTAGAGGGAACTTATTTTCCCCATTGTGCGTTTTTACTAGTATGCCCTATTCAAAGGTTTGATGTTATCGGCCACTCCAGCATGGTCTGTTCGAATCGACCTGCGGTTTGACCGAAAGATATGGCTAGGATGTTTCTTTTACCGCTACTTGACGATGATACTTTTTCCCGCCTCTTCCTCTGAAATAAGAAAAGAAAAAGAACAAAAAGAAAAGACCCGCTCCCACGCGGTAAAGGGTTCAGCGTGGAGGGAAGTGTATGCAATAGCAAGGGGGTCGGGTTTGTCCGATGAGTTGGCAACGACAGACCAGGGCATGGGCGGTGACAGCAATACCAACAAGCTTGTGACAGTCTTAATGGCTCTTCTATGGAAAGAACGTGGTCAAGACCGGATTACGGTACCGGGTAGCCGCTGTCCCGGGTGACATGGCATGACCCCGGCCGGGACGGGGAACGGGAGGATGCAGTGCTTCCGGTAACAACCAAGAGGCTCCATTCTCTGCGCTTTTTATTTGGATCTATCATGCAAGTATCCTGGAGGCTCTTCTCGTTTTCTCTAACCCTGCCCTACCCTACTAAAGGGCATTGCACTTAGAGTAGGGCAAAGGCTCAGATCCCTGTTCCCAGGGCGGATCCTCGGGTAGATCATCAAGGACCAGATAACGAACCCAAGATTCGCGATGTGTAGCCCTAGATATTGGTAGTAAGAGGGCTGAGACAAATCTTTCATGTCCCAGCCTTCTTCTTTTTTGACTTTTCTGTCAAATATTGGCTTGTGTGCGTGTCTAAAGGCAACCTGTAAGAAACAGAAAAAGCAAGGTTCGATCGTCTATGGGTAATGGTGGTTCTTTTTCATGTAAGGGAGGACTAAGGTTCTTGATGGTGTAAAGAGCTCGCATACAAAAAGTCTGAGTTTTAAGCGGAGATATGGATCTTTTGGTCAACCCATACAGTACAACACCTAAGTAAAAGTACAGTATCTAAGAGATGAAAGTAACTTGGTAGAACACCATCTTGATAATAGTTTCTTTTTCATTGATGAACTAGTCATTGAGAAACCGGGAAAAAAGAGGCAAACGACCGTTTCATGCCAGAATAAAGCATAAAAAGCCCGTGCGAGTCTAAAACTCGACCGGCCTTTGTTGCATACTTGGTTTAGTAGTAGCGCAAGGTGACGAACTGGTGATGTTGATGATGATGATGACTTTACCAATTGCCAACTTCCACTTTACTATGGAGTACGCTACAGCACAGTAAAGTAAAGCAAAAGAGAGTTTCGGAACCGCGTGGTTCTCGTGTAATTGAAATTGGTGGCGATAAACGTTTACTCTAAAAGCACCGAGAGGGTTGCAAAGAAAAGTCTGCTCTGTTTGATAGGTGTTAGCGGACTCTAAAAATGGTGAATTGATTGCGTGGTTTATGGAACTGGATCATGCCAGGCTCGAGTTAGTTTGTTTAGGTTGCGATTCTTGTCTCTCGATTTGTTTTTGTTTTTGTTTGTTGTTGCGAGGCGGCTGGTTGAGTGAGTGAGTGAGGCACTATTGGAATAGTATGGTAATGTTCCAGAATAATTGTCGTGTAAGTCAAGGGATCGGGTCAAGATTAGATGAATGAGGCTGGGGAAAGATGCTTGTGAGACCAGGTGGTCCAGCCTGGTTCTGTCTTGTGTTGTCCTCGGTCAGGTAAGCCAACGCAATGTGATGTGATAATGGCTGTGTAGTGTTCAATCGCGGGTACCTTGCAGACCGTGTCTCGTTTGGGTGCTCTTTTGGCTGATCCTTGATGACTCGAGGGAACAATCCGGATATCGATTGGATCAGAATGATAGCTCACAGAGGCCCAACTCTAAACTACCAGCTGTAGCGTAGCCCTTGGTTACTTGGTAGGTGCCAGCTTTCATTCAGGTCAGGTCACATCATCGAATACAGTAGCCAAGCTGTCAATGATTTTAGTGGTTCGCTTCTCTTGGCTGGCCGCGGCTCAAAAAGAGGCCTGATCCACTTGATAAGTTGATACTGAGCTGAGCAAACGGGATCTTCTCCGATGTTTGTGGTGTTTTCTTTGTCTTCAGGCATGTCTCGTCTCGGTCATCCCTTGCGCCCGGAATGTAGACACAAATGCAAACGCTTTGGCAAACTGATTCTTGCAGGGAATCGTGATGGAGATTCCGCAAGGGAACAGGACGGGGAAGATCCTTGTAGAATGCGATCACCTACCAAAGTTTATAGACAGTCTATTGGGTCTACCCTTGTCAATTGAGTAGATTATCGAGATCAAGGGCCTTGGAAGTTCAAACCGTTGAATAGACTCAAAAGGCTGGCACCCTTTTGAGTTTGAATGCATCTGGCTCTGGTTAGGGAGGGATCTTCTGTTGGGTATTGATGCTGTATGCGAGTATGAATTGCCAACATTTCTTTGTTGCCCAAGTTGAGGGAGAAGGTGAGAGGGAGGGTTACATCCGATGCATGCAATGCAATTCGCCAATCAATCGTATTCTTTGTCCTTGACCTCTACCTGATCTTTCTACCTGAATATGGGGAGAGTGATGTGTTGTATATCGGTCACGCACTCCATCATGCAAGTTGAAATTAAACAGCCCGAGGTGCAGTAGACAGTTGCTCTCATAGTATTATCATGTGTGCATTGCACCTGGTTAGCGCTGTAAAAAGAGTGACGGTGTGTAATCGGTATCGAGCCATAGAGTTTTTCACCGTCTCTCAGGCTAGAGTCCAACCCCTGCAACAGCCACTGTTAGCGAGGCATTTCGATCCACCTCCACCAAAAACTGAAGTAGCGGAGCGGGTTCTTGCCGTAGCCAACGGCAAGAACGTGGATCCTGTGGATGATGTGGCTGTCAATGGATGGGGAAGGAAGGGAAAGAGAAAAAAATATCTTGTTTACTTTGATAATGCTACGCAGAGTCTGAGAGTAGGCAGAGTCGGTCTACTGTAGATATTCTAGACTACCTAGACTAGTGATTAATATGTATATCCCGTCTTCCACACATTTCTTGACTCTTTTTCTCCCTCTGATCGTCTAATGATTTGATACCCTCTTCTCGAGACTCACTCAATTCGCATCAACCGTTGTTTCCACCTGGACACGATACGATACGATACACACGACACTGTCTTAACCAAACAAAAGAAAAGGATTCTTAATGTGTTTATGTTTACGACTTTTCGCTATTCAACGATCCTTGGCCATCTCTTTGCATACCCACAACTGAATCTTCGCCTTCAACCTGATATCAGCGAGATTACCTTGTCTCAACAAAGTCTAAGACTGACTCTACTGTCCAACGGCGACTCGACCTGGATCCAATTTTTGACCGTAGTCGAGATTCCAGTTCAACTTCACATTTCGAAGACTGGCGCTGTTTGAGTCTCGTCTCGTTCTCCCTTGGCCTGACACGACACACACGACCTGATCCGGATTGATTTGCGCTCGACTGCTCCGGACTTTCTCCCTTGTCTTCTACCGTATTCGTCTAACGCGTTACCTACACTATAATACCGACCTTACGGCCCTTTTCTCTTCGACTCTTCCTGGCTCGTTCCTTCACCTGAAGCTTTTCTGGGTTTGGTCCAAGGTTGTGTTCCCCCGGCATCAGCATTGCTCCCTTGCATTCGCTGCTGATCGCTCCAACCAAGCCGGGGTCTCACTTACACCATTTCAGTCGAATAGGCCCACCAACCTTTTTCGACAATAACCAGCCACTTCGGCCTTGGTTTTGACGTCCTAACCACTACTAAACGTTTGCCTTGGCTTTCTTTGTTTTCACAATCGACCAAACAGCATCATGTTGCCCTCAAAATTTGGTAGTGTGCGGCAGAAGCAGCCTACCGAGCGCCGAACCAGTCTACGACTCGACGCAAGCATTGTGGCTTTGCGATACGAAAAGACTGCACCGGCAGAACCTCCAATTATGATTGTTTCACGAGATCCTTCTCGCCTCTCACGCCGACCTTCATCCTCTTCGGCATCATCTCACAGCTCACGCCACCGTCCCATTGTCATCGTTCCTCCGGGCATCGTTGCACCACCTCCCGAGGACCACCCAGCCTTCCGGGGCTCAGCATCAACTTCTGCTTCATCTTCGTCTTCACCATCACCAAGAACATCTCCCGTTTCGGTGGAAGAGTGGAAGCGTGATTCGGGAGTTGCTAGAAACAAGTCCACTTCGACCATCCATGAGGAGGAGGGCGAGGACGACTACGCCGAGCTTACTTGCAGATCAAGAATTCCTGCAGTGGAGTCGAATGTGTCGTCTTTGATATCATCCGTTATGTCGCAGCCAAGTACGACAGCTCAGCAAATAGAGGATCCATTCGTGGACGAGAATAGCATCTTTGAGCCGCTAACATCGACATCGAGCGAAGCCTTGTATCTCTTGTACAACGCTCAATGCACGACACCGTCTAAGGCATCCTCGGCGAATACTACTGCTGCTGTTCCTACATCTCCAATTACCACTTCATCTACATCTACGCCTGCAACACCTACTCGACCCAGCAGAGGATCCATTGCTCCCATCTCTCTTGCTTTTGCAGAATATCTCCCAATGAGCATGCCCTCATCCCCCACAAGTCCTGCTCCTGCTCCTGCTCCCCAATCTCCCTGCCGATCAATTCCATCATCACCTCGCTGCTCTACCTCTTCCTCAACTGCCCCCACTCTCTCCAAAAGTCCCAGCTCACGATCACGCTCAGGGTCTCGGTTCGGTACATTTTCCCAGATATTCACTACTCCGATCCAGCCCTTGTGGCGGGGCCCTACGAGCACTAACACCAGCACCAGCGCTGATGAAAGCTCAAACTCAAACATTGGCAGTGCTTTTTCCAGCACCTCCAGCACCCCTACAGCCAATGCTCAATCCACTATGGCGGCCCCTGGCACTACTGCGAGCGCTACCGTCAGCGCCCCAGCCACTGATGCCGCTTTGGCCACAGGCTTGGCTAAGTCTGAGCTAGAGCAATCGCATCCGTCACAAAATGACCAGGGCTCCTCCCATTTTTGGAACAGGTCCCGCTCTGCCTCCACAACCTCGAATAATAGCACTAGCAATGCTACTTCGGCGGACAATTCATCTAATAACGATCTCCCGCTCCCCTTTGTTCCCCTCGACGTCTCCATCCCTTGCGAAAGCCTCCTAGATGATGCCTTTATGAGTTCTGTTTCCTTTTCCAACCGTGGAAGCATCATGTTTGCGCCTCAAGACGCCGCCGCAATTGACGGCGCTATCAAGCACCAGCAGCAGCACAACAACATGGCTTCTATTGATTCGTCCTCTTCCACCTCCACATCCTCTGCAAACGTCGACACCCTCGCGACCGCAAACAATGACGAGTCCAACTCTGACCGTGCCACCCCAACTCCTACTCCATCAACGACCGTTCCTCATGACCTCACTCCTACTCCCACCACTCCTACGACCCCAAGGTCTCAATCACAAACCTTTCCTCGACCCAGCGACGAGTCCAACGACATGAACAACTCCCTGCAAGGGGCAGACGATGCTTCGGGTTCCCTTCAGGACCCGACATCGGCCCCCGACATTCGTGTCTTGGCCGCCGACGTGGAGAAGGAATCTCAAAAGGTGAGATCGCTCTATACTGTTGGCGATGGTTCCCGCGGCGAGCCTGGTAGGAGACACTCGTATCACGAGCGTCTTGAACCAACTCCCGAGGTCCCATCCGAGGAGAATGAACTTGACCCGTATGGTTTTCCTTGTAGTCCCAATTATCATGGTCGCGGACAATGATTTATGCTAACCTTTCTCTTCTCTAGTGTGCCAAACCGTCTTTCCCCAGCATGGCAAATGCCCGCATCTGGAAGTTCTTCTTCCCTCAGGTCTAGAGGAGGCCTCGAAGACTGGGATGATCTTCAAGGTGCTCACGTTGATCGATATGGATTTATCACCATGCCGCCGCGACCTCACTCGAGAATGGGCACGCCCTCAGAAACAAGGTCCGCGTCGGGGTCGCCTAGGAAACGCAACATATTACAGAAGCGAGATCCATATGGCTTAGCATCCACCCTCAGCGGCAGTGGTCGAAGGACGCCAACAAGAAAGGTTTCTGCTAGATCACTCAACACCCAACACTCAGAATTATCAGTATCAACGTCGCTTCGATCATCTCGATCGGTCATAAGGCAGGCCAGCAACTTACTACCACATAACCGCGACCGGCGATGGATGGACGAAGCAGGTGACATGCTTGATGTAGCACCCAGCCTTCAAGATATTGTCGATGAAATCCAGGCCGAGAGGTTAACAGAAGTTATGAAGCGAAAAGAGTGGGAAAGATCAGAAAAATGGAGGAAGATGGCCAAAGTTATTCGCAGAGGCGGCGAAGGCGAAGGCATGGGTTTCGAATTTGATTCAAAGAACCCAAAGCTTATCGAAAGGACGTGGAAGGGTATCCCTGACCGATGGCGGGCCGCAGCATGGTGGTCTTTTATGGCTACCGGCGCCAAAGAACACGGTGGTATGCCTCCTGAAGATAAGATCGTGATGGAATTCCACCGGCTCCAATTACGGAGCTCACCCGACGATGTGCAGATTGACTTGGATGTGCCCCGAACTATCAGCCGCCACATCATGTTTCGACGTCGCTATCGGGGCGGGCAGCGGTTACTGTTTCGAGTTCTTCATGCCATCTCTATCTATTACCCTGACACAGGGTATGTCCAAGGCATGGCATCGCTGGCGGCAACTTTGCTCTGTTACTTCGATGAAGAGAAGAGCTTTGTGATGCTCGTGCGCATGTGGCAGCTGCGTGGACTAGCACGACTGTACCGCCCAGGCTTCGAGGAACTCATGGCGGCTATGGATGACTTCAGCAAAAACTGGCTCAATAAGGAAGTAGCCAGTAAGCTGGTAAGTTTGAACCCTCTATGACAGCCACAAGTTCAAAACTGACAATTATAGGACGAGCTGTGCATTGACACTACTGCATACGGTACACGCTGGTACCTAACACTATTTAACCTTTCGGTTCCTTTCGCAGCGCAGCTGAGAATCTGGGACGTGTTTCTTCTGTTGGGCGATGGCTCTGTTGCCATGAGACCCGACAGCAGAAAGTCCGAGAACAAGCCTACCTCATCGGGCGAATACGATGTTTTGCATGCTACCAGTGCAGCACTTGCTCAAGCCCTGCGGGAAGTCCTCCTGGGCGCAGAATTTGAGAATGCCATGAAGGCATTGACGTCGGCGATTCCTATCAAGGACGAAGACCTTTTGATGAAAGTGGTCAAGGCCGAATACAAACAACACCATGGCAAGAAGAAGAACTAGCATGCTTTTTTACTACGACTCTGGTTCAACCGGGGTAGTCTCATTTGTCTTTTGGCTTGATTCCTCTTTGTACATGCGAAACTGTATCATGATACCTTGCAGGGTGCTTTCTTGTTTTAGGTTGCGTTGCGTTGAGTTTCTTTGCTTTGACATTGCTCGATACCCTTCCCTCATGCTACGGCGCTTGAGGGATCACATGCCTAAACAAGGCCATTCTTCTCTATGTATCAGTTCGCAAGAACGTCATGGATTCAGAAACAGACGGAGTTACTCCCTTTTGGTGGTTGGTAGCGCTTGGAGCCACGGAACTTAATCCTATATACCCCGTTCCTGGCACTACTTGTTTTATTATCTTGCTTTGAAGGGTTGCTCCGATAAGGCTTGGGAATGATATGGTTGTGATTGATTGCACTTTGATGTACACATACATGCATGAGGAGGACAAGGGGGTTTATGAAAGGGCATACAGAGTACCTAGATGGGTTGGGAACAAGGGAGAAACCAAAAAGATAAGCGAGATACGAGAGCCATAACCGCCTCGAAGTTAATGTATATGCAGTATTGTTCACAATATCCTGATTGCTCAAGTGAAACTCCATGTTTAGTAATGAACTTAGCCTCCAAGTTGGTGAGCTGTGGCTGGCCTGGCCATCCCGGTTCATCATCCCACGTTAGGCTTGATCTGGAAGCTCATGGTACCGTGACATACTCAGACTGCCGTAGCTCTCGTCTTACACTTCAACATGGTAACATCGCGGTATAAGTGTTTAGTTAAAGGCCAGGAACAGGGCTCAAACAAAGGTGTCTGCATTCCCGAATAGGTCGAACCTTTGTGATGACCTCAGCCGCATTTCTCTTTGGATCCAATGCTGTCATTCTGTTCACCCTCCCTCTCTTTCTCTCTCAGTTAAGACAAGGTCTGTGCCCCCTCTATGTTGGATGATCAGGATTGCCTCTTTTGGCTTTGCCTTCCGACCCCTCTCCCGGAGCTCCGTGCGGTGCGGTGCGGTGCGGGGAAGACCGAGCGGAAGCGGGTCGGCGATGGCACAGAAGAGAAGTATAACTCACCAACATTGAGTTCAAAGGAAAGAGCTATTCATAGATCTCTTAGTTACAGCACTTATATAACGAGAACCTTAATCCCAGTTACTTCCAAGCAGGGATAGTAAGAGTCGGCAATGACGAGAGATATTAGCTGCAACTATAACTAGGAATGCTACTCTACCATTCACTGTCGTTGGTTTTCCTTTCCATGCAGAGTCGATGCGCAGACGGCCGAGTTTTCCCCTTCAAGACAAACCAGACGCAAGCCACACGCCCAAGGGGGCTGAAAGACGAGATATGAATGGATAATCTTGTTTACTTTTTTCTTCGTCGTGTTTTTTCTGTCTTTACACCGCTTGATGATGCGGGAGCACTTCATGCACAGAACCATTGATTTTCTTATTCATGCATGTATGCTTTTCTATGCATCATCACTGTCGTTGTGAAGTCTGTAGTTGTAAAAAGCCTTTCCTGTTTTGGCAAAGCCCCTCTCAGATGTGGCTTTTTCGTATTCATCCTCCTCTTCTTTCGAGTCCCTCGAGTTTGTAAGGTCACTCGATATCAAAGGATATGGCTGGTCTTGGGGTTGCAGTCACCATTTCATCATTGGCATCCTTTCCTAGTTCATCTTGGGGGCTAGATACAAAGAGACGAAACCTAAATCTTTGCCAAACTTGCCAGAGGATACGAGGTGCATTTTCTGTTCTAGGGCATCTGATGGGTCCTCAGAATAAGCTATCTGGTACTAATGAAATGGCGTTCGGTAACCGTAACCTTGTTCTGAGGCGTTCCTGGAGCTACTTAACAGTACGGCCAAACTCTGAGGCTTGATGCATGGCTAATAGTGAAGCTTTCGGTAGACCAAAGTGGCTCAACTTCTAGCCGAGCTGTCGATGGAACTAAGCCACTGAGGCTATTGGTACCCTGGGTTGACTGTTGTGGCATACCGTTATTCTTCTTACTCGGGCATGCCTTGGCCAAGACAATAGTCTCATGCATCCAACCCTGTTAGTCAAGTATGACCATCAAAACGTGTGTCACTTTGCTCAATTTCAGTTGGAATCTCTTGAGAATGTTTAGTTATGCATTCATTGCCTGAAGCTGCGAAACTTCATCCTCCTCGTATCCTCGTCCACAGGATATCTATGACTGCCTGTAAAACTGTCCCGGGTGCTTCCTCACCTGCCATCCACCCTGTCAAGCTTGAGCCCGACTCAAATCCGCTATTCCCCAATGCTATTTCCAAAATATCCCCTTGACTCCTGTCGATAAGAAAACAACCAATTGCAGAAACTCCAATTTTGTACGAGCTCAAGGCTCTTTCATCTTCTAATCCGCCCCTAATGTTGCATAGCAACTCATGACTACAATGCACGAACTCCTAGATTGGTTTTTATAGAAGAACGAAAATAGTTGGAATCGAGTGTTAATAGTGGTGTAATATGCTCGAAAAGTGATGATGTTCCAATAGAGATCCGCGTAAAGGGGCCAGTCGACCAAAAACGATCATCTTATCCGTAAAAAGCAACGAGGCTTCCTTTTATGATTCGTGGGCTGTCGTAAGTTAAATGGAATGAATGATAGCCGCGCTTCAGGAATGAAATAAGTGATAGATCATTGATCGACAGAAACGCGTGTGGAAAGCGCCCTACGCGTCTCCTGCACCATCTCGCGGCTTTGATGCTTCTCTCAAATCCATGCGCGCTTTTGAATCCTCTGGAGGAGCTTGACTATATCGCGATCCACTGTCATCAACTGGACGACCAGACCCATGATACCGTGTAGCGGGTTGGGGTTCCTCTGATAACATTGCCGACACTGACTGTTTCGACTCGCTACGTTCGTTGCCTGGTCGTTCCTGCCGTGGCATTGGTGTTGAACTGCGTACTGGCGACCTTCGTATTGGGGATCTTCGACGTAGGGGCCCGCCGAAACTCTCCCGCCGAGAACGTCCAGGCCCGGTAACTCTAAAGGGTGACATATCACTTCTCTGCCTAGAATGACCTCGTCCTGGCCCATAGAACGGCGTATTCGATGAGCTGCTTTGACGATAAGGAGGTGATCTATGGCGTTGTTCACTGCGTGTTGGGGAAGAGGCATGCCCGGTGGCTTTGCGCTTTCTGGGAGTTTCCCCTATTGGCACAGAATCTGTGTTAGCTCACAGAGAATCTCGCTTTCTCTTGGTCTTTGACGAACCAGAAGGACTTCCGGGTCGGTTCGAGGCACCACCACCTTGCGAAGTTGGTGGTTGCCAGTGGTGAAAGTATATTGAAGGACTCGCTTGCGTTTCTTGCTGCTGTTGACCTTGTTGCATATGTGGATGCATCGCAGGGCCAGCATGTGCGGGCTGTGGGACGTTTGTATTCAAACTGGGTAACGTTGACATGCCCATAGGCCGTCCGATTACACCACTCACGGTTTGACCTCGAGGTCTCGATGAGGGTGATGGTGGGTATGCATATCCTGCTGGTGCAGGAGGAATACCCTGTTGCTGTGCATGCTGCTGTGACTGGGATTCTCGTTGGTGCTCTGGCGATAAAGGCCATTGGGCGGGCATTATCTGAGCACGAGGAGCCTGGCCTGCTGGCATAAACTGCTGAGCCCATTCCAGGGCAGCTTGTGGTGCTATACCACCACCCATACCCGCGAAAACCAGGGGAACCATGGGAGGAGGGATACCTGATTGAAGAGACGTTCGCAGCATTTCCATCTCGACCTTACGTTGCTCTAGACGCAAACTCTCCTGCCTCGTTCGCTCTTCCTCCTGTCTCCTTCGTTCTTCTTCTTGCTTCCTCCTGTCCTCTTCTGCTCTCGCCTGAAGCCAATGCTTCATTGACTCTTCTGCCCCTTGCCATTGCTGAGGTGGAGCGGGTAACTGACCCCAAGAGTCCCTCTGCTGGTGAACTGGGGGGCCTAACGAAGGTTGTGACGGAGGCGGTGGAGGTGGAGGGTGAGATTGATGATGTGTAGGTGGAGGAGGACCACCAGCAGCTGTAGGCGGTTGGGGAGGAAGAGCCATGACTGCCGGTGGCGGCAGACCACGATGAGGAGCCGACATGGGCTGGACTGGTGGACTGTGTCCCCGATAAGCGGTAGGTAATGGTTTTGTTGCCGAATCTTGATATGTTAAGGGGGGAGAGAGTCGACAGGTTGAAGGCGGAGTTGGAAGATCATGGACGGACTTGTAGCCGTAAGTTGGTGGCTGCTTGACGGTAAGCATTGTTCGTTATATGGTAGGTAGCTGGGCTACGCCAGTGGGGACATTTGTGCGGAAGTTGCGAGAGGGCTTGGAAGTCGAGGCAGGCTCGTGTGCCTATTGGGAGGTTGGGGGTTTCTGTTGTTATTGACTTTTCACAGATACGACTGTTTCAGCCAAACACAGAGAATGTCGCCCAAGCATGTGAGTGACAATTCAAGGATGTTACAACAGACACAGGTGCGTAGAAAGGAAGATATCTTCAAGTTCAAAAGGTTGAAAGAGGCAACAACAGCAAAGGAAGTAAAGATATGTTGAAGGGGATGTTAAGTATCTTTCGCCTTTCAGTATCCACCGATAATATTACTAGGTAAGATATTGATCCAAAGGGAGAAGATGACAATGGCAAGATCAAGATGGGAAAGGCCAAAAATGGAAGAAAAAAAGAAAGAGCTGCATACAATGTGGGTTATGGACGTTGTATAAGACGACTGGAAGCGACAGCGGGCGGCGAGCTGGAGATGTCGGCCAGCTCCAGAGTGTGGCGGTCGAGGAGAGCGGGGCAGATGAAACCAGTTGACAAGCAGGGCCAAGCTCATTTGGAACCAGTCATGGATGGCTCTTCCATATAGTACACATCGGGGGCACGCGTAGAAAAGAGCTGTCAATGATTGCGAGTTAGTAAGTTCAAGGTAGAAGTGGGGAAGACTCAAGGCTGACAGGACAAGGTGAGAATTTGACTGAGATGAGGTGAATAGACTGGGCCGAGATGAAGGATAGAACAAGCAGGGCTCAGTTATACAAGGCGATTTCTACCAACAAGTCAGGCCAGAAGCTTACAAGAAGCTCACGAGTGCAAGTGTTGCAAGGTTGCTATAGGCGATGCAGCAAGTGCTGCATACAAAAGACAGCACGAATTCAAACGCAGGTGCCAGCCAGCGTAGTCAAATGTCTTGTTAGTTGTCTTCGTCTTTCACACAACTAACAGACATATGTTTATATGCTTGTCAAGTCAATGCTTGAAGCCACCGAGTGAGCTGTCTTTGAAATAGAAAGGAGTGTCGGGCAGGGACCGTGATCTAGGATCTGGGATATTCTGCTTTGTACTGTCCGTGACTGTGTTCAAGCTAGCTCAGCACTGACAACTCTGCGGCAACCAGGACGAGGGTAGCTTGCAGGTTTCGAGGGAGCTATGACACGATACCAACGGCTTCAGGAACCAAGGTTATTTAAGGAACGAATGGGGAAGAGAATAAGGAACAGAAAGAGGCGAAGGTGGACGACGATCTTCAAAAGAAGATGGAGGAGAGAAAGAAAAGGGAAAAGAAGGTCTGAGCAGCTCGAGTGAGCTTCACTACAAGTGGAGAGCAGAGTGAGTGGTGGAAAGTGAAAGTACACGCACACACCCGCACACGCCCACCCGCCTGCTTATACGCACATCATCAAGCGCCGGCCGCCGAGACGTCCTTCTCCGGTCCGCATTTCAACGCATTGGAGTCGTGCCTCCAGGATCAAAGACACTTGAAGTCATGGTGGAAACGCTTCTAACATAGAAACTGGCCCTGGTCAAACAGGGGTTGTTTAATCTAACAGATTGATTAGGGATCAATTGAAAGAAGTCAACAAGCCACAGTCAAGGGCTTCCAGACAAAAAAGTCATGCCAGTTAATGGGGTCAAGCAGACAGATTTGGCCAAGTTAGTCCGGCATTCTTGAAGTCAGGAACCACAGCAGTTGTTGTACCAGTAGGAAGAATGAATGTGTCCTGAATCATCTCATTATGGCAAATCCCAGTAGGGCAACTTTAGGAGATTCAGGATAGAAGTGTGTATCAGAAGGAGATTTGACAGGTTCTGATGGTAGGGACAAGACAAAACACTAAAGTTGTGGTCTATACAGGGTGCAGGGGTCGAGACTGTAGGGATAGTGGCAGAGCAAAGAAGTGGCTGAAAGGATCGCTGTGATGTTGAAAACCCGGACTGTCCCATTCGAGCAGTGAAAGAGCCAACAAGAAGACAGGATGGAGGGCTCCGATGAGGGTACTGTACGGTACATGTTTAGGGATGGATGAATGGATGGATCATGAGAAGTGGGGGAGGAATCGGGAATCAGGGAGGGGGGCGTGTGTGATGGAGGTGTGCAGAAGGGGTGGGCACGATAGATGGGCAAGAGCGACAACGGCAGTATGATATTCCATCGGAGCATGTTCAAGTGCAGAATCATAATGTGGCATTGTGTATGTAATTGATGCCTCCTCTTCTTTCGCTTGTTCTTTAAACAGCCCACAACTGAGGAGAAAGCAATCAAAGATGCAAATGAGAATGAACCAAATCAACAACAAGACCAGCAAGATCTCTTGTGATTAAGCTCTCTTTGTACCTTACCCCAGGCTGTGGCTTTGAGGCTAATCACACGGGCTCCGAGGCAATCTGTCCGAGTTACTGCAGCAGTGCAGCCTCCAAGATACAGACAGGTACAGAACCTGGCCAGGCCGGTCCAGTCGAGCCTCAGCCTCGGAGGTGATTCACGGGAGGGTTGGTGAGACATGGGTCTCGAATTCGGTAGTTAAGCGGTAATTAGAAAGTCGTCAACGCTCGTGAATATGAACGGCTGAAAGTCCGTGGGTAACTAGGATCTCGAGCAGGTAAAAGTGTGGTCCAGCAACGGCTTATAAGTCAATAGCGTTGGTGCTTAAATCGATGCGGTTTAGTCCCTGATAGGGTGTGAAGGGCTAGATCGAAATGGCGACCAACTTTTGTCTTATTCCTCGTATCTGCTGCTGTTCGACCGATGGATAACTCGAATTGTTTCTTTTTCTTTTCTTCAGTGCATATATTTGAAGGCTTTCAGTTGATGTCTCGGATCTTTGATGTTACCCTCCGTAGTTGGTGAATACTGAGATGCGTGAACTGGACTCGATAAAGGGTGCAATACGTGTTTTATCGGCCGTGACCTGGCGGATTGGGTCTCCCGTCTCGAGACCCAAGTAGCCGTGACGCCGTACTCATGTATCACAGGGAGTAACTCTCTAATCGAGGCACGGGAAGTGGATGGCATGGGTTGATGTCGCTCCTCCTCAACGAACAACCTGGAAGCTGTTGTACGAAGTGCGCGGTTCCTGTCGCTGAGTTTGAGCTGCTCTCGCTTTGTCGAGTGCCAGGGCCAAGTACCTGTGGCTTGTGGTCTATTGTTTCGGGTGTGACGGGGATGTTGCATGGATAGAATAAGTGCAGTGCATGTTAGTAGCAGAATTCTGCAGGGTACCTAACAAAACGAGGCTTTGCGGATTGGCGTTCTTGGCTTCACTTTATCGGATTTGCCAATCGCTAAGCTGCTTCTGCATTGACCACGGTCGTCATCTTGCCTATATCGCTCCTTCTTTCTACGCTACTCAATTCTTTCTTGCTGTTCTGACTCATTCCCATTCAGCATGCAGAAGGTACCGCTCTATAAGAGGAAGGAAGGCATCCATCCATCAGTCCGGGCGGGGGGAATAATTATTTCAGTCCCCGGTCCTGCCTTAGATTGAGCTTGGGCTCAAGTCTTGGACCGAGCTACCCAAGGAAGGTGTCGCCAGGGTGTCAGAAGAAATGACCACTGTAGGCATAAGAGACGAAATAAGTCAATCGTCTTATGCTAGTTTAGGCCAGCATTTAGGCAACTTTATTTTAACACCCTAAGCCTTGGAGGCCAATTCTTCTGTTACCCACCTGGGTGTCTGTCTTCAACGTTAGTTCGCGAACAGGTTTATTCAGCCGCTCCTTCCGCACTCATGTGGCGTCGAGGGTACAGTAAGCTGCTTGGCCTAATAGGCCAACCTCCATAGGTCTGTCCTTACTCTTAGCACCTAGGCAATACTCGTATACCGCCTTGTTATTGCTTGGACTTCATAATGGCAATACTCCCTTCATATCACGGTGCCGTGTTTCATCCTTGCAAATCTCCATCCCGCCCACTTTACCGAGGTTACAGGACGTCATTCTTTGCTGCTGTATGAATTATTTACAGCATGCACAAAGGAGAATCGGCAAAAAGTGAAGCAGGACGAGACGCTAGCTAATTCTCTACAGTGCATTGTCCAAGCATAGGAAAGAAAGCCAATGCTCACGAGCCGCCATGAAAAGTTCATCATGCTTCGTCATTATTCAACGGTTTCAAATGACCGCAAATCCATTTTCTAATCACTGGGAAAACAATCCGCAAAGGACACCTGTCCTCCTGTCCTCCTGCTCAACTGGTCATTCATGCCCAGGGCAAACAATGATGTCCAGTTTTGGTCATGATGCATTGGTGGATTACTAGCACCGTCTTTCTAGTCTCTTTAATCTAACAGGATGGCAGCCTCAAATTCTTCTACAGGCCTCGAAGCGCGCCTGGAAGCAATCCAGATTAGCTAGCGTCGTCCGATGCTCGTTAGACGAATGGGACTTTACCTAATTCGATTCGCGAACCCATCGCCACGCAGCCACACTTTCAAAGTTGTCGTCGTCGAAAGCACGTTGCAGCATGTCTTCCTAGTGGCGGTAGTGAATGGGCCAAGAGACGACCATACCGTTTACCTACAGCCCTAGTTACAGAGTCTCCATTGTTCCTCTAACCATCCGGTGATAAGAAAAATGACGGGCAGTCTGACATCCAAGACTTCAACCTCAAAGAAGAACTTCCGCCCTTTGGAATTGCCTGGAGCTTCTCTGCCGGGCGCACCCTGGTCGAAACCCGGAGAGCTTCAATGAGCTTGTCACCTCCATCGTCATCGAGTGTAAAGGTAAGCAAGCTCAGGCCAGCGGCACCCCACCATTCGAGCAAGGTCCCACCCTCTCGAAAACCGTTACCACCCCTCGGGGCACGCACGCCGTTAGATTTCGCTACCGGGAGAGCGCCACAACCAGGTCAAGGTTTTTACTTATTTGGGCGAAATGATGATCAATAGACTCTTCGGTTCGCATATTGAGAGCTGCATACATGCATCATTCCACGTGTCTGTTCTCGAACTTCATAACCAACATTTCGAAGCTTACGCTCAAAATGGATTTGTGAACAGAACGTGTATTTACTACAATACCAGGATTGGAAAGTTATGCATGGTATGACCGCTCTACGGAGGCGAACCATCAAGCAATTAACCCTGGGAAAATTCCTGTAATTGCCGAGCACTAAGCAGCTGACCTAGAGTGTCTTAGATATCAACAACCGCGCGTTCCTATGAATTTCAGTCTGTTTCGTCTAGAGACATATGGGGCTCACCAAGCTTGGTCCCTTACGTTCAATGAAATGACGTCCAACAATATGGGCGCATGGTTCGAGCAGGGAAGGAGGCCTCATTGGTGATGAAAGTCTGATGTTGAGAACAGGATGGACGCCGATTTCTCGATCTGTCCTTCGCCACAGAGCACATTGACTGCCGATGATGGCTTTGAGTTCAAATAAGCTCAAAGAGGCTGATATAATAGCATCATATGTATGCGGCCTCTTTGTAGCTCAATGTCATTTCTGAGATTTTAAAGGCTTATCGGGGTTGAGTCAGAGATTAGAAGCTTTTCAGAGTCACACTAAGAGGTCGAAGGCGCCAAGAATATCCACTCGTGTGTTACTGTAACACTCGATGGTCTTAAGAATTGACTTTACATTTCTATGCCTCAAAGTGGTTTCGTTGTACGAAAGAGATCTGTGTTCTATATATCTCATTAGTCTAAGTCGCACATACTTAGACGAGCAGTACGGAGGTCAGCATTGTACCTCGAACTGTCTTGCTCTACTAACTGGGTAATCAGCACGAAGTCCGTGGGACTCGAAGTTACTAATTAGGTCGTTTACTACTACGGTTTACCATCTCTAGCCTCTGTCATGGGAACAAAGATACCCATTTCCACCAAATAAAACGCACAGATCCGAACTATTTAAGATTTCCATGGTATCTGGTTCCCAATGCGTACAGCCTTCAACAAGGAAGCAAACAACTGGAAGCCCAAAGATTGATGGACCAAGTACTAAATCATCTTGTTTCTGATGTAAGCCGTGGCCAAGTTTTGTTACCTGACCGCTTGCACCTGTCGATCTCAAATGCCATAGAACTGCAGCTCCTTGCCGCAATTGGTCATGCCATCTGGATATAGCTGGGCTTATGTGCGAACATGTTTTTGGCGATGACTACAGTTATCCCAAGAAGTCTCTGGTGGTTAGCATCCTGAGGTCTCTAAAGAAAGGGTGTGTGTATAGCACAAACTTCCGCAGGCTTTCTACCAATCACCAAGCGTCATGGTAAGCTTTCCCAGTTCCAAGGACTAGGGATCCTGGGACCCTGATGATCTTGGCCCAATCAGAAGACGAAAAGGTATTTCGGGTCCAAGACGTACCTGCCGCTTGGGAAGCCCATGTCGAAAGAGGACATCTGAAACACGATACTAACAACCCTTGTCCCTTGTTCCTGCCCGTGTTGCTTCTTAGCTTCCCCTCATTTTTATCCTTTTCGTGGAAGCTCGTCCAAACTGGCTAGCCTGTCTGCTGGGCATTCCTTCCATTTACGAGCACATGCACAAATTTCTTTCATCCTTCCTTTCTTTTTCCTTGAATCACAATCCAGCCTGTCTTCCATCTGCTTCTTCTCCACTTCATTATGTCTGTCACTTGAATCCTTGCCTTGCATCCTTGCTTGACTTCAACTGGCCACCTGCTCTACCCTGCCAGCCTGTCACCGCATTACTTGCCATGAGCACACGAACCTATATCTATCACCTCGCATCAGCCACCAACGTGGAAACGAGATGAGATGAGATGGATTTATTCCGCAGTTGGTCGAAAAAAGCAAGGACCGAGATGCTTTGCCTTGTTCCACTCAGGCGTGGTCATCTGTCGGTGTCATGCGACCCTTGAATTCAACCACAATTGGCACATTGCATAGCTGTTACCGCGCAACTAACGTTGCTATCGAGGCCGAGATGAATCGAATCTAATTGAAACAAGCGATTTCTTTGTCACACTAGCCACATACATACCGGTACATACGCACATCCTTAGCAGAGCTGCTCAGCCGCAAATACTGGCCCGCCATGCATGGCCATGACCATCAAATGCACTGCTCCCCTTATGGTAGCATCGTGGATCTTCACTTTCCCTTCCCCAGTCACTTTGACTAGGTCAACTTCAGCAATGACAGTCTCCTTACACCAATTACGCCCGTTCATTACCCGGAGGATTAATCTTAGACCCAACAGCTACCGCATCATGTCGTCCGAGGTCGTGCTCTTCCTCTGTCTTTTGAGGGTATTCTCCGAGACACCTTGTAGCTGTCTCTATGAGTATCGGTAGAGAAGAGCTTTTGTGACCTGCATAACCTCTCCGGATTTGAGATTTAGTCTATTTCGCCCTACTTCATCGATCACAACTCTGTCTAAACTCCTCGTCATAGCGGTTCATCTTCTGTTCCCTGTCTTGAGCAACTCAATTTCGCAGATCATTTGCCAATGACGACCACAGCTCGACAGGGCTCGCTCAGGCACACACATGGCCACAACACGGACTCGTTTAATTTGCCGCCGCTCGTGAAGTTGGAAGCTCTTGGTCGCCCGTGTGAGCTGATGGATCGGCAACTAGCCTTTAAGCGATTCATCCACCCTCGTGGTCGGCCCAATCCGATGATACCCCTTGTCGATGCTGGATCTAACTGTTCCGATCTTGGTGCGGGTCCGGTCTGGTCGGACCTTGATTTCAACTTTTCAAGGACATCCTGCAATTTTTCCTAGGCCAACGTCCAATAATTAGCCAAGAGAAAGTTAGGGCAAGTTAATTCCTTCTCGTCTTGTTGCTAACTCGATGTGCCCTGCATCAACGTCAAAGCAATGGCTCCTTCATCACATTACGTTGTGTCGATACTTCAGAGGAGCGCGCAAACTTGCATCCGCCAACAAGCATGTATCTGAGAAACCGACCTTCTAGGGCCTGCCCACCAACACCTAAATCAGGATACGAAATTCGGCTTTGTTCAGCGGCAGCCTTCCGATATCAGGGCTTTCAATCTGCTTCCCGAGATCCCTTAGTGACCGGCTACTTGCACTCAGGCACCGTTACACTATGTACCCCCGCGGGTCTAGCTGACACCATCTAGCCACCGGTACCTATTTGCAGGCATGAGCTACAACACGGTATCAATTACCGAAGGGGCTCTCAATTCTCCCTCGTCATCAAACAATATGCAGTATGCCCAGGTTTGATCAACACGCCTTCGGGCATGTCGACATGTAAATGATTCGATAACCCACATTTCAACCGCGCATCAATCATTCCTAGCCTACCAGCCCAGGCGATCAAGATCAGCGAGGTGACAACCCCTGCTAGCGCCCCATCCTATCTGACATGTGTCTATCATCCGAGAACCCACGAGCCCCAAGATTTAAGGCAAGCAATTGTGTCCATCAAGTAGGGATCTACGTGCGAGACTTGGATGGATGCGAGACATTTTCCGTCTCTGTTCAGTATTAGCTCGGCATGAGAACAGCTTGATGAAATTGGCCCAGCTGGGTCCAGCCTCTAGCCTGCAGCGGAGTCCGTTGTTCAAATCTGAACTTGCTGGTTGGCTTTGCTATGACAACAACTTTTGGTGAACGGCAAGAACCAGTACTTGGCAATGCTTATTCGTTCATCCAGCTCCTCGACGATCTTTTCGCTTCTGCAGTAGCCAGATGATCACACGAGATGCCATTTTGGGGTTCCGGCTCTTCTGGACGTCAGCTTAACTAGCGACACTTGGTGATCTCGAAAGAAGGAACCCCTCCTGATAAGCGCTTTCTTCTCCAGCATAACGTTAGCCCTTGCCTCTGGTTGCCGCCCCCGTATAGGCTGGGTTTCAAATTGATATTGCAAAGGATAGAGCTTACGAAGAAGGATAGATATGGATCATGATATCCATTGATTAACATTCTCGAAAGTGAACTACTGCACTCGCCCTGTAAACCTGAGCAGAGCTCTTGGTGCCTCAATCATATGCAGCTCTCAGTATTGTCCACATTAGTAGTAGGCAGTTCAACCGGGGGGGCTTGCGGCAGCTGAGAAATCCGCTCCCCTCCATAATACCTGCACATCTTTACACGAGATCGAATCCTGAAGCCAAGTTTCCCGTCAACCAACCAGACAAGGCAGCATCTGCCATTGATCGGTCCTTCAGCTTACACGTCAATTTTCTCTCTTTGCTCTTCCGCCTAATCGTTGCCACACGATGTGACGGTATGCAGGGCTATCATCCCGATGACTTAGTTTCTGTCTAGCCATGCCCATCTCTACAGTAATGTACCTCGGAGACTCGTCTCATCTAAGTTAAGCCAATCTCGGACGCCAATGCCTTGTTGTCGCCAACGGCCGCTAGCGTACGCCTCCCATGTGGCTCCTCGCCCCCTTCTTGTTCTCGAGGTCCCGTTTGTAGATATGATCGTCAGGCTTCAATTCGACTTCAACACACCCTCTCTGCCTTTGAGAATGCTAAGCTTCGGCGAACTTGGCGGGTATGTGCCCTAGGGAAAGTAGAGGAAGCACTACAGCTGTGAGATATTCCTCCAAGTAACGTTACTTGGTTAGTTGGCGATGATTACGGCACGGGAATAACATCACAAGTCAACATTGACTAGACTTGAGCAGCCATCACTGTTAACATGAGAAACACAATGATACTCCAACATAGCTGTTCATGTTTCTCAATTGATTGTCTTAATTCTTTTGTCGTCTCATGTTCCCTAAAGCATTGGACTACGCTATCTATGCTAAGTCGATCTCTACGAGAAAAGAAAATAGAATAAAAGCAAACAGGAGGTATCTTGCAAGCAGTCCCAAACGGCCTACCACATAACCTTTGCCCATCCCCTTTCCTTTGTCATGAATTGAATCGAAAAGTCCCTGTTCGTCCGCGCCCCGACACAAGCTGCCGTCCTCGTCGATGCTCCTCGCTCAAGTAAAAACAGAATATTCAAAAATGCCCAACGGCACGGGTAAAACTTGTATGTGATCAAACACTTTTTGTGAGACCACTCGTGTAGCGTCTTCCCCCTTCTCTTTATGCACTCGACTCGTTCCCTGGACTTTTGAATCCCACCCTGTCCTCCTTTCCGTTCGAATGTGCATACTTTCACCCTTGCGCCCCCTTCATTTTGCTAGCATATAGTGTAAATGAATAAAGTCAACCACTGATATGGCTGGGAAATGGTATAAAAATGCCAGACAGGCAAAGTTGCCTTGCCCTGTCATGGCGAAATGCGTCCTATAGAAATGGAAAAAGTTTCTTCAGTCGACCTAGTGAAAGATTCGATCCTTCAACGACGAAGCCGAAGACGTCAGACTACTGCGTTTGCTGGCATCCTTCCCAGGTGTGAAAGAACTATTATCTGCCTTCTGGCCCTCTTCCACTAGGTTCGTTGTGCTTTGCCGCTGTGGTTTCTTGAGAACGCCCCTGGACTTATCATTGGACAAGCTTGTCAAGGACGGTCGCTCGCTATTTGACTCGCTACTCCGGCGTTGCTTGATAAGTTTCCGAGGGAACCGTTTCTGAGAGGTAGAGCTGTCCGCAATGGAAGCTGAGTCTACAGAGCGATCATCACTCGACATGCGACTAGGAGCAGGCATATTCGTGGAATGTGGTGAACTGCCCCGAATTGCCAGTGGCGATGGCTCTCGTTGCTCTTTGTTGTACACGGGGCTGTCTAGTGCTTGCAGCGCGGTCGAGTCAACTGGATGATTGAACACAGCCTCTTCTTGCATGGGATCTAAGGATGCGTTGGATGATCCTCTTGTTCCCACAGTCGGCTTGACTACTGGGGAAGGCAGAGCAAATGACGAGTTGGTTCTGATGGTAGGGGCCCCTGCCTGGGTATGCGGGCTAGGCGTTGATTGTTGAGGTACTGGAGGAGAAGGCTCTGGCTTTGGTGGTGCGTGCTGTAACGAGTCAGTATATGACGGCTCGCGAAAGATTGGCCTGCTCACCTCGACACTAAGATACGCGTCGAGTTTCTTCTTGAGTATCTCTGATCTGACGGGTTTGGCCAAGTAGTCGTTCATGCCAGCAGCCAAGCACTTCTCTCTATCTCCTTGAATTGCTGAGGCTGTCATAGCAATCACTAGAATCGTGCGCACTGCATCCAGGGAGTCCTTCCTGATCAGCTTTGTCGCCTCATAACCATCGAGAACAGGCATCTGGACGTCCATTAAAACAACGTGATATGGTCTGCCCTCCTTGGCCTTTTGGCGAAGACCTTCGACGGCTTTGAGTCCATTGTCGTAAGCCTCGACGCCCTTGTACCCCAGTCTCTGCACATACTGAATGGCAATCTTCTGGTTGATTGGGTTGTCTTCAGCAACACAGATGCGAATCTCATCCTTGGGCACCTTGGACAAGTCTAAGTAAGGGTTTGGCGATTCAGCGCGCTCCACGGGCGAGTTGGCCGCGAAGTAGCGGTCGACGTTGGGTGTAGCTTTGGTCTGCACGTCTCCTGCAGCAACATCGGGCTTGGCCTTCTCGAATGTGACGGTAAACCAAGCTGTTGTGCCCACGGTCTCTTCGCTCTCGAGTCGAATCTTGCCCTTCATCATCGTCTCGATGAGAGACTTGCAGATGCTGAGACCGAGACCACTTCCACCATACTTTCTCGCTGTGCTGGCATCAGCCTGGCTGAATGGCTGGAACAGTTTGGCCAGCTGCTGAGGAGGAATGCCGATACCAGTGTCTCTAACCCAGAAAGTAAGAGTGGCATGCTCCTGTGTCTCCTTATCAAGTCGAGCACCGATGGTAATTGAGCCATCTTCAGTGAATTTGAGACTGTTTCCAATAAGATTGCCCAGCACCTGATGAAGACGAATGGGATCACCATATATCAACATCGGTGGTAAGTTGATGTTCTGTACAATCTTGACATTCTTCTTGGACGTCTTTTCGCGGTTGCTGTAAGAGACAGCCCGAACGACTTCGCGAACCATGTCTTCGGGGTTGAAAGCAATGATGTAAAGTTTCATCTTATCCGCTTCCATCTTGGAGAAGTCCAGAATATCGTTGATGACAGTCAAAAGCAGATCAGCCGAGACTCGAATAGAGTCGGCCATCTCAAGCTGGTCCTTGTTCAAATCACTGTCACGGAGGAGCTCTGAGTTACCGATAACACCATTGAGGGGTGTACGAAGTTCGTGGGAGACATTAGCCAAGAAGATGGATTTGGCCTTGGCCGCTTCCTCCGCAAGCTTGACGTTTCGCTTGGCTTCTGCTTCTGCGTTCTTGGCCTTTGTCTCTGCCTCGAGTGCCTTGGCTAGAGCTCGCTTCTGCACAGCAACCATGGAGCGGTTTTCTGCCGAAATCTTTTCCACATTCTTCATCGCCAGCGCGTTCGAGTAACTGATACCAATCTGGTTGACGAGAAGTTGCAGCACAGTGACGTTACGATCGGTGAAAGCACCTGGCTCACCCTCGAGGTAGAGGACACCCAGTAGTGGTTTGTTGCCATGGCAGATGGGGATGGCAATTATGCTCTTGCCAACAGGGTTCCTCTGAAGCCAGGAGTCATTGACGTTTCCGAACCTTTCATCAGCTACCAAGTCGGGGACAAAAACTGATTCGAGGAAACGTGTGGAATAGAGAACAACATTCTCGGCAATAAGTGAGGTTCCCGACAGGGGTAGACCCGGTATATGTGCCGAAGCACCCCTTTCAGGATCACCACTGGCTGCTACACACCAAGTGTCCATATCGTTCTCTTGAACAACGATGGCAGCCAGGGTAGCTGAGCCACCGCACGTTTGAAGGATGACATCGCACATAGTCTTCAATAGCTCATCTACTTGAAGCACGGAGGAGATGACCTGCGAAGAGACAAGAATGGCATGCAGATCGATCATATCGAGAGCAGGCAGTCCCGCTCCGGGCTCGGCCTGGATGTTCATCGAACCTCGCCATGCTCCTATGCGCTCGCCCTTGTTAAGATCGGTCATGTTCATGGTGTTAGAAGGAATGTGTGTCAAATCTCCGCCATCCTCCGCCTCCACAGTTCGGTACTGCACTGATGCAGTGTCAGCGACGAAGTCAGTCTGCACGCCAGTATCGGTAGTTCGTTGGTTTCTCGTAGGGCCGTGCAGCAGTAGGCTGTGTTCTTCCTCGACGGCTTTTGCGACGCCCACGGCACCCATTTGCCTGAACAACCCAACGGCTTCGAGAAGTGCTGCGCGAGCGGATCGACGCGCGCTTCGGCGAATGAACATGCCAGCCATAAGGTAATTGCCGAGAGCTTCGTCGAAGACTGAATCATGCTCTGTAGCATGATCCAAAGCATACTCATAGTTCTGGATGGCATTGCCATAGTTCCCGGAAAGTTCCTCAATCTGCGCCTGCAAGAACTTCATCCAGCTCAAATAGTTGATGTCGGAGAGTGAGCACCACTCATCCATCATCTTGACATAACGACGCAGCTCCTTTACAACCTCCTCGACCTGCGAGGAAAAGTTCTCATCTGGGGAGCAGGGAAGCTGGAGCTTTTGAAGTAGGTATCCGGCACGAGATAAGCCGTAGAACAATAGTATCAATCTACTGTTATGCGCAGACCAGAGCATACTGAGCTGATCAATGGCATGGCCGCCAATTTCCACGGCACGCTCGTAATGTCCATAGAGGAATAAGGGTATGATCTCGAAGCTCTCGTAAAAAGTGATGGATCGGTTGCTTTTGCTGCCGCAACTGGCCAACCATTTCTTGTAGTTTTCTGCGTTGTGCGTTTCATCGTTCATGACTTCAACTGCGTTCTTGATGCGAGTCTTACCCTGAAGAGCCCGACAGAGCTGCTTCACAGCAATGAGTACCGAGCCCCCTCTGGAGTCAGAATACCAGTTGGGGATCTCCTCGCAACCGTACTGGCAGAATCCTTCGAGGTCTGCGCAGTTCTCTCCGCCAAAGAACTTGAAGATTGCGGACACTCCGTAAGTCATGATGGTCGAAATTCTATCGCCAGCAACCGAAGCGTACTCCACAGCATCCTCCATTTGGGCAATGATCATGGGCATCGTCATATGGACGTGGCCAACGCACATTGAGTACAGCATCAACCCACGAGCCAGGAAGAAGGGATCTCGAGTTTGGTAGAGAAGGTCCTGGGAAGTGTTGCTCAGATCTACTGCAAATTGTGCCATATTGAAGCGAGATAGTGCGATCATCGCTAGGTAGAGGAATGCCATGCCAGACTGGGGATAAGCTCCCCTCTCGAGGTGCATCTCTACCATCATAAGGCTGAGATGATAGAACTGCAAGCCATCACTCCACCAAGCAGCACTGACAGTTTCAGACAAGACAGCACCTATGGGTGCAACGCTAGGATCTTGCGCCTGTTTGTAGTTGAGGAGTTCGCCATGGCCCATAGTCTGAATCTGAATCGATAATCGTTCGAACTTCTCATCGCACTTTCGGAAACTTGGTTCATCGTCAACTGTAACCCCAAGCCCTTTCAGGCAATCTCTGAGTGAAGCTAAAGCCGCAGCGGAATCGCCATCCTGTGCACATATCCTTGACTGCAAGACATATGCTGGTGCTTTGTCAAATGGCGATTTCCCGTTGGCAAAGATGGTGTTGAGGATATCGTTTGCTGCCTTATAATTACCCATATAGAGATAACACTCGGCTGTTCTCAAGTACAGCTGCATCGTTTCGTCGTAAGACACATCTTCCTTGCCCTCTGTCCAGGGGTCATCCTGCAGCAGAGCAACGGCCGTCTTGTAGTATTTCGCAGCTGTGGGCTTTGCACCGCTCTCAGCAGCATCCTGAGCGCAACTTGACAACAGCTTGCGGTATTGTCGGCGATGAGGAATTCGTCTTTGGATGATGTCAACCGCCGCGCAGATGTGTGACGCTATGTTGTCCAGTTGCTTGATTTCGCTGCCATGGTATTTTTGAAGCGTTTGTACGATGATAAAGTGCATTTTGCGCGAATTGCATTCTTGCAGATCAGCCGAAGCATGGATGTATCGATCGTGGGCGAAACGGAATCGATCATCTGTCTCACTGGGCACTATGATGTATGCCTGAATGGCTGCTTGAAGGCCGGAGATAGCCTCTCCTTGCGAATAGGATTTATGTGTGAACGTCGCACAGCACGCCCCTTTGTCGTCGTCGTGGTAATCGAACTCGCCACTCATCAAGCGACAGATGAGTTCGAATGAGAATGAGTTGCCGATAAGAGCAGCCCAAGCTAGCAAGGTCCGCGCTGCTGGAGGAAGCTCCGACAAGCGATGGGTGATGAAAGCGGTATCCAGCGTATCGTAATCCTTCTCTCCTGCGAACTGCTCGAAAAGTCTGTCGAGGTCGTAGTGCCATTGACTATCCCTATAATCGTACCAGATACACTTCTTCCGGTGGCAAGCACTTAGCATCTCCCTCATATAAAATGGGTTGCCCGCCGTTTTAGACTGCAACACTAGCGCAAGAGGAAGTACTTCTTCTTTCGGCCGGCAGAGTGTCGTTGAGACGTATTGGACTATGTCGTCTTCTGTCAAAGGCGAGAGGGTGATTCGAGTGACTTGAGGGGTACCAGAGCGAGGGAATTCGTCGTTCTCGGGAAGATGAATCATGCTTTGGATCCTGTCCCATGTAATCTCCTCCGTGCGGTAGGTCATGATGATAACCATTTTCATCCGTGAAGCGATGATTTGAGAAATCAACTCCATAGACTCATCATCGGCAAAGTGGAGATCATCCAAGCAGAAACAGATGAACTTGTGTGCAGTGAAAACCCGGAGAACATCCAAAAAGATGTTCATCAATCGCATGGTCTTGGTGGATGTACCGGTGCGAAGGAAGTCCGAGGACGATTGCGAAGCAACGCTAGGATTTCTCGCGACTAGCTTGGGTGAGCCGCTAGGAGAAGACCCTCGGCGCTTCAGTCCTGACCTGACACTACCTTTGTTGTTGGAGCTAAATTGCAGTGATGAAGAAATCGATCGACCAATTGTAGCTTCAGGAGGTCCGAGAAGAAACTCTGGCAGGCCCAGAAGGCGATGTAGCATTGGCCACACAGGACGAACAAATTGCTTGAGACCTTGGTGGAAAGGGGTCTCGGTGTTTCTCTCACCCCAGACTTGCTTGAACAAGGACGAAAGCAGCTTAAGCAGAGGTCCGAAAGCTGTTCTCCTAGCGGTGTCAAACTTGGCCGTAGCACAGTAACCTCGTCTCCTGGCATCAGCCAGAACACTCTGAACCAGGCAGCTCTTTCCAAGACCACCTGCACCTTCAATTGTAACAACCTCGCAGTGATCACGGCGGCGAAACTTGGCTGATCCTAGCTGTCTTGATAGACTGGATGCTGTCGACTCCACCATACTATGACGGGTCTGAGAGTCGGGGCCAGTGCTATCAACGAGACTGCGCGTTTCAATGGAGAGAGACTGGTGTCTCTCCCAGGGCTTAGCGACTCGGGGAAGTGTGCCTGAAGGTGACGATGCAATTGTGTCGCCGGATATTGTTTGCGTGTCCGAGTATAAGGGGTTGAAGCTGGTCTTTGGTATCTTGGTTTCGGAGGATGCGGTATGGGTGAATGAGCCGCTTCGGTAGTTGGTGCCGTCTACAGAGCTTGCTCCTTCGCTGGAAATATCATCAAAGGTGGCGACATCATTCGACAAGTTTGAGCCGTCAGAGAATCTGTTGGTGTTTCCCTTGAGGTTCATGGCGTGGCTTTTTGCGACACGATCAATGACCTTGCTTAGTTCTGCTTGCTCCTGCTGGCGACCGATCATGATTGCAGGGAGCATGAAGAATGACGATACATCCTTTGTGCCAATCCTCCACTCCTTAAGTGCCAACCAATCTCCATCACCAAGAAACTCCTGCACCTTGGCCAAATCGTAACGAAGCCCGCTCGCCGAGTGGTATCGATCTGTGACACTCTTGGCCGTGCATCGTTGTATGATTCTACCAACAACATCCGGAACATCAAGTCTCACGGTAGACACGTTTGGTATCCTCCGACCAAGAACCCCCTGTACGATGTCGAGAGGGGTGTCGCCGTCAAACACAGGTCGTTGTGTCAGCAGCGTCCAGAACAGAACACCCAGGGAGTAGATATCGGTACGGCTATCGGGCTCGGCGGGCATTCGACCTGTCTGCTCAGGGCTTATATACAAGAGCTTGTTCCGTGCGCCGAGTTCTTTCGAGAGAGTCGACCATCCAGTACTTGTCAGACCATGTTCGAATGAGCGTACCCCAGATCCAAATGACAAGACTTTGACCTGCCCTGTTTCGGCATTGAAGTGAAACGCATCGCCTCGAATTTCGCCGTGGATCATACCAAGATTATGGTGCAGAAGCTCCAAACATTGCGCTGCGCCTATAGCAAAGTCGAGGAAGTATTGTAGAGAGATCGGGTCGTGCAACTCTGGTTCGTTCTTTCGCATCGAAGTAAAGGTTTCCCCATGGGTGCGAGCTCTGTAGAAAGCCGGACCCATATCAAGCACCTCCAGCAAATAGTTGTCCCCTGGATGCTGATATATAGCAACGACAACTGGTGCGCGGTCACCAGGAAGGGGATTTAGTCTAATTAAGTCTAGAGGCTTCACGATATGTTGTCCCGTCGGATCCGAATTGGAGATCAAGCTTCTGGCAATATGAAAAGTCCGTTCTTCTCGTAAAGCATGATAAGATAGCCGAGCAACGACTTTCTCTTCGACATAAGGGGCGTCATTTGGGTTGTTTGATGATGATGAGGCTGGAGGTGTAATTGCCTGGGTATCGTAGCCATCGCTATTTGATATCGAGTGGTACGGTTCTGATGGAGACGGGCGGCCAGAATGCAGCCTCAATGCTGATCCCGGGCTTGAAGCATTATGAGAGCTCGAAGGCGAAGGCACCGACGAGACAAAACGGGTGCCAACAACATGCCTAAACGTAGTCAGAGATAAAGTCTTGACCAGGGCCACGAGCAACTCTCGTAGACCATGGTGGGGTCATTTACCAATAGTCATAGGAAGAATGGAAGGGTAGCTGGTTTTCGTCCCAAGTATATCCAGCTATCTGACGCAGTCGCTCGTAAATTCGAGGGGGAGGATCGAGAAGGTCGTCGGTAACGATAGAAGCACCGTCCATGATGGTGCGCGAACTTGGGCGCGCCTCGAGGGCGAAACAATCGGTGCCGGTAGCAGAGCGGGAAGACCACGAGAAGCGAGCGTTGGTGTTCAATCAAAGTCTGAGGCACATGAAAGTGAAGCGCCCATCATCGGAGATATATCAGCCGGGGGGTTGTTGAATTGGACGAGTCGCAAGCTAAAGAACGGAGAATTCGGTATCGAAGGCGAAAGAGAGTCGGGCGCAAGCGGAAACGCAGCAGAGCGAAATAGACGATGAGTTGAATATTTGGATTGGTGATCTTGTAGGATCTACGTCTAGAAGGCCGAGCGTCGGTGGAACTCTACAGTGCTGATGACCCTGTCTATGACGGTAGAGGCTCGCAATGGATAATAATACGTTGACGGCAGATCCGGTCGGCGTCTGGGGAATAACTGTAGGGCCCGGAGAGCTGTTGATCCTACGAGTGCAAGGCTAAGGTTAATGGTAAGGCTTGGGGTGGAAGGGAAAGATGAGATGAGGACGAATCGAATGATAGAATAACTTTGTGTTAGTTAGTGTGTGGTGGTTACAGGACCGTACCGTAGTGTACCGTGACCGCTGAGTACAGGTACGCAGACGCAGAGGTGGGTGACTCTCTTGGCTTTGGAGTAGGTTGGCTTAGTTAGGTCTAGATTTGGGATGCAGGACTGTCTGTGAGTGGACTTTCTGTGGATTCCCGCCCCTCCCCAGAAGGAAGAGACTTGGAAGTAATGTTTTGTTATTACCGACGGGTGTTTCTGTTTAGCTGAGCTTGGTATGCTAGAGGATGGTCTAATGTTAGTTGGCCCTTTAGAGGCTACAGTCAAACTAAACTCTCAAGTCAATTGCAAACTTCTACTAAGCTGTCAACCTCGTGTTGCTTATCAACTCGACGGAATTGGTTGCCATGTTTTTTTTGTGTGTGTCAAAGATACAGGGTCCAAGTCTTGTTCACAGGCTGGTCCCGTCTTGAATGGGTAGTGGATGACGGAATAGCAAGGGTGGTGTCCCGGTTTGACAGTTGGGCCTGTAGTGGATAGAGGCAGACTCAGACTCAGTCAGACTCTCAAGATGCAGAGTAACCATGACCAGAGCAGAACACGTTGTTCTCTCGCTTCAGTTCAGGGTATTCAGTGTCGTATTGCTTCTCACCCTGCATCTTCAGCTTCTATTGGACACCGTCTCAGGCATAACCTGACCCTGTTTCAAAAGAAAACAAAAACACCAGACAGAGTCATGCAATGCTCCTACTCCACCACCATCGTGAACAACCTCAACTTTACTCTGGTATATACCTCAGAGTAGCCCCATAAGAAACTTACTTGACTTTTCCAACCGAAACTTTACACCATTTCAAGCTCTACTCCCCCTTGGGCATCGATGGATAATTACCCTCTCAGGTTAAGGATGCCCCGGCCAGATATTCGTAGATATCTTATCTCTTACCACCCATCCCTTTTCGTTTGGCCAAAGCTTAGAGCTAGAAGAAAAAAAACTTTCATTTAGCTCTACAGCCAAGATTAAAGAAACCATCATTCCTTTTTATAGCGCATCCATCTCAATGAGTTGTACTGTCCGTGGCCTCCTGCAGACCCTCATTGCGCAGGAGCCCAAGAGGTGGGATTGACAAATTTCGGCTTGTGCTGCGAGATGGACCCTTGTGGCGCCGTTTATGGGGCACTTACCAAGCGCTTGCTTTATTGACTTTTTCCGTTTACTTAGGTTGGCGTTGCTGTTTTGACGATCCATCCCATGCAGTAGCGTACTCTGACCATCCATTCCTGTGATGGAAGTGTGAGATTATTGTAATCTGCAGATTCCCCTATGTTTGTTGTCGGCCACAATGTGATAATCGAGTCTGAACCTATTAAACCTGAGTCTTCCACTTCAGCCCCTTGACTGCACTACGTCGACGATGATGTAAGTGGCAGGGAATTAATTGAGATGTCACTGAAACATTCAGCTCTTAACCGCCAATGATTTTGAAACACCATCAAAGCTGAATACCATCCATCACGATGATATCAAAATTACAAAAAACGAAACAAGCAGGGAAACAAAAGAATTAACCTCTAAGAATTCGATCAAATTGAAAACACGAACAGATTGTATGTTCTATTGTATGTTGTATACTATTATGTATCTCGGACAATCCATTCATTGGTCTAACCCTAGAGCAAGAATTCCAGATCTATCCTCTATCATATCATGCCCCGCTTCGCCAGCGGAAACCTATATCCATCCGTCCAGCTGACTGGGAACCCTCACCAGCAGCCTTCTTTGTCTTTATTTCCCGTCATCACATCAATCCTAAAAATCCGGACTCGTCATTTCTCGAGGCGCTAACTCGCTTCTCACAATGTTTTCTTGTACACATATCTCTTGAAATATCAAACAACGTGCCCAATGCTAGATTGCTCACGCCATACCTTCAACTCCGTTCCGACTCCAATGCAGTGGGTATTTACTGAGCCTTGGAGTGGCTGGGGATCCCGTTGGTCTGGGGAGTGCTGAAGACGAAGTTCTGAGTGAGACGACGCTCAGTGTTCTGGCGGGAGTTGACAAAGTCGGGGTAGTTGAGGGTCAGCTCGACAGCACCGCTGTGGATGGCATCAACAGCCTCGACACCGAGCATGAAGGAGTGGTCCTGGTTACCGACCTCGTATCGCCAGCTGCCGAAGCGGCCACGAGAGAGGATGTCCATGGACTCGAGCTTGGGGAGAACCTGCTTGAGGATACCCTCACGCTCAAGAGTGGGGGTGGGGTAACCGTGGTCGAAAGCACGGTGGTAGGTGGAGACGATCTCGTCCTCGGGCTTGATCATCTCGGTGTTGATGAGACCCTGGATGCTGTCCTTGAGAAGGTTCTCAACATCGACAGGCTTCATAGTGGACTGAGAAACCTCGAGCATGATAGACCAGTAAGGACCCTCCTTAGCCTCGGAAGAGGAAGCCTTCTCACCGTTGGCGAGGTAGAGAGTAGGAAGCTTGACGTCCTTCTGAGGCTGGTTGTAGGGAGAGTAGTTGGAGAAGATGGTGGCACGGTAGAAGGGGCAGTTGTCCTCAGGGAAGTACAACCAGCACTTGTCACCAATGCGCTCAGGGCGCTCACCTCGGATACCGACACCAATGACGTGGGTGGTAGAGTAGTAGAGCTGCTTGGTGAGGGTCATGAGCTCCTGGTTGCCGAGCTTCTCAGCGAGGTGGTCAACAGCCATGGTGTTGACGAGCTTGTTGTAGCCAATGGTGCTACCGTCGGCGAAGTAGGCAATCTTCTTCTCGGCATCGATCTTGGTGACCTCACCCTGCTTGCCGAATCGCTTCTTCTCCTTAGGGATGGTCTCAGCGACAGCGATCCAGATACCGCCGGTACCATCACGGGCGGGGAATCGGAAGGTAGCGTTGGGGCCCCAGTTACCGGCAACCTTGTTGAGGATAACGTTCTTGGTGACAAGCTTAGCGTCAGGAGCGGCGACACGCTCACCGAGCCACTGGCATTGCATCTGCGACTAATTAGTACACCGCCTTCACCGTCTTTCGCGTTTGGGTTGTTATCATACCTTCTTGGTGGGAACGGCCCAGACCTTGTAGTTGTAAGGTCGCATGAAAATGTTGGCAATACCCTCACCCATCATGCGAACGATCCACTCGTCGAAGTCCTTGGGCTTGGTGTTGGCAACACGGCACTCGAGAGCAGAGTCAATGATACCCTCGATACAGTCGACCTGGTCCTCCTTGGGGAGCATGGAGATGTTGTTCTGGAAGGGGTAGGGGACCCAGAGGCCCTTGTAGCGAACGTAGGAGATACGCTGGTGGGTGTACCAGTCATCATCCTTGGGGAGAGCCTCGTCGATAACGTCGTCGAAGTACTTGTAGTGGGAGAAGATAACGTGGCCACCGACATCGTAGAGCTGAAGAACCGCAAGTTAGCGACAAGTTTTTCGGTCGAGAGTGAGCGGCGGCAACTTACGAAACCCTCAGGAGTGATGTCAGTACCGGCAAGACCACCGGCCTTGTCTGAGGAGTCGACAATCAGCCATGAAGGGCCGTTCTGTAAACATCGTCAGTCGAGATTCTTGCCTCATGTTGGAGGTGGCGGTGAGTGCATACAATGTGGTTGAGACGCTTGGCAGCACCGAGACCAGTAGGTCCCATGCCAATAACGAGGACATCGACGTTACTGGTGAAGAGCAAAAGTCAGTAAACTCTGTTGTACGACAGGAAAGCATATCGCGGCAAGAATTGCTATTGCTCAATCGCAACAACGGGCGGAGGATTAACTCACGTATCGGCCATGGTGGGGGTATTAGATGAAGTTGAAGTGGATATGTAGAAGAGCGCAGGAGGAAGAGAAATACGCAGACGCTGACAACAATGGAGCGACTGGAAAGAGAAGAAGCTGTACAGAACAATGAGAAGACAGCAAGAAAATCAAAGCCCCGTGGTAGCTGTAGATATTGACCGCGATGGATTGCAGAAGTGAGGTGGCTTCAGGAGAGCGGGTGGCAGAAAAGGAGACAAGACGGTAAGGTAACTTAACGGATGGCGGGGCTAAAATTATTTTGGAGCCCCTAGGCTAAGGGAGAGGGGACCCGACTGGGGCCTTGGGTCCACCCACCCGACCCCTGGACTGCGGCGGGCAGGCGAACGTGGGTGGTGGGCTGTAGGCTGTAGGTTGGCTGTATTCTAACATGGGATTGGATGATCCTGCCTTGATGTGATGGATTTGGAGGATGATCAGGGTCAGAGTTGTGATACAATAGGGACTTTTATTTGAAGATGGGAGATGTTCAGCTTGCAAAGAGCTGACTATCATCTCCATTACTGGAGGCGGGATATTTGTCGATTTGCAGTCCTAGTTGGATATGCTACTCGAGTCAATCTCAATATTTCCTTACCCTAAGGTTCCCGAGTAAGTTTCAACCTTGGCCCAGAATAAGACGGTGAAGATACTAAAACAAGGTAACGTTCTACTCTAGTCTTGATGTCTGTCAGAATTGTTCGATTCATCAACTATAGTACTCTGTATGATACCCTAGTCTACTACAATAGTTTATTGCATGAAATCCTCCTCTCAACACGCTACCTGCATATATGTGTAACGGACACTGTGCCATGGATGGAGAATATTAGCCTCTTTAATTAGTACCGCAGCTGTTGAGTGGCTCCCGTCGTCTCGTCTTCTGCCAAGAAGCCCATCAACACCAGAAGCCTTCCGGAACTTTGGAGACATGAGGCTGATCTCTTGTCAATCTGATACGTTTCCAATATACTTGAAACCTGGCTATGCGAACACCCAAGACATTGGTAATATCACAGCCTCGAAGAGCATCTGGTTGTTTGTAAGTTAATGTGGTTGACTCCCAGCCTCTCGAGTTTGTATACGTAACAGCCTCAATTCAGATGTCCATTGATGCATGAGGTCCCACACAGAACGAAGCTGTAATTTCCTAAGATGAGGTGTAATTCTACCTGCCATGGCAGATAAGATAAGAGCTGTAGTAAAGGTGTCTCTAACTGGATGATGAAGCAAAACTCCTCGTCAGCCTTCTCGTTCAACCAATCCGAGTAAGGCGCACGACTTTGACCTCAATCTCTTCCTGCCTGTCACCAAATTAATTAGATACGCCACAACTCGATGCTTCTATCCGAGTCTGGGTCTGGACTTGGACTCGTGTATCCGTAGTGCACTGTATCATCCTCGTTTGAGATTCGGGCTGATGCTTGTTACATAGATAGACAGCAAACAATCTCGTGTTCCAGAATTCCCGTCTCTCGTGCGCTCCGAGTCTGTCGAAACGTTCTATCAGGCAAATTCCATATTGGCCACTGTTGCGGATTGTCAGCCTTGGTCAGCTCGGGGACTGACAATCTCTCAATAATTACAGCCAACGTTAGTTTCTAGGCGGAAAATGCAATGTCAGGGGTAGATGAGTAGAAAGATGGATGGGTGGAGAAAGACTAGAAGAAGTCGAGGGATACTGCATCCGTACAGTGCAGGAACTGGAAGTCAGCTTTATCTTGATAAGATATGGAGCGCTATTGACGGACCAAATATCCAATAATAGCTGAAGCAATTCTTTTGCCCGAGTGTCAACCAAAATGTCAAAGCTATCAAACACCACCCGGACTGAAGCGGTCAAAAACTAACTCTTCACAATTGACACTAATACCGAAGTATTGTCGCAATGTAACAAGCTTCGCCTGTCCCTACTCTCTTTGGATCTCTTCTCCGTAAACAAGCGATGATCGCGGCTATTGTTCCCACAGCATCGGCTCATAGCATCCACCTTGAAACCACCACTATCAAGATATCTGCAGCCGCGAGATGAGGGCCACGCATAAGGCTTCGTAACCCTCGACCAACAGACGTCACTGGACCCAGGTATGGCACAGGATTAACTGGTGGTTTCGTAAGGCTCCGTCTCCACTAGACACGGGTATTTTCGAATCCTCTAACAGCATTCATACGTACGTACTCTGAAACGAGGAAGCAGATCAACAACGGGATCGTCCAGGCGCTAAGTTTTGTCACTTCCTGAGAGCCCAGGTACAGTAGGTGACTTACAAGGCGATACGGATACAAGGCTTGAATTTCGCTCGCGTGGGAACTCTAGCCTTGGTTCCTTGGCTCGTCATGACATGGATGTCACTGCCGACGGCGTTGCTTGTTAGTACCAAAGCCGCTATGGTGTCAAGGGATAACCATGCAAAAGGGGACCGGGACGTGTTTGTTTCAGGAGGAATTCAATATAATCATGTACACGTACCCGGCAAACAGGAATATAGAGTTTTGAATCCACTGAAAAATGCCCTCTCCTATAGTAACGCAAGGAGAATGTCCTCCCCCTTTATATGCAAGTACCGGTACTTGTTGCCGACTCGGATGGGGTATCGAGATGCATAGATGCTCTGACGATCTCACGGTGCGCGACTCGGTTCTCTGCATTGTGTTTCTATTGTCCGTCAACATCAGATAGATGGGTCTTGAGGCCATTGGCGAATGCTTAACTGAAAGCCAAGTCTCGGGAAAGCTGGGTCAAGCCACAAGGAAGACGGTGAAGAAACATGGAGTTCTTTGGAATCTCTCGCTTCGGATCTACAAATATGTGGGCAATAAGCTGATAGGATTCTAATCACGTTCCGATGCCAAGCAGGATCTACCGATTAACTTACTGGAGACCATCCCATGTCACGATGTTAATAGGAGCATAGATGAAGACAAGCTTTCTATCAAACGCGACACCTTTTCCATATGCTACTTGGCTCGTTCTCTTTACCTACCTGGACCATGTTTGGTGGATGATTGACTTCATAGAAGGCCTGGGCTAGCCTGAGGTTTCCTGAGTTGACTGTTGACACTTGGCTTTGACAGGATTCGCCCTTTCGCTAATGTCTAGATCAAGAATGCACCGTCGTATGTCTGCCACTAAGACAAACATTTAGAGAGAAGGGCATTAGAAGCAGGTATGTTGAAACTCAGTTCAATATATGTTATGTCATTGAGGCCAGAAATCACTGATCGTGGGAATGCTTAACTTAAACTTAACAGTTGAAGAGGCATTCGTAGAAGCTTTGGCTGAGAACTATATCAATAGAGAATTCCAAGAGGCTGCATCTAAGCCACCTTTTTCTAGTTGCTTATGTTTGCTTTGCTCTAGGTGCAACCTACATATGTTCTAATTGTAGCAAGAGCTGAAAACGTCCATTATTGAGAGGCTTCGGCAGTTGAAGGTTTATTGAAGTTGTGGCGGGGTGAGATCTCGTAGTGAGTTTAAGAAGTTGCATGTATCTGGATGTCCAGTCGATATTGTAGTATATGGAGTCACCATTTTGTTTGCTACAAAGACGTTTGATCTTGAGTTATAAACTATCTAATGCAATCTATGCCTTAGAATAGTGGCAGACTCTACTATCTTCACATGTTGTTCAACCGCCCATTACTGTAACCACCATTCCTCCCTTTGACTTCAAGCCAAAGGCGTCATCATGGAAAAAGATCAAAGGACAGCCAGCACAGTGCAAGAACTAAATGCTTATCTGACATACACCTAACCAAAGGGCGATCTATCAACGTGGGTAGAATGATTCGTCAGGCTTAGCCCCTCCAGCCGCACTCAAGTGACAGAGAGCAATGCCCCTGAACAGACTCTGGGTAAAAGTATCAGCCAGTTTCTTGTCACAGTTACAGTACAGTCTGTACACAGGCAGTCAGTACCTTGCAGTTGCAGTCCCCCTGTACACGCGTCAAAGCAAGCTTCATGTGGTACACGGCCCGGGGTACCTGTACCTGTCCTGTAGGTACGGATACATCCACTTTTTGCTCGTGTTGAGAGAAACTGGCTGATCGGGTTTCCTTTTAGTGCTAGTCAGGTCACTGACTACAACACTCTCGTCCACTAATATTCCTCAAAATGCCAATTTCAGAAGGAAGAAAACCCTTACATTATTTTTTTTAATTGCCGCGCCTCACCCTGGGCTGGCTTCCGTCCACCAAAATAACAGCAAACCCACCCCCCCTGGATTCAAGATCCATCCCATTCAACTGCATTGGCATTGGCATTGGCCTTTCGAAATCTAGTCAACGTTCCCATTAGCTATTCCCCTTTTACTTTACGTACCAGCCAACCAACTGAAAGTACGGATACTGGAGGTCTCATCATCTAAACTTAACCCTCTCCCTCCTCCAAATCTCATCTCTTTTTCCTTTTCCTCCCTCTTTCTTTTCTAGAACCAGGGACGACTTCTTGCTATCTTGTCTTGCTTCTCTTCAGTCCTTCTCTAGCCTTACGAACTTACTACATACTATTTTATCCCTTGCTACGCTACTACATTACAGTAGTCCAGCTTTTTCTCGCCTTTTTCTCTTCTCTGAGACCTTGTCTCGCCTGGGCCCCGCCAAATTGCATATCAAGCACCCCTCGCCTTTCCCGATTCTATTCCATTACAGGACTCGGCTGTCCGTCCGCTCGTTTGCGCGTCCCCCCTAAAATCTGTCTTCAAGGGGGTCTCTTATCTACAACTTCTCGCCGACAGCCTCAACCATTGGAAACTTCCAACCACCAAACCTTTCCAAAAACATCACCAAATAAATAATTAATCAAAATGTCGGCCGACGAGAAGATTCGCGTCTCTGGAGAGACGCCTCGTGCGACTACTCCTGTTCTTCCTACGGTTAACCCCGGTCTCGAGAAGTCAAAGCCCGCTGGCGCTGGCATTCACCCTACTTTCTACGTTATGTCAGTAACTTTTATCCTCGAATTGACTTTTGCGATGCGCCTGTTGCTAACAGTATTTGCAGTGCTTGGATCGGTTTCTCTTCATCCGTCATTCTGTTCAACAAATGGCTCCTCGATACCCTCAACTTCCGTGCGTTCTCTTCTCGATCTCGTCACTCGATTTGCGGCGCCCTTACTGACTTTGGCTACTTTCAGGCTACCCCGTCATTCTCACGACTTACCACTTGACCTTCTCGACCGTTGTCACCCAGGTTATGGCACGATGGACTCCCTACCTTGACGGCCGCAAGACTGTCAAGATGACCGCTCGCGTTTACATCCGTGCTGTCGTTCCTATCGGTATCTTCTTCAGTTTGAGTTTGATTTGCGGAAACTTGACGTATCTCTACCTTTCGGTCGCTTTCATCCAGATGCTCAAGGCTACCACTCCCGTCGCTGTCCTCATCTCTGGCTGGATCCTGGGTGTTTCTGCTCCCAACCTGAAGCAGTTCCTCAATGTCTCAGCCATCGTCGTCGGTGTCATCATTGCGTCCATGGGCGAAATCCACTTTGTGACCGTTGGTGTGCTGTTCCAGATGGGCGGTATCATTTTCGAGGCTCTCCGACTCACCATGGTCCAGCGCCTGCTGAGCTCTGCCGACTACAAGATGGACCCCCTGGTCTCTCTGTACTACTTTGCTCCCATCTGCGCTGTCATGAACGGTGTTGTTGCCCTCATCTGGGAGATCCCCAACTGCACCATGGCCGAGGTCTACAACGTTGGTCTGTTCACTTTCTTCCTGAACGGTCTCTGCGCTTTCATGCTTAACGTCTCCGTCGTCTTCCTTGTAAGTTTGCCTGAACAAGAATTGCCAGCAACTCAACTAACATCCTTTCCAGATTGGCAAGACTTCCGCTGTCGTCCTCACCCTCTGCGGTGTTCTTAAGGATATCCTCCTGGTTGGTGCTTCCATGATGATCTGGGGCACCCAGGTCACTCCTCTTCAGTTCTTCGGTTACTCCATTGCTCTCGGTGGTATGGTCTACTACAAGCTCGGTTATGAGCAGATCAAGGGCCACATTGCTGATGCCAACCGACAATGGGCCGACTTTGGTGCTCGCAAGCCTGTCCTCCGCAAGGTCACCATCCTTGTTGCTACCGCCTTCCTCATCTTCACCTTCTTCGGTGGTCTTGCTCCCAGCTACTCCTCTGAGGTCGACCCCACCAGATTGGCCAACGAGGTGTCTAACCGTTTCGGCATTAACGATGCTCAGCACGTTTAGAGCTCTGATATACGGTACCCATGGGATACAAGACCCTGACGTTTACTTTACGGGGCGAACGGCGATCTAAGGAACCTTTTTTCTATATCCATTATTTCCTTATGTATTACGCCAACCAAGTTTTGAACTTGGTTTTGATGCGCCCATGGTCGGGTTGACTAGGCGCGCTTTTTTCTGCGGATTGGAGACTTTTTGATATATTCTGTTTGTGAGGATGGGCGGGTGGTATTATGAAGTGTAAAGCCATAGAGCTGGGCGCAGAGCGCGAGGTAGCGGTCGCATGCATGAACCGCATCACGAATGGTCTAATTGATGTGTAACTCTAGACGGCGTTTGGCCATAGACATGTAGAAACGAAACGGTTAACAAAGAAAACCTATCATAACAAAAGTTCACTTATTTTCAATATCTCTGTCCTTTCCCGTTCGCCTTAATATTGTGCACAAAGTGGATGTTACGTTTTGACGGTAATTCATTTTTGGATTCATTGCCTCGTAGACGTTCAACCGTCAAGAAGAGTCCTCAAGGTCTATTCAACAACTCATCGATGACACCAATTCATGAAAATCCACCGGTGGTATCCTTCGGTCGGGACAACACGTCCGTCCGATCCGCGTTGTATATTGACGCTACAATCACGCGGCAAAGTAGAGATCTGATCTTGTTTAAGAAACTTCATATTGAGCCCATAAAAACCGGGGTTCCTTAATGCCATCGATGCTCTTTACATCCCGCCAACTCCCTAACCGTGATGGAGAAACGATTGCTTTTTTAAAACTCTGTGGGCAATGGTTAGCTCTTGTCACGCACAGACAAAATTTGTGTACACCAGCACTCGGCAGACTAGTGACAATGCACAGTTCTACCAAAGTGGTAATGTCACAAGGACGGTATAACATACTGAGAGGGGTGAAGAACCATCGGTTCTTTCCGCTGGTGTATCGCTCCTCAAGGACCTTCTTGACAGTCTTCTTGGCGTCCTCGCGTTGGGAAACCTCCTTGAAGGTGTCGTTGGAGACAGCACCCTTAAGACCCTCGAGCTCGAGAGTGTAACGGGTAGGCATCAAGTGGTTGTAGTTGATGACCTTGATGAAGGGCTTGATCTTGTTTCGCTTCTCCTGGCGGGTCTTGGACATGCGGCGGGTGATCTTGGAGGGGTATCGCTCAATGCCGGCAACCAGGGCGTGGCCGAAAGGGTGAGGCTTGTTGCCGTTGTCAACGGGCTGGATGATGACAACCTGTGAAGCGAAATCGAGTCAGCAATCAATGTTTCCTTTTGACGAAAACAAAATATAAAATCGTGTCCCAGCATAGCATGTCGGTCTTCCTTGGTTCTGCGCCTCGAGATAGTCGTCGGTATACATGATATAAAACACCAGATCGTGTTCTTGTTCATCTCTCCACTCCCTCCCAATTCCATCTTGATCGAATGGCGCAGAACTCGGGAAATGCAATGGCAGTACGATATTGTCGCAGGCTTCGTACCTTCTTTCCGGCGTATCTGCCGCGGGTGATGATGGCGACTCGGCCGACCTTGAGGAACTTCATCTTGTCCGGCGGTGTGTTGTCTGCTGGTTAGTGAGGTTGCGAGGAAGATGTCAAGCAAGCAAGCAAAAGAAGGAGATTTAGAATATTTTCGGTGATTGTGCGGGCTGGTGGGGAAAGTGCGGTCTAGTCACATGACAAAAAAGGTACCGACCTCTTTCTATTTTCATTTGAGGGCTGTCGGGGCAGGTCCGTGCATTCCATTTTGGCGGCATATCTTCGCTTACCTAATACGAACTCTAGCTTCTCAGCATCCGTTGTTGAGTGATGGGAAAGTGAGCCATACTGATATCTCACCTGAATTGCTCCCGTATACTTGAAGCCCTCATAATCAATTTACATACACAATGCCTGCACCAACATATATCATCTCCCGCGTTGCGGACCCGATTTTCGGAGTCCTGATTGGGCTCTCAGCTGCTGCTACGAGAATCAACCGTGAGGAGAAGGATAAAGGTCGAACAACTCAAGAGACTCTTGCAGCTGCGCGACGGTAATACTATATTCATTGTCTGGCTTGCATAGATGCTGATCTTCTTTTATAGACGATTAGGACTCGCTTTCGGGTCGTCTTAATCACAACCATCTTGCCCCAGTCTCAGAGTCCCTGTTTCATTCACCATTTTCATCTGTACAACATGGTGTCATATTCCCTTAGACTTTTGGGATATCAATTCTTATTTTATATATACACTTTAATCGCCGAAAGATGGACCATATTCCTTCTTCATTGCTTCTCGCACAATTTGCCCACAAAGCTTTGCTGTTGGGTTGACACTGACAGCCAAGCCCTTTGCAATGGGGTTGCCATATCTCCCTCCAAATGCAAGGTCCCGAGACGCAGCCTCTTCAAAGTCCAATCTTTCCCATTTTGACTCATCAAGAGTCTCATCAATATCCAATGACCGAGTTGGCAATAACCTGGCTGTCTTGAGATATAGAGCAGCCCTTTGGGTGTGGGCCATGGATAGAGTTCGTGCGACCTGTGGAGAAATAGGTGCTGTTGTTGATGGCGGGGAAAGTAGGGTAATTGAGACTTTCATATCACCCAAAGCTGTAGCAGCAGCCTTTCTTCTTTCAACTGGATCAGGATTCTCAATGAGAGGCATGGATGTATCTTTGCTATCGGCCAGCAACATAGCGTCTCCATACAATCGCCTCAGGATCTGAACACGGTTGTTCCTGGCGCTGGCGTAGTTGGGATGTTCAGAGATCATATCCTCGACGGCGGAAAGACTTTGCTGATAGGCTTTGACAGCAACATCTTTGCCTTCTTCAGCCGAGAGACTCTTCAGCTGTGCTTCGAGGCTCTGAATAGAACGAATGATCTCACGTTCCTTCGCGACTACCCGCTCGTACACACTAGCATCTGTGACGTTAGGGTCGCGGGGTAGTGAAGAGTCGAGGACGATGCCGGCATCTGGATTTGACTCAGGGTCCTTGATTTTCTCAAGGATATTGATATCGTGTTTGCTCAAGCACACGGAAGTCATCCTGGAAGTTGTCGATTGATTTCGTTTGATGATATAATGAAAGAATTGATGAATAGTCTTCAGCTGAGATATTCTTTTTCGATACTCGGCGACGACGATATAAACAGTCGGAACTATACTCAACAAACTTCAATTCGGGACTCTTCGGAAACTCGTTGTGACGTGATGAAGCAACGGCGACGGCGGTTGAAGAGGCTGACAGGCGTTCTAAATATCATTTCTGATATTGGGCTTGCTGTAAGCCGACCTGCCATAATTGGCGGCTCGGCTTTAGCGGGAAGCGCTCAATATCACGCAGCTAACGTTCACATCACCGCTTATGGATATACCAAATGCAAGGATGGATGCTTCGGCCGATTTGACGCTGACAGTTCCGCATTCATTCATAGGATATGCCGCCAGACTGTGGTTGTTAAGCCGTGTTGATATCTATGGCAGTAGTCGGCCCAACTCGGCTTGGGGCGGTTGGCGCCGCAGCGGGACCCTGGACGGGGAAGTTCCGCAGTGATAACCTCACAACCTTCAACAAATACCTTCGGCACAACCGCCCATTGAGATCGATCAATTGGGGTATCTTCGTTCGTCGATGATATCAGTCAGGCCGCTGTCTGACGCGGAAGCCCCGCGCGTGACCCTTGACCCTGCCATGACGGGCATGGCTTTGCTTTCTTACGCCGCGATTGCCATTGGTTCTCTGTGTTAATGATACCGAAGAACCAACGAGGATGTTTCCGATGGATCTGGTAGGTATTGAGCTATCTCCTGCTCATCCTGGAAGGTGTCTTGGGCCGTACAATGCCTTCTCGAGGCGGAGGTGTTCCGTCAAATATGACAAAGAATAATGCAAATACCTGTTGCTTCAAAGGTTAAGCCGGACTGGAATCAAGATCAGGATTTCTTACATATACGCTTGATCTCCCCCATCTTGTTCGTAGTTATCAATTCATCAACACAATTACGAATCAATCTTCATAGCTTCTCGAAGCCGCCACAAACAAACATTTCAACTTCAAGCCTCAATTAAACGGTTATCCTACTATCTTGATATCAAAGACTCACCCATCGAACCGTCTGTGTGTCAATGTCCCCTTCTGCCATCACCAACTCGCCTCCTCAGCAGGCCGCCCAGCCTACTACTGTTCCTACTGCTTCTTCCCTCGGAGACAACACCTTTGCGGTTCAGCCGCCCCCTAACTTCACCGGATATGATCACGTAACCTGGTGGGTTGGCAATGCCAAGCAGGCTGCCTCCTATTACACTACTCTCTTTGGCTTCAAGCCCATCGCCTATAGGGGTCTCGAGACTGGAAGCCGATACTTTGCCTCATATGTGGTTGAGAACAACGATGTCCGCTTCGTCTTCACCTCGCCTCTGCGATCTGAAGCTCACCTCCCCGACGATGAACCCATCTCCAAGGCGGACCGAAAGCTCCTGAAGGAGATCTATGCTCACCTCGAACGCCATGGCGACGCCGTGAAGGATGTTGCCTTTGAGGTTGAGAACGTCGCTGGAGTATACCACAAGGCTGTCCAGGAGGGCGCCGTTGCTGTCCAGGACCCCAAGGTCGACAAGGACAAGGAGCACGGCTCCGTCACTACAGCTGTCATCTGCACATATGGTGACACCACTCACACTCTCATCTCTCGAGAGAACTACACCGGACCTTTCCTCCCCGGTTACCGTGCTTGGAAGAAGCACACTGCTACTGTGTCTCTTCCCGAAGTTCCCCTGGCCCGTATCGACCACTGCGTCGGTAACCAGTCTTGGAACGAGATGGACTCTGCCTGTGCCTTCTACGAGCAGTGCCTTGACTTCCACCGCTTCTGGTCGGTGGATGACTCTCAGATCTGCACTGAGTTCTCAGCTTTGAGCTCCGTTGTCATGGCTTCTCCCAACAATGTCGTCAAGATGCCCATCAACGAGCCTGCTATGGGTAAGAAGAAGTCCCAGATTGAGGAGTATGTTATCTTCAACTCTGGCCCCGGTGTCCAGCACATCGCCCTTCGCACCCCTGATATCATCACTGCTGTCTCAGCCCTCCGCGCTCGCGGTGTTGAGTTCATCGACGTCCCCTCGACATATTACAGCAACATGCGCCACCGCCTCAAGACTGAGAAGCGCAACTGGGAGCTCAAGGAAGAGTTTGAGACTCTTGAGCGTCTCAACATCCTGATCGACTACGATGAGGGTGGCTACCTGCTACAGCTCTTCACCAAGCCCCTCATGGACCGACCCACGGTCTTCATTGAGATCATCCAGCGCGAGGAATTTGATGGTTTCGGCGCTGGTAACTTCAAGAGCTTGTTCGAGGCTATTGAGCGTGAGCAAGCCGAGCGTGGTAACCTGTAAACCATGCAATTTTTAATATTTCATGCATGACTGCGGAGCAGTACTATATGCAAACTTAACCGAATAACATTTGCAGAGGAGGATAAAGAAGAACCAAAATTTTGTTGAAGCATGAGACGAGTTCACGATAGCATGACCTTTCTTGCGATGCTTGACAGATACACCGATGCCTGCAAGGCCTTCTGCCTGCAGGACTATTTAGAATGAAATGAAAAGAAATTTAACAATATTTTAATACCCCTCGTGCGCCGCTTGTGTGATCGTGATAGCAAGATTCTCATTCACGATAAGCTATTACTCCAAGAAAACTCCCCAATTGTTTTATTCCTTCCCGGGTATAAAGATCTTCCCCTTATAGCACATTTATATCAATAGCCACCTTCAAATCTCATGTCATAGCAACGTCGCCGTTAGTATGTATAGCCGTACCGTTCAGTTCACCCGAGTTGGCGGCACCATCAGCCTTTGATACTAAACTCTGACAACCCGGACAGTTATGGATGACCTCGTGAGCAAAGACGTCACAGTCGATACAGAAGTGTTGTCCACAGACCTCACATGCATAACGGCCGCTTTCGCTGACACCCTTTGCTGTCTTTGGTGCGCCACTGTCTTCCTTGGGCTTGTCGGCTCCTTTGTTCTTCGGAGGTTCAGGGAAGGGCGCAAGACATGAGAAACAGGCTGCAGACCCAGTGGCTTTTGCCCAGGGTACTTCGACCCAGTTCCGTAGAGGGAATAGATGATGATATGAGCGGGCCAGATGTGTTGACAGAATAAGCGTAAGATCGCACGAAGGACACTCAGCGGGGATGCGGCATACGCGGGCACCGCAACGGGTGCAAAGATAACCCTCGCGGCAAGGCCGATTATGACAGGCGCAATAACTGGTCGTCCCGTTGGGAACGAGCGTTCGGGATGGGAAGCCCATCATAAGCAAGCTAGCCGTGCTCTGCTCAACCGTGCGTGTCACGGGGGGTGTGGTGGCTGCGAGGAAGAGTTCGCGGAAGTGCACCTCGTCCATCGCGATATTGTATTGTGACTCGTCGCCGGCATTTGTTCGTGAGCACAGGTCAGCGCAAATGGCTACCTGAGCGGACAATCCGACAATAGACACGCGTATCTTGTCTGTAATGAGGTTGCCGATTGTTTCGTGGATGTCGCCGGGATCGCTCGATAGCAGGGCGCCGTAGATAATAAGGACTTCTCGTGTGCCGTGCGAAGGCGCATGGCTACAGTATGTTAGCTTGATGATTCCTTCACGATAATGGCAGTATCGCACTCACAACAGAGCTCCTCGACACATCTCGAGAGCATTCTGCAAACTTGGGTTTCCTTGAGGATCTTGACTCTCCAGCCCCTTTAACTTGTCTAGATGTTCCGCCGGGTTTCCTCCCACCTCGCTGATTCTAACAGCAACACCGTCCCGCATACCAATAATGCCCAACTGCGAAATAGGATTTTGCTCGAAAAACTCCCGCACAAAGGCAGCCGCATAACTCAGAGTGAGGCGGTATCTCGTCGGTAGCAAGTCCTTCTCCGTCATAGCAAACGACATATCCAGCACCAGCACCATATGTCGAATAATTCCTCTCTGCAACGGCGTCGTATCGCGTAGTAATCGCTTTCGCTTCTCGGCCTCGAGCGCAGTAAGACTCAGGACACCATCTTGGTCCTCTTCCGGCAAATTCGTCTCCCAAGTTCGTTTCGAGACTTCCCAAGCTCTAGCTGAGTCGCCTTTTCTCGATTTCGAAGATTTGCCCTTGCCGGCCTGGGGGTCGTCGTCGGCGACGCGGTGATCCATAATGTCGTCGTCCGACATGTCGCCGGTATATTCACCATCTGAGTCGGCCATGATCGCGGGTAGTTTGTATATACTTTATTGTAAGAAAAGAATGTTGAGGTGGAAGGAAATGTAACAATACGAGGAGTGAGTGATGGTGACGGAATTAAGTCGACAAGGCTGTGTTATCTTCTCAGCCTTGCCGCGGCAGATCCACTCCTTGAGCTTTTAGACTTGATCGTCCAGCCAATGGCGCATGCCTAAAAACAAGCTTGTATTAGAGATTATCTGAAGTTGTAAGTCGCATACTATTGGAGTCACTGTTTAGGATATGAGTATTATGTATAAGAATTGTTACTTAATTAACCGAATCTTCTAACTTCGATCTTCGTATGCATTAGTCGCTCATCAGGGTATAACTACGAAGAAAACTAATCACTACTATATACAAGCCAAAGGGTACTAGATCTCCCCATAATAGCATGTAAAAACAGACATAATCCAGCAAAAGTCTTGACCAATGAATCCCATTGGCAAAGCTGGACGTAATTTCCTCCTCTCGCAAGCCCAAAAATAATCGCACGTAGGCCGCCTTTCATGCAAAAGTCCCCATTCAACCATCGTTCTATCGCATCCCATAGCATTGCAGCCTTGGGTATGTTCAAACCACCTCCAGGACTCAAAAAGAGTACCATCCTCATTTTAATAACTTCAAGCAAAAATTTCATGTCATAACGTGTGTACGTCGTTCGACCGTGAGCTGGGTCGTCGAGTGTAAGGAGGGATATCGAAACCGAAAAGAAGTACGCCATCAAACGCCGTTCCAAAGCAAAACCCACAACAATGGTAATATCAGTGCTGCATTAAGGGTAGGTGTTGGTAACGGGCATTGGCCAGTCGTCCTCGGTGATGCTGGACCAGAAGACCCAGATCATGATTACTGAAAGAAGAGTGAAGAGAGTTTGGAAAAGAGAGCCGTCGATCTTTCCGCTTGTGCCGTTGCAGATGTACTTGCTGACAGCGTAGTTGAAGACTTGTCCGATCGCAAAAAGAAGCCCGGCGGCAACAAGGTAGATCATGGGGCGCGTCTCGCCAAGAATTCGAACGACCAGGATGGCCTCGAGGACAAAGTAGGCGACAAGGAGGACCAGAGGAACAAGCTGGTAGAGGACGTAAAGAGCGATGTTTCGGTTGTTGCCGCTATAGCTCGAGTCCCAGTAGCCAGTCCATGAAAGACCGGTATCGAGTGCGATATAACCAGTTCCGACAAGCAAAACAGCAGCCGAGATGACAATAAGCGCGATCGAGAGAGGGGTACCGTCGTCGATGATCTGGTAGCCTACAACAGCATTAAGCATTAGGATCCAGCAAGTGGCAATGATCATGCCGATGTGGATAGCGGAGAAAGCCTAGCAGTGTTAGTCAATGGTTAATGGCAATAATCGAGCATCCAACTTACAACTCTAACGGTGCCATTCAAAGGAAATTCTCCGACGGAAAAGACTTCGCATATGCTGATGATGATGTAGCCAATGAGGAATAGTTGCATCTCTCTTCGACCAACAGCTGCTCGCTTCCTTTCTGATCGGAGCAGGAGAAAGCCGGCGGTAACGATGGCGATACCAGCCAGAAGAATTGAACCCAAGTTTCCGAGATGTCGTCCCCCGCTCAGGGAGATACCCGTGAGCTCACAACCTCCCCATGGTCCATTCTGGTCGTGGTTTGGAGACAGAACCTATTGATGATCAGTAAAGGTCCCCATTGTTTTTCGGCTCCACTCCAACATGACGATTAATGGCGTATGTAGATCAGGTATTATTAACGTACATTGCAAACTGGGAGAGTAGAATCTCTGCAAAAGTCCTGTAGCACAATTGAATTAGAACTGAACTCCAACGCTGTTCAACGACGGATGATCGAGGGCGTACATGAAAATTTCCAAATTCGGTAGACCCCATTGTGATTGCGGATGCGAAACTCCTCGTTCAAAGGGGGTGCATCCACTAGCAACCACAACTGGGTAGAGAATGGTAGGTTGAAGTTGAAGTCGTTAAGAGTCGGCCGAGTAACGTTGGCGACGGCGATGGGATATAGGAGAGCGGTATCGTGAAATAAATTCGTCGAGTTTTTCGTCAAGCGAGGATGTAAAGTAAAAACAAGGAAAAGAGAAACGAGGTTTTTCCCGACCCCTTGTCGAGTTGTGGTGAATCGAGCGGTGGTTGAACTTGCTTGGCTTGGATGGATGGGATTGACGGTGTCGTTGCTAGGACGGGTCCTGCGGTGGCTGGTGGAACGACAAGCTGTAATTTCGCGGTGTGTCCAGCAGCTCCTCAGCTAAGAATGTACTTGTAGCAGATTTTGCGACAAGATCGAGACGATTGATTATTAAAAGAGAAAATGGAAGAAGGTTTGTTGCATGCAAGATCTAGGTAGATCAAATTGCTATGACGGGCAGTAAAGGCAAGCAATCAAGCAAGCAAGCAAGATTGGACAGGACAGGATATTACAGGAAAAGCTGGTTTCCATGCGCGCACGCGAAAAGAGGCGAAACGGGCCAATATAAGATTAAAACAGCCCAGCGGGCCTCTAGCAGGTTTTTGGTGGCCTGGTCTCAGCGGGAGCGGAGGACGGGCTACGGCCCAAGGGCCATTTCAGGGCAATCCCCAGGGTCGCATCACACTTGGCTAGTGCCTAGGAAGGTACAGTACAGCACACCTACCTGGTCAAACTGGTTCAGCCCAAACCTAATCAGTGCAAGGAACAAAGCGAAGCAAGAGCGGAACCTATGGATGGCAACTTCCAATTTGTCCCGTTCGTAGCCTTGGGTACTTGGCCTTGCATCGATGCGATGCGATGCGATGCATGCTGCGTTGTTTGGGCAGGTTCGTCCCAGTCAAGTCTAGGTAATGGCAACAGCCCCACGAGCATCAACTTCCAGCTCCACTCGACGAGTTGCTCTGTCCATCTCTCGACATGGATCTTACCCCCCGGTAAACTAAAACGCAGGTACCTACCGGGGGTACATTATGCTCTCTCAGAGGCCTCTGAGTGGCTGCTTCAGCGGATCAAGACTCGAACATCAACAGATTTGTAGTTTATGATTGGTTCAAGGCATCAAATTACGATGGGCCACGCTTGATGAGACCGGGGGGTTCAGTGAGATTGCTTGTTGCAGGCATGAGACTGTCTCTTTTTCTCTGTTCTGTGCTTTGGTTGATGATCTTTGGGTAAATGCTCTGTAAAGCTATGATAAATAAAATCATGTGAACGCTAATCGTCAAGAGGGAGATAGTGTAAGGGTGAATGAATATGGCATCATGTCGTTAAACTATTGAACCCCTCAGTCATAGGGATGAAAAGAGGGAGGGGAGTCCGGACTCTTTGCTTTTCTCTCGTATCAGTGCATAATCCATAGGCCTGCGCACTTTGATCAACCAACGTCACATTTAACGGCTTCTTCCAGCCAAGGCCAAGACAGGACATGAGAAATAAAGAAGGAAAAAAACAATATGCAGGTCACCTCACCATGTGGATGATGCCAGATGCGATTGAGATTGAATTTCAGCCACCACACGATTCGGTTCGGTAAGATTCGATCGCGTCTATCCGAATATTTTCTTATTTCAGTCCCTTCATATTGGGATCTCTTTGATAATTGACTAAATACTCTGCCCAGGTTGCCTCTAGTTCTCACTAAATGCACTGGAAGGATGATGAAAGGCCGGACCTAGTGCAGCCGTTTCGTTTCACTCGACCAATTGCGGTCTAAAGTAAATTACGTTCTTGGCACTTACATCAAAGGCGCTCTGCGTTCAATGCTCGGCGATCCTGTTTTCCGTCGTTTGCGTAAAAGACATGAGAGAATGAACGAATTGCCATTACGGATACATCGTGTCTCTCTGTTCAAAGAATTGAACCATCTCAGTACTGAATAGACGTTGGTCATAGCCCTCTAAAGATTCGCTACAACATCTGCAAGGTCCCTGTTCAATATGTCACCTATTAATTCCTATGACATGCCCTTGCCAATGTCTCCCTCAAGTTCAGGTCTAGACTCTAGACTGAGTTAATTCAGAGGCAGGTCGCCAAACTTGGAAGCTCAATTCGCCAAGAAAATCATCATTTTACCCGCCACACCCGAACTATGTGGTAACTGGTTGATGGATAGAGGGCCTAATATGCTTGCAATTTCTTTTAGGTTGTCTAAAGGACCCAGATCAGATCCGACTTGTATCCGTCACAGCCTCTAAGATCGACAGCACCAGCACCAGCCACTTAACCAGCAACCCAGTTCTATTCTTGCTTGTAAACAATCAATGATGATTTGGGCTGAACTTCAAGGTCTCCCAGGTTTTGACATCAGCGTACAGGTAAAATCCTTGGACAAACCACCAAAGCTGATCATCGGTGCAGCCGACGCCAGCAAGACCCTGCTTTGTTTCAGGATCATGACAGACTTGCTTCATTGAATTCGTCTCCCAAGAAACTCTATCTCGTGACTGCAATTAGTGCCTCAACTACGTTTCAGGCCGGTTTTCAGCACCATATCTGCATAATCGTCTACGCTTAAAAAAGACAAGACGAAGATCTTTTGACGATCTAGGTCATGCTCTCATGTGGTTACACGTTATCGTGTGGCTGTGCGTTATACTTCAGCTCTTTGTTGTGCGGCGAAGATGCTTCAACTTGGTCCCTTGTGACTACTTCTACGGTTGACACGTGTAACGGTGACGCTTGCGAGGCGAATTTCTCTATCTTCTAGAAGTGGACGATCTTTAGCAACTGAGATGGATGGACAGAAAGTCCGACTTGTTTCTGTGTATTTGCTTATCTTGTTGTCTAACTAAATCGCCAAGCAGCCAGACACAACGAGACAAAATGCAGCACCTAACGAAATTATGAAACAATGGTTCAGCCCAGCAAATAAAATTGAATTCCAGCAAAAGGAAAGCTAGTCCCGCTCTCCATTGCCAGGTTGGCTGCCTATGTCGACTATGTAGGTATAGGGTAATCGAAGTCCAAGATATTGGAGAGGACCCTCCATTAACGACAATGAGGGTTTGACTATACACATTCATCCTACTCTATACACGTATTGATCACGCTATCCATGTTGTGGATATTGGTTACACTGTTCATCGACTTTAATTGTACATGAACGAGACACCACAGCTAGCTAGGTAGAAGCAGTGTGACCAGTCATCACGTACGACCATGCCCAGAACAAACGTCAACTCGTTTAAGCATGAACCCGTTGTATATAAGCTTGACTCATGTTGTAAAAGAGGCAGTGTGAGCGGCATAGCTGTACAAGGGACTAACAGCTATTATTATTCCCACAAAGTCCTGCATACAGAGAGGCTGAAGAGTTTGAGGCTACACCCGAGGAGCCACAGCACAGGCAATACGTTAATAACTACAGGTCAACAGGTGGTCTGTACCTGCAGCGGGACTTTCGTTCCAGCCCGTTCATGTGCGACCCTGCGAGTGCTGTTCGCAGGGCGGACACCAAAATAGCAATGACTGTTACAAGTATATTAACTGCAAGAAAGAGGGTCTTTCATGCTTCAAGTTGACGTGCAGGGTCCTCCCGGATAGTAAATGGATGAAAGTCAGCTCTAACGTCTTGTGTATATAATCTTGTGGGCCAAGAAGCAAAAGTTAACGGACAAGACCGATAAGGCGACTGTGGCATATGGTAAAGTTAGTTCTAGAATATCATCACATCCGATATACCGGGATGCCCCCGTTCTACAGTAGAGCACGCGACAGCTCTACAACGAATTCACAGATAGCAATGTCAACGAAGATAGGGCTGCCAGTACATGGTCACGTATTGTAGGCTCTCAAGTCAAAAGTGTATACTGGCGATCATATCTGCACTGGAGTCATGAGAACAGATGAGTTCATGCGATCATAACATATCAATATATATACTGTATTCTACTATGGCATAAGCTAATGGAGGAACAATATCATAAAGGCCGAAGACTTTGGTGTTAATCACGTTTCTTATGATCTAATGTCTCCTAATCTTGGAACAGCTTAGCATATATGCCACAAGTGCTCGGCAACATCACCCATCCAGTAACATATAGGAATAACTGTTTCTTTCCATATGTAAAGTGTTGTCCCCCAGGTTCACTAAGTACCTTTTTGATGCCTGTGATAAGATTCAATAGGCCACAAGTCTTTGACCTGTACATAGTATCTTCGCCATTCCGGGTAGTTGGTTTTGCCGTAAAGCTTGTGTGCTTCTACCCCAGAGTTATTGACAGAGATGTCATCCTGACATCGTTATAGAGGCTGATAGATCTGAATCAATATTCGATGGAGAATTTCTATATTCGGTATCTTGATTTTATCCACGATGAAAAAATGAACAGTTCTGGTGTCCTATCGCCGATAAGTCTTCGTGTACCTTAAAGACCCTCAAGTCGCCAACACGTCGTCGATAAGTGTACAGGAATCCAGGGTCAGCGTATCCAAGTCGTCTGTATTTCGACTGAATGCCTGGCGAGCGGGTGATAATGTCCCTTGTTCCGTCACGTCTGGTGGGGAATTGGTAGAAGGCGATGATGGATCGATTCAAGCCCTCCATCGAATATCGGTCCAAGATCACGGGCTCTATGTTTCCACCGGAGACTTGAGAGAGGAACCGCTTATCAAAAGTGAGGATCGTGATAGTCCATCCATCGTCAATCCCCTATCTTTTTGATGGGAAATGGGTGTCCGAGACAGAATGGCAAGGATATAGAGCATCCCTTCAGTGGTGATGGTTCTGTTGACATAAAGGATAGTGCTAGATGACTGCTTGAACCACCAACTTCAATGTAACACCACGTAATGGCTTTGCCTCGAGGTCTTATCTTCTGTTCGAATCCATGTTGTTGTTCTGGTTACCGACTTGAAGTAAGTACAGCATTTGTGGTATATGCTAGGCCTGGAAGTGTTGTAGAAAAGCCCAAGACCAAAAATTCATGTGGAGCCATCGAAGTGTCTATATATATGTGTGTGTGGTTCTGCCTTGATTGCTTCTAGAAGCATGAGGTGACCAAGCCACTTGGACCTCCATTGTGGTGCTGAAAGTCGTGGCCGCAGAGGTCCTGCTGAACGACCATTGAGAATCTAACTTCCTCGACTTCAAAGTTGACCCCTCGGGCAGGTCAAATTGCGGGCTCAATCCAATTGGTGTCGCCCACAGCCACTGAACTCTAACTATCGCCAACACAATGCTGAACGACCATGAATAGCGGTTGAGGAGTTGCGTCATGTAGGTCTTGATGACCTCGTAGATAAGCACTTCCCGTAGCTCGTCTTGGATCCAGTCAGGAAGGGCGATACCAGAAGAGACCGAGCTTGTAATTCGTATATTATATACCACAGACAACACAGGCCTTGCAGGCTTCCTCTGGTACTGTTGGCAGTTGAATAGTTGGGTAGCCCTCTTTGACGTGTTTGTTCATGATATATATATATATATATATATATTTCGTGTGGGATGTTGGTAGATTAGTCTTGCGTATGGTGGGTTGGAAAGGGGGCGGTGGATGGAAGATAGTCCAAAGTTCGATAGGGGAAATGAGGGGACTTGATCATATTTTTGAACACTGGCACTGCCTAGTACGGCGAAGTTCAGCTGTTACTTCCTTCTGGGCATTTATAATACATACATTCGGGTTGGTTCCCAAGACAGAGATGCCGATGTTTCAACTTCATCGGATATGTAACAGACTCTTCAATCCACAACCGTATAAAGCATCATATATGAGGCAGATGAGTTGGGGCTGAGCACATCGTGCATAGTGAAATCTGCGACTGGCATCTCTGTTGCTATAATAAGAAGATAATCAGTAAATAGAGGCCGAGAAAGAAGGAAGAGCAATGGAAGGGGAAGTCCCGTGTTTGAGAGGGCCGGTTATGCCTTGCCTGAGATGACGGAGTCAGCATCAGGGTCTTGTAAAGGGCACTCGATATATGCCAGTCTGGGTGAAAACCAACCAGTTCAACCGTTACTTCTTTTTTGGACTCGTATAATATACGTCGACATCACGGGACTGTTCGGTAGAAGTATCAAGATCGATATACATGCCTGCATCATCATCGTTGGTGGGATCTGGCGCAGACACGCTTGCTTCACTGTGCAGCGCTTTAGAAAGAACCTCTACCATGTTGACAAAATCTGCGATTCGGCTTCGAAGTTATTGAAACCCCCCAATTACTGGAGAAACCCCTTCTTGCAACCGTCTTGACGGGATGTCTTGTTGTATGGAATGTTCTGTAGAACATAGTGATATATAATCTGCCAGGTGTCGTATAAGTCGTTACTAGAGGTACGTGAAGTAATCACAGCCTCCAGAGATCATGATTTGTGCCGGCTGTGTTTCAGGGGAGTGATGAGAAGCATGAAGAGAACTGTTATCCTGGGTCAGCCTTGATCACTCGACTGTCCGGCGATGGCTTACAGGCAGATCCATGTGCTTGTTGATGGATGAGTCTCTATGGTGGAATATGGTAGGAGAAGCTGGGGCTTCATATATCTGAGCAGGTAGTTTATGTTTGCTTGGTTGTCAGTTTGGCCAGTAGTAACAAGACTTTGCCAGACTGGACGATGCAATGATTCCACATCGCCAATCAGTTCAAAAGCACAAACATGCATATAGTGATGCTTCACAAATCGATGCCGCCTCTTGCGTGGGCTCGTTTATGACTGCTTGCGATTGGGTTATAGACATTTTCCAACTAGAATTTATGAAATCACACAAGCACACAAGCTGCAAACAATAAGTTATTTACATTTGCGCCATTGTGCGCTTAGTCTTAACAACGAATTCATTAACTGAAGCCGCAAATGACCTGAGATGAGTATCACGGCGTAGGTAAAAACATGATGTTTTAAACGGATCGGACTTATGGTTTGTGGAAGACCCTCCAATCCCAGGCTCGTATAGCTTACATCTGAATATTTGGTCAAGAATCATATTTTATTCACCTGGCTATTTAGCATACAGTCCAAGAAATATTAGATCTTACCTTCCATGATGATCTAGACGAAGTCGTATCAGTATATATCTATCACGTACAAATAATGCAAGTTATCTAAGAAATAACATACTCATGGCATCTCCACAGAGTGAGCCCAAGACTGAACGAAATAGAACCTTGAAAAAAAGGCATCTTCATTCGGCATTTTTCTTGGGCTCCGATGGGTAAGGTCTCATCTGACAAGAGGTTGGACCCTGCCAAATAAATCACGCGATTAGAAACAAGCGGACCAATGTGATTCGAGAAGTTTGACAACTTGTTTTCAAAGGGTCGGTCAACACCAGATCGACATGTCTTCATCTCTGAACCCTTGCCGCACTACAAAGTGACTGATAACAAAGCCCAAGTCGGGGACATTTGTACTAGAGCCCAGATACACTTATATCGGGTACCTTGAGCTTAAATTATGGCGTATTCAGTGTTCAATCTGTAACACAGATGTCTGTCTTTCCAAAAACCTGGACGATAGAACGTTGTTTGCATAAATCCAATATCTAATCGAGGCCTGCAGGACTCGATACCAAGGGACCCAGTGACGTAGCTGGTATCCACCGCGAGTCAAGAGGGCCCGCCAAAGCTGTCGATATTGAGACGGCGATAGGCCCAAAGACGAAATGACTGCGAACCTGAATTTACCCTGGATGACTGATTGTGTGAGTGGAACTTGAAGAAGGTTGAGATTCACATCTTCCCTCTTTGCGGTAGCGCATCTTGAAGCGGAGGACAAGAGGTACTTGAGAAGTACATCCAACTCTCGCCCTTTCCCCAGCAATGAATAAGTCTGGGGGTAGCTTAGTTTGTGGAGAGAACAATCCTCGTGAACACTGATATCGTGGGGAAACGAGAATAAACTCGGAGCAACCACTTTTAATTTTGGACCTTCTGTTGATCTCGGTTGAAAGATGTTGTTGCTGTGCGAGCTGGCTCGAAGACTCATGACTGAGACATGGTCTCACAAAAATGAGTAGAACCACTAGAAATAGTGTTGGAAGTCCGCTGGTAAGCAGTAATAGCGGCATATGAGTACAAACAAGCCGCGTGAACTGCAGCTCTTGTCAGGAGGGAAATACTGGAACCTGCATATTCCCAGATGGCAGTCACACTCAGTTCCAACTGAATGGGAAACCAAGCATGTGACTGGCCATTTCTACACAGCCTTGACTGCGGTAGCGAGTCAGATCTAGAGCAGCGCTTCATCTGACTTGTCTCAGCTGAATATAGATCTTCGAGGTGGCATTGTTTTGTGTTTTATGCAACGCGGAAATAGTGATGAATTCTAGTAAATCGATCAGCTAAACACATGTGAATGAACCCCCCCACCTTTGTGTTCCAACGCCTTGGCTCTGAAGCTCTCTAACGCGTCTGGCACCCCACACTCAACTCACGATAGTACCTAAAACTGACACTGACGGACGGGAAGCTTGCCCCGAGCGCCCATTGTAAAACCCGTGGAGACGTGCCCGCTTCAAGTTCGTTAAAGCGTGGAGTCTACCAGGGGCTTTGGCTTTCTTATCGAGTTGGCGAGACTGGGGGCCATATTAAATGTCTATGAGATGATGACGAGGACAAGACAACCCGATAAGGTACTCTACGGTACGCCCGTTGAAATTGAGAGTTTGAGGCTGTGGAAAATGGGCGGAATTACCCCTGAGAAAACGAAACGGTAAAAGAGGTAAAATCGAATAGAGTCAATTGACTGATGATCATGCAAGACCAAGATTAAGGTAGATTCGCTACGTGAGATAGACGGGAGCAATAGATTGGATACAGTGCCTGCCTGATTGTACTCTCCAATTTAACGGGCAACCGCGACTCGACTCGACTGTACTGTACCTACCTGCCTTGACCTCCTGAAAAGCCTCCCCTGAAAGAGTGACTTCCCGTACATACTATTTTCCAGAAGCCGTCCCTCCCCTTGCCTTGCTGCCTTCCTTGGAGTTTTAGTAGTCGACTTGTCCAGTTCATTTCAGTTGCCCTTCGTCTTAAGCCAATTCTCTTCAATTCTTCCTCCCTTCTTTACCTTCATCCTCCATCAACAATTCACTTTTATTGCGCTGTTTTCCTCACCCCGAAGTCGATCATTTTATCCGCGTCGCCAGTCTAGTACATTTTCATGATCGCTGCCCCTGCCGCTGTCTCGCCTGACTGTTATCGGGACTTGTCACTTGTTGCATCTACTGTCCGTCGACTTGAGCTCCTGTCTCAATCGTGGTCATCTGCCTATCGTCTACCCCAGTTCCAGCTCCAGGTCCAACCACCACGCTCTGCACTCCAGCTTTTCCCCAGCCGCGACTCCATCTTACACGAGACGGAATTGTCTAACTAGTGCTTTGAAGATCACTTGAATCAAGCAAAGGGCTTTTACCAGCGTATCGCTTCCAGCAATACCTGACATTGTCCCCGCGCAATCCGCCTGTACCGCGGTACACGCATTGTATCTGTCGTGTCTTGCTTGGCTCTCGAATCGCAAGTCACTTCAAAGTACCTGATCCTTAAATACACGCTGCCGAGTGACGCACTTAGCTACCACCAACCAGGGGTCCCAACAAGGCCTCTTTCAACTGACTAGGAACCCACACGCCCAATTGAACCCGCGCTTCTGTCAGGTATCACTATCTTTTGCTGGGTAGTTCAGGTGTTTTTGCCTGTTTACCAGCCAATTTCTCTTTTTGCCGATTAAATCCTGCAATAGACGCCGATAGACCCTGATTCCGTGCAGTACCGTACGGCCACCCCCCGGTCACCCGACCCCATCTTTCCCATTCCCCCCTCCGCCGTCTCTCGCTGGGCCGTTCGAGGTGCCGATGACCTCGTTGTTTCTCGGCCTTTCCCTTTCTCTTTCCGTACCTTTTACCTCCAGTCTTTTTGCAGAAGGGCGCTGCTGCTTAACAGCCCCATCTTCCCAAAATTCCTCCCTCAAGGTCTTCACGTCTTCCCTCAAATATCCCACTGCGGACCCTACGTCCTGATAACCCACAACACCAAGACCCGGACTCCCAAGCGACGTCATTGCTCGCGGCCCGCAACGACCACGATCGTGACTACGACGATAGCGAAGATAGCGACGACACCAACCGTCAACGCCATCGCGACGCGGCCAAATCTAAACGTCGCTCGTCTTATTCTGGCTCCGAGTCGTCCTGGACCGACACCGGTGATCTCGGCGAGCAGCTCGACGAGCACGACCCTGTTCGTCTACAGCTTGGTTCCGATATCGAGGACGAGCTTCTAGCAAACGTTCATCGTCGACACCCCAAGAAGCACGGCAATCAAAAGAGAGTTCGAATTCAAGACTCAAATTCTCACCACCGTCCTTCCCGGTCCCGATCTGCCCTTATCAATAAGGAAGCTATCGAGGTCCCTAACTTTGACCCTCCAGGCCCATCCCGTGTTGAACGCCTACTCGGTACCATCATGGCGGGACGTACAGGATCAATTCATGGCCTCACTGGCAAGGCCCTGATGTAAGAATAATTGAACTTGAAAACATCTGGCTCGGTCGCGTGCTAACATCGTGTAGCTATTTCACCAGCATCTTTGTATCGCTAGGTGTTTTCCTTTTTGGATATGATCAGGGTGTCATGTCAGGCATTATCACGTAGGTTCTATTACTGAAATAACCTTTGTATCGTTACTGACTCTTTTTCAGTGGCCCATACTTTATGGATTACTTCGGTCACCCTTCAAAAGCCTATGTTGGTACTATGGTAGCTATTTTGGAGATTGGCGCATTCATCACTTCATTGATGGTCGGTCGTATTGGAGATATCATTGGACGACGACGGACCATTTTCTACGGTTCATGCGTATTCTTTATCGGAGGTGCACTCCAGACACTGGCTACTTCTATGCCTATGATGATGGCCGGTCGTTTCGTTGCTGGTTTCGGTGTCGGTGCGCTCTCAACTATCGTACCCGTTTACCAGTCTGAGATCTCGCCGCCTCATAACCGAGGAAAGTTGGCCTGCATTGAGTTCACAGGAAACATTGTCGGTTACGCTACATCTGTTTGGGTTGATTACGGCTGTGGTTTTATCGAGAACGACTACTCCTGGCGCGTTCCTCTCGGATTGCAGTGTGTCATGGGCGCTCTGCTTGGCCTAGGCAGTCTTGTCATTGTTGAATCTCCTCGGTATGCGAAGCTTGTTTTTTATATCACAGCTGGAAAAAAGTTACTGACTTTTGTAGATGGCTTTTGGACAACGATCATGACGAAGAGGGTATGGTTGTTATCGCTAACTTGTACGGTGGCGGCGACATTCACGACCCCAAGGCTCGAGACGAATACCGCGAGATCAAGATGAACGTCCTTCTTCAGCGGCAGGAAGGCGAGCGAACATACAAGGAAATGTTCCGTCGATACAAGACCCGAGTTTTCATCGCCATGTCCGCCCAGGCGCTTGCCCAACTCAACGGTATCAATGTCATCTCTTACTACGCACCATATGTTTTTGAGTCTGCCGGCTGGGTTGGACACGATGCTGTTCTCATGACTGGATTCAACAGTCTCACATATCTTATGTCGACAATTCCACCGTGGTATCTGGTTGATCGTTGGGGACGACGCAAGATTCTTCTTTCCGGCGCAACAGCTATGGCCATCTCCCTGTCGCTAATCTCCTACTTCCTATTCCTTGACATTAAGTGGACGCCCCGACTGGTCGTTTTGTTTGTCATGATCTACAACGCTGCTTTTGGCTACTCATGGGGTCCCATTCCCTGGTTGTACCCACCTGAGATTCTCCCTCTCAGCATTCGATCAAAGGGTGCTAGTTTGTCGACAGCAACAAACTGGGCTGCCAACTGGTTGGTGGGTGAGATGACTCCAATTCTACAGGAATGGATCAAGTGGCGTATGTATCTGGTTCACGCCTTCTTCTGTGTGGCCAGTGTAATCATTGGTAAGTTGTCCTGTCTAACATAAGCTGATGGCATCACTGACATTTCTTCAGTCTATTTCATTTACCCAGAGACTTGTGGTGTTCGTCTGGAGGATATGGACTCGCTCTTCGGAGACGCCAGCACTGTCGCTGGTACTCCCTCCTTGCACGGCACTGAGACTGGTTCATTGATAAGGGGTGGATCTCCTGTTGGATCATCCCGTGGACTTATCGGACCTTCATCTGCTATTCCAGGCCTTGATCTCGAGCCTCCTATCGATGACGACGCCAAATCCCAGATGCAAAGCGGTGGTGATGAGCGAGGCGTTGGTGGGTGGCTATCAAGAGTTGTTGGCCGAAACAGATCCGATAGCGGTAGCAGCGCACAAGGCCGCTATGCTCCCCTTGGCCAACAAGAAGAAGCCCGACGCAGCGATCGATAATGAGGTACTTTGAAGTTAGTTGATAGACGATTATCTGCATATAGATGGCGCAGGCATTGAGTGTATTATCATCTGGATAAAGATGTTGGAACAACGCCTTGAAGACGGAGTCACTTGATGGAAAAGAATTGGCTGATTACGTTCGAGCAAAGGAGGCATTTACGAATGAAGGTGATATTTTAAGTTTTAGAAGAGGATTACTGCGTTTCTTTTGAGATTTCTGTATCGATATATCTCTAGACCGAATCCTCATGGAGTTAGACGGCTGATGCCATGGCCTATATACCACATATAATGAGAGCGGTTCGAATTCAGCTTACAGTGGCACAAGTTCTTTATAACTCTGGCTATTAGTACTTGATTTGTGTACTTATCATTCAATTGTGCTATACTGGGTTTCCATCATCAAGTTGAAGTCTAATTATTCATACAGTGAAAGTGGGTCTGTGCATTTTGCAACTTCTCACTCATTGCGAATCACCAATATTCAATCACTCCCAGTCACATTCTATCACTATGGCGAGCCCTCAAATAATACATGCATACCGAAACCTCTACCGAACTCTCCTAAAAGGAGTACAGTATTCAACCCCCGCTCGTTTCGTGGCACGCGGTCAGCTCAGAAGGGCCTTCCGGGAACCCGGTGCCACCTATGATGAGAGAGGCATCAAGCGAACCCTCTGGTTCTTAGAGGCTGCGGCCAAGGAGAGAGGAATGGAGCACAGGATTCTGAAAAATTTACTGCGAGTTCATCAGATGAGATATCGGAAGAAGGATTACTCGGCATTTGATCCGTTGAAATATGTAAAGTGAGTTGACACAGCTAAGTCTTGGGAGTGAAATGTGCTGATGGAGTGAATGAAGCTATGAAACGAAGGTGGCGCATCTTACGGCATACAACCACTACGATATGACGGTTGCTATGCTTAACAAGAGCATGGGAACGTTGTTGCGTTGAGCTCTTGATACAGTCGCTGGACCGAACGGAGAAAGAGCTTTCATTCATGTGTGGTTAATTGAGCCGCACATTTGATCAGTGAGATCGACGAATATGGTAGTTGAACGAGTGGGAGAAAGACCTTAAGGGATGTAAACTATTGTATCATATGGGCACGGAGCAAAGAGCGTTACAAGGGTCTTTGCTGCATGTTTGGGTAGCTGATTTTACGGATATCATTTGAATACACTCTGATATGGGCGTTCTCAGTCCCATAGATAAATTTCCATATCTCGATAGTACATGTATAATACACTGGACATAAACGCAATTCTTACTAGGCTAACCGATGCCTTTCAACGCCTTGATAAATATGATGCTGTACCCTTGCCTCCAGTCATTTTCGCCTTCAATCAAGCTTGATGGGTTTCTTATCGACATTCAGGAGGAAGCTCTACTCCTCGCCTGGAACAACAATATCGACACCGAGCTCCTCGAGGAAGACCTGGTTAAGGCTGGAACCATCTCTGTTGTAGATCCAGTCACCCATAGCAGTGCCCTCCTTCTGGTTCTGGCCCTCGCCAAGGAGGCACCAGTCGTACCGCTTAGGGCCTGAGAGGGGAGATGACAACCAGATCTGCTTGTTGGGAGGCTGCTTGTTGATGACATATGTGCCCTTGTCAGGCCAGCTGATGGTGAGGACTCCAGCCTGTGTGTGTGGAATATTAGCGAATGCCAAGGAAGATCTTTAAGCTTTACGTACCGAGAATTCGACGTCGATATCTTCACGCTGGTCCTGAAGCTCCTCAAATCTGCCAACAACATTGTCAAGGTACTGATCGGCAATCTCGTGATACTCTTGCTCGGTGATCTCGGCAACCGCAGCAGTGGGCTGAACTTGTTCGGCTTCGTTCAATGGCTTGGCGGGGTTCTCGGTATCAGGCATGATACCCTTCTTGGAAGAAACTGTAGTCGAAAAGTTGCTTTGCGAGATCGTTGGATAGACGGCGAGGCGCGAGGCATAGGTCGTGGATGCGACACGGAAGCCGGAGCGACAGACGGGCGCTTGGGAGCGAATGGCTCGCGAAGCCATGCGGGAAGCTTGAGATGCGATTTGTCGGGACATTTTGATATTCGATAGACGAGATCGTAAAGTATGGTTTGTGTAGTACGAATTTAAGATCGATGAGAGAGTCGCTGATGAAGATCAGAATCCAATTTGCTGTTATGATTTTGTTCAATCGCTCTTGTTCAGAGGTTTGATGATGAAAGATTGAATCCAATGCACTGGAGCTCCCCGCGATTCAGCATGAGGTGCAGCTGCAAGCGGCCAATCATGCTTCGATTTGCGCTAAAGAGGGTACGTACTGCAGAACAGCTTCCGCATCCCGTCATCAGCTCCGCGCCGTCTTCCGCTCAAACAAGCCCCACCATCGACCGCTTCCACCTAAGGTACCGTACAATTACTACCGTACCGTACCTCATTCACCACTGCTCTTCTGGAGGCATGAAGAGCCTTGATCCTCAATCATGATCAACGCATTTCTGGTCTTTAATGGCCAAGGTCAGCCTCGTCTGACCAAGTTCTATACTCAACTGGTTTGTCATACTCTTCCCTCATGTTGTCCTAAACTCATCATGCGCCCTTGTAGGAAACGAGCATACAGCAGCGCCTCATATCCGAAATCTTTACCCTTGTCTCGAATCGACCAACCGGATCATGCAACTTCCTACCTCTTCCACCTATGCTCGCCGCGTCTGGTACCTCTCACACCTCATCGGAGGAGCAGAACGATGTCCCTACCCTCGTAACATACCGCAACTATGCGACTCTTTACTTCATCGTTATCTCCACCTCGACCGAATCACCCCTCGCATTGATCGATCTTATTCAAGTCTACGTGGAGGCTCTTGACAAACTCTTTGAGAACGTCTGTGAGCTGGACTTGATTTTCAACTTCGAGACCTTACATTCTACGCTATCGGAAATGATAATAGGAGGCGTTGTGATAGAGACAAATCTGGATCGCATTGTCTCAGGAGTCAAGGCGCAAGGAACGGTTGCAAAGAGACCTGTCAACGAGGGCAGAGGGCCTACTGGTCTAGGAAGTGGACTTGGCATGGGCGCCAATTTTGCTTGGACAGGACGATGATGATCATGAAATAAATGAGGTGGAATAAAGGCATGCCATAGCAGAGTACAAGACGTATCTGCGCACAGAGGTGTTCGTACACATTATGCCTACACGAGAGTAACGCCAAACTCCGAGACTTGAATACTACACATATATAATACACTATTTCGACTCGGGCTCGTCTTTCGGGGGATGAAAAGGTGGCGCATCCGCTCGTCGTTCGTATCGCTTCTCTGGGTCGACGGTACCAAAGAGGTATTGCGTCTTCTTTCGGATCTTGCATTGGGTTAGCAGTGAATTCACTCTTATGCGACAGCATATACGAACCTCCTCAGAAGGCTTGTACTTCTGACCCCACCATTCGAACTCGGAGTAGAAGAAGAGCCAGACTAGGGCAGCTAGGAGCTGGGTTAGTGATACTGTAGAATAACTTCAAGAATTATCTTATGTACCAATAATCGTCAACAGCTGGGCAGTTTTGACAGCCTTAACCCAGCGAGGTGCTTGACTCGCCAGAATGATGCGACGCTTATACTTCTTCTCGAATCGTAGTTGTTGTTGGACGGTGAGCTGCTTGAAATTGGGAGGCCACACCTTTCGTGCCTTATAAGGGTTGGTAGCGACCGTCAAAGGAGCCTTCTTGAGAAGGCTGTCCTTTGACGATGAAGCCATACGTCGGACCAACGTCGAGAACATCGTGACCAAATTGTCGTGATTTTGGTAATTGAATGACTTGAAGTCCAATATCGAGCTTCGTATGATGGCGTCGCAGTTGGAGAATCTCCAATCGGAGCGCCACAGCACGGCCACAATTCAGCCACATGTCCCACCTAGGTTTGCAGGAATCACGCTAAGGGACTCGCATGCCGCTAAGGACTCTGGAAGGAGAAAGAAAACACAGGCCTTATTTCGGTATAAGTCCGTGTCGTGTGTTTCTTTCACCCTAGAGCCACTTGACGCACCACGACTGCCCCGCGATTTTCACCCCTCCTTCTTGTCAAGCCCGATTTCAATTCCTTACAACGGTGTGACTCAAAAATTTCAACGAAATTTCAGGGTAAGTAGTCCCATACTGCCCTCAAACTGCTTTGTTTACTTTGAAGGAAACAAGCTAACATAGGATTGCTTCTTGTCTTAATAGGTCTTCCATTCGTGACCATGGCTTCCACCGACGCCGTTCCCAAGGCCATGGAGTCTCTCCACATCTCCAAGACCAAGGAACTCAAGGGTGTAAGTCCAATTTGTTGCAGCTTTCGTTAAGTAACCGTTCTGACTGTCTCTAGACTGAGAAGCGAGACACCCTCATTGCCATTGAGAAGAAGTACCAAAAGATCTGGGAGGAACAACATGTCTTCGAAGCCAACTCCCCCAGCACCAGCGAGGTGCCCCTCCACTCCGTTTCCGCCGCCGAGCTCCGTGAGCAACAGCCCAAGTTCTTCGGATGTATGGCCTACCCCTATATGAACGGAACTCTGCACGCTGGTCACTCCTTCTCCGTCAGCAAGGTCGAATTCGCTGCCGGTGTTGCCCGCATGCAGGGTAAGCGAGCTCTGTTCCCCATGGGTTTCCACTGTACTGGTATGCCTATCAAGGCTTGTGCCGACAAGCTCGTCAACGAGGTCAAGATGTTCGGTCAGGACTTTTCTGGTTACAAGGAGGAGGAGGAGGCCGTTGTTGAGGAGGCCCCCAAGGCTCAGCAGACCAAGGAGGATCCCACCAAGTTCAAGGCGACCAAGGGAAAGGCTGCGGCCAAGACCGTCAAGATGAAGTATGTTCCTCTTTTACAGATTATCAGGACTATACTGACAACTTCAATAGGTACCAGTTCCAAATCATGCAAGCTATTAACATCCCCACCGAGGAGATTCACAAGTTTGCCGACCCTCATCACTGGCTTGAGCACTTCCCTCCCCTGTGCAGGGAAGATCTCACCAACTTTGGATGCCGTATCGACTGGCGCCGATCTTTTGTCACCACCGATGCCAACCCCTACTACGATGCCTTTGTTCGATGGCAGATGAACCGTCTCAAGGAACTGAACAAGATTAAGTTCGGAAAGCGATACACTATCTACTCTATCAAGGACGGCCAGCCTTGCATGGACCACGACCGATCTGATGGTGAAGGTGCTGGCCCTCAGGAGTATACCGCTCTGAAGCTCAAGGTTCTCGAGTGGGCCCCTAAGGCTGCTGAGACTCTTAAGGGTAAGCTGCCCGAGGATGCGAAGGTGTACTGCGTCCCTGCTACGCTGCGACCAGAGACTATGTATGGCCAAACTTGCTGTTTTGTTGGCCCCAAGATCACCTATGGCCTCTTCAAGGCCAACGAGACCGACTACTTCGTCATGACTGAGCGCGCTGCCCGAAACATGGCCTACCAGGGTATCTTTGCTAAGGAGGGTGTTATCGAGAAGGTTGCCGAAGTTGTTGGATCAGAACTGGTTGGTTCGCTGGTCGACGCCCCTCTGTCCCTTCACAAGGAGGGAGTCCGCATCTTGCCCATGGATACTGTCCTTCCCACCAAGGGTACTGGTGTTGTCACCTCTGTGCCTTCTGACAGTCCCGATGATTACGCTACCGTTACCGACCTCGCCAAGAAGGCCGACTACTACGGCATTACAAAGGAGTGGGCTGAGCTTGAGATTTTCCCTATCATCGAAACACCCAGTTATGGTGACCTGTGCGCTCCTTTCCTTGTCAAGAAGCTCAAGATCGCTTCGCCCAAGGACACAAAGCAGCTCGAGGAGGCCAAGGAGCTGGCTTACAAGGAGGGTTTCTACCAAGGTATTCTCAAGGTCGGCGAGTTCAAGGGTGAGAAGGTTGAGGTCGCCAAGCCCAAGGTTCGACAACAGATGATCGATGCCGGACAAGCCTTTGCCTACTCCGAGCCCGAGCGAAAGGTCACCAGCCGATCTGGCGACGATTGTATTGTTTCTCTCATGGACCAGTGGTACCTCGACTATGGTGAGGAGTCATGGAAGCAGACTGCCCTCGGCTGGGTCGACAAGGGCTTGAACACTTACACATCAGAGACCAAAAACCAATTCGAGGGAGTCCTGAACTGGCTGAACCAGTGGGCTTGCGCTCGAAGCTTCGGTCTTGGTTCCAAGCTGCCTTGGGATCCCTCATTCTTGGTCGAGAGTCTGAGTGACTCAACTATCTACATGGCCTACTACACCATCGCCCACTACCTCCACAACGACATCTTCGGAAAGACCAAGGGATTGGCTAACATTGGACCCGAGGCTATGACTGATGAAGTCTGGGACTATGTCTTCTGTCGCCGAGAGTTGAGCGATGAGGTTCTTAACAGCAAGATCCCCAAGGAGAGTCTTGAGAGCATGCGCCGCGAATTCGAGTACTTCTATCCCCTCGACGTCCGTGTCTCCGGCAAGGACCTGGTGAGTTCTCAACTACCACTCTACTGTTCATGATCTATAAGCTAACAGCCCCTAGATCCCGAATCATTTGACCTTCTTTTTGTACGGTACGTATCTTTTTTTCTTATTTTTTCGTCATTCACTTTGATTTTCATTGCCTTCGGGAAATACTTCGAACAACGCGTTCAAAGTCCCCACAAAATTCGGCCAGTCTTTTGAGTCAATATCATTAACTAATTGATTAATAGTTCATTTGGCTATGTTCCCTCAGGAATACTGGCCTCAAGGTGTCCGCGCCAACGGTCACCTGATGCTCAACGGTGAGAAGATGAGCAAGAGCACCGGTAACTTCATGACTCTCCGAGACCTTACCCAGAAGTACGGAGCAGACGCTTCCCGTATCGCCCTTGCTGACGCAGGTGATGGTGTGAACGACGCCAACTTCGAGGAGGATGTTGCTGATACCAACATTCTGCGACTCTTCACCCTGAAGGAGTGGTGCGAGGAGATGGTTCGGGAACAGGATCAGCTTCGAACTGGCGAATTCAACTCGTTCCAAGATGCCCTCTTCATGAACGACTTGAATGCCGTCACCAAGGAAGCCGTTGAGCAGTACGCCAACACCAACTACAAGCTGGCCCTGAAGGCTGGTCTGTACGAGCTCACAAGTGCTCGTGACTTTTACCGTGAGGCTTGCGCAGCTGCCAACATCAAGATGCACAAGGATGTTGTTCTCCGATACATTGAGGTGCAGACTCTGTTGCTGGCTGTCGTTGCTCCTCACTGGTCCGAATATATCTGGCTCGAGGTGCTGAAGAAGGAGGGCACTGTCCACAACGCTCGATTCCCCGAGATCAAGGAGGTCGATGCTTCTCTGTCGGCGAAGCGCGATTACGTCCGAAACACTGCTTCCAACGTTAACTCTGCTGAGGGTATTCAGTTGAAGAAGAAGGCCAAGGGCAAGGAGACATCCTTCGACCCCAAGAAACCTAAGAAGCTGACAATCTTTGTCGCCGACAAGTTCCCTGCCTGGCAGGCCAAGTACATTGACCTTCTCAAGGAAATGTGGAACACTGAGACCAAGTCGGTCAACGACAAGGAGCTCAATGGCAAGATTGGCAAGATGGGAGAGATGAAGAAGGCTATGCCGTTTGTGCAGAACCTCAAGAGACGACTCCAAGCTGGCGAGCCAGCAAGCGCTGTGCTGGAGCAGAAGCTTGCATTCGATGAGAAGGAGACTCTTCTGCAAATGATTCCTGGACTGAAGCGAACTTCAGGTCTCGTCGTGTGTGACGTGATCTCTGTGGAGCAGGGAAGTCAGAAGGGCGTTCTCCTGACCGAAAACAAGGAGGTTGATATCTCAGTCCCTGCTGCAGAGCACGCTGTTCCTGGCCAACCAACCTTCCACTTTGAGAATGTCGACGCTTGATTATGGATGCTAGGAAAAGGGTAAAAAAAAAAGAGGTTCCCTGTCATTATGATTTGATGTTTACTAGACAAAGTACGTAGGGACGTACTCAGACCGATGGAGAAGGTTGCGCGTTCCTGCGTAGGATATGTGTACATGTGGGTCGAGAGATCTTTGTTTGAGTTAAAAATGGAAGACTTGCCGATCAGATATACCACTAGAGAAGGCTTGTTTCTTGTTATGCCCAGTTTGTGATTGTCACGGCATGGACAATGGCCGTTGATTTGAAGTTGAAGTGGGCGCATTCCTCGATCTGAGATGAGCGGATGAGCCCCATACTGTGTATGTAGGCTGAGGCCCAGGCTACCTCAGCTACTCACTAGACTATGAGCTGTCTGCTCAACTTGACCCATTCTGTAGGCTATGTACGTGTGCATGTGCATATGAGCTGAGCTGACTGTGCTTTGTCACTCCGATTATGGCCACAGGACCACTTAGCCACCGTCAATACATAACAACAAGATAGAAATAGCAACTAATAGTGATCATGATAACTAACAGCACATGATTCATTGATTGCCAAGCGTCAGGTTGCCGATAGCCTTCTTGCTTCCCTATAATCATCGATTGCCAAGTTCTACTACAAAGTTCCAGAACTGTACGGGACCAAGGATCGATTTGGTTTACAAGGTTGAGGGAGCCGGGCAGGGATGGGAAGGGAATTAGCATTAGCGAGGCGAAAGGAGACGAAGCCCGGGGGGCGAGTCAACGTCCTTTGATAGATTGGTTTGTTTCATTGTATGGGATGAATCTTATTAAGTTCATCTAAATAAGGAGTTCATTCTAGTTTGCATCTATTTCTCCGATAGGACAAGGGATGGGGCATTGATGTGAATTTTAATTTGGATATTGAATATTTCCGTCTGCATGTGAAATCAAAATCATCGGATGTCTGTAACAGGCCCCTGGCGATAAAATAAAAATGTCTGGGGCAATAGACAACTGTAATAAGCAAAAGGGGGACCCGAAAGCTTGATCATGCGAAAATATGGAGTTATCTGGGTCGGTAAATAGGAGAGGGAGGAGAAGCGAGGAGAGAAAAGTCAAGGGGGCTTGTTTACAGTGTCTGTGTCCGTGTCTCTATCCCCATGAGGTACTTTTTTATTTTCATGGATTCAATCATGAAATCGATGTAATGTATTGCGCGTACTTCCAGGTGCGGTAGGTATTAGAGTAGAGGAACGGTAGAGGACGGACGGGAACCGGGGTTAAGGGATCAGGCCCGTGGAACCACTATAACAAGGTGAGTTAAGCTAAACTATTACAGGTGACAAGGGTCCAATCCAAGACTCCAAGTCCAAGGACATGATGAACCTTTTTTTCTTCTGGTGACCGACTCTAAAAATGATATATCAGACTCCTGAGTTATTTGAGGCTGATGTACAGTACAGTGCTGTACATAATTAGCTAGTAATGATGTGGCGGAGACGATCATTCTCTCCTTTCCCCTTGAATTTGAATGCGAATGCCATGGTCACAGCCTGGTCAGGGTTGTTTTATTTTGCTTGCGCGTCAGAACCACAAAAAAATTCCAACACAGATCTGCACTTTATTAGCCCGAGCCGCAAAACAGAGATCCTGGGTCAGGGCGTCCAATGAGGATGCCTGCCGCTACTTGCGCAGTTAACAGTTGCAGGCCTCTTAATTATTCCAGGTTTTACCGTTTACCGCAGTTTCTCCAATAATTAATAAACTGTAACTTAATGTTGCTATCTATCATCCTTTTTTAGAAACTCAAAAGGTTGGGAGCCTGAATGGGAGAGTCTTTTGCCTTGGTCTAAGTGCTTGCGCAATCCGCCTCCACTATCCCCAAACAAACTAAACATCCAACCACTAGACTCTCCAAAAGATCGACAACGATACAGTGCAAGTGGAATTGAATATAGAGGCATTTCCAAAACTTGGTTTATTTTTATGACGCAATTGTGCTTAGTTGCCAGTGAAACAGATAATCAACAGATGGATGATCTTCAATACTCAAGTGAAGCCCTTGTCTGTTGATGGTCAACTGGTAGGCTGTATCGTAGCTGATAATGTAGCGTCCTGCAGCACGGTTAGCACTAAAGATAGACCTAGACCATCCATCCCGTAGTGGTGTGCACCCATCAAAAAGTTAAGCCATGTCAGGTCAGGTCAGTTCAGGTCAAGCTTTCTGTTCTCCTGCATATGGCGGCAGATAAACGTCGATCGATTGGTTCATCTACCAACACCATCAGTTAGATATGCACTATTATCACTACATTACATGAAAGTGGCTGGTCTCAACTGTTTTGTTTTCTCCCGTTGACGCCTCTGAGCGATTATTCAATATCTGTAGCCATAGCCGCGTCAACCTTCATGTCTATCCCTATCCATATCCCTCATCTGTATCTGCCGAGTTGCTTGACTCAGTCACTGCACTGTAGATTGCGTTGACACTCTAAACTCTACCATGCCTTGTTTTTCAAATCAATAACACAGTTCAAGTTTAAAAAAAGAGGTCAGAGTGGATCCCTCAAACTTCTGTAACTGACGCACCGGATCAACTTCCTCGTTGAGGCCCCGGCTTTGTATTGGGTCATATTATCGACTTATCCCAGTAGTGGAGTCGTTCCGTGCAACGCAAGACAATATAGATGTGGATAATGATATGGAGGCATTAGCAGACGGCTTGGGATGATGCAACCGCCCCCTGGGGCATGGAGCATGGCTGGGGGCTGCTGTCGTGTCTCCTCTCCTTGTTCTGTCTCTGTACGTACTGATACATCGACATTAATAGACAAATTCACTGACAATCCTTGCGACCTCAAAGGGTATATAGGAGTCGAAGCTCTCCTGCTCATCCTGTCCTTTTCTCATTCTCATCATCCAAACAACAATCGCTAAACCAACACTCGTTTAAACAACTCCGATCTAATTCTCTTTCGACTCTTCTCTACCAACAAAACCCAACAAACCAAACCAACCTTCAAAATGCACGCCTCCGCTGCCGTCCTCGCTTTCGTCGCTGTTGCGACCGCTGCCCAGACCCCTGTGGCCCCTGTTGCTACTCCCATCGCTACTCCCGGTGCCCGTTAGTCAACCCTTCTATCTCACGATAACTTGATCTCGACGAACATCACAACTAACATCTTCTCCAGCTACCAACGGTACTAAGCCCGGCCACGGTGGTGCTGGTTCCGGCTCCGGCTCCGGCTCCGGCTCTGAGACCCCCGCCAACGGCGCTGCTGCCCTCGGCCTCAGCGGTCTCGCTGGTGCCCTCGCCGTTGCCCTTGCTCTGTAAATGTCTTTCACTCAGACTTCAGAGTTGGTGGCTATGAGGATCCTGTAATACCCTTGCAGGGTTCTGGAGGAATCGTGCTGGTGCGCGTTTAACTTTCGATGGAGATAGATCGGGATCTCGATTGTCCCGACTAGAATAGAATAGATCAATGGAGCGCGATCGCTTCAGCTATATTAATACTAATCGCATACCACCATCTAATCAGTTCCTTGTGATGTCTGTTCTCGTGTTTTGCCATGTTGTACCACCCGTCTTGAGCCTCCGGACCCTTGCTTATCTCAAAGCTTGGCTACAACCTTGAACTTGCAGGGCCATGCAATGAGACCTGGCCGGAAATTTGTGTTCCGTGATGTGCTCACCGAAGACTGAACCCCTACGCAGTGTTGTCATTCAGTATTTTTGAGACTAAACGTGCGTGCGGAATTATTGCTTGAAGGTTGAGTCCATTCTGGCCTGGTCTCTTATCCCAGTAGACCAAGAAAGAAACCGTTCTTATCTTTCTTGGCTGGGACAAACTTAACATCCTTCCCGTCCCGTCACCCTTGCAAGTCGACTGATTATCGTGGCTACACAAAACCGATACAACATATGTGAACCGGGGTATCGCTGGAGGTTTCCCGTTACTGAACGGAAGTACTTCTTTGCTTGTAGTCGGATCGAGGGCGCTGCGAAAACGAACATTCCGACATCTCTGCTGTATCGCCCCATATCAGGTTTCACCAAGTGACTTAAGGTTCTGATACGAATGTCGTAGTCGCGGCGCGGCACATATTTGCCGTTCGATTGCTTTCACATGGTGGTCGCAATTTGTATTGTTTCTATCGTAAGATTCGGTTGACTCAGGCTGTGATAGGGACCTGGCCGCCCGAGGCTCCTGTAGGAGGAGGCTTTGGTAGATCGTCCTGAAAAAATATTAGCTGAGAAATATGACACATGGCGCATAATACATACCAAGTCAAAGATGACTCGGATCATAAGACTGCAGCTAGGGCAAACGGCGATATCCTGCTCCTCGAGCAAGTCTTCGAGGGTAATCTGAAACTTGTCGCCACAAGGGCAAGGGAACTGGTAGACTCCCATAGCCTCGTCAAAGGTCATGTCCTCGATCTCGACCTCATCGTAGATGGAAATACCGTCGTCAGACATTTTTGCGATTTGTTTGGGTATCACGTATAGGTAATTTGGTGAGAAAAGTTGTAAATTTCTCCGAAGACTCATAAAATAAAAAGTTGCCCCGCGAATGCGCCCAAAAATTCGCATCTTCCCCACGAAAAGTGGCGCATGCATCTTAAAGTATGGCTGTGCATTTGCTTGTGGCTGGTGAGTCAAATGTCAATCACATGCCGAGTGCTATGGAAAGTGTGGGGAGGCTTGCACTTGCCCCAGATTCATCGGCCGAGGAAGCTTTCTGTATGGGGAAACTGCATTTGATGATGGAGAGCTCACAAGACGCTCTTGGCCATGTAGCGTATGAATCTTACACCTTCCAACATTTCTCAACTCCCTCTATTTCTCTTTTAGCATTAACCTGAGAGTTATTTGCTTCGATTAGCGCTTTCCTTTTACTCCAACTTCTTGTCTTTGCGATTTCCCCATGCGCTTCAGTGTCTTTAACAGATCTGTGACGTGACGTCGATACGCCTCGGCTCACCCTCAATTCCAACGTCTGCGCAACCGTGGGCCGTTACCAGGTCTCATCTAAGCAACGCCTCCGTAAAACCAGCACCTATTCAGTTTAAACTTAGAGCCTCGAGGCTCCCCGCGCGCCTACTATGGCATCGCAATCCAAACTCGCTTTACCAAGCGACCGCTCCCTCCGGGGCATCGTATCTCATCTTACCAGCCTCTATGTCTCTAATCGCACACGTATATCGCGCGCCGTATGGATCACGTTGTTCGTCGCTCTCGTTAACCGAATCAGACTTGCCATTTCCGAGCAAAAGGCGGCATCGGCGCGTGAAGCTGTTCAGCGCGCTGCTCGTCGCGGGACCACCTCTAGTGGAAGCGAGGAAACACCAAGGAAGAAGGTCGAGCTGAATCGCGAATTCTTCCGGTCGCTTTTGAAGCTACTTAAAATCGTCGTTCCAGGATGGCGCAGCAAAGAGTCGAGATTATTGATGAGCCACAGTTTCTTCTTGGTTCTCAGAACGCTTATCAGCGTTCGCGTCGCTGAGATGGATGGCGCTATAGTCAAGGCTTTGGTGAAGGGTAACGGTAAAGAGTTTCTGAAGCGCATAGTGTGGTGGATGTTAATTGCGGTCCCCGCAACCTTTACCAACTCTATGGTCAGTATAACTACAACATACTGTTCTATTGCTTCGCTAACGATACATGCAGCTATCATATCACCAGGCCGAACTATCGCTGAAGTATCGATCACGGCTTACACAACACATACACGACAAGTATCTATCCAACCTAACTTTCTATGGTATTTCAGCTTTGGATGACCGAATAAAGAACCCGGATCAGTTGATTGCGGTCGATGTGTCAAAATTCTCTAACAGTTTGGCTGAGTTATACAGCAACTTAGCTAAACCTCTACTAGATATGGTAAGCTCACTAAGCCGCGTCCCGTGTACATTTTGCTGACTCTTTGCAGACTATATATACCTGGTCCCTATCAAAGAGCGTTGGTGGTGAAGGCGTCGTCTTCATGTCGCTTTTGGTACAACTATCAGCCAATGTAATGAGGGCATTGACCCCGCCGTTTGGAAAATATGTTGCAGATGAAGCAAGACTAGAGGGCGAGTTCCGTTTCCAACACTCGCGCCTCATCGATTATAGCGAAGAAGTGGCTTTGTACGGTGGCCACAACGCCGAAAAGGACACACTAGACAAGGGTTACTTTACTCTTATCAAGCACGTCAACTACATCCTTCGGCGACGATTCTACCATGGATTTATGGAGGATTTTGTTATCAAGTACTTCTGGGGTGCTCTTGGTCTGATGCTTTGCAGTGTCCCAGTCTTCATCAAGATGCCCGGTCACATCGCAATGAATATGGGCGATCGAACAGAGGCATTTGTTACAAACAGACGAATGCTTCTCTCTGCCTCCGACGCTTTCGGGCGCATCATGTTCTCTTACAGGGAGGTGATGGAGTTGGCAGGTTACACGTCGCGAGTTGCCACGCTGCTGGACGTGATGAGCGATGTTCAAGCAGGTCACTTTGAGAAGAAGCTCGTGTCTTCTTCAGGAGTAGAAGGTAATGAGGCCGTGCTCAAGGGTCGTGGAACAGTACATGAGAGCGAGGATATCACATTTATTGATGTGTAAGTTCAGAAACACCTTACATATGTAATTGGAGCTAACCACGTCATCCCAACAGGCCTATCATCTCCCCCAATGGAGACGTACTGATCAAGGCGCTGTCCTTTACTCTCAAGCATGGCGATCACTTGCTTGTTGTTGGCCCCAACGGCTGTGGCAAGTCATCCCTTTTCCGCATTCTCGGCGGTCTCTGGCCTGTTTATGGAGGCACTGTTTATAAGCCTCCCTTCCACGCCATTTTCTACATCCCTCAGCGCCCCTATCTGTCAAGAGGTTCTCTGCGCCAGCAAATAATCTACCCAGACTCCCTTCGCCAGATGCGCGCTCGCGGTGTTACCGATGCCGATCTCCTCGAGTATCTCAAGATTCTGGGTCTCGAACACCTCCCCGAGTTATACGAAGAAGGATGGGACGCCGAGGCTGAGTGGCGCGACGTTCTTTCCGGCGGACTTCAACAGCGTGTCGCCATGGCACGCCTCTTTTACCACAAGCCCAAGTACGCTATTCTCGACGAGTGTACCAGTAGTGTTACATTGGAAACAGAGAAGGCCATGTACGATACAGCAAAGTCGCTAGGCGTCACTTTGATGACAGTCAGCCATCGCCGAAGTCTGTGGAAGTACCATTCACACATTCTTCAGTTTGACGGCCAGGGCAACTACGTCTTTACCAAGCTTGATGCCGACAAACGTCTCAAACTTGAGGATGAGAAGGAGGAACTCGAGGTCCGGTTGCGCCAGGTCCCGGAGTTGGAGCGTCGCATTGCTGAATTGACAGCTGCCTAGAGATTCTATTTCGGTCGAGGATGTTGGAATTAGATTCTTATTGAATACCCAGGGGTACATTTGGAAGGAGCTGTGTTTTGATCGATATTCTAGATACTGGCGTACAACTCAATCTTGACAAAGCAATGCATTATACATCATTTAGATATCTCAGTAATATTGTCCCTGTACAAATGGTATCATAGAAATTGAACTATCTACTGGTCACTTTGACATTAGAAATCATCATGCCCCTGTTTAACCCCAGGCCAGAATAGTATCATCCAAACTACCCACATCTTTGCACGCCATACCTGTCAAATATCACCTCGTTTCCCCATCTATGGTAGGAAGATTGTTGGGATGATAGGGGCATGTCTTCTTGTGTACACTGTTGTCGCCGCGCAAGATATCTCGGTGGATCGCGCCACACTCAAAGCAAAACTCGTGTTTGCACCTGATGCCTATGACCCAAACGAGTCAGTACTGAGTCGAATGCTTTCCTCTGTTCCGAGTCGTGGTTTCACGGCTTAGTCACGCCCGCCCCGGCAATAATTGTTGTGACCACGAGTATACGGCTGGTTGCAAGCCCAGCAAAACTCGTGACGGCATTTGATGCCTAGAGAAACAGATGTTAGTATCCCCATTAAGTGGTAATTGCAAATCTCTTGTGCGGACGCACCGTGAATGATAGGGTCAGTAATTTGGGGGGCAGGTAGACAAAGGCATGGCAATAGGAAGGGAATGGATAGTTTAACTTACAAGTCATGTGTGAGCTATTGTGATGTTAGTAAAACTCTCCTAAATAGATATGTATAGGAGTTTGATTCTTACCAGCCTTTGTTCTTTTCGATTGCCCATCCGCATCCAGCGCAGGGCTTAGTGGTGCGGCTAACAGTTGCGCTGCTCTGAGCTTCTTCTTTCTTTCTTCTGGCTGCAATCTGACGGGCGAGCTGTGCTGCCTTTTGAGCCTGCTCCCTCTCCCGGTGAGCCCGCTCTTCTCGTTGTCTCATCACAGCTTGATCTTCAGCCAGCAGATTCTGAGCCATGGCTCTATCTGCCTCTAGTTGAGCCTGTTGTTCCTCTGACCACCTTTCATTCTCCAGTTCAAGACGGGAACGGAAGTTATCCGGATCAGCCAAGAGTTGATCATACTCTTCACAGGATAGATTCTCGTGCCAGGCGACGTTGTGGTGGAAACAAGAACGATGATTGCAATGGAGGCATGTGACAATGGGTTGAGCTGTTCCAGACTCGTGGATTTGTCCCGAGCCACACCCAGAAGTACACCAGACGAAGTTATCGGCCTCAGACATGGCTGCTCGCAATGCAATATTCTCGTATCTAAGCCTTGTCAGCCTTGAATTCGTCTATATTCATATTGTCCACTTACTTTGAGAAGGTTTGCTCGTTGGCATATCGTTGAATGTCAGCATATTCTAGTAGCTCAGTACATTCCGGACATCTAATCTCAGTCCAAAGTTTGCTGCTTAGATCCGACTCGATTGACAACTGAATGCAGTCGAGGCATGTACTGGGAGGGTGTGTGCATGTTGCAGTTATTGATAAACGAGGAAAGGCATCCAGAAGCTTGATATCTGCACATACTACACATTCAATGGCGCCCGAAATAGAGCTTCTTGGGGTGCGCTGATGTGTAACAATCAAGTCCGTTGAGTCAGCCGCTCGTTGATATCGTTGCCCAAAACTATGCGATGTAAATGCTTAGCGAATATTCGTGAAATGCCGCTGCACATTTGAGAACAATGATGGCCACGACGAATGCTGATAGGAGGTACAAGACATACCGGAATTCACCAGCTTCCTCAGTTCCAACGAGTGAACCGGAGGCCAAGTCATCGTCATTATCTAAGAACGCAGGCCTTTGATAACGGAAAGCTGGCTCGGCAGAAGGGGCAGCGGCAACAGTAGCGCTTGCCTGTTGCAAGTGAGTTGCTGAATGGGCCGCTCGTTCATATCGTTGTCCAAGGAGGGCCAACCAAGACGTAGAATCTGCTGGAGATTCCAGACGAGATCGGCCGACAATCTGGTCCTGGTTCGGTTCTTCCTCTTCCTCATCATCCACGAGCCAGATAGAGTCATCGTCATTTCCGAATCCTCCCATGATATCTGGGTTGATCCGTCCATAGATTCCTGCTGTTCGGGCGAACATATTGTTCTTGAGAGGATTGACGTCCGTATAAGGGACGTATCTTGTCATATAGGGGTCTTGTTCTGGTGTAGGGGGGTTGTTCGCTGACTCCTGGACTACGGGTCGATCGTGCTGGTAATCTGAGAGGGCCGAGACAGTAGAAGGACGAGAGGAAGGGGATTGCTGTAGCGGTCGTTGCTCATGTTCAAGCTCCGTCGAGATGATCGAAGGTATAGGCCTGGGCGGCAGAGGAGGATTCTCCGAGACAGTGCTGTCGTCAGGAGTAGAGTTAGGGACAATGGAGGTCTCAGTTTCAAATTCAGCGAGGCTGGTGTTAGAAGACTGTGAGGAGGAAGGTGGAGTTGAGGTTCTTTTCGACGCCTTCCTCTTCTGCCAAAGGGTAGATACTTTCTTCTTAATACCACGCAGCATCGCCATGGAATTGGCAGGGAAAGAGCCGTTTCCAGGGGAGATTAAGGGAAGTTGCAGCTGCAAGGCAGTGACCCGACGGTTGCACCGGTCGTGTTTGTGTTTAGAAGTAAATTAAACAAACGCTATAATTGCCATTGACTTTTTAGCACGTTACAGCAAACGGCCGGTCAAATAAACTACCAAGGTAGGTATCGGGGATTGAAGTTCTCGAGTGAATATCAGAATGGAAGTGTCCCTGTTGCCTGAGGTGCTGCTGCTTGCCCGTCTTCCATGTTTGTCACTTGCAAGGCGCTTTCATGCAGTCTCTCCAAGTACCAATCTTGTCCGTACTGTAGGTAGTATCTCGGACAAGGCGTAAAGCTATACACAGGGCTTAAGTTCATGCACCCGACTGGGCTGAATTGAAGGCATTCTGGCAATTATATGAGCTGGCATTGGTTATCATAGGCACATGCTGAGCTGCTCGCCCGATTAGAGTGTATTCAAGGGGGGGCCTGTCCAGTCTAAGTCCCAGTCCTACTCCTACTCCTGATCTTTGGTAGTGCCCCGCCCCCGCCTCTCAAGGATCATGTTGATCAGCATACCCCATGGGGCACTTTTAACTAAAGTCAACTTACACAGCACCAGGGAGTTAGAAATCTGATCGTCCAAAAGACGAAATAATTTAACCAATTGAGACTCAGAGACAGGGCCTGGATCTTAAACAGTCGTCTCTGTTTGATTAGAACCTCAAGGATAGCGTTTCTGCCACCTAGCAGCACAGATAGGTCGCTTGACTGTACAAGGCGAGAGTATCTTTATCTGTCTCTTTCTTTATAGTTACAGCAGCACCAGGAGCAATAGTTGCGGAGAAAGATTCGCCAGTGTAGAGTACATAGTTCCCTGTAATTTGGCCTGCATCGCCCATCTATCCCCTCCCGATGTCAAAGGATCAAGCCGCTTAGTTTTCTTTCATTCACTAGTTCCAGATACACAAACTCATTGTGCCATCCACTCCCAGATCTGGGTAACCCGCTAGACATATTCGCATGTCACTGTGTTGTATCGCTGGTCTGCATTGAGTGTTAGCAAAACTCAAAGGCAGATAGATTTCTCTTGACTCACTATTGTAAAGTAGAGTGTATGTAGTGGATGCTGAAAGATAGACCGCCTCAATCTTGCAGCTCAGCTCGTAGTACCACTGTCCGTCTGCGCCTTGTCGACGAGTAAGCTGATTCTCTGGAATGTGGCTAACATCGGCCTCAACATTTGAGAGGACCTTGACGTTGTCGTCGCGGACCAACGGCGCATCACGGGGCAGTTGATCATTGTAGATTGTCATCTTGATCTTGCGGATGCGACCCTCCTTGACGGCACCCGTCCAGACAAATGATGTGAAGTAGGGTTCGTTTTCAGATACCTCTGAGCCCTGCGGAATGTTAGATCTATCAAATACAACTGAACTCGAAGAAACTCACCCTGGTGATAAACCATTCCATCGCGCGAATTTTGTAGCACCCATCCAGACCACACCACATCTTTTTGTCCTTGAGATGGCCATGAAGATTGTCGTCGAATCGAGCGCGCCACTCAGTGCCGTAGTGCTTTCGAGCCTTGCGATTTTTCACCCTGACCACAGCAAGATCTGGGGAAGCATTCGCAAGTCCCTTGAGTACCGCACCTTGAACGATGGCCTGCCAAGCGTTGGGCGGCTGCATGATCTGGATCGACCTATCGACAGCAATTCTAAGCCGCTCCTTGAGGTAGCCGGATGCTCCAAAGCCTCCAACCAGAAGAATGGCGCGGACAGGCACGTTACTAGCCGTGATCTGGTCCTTTACCAGCCTGATTACCTCAAGCACAACGGGCTCAAAGATGGTTTTGAGATCTGATGCCTTCAGAGCGAAACGGCCCCGACTGATACCAAGGGCCTTGTTGTTGGCCAGACCTGCCACAGGGATGTTATAGGTCTCGTCCGGCCCAGCGTTCAAAGCAAACTGGCGTTTGACCTTCTTCTCAAATACCTCCATAGCCTCTGCCATAACTTCCTCGTCGAATCCCTCTTCCTTTCCCAGCTTCCCTTTGAGATACTTTGCGAAGCGCATATTGAGGAAGGTGGAGCCGCAAAGGGCTCCCGAACCAGGAGCAGCCTCTTGAACTTCTAGGATAGGCTTAAGGCCGGTGATGGTGTAGGAGATTAAGTCGACAGTGCCACCACCGGCATCAACCACGACGATTGTATCACCGACTTTCAGTCCATGCGGGTCAAGTCCATGCAGAGCATAAATCGCAGCAGCCTCGGGCTCAGAGACGAGGTGGACTTGTTGCTGGGATGTTGAGAGGCCTGATGCCTTTTGGCATGCTTTTTTAGTTTTGTCCTTGGCCAGATCGCTCCAGATAGCGGGAACTGTGACAACAAATTCGAGGGGAGTGCTATTCACAATGCTGTCGCCGAGCTTCTCACGAAGCGTATACAGAAGATGTTCGCCAAGCTGGGAAATAAAGTCGGTGACAAGCCTATCAACATCTCGGCCTCCTCGAGCAGCAGCGTTGCTCACTGTTTGACTCATGGACTGTAGGTCAGGATCAAGTTCTCTGTCAAATTGTTAGTCAACCAGGTATTTGTATCACTTGATATATGTGCAAACACATACAGCTTAAACCACTCAATAACTTCATCTTGAGGTGCAGTGATAGGAATGGAGAATCCCCATTCGATCTTGTCCCCGTTGTATCGAAGCTTTGAGGGTACCTTGTCGCTAGATTCTCCCTCCTTGTTGGAGCTGGATACAGGCCATTGGGTAATGCAGGTTCGTCTCGACGGATTGCGACTCTCGGCCCAGGCGACTCCTGAGTAAGTGGTACCGAAGTCGATACCCACAATGATCTTTCGATCGGCGATCTTGATCTTGTCAAACTCCATGATGGATGAACGATTTACCCAAGCTTTAGGGAGACGAAAATAAACTACCTAGATTCTTATTCAATCTGCTGTGAAGAGCCTGATTTTTTCGTCTCTTATGTATCGGTGATCAAGTTTGCTAATGTCGTGATGCTGCGATAGGCCACTCCGTGTGACACGAAAAGCAGATACCAAGTAGTAGAAGAAATAGGCAGTGTCTCGGTGGAGGGAAAGAAGACTCTATCTTTTAGAGCTTCGAGGTGGAGAATAATATTCGTAAGGCAGATGGGAGAAAGCCTGATGATCAAGGTAGGTGAAGGAAGGAGCAGGCCCAGGTGGCAGTGGCAGTGGCAGTGACTGTTCATGAATTTGCTGGCTGGTTCCTGCCCCGCGGTGTCACCAGTAGGTACAGTCCAGGATAGATTAAATCCTTCATTATTTGTTGCTGCTGTAACTGGCGATCAAACTCCATTACCATGTATTGGATGTTCTGACCAAACCATAGCCTACTGAGCTACTAAAGGAGATTCTACAGGATTGGATGAATTGAGTTATAAACTTACACCCTGGCTGCCATTGATCAAAGCCCCCTAGTCATGACTGCCTAGGTACTCGCAGTATCCGACCACAAGGTTTCCTCGCCATTGAGGGGTTCTTGGACGTCCAAAGCGTACAAACGCCAAGATGAAACAATGATTCTGCCTGGGAGCCCTAGTCAAAGTCTTATTCCATCACTTCCATACTCACCTCCACTGGCATGAGGTCAAGTTTGTCGCCCGAGCTTAGTTCAGGGCGGCCACTAAAACGGGCAAACCTACCCAAGCAGCCAAGCTTGTCAAGTTTAGTCCAAACGGCTGTGGCTGCGGCTGAGGTCATGGAGGGTATGATCCACTTGCGGGGTGAAGAATGCCCTGCAGCTCGGGCAGGGGTAGTCGATCAAGACATTCGGCCTAGCTCAATTGGGATGACACTGGTTGATTTAGAGCTGGAGGCTTATTGATATCCCATCAGGAGACTCGGACAGCTGCATTGGATCAATTCAAATACAAGTTATTCTCGGGGCTACCTGGAACTACACTTCATAATACCAAGCAGTGATTGTGTTTATATGCAGTGCCAGACGACGTAATCGTGATCTTGGCAGGGTCCTTATCCCTGCTTGGCTGGTGAAAGCCGAAGAATACACTTTAGAGAACCAAGACCACCAGGGCAAGACTAAGAGTCAATGACTGCGCCTGGGCATCTAAGCACTTTCCAGTACAGCCGAGTTCCTTGGTCAGAGAGTATGCCCTGCCTGAAACTAGCAGCAGGCAGCCATAGAAAGCCTATCTAGGTATGTACCTCCCTATCTCTTTGATGCCCCGGCTGTGCACATCCCCCACCTCCATCATCGTGTAATCATAAATACTTGAATTTCTTAGTAAAATCTTAGGAAATAAAGTATCTGTTTTCGTCTATTAGGCTTCTGATTAGGTAGCTTAGTAGACAGTTGGAGGTGCGGGATGTGCACAGCCGGGGCATCAAAGAGATAGGATTGCCGAATTAGATGCTACCTGCCACTGATAACGACACACCCCATACCTCCTGCCTTCTGCGCATGCAGTCAGCCTCTACTACCTTGCATCCAATCTGTAAACGACTCAACTGCGAATAGTTCATCATTTCCTCTACTGGGCAGATACTGTAGTCTGCCCATTTCAGGCTGCTCCGTCTGTCAAACTGCAGCCATCCGACAAGCGAAGCGCCTCGCCTCTCTACATCGTTTGTGCTGTATCCCAACTGCACTGCACTCTTCCACGTCATTGCCCGGATTCGCATTCAAGCCCTCACAATCATCATACATCAGGTCAGAAATTTCGATCCAACTTTCTTCCCTTCCTTATCTTCACAATGATGGATGCAAAGAAGCACGCTCCTGCCCTGCCTCCAAAGGAGCCGATCGATGAGGATACGCCAATCCCCGATTCCTCTGGAGTGAAAGAAGAGCATCGTGCCCAACCCCAATCTGATTCTCCATGTTCACGAAAAGAAAGCAGAGGAGAAATTCGAGGATTGTCCCATTCCCCAGAAAAACGAAACAATAAAGGAAACACCAATACAGTCAAGGCACCTCCCGGAGCATGGGTTGGGGATTCAAGTGAACAAAGTCAACAAGAGGATGAATGTACGGTCATCCACGAATTGATGGAACTAGACAGCGCTCCCGCTACTGCAGAAGCTTTGGGCGATGACAGTTTCTCGGAGTCGTCAAACCTGCTAAAGGCTACTCTACCGCACTCCGCTGAGTTTCAGTCGCTTGAGGAGCTTGCTGGCTTTGAAAATGACAACATCATCCAATCCGATTCAAACCTACGCGAACAAAACACTCAACTTAACCGTCAAATACATGATCTTGTGAGGCAGCTCTCCATGCTCACCACAGACAAACAGATCGCCGAGGAGAAATCACAAGCGTTGTCAGAGAAGCTCGGCACCCTGAAACAAAAAATGAACTCCAACATGACAGAGGTTGAGGTCAGTAGTAAGGCACTGGCAAACAGAGCAGAAGAGCTAGCGACAGAGAATTGTGCACTGAGGGAACAACTCAATGACGCTCAATCTCATATCTTCAGTCTTCAGCCATATCGCAAGGAGTTAACCCCGGAAGCGGTTGGACAGGTACGTCAGCCGAATTCTACATCTCGTGCAACATATTCTCCTTACATCCACTAACGTTTAAATTCTAGGAGTACGATGCTCTGGTCGAACAAGTTCAGGATTGGGTTGAAAAGTTCATGGGGCAGTGGTTGGATGACCATCAGGAAGGCATCGATGGTCTACTTGGCAACGCAAAGAAGCGACCAGTAGATGCCAGAAGATTCAAACAAATCCTCTACCAGTACCCTGATCTGATTCATGGCTCCAGCTTTCCGGAAACCGACGAGGATATCATCACATCCGTGATAATGAGATATTTGCATGACAACATCTTCCAAACAGTGCTTTACGGCACGATCGGTCGCTACGTTGAAGTCATAAGCTTCATCGAGAATGAAATGCAAATGTCGGTTGAGCCCAAAAGAGGTACGTTGATACTAGCTTTATACAATCATATCTGTCCGTGGGGTGGTTGTAGGAGGAAGGAAAGGAGAGAAGGCTGCTGTGCCTTGCACAGCAGCCTTATGTGCGCGTGAGTCACTGTGTTGGCGATAGTGCTGTGGGTGACACCGATCGGATTGAGCCTGCGATTTGACCTGCCCGAGGGGTCAACTTCGAAGTCGAAAAAGCTAGATTCCCAATGATCTGTTCGTTCGAGTGACTAACTCCAATATGCACATAGATCTTTTTTCCGTAAGAACATGGACCGCTGAGGCGTACAACGCTCTTCTCAGCTCCCACAACTTCAAGTCAGTTCGTACAGAACGACGCGAAACGATGACACGAGAACTCGCCAACATCCTGAAAATATTCATCGGGAAGGATCAATTTCAGTCGTTCTGCCAGAATACATGCCAGCGAGTCGTCACGCCTGCAATGAAGCTGTATGAGAAGCTACAAATCTCAACGAATCACTTCTATCTTGACCTCAACTCTTTCATTGTCAGATCTGGAGGCGAGCTCACCACATCTACCGATTTCATCGACACGCTCAAGAACCTTGACTGCAAGAACGTGTTACAGAACCGAAAGACTTTCAACGTGGAGAGAATCGACCCACCGCCCTCTAAGAAGGAACTTTACCATCGTCTGCACAATGTATGCACCGTGGTGCCAGCCTTGTACATGAGACAGATCGGGCAGAAAGATGCTATCAAGGAACCCATCGTGGTTCGAAAGCAGCAGATGCTGGTTGCTTGGGGACCAGAAGAAAAGCGACGCTTGTATCAAGAGAACGGGGACCGAACTCTTGTATCGCATTTGTATGGCTACAAGGGCACGGGAGAGGGATGGTCGGCCTTTCTGAGGCAATAGGGGTGATCTCAAAAGATTGCACCCCTCAGGGTGTCAGAAGAAATGACCCCGAGATCCTAAGAGACGAAATAGTTTATGCCAGTTTAGACCTGCTCTTAGTTTACTTTATTTTTTGCAACATAAACATTAGAGAATAATTCTTCTGTTGCCCACTTAACACCCGGGCATTTCTTGGAGAAGGGGAGAGCTTGCAGGCCACGAATACCAGCCAGATAAAACAACCATGGTATCGTCTACTTCCATCTTCCCGATATGAAGACATCTGCGTCCAATAACAAGGATTAGTCGACTTGATATTGATAGTATTCTGTACGGTTTATCGGTAGCATGATCGTCAATCACAGATATCCATTTCGCAAAATGACAGCAGATAAGATGAATTACGAATGTCGATGCCCCGTAGGGTTCTCGATATAAATTGTACACGCATGCTTCAAGCACACATATGCTCATATGGCCACAACATCCTAGGTATCCAGAACACCAAGCTACATGACAAAAAGGATGTGAATAAAACGGAATGAATGCGAAGATGTCTTTTTGACAACGAAGAACATCAGGAACAAATCGAAATGAACCAGAAAAAGCAATAAAGGAAATAAAAGGCCTAACCCTCTCTTTATCGTCAAGAGGGCAGCGAGGTATCAGCACACTGTATAGCCATCCATCCGTCCGTTCTCCTAATTCCACATCTCGTCTCTCTTTTCCTCAAGGTGATCCAACCTTGATTTCTCTAGTTGTGAATACATGTCTTCTTTCTCCCTGTTCCCTTTTAGGTCGAAAGCTTTTTTATAGTTAAATTCAGAAAGGACAAAGGAAGTGTAAGATGGACCCGTCAGAGTCTGTTCATACCACGTTCTCATATCAGTGGTTGTAAATGCTCGTCTTCTCAGTGTCGAGAAGCCTTGTCGTCAAAGCCAACGCTGTATCGGCCAAAGTATGCCCGGAAGTAGTCCTACTCCTCATCCAGACTGCCCATCACGCCATTGCCTTTGCTGCCTTTGCGACCGATCTTGAGCATGCTGAATCTCTTGCGGACACTTCCCTTCTTGCTAGCGAGCTTGTTCTCAACAGGCTTTTCTTTGGGGGCGCCAAATTGCTGGTCAAGACTTCCGCGGCTGCTGAGGCCTCCGGGAGATTCGGGGTGCTTTTCATCCTGAGACTGTGTGCGGAAGAAACTGTGTCGACGACCATGTTCTTTGCCCTGACTTTGGCTCAGGGAGCGGCTGAGATTGCTTGCCGTTTCGATGTCTACGGTCGCTTCTTCAGGCTCGGTTGGCAATTCAGGCTCCTTTTTCTTGGTGCCTCCAAGGAAGCTTAGTCGTGTGCCTCGCTTCGAAACTGGTCGGATCACCGAAGCTTCCTCGGTGGTGACTCCATTCACGGCGACACCAGCGCTCTTGTTCTTTGGGCTAGCTTCAGAGGAACGAGATGATCGTCTCCAGGTTGGAGAAGGAGTTGCAACAAGCTCTCGTTGGGGCTGGGGAGGCGTGAAGTGTGCGATTTCTGGCGCAAAGGTGCTTTCGAAACCTGCAGGAGTTAGTGAGCTGAACTACTTCCTCGTTGTGGTTTGAACTTACATCTATGAAGCTCGTCATGTTTCTGGCTGAGGAGCTCATTAGAACTTCGGGCAAACATGGCCAGACACCTCTTGATCATAATGGCATGATCGACAAGCGCCATTTTAATTGCGCTGTCTTGAGGAGTCAATTCTACCTCAGACACTTCTTGATTCTCCTCTTCCTCAGCATCTTCATCAGCCTCCTTGGGTTGAGGCAGCAGTTGTCGGTAACAAGCGACGCTGTTCTCAGATGTAGGGTTTACTGATACGCTGACTGCATCGAGAAGTAGCTGCGCATGGTCGTCGTTACCGTCAGCAACGCGATGCTCAAGAGCAGTCATCTCTTGGGTCTTGCGAACAATACGTTCCAGGGCTGTCTCGTGAGCGCCGAGACTGATCTCTTGAGCGTCAACGACCTCGCTACGTCGGAGAATAGTAGGCAAAGCATCGGCAGTAGTGAACACCAACTTCTCGGCAGAGTGTTCCTTGACAGGTCCAGTGGTGTTGCGTCGTGTGGAAATGGAGAATGTCTGAGGATGCGACGAGAGAAGGAAGTCTCGGATCACTTGTGGGACTCGTGCGCGCTGGAAGACCTGATGGTTTAGATCACGATGAGGCGTGACTGCCGAGATGACCAGGAACTGGCCCTCAACATCATCAACGTCTCCCCCAGTGACGATCTGAGCAGCGGGGTACTGTTCTTGCATGCGATCTGTGAAGGCCGAAGCACGTTCGCTAGGAGATCCCTCATATATGAACACCTTGTCTCGAAGGTTCGCATGGAATCCAAGTCCTTTGTAGACAACCTTGAAGTATTTGGGGATAAGCTTGTCGCTCTTTGAGATGGTCTCGTAAATCGTTGCAATCGCCCGTTCCGTCCTGGCAAGCTTGGAGAAATCGAAGATATTGCTCTCGTACTGCGCCTGCAGTTCCTTATAGGTTGCCAAAGCATGACTCCATGACTCGCCATCCTCGAAATACTTGATCATGTCGAAATATAGTCGCTCCTTGCGTTCAAACTGTGTCTGTGCTGGGAAGTCTGGGTCTGGGAGAGCGGGTGTTTGGCTGGTTGGATCCCACTCGTAGAGATCAGCGTGAAGTCGCAGAGCCAAACCTGCTTCGGTGTGGTTTCGTGATTCGGCTTGCAGGTCCGCAAGTTGGTGTACATAACGAACGAAAATTTCCTCCTTTTGCATATCACGAAGGAATTCCATAAGTCGCAGACGGTTGATGAGATGCGTTGCTTCGTCAGTGTCGTCGCTGCTGTGCACAGCAACGAGAAGGTCAAGGAATTCGTCGATGGTGCCAACGAACTCACGTATAGCAGTGTATAGCGGCTCATCGGGTATAGCTGCCAAGGGCTCAAAGCGTTCAAGCAGCTCGGGAATGAACAGCTTCTGAAGAATGCTTTCGGTCAATGGCTTCTCCTTGAAGAACATGTCCAAACGATCGATCGTCTCTGTTTGAATGATTGACAGATCCTCGCTCAAAGTCCATTCACTGACAATCATGGTTTGTAGCACCTCAACCGCCATGCGTCGAAGACCCTCGTGCACGCTGAGACATAGCTCGACAATCGGTCCAACGAGGGCAGGAACATACTGAACTTGATATCCTCCCATCTTCAGAAGATTGTACCGGCTTCGTTCGTCAGGTGAAGTCTCCCATCCAATGGCCTCCCAGGTACGACGCAAAAGCTCAGCACCATGTTCTCGAACATCACCCGCGATCTTCCACACTGCTCTTCGCTTCTGCTCTGGGAAAGTCTCCAGAGCAAGGGAAGTGCTGCCCACCAGCTTCAGAAGGGTTGTGAAGAAGAGCTTCCACAGCTCAGTATTAAAAGTCTCTGCTTCCTCAGGATCTGGGAGGAATGCGTCCAGCATAGTACCAGCAAGATACTCAAGTGTTCGCATGGTCGATTTGTGATGATGAATATGCACACTCAACCATCCCAGGGGATATGCCTCTCCCTTGAGAATACTCATGTGTACTCTAAGCAGATTTTCTAGTAAAGTAGTCAGGTCATCCTCGGCAAGCTCAAGTTGCATGCCTGAGGGGGAATTAGATATTGAAGATAAAATAGCAGAAAGCTCGACCAAAGCTTCATCGAATTCAAGGTCGTCATTAACAGGCTTAGTTGGGAAAGGGTATGATGATGGGAAAAGAAGAGAAAGGCGATCCTTCGACTTGCGAGGGGTCGCAAGAATCGCTAAGTAAGAGTCGATTATTTTAGGAATGTGGTCGGGGATTTCGGATCCAAGGTAATCAATCTGGCTGGCCAGGACAGAGCAACAGAGGCGAATCTGATCTCTCCATTGATCCGTCACCACTTCCGTATGGCCCCAGTGAGGAGTGATCCATCTCACGGTGTTTGTACTCAATGCCAGTTTCTGGTCGGGATGGGCAAATAGGTCCAGCTTTCCGTAATTAATAATTAGCACAAGCTTGTAAAGAATAAGTTTGCCCTTAACATCCGTGCACGAGTCCATGAAGTCAATGGCAATATGCAGGATTTCCTCAGTGTTCAGCAAACCAGCAAGTTCTGGTAACCACAGATGGAAATGCTGAACAGCGAGGGTCTGTGTTCCAACGAGAGCAGGGGCAGTGTTGCGCATCATCGCGTCAAGAGCCTTAAATATGGCACGGAGTTCGCGTGTAAATCCTGTCGTTGCGGAAGTGATGCCTATGCCAGCTTCCTTCTCCTTTTGCTGGTTTCTCGCATGGGTGATAAACTTCAGTATGTGCCTGACAACCTTGAAGGTAGCACGTAGCTTCCTGGCAATCTCGGGTTCAGAAGGGTTCTGGAGTAGTCGGGTGAAAGACCGCATCAGACATGGTGTCGCAAATGGATAGTTGAACTGGTTCTCGGCGTACTGATCAACCAGGGGCCCTAGGTTGAATCTTCGGTCATGGACGATGCCTAACACTCTGACCAAAGCAGTAAATACCAGATCCTCGAACTCGCCACTGCCCGAGTATTCCACAAGAATTCCGAAGAGGGCATCGAGCACATCGTTAAGCAGCTTGACCACTTCGATCTCGGGCACAAAGATGAACTGCTTGAGAACACCAGGAACGTCCTCTCGTTGAAGATCTCGCCACTTCAGAAGTCCCAGGACTACCCTATCCTGTGAGAATCGAGTACTGCATAGGTATGTGTCTGTGCGAAGAACAGCAAGAGGACCATTAGTATCAGCTGAGTAATCGTCTTTGCCTTGAGGACTCCACGAGAGTGATAGATATCCGCCCTTTCCGGTGGGCCCAGGCTGTGCAGTCGAGGTGTGCTCATCTATCTTATAGAGAAGCAGACCGTGTAGACCATCACGTATGAACGCCCCCTGATCCCATAATGGAATATGAGCAATGGCGAATGGGGGGTTAGGCATGTCAGAAACAAACATGACAACATGGGCTTGGGGCACATCGTTAGGAGCCAACGAAAGCCGCAGTGTTTGGTTCCAGGATTCCCCTCGTTCCGTAGCTAACGATTTGAAAGTGCTCAGCGGCTCAGTATTTGACGAAGCAAAAATACAGTTCTCGATTCGTTCCCCAGATGTTTTTCTGACCTCGAGAGTTATCTGTAGGTTGTTTCCGTTGACACTGGAGGGCATTGCCGTTGCACTGCCGCCAAATCGTGACAGAAGGTTCTGTTTGCCAAGTACGGCATCTTTCAAGGTAAAGTAGATATCCGAGCGAGGTCTTGTAGGGGCACCGGAGAATCCCATTTTGCTTGTCTTGGCTACCCCTGAGAGCATAGTCGGAGTAGATTTTATGAGTATGTCGGCATCTGAGTGGTTGAAACTCTTGAGTTGAAGTTGCAATCGGTCTGACCTTCGAGATTTCTCATAGTGTCCAGACGGACTGTCCAGTAACTCTTTGACCAGCGGATCCCAGTCATCGCCAGCGTCCTTCTCGCCCGCGTGTCTTAATGAGGCTGACCAAATGCTCATCAGATGCTCGACTTCATCGTCCTGCTTCATAATCGGGTTTAGTCGTAGAACACCGAGGCCGACCGTACGGTCCGCTGTTTGTGTACCATCTGAGGGGCTGCCGGCCTTCGATCCCGCCGTACTCGGTGGCCCAGAGCCCTCTCGACTCTCGGAGCCGTTCATCGAGTGGCGCTCGTCGTTCTGTTCGGCAACAGCATCCATGCGCGACACGGGCGAGCCCCGTGAAATGCCTCTTGAGCTCTTGCTACCCCACATAAGGCTTCTCCTCGACTTCATGCCGCCTGAAGAGTTCGGCTTCGCTTGGTCTCTGGAATATCCACCTGATGGCGCTGTTCCGGATCGAGATAGAGACTGCGTGGGAATAATCTGGTGGGACGCCAAAACCTTGACAACGAGGAAAAGCTCGGCTTCTGCCGAAGGTACGTCACCCACATCTTGGGAAGATAGGTCGGTAAACAGTGTTTTTGTCTGGACATGCTTGGCCAAGTTGACAAGTGTGCCACCTGCGGGGATCTTAACGGTGAACCCTTCTGAAAGAGTAGAGGGTTGACCATATGCAGGCTTGCTAACAAGGTAGAAAACAAGTGATGTTTCCTCGATTGAAGTACCAGCAAAACCTTTAATGTCAACCATAAGGTGATGGAGAGCAGTCAATTCAACTGTAGACTGCGGGGGTTCGTCCAATAGACTCATGACAGACTGTAATTTGGTGACCTTAACAATACAGTCGTCGGCTGTCAAGACTCTTCCTCTGGCTTCAGGATCCCGAACAATGACTTCTCCTCCACAAAGCTTGTTCACCCGCACCAAGTCCCATACTGTCTTTTCGCGTAGACGATCGTATTCGTGTGCAGTGAGGACGTTATATAGAAATTGTTGTCGAGATAAGTTGAGGCTTGTGATGAGCTGCGAGAGCTGGTCAAGGCGACCATACTGTCGGGAAAGCAGGAGCTCGTGCAGGTTGGTAGAGTGCCATTCCCTGAGACATGAAGCTATCTCGTCGATCAAGGGTTCTGAAAGTGATGTCGGTGTCTCGTCTCCAATCTTCAGCATCGGCACAGGTGCAGCAGGTCGTGGGGCGTCGGGATCTCTTAGTACAGGCACAGAGAGACTGCCCAAAGTGCCATTGGGCAGTTCCCTGAAGGGAGTACGGCTACTGGAGATCGTTGACCTGTTTGTTCTCTCCCGGCTTTTGCGAGCTGAATTGTTCGTCACGCCGCTCTTGGCAGAATCGCTTGCGCGTGGCATGTCACCATCCACGGCGGGGCCATCGCTTGCTGTATCGTCGTTTTCGTCGTCCTCGTCTGGCTCTCCCAGCATCTCCCGAACCTCAACGCAGCTTCTGGGGAAGATTCCACTGAACACGCGCGCCTCAAGCGTCTGACCCTTGACAGAAGTCAAGCCAGCTAGCAGACTGGGAGGCGCTACCAAGTAGCCGCGCAACCAGTTGCCGTCTGGCGTCTCCTCGATAATGTAGAGCTCATCGCCAATCTCGAGAGGAAGGTCGGCCGGACTAGATGCTGGAAACGGGTAGGTCGCGACGGCGAACGCGATGCGGGGGAGAGGCTGCCAGGGCATTGAAGATCGTCGCAGGCCGGTCCGATTTGTCGAGGATATTCAGATTAACCAACAATCGGCAGAGTCGAGGGTTTCGCAGTTGGGGGTCGGCAACGGCGAGAGATGTTGGGTATCTTTACGGTTCGAGGGATTCGGATTTGGAGGTGGTGGTCGGGACGTTTGGTCTTTGTTGTACGGGAGGTTTCATCAAGATATTCAAATATAAATATCAGAACGCAGTGTCAGGAGCTGTCGTCGAACAGGTGCCCCGTTAACCAATACCAGGTTCATGGATCTCGGCTCCGCTCCGGTTCTTCGCAGCAAGAAAGAAGATACAATCGCGGCGCAAAGGAGAGACGAGTCGAATTGGATATTCGATCGCACCGATGTCTGGACGAATTCGTTTTTTGTTTGATGAATGAGCTGGCCTATTTGGTTGGCAGCCGCGGTCAGGTCGTTCAAAATTCAAACCCCTGAGCAAACGCGAAATAAGGTACCTGCTGTACCTTACGGAGGTTACAGCGGGTTCTTTTGGCAAGGATTCTAGATCGAGGAGTGGCCTCAGCCTTTGCCCTTTTCGTGGGATGGAAGATGAATCGAGGTTGGTTAGGCTAAAAGGCTGAGAAAGGAATTGGCAAAGTATGGGTCAAACAGAAATAAGGAGAAGAAACAGAATCGAACAATAGGAAAAGCTGACTGGCTATTGTTGAATTGAATGGGAAAAGAAAGTGACAGTGAGAGTCGACGCTGAGAATGAATAAGTTATGTGCTAGACTAGAGAGAGAGTCAAGAAGGTTGAACTAACGATTAGTGAGAACTAATTCAATACCAGTCAGTGCCAATGCTAATGTCAATGTCAATGTCAATGTCAATATGGATCAATACCAAGCCCAAGCTCAAGAGGGGGTAGGTAATATTCCGGGTTTAGGTATGAATAAGTTCTGTTTCTAATTCTAGGGCTATTTTAATTCAATTGCAGCTAAGTTACAGTATCCTCTTGAAACCGTGGTAACAAAAACAGTAACATATTCGCAGATGGAGATTCTACTATCGCTAATTGCTTTTGAAATTCTGGGGTCTCCTTCTCCCAATCTCAATCCCATCTCCACTACTTTTTTGGGGTTACATAGTGCCGTTCGGTATGTGCTGCAAGTTAATGAGTGTGGATCGACAGTCTAGCCTTTTGATAAGACATACAGGGCCATGAAGAAACGAGGCGAATGCATTTTGCTTTTGCATCTACATACAGTCCCGTCCCTTTTTAGGGTAGCGACTAATACATGCAGCCTCTAAACAAGTCACACAGATTTATTCCCCTAATCGACGCAGTCTTACACACCACCTTGAGAACCTAACATCAATGAGACGACTTAACTCTCGTATAAACCTCCCATGGCCCAACTGCAACTGCTGTCTGTGCTGAATTATAACGCGATTAATCTTCAGATGAGACCAAGAATGACATTGCGCCCGGTCCTCTACAAGGCTCGTGCCAGTCTTGCTGAGGGCCCGCGTATACAGGAAGTTCCCTCCCTTCATCCCATCCCCCATCTGCAGGGTCCGCATCTTCCATTCCCGATATTTGATCTTGAACTAGACTAATAATCAGCATGTGTAATCGTGCATATTCGTAGTGTCCCCTGCATTGCAGGCTTTGTGCTGTGCTGTGCTGTGCTGTGCTGTGCTGTGCTGTGCCTGTGCGATGCACGAATTCTGCCGCCACCAACATTACGTCAAAGGAATGGCATGTCTCACGATAGCTTCAAAGGGTTGTTGAACTGTTCTTTACAAAATGGACTGTATGATGGATGACACTTGATTTCTTCTTTTATGGAAGTATCATCACTTTATAACCAATGCTTAAATGCACCGTTTCTACCACTGGATATGACCAAAGAGTTGCCTACCCCATACATTTAACTAAGTACTGTAAGTGCAACACTGGAATTCTATCCTCCTCTGTAAGACACCTCACGCGATTAAATCCCGCGAGAATTCTTTATTTCATCCCTGCGTCCACCCTGCATCGGGTCAAATTCTTTCACCACGTACAACCACAACCGTTACTCCAATGATGCACTGTGGCGGCTCATAGTGCATGGCTTCATAGATGAGGCGCAACCTGCCTTGTCTGCGCAGTCGATCGTGTGCCACTACATTCGTCCAACACCCAAAAGATATCGTCCGAATCGGGTCATACTATGCCTCACCGAGAAAGCTGAACATCTCTGTTGGGCTTTGTGAAACGCGCTAATTGTCAAGATCGTGTGTGTGGTTGCTTGTAAGGTTTATACGATGCATTGGCTTCGATGTTGAACGCATCTATATCAAGGCACAAAGATTGATATCGAGATCTGGCAATTGAATTTACCAATGCAAGCCAACAAAGCTACCAAGCTGGCTACGCAGACTACCGTTAAGGTAAATCAGGTGCTAGTTGTAAGCTTGTATTCGTAGTGAAGTCTATCCCAATCAAGTTACCCTAGACGAGGCCGCACTTTTTCGGGCAGCAACATCTTTGTTTAAGAGGGCATCTTTTTAATGCTCCGGTCGTGTATGCATATCCCGCACCTCTATTATAAGGTAATCATAAGTACTTACATGTGTTAGTAAAATGTTGGGACAGAAGAAGGCATCTAGGTTTCGGTTGAGCTAGGTAGCTAGAGGCGCGGGATGTTCACAGCCGGGACATCAAAGAGGTAATGGCTGAGGAGTGCATGGTTGTGTATATCCGAGAGTTAGTAGTATGCATTCATTAAGTTACCTTGGTTTCACCTTATTGTACAATCTGACGTACATGACCAACCTTTGCTTATTCCCATATTCGAGTCTCTCTCAAACTTATATGCAATCCCAGTAACAGATAGGCAAAGATTAGGCAGATAAACCTAGCTTTTCGGCTAATCAACCGCCGGTAGTTTGAAGTGTGATAATATCAATCATCCTTGTTCTTAAGAGGGGAAGTCCATCTACCGTTATGACCAAATACCCACTTCGATGAACACCTACAGATGATCTTTATCCCAATCAACTCTTCCGCTACACCACGAGCCATCCATCTTGTCGTCAACCGCGCTTGGCTAAGAAGGACAGTTCAATCCACCAACCACTTTGAGTGCTTCACACCGAGAAGCTTTCGAGACGATCTGGACTTACATAATTCCTGAGTCGATACGAAAATGTTGTTTCTCGCAAGAGACGGCCAAATCGTATATGCCTATTCAAGAAACTCTTGGACTTTTCAAGCAGGATTACCTCAAACGCCAAGTCAATGCTATGATAGCCATATCACCCCCAAGAATAACCCCCGCACACCAAGCTCTCTTAAGATGATATATGCAGTCGGTCGTGATTCCCAATAAGGCAGTCCATAGCAGCAACACCCACACTAAGGACCAAGAATGTGTATAATCTGCCAATTCGATGCTGCTATGTAGCCTCGTGGCAGCATAGACCCTGCGATCTAACGTAGCATCTCTCAAGTGGGGATTTGAGGATGGTGATCTTTTTAAGTTGACAGTTTCCCCGGCTGAGAGTTGGAATTCCCGTCTCTGATACTCTCATCAGACTCAGAGCTCACTTTCTCCTCCGCTCATTGCCTTTCCTCCAGTCTTCGGCCTTGCTTCAACAGTCATCTACCAGAACAAGATGGTACAAATCACTCAGCTCCTGTCGGGTATTGCCCTTGCCTCTGGTGTATTCGGTTCACCTGTTGAGCGACGTGCGGTCATCAACCACGATGCCGTCGTTGGGTTCCCAGAGACTGTCCCCTCAGGCACTGCCGGATCTCTGTACCTGAAGTACAAGCCTTTCGTCAAGACCTTCCAGGGATGCGTCTCCTTCCCCGCGGTCGACGCCCAAGGCAACACAAGGTGTGTTTCTTCCTAATCTGTTCCAAGTTGAGACTGACCCTTTGTAGTGGAGGACTGGCCACCACTGGCTCATCCTCGAGCGGTTGCGACAAGAGCACTGGCCAAGTCTACGCCCGAGGCGGTGTCTACAACGGTCGATATGGTATCATGTACTCCTGGTACATGCCCAAGGATTCGCCCTCACCAGGCCTGGGACACCGCCATGACTGGGAGAACGCCGTCATCTGGCTTTCCAGCCAGAGCACAAGCGCCAGTATTGTTGGCATGGCCGTTTCTCAACACGGTGGATATGACAAGAGAGCCTCGGGCACCTTCTCAGGCAACAGCCCCTTGGTGGGCTATACCGCCGTCTGGCCTACCAACCATCATATCACCTTCACCACCACCAAGGGTGGCCAGCAGCCCTTGATCGCCTGGGAGAGCCTGCCTGCAGCAGCTCGCACAGCGTTGACAAACACTGACTTTGGCAGTGCCAACGTTCCTTTCAAGGATGGTTCCTTTGAGTCGAACTTGGGCAAGGCGGCTATCTAAGCAACTGTAATTAGCCTGTCAGGATTTTGGACAAGGCGATGGAAGTGAAGCGATATCCTCCAAGATTCGTCGAGAGTTGTGTCGTGTTTTGCAAAACTTCCTAGGTATCTTCTTAGTATATACTATCATGTACACTGTGCATCTTCTGATTGCATCTTCCTTTCATGCCATGTTGTCGTAGTAGTTGTGATGCGTCGATACATCGGTAAAGCGCAGATTCTGGCAATTTCGTCAGGCTTCATCAAGTCCGGATTAATGCCAGACTCTTGTAATATTGCATCATATCTCGATGTCAAGTCGATATGTCGTTGCTGTGATGGTTGTTCGCCACGACATGTCCATCCAATTACAGTCTTCGGACACCATCCCAACCACAAGTTGATCGCTGTCTGAGTGCAACTTGATCAGTTGAACAACCAACGAGACTCATCGACTAGAGTGGGCCATGGACGGATGAAGCATGTGGGCCAAGCATCGTCGAAAGAGAATCACTGCGTGTTAGTTTAAGCTCAAATCCAGGGTCCACCACCAAAAAAATTACTGTAACAAAAATGTGGTGATAGCCTCTCTGATCGAAGTTTGGATTTTCAAAGAAATGCAGAGTGGCGAGTATAGTTACTCGTTCGTGAAATCATCAACCAATCAATACCACACTGCAGTGCACGCCATAGGATGGACGTTATCAGCAGCCGAGCCCCCCTAAGAGAGCTAGGGAAGCGTTGAGTCACCGTACAGTTCTTCGCTCTTCGGGGATTGTGGTGCATGTCCCCGCGCTGTGGATTGACATCATATTAAATTCCTCCTGCTTCTTGCGATCAGACGGATGCGAATAATATAAACTAGCAGTAAATATGGTGCCATCTCTTTCCGATTATTCCCCTCCTTCATTCTTCTTTCCTCAAGTCAGCTGTAGTGATCAATACTTCTTTCTGTGTCTTGTCCCAAGACTTGATCCTTCAGACATATAAACCCACTCGATATTGTCATAAAGACGTATTTAACTTGTTTACGTCTCCACGCCGCCAACGATTATTTCCAAAATCACCGCATTAGCCGAACCAACACTTGAACTTACACCATCGCTTCAAAGTATACCTGAGAACATCTCTGGTTGTTGCGATAAGCTGCCAAAATGGGAACACCATTCATCACCTTCCTTGCGCCCAGTAAGCTTGACGGCTACAAACGGGGCGCTCCTTTGGACGAGCAGCCACCAAATATCTCGCAAACCTTCCTGGATGCAATGGAGGTTCGCGAAGAAGTCTTTGTGAAGGAGCAAAAGGTCCCTGCCGAGAACGAGTTCGACGACGATGACCCCCGTTCATGTCACTGGGTCGTCTATGCCAGCATCAACAAGGTGGACACACTGGAAATTCGCGATGAAGAGGGCAACATCATGCAACCCAGAAAGAGCTCGACACGGTCGACACCGATCGGGACTATAAGACTTGTACCGTTTCCTCACGACCCGCATCCTGAGAACGGTGGGAAATACTGGAACGGGGTTCTAGAAGGCGAAGATAAACACAAGAATGGCGACGAGAACGGAGATGCATCCAAAGCCTCTTCAGACAAGCCATTTATCATGGACCGAAAGACAACTTTCCATAACGGACAGGAACCCTATGTGAAACTGGGTCGTCTTGCAGTTATCGAAGAGTTTCGAGGACGTCGCATCGCTGGTCTACTAGTAACTACAGTTCTTGGCTGGCTGAGAGACAACCCTTCGTACTTTGATCCCAGCATTAAGGAGTTCGGCCTTGAACAACTCGACAAGGTTATGGGAACCGACATGAAGATCCCCCAATGGGCAGGACTCGTGTGTGTTCACGCGCAGGCGCAAGTCGTGGAATTCTGGAAGAAATGGGGCTTCGAGGTGGATGAGGATATGGGCACTTGGTGGGAAGAGGGCATGCCCCATGTTGGAATGTTCCAGCGATTGGAGATTGGAGAGAAGACTGTTCGATTAGATTAGATACCCATTCTTCCTTCGCATGAGCGGTAGTTTAGCATTATACATCCAACCAGATACCTACCTCTTAGAGTTGAGCAGACAGTGAGACTTAGGCTGGTGTTAATGCAACAAGAAAACAAGCACTTAGAGGAGTCGCTCAAGGGATGCATGTGATTGTAAACACGGATATACATTAAAGGAATTCATTTGTTTTTTTTGGAGTTCATTTCATTCAACTCTGAGGGAGCCCGACTTTTTTTATTGAATCTGTAGCCACCTAAGAAAATCCATAGCCACGTTCCCAGACCCGATGAACGCAAAATGCAATTCTGAAAGATGCCGGAACACGCCAAAGCCAACCCTTCCAGCCTGTAACACCGTTGCACCTTTTATCGGTTGCTCTTGGCGACACGCTCCAACTCGTCCTTCTTCTTGATAGCGTAAGAGTTGCTGGAACCCTTAGCAGCGTTGATCAGCTCCTCAGCAAGGCACTCAGCAATGGACTTGACATTGCGGAAAGAGGCCTCGCGGGCACCAGTGGTGAGGAGAGAGATAGCCTGGTTAACTCGGCGGAGGGGAGAGACATCGACGGCTTGTCGTCGGACGGTACCGGCGGAACCAATTCGGGTAGAGTCTTCGCGGGGACCGCAGTTGACGATGGCGTCGACAGCGACCTGGATGGGGTTCTGGTCGGTCATAAGGTGGATCTGGCCCTAACGTTAGCACTTGATGGTCGTGAAAAAATTGACATGACCCTATTCTCGCAGGGCTGTTCAGGCAAAAGGACGTACGATCTCGAAGGCGTGGGCGACAATTCGGACAGCCATGAGCTTCTTTCCGTTGTTGCGGCCGTGGTGCATCAGAGAGTTGGTCAATCGCTCAATGATGGGGCAGTTGGCCTTGCGGAATCGCTTGGTGGCATATCGGCCAGCGGTGTGGGTGACGTAGACGGGGTTTCGCAGGGAAATGTAGTCACTATCGCGGGACTTCCGTCAGCATCTCGTCGCGCACAAGTGAGGTTTTTGGAGATAATTTCCCCCAAGAGTTCAGATTCAAACGTACGTCAGGGAGATGTCGCGGACCTCGACATCGTAGTCCCACTTGTTGAAGAGCTTGACGTTGCCAACCTCCTTGACAACATCCTTGGGAAGCACCTCGTAGAGGGCGGAGTTCTCGACCTCGATCTCGCCGTTGTCAGACATTTTTGCTGTACAGTCGGGTTCCGGGACTGGCGTTAGTAGTGCGGGATGAGATGTTCAAAGTTGAAGAGGTGGGCTTGGATTGCTTGAGATCTCAGGGCATGGAATTTTTGGTGTGTCGGCCCTAGAGCCAACGCGGAAGGAGAGCCCCACTATTCTGGTCGCACTTTCCCAAAATTTAGGGCTCACCTGCCCTTCGACTTCTGGCTGGTGACTGGAGAAAGGATCATTCTTAGCAGTCGCATTACAACACTTTCTCTTACTGTCGTCTTCACACTCCCGTCGACAGCAACATCAGACAAAATGGTATGTTTTTGGTGACGCCCTCCCCTTCGCGAGGGATGGGACTTTGCGAAAAAATGACAATTTGACTGACTTCGAATCTCAGGCCCCCGCCGCAAAGAAGCAGAAGAAGAAGTGGTATGTTTGAGGCGTCTCGACCCTCATCGCCGAATATCAAATACTTACGCATTTCCAAAGGTCCAAGGGCAAGGTCAAGGACAAGGCCCAGCACGCCGTCGTCCTCGACAAGACCACCTCCGAGAAGCTCTACAAGGATGTTCAGTCTTACCGTCTGGTCACCATCGCCACTCTCGTCGACCGAATGAAGATCAACGGTTCTCTGGCTCGTCAATGCCTTGCCGACCTCGAGGAGAAGGGCATCATCAAGCCTGTGGTTACACACAGCAAGATGAAGATCTACAGTATGGCCGCCTTTCCCCTTTCCACTCCCGCGCGAATTACCTCCAAACCCCTCGATACGCTACCTCGACACAACTTGCTAACATGATTCCAGCCCGTGCCGTCGGTGGTTCCGACTAAATGCAATTCAACGAAAATTTTGAGTCTCACGATTGTGCGTCTGGGTGGCCTGGACGATAGACAGGCCACATGGTCGGAGGGTGTTGCAAGGCGAAAAAGAAGCCTGGTTTAGGACGCTATTCATGCTCGGTTAAGCATTGGGACGGAATCGCTTTAGCACATACGGCAACGGAATGAAAAATCTTCGAAACGACCAATTTTATGGTTACTGCACTATGCCTCTATGTGACTATCTATGACATGTCGTTACGTACTAGAGGACGAAATGTCCATGTGCAATGGTGTCCCTGTATCCCCCATGGTCCTGGCAGGGCATACCCTCCATCACGTAAAGGAAGTTGACGAAGCAGATCAAGGCTGGCCTCCTCTTGACCCCTTATGATCAAGCGAGATACGCTGGGCTGTTTCACCATGAATCCATGTGAGCTCGGTTGTTCAGTCGAGCAGTTTATCCTCGAATAGTTTAAGCCTTTCCGGTGTATGGACTATCCTGTGCGGGTTCTTGTAGCAATGGCTTTTGACAGCATTGGGCATTCTCTTGGGCTCTGCTCTGTGTGTTGGTAGAAGCTACACACATCCTATATATAATAGGTCGCTCTGGCATATCTATTGCATCTCCTGTGACAACATGGCGGTGATGCAATACATCCAACTGCAGTTTGCAATAGTGCTTGCAAATCTTACGAGCATGAACGGGTTTCCATGTTTGTGGCCAGGATAATGATCGTTCTTTGAGTTCAGTGGCCAGCCCAAGATCGATATATGCTTTTGAGACCTGAACTCTACAACATAGAAACTCTAAACTGGATTGCGGACATCAACAGGAGCCACAACTCTTAGTTTCTTTTCCTATAGTTCATATCAACCTCTTCTTACCTTGATGCCCGCCTATAAGGTCTTTTCGCTGAAGGGACTTAATCCAAACTCGAACGTATGTTTCGATCACGGGCCAACAGGGAAGACCTTGTTCAACGTGCTTCCAAAGTTCGATGCCCTCTTTTGTCAAGATAGATGCATACCCTTCTTGTCGGAGCATTGCTTCAAACTCTTTCCTCCAGACAGCCCTTCATCGTTTGCCGTCGCTTGCAGATTATTTGTTCGAAACTGGGTCTAGACTTCTGAAGCAAACATGCTCTCCGAGGATATAAGAAATTTCCGGCACTACCGGAGAGATATCCTAATATCAGCATCGGCATCATAACCACATGAACAGATGTGAATAGATGGACGATTGGTAATGCACGTGACCATTTCGATAGGTTTATGTCACGTGCTCATATTGAGCCTATCATGAGTCGAGTCATGATGGCTGGTTAGAAGAACATGACAGATCGTTGTTTGAGTAAGGATCTTGAGAGTCGAGGAAATGCAGGCAATGGACATCAGTCCCGTTTCGTTTACGAGCGGGCTAGAGTCTTTTTAATAACCAAGTGAGGCAGGTCAGCCAGGTTTCTTGTCTTTGTTCTTGGCTTTGAGTGAGATACATCCGAAATATGGATGCAAGTAATGCACTCTAGCCTAGATAGGATATAGCCGCTCGGTTTACGGGTACTAGGTCGTGTGCAGCGTCTATTTCACGTCGGTTATCCGAGGACGAAAGGCAGAAAGTGATCCACTGATCTGGAAGGCCGATGGTAGAACAACGGTAAGACTAGGGCCAAGATAGGAGAGAACATCGTCAATACAGATGAATCTGGTTCGTTTCCCAGTTGCATCGATCTCGGAGATGCTGCAATGTTTGCAATGGCCGACATGGGAGTGGACACGGTTGGCATTTCTTTTTTTGGTGAGGTCAGTTACGATAGGCCAATGGCTCATGACAAGATCGGCAATATTATTTTTATTTGCAGGGTCTGTCCCGAGCGATTTTAAAGGTCGGGTCTCAACCCAACGGGAATACTCCGAGCTGTCTACCTTAGTGACGAAAAGAAGGCGATCTCTAAACAATCAGGAACTTGTCAGTGTCAGGCCAAGAACTTTTATTAGTATAGTACGGATACTATCCATGAATTCGATTGACTCGAGTTGGACGGGCGTCCCGAAAGATAAGCTAGAAATAAACAACCTTAACTGGAGCAGAGGAAAATTCTTAGGGACAGTAGCCGAAACTGCATGACGATAAGCGGATTTCTCGTACTGTACGGTACAGTGCATGTAACGGCTACCTTGCCTTGCTGTACTTTTCTTTAGGTAGGGAACACGAGCGAGGCGGTGGCGGACTCTGAATTCGGCTCAAAGGGTAAGGTAACTCAAGAGGAACTTGTTTGACCGAACCTAGCTTGAAAGATGGAACAGGTTCTGCAGGATACCTAACGTCAGCTATCAAGACAGTTCAAAGATCTCTAGCTATCACTATCTTTACCTACCCTCAGTTACCAGTTTAGACCATGGTCCCTGAGAAGGTTCACGGGTTTCATGAATCCAGCTGTTTTAGCTTCTATGGCTGGCTCCCTTGTGGCTTGTGGACCTCAGCTAGGGGTCAGGGCGTGAATATCACCGCCCATCAAGATCAAGTCCTGGACCTAGGCAATGGACATTTGAGCCAGAGTTGTATCTCAGTATCCACTGACTGACTAGATTCAATGGACCCAAGAAAAGGGACAGATGTTAATTTGAGGCAATTGAGCTGATATCTAATTTACGGCTATTCCGGGGTATCTGTTTGTGGCAGGTTTGCTACATCTGAAGCGCCTCGGCTGCTGTGCACAAACTGACCCAGTAAAAAACAATTTTTGAGACAGAAGAAAAAATGATTGTTCTCCTCAAACAAAACAAACACCAATTGGACGGTTAGGTTGAGCTGGGATGAACTGTAGGTGAAGCCCGGGGAGGCGAAGGATGGAAGATCCAACACCAATCTAGAGCGGCTCACCTACATTGGATACGTAGATTCATCATGAAGCTCACACACTGTGCGAGGTGTGGCATCTCGAGGCTTCTGGAGGTTCAGTTTCAGTGGCAGTGGAGGGTTCTGGGTTGGTGCTGCTGGTTCGCGGAGCCCGGAGGCTAGTGGATTGGAGAAGGGGCCGGGGGAGAAGAAAGAAATGTGGGTGAAAGGATGTCATGATGGAGGGATGGGGGAGGGAAATTTTGATAGTGAGAGAGCGATATACTGACGACATTTGATCGAGATAGATCAATTGCAGCACACAACGGTGAGATAGATACGTGTAGTGATTTGGAAGACGATGGAATCAAGGCTGAATAGAATGGAGATATCTTCAAGCTTTCCTTCAATGCTTCGCTCTGCGTCTATCTGAAAAGCTTTTCTTACGGGCCACTATCATGGATCCTCCTTGGCCAGCTCATCGCCTCAAAGGGGGCCCTGTAAGCTGTAGCTGCCCGTTCACTGTAAAGTACTGTACTGTACAGTACCCCATACAGTAACAGCTCCCATGTCTCCCAAGCCCGAGACGGGTCTAGGTCTCGGCGCTCGACAAAAAATCGGGGTGAACCGGCATCTCATCTTGCAGCCGGGCAGCAAGCGCAGCAAGCTCAAACCCAGACAGGCTCAGGATAAGTGCAGGACAGGATTTTGTACCAGAGATGCCCCACACTCTAGTCCACTGAGTGCCACTGAATGGCCACCTGGCCACCCCTGAAAAAGCTCACAGAGACATAGACCTGGCAAGGCCGCAGCCTCAGGCTTCCAAACCCGCGCTGTTGCTGTGGAGAGAGCTGCTGGCTTGGGCCTGGTTGGCTGGGGGTCCCAGCTCCCTTTAGCGCGGGCCCGGAAAGATTCGCTCAAAAGCGACTTTCTTACAGGTCCGCCGCAATTTTTTTCCCTCCCCCCAAATACCTCTCACCCCCCGTCGGCGCAGATTTATTTTCTCTCGACTCCCTCCATTCTCTCTCTTCCTTCTTTCATCCTCAATCTCCCCTCAATCCTTTCTTCTTGTTCAAGGGAAAGCATCACAGCCGTTACCATGTCTCCTCCTGCTGATCAAGGACCCCAGAAGGTCTTGGGCATGCCCGTAAGTTTTCTCATCTTCCCCTCGATCGCTATCCGGATCCCCTCGACCGTCAGATGCCCGCCGATGCACAAAATACCTCCTGGATCAATCAGCCGCTATCGAACACTACGATATAATAAATCTTTCCATCATGGATGATTCGGGCAGAATTGTCCCGATAGCGACGCTGCTTGTTCGAAAAGATATTTTTGTTGCATCGTGGCATCTCTCAAGAGGGGCTCTACAAGCGATGAAAACTTTATCCAAAATACAATTGCTAACAAACATTGCAGCCCTTCGTTGCTGACTTCCTCATGGGTGGTGTCTCCGCCGCTGTCTCCAAGACTGCTGCTGCCCCCATCGAGCGTGTCAAGCTTCTGATCCAGAACCAGGATGAGATGCTCAAGACCGGTCGTCTCGACCGCAAGTACAACGGCATTGGTGACTGCTTCAAGCGCACCATGGCCGATGAGGGTGTCATGTCCCTCTGGCGAGGAAACACCGCCAACGTCATCCGATACTTCCCTACCCAGGCTCTGAACTTCGCTTTCCGTGACAAGTTCAAGAAGATGTTCGGTTACAAGAAGGACAAGGATGGCTACGCCCTCTGGATGGCCGGTAACCTTGCCTCCGGTGGTGCTGCTGGTGCCACCTCTCTTCTGTTCGTCTACTCTCTGGACTACGCCCGTACTCGTCTTGCCAACGATGCCAAGAACGCCAAGTCCGGTGGTGACCGTCAGTTCAACGGTCTCGTCGACGTCTACAAGAAGACCCTCGCCTCTGACGGTATTGCCGGTCTCTACCGTGGTTTCATGCCCTCCGTCGCCGGTATCGTTGTCTACCGTGGTCTCTACTTCGGAATGTACGACTCCATCAAGCCTGTCGTCCTTACCGGCTCTCTCCAGAACAACTTCCTTGCCTCTTTCGCTCTTGGTTGGATCGTCACCACTGGTGCCGGTATCGCCTCTTACCCTCTTGACACCATTCGCCGACGTATGATGATGACCTCCGGTGAGGCCGTCAAGTACAAGAACACCATGGACGCTGCCCGCCAGATTGTCGCCAAGGAGGGTGTCAAGTCTCTCTTCAAGGGTGCTGGTGCCAACATTCTCCGTGGTGTTGCCGGTGCTGGTGTCCTCTCCATCTACGATCAGCTCCAGGTCCTCCTCTTCGGCAAGGCCTTCAAGTAAGCGATTCGTACAACATACCCTGTATAGATGAGTTTGTGGGGGAAAAGGATTCGAGGAGAATCTTAATTAGCGGGCTTGACATGGTGTCCGCTGGTTGAAACTAAAAGGCGAGATCGAAGTGCAGATCGAGGGAAGTTGTCACAGATACCCGACGTGGTCCTCTGAAACAGCAGCTCTTTACGGGTTAGAGTGGCATAGGCACGGCGTCTTTTTCTAATCTTGCTTTGCCTTCCGTTCTAGGCCGCTGTAATTTATACACCAATGCAAATTCCCTTTTACTGTCTACATTCTGATCATCATTATAAACTTTGTGACCTTGCCTTGATTGATTGAATAGTTGTGATACTCATCTGTCCTTTGGATGTAGTTGCACAAATTCTCTTTTAGTGCGGTTGATGACTAAGCTTGTGGATGTAGCTTCCATCCACATGCAAGTCGAAGCGAACTTACATCAAGCGATTCGTTCCATCCAGCTGCGCCGGTACTTCACAAACCATAAATCTGTCGATATGCCTCCAAAGTCAGCAGCCGGGACCGGCCGAGGCCGTCCCAAAGCCACAAGCAAGAAAGCCGTTAAAGCGCCTGAGCCCGAACCACAATCGAGCAACCCATTCGAGCTGTCCGATGACGATGATAACCAAGCCGGACCTTCGACGCGCGAGGTGCAAGTAGTCGATGAAGAAGAAGAACCTGACAAGAAGATCCCAGCGGAACTTCTGACACGGCTACTGCACGAGTTCTTTGCCAAAGACGCGACACGGATATCGAGAGACGCTAATGCTGCGGCGGGCAAGTACTTTGACATATTCGTGAGGGAGGCGATTGCACGAGCTGCTGTTGAGAAGGATGGCGGGTTTCTGGAGGTTGAGGATTTGGAGAAGGTTTCGCCTCAGTTGCTGCTGGACCTATGAGCGGCATTGGAGAACAGCTGGTCTACTCCTCGCCAGAGTCCATCTTGTGTGCGAGAGCAAAGAGCTCTATTGAAAGAAGTTTAACGAAGGACCAACCTATAATGATGCGTGTACGGGAACTCCATGTTATTCTCTAATGCTGTATGATGTTGACAAGATCGTAGCTCGGGTTCTACAGGCATTTGCTATATGAATGTCCTTCGCAGTCCCTCCTGTCACTTCGACATACTATGGGAGCATAAACATCATGGACCGTGTCGATCGAGAAACAATGTCGACTGGCGCTTGCTGGGACACAAGTCATGGCAATCGCAGGCAGCGCTGTGAGGACCGAGCTACATGCGAGCGACTACAAAATGTTTAATTAAGGAACTTGTTCTTCAGATAACTAGTGGTGTACACTCAATCATGACATTTATAACAACTACCATATAGATAGTTGGTGACCCAGTGGCACCTGGCCTTTCTCATGATATGGCCGCTTTTTCATAGCACATAAAATCGAGAACATAGGAAAACACACAAACATGCATAATGAACCCATCGACTCTTTCCCATTGTACAGAATGGAGTGACTGTCGGATAACATTACGTTGTGTTGTTCCAATGGCCTTTTCTGTAGGTTAGCTTTGACTTATAGCCATGTTGGTGTATAAGTTCTGGGCAAGATAGCTTATTCCTTCCATCCAATTCACTCAGGAAACCTTTATCCAACGCTTCAATGCCATTTCTTCTCGAGAGCAAGCGCTGTTCTACTATCATCGTGTCTCCTTGGGGAGGATGGTAGAATAGATGAAAATGAAACCAGTTCAAGTCCGTCTGCAAGGCGACTTTTGGATGCCAAGGTCTTTACATACTAGAGAACTATGCGAGCCAGGAAATTACAAACGCAAAAGTTTAAGCGATTGTCGGAATTCGGTACATAATTACGAAAATTCCATCTAGTTAGTAATTGTCAGTTTATCACGACCTTCAGAGATTTTATTGAGCTATACTGTACCCAGATTATGGTGTTTCAAAACCTCAACAGGTCGCCCCCACAAATTGTCTAACGTAGAATCTGCAACCAACACGAAACATCCGAGTCTCGAAACCGATCACCCATTGCGACGTTGGCATTCACCTGCTAGTCCAGGAACAAAAAACATCTTCTAATATGGTAAAGCCAAGTCTGTTTTGGTTTCAAAACAGCGAACGGCCACTGTTACTCTCCACAGGGGACCAATTATAGGGACGAAACTATATCCGTCTCACAGGACTACGGATGAGGCACATCCGAAGCAAATAGACCCCTGTCCCATAGACCCTGACACGGCTGGGTCAGGACCCGAGGCCGAGCTATAGACTATAGTCACTCGGAATATCTCCTTCCTATGGCATAGGGCTTGAATAGTATTCGTACTAAGCGCCATGGATTGAAAGCTCAGCCATCTGCACTCCAGAAGACCAAGAATTGTCAGTCCGAGGTGTCGAGAGAAATGCGACTTCAATCGATACCATTGAGGAGTCTGATGAGATGAATCAATCACTACTGCATCATTAGCAAGTGCTATGTTGCGCGACCAATTCACGATGCCATATCAACGATATCAAGTCTGATATAACACTGACCTGACATATAGCCGGGGTAGTTCCCAAGCCTTACCAAAATCTAGAGCTAGGTAGTAGCCAAGAACGATCTGGCACTCCATGTTTCACTCGTCAACTCTTCTAGTGAAGCCTTGTCGATAACGTCTCATGCTACTCCTGGCCTGCAACTCAGCCGATGGCGCCGAGACGGAAACCCCAACATCCTTATTTCGGTTTCCTCTCGAGGCGTGTTCCAGATGTGCCTCGAAACTCGTCATCGGGAGGCCCACGGCCAAGCGGTTAAGGTGTATATAGTCCTGTTCCGTCTCGTCTCTTTGTTTTGTTTCTTCTCATCTCTCATCTCTTTCCATAATCAACAGTCTGGTCCTGTTTCCTTTGTGTCTTTCTCTTTTCTCTTATTTTCTTTCTTTAGACGAAGCAGGTCCTTCAAAGCGCAAGTCGCATTTTTGAATTATTCGATCGTATTCCTGAAGATCTTCGTCTCGAACGTCCTTTCTCTATCTTTCTCATATATTCACATCCCCAAATTTCCAATATGTATTTCTCATCAATTGCCGTTGTCGCTCTTGCGACTGTTGCTCATGGTATGTTCTCACGGTACATCATCGCAAGTACAATAACTGACATGATATCTAGCTGTCGACGTTCAAGTAGTTTCTGTGGGCAGAAACGCAGCAACCAACTCAACTGGCCTCAAGTTCTGGCCCGAGAAGATCACAGCAGAGCCAGGAACCATGGTCCAATTCCAGTTCTGGGCAGGAAACCACACAGTCACACAATCCACCTTCGATGACCCCTGTATGCCCATTGGCAATGTCAACCCTAGCATCGAGGGTGTTTACTCTGGCTACATGCCCGTCGAGGCTAGCATGTCCAAGGGTATGATCCCTACCTACACCATTACCATCAAGGACAAGAAGCCCATGTGGCTCTTCTGCAGTAAGGCCCAGCACTGCCAGGGTGGTATGTCCATGGTCATCAACGAAGAGTAAGTCCAACATGCCTTTCCACAATGAATTATACTAACAACTTCACAGCTCTTCTTCCAACTCCACAAAGACCCTCAGCGGCTACAAGGAGAAGTGCAAGGGAACCACAGTATCCGAAGTCGTCCCAGTCAAGTCTGGCGGTGCTCCATCTGGTGGCTCTGGCGGCAACGGTACTGTCCCTGACAGCCCTGGCAGCGGTAGCGGCAACAACGGCGGATCTGACTCTGGTTCCGACTCCGGTTCTGATTCAGGTTCTGACTCTGGCTCCGATTCCGGCTCCGACTCCGGTTCTGACTCTGGTTCTGATTCCGGATCCGACTCTGGCTCAGATTCTGGCTCAGACTCCGGTTCTGAAGATGGCTCCCAGAGTGGAAACGGCTCTGGCACACCTACCGACGGAAACCTCACCCCTGGAGCTGCTGGAACACCAACTGCCGGCACACCTGCTGTTACAGCTGGTGCTGCAGACCTCTCCGCACCCATCTCGCTGCTAGCAGCAGTTGGTGCTTGGGCCCTCTTGCTGTAGATGGATGTCCAGTGCTGAATGAGTGCCTTTCATGTATAAATGTAATGTCGGGAACAATTAATCGGGATACTTGTACCAATTGCTGGAACGATTGGAAATCTCGGGATGGGAATAATTATGGAGTTCAGGACAGGATTGCCAAAGACTCTGGCGGGATCATCATGGGATAATGTATCAATTTTTAAAGGTTTAGATACTCAAAAATACCCAACGAACTTAGAGAGATCAACTTTCTGTTTCCTTTTAAACTGTCAAGAGTATGCTACCAGAACAACACCCAAGAACTTCAACATCTTAGACATGCTAGTTCAACGTCTTTACAAAATAGTACATATGTATACGAAAAGCGATCATAGTCTACTCCTTCTTCTGAGGAATCTTCCTTGCCTTCCTGCTCTTCTGAGCCTGGTCGCAAAGCTTCTTAGGCTTCTCCTTCTCCAACCAGTCGGGATCCCGCTGCACATATCCAACCTTAGAGTACTTCTTGTTGTTGGCGAAGAAGTCAACCCAGTGCTTGAGTGAAGAATCGGCCCTCTTCTTGGCGTCCTCCCGCTCCTTGATCTTGAGCTCAGCGAGCTCTTCAGGGGTCCAGTGGGAGTCAATCTCAGGATTGTCCAGGGGCATGAATGTCTCTTCGTAGCCACGGAGATCGGCGGTTTGGTCCTCAGCGAAACATCCTGTAACGAAAGCGCGAGCGGCGTCGGTGCCAGCGAAGTAGCTGTATGAGCCGCCAGGGCCGTACATACGACGACCAGCCGAGACGTCATAGATGGTGCCGTTGATGGCAAGTAGTAGAGGTCTATCGGGATCGGTGCCGTCGTAAAGAGAAAGCTCGTCAAGAGTCATGTAAGTTGGGGGTGGCTGTACGAGGATATGCAATTAGTGCTTGCCCAGCAACGGCTGCGACAGGTGAGACTCACTGGTCCAAGAATCAATTCTCTATAATACTTTTGAGTCAACCATTCCGGCTTGTTCTTGTGTCCCCACCAGAAGCTCTCTCCTCCGCTGATAACATAGCTGAGGCCCATAGAAGCTACTACGAGGAAGCTAATGACGCGAACGACATCGAGATATGGAGAGTAGCCATCCCAAGGGTCTTCCTCGTCGACCTTGGCAGATGATCTCTTCTTGCCCTTCTTGCCTTTCTTAGTAGGAGTTGAAGGCTCGGAGACTTCGGAAGCCGAGTCGTTCTTTGGCTGAGGTTTGCGTTGACGGAGTGTTGATTCGTCTGCCATGTTGAATAAATTAGGCCAACGTGTAACTAACAAATACTAGAGGTTGTAGTAAGATTCCGGAAGAAACACGATTCGAAAAGGAAAGAGAAACAAATTTATAGAATATGCGACGGAGGAAGCAAAGGGGTGATCTTAATATAAAGTGGCGTGTCCTGTAGCATTGACCTGGCCTTTGCTTCGAGTGGGAAGCTTCAACTCCTGACGATTAAAGTTCCCGTCCGTATTGTACTGTAACTGCGACGTTGAACAGCTTTATCGTGATTCTGACACGCCTTATCAACTGACAGACTCCACTCCGCGGGGTCATCAATTTTTGAGAAGCTTTATTGGACCGTTAAGGCATTCTTCCATCTAATGACACGCCATGGAGTCTAACAGAGCCAAACGTCTGGCATGGGGTCACCTGATTTCGTCAATATCACCACAGCAACAAGGCAATCACCCAATCGAGATTATGCCCACATTCAAAGTGGGATGAGTAAACAATCGATAACATACCCAGCACCACTTAACTTTACATCCGCCCAACCTTACCACAACACACTAAATAAGTAACATTCAACTCAACTCTGCATAACTGCAGCCACAGAAGAAACTTCAATCCACTACCGTTCAACTCAATCGACATACGTTTATCTACCTATCGACTCTTCCTTAAACAATGGAGCAGCCAAATAGCCCAGGGGGCTCCCCAGGCGGCCCTCTGCAGGCCGTCACCGCAGACCGTGTAAACCAACAACGGGAGCGAGAATCAGTCTTTACTCACCTCCGTCAAGGATCAAGAGATAGTGTCCACGATAAGATCAGCCAGTTCAACAACCTTAGTGTTACTATGCAATCAAAACAGTTAGAACGCAAGACCGCCGACGCTGCCTTGAAGCGTGCCATGCTTGGCCGTGAAGAAGCCGAGACGGAGTTGCGCAAGACCAGAGACGAAAACAAGAAATTACAAAAGGCTATCGATGAAGGCAAGGAGCGTGAGAGGAAAGTTGGAGAGCGACTGGAGTCGTTAATGGTAGGCAATTGCTGATGCTACTGTTGTAAACAATGCATGTTGACAATTGTATAGGAGAACTATGGCCGAGCCAAAGAGACACACGCACATACACAAGCCCTATGGGAAAAGGAGATCCGCCGCGCCCGAAAAGAAACATTCAAGACACAATCATCAATCGTCAAACTCCAGGAGGAACTCAAATCAGCCCGCACCAACGCAAAGATGATCGACGAAAACCTGAAGCGCGAAAAGGCCAGGAGCAAGGTCCGAGAACAAGAGGCGTTCGAAGCACGCTATCAAATCGTCGGCGTCCAGGAACAACTCGACCAGGCCCTCGAACGCATCAAACTTGTCGAGCAGGAGCGTGACGCCTTTAAGACTGCCGCCAAGAACGAGGAGGTTGCCCGTATCGCTGCTGAGGGCCGCATCCCTCTACCGCCACAAGAAGCCGACGACGAATTTGCTTCTCCACAAAAGGAAAGGAAGAGTGCATCAAAAGAACCCCGCATGTCACTCTCGGCAATGGACATTCTCTCTTCGGAGGCTAGTGAAGCCGAGATTGAGGAGTTGGCGACCCAATTACAATGGGAACGTCAGAGAGCCGATCGTGCTCACGAGATGATCGAGTTCCTACAGGCCGAGTGCCACTTGGGCTGCTGTGCTTGCTCCAAGTCAAACCGCCGTACCAGTGTCGAAGTCCCGCGTAAGAAGCGTCGTAGCTCGATTGGTCTCGAGGGACCCAATGATAAGGTTATCAAGCTTGATAACAAGACAATGGAGGCCGAGAAGCGTGCTGTTAGTACTCCTCGCATTGAAGAACCACAACCTGAGGTCCATGCTGAGACTCAGCCTAGATTCAAGGCACAGCCTGAATTCCAAGCTCAACCAGAGCCACAGCAGCATCTTGAGGAACCTCCTCGCATGCTGCCCCGATCAAGGAAAGAGCCCCGTCGCAGCACCATCTTCTGCCCCAAGGAAGGTATCTTCAGAACTGTTTCTGAGCAGGAGGCTGAGATTATTGAGGCGCAACGAAAGATGGAGGCGGCCGAGACACAACGTGAGACACACCCTCATGACGAGTCACAGGATGTGGATGAGGTTGTAGTTGAAGACGTTGTAGAGGGCGAAACCTTCCTTGGTGACAACACTGAGATTCAGCACCGTATATCGACAGGGACCGAGAAGACCTACGGGAGATATGCACGAACCCCCTCAGTTGAGCCTCCAGCGTTTGCCATGCTTGCAGCAGAGCGCACTAGTCTTGCTTCTCTGCTCAGCGCCCCTCACAATGGAGCTCACTCCGCCCCTATCCCTCAAATACCGACCATGCCAGATGTGTCTGAGGATGTTCTCGTTTCCCCTGAAACCCGACCTCACACCACAAACGCCTTTTATACCGTCACTACGACAACCACTGTGCCTATGAAGGACGACACAGCCAGAAACAGCGCTTCTTTCAACGACCGCCTTCGCACACCTTCTCACAACAGCTCAGGCACAACCTTTGACTTCTCCAACCCTGCTCTTACTCCTACCATGACCCGCGAAGAGGCTCTCGCCAAGATTCGTGAGCGTCGTGGACGTGCTCGCTCCCTGGCTCAAGGCACAATGACACCAAGCCGTAAAATGGTCGAGGGTGCCGAACGACGAGACATGAGTGCACCCACAGGCAAGGTTGCTGGCAAGGGGCGATAGATGTTGAATGATGAAACTGGACGAGCCATGGACACGACTTGACGATACCCAAATACCCTTCACACTCACCCCTATCCTATATCCTAATCCTCTCTCTTACTCCGACCCGCACATAAAAGTTTCCGCTTTTGTTTTCTCTTCCCTCTGATGGGCTTCTCTCTACTCGCTCCCACCTTTCTTTGCCCATCAATCATTTCTCCTTTCTTGGCAAGGCGAAATGGCGTTATTGTGTTTTTATTATCTGCTCTAGATCATTGTCGCAGGGCTTTTTGGAACTTGGGGGGTACATTCTTGAGCGACTTTTGCGTTGATTCATGTTTACTGACGCATACTGCGTGGTTCAGTGGGTTATATGCCATGTAGAATCCTTCATATTGTTTTTGGTCACGATTAATAACCATTGACTGGTCTTCTGTACGATGTGTTTATTTCGTATCTACAATAACGTTATGAATATGTTTATAAATGGTGCTTGCTCGCTCCCTTGTCTCTCTGATGTCAATCTGTTTGTCGTTATGAGGTATCGAAACGTCGTCTGATTTAAGATGGTATCCAAAAGGCTGACTACATGATGTTGACATATAAGCAATTTCCGCTATCTTCTTTCCATAACGACCACCCAAATGATGATGTAGATTCAATCAGCTTCCCAAGAAGCCTCTCGACATATTCCGCGACAACTGTGAGCTCATCGCATCAAGTTTGGCTGCAACGAGAACACACTCAACGCCTCTGCCGTTTGACGCATGCTGGATGCGTAACCTCCACTGTCCAGTCTTGACAACCCATTCCTCATTTTCAGAGTCCCCATCCACACGCTTTCGCTTGCGCGGATAATCGCTCCCAGAAGTCTCGCTTTTGATGAACTCCTCAAGATAGTCCTTGCTGTCAAGAATGATAGCGGACTCGGGCTCAAGGAGCACGCGAACGTAATCATCAGTTAATAAAGAGTTTCCGAGACCTGTGGATTGGCTCGTCTGGAAAGAGCTCAATTTTGACGATACGAGCTCAAAGAGTTTTGCGACACGGGCTTTGGTGTCTCTGAAGAACTCTGCTTTCGCATTTCCTCCTGAGAAGTGAAGCTTTGTGGTCTCGCCGCCAATTTCAAGGACCAGCTCCGCAGGCTTGTCCTCCAAGTAAGGTCGAGCATACTGTACGTAACCTGCTAATGGGTCTGTGTTGCTGACAAACACGCTGATACCGCTCTTTTGGATGTTTTCAAGGCGAAGGACAATCTCGTCTCGTCTCGTTGCTTGGTTATAGCTTAACGAATGTGGAATCAAGCGTTGCTCAAGGCCTTTGAAATGGAAGTAGCGCGCATCGCTAAGAAGTTCCTGGCGGTGTGTTTCGTCACGAATATGGATCGGATATCCGCGCAGAAAATGCAAGAGCTCAGCGAATGTATCTGCGCTGCGCTTCGGAACCGACGGAGGGAGAATCGACGGAGGGCGGATAAGGCCCTCCCTTTCAAGGCCGGGAAAGAGATCGTCCGGGCGAGAGAAGAACGCTGCGAAGCCTAGCGAGAAGTAATTCGGAGAGTTGCCGGGGTCCTTGAAGATTTCTCGAGGGATCTGAAACTCGCGATGGCCAATGGAGATAAAGATGCTCTCCTCGTAGAGCTGGGAGATCAGCTTCGGTACTGCAATCCAATCGTTAAACAAAGTTCCATCCTGTACGAATAGAGTGACAAACAGCTATAAAACTGCGCATCTGAAAAGAGTCGCACAAAGTGCTCGCCGTCGCGGGGTTGCACATGGTAGCCCTGTAGATGAAGCGAGATGTCGCGAAAGATGTTCGGATCGCGATCGATATAGAGTGTTCGAATGTTAGAGCTCGACTCGTCATTTCGTTCCTTTGCTTGTTCCAATTGGCAAACAAAGTACTGAGAGAAGTACGATGGCGCTTTGAGAAACGTTAGCTTCGCGTTCTTCTACGTGGCACATTGTCGCAAAGAAGATTGAAGCTTCAGTCTTACCGTCAGAGGATAATGAAGCTCCCGAAAGCTTAAACAGTTCGCTGCCAATCTGAATGGGAAACACGCGCTCGTGAGGGAGAATAAGCGGGATTCTCGAGACGTTGCGCTCTGACAGCGGCTCAACAGTCAAGGGCCCTGTTTCCGAGGAAGCAATTGAAGTCATTGTGGCTGATCTATGGTACAACGAAAGCGGGTTCTCGGATTTTATATCGTCTGGCAGTTAAAAGGCGACAGCGCATGGACAGAAGCCATCCTTGTCGGTCTCGAAAGAGATCAAGTCGCAGCGCAACGGTTCGTTGATTGATAAGGCAAGGTCAGGTCGGCCGCCGTGCCTAAGGTGTAAATTTAGGCTGTCTTGACAATTGCAGCTTACACGAGAGCTGCAGCGGTAAGCTTGCGCCACTAGACATAGATTGGGGCTGACATATCTATTATCAATGAATTGACTTTTCAATAAGGTATTTGACATCAGCTTAACCTATTTTGGTACTTATGATGGTTGTCATTCATGTTGTTCTATGTAACGCCTTTGGCCGTTGTAGCACGATATGTGCTCTATAGCTTCATACATCCTCCTCATCATTCGAAGATGCGAACCATGTGGATGCAAATATAACCCCATTATGTTCAATGCAATAACTCAGAACCTCCCCCCATTGGTCATCTTCACAACGTTCGCTCACCGACTCATCAACTCAACTCCACCTCGGACAACTCCAATGACGGCTCCGGTCTGGATGGCCTCGCTACTTCCACTGGCGACTCTATGCTCGATGTTGGCGAGACCGTCCAACCAAGTGATCATAACCTCAGGGCTGACTTCTAGTTTCACCAGCTCCTCAGATAGAGCTGTGATAATATCGGCCAGGGCAAGGCCCCGCGACATCTTGAGAGCGTTGACTGTGTTGAGACAGGCTGTGACATCTGATGTCTTGAGCAAAGTCGAGACAATCTCCTTAATAGCATCTGGTGGTGGTGCTGCAATGCAGTTGTAGATGGTTTCTGTTGTGATGTTTTCACGTTGGATCTCGCTGTCGGGCACCTTGGGCGCATCCTTTTCTCGTAGTGGTGTGCCTAAAAACTGGTTAGCAACTAGGTAGGACGAGTTTTGTGACTGTACTTACTTGATGCATGGCATGCTTGCAGAACGTTCAGGGCTCTTCGCATGTCACCCTTACTCAACTTCACCAGCGCATCAACCGCCTCTCCTCTAATTTGGACATGCTCCTCTTCTACGACCTTGTCCACCAGTACTCTGATATCACCCTCCTTCAAAGGACTGAAACGGAACCGTGTGCATCGACTTAGAAGAGCTGGGCTGAGTTTATGGGAGTAGTTGGCAATAATGCAGAATCGGGTGTTGGTTGTGTACTTTTCCATAATTCGTCGCAGAGCCATCTGGGCGGTACTTGTCATAGCGTCAGCCTCGTCGAGCACAATGAGCTTGAATCCGGCCATTGTGCTGCCGCCGGAACGAGCAGAGGTGAAGATCTGCTTGGTACTGGCGAATGTCTTGATCTGCTCTCGCACAACGTCGATACCACGGTCGTCTGAGGCGTTGAGCTCGAGCACCATTTGGCGCATGTTGGCAGCACCATAGATACGACGGGCAAGCGCAAGAATTGTTGATGTCTTTCCTGTTCCAGGAGGGCCATAGAGAAGAAGATGGGGGAGGCGGTTCTGGTCGATGAATTTGTTGATGGTAGCGAGAATGTCTTGGTGACCGGAGACGTCGTCAAGAGTGTTTGGTCGGTATTTCTCGACCCTGCACTTCGTTAGGCTACTGTTAACGAAAGAACTTATTTGGCTACTCACCAAGGTAAGCTATCCTCAGCTTCGACTGGTAGGTTGGCAGCACTACGCTTGCCTTGTTTGGCTTCAGAAGAAAAGACGATATCCGTGCTAGGAGCAGGGACATCAACGTCCATCTCGTCTATATCGGACATTTTGGCGTTATGAGTTTTCGAGATTCTGTATTATTACGAGGAAAGTAGATTGGGGAGTGCTGGTCGTCGCTTAGATTGCGTTCGTCTGTAGTATGGAAGTTTGAATATTGAGGTCACTAGGAGACACGCGCTAGGTTGCAGCTAAACGCGTCTGGACGTGACTGTCAATTAAGACCCCTGTAAATAGCAACAGCCAATCATAACCAGGTATTCTTCAACTTCAACTAACATGTATGGATTAAACTAATACTTTCTAAACATATAAAAGCCCAGAATTGAGCTACTTCTGTACTGCAATTTGGACTCGAACCTGACCGTAAAGTACCTCTTATTCAATGACCTATCTATGACAACTCTCGAGTTATCTACAGCCCTGCCCAATGAAGCTCAAGGTGATCCATCAAGCGCCTATCATTCATCGCCCTATGTGTTCATTACAAGAAGAAGAATCTAAATTATATCCCAGAGACCACCATAAACAGCGCAAGTAGGTGGTCTCTCGTCTCGTATCATCTCGTCAATCATTGTTCACGTAGTTGATTCGTCCCCAAGCCCACCAGCTCAAACATTATAGGGATTATAGCCACTGCGAACCAAGCGATACCTAGAAAGATTAGCAACTGTCACTCTTGACTTGAAAAGAAGACATGATCAACTTACCAGTGTACACGACGAGCTTTGTTACAACCTCGACGTCATATCGTACACGAGGCTTGATCAATTGTGAGAACATCTCTTTTTCTCCCAATCCATCTTCTGTGCCCGTAACAAAAATATCGACCTGATCGTCCTCAGCAGAAGGTGTCATCACGACCTCGCCGGTTCCCATCATTTGCTCATACTCGACAATACGGCGAGGCTGCGAGCCAGACGCCTGAGCACCCTTTCCGGAATGGTCCTCGTGTATGTTTTGAAGCTCAAGGTTGCTCGATCTGCTCTTCAAGCTGTGGTTGCTGCTGACGCTTTCACGTCGCTTGCGCTCCCTATAAGCCAAAGTCTCGTAAGCATCCGCAGCACTCTGAGGTCCGATAGACACAGAGCGGCCTCGAGTCGTAGGGTTTCGGATACTCTCAACCATGCGTGGGAAGTCGGAGGGTGAAGGGAACAGCGTATCGATTCGAGAACCTGTCGGCACGGTCTTGTATTTGCTGGCAGGAGTGAAGAATCGTCGAGGCATGTTCATGCCAACCTGCTCAATGATTCGGAATAGATGAGGTAAAAGCTTCAGTAGCAGAGGCTTCATAGTTTCACGCCAAAGAAATACAACCAAGACGCCAAATATGATTCTAGCCACGTTCGCAAGCAAGCCCAAGTGTGTAATATCCACAGCTCCACCACCATGCGCGTGAGTCTCCCAGGGGTCAATTGCAATCTTGCCATATGTCCAAGTACCAAACTCAAGACCGATTAGAACACCAGCGAAGGCAACACTATCGTCGTAGCACGGGCAGTCGTCTGCGGGCTCGGGATGGATGCGCACAAGAACCAAGATTATCAAAGCGGCAACAAAAGGTGCAATCCAAGTACTGGAGTGCATGTATGCGTCCAGGGGAGGTCCATAGTAGAATTCGAGGAGAGAAATGGCAGCACCCATGATTGATCCAACAATGACATCCAAAAAGCCGTGCATACCGCAATAAAGTCGTCCAAAGATGATTGAGGCAGCGTAAAAGTAGGAGAGGAATTCCAGTGCGATCTTTGTAGTCGGAGGAAGTGTATTCTCGGGACTGCGCAATATTAGGAGCGCATAAACGGCGACAGAGACGGCATTTGCGCTATGGGTCGAAGGGAAACCGTATTCGAGGGCTGCAGAACCGGACATGGTAATTCGGTGCAGAGGAGGCGACAGCGGGCGTGGAAGAGAGTAGAAGTCCTTGATAAAGCCTGTCCAAAAGACACCGAGGGCAAGGATATGGACGAGTCTATGGAGCAGTATATTAGCACCTTATTGTCCAATTTCGTATTGTCGCCTGCACTGAAACTGCAGCAAATCATCATGTGGCGCAGCGTATGCAGACAGACTCGAGTGTGGTATGACTTACCCTTTCCCAAAGGCCGCATATCCGCACCAGAAGCAGATCGGCAACCCGATCATAAAGAATGTATGAGTTCCAAGATTCGCAGTAATAGCAAAGTAACTATCGAGAGCGGGTGTTCGCATCTTATCCTGCATCCAGGCAAGGTAAGGGGTCTCCCATCGGATCAGGGGCAGCATCTGCTGGCGCAGGTCGTATCGCCATTTCGGGAGAGCGCGCTTGTCTGTAAGACGAGGGGGAATCAGCAGAGCTCATGGCGCAAGAGAGGCCGCATAGAGTTATGTACAGTGATCAAGACTCCTCAACCCAGCATCAGGAACATCGTCGCCTTTGGCATGGCCGTTCGTAGTAGGAAGAACCGCTGCTGTGGTTGTATTCGGCGACGGCGGGGCATCGCGTTTAGGATCGCTCATGGTTCTTTGGCGGAAGAGAAAGATGAGAGGAGGGGTCAATTGCGACGAGGACGAGATCGAGGACGACGACGAAACATTGAAGACAAGAATATAGCCAAAGAGAGAGAGGAATTGGAGCAGAGCACAAGAACGGCCCAAAGTTATGATAGAAAGACAAATGCGCAAGCCGAGGAGTTGGGGTAGTTTAATTTAGGTAGGTGTATAAGGCAGTGGGAGAGTTTGAAGTGGAGATTGTCGCTTGGATGCTGATGTAGGGATGTAAGTCATGGGTGTAACATTGGATGGATTAAACTTGGCAGCGCTTTACAATACCGCAGATAACCAAGTATTTGGTTTGGATTATGTGTCAGCAACGGGATATTTATTACTGTGTCCAATGCCGGCGAATCCATCGTTCAAGTCTTGTGGTTCCTCTATACCTAAACCCTTGCTGGTCCCCGAAGTGAAGCGAGGCCCATCATGGAAACTGTAGAGGTCTACCAAGAGGCCAACTGCTTACTACTGACCCTGCGGCATATTTACTAGATATTACTGTTTTGAGTAGTATGCCAGCATTGTGAGTAACCGGTCGATACCATTATTTGGTAAAAATGTATTTCAGGTATAGAGAGATATCGTCCTCGATCGGGTACATATTGTAGGTATCCATGACATGTGTCAAGCCAGGAACCGATCGCTTGGCCAGGGGTCGCTAAAAAAAAAATCGTGACGTCGAATGGTGTGTTAGTCAGTGGGCAATAGACAAGCAACCTAATAACCTCAAGATACGGATAGACGAGATATTGATATAATTTATACTACTTCGATATAAATAGTACCTAGAAAGCAGATGTGTTCACATTAATAAATCCCGTTGAGAAGGAAGATAGCCAGTAGAGAGATCTTAGTGGTTAAGCATATCCCCGTCTAACAAACTCAACCTCGAAATTTCACCACAACATCACTAACTCACTCTCCCAACAATGTCCTTCTCTCTCCGCGGCAAACACGCCGTCGTGACCGGAGCCACCGGCGCAATTGGTTTCCGCATAGCAGCCGCCTTCGCAGAACGTGGCTCTGTTGTCACCCTGCTAAGCCGGTCTGCACCAGATGCCCGACTTAGTCTCGAGCACCAGCTCGCTACGTACCAACCAGATCCTGAGCGCAAGGATATGGGTGACGAGTTCCCAGAGAAGCATCGCTTCATGCGTCTGGATGCTACCAAGTCTACCATGTTCAAGGGTCTCTTTGGTTCTACTGTTGGGCCCGTTGATGTCCTCGTTAACTGTGCTGGCGTTAGTCAAACCTCTTTTATCAAGAGGACTTCTGATGAGGATATTCGAAATATCCTTGATACAAACCTCCAGTCTGCGATTCTTGCTTCTAAATACGCCAAAATGAACGCTCACGGTATGTCTTCTAATCTATACAGCTTCACTGCATGATCTCACACCACATCTCTCAGGCTGCATCATCAATGTCTCAAGTCTAATGGCCAACAAGAATGGAGCTGGTGCTTCAGTATACGCCGCTTCAAAGGCTGGCCTCGTAGGTACGCTTATAATGTCCCTGTTTTTTGCTACAAGCAACCCAAATTATTGTACATGCCAAAGAGTATAATCCGCTCACTCCATATCCTTGCAGCTTTTACTCGTGCCCTAGCCACTGAGTATAGTCCTCGCTCAATTCGCGTCAACGCCTTGCTACCTGGTTGGATAGCTAGTCCAATGTGGGATCGTGAGTCTATCCCTCCCTCTGCCTCATAAAAAGGCATATTTTAGGCGCCCGTCGCCCATGTAAGAAAAGGGCAATGTTAATGTACAACCCTCCTTTCTAGATCTAAAGCCAGATATCCAGCAGCAATACCTCAAGGACTGTCCCTCGCGTCGTGTAGGACAACCCGATGAAGTGGCCGACGCCGCTATCTTCCTGGCGACGAATCGTTTCGCAAACAACTGCGTTCTAAACCTCGATGGTGGTTTAAGCGCCACATAGTAAAACATCCAACCCGCTAATATGCGTATCGTTTTCACGGCCCGCGGTTCATCAGTCATCAATGACAATTGCGCCCCCACTGACAGGGTCTTCATTTTGGTCCACGTCCACGATTTCGGCCCCTGACGGTGCCATCTTGACCTTCTTCAGGGGCTGGCCGCCGTCTTCTGTATGCGTTCTCTTGACCCCCTTGGGCTCAACACTTATGACTTCTCCGTTTGCCTCACCATTGGCGTTCGATTCGGCTGGCTGTGGCTTCTTTGGCCGGCGTGGGATCTCGGGCTTGTCGGAGAACTTGGCCTCGACTGGTTTCTTGTCTTCTTCCAGTGTACTGTAATATGTAAGCCTAGTCCAAAAAGAGAGTAGATAATGACAAACCCTTCTTGGATGTTGATGACAACGTTAACAAAAGTATCTTCATCATCTTGATCGATGACGGTCAAGAACGAGTCTTTCTTGATACCTACCATGCCGGTTAGCCTAATACGCAGTGCCATGCCCAGTGTTTAAAATCTTACCAAGTTCAGTGAGCTTCTTTGGTAGGTTCTCATCGTCACCATCCTCGAAACACTCAACCAGAGTGCCCACATCGTTGTTCACAACAAACTCCTTGCCCTCATAACCAAGCTTTGATTTGACGATCTCGTCAACAACCTCCTGGAGAGTCGCCCGGGAAAGGTCTGCAACGATACTTGTGAAGTAAACACTACAAACTGGGCAGTCCGGATTTGGTTCTCGGGGCCTGTCAGGAGCCAGGAGTCGAGCAGACGCGAATGGTGTCAAGAAGACCTCCTTAGACTTATTGTACTCGCCCTTCAGTACCTTGAAGGACTGGAGGACGCAGAGTCCAGCAACAATCGCGTTTGTGGTGGCGATCGCGGGAATGATGTTACCAGCCATCTGCTTCGTATCAAATCGAGACTTCTTGTCGATTCCAAAGATATGCGAACGGATGTTTGCGCTCGCTGTCACAAAGTCAAGTGTGTCGATGTCATCCTTGTCAAAGCTGATAGTCGGTTCAGGGTCTTCGGGTGCTTTGTTCTTCTTGAGCTCCAGAATCTTGTTGCTTAACCGATCAAGACTGTCATTGAAGACCACAAGACTCTCTTCGAGAGACCACACTCGTTGATCATCGTCGAGAACTGCCTTTTTATCGGCAATAGCATCGTTGGCTTGCGCAAGGACAGTATCGTACTTAAGAGGCTCTGGGGCTCTTCGCGATGTCCACATATCCTCAACAGAACGCAGTCGTTCGATATCGGCATTGAAGACCTTGTCGAAAAGCATCTGGGGGAACTTGGATGTGCCGGTAGCATCTCGGATTTGCTTGAGGGCTTCTGATTCCTTCTTCAATTCCTCAATCTCCTTGGCTAGTATTTGTCAGTACGTGATGCTCATCGGCGCGACAGCTAACCTACCATTGTCAGCGTCAGTCGAGTGGTCAAAAGCCGCCTGGTCTTCGCTGGTGCCGAATATTTCACTGAGGTTTGTTAGTAATATTTCGAGCACGTTTATTTGTGCGTACATACTTGAGTAGGTAGCTTTTACCCCAGACGATGCAGTGAATGGGTTGGCTGGGTGTACTTCGAATTGTGCACACAGGGAAAGATTTGGGCGCCTCTTTAGGAGTACAATCGTAGCATGCGGTCACACCCTTTTTAATGACCTGCACCTGGCCGTTGAATCCCGTGGTGCCACTCTCAATCAGTGGCACATCAGCTGCCAAACACATCTTGTTCACGTGTCTCCGGGCCTCGAGGTTGTCCAGAGCATTAAAAGCGATGCGGAACTGCTGGAACCATGCCACAGTAAACTGGTCATCTTTGATGTTGGCGTGGTGCGCGACGATTTTGACGCTCGGGTTGAATCTCTGTGCCGCTTCCTTGGCTACCTATACGCCTGTGAGTATTCTACTAGCCTCCAAGTACCGCGAGAAGATGACGCACTAGTGCTTTTGATTTCTTGATGTGTTCGTGTCGGAAGAGGAATTGTCGGTTCAGGTTCGAAAGATCGATGGTATCGAGATCGACAATGTGGATTTCGCCGAAGCCAGTGAGAACAAGATTCTTAAGAAGCTCGCAACCAATTCCACCGGCGCCGACCATGAGCACGCGAGCCTGCGCAAACCTAGTCAGCTCTGAAGACAAACAAATACAATACCAAATCACCGCATTGTCGCATGATACAAACACCAGCTTCTTATGCGCCGCCACTATGCATCTTATCGCGTTCAAGGCCGATTTGTGGCGGAGGTGCAAAGGTAGAAACCTGGCTGCGTGAAGAGCAAACGTACCTGCTTGACTTCGGTGTTGAGCGATGCGCCCAGGGATTGTTGATTGTGTCGGTCACGCGTTACTACGGGCTGACGTTTTTGGGGCGCATTCTCGGTAGAAGCAGGCTGTTGCTGCGTTTGTTGCTGTTTTTGTTGTTGCTCCGCGGGCGCTGAGGCCGGAGCTGGAGTGGGAGCTGCAATCGCAGGTTGCGTCTGAGCCGGAGCCTGATCTGCGCTCGTCGCATCCATCGTTATAGTTGTCTCTCAGTTGAGGGGAAATAAGTATAGAAAGAAATCTGAAGCCCGGTACGAGGGCTGCGCATGCGCTTGAGGCTGATGCGCTCGATTTACTTTCGTGGATTCGTGACGATCGCGGGAGGTTGAAGGTGCGAGGTTGGATTAGATGTTGGATGTTAGTGGTGAGAGAGCTAATACAGAGCACCCAGCAGTAATGCAGGGGTCGAGAGTGGCCAATCAAATTCACCTATCACAGTAAATCGAGCTTCTAAAGCCGGGAATCCTGAGCAAATTCCAGGCCTCTGATTGGGTTTGGCGGAGATATGGGTACTCCGTCGAGAATCGCAACCTGTAAAGATGACCGACGTGAATGGGATTGTACTGTACGGATAACAGGTCCTGTTCAATAGATGATAGTGATACCGACTGCAAACGACGTTGAAATTAAGGGTGCAATGGCAAAATAAATCTGGTTCTATCATACATTCAGACATTCGTATACGTTTTCATGATAGGTAGAGTTCACTTGTCATGTGTGACCTACAGCCCTGACCTGTTGAGTTCAACCTGCTCAGGATGGAAATCATGATAAGATTGAAGAAATGTGAAACTTTTGTTTGTCTTTCATTTAATGTTAGACTTTAAAAATCCATCCAGTGTCTATCATATCAATTGGTTATCTGTACCTGTATGAGCTGTCATCCAATCTGGTTTATTTTCGTGTTTCAGCCATGGAAGGCAATCAAGTCCAACAGCAACAGCTGGACGCAGAGACCACGGGGACCCCCGGGTAGGGAGAAAAAAAAAATTAAGGGACCTGATACTCAAATCGACTTTGAAAGTCTAGACCGAATGATTCAGACAAAGGAGCCTCCAGCCATACTCACTCCTTAACATTGATATTTTCACACTTTTTACTTTCACTCAACTTCCATTCTTTTCTCGCTCACATAGGCTTGACAATTTACTCCTGTAATCATGTCTGACGACGAAGTTGATACTGAGCTTCTTGAGCTCTTGCGCCAGCACATGCAGGGGAAAGTTCAGATACAGGAAGAACCCGAGACAGGCGTTCTTGAAAGCGCCGAGTATGTCTACGATAGCTGTATCGATGTTGCTGTCGATATGCGTGCCTCGAAAAAGGCAGCCGAGAACATATACAAGCAGATGCAGCAAAAGAGTTACTCAACTGCCACATGGTCAGAGCATGAACTTCACCCCAAGGCCAAGGATGAAAGCACAGTCAACTTCATCTTCACCATGGACTTGTTGAACTTTTCGTTCTGGTCTGAGTTGCCTGATGATGAGAGATTTGCCATTGAATATCGTGGAGAAAAGTGGACTGGTTATTGGAGTTTGGTTGCAGCTCTCCAAAGGGCCTTAGACGAAGGTAAGTAGCCTTTGTTCATGGTGACTCACCACTGGCAAGACTAACATTATCTTCTCAATTCAAGATATCCCTATCACGGACCCTGTCTATTGGCAAAATGAACAAGAGTGTACTCTTGAGTCCATCAGACATGTCTTTAGATCATGCACTGAGGAGGAGATTCCCCTGCTTGAGGAGCGCTTAGACTGCCTTCGAGAAGCCGGCCAAGTCCTCTGCAAAGTAAGTCATTCTGACCCCTGCATTGGAAATACCCAGCAGTTCACTAACATTGTTAGTACTATGATGGCTCTGTTACCGAGCTGATTTACACAGCTGATGGGTCTGCCGCTCGCTTGGTAAACTTGCTGGCGCAAGACTTTGATTGCTTCCGCGATGAGCATCGCTACGAGGACGGCAAGATGATTCGCTTAATGAAACGAGCTCAGATCCTCGTTGCTGATCTCTGGGCCTGCTTCAACGGCGAATCGTACGGCGAATTTAGGGACATCGACAAGATCACCATGTTCGCCGATTACCGTATCCCTCAGATTCTCATGACCATGGGGGCCTTGTACTGCTCTCCGGGAATTGCAGCGGCTATCAAAGACAAGAAGATGATAGAAAGTGGGTGCTCGTGGGAATTGCAAATACGAGGTAAGTCGTCCGATCTACCATTGCCATCATAATCGCTGACCAAAAACAGCCTGTAGTATCTGGTGTGTCGAACTGATTCGGCGTGAAATTCTGCGCCAGCACCCTAACGCCCATGTCAACGCCATCCTTATAGACTTTTTCCTCTACGACAGCATGAAGGAATTAGAAGCGGCTGGGAAAGAGCCCATCCCACATCACCGGACAAGGAGTATTTGGTATTAGACAAGGGCCGCAAGGCCTGTTACTCTAGATTTGGGTGTGTTTCACAAAGTTTGTTGGAGTTTTGGTCATAGATATCATTGAACGAACCTGTGTTAAGCTAGAGAACAGAAAAGACAATAGATAAAGCCACATTGGCGCGCAAACATCATTCTCCCAAACGCCCTGCTACCCATGTGCAATTCAACGACACCAAACGGAGCAGATCATGACCCCACAGCCGTTGAGTTGAGGATCTCATCCATATGTGCTGTTTCAATCTGGTCATTACCCTTGCTTTCTTCTTTCAGAAGAACAGCAAGAACCTCAATTGGAGGGTTGAGACCCAGACGGTCCGCTCGCTTCCAACGCTTCATGCGAGGCATGCCAATACAGGGCTATGTGGATTAGCTTCAGCATTGTAACAGGAATCAAGCTGACTTACACCATACTGCGAGCTGACATCGAAATATCGAAGAACTTTCTCACTCTGAGATACACCCTCCTGATGCAATCGAGGAGTAGTCCACTGGTTCTCAATAGACTTCCAGTACTTCTTGATCTGCGCATCTGTGATTTTCTCTGCTTGAAGCTCCAACCCGGATTTCTCGGGCTCTGGCGCTACCTCAGGCTCTTTGACCTCTTCCTTAACTTCTATCTGCTCAGGCTCCGCATTCGCCTTATCGACAATGTCCTCTGGCTCCTTCTGCTTTGCAAGCTGATTGGGGTCGATCTTGGCAACAGAAGGCGAGATGATAGACTTCTTGGCGTTCTTCGGCACAGGCTTTGTTACTTTGTTTGAAAAGCTGAGAGTTGACTGTCCTTTGGCAGTCGCGCCCCTGTTGCGAGCGGATCGTCGGGTGGTGGGCATGGTGGGCTCAGCTTCTGAAGCGAGATGATACTTAAAGTGAAGGTGTAAGTGACGGAAATGAATGCAACCCAGCAATATGCAGATTCGGTATGTATTCAGACGACGGAGATTATAAAATATTCCTTTGCAGAATATACCGTTGAGAGAATGGATGATGATCAATTCAGGATGTATTGAGAGCTACAGAGGCAGGCAGGTGGTTGGCTACTTCTTAATTAACGGCAATTACAGGGTCGGCGGCAGGTGGGCACTGGCGTTGAAAGGGTAAGTATGACGGAGTGCGAGCCTTACGATTGGCAGGACAACGCGAAATGTAGCGCGAGATCACGTGTATCCGTTACATCATTAATGGCCCAACCTCCCCAGCCACTGTAGAGAGAGACATGATGATGAGTTCATGAAGAAAGCTTTGGTAAAAAAGTATTGGGTTACTATCCGTATGATGCAGTTGAAACGGCTTGCTCTTTATTTGGACAACCCGAACTCTGACTCAGGAATCGTCTTTTCTGATACTCCCGAGACAGTGTCAGGTGGTTGTAGACAAATCATCTAAACGTTATGTCCTCTTGATAGCTTGCTGTTTTTGCAGTTGATTCATTTCTCGTCTAGTGGTTTTGTTTTTGAACCTGCCGCTCATGATATGAAACCAGATATCTATGCAACACCATCATTAACCACCAGTAGCCTCCCGGTAGAACGTGAGACTCCTGTTGGCACCAGCAGTGCAGAACATCTCACTCCTCACAGTCTTTGGCAGCCACTTCACCGACCAAAGGGCCTTGTCCGTCTCGCTGTGTGTTGCAACGCAAGCAGAGCGTTCGACCGACCAGACCTTCACCTTTCCATCCATAGATCCACTTAGGAGGTATTCTCCAGTGTCACTCCAGTCAAGACAAGTAATCCACGAAGAGTGACCCGTCAGGTTACCAACGTGCTCTCCGCGCTTCATGTCGTAGAGTGCAATGATGCCAGCGTCACCTGCTGCAGCAAGTCGGGAACTACCTGGAGAAAAGGCAACTGATCGTACAGGCTTCGCAAGACCTAACAGATTTTGTCAGTGGAAGTCGATGGAAGTGGCTTAATTTCACGTACCAGAAAGCGAGTACAAGACTCTCCCTGTGTCGTTGTTGAAGATGTAGACAGAACCGTTCTGGTGTCCGCTGGCTGTGAATTTACCATCCCGGCTTAAGTCCACAGACATGCCGAAGCTGCCTGATCCAGCGCTTCCAGTTTCGTACTCGCGGATCTTGGGCATCTTTTCATCAACAATGTCCCAGACGTTAATTCGCCCGTCATTGGTAGTGCTTGCAAGGTAAGAGCCATCTTCACTAAGCGCCAGCGCCCAGGCCTCGCCGGGCTTTGATGATGACGCTCCTGAGATCTCACCACCCAGGCTCCATTCACCGGTGTCGTTGTTGACTTTCCAAACCTTCACCTCACCTCCAAAGCCAGCACTCGCTGCAACATTGCCGTTCCGTGAGGCGCACACGTGGTGGCACCCTAGCTTGTGCGCATCTGAAATGGACTGCTTGAGCGGGAATGATGGATCAGTGGTGTCATGGATATGCAGCGTGGAAGAGCCACTGCCTGATATCACGGCCTTGGGTGTGGTCGCAATAGAGAAGATGTCGGTGATGTGGGCTATACACTCTCAGTAAGCTGGTCTTTCAAGTCGAAGTATTGCATATTGTCACCCCGCGGCGGCCGGGAGGTAATGCTCACCATTATCCACGGTATGCGTGGTCAAATATTGTTTCGACTGATAAAATTAGATCATGCCTATTGCCTTCGAGATTGTTTGTATCACAACTTACCATAACTCCCACCTCAGCCCAAAGAGCGTGTTTTCCTCACTTTTTAGTATGACGTTGTGTATGAATGAAAGTGATTGACTGGGGTGAGCTGCGAATGCTACAAGGTGGGGCATCAAAGGGTCATTTACGCAGAGCTCCAGCTCCAGAATAGAAGGAAAGCAACCACATCCATACAGCAATATCCTAAATATCAAAGACGCAATAGGAACTGAATAAATAGTATTGTAGGAACGCAATATCAGAGTATCACACGTCAAAGATACAGTGAACAGACAATGCTATATCATAAGCTGGCACTGTCTATCATCACAAACGCCTTGTTATAATTCAATAAGGACTGAAAGGGAACGCATTTGGTCTAAACTTTTACTTGTTTTTCATATTTCTACAAGGCTCAAACGAGCCAAAACGCCCGTGGTATGCATGATCCCGTGGTGACTATACAAATTCTTGTTACAGTAAATCATCAATATCCCATTGTCTCTCTTTTATTCTGGTCTGTTGCTGGGGTAGTCCTGTCGCCACATTTGCTTCATTTCTGCACTCTGTTAGGGCTTGTTCCCAGGTTAATCAATGGTATAGGCAACCATAACGTACCTTCAAGACAATGTTGACATAACCGATGTGTGCGCTTGGGTTGTCCACATCCAGGGCACTTGCACAGGCCATTCTGGTCCTTCAAGGCCTTGCCAGCCATTTGTCTGGATCGCTTCTTCGAGTGAGAGACCTTGTTCTTGGGTACAGCTCGTAGCACAGACTCCCAGATATCGTCAATGGTGGGGAGGTTCAGAGAGACACCGGGGATCGCAATCGACAACGTGGGGAAGAGCTTCTGGCTGAATGTTCGGAAAGAGACCGCAGAAAGCAGGGTCGGCGAAGAGAGTCGGGGGAGGAGTGCGGCAGCCATCTTGATAGCGAGATGTACGTCGAATTAGGATGATGGAGGTATATTGAATTTGGCGGTACCGGCAGAGTTAAATTGAGACAGTCGCAGGCCGGAGCGTTGAACCGAGTCAAACTCAATTGGTCAATTCGTAGCTATGGGTTCGTAGGCGACCGATGTCTGGCAAGACAGGACAAATTGATCGGTCCGTCGGTTGTTGAACTCGAATTGGAGTCGCGATGATCAAAATGCGCAAGGCTTCAATTCAGATTCCGACTGTCAAAAGTCTGATGGCCTGGTCTTTTCCCCAAAGTGCCGGCGGGCCAATCATCAGCTAACTTGCGCACAGACCCGTTTCAACCAATGAAGAGCTCCAAACGCGCTTTCCCCCTTTCTTTGGGACCCTGGACCTCCCTGCTCCCTGACACCTCCCTTCCAGTACGGAAATTGTTTGCTAAGGTGGCAGGAGCAGCAGCCCAATGCCCGAAAAGTTCCCCCTAGCATCTCGTCGTGTTCAAGCCTCTCCTAAATCTCCAACTCCAGCTTCACTACATCTCCAGGCGTCACTTTAGCTTGTGTGCTCGTCTTGTCCTTTGTTGCTTCGAGTCCAGTCATTCTTTCTTGGAATATCTCCGACATTCCCAAGGTCCAACTCTTATCTACGTTCACTGCTTAATTTAACAAGTGTCGACGAATTATTCAAGATGGCCGCTCCTCCCAACACTATCTACCCCCAGAGCCATGTCGGTTTCGATAGCATCACTTCTCAGATCGAGAAGAAGCTCTTGAAGCGTGGTTTCCAGTTCAACGTCATCTGCGTTGGTAAGTCTTTGCACAATTGCCCGCCTCAGACCCGCCTCAATTGCGCCAACTGCCGTGGTGTGATGCTGGTGATACGGCAGTCAGTTTGTCTGCGGTCAAGCTCGTATGCTAATCTATCTTGCGCATTGTAGGCCAAACCGGTATGGGCAAGTCGACGCTCATCAACACCATCTTCGCTTCTCACCTGATCGACTCCAAGGGTCGCTTCCAACCCGACGAGCCCATCCGCCAGACCACCGAGATCCAGGCCGTTTCCCACAACATTGAGGAGAACGGTGTTCGACTTAGACTCAACATTGTTGATACCCCCGGCTACGGTGATCTCGTCAACAACGACCGCTGTTGGGACCCCATCGTCAAGTACATCAAGGATCAGCACTCCGCGTACTTGCGCAAGGAGCTCACTGCACAGCGAGAGCGCTACATCCAGGATACCCGTATCCACTGCTGTCTCTTCTTCATCCAGCCTTCAGGCCACTCTCTTAAGCCCATCGATATTGTTGTTCTGAAGAAGCTTTCAGATGTTGTCAACGTCGTCCCTGTCATCGCCAAGGCCGACACCCTGACTGTTGAGGAGCGTCAGGAGTTCAAGGAGCGCATCAAGGAGGAGTTCGCTTTCCACAACCTTAAGATGTACCCCTACGACAACGAGGAGTTTGACGACGAAGAGCGTGCTTTGAACGGTCAGATCAAGGTGAGTTCATAACTGGCTCGACACTAATAAGACGAATGCTAATGTATGGCAGAACCTTGTTCCCTTCGCCGTTGTTGGATCCGAGAAGTCGATCATCGTCAACGGTAAGCAGGTTCGCGGCCGTCAGAACCGATGGGGTGTCATCAACGTCGAGGACGAGACTCACTGCGAATTCGTCTACCTGCGAGACTTCCTCCTCCGAACCCACCTCCAGGATCTTATCGAGACTACATCTCAGATCCACTACGAGACCTTCCGTGCCAAGCAACTGCTTGCCCTCAAGGAAAGCAGTGCTCACGGTGGTGCTAGCAGCCGACCCATCAGCCCTGCTGCCGACCGCGAGCTGAGCCGAAACTCGCAACGAATGACGATGAACGGCTACTAAGCTGACTTTGTGTTTGAAGTTGTGCTGGCGATGGAGCGACGGCGTCTCGGGGCAGCTCGATAGCCCGCATATGTTACGACACTCCATATATTTCACGGCCTGATGTAGAGCAACCCAAAAGTAATTGCTTATTCAGAAGTTCCCTGGTTGGCGAAACCGCGGTGAACTTCGGAAGGCTTCACATCATTTCGATGACATCGGCATGCGAGCAAGGACGGGAGCAGTAATCCTTTGGGGTATGGACCAAAGAGACGGGATCTGGTCAGTTGGGGTCCAGAGACTCGTCTCGTGGTTACATGCCTCGGGAAGTGTCTGCTAGTCAGTCCGTATCGAAGCTGTACACGACTTTCTTCTTTTTCTTTCAGTGTTACCCCGGAGAGCTATTTGGCCTTTTTTTATGCTTTAATAAGACCGATTACCCCATACTCTAATCTGGAGTTAGTTTCGTTGCCTACATAGTGTATCAATTCCATTGGAGTTTCTGACGTACTTATTCTATCTTGACCATGTATGATCGTGAGTTGGTGATACTGCTCTCAACCTTGTGTTAAGGTTGAGTTGATTGTTGGTATACTAAACAGGCTGCCTAGGCACCGCTTTAGCTGCTGGGAGTGTGCTATGATTCGCGAATGATTTCGCAAGCTCGAAATCCGTACGGCTACATAGAAATATACGTTTGCGAATTGACTGCATATAGTGATGTAGGGTAATTCGAAGCAGCTTGCTTTTGTTTTCTTAGTGAGACCTCAACGTGTGCCGACTGGGTATGCAGGACATGAGACAGCTGCTTTCTTCTTCTCTTTTTCAGATTGATAACTGGATAGATGTCGTGTAATTGTGTGTTGGGCGGACTTGGCATAGCATGGCAAGTGTTTGACTAACATTCATATGGATGGGAGTCAGTTGACCTGGGATCGACTGGAACTTGCAGCTAGAAAACAAACGAGAACTATCTATCACTAAGTGCCCCTCAGCATTCATTCTATATCTAATCTTGATATTGGCCACTGAATAATTGAATAAACACCAACTTTAATCTATGATAAAACACAGTGACGTAGTGATTGTTATATCCGGAGCACGTATCGCCCGGAATGATTTATCGCAACTCATAGGAACTAGACACAACGCACAGGGTCGAGAAACCACAATAAAAAGGCTCGTGGGTTGCGATCCCTGCTACCAAGTCTCGGCTTCCAAGTTTCAAAGTAATGCGCTATGAAGCGCCCATTAATTATTGATGGGGTAGCTTCCGCATCGTGGGGGCATCGATAGCCCGTGCTCATTTACGAGGGCGTAAAGTGTCCAGTATCAAAAAGGACGATACAGACAAAGAAAATGAAGGGATCGTGAAGAGACACGCTAAAGTTGAGGGTAAAGACGCCCAGTTGAGACGGGATGCTATTTAGCTGCTGGACTAATGAGGATTGAATGTCCGAGTACATCAATGCGTTGTCACGAGATATCAAGGATATTTGATTCATGTCACTGAATCGCTACTTGATCAGGTGCTACTGCTGTTGTGTTTTGAGGTTAAACAGTTGCATATCTTGAGCCTCAGAATGATTCTTGTTATACTATTGGCCCTTGAACAGTACCAAAAAGGTAAGAGAGTGGCAGTGGGTAACGATTCACTGCAACATCAAACAGTGATACGTACATATGTATGAGTGACGATCTCGACTCGACTGTTTCTGCTGCAAACAGATGTGATATTTGTTGCCCAAGCCTGGGCATATCTTGGCCGCACAAACCAAGTGATATGAAGAGCAAAGATCGCTTGTCCTTGACCGACGTCCAGAATGACGATATTTTGGAGTTGAGGCCAAGGAAGTTGAGGTTGATGAGAGATTTGACAAAAGTTGCCAGTAATTTTAAACTTCTGGAAACTTGAGATTGCGGTGGGTGAATGTTGCAAGGGTGTCTGTCTGAATGAAACGTGGTGGGACCTTGTAATGGACTCTTCAAACGGTCACTTGTCATTCATTAACAGTGAATGGTAGATCTGAGCATGGCGTTTAGAGTGGCTTGACGAATAAAGATTCACCAATTGAGTTTGAGATTCGATTCTTGCTTTTCTAGGATTTAGACTTTCTGATACAGGCGCTGGTTTCTGTTCTCAGCCGCCTCCAAGAACCAAGACTCTTGTCTCAGACGCTTTCTGTCCAGTCATTCCCGTAAATCCGTCTTGGTTGACCCCATTCTCCTCGTCCAAATGACCGACTCTAGACTGCAAACGGTAAAGCGAATTTTCTCTTCCTAATACTGCCAAGTGCTTTCTCTTCAAGCGCCGCTATCTGACCCTGGCAACCGACTTGACTAGGTCCAGGACCCATGACAACCAGGGTACTGTAATAAGTGCAATTCTGTGTTCTTTCTAGTTTGAGCAAGAGGAAAGATTGAGAGGGATTTGAGTTGAGAAAAGTGAGAGACAGAGTTCGCAGATATTCCAAGTCACTACTATGTCGACCTGACTATTCGATGGTAGACTACTTTGTTTACTTTTACCAGTCAGATACACATGCATCTCGTATAATTTATACTGGCTAATCGGCTTGGCTTGGGTCTTGGCTCCTGCCGGAACTTGATTTATTCGCATGCTAAATCCAAAATGCCATGGCCGGATGTCCGATAGTGGTGTAATAGACTGAAAGCGGTCCTGAGCCCAGGCCTAGGTCTAGGCTCACCTCATCTATTACCTACCTACCTATTGAGCCTATCTCATAGATACCTAGTAGTTAGAGGTTGTCTTGTGTTGATTGAGATATCCCCTTTCTATCCTGGCTTGACCTCTCGGTATTCTTTCTTATTTGAGCCATTGCCAATTATCCATCCATTCACTCAATCATTGCACCTGCCCGTGTCTGTATGCTTGGTACCACTCAACGGGCCTTTCCTTCATCCCTTATCCACTGCGCGGCATAATTAATTCGATCGATCGCTTGTCACTGTCACTGCCTGTCAGTGGTAGACGGTTCTTGATTACCTTCCCGCTTCGACCTCCGCTGTCACTTCCACTTCCACTCCTACTCTTATTCCTTCTTCTCCTCCACCTTTGCTCCTTCTTCCCATTCACTCTTTCGCTAGTTAATTCGTCATTTATCGAATTGTGGTCCCTCGTTTCTTTCCCTATCGCTCTTTCCGAGTGCGACTGGCTGCTGGACTTGGCGCATCAACTACTACATCTTGCCTGTGGCTCGCCTTTGCTTTCTTCCTCCCAACAACATCGTCAACAACAAACCACACACAGTTTCTGTTGTGCACAGAACTCGCTCCGACTGGCTTTATGAGACGTTGACCGACCAAATAATACATTTATCGTGATTTTTGGAGAAATTATCACATACAAGATCCAGTAATACGTTATCGCCATGCTTGTATGTACTCTCCCGTCGCGCCACCACCACCTTACCATACAAGTCGCATTGCTTTTCGTTACACCACATACTGACTGACATGCGATTTAGATCAAGGCCGCTCTCTTGGCCCTTGGGGCTGCGGTCGTCAATGCCGTTCCTCCTCTGGAGGTCCAGGGAACCGACTTCGTCAACCCCGATACTGGCAACAAATTCCAGATTGTTGGTATGGCCTACCAACCTGGAGGCAGTGCCGGTTACGACCCTTCCACTGGAAAGGACCCTCTGAGCCATGCGGATACCTGCATGCGAGATGCTGCTCTTATGCAAATTCTTGGTATTAATGCCATCCGTGTTTACAACCTCGACCCCAACGTCAACCACGATGAATGTGCCAGTATTTTCAATGCTGTAAGTGGCATCGTTTGTATATGTGACACTCTACTGACATTACTCACAGGCTGGCATGTATATGATGATTGACGTTAACTCTCCTCTACCCCACGAGTCCCTGCACTCCCTGGCACCTTGGGAGAGCTACCACGCTGACTATCTCAACCGTACCTTCGCCATTCTTGAGGCATTCGGAAACTACCCCAACACACTTCTCTTCTTCGCGGCAAACGAGGTCATCAACGACGAGGCCACGGCTCAAGATGCCCCTCAGTACATTCGTGCTCTGACCCGCGATCTCAAGAACTACGTCAAGAACAACTTGAAGCGCAAGATTCCTATTGGGTATTCCGCCGCCGATGTCCGCGAGGTTCTGTTTGACACCTGGAACTACCTGCAGTGTACCGATTCCGATGATGAAGACGACATGAGCCGTGCTGATCTTTTCGCCCTCAACTCGTACTCCTGGTGTGGTGCTGAGGCCACTTTCGAGAGTTCTTCTTACAACGATCTTGTCACAGGGTTTGAATCATCATCTATTCCCATCTTCTTCAGTGAATATGGCTGCATTGAACCCAAGCCCCGCTACTGGAACGAAACCCAAGCCATCTACGGCAGCGAGATGAACACGGTCTTCTCCGGTGGCGTCGTCTACGAGTATACCGAAGAGGAAAACAACTACGGCCTTGTCAAGATTGATGGTGACAAGCTTAGTGTCCTCGGTGACTTCAACCGCCTCAAGAACCAGTTTGCTAGAATCAAGTGGGAGTCGGTTCAGTCTAAGGCTGCAAGCAACTCCTCCTCCAACAAAGCCCCAGAGTGCAAGACCAGCCTCATCAAGGACAGCAACTTCGATAGCAACTTCACCATTCCTGATGTTCCTCCTAAGGCCCAGGCGCTGATCGACAATGGTATTAAGAACAAGCCCAGCGGAAAGATAGTAAAAATCTCAGACTGGAATGTCAAGCTTGATGTTAACAACGCTGATGGCACTGCTATGAAGAACCTCAAGGTCGTCCCTCTCAAGGACGATGAGTCTAATGCGTCTGGTAACAACGACGCGGACACTGGCAGCGAGACTACCGACGACAAGAACAGCACCGACAGCGGTAACTCTTCAAGTGGCAACAGTGGAGATGCTAAGGGTAGCGATGATGATGAAGATGCTGCTATCCTTAACCGACCCTTGACCTGGGCCATGGCCTTTCCTCTGGCTGTCATGATGTTTGCGCTATAAGCAACCTGTCTGGAACAGGCTTGCGCAGGTTGGAAGTGTGAGATGTGCAGGATTGACGGTTGGAAGGTGACATTACGACAAGTTTTTGATTTATTAAAGATGCAAAGAGTACACGATACCACACCCCGTCATTTTGGTGTTAGGGCAACTACTTCTGAGGCTCGTGTTTCCGAGCCTGCTCATGGGGAGGCTCCGTTAAGCTTCCCAGGGACATGAGCTTTATTCTATGAATACACTGTTTACTATTGGTTAATTCACTTTCAAATGATGTATCAGGCGGTGTTATGATGGTAATTGTTATCGTTATCGTTGTACGTGAAATGACATATTATGATCAGAGAAGCAGACTCAGAGTCCCTCTTGTTTACTTCGGGGTTTCCTTTGGGGCCGTTTTCGAAGTCTTGATAGACTTATCAATTGCAACCTTGTCATCACCCCCCTTTCCTTTGACTTCATGAGTTTGTTGCTCAGTTGTTTTTGTCGACCCCTCGAACCGCTCGGATTTCTTAGACTTCCCTTCGTTGACAACCGATGAAGACCTCTTGCGTTCGTTTTCTCCAGGATAGTATTGACCTAAACTCCAGCCGCTGTGGATGCTCTGGTCATGGTCCTGTTTGAACGATCGTCGACAGTCGCAGGGACCACATCCATCATGGGTGCCAAAATCGCCAGCACGACAGCATCCAATGCAGCAACTGGAGTTGTAGTTTTCGTCACCATCATGGTAGCCAGTGTGCTCAGGCATCCTATGATCTTATACGTTAGTTTCAATATGAAGACACACTGAACAAGAGTGATATCGACTGACCTGTTGAAAGAGATTTGCCAGCTAGAGGCTCTGAGATAGGGACAGACTCTGGAAAGAATCACAGTGACAAGGATCAAAGACTGTAAAAGATGAAGTCCGAGTTAAGGACTCCACTAATGCAAGCCCAAGGGTGATGTAGACGTTCCATAGACGCAACGAACACCCAGAGGGGATATGCAATAAGAGATGGAAAGAGAAAAGATTGCAGGAGTGGTTCAACGAAGGGCTTGTTTCGGTTTATAAGCTTGGGGCAAAAGTGTTTGTCTGAACACTGATGCAGAGAAGGTTTCAATAGTCTACAAGTCTCGCGCGTTTGCACATGCCGACCGACACCAGTGAATCACCCAGTCAAGCTATACGTAATCTCCCCATCTTGTCGTGTACATCAACGAGAAGACATTGGTAGTCTCTTCGCACTCCGTTTAAGTCGACCTATCGAATCAGCAAAGCAAGGTCATCAGGGACGGGTTCTTGCTGCGTTTGCTCGGCCGGTTTGCTTCCAGACATCAGAGATCGCAAGAGGGCTTGAGCTTTCCACAACTCCCTACTCAAGGTCACACGAAGCAAGCAGGCCTAGTTGAAAGAGGAAGGAGCACGCTGTAAGCAGAGTGGCATTGCGATTATTCGAGTTGGATGACCCGAGGTTGACGCCGCGGAGGATATATTTCCAAAAAGGAATCGGATTGCAGAGTTGTGTAATCCAAGACTCGATAGATCCGTTGTTCTTGAAATGGTATGGTTACTCTGGTGTCGACTATTAAGACGGTCTTATATGCAGTGGAAGCTTGGATACAACATTACGAAGTGTAGGCTGAGAGACAAACATTTTAAGCGTCTGTAGGCAACGTCGACATCGGTCATATCGGATATTGTAGGTAGTGACAATGGATGTTACATCTCAATCATAGTTCACAAAACTCAGTCAATATAGTCACCAGAACAAATTCATCGAATCCATAAGTGTCATCAAATCTATTAGCTTTCTTTCCGTCATAGCTCAAATACTGCCATACACGGCTTGTTCGACCGTTATTGGTCCCAAGCCCTAGAAATTGCAACGCACCACATGGTAACCGTTTGTCTATCTTGCAGTACAAAATGTCGTTCATGACAGGTATTTCATTTCATACCCGCATCATCCCTTTATACTATACCACCTAATTGGTAAAGCTTTTATCCTCTTAAGCCTGGAACTCCTGCGCCTTGCTCTCCTCCCACTTTCCAGGGACAAGAGCCAAGGGGACAATACCAGAAACGTGCATCTCAGGGCCAAAGATCTTGGCGTCGAGGCCGAGCTCCATGGTGGCGGCCTTCATGTTCTTGAGACCCTCCTGGTAGTTGGGACCGGCACGTCGCACCCAGATAGAGGTCTTGTGCTCGATCAGCTTAGGAGCGAAGTCTCGCAGCGCTCGGATGACACCCTTGAAGGTGCTGGCGACGTTGGTGAAGTTGGCAATACCACCACCAATGAAGAGGACCTTGCCCTCCTCGGTCTGAGGAGCGCGGAGGAGGAGGTCGAGGACGGTTCGGGCGTAGTGGTAGGTCTGAGACTCTGTGGGAGCACCAGAGTACTCACCGTAGTTGGCAAGCTCATCAGCGAAACCAGCAGAAGCAATGGCATCAGCGTAGACAACGGAAGCACCACCACCGGCAACCAGTGTCCAGATACGGCCCTTAGCGTTGAGGACGGTAAGCTTCAGAGAAGCACCGGTCTTAGCATCCAGATCAGCAATGTAAGCCTCCTCCTTGGTCAGTTCACGACCGAAGGGAGCAGGGAACTCCATAGGGGGGCCAGCATCGATGCTGATCTTGCCGTCGGCAGAAGGAGCAATGTTGGTAAGACCAAGAGCGGCGGGAGATCGAGCAATAGCCCACTTGACACCACACTCGAAATCAGCAGTCTGGTCAAGCTTGGCAGCAAGATCGAGGAAGTGGACCTCAGCAGAAGTCTTGTCCTCGTTAGGAATAACAACAAGAGGGTTGATCTCGAGGTATGTGAACTGGCAGTCGACGTAGACAGCATATAGGCGGGTGATGAAGTCGACGAGGACGTTGTGGACACCCTGGGGGACCTTCTTGAGAAGAGTGGCAGCGATCTCCTCGTTGGAGGGGTACTCAGCGAGGTCGACGGGGATCAAGAGCTTCTCAGCCTTAGCGTCGACATCACCGACATCAACACCACCCTCGTGGGTGAAGAGAATCCAGTCGCCCTATAAATTGATATATTAGTAAGTTGATCTTGTTGTCTTGGTAGTTGGGAGTAGACCGGTAGATCGGTCATGTATGTGGATTGCCGTCGGAAGGGTCCGAGAAGGCCAGGGGTTGGCTTTGAAGAGTTCTTATCGCGGCATCCGTTCGCCCGTCTCGGTTCAATGAATGATTACCGGTATAGGTACGAACCAGCCCACAATTCGACGCTTGAAATGCCGATCAAGCAGTACAAGTTACTGCAAGCCCCTTTATTCTCATACCTTCTTCTTCCCGAGATATTCACCTCGTGAACTTCTAGTCTATTGACCGATGGCAATCCACATAGGCAGGGGAAACATGTCTTCAACTTACATCACGGACTGAGTTGATGTTGATGTAGTACTCAGTGTCTTGGGGATGGGGCACGAAAGGCTCAACGAGGAATTGTCTCAAGACACCAGTGGTGTGCTCAACCTGCTGCTCCTTGCCGGCTCGCTCAGCAACCCAAGCCTTAGCCTCAGGCCAGGACTTGTTGAGGGCCAGAAGACCGCTCTTTCCTCGTCGCTTGATGAGCTGATCGGGCTTGGCGACGAACTTGGCGTCGGCCTGGAGAAGCCAAGGGTAGGTGACCTCAGCCTGGTTCAAGATATCGTCAACGTTGGCATCCTCAGGGAAGTGCAGCGAGGCGAGTCTGCTGGGAGGGTTGTGAGTGGTAGGCGCAGGAAGAGGGCTGGCCTTGATAACGGGGGCGCGGGTGAGGTGGTAGTTGAGGATGGCCTTGCCGTCGGCCTCGAGAATCGACTTGGCGGACATTGTGAATTATGAGGAGTTGATGAGGAACGGGAGAAAAGGTAAGATGGAATGAGCTGGCGAGTGTCGGCTTATTCCTTTTTTATTCAATTCTGGTTGGGGAGAGCGGGTTAGTGTCTGTGACGTTTATTCGAGGATGGACCAGCAGCGTCGTCTCGCAAGCCTGCAATCAAGTTGGAAGTCGAAACCAGGACCAATGTAAGTTGGCCAAAATATTGGGTTCAACGACTATCTACACCAGCGCAATGCCAATGCTCAAGCGAAGCAAAGCAACTGTAATTGCGACTGGCTGCAGCTCGAAGTCGAGAGTTGACGATGGTCGGCGGGGAAATTGGTAAAGACTCACCACTGCACACAAGCTCAAGTGGGCTGCGACAATGAAGTTGGAGTTGAGGATTGGGAGGGAGAGAGAGAGATTATGACAAGAGATGGGGCAAAAGGAAGAGGAAGAGAAAGTTGATGATTGCTCAAGACTATGAGAGAGGTGAGAATGGAGGAGCAAAAAGAAGCGGGAGTTGGAGCCAGACAGGAGTGAATAGCTCTCGCTGGTCGAAAAAACCACTGGACCTGAAGGATGGAAGCTCAAGGGGAAGACAAGCGGGTGGAGTCTCAATGGATGGAGGGGTCGGAATGGAAGGAGGGGAGGGGTGACCTGGCGTGCTGGCGTGCTGGGCCTGGGGCCTAGGTGGCCTGGAGCCCATCCAGTAGCCTGGGGCGAGCGGCGAGGGCGGGCGGTCAGTGGACGGTACCTGGAGCGACAGGGTCGATCAGCGCGTGGCTGAGGTACCTGGGCCCTGAAAACAAAATTCATTGGGGACGGGAGGAAGGGTTCATCCAAAAAAAGCGATGAGAGCTGGACATGTACCGGTACATGGCTAATGTCACTCCAAGCTGTTGAGGACCTGAGTGGACCAGGGGGAGGCGACCCGACGACACGACAACCAACCTGGTAGCCTGGGCTCTGCATCCATTGAGTTACGTACGTACGACAAGTCAAATTCAACAGACGTCAATCGAAACAACCTAACCACCGCCGAAAACCGCAGCGAACAATTTACTCGCCCACGCTAAGTTACCACTTCAAGCGCAACCCAAACCCAATTCTATTCAATTTCCCGAGATTCGAAAGAGCTTCTATCAGTTTCTCGGCCAATTTCGTTTCTTGAGTTGTTTTCTGTGCTTGCTTCCTTTTTTGGGGTGCATCTGCGATATCAACATCATCCTCATCATAACCCTGGCTTAAGGCTTCCTATCATTGGATGAGGTTGGCAATGATTGACTCGGGTTCCGGGGAAGGGTGATGGGTTGACCTTGCGGTGAGCCCCCATTGAGGTCGGGTGCGTGCCTCAACCTATGCTCGGGCAGGCCAAGGTGAAGTACAGTGAGAGAATGCAGTTCACGGTTTCCATTGAGGTGGCTTTTTCCCTACCAATGGTGGTCAGCGCCTGCAGAAGACGCCACCCCCGACTTGGCCTGGTCTAAGCTGCCCGCCCTGCCCCTCCATCCCCTCCATCTCCACTCCTCACCTCACCTCATCTCATCTCACTGTATCTCACTGGAGCTATCCCAATCCATTCCACGCTGTTCACTTCGAACCAGCCCACAACTCCCGGCTGGTTGCGGGATCAAGTGTCCATCTTGCTGCATCTATGTCCGATTTTCGGTGGATAGATTTCGAATTTTCAATCGAGCCTTCAAACCTACTGTAATCCTCTCAGGCCTAACGAGCACAGAGCCCCAGGCCTATCTAGTTCAGGCCTACCGGGCTGTCAGGCTATGGATGGCGATGAGTTCCCCGTTTAGAACTGCAGACCATCTGTGGAACATCAATCGGACAGACCAGGAGGAGAAAGTGGCTTCATTCCCGCAGGTGATGTCTCAAGGTGCAGGGAGTCGAGTTTCATTCTTCTGTATAGCTCGTACAGTACCAAGCGGTAGCTAGCTCTAAGTCAGTTGTGTCTGCGTGTCCACCCAACAACGATCAATGCCGCCTTTTCATTCTCTATTATCCCTGGAAAAAAGGGTTCTACAGTTGGAAGCCTTGGAAGAGGCCGGATCTCAACATGGTACAGACTACCAACAACCAACAAGCCTTCGTACAATAAGCTTGAAAAAGCCGTCGATTGGTCTGTGCCATGCCCGGTGGCGGCTGTTTTGCTTATTTTCTTGCTCTTGATGGCGATTACTACATTTTGGGATTACTGTACTGTCGTACAAGACGATACGGATACGGCGTGCTTGAATTCCAGGGCCATGAGATGCCGACGATCCTGCAAGATCTTCAACGGCAATTCATGTGCAATGCACACCTACGCATTGGAAGCCCACTGTTTCACACAGAAAGGATTCAAAGTACCGCCCTATGCCTCTCTACATGAAACCATAAGCCTTGCTCGTTGCTCTTGTGATCATCAGTTCTGAGTTGATTTTCTTGAACTGAATTGAGCCGTTCATAAACTTCTTGGAGTGTCATGGTGGGGGAACAACGCCTCTTGCAAGTGTTAGATTGGCACCAATCTATAACGGGCTCATGTACTGGTACTTTGGTGTGGGAGCTCCAGTCTACAAGCTCAATTGCCAGCACAGAAAAAAAAAGTCCATGGATTCAACAGATCAACAAGAACAAAAAAAAGAGGACCCTGGAGCAAGCGACATCCCCAAAGAAAGCACAGGCTTCTTCCCCAACTGGCTGGTTGGTAGATCAACTCCGATACCACCCCCTTGCAGTTAAGAGATGTTGCAATTGATGAGGTCGGGCGAGAGAATTCCTAACTTGACAATTGAGTTTGTTGGAGATCGATATCGTTGCAAAAGACGATATCAATTGTTGACTTTTGAGAAGCAATGAAGCAGTTTCACTCCAAAAAATGACTCCTAGCGGTATGGGTTGTGAGAATACCGGTGCAAGGCGGTGGCTAGTGCGATGTACCGGGAGGTGGGTCTTAGCTCGCCTTGCAAGGGGCTATGTACACGGCACCCCCTGCCCCTCCATCATGTACTGTACCTGAAGTACTCGACCTTCAACCCCACTAAGTTTTCTGGCTTGTAGGATCAATGTGGATGGGACCTCAAAGGCGGCATGGACGACATGGATAGGCTTCTGCTACAGCTTGCCCGCACTTCCTTCGCAGCACAGCAGCCTCATCGACCCTTGAAAGTCAACCAAAAACCAGCCGAAGTCTAGCTCTCACCCGCCCACCAGACGGCAGGTACCTAGAAGGTGAACATTCCTCCTGAATTCTCCTGCCTTTCCCCCCTCCCCCTCGTCCCCGTCTTTCCATTTGTCTCATTCAACTGACGGATCACCTCGACCGTTTCTTCTACTCATCTTCAATCTCTTTCTCATTTTCTCTTCATACCTCCATCTCTCCCCCATACCTAATTCCTTTGAGCCCGCTTCTCCCCAGAGAGCTCAGAGCGTTTCTCTCCTCGCAGTCGCTGATACCTTATTTGGTTCTTCCAGCGCTTCAAATCTCAAATCTCAACTCTCAACCTCCACCACACCGTCGAGCTCGATATTCACAATGGCTGCCGCTACCTCCAACAGCCTGTCGGCCAACGACAACATTCAGCGTTTCTCGGCCGCCAGCCGACCGCTGAGCCCTCGTCCTGAGCACGCTCTTTTCACCGACAAGACGCGATGCCTCGTCTACGGACTCCAGCCCCGAGCCGTCCAGGGCATGCTCGACTTTGACTTCATCTGCAAGCGATCTAAGCCCTCCGTTGCCGGTATCGTCTACACTTTCGGCGGCCAATTCGTCAGCAAGATGTACTGGGGAACCAGCGAGACTCTGCTGCCCGTCTACCAGCAGGTCGACAAAGCCATGGAGAAGCACCCCGACGTCGATGTCGTCGTCAACTTTGCTTCTTCCCGAAGTGTCTACAGCTCTACCATGGAGCTTATGCAGTACCCTCAGGTCAAGACCATTGCTATCATTGCTGAGGGTGTCCCCGAGCGAGTAAGTCTTCGTCAATTGCAGATATACGCCAAAACCGTTTGCTAACAGCATTTTCAGCGAGCTCGTGAGATTGCCCACGTCGCTCAGAAGAAGGGTGTCACCATCATTGGTCCCGCTACCGTTGGTGGTATTAAGCCCGGCAGCTTTAAGATCGGTAACACTGGTGGTATGATGGACAACATCGTTGCCTCAAAGCTCTATCGCAAGGGATCTGTTGGCTACGTTAGCAAGTCTGGTGGCATGAGGTGAGTTTCCTAAGTCTTGTTTATTGGCCTGTTTACTAACAATTTCCAAGCAATGAGTTAAACAACATTATCTCCCAGAACACCGATGGTGTGTATGAGGGTATTGCTATTGGTGGTGACCGATACCCCGGTACTACTTTCATCGATCATCTTCTGCGATACCAAGCCGACCCTGAGTGCAAGATCCTTGTCTTGCTTGGTGAGGTCGGTGGTGTTGAGGAATACAAGGTCATCGAGGCTGTCAAGCAGGGCGTCATTACTAAGCCCATCGTTGCATGGGCTATCGGTACTTGCGCCAGCATGTTTAAGACCGAGGTCCAGTTCGGCCACGCTGGTTCTTTCGCCAACTCTCAGCTCGAGACTGCCAAGATGAAGAACGAGAAGATGAAGGAGGCCGGTTTCCACGTCCCCGCTACTTTCGAGGACCTTCCTTCAACTCTCAAGGAGGTCTACGACAAGCTCGTTTCTCAAGGCACCATCGTTCCCCAGCCCGAGCCCGTCGTCCCCAAGATTCCTCTCGACTATTCTTGGGCCCAGGAGCTTGGTCTCATCCGAAAGCCCGCTGCCTTCATCTCCACCATTTCCGATGACCGTGGTCAGGAGCTTCTCTACGCCGGTATGCCCATCTCCGACGTTTTCAAGGAGGATATTGGCATTGGTGGTGTCATGTCTCTGCTGTGGTTCCGCCGCCGCCTCCCCCCCTACGCCTCCAAGTTCCTCGAGATGGTCCTCATGCTCACTGCCGACCACGGTCCCGCCGTGTCTGGTGCCATGAACACCATTATCACCACTCGTGCCGGCAAGGATTTGATCAGCTCACTCGTCGCTGGATTACTGACGATCGGCTCGCGTTTTGGTGGCGCTCTTGACGGTGCCGCTGAGGAATTCACCCGTGCCTTCGACAAGGGTCTCAGCCCCCGTGACTTCGTTGACAGCATGCGCAAGGCCAACAAGCTCATCCCTGGTATTGGTCACCGCATCAAGTCTCGAAACAACCCCGATCTCCGTGTCGAGCTCGTCAAGGAGTACGTCCTGAACAACTTCCCCAGCCATAAGCTTCTCGACTACGCCCTCGCTGTCGAGACTGTCACTACTTCCAAGAAGGATAACCTGATTCTCAACGTCGACGGTTGCATTGCCGTCTGCTTTGTTGATCTCGTCCGCAACTGCGGCGCTTTCTCCGCTGAGGAGGCTGAGGACTACCTCAAGATGGGTGTCCTTAACGGTCTTTTCGTTCTCGGCCGAAGCATTGGTCTTATTGCTCACTTCCTTGACCAGAAGCGTCTGCGTACTGGTCTCTACCGTCATCCTTGGGACGACATCACCTATCTCCTCCCCAACCTTAGAGAGGCTGGTGCTCCTGGTGCCGAGGGACGTGTTGAGGTTTCTCTGTAAGAGATGGAGAATGATAATGCAAACGGGAAGGGAAGAAATAAGGCGTCGAGCATTTGATGATTTTGTGCCGGCCTGGACGCGTCGTAAAATAACGACGGTCTGTATGAGAATTCCAATACAATGTAACTAGTGCTGGAGGCCACAAGATGGCTCTCCATATTACTCGCTGATCCTATAGACATGAATGTTGATGTTTGATATGAGACTCTGATTCACTTGTTTACTATTCTGAACTAGTGATACTTGCTATGTCTTGATACTCAGCTAATTAACCTTGATTAGACGCTTGAAAGCAATGTTTATAATAGTAGATAGTCAGTCCACACCCGCATTTGCTATGTCATTCATGGTTCACCCGTTAACTGTTCGTCGCTAAATCAAACGACAAGGACTTATATAGCTGGATATCAGCTTGAAGGCGAATTAGCAACCCGGTTATATCGGCGGACAACTTGAGAGAACCCTTACGATTCTTTCATCAGATAAATAGATAATTGCTTCTATTCGTCTCCCTATTACGACTATTAGAATTTCTTGTTAATCAACTTACATGTTAACAATCCAGCGAGGTTCTCTGAGTGATCACATGACCCAGTGGATTCGGAATTAGTCCCGATCCCGGAAAGGTTTGGCGCCTCTGTGGATTTTGACGCCGACCCTGAGCTCATGCTTCTTTGACGACGACCGACGAGACGTGAAAGGCGGGCTGCTGTGATTCTCAGGGATATATCTACGAGCGCAATTGAAAGGCTTTAATGGTAAGATATCTTTCTATTCCATCTACTCGACTCTGTTCTTACGCAAAATATTAGATCTAGCGCTCCAATTCCTCCTTCCATCGACCGAAGAACCAAACGAACAAACCATGTCTTTCTTCCGCATCACCCTCCACCGCTCAGCTATCGGTCTTCCCGAGCGCACAAGAGGTGTCCTCGCCGCGCTGGGCTTGCGCCGTCGAATGCAGACCGTCTTCCACCCCGTGCACCCTCAATTCGCCGGTATGATTCTCAAGGTCAAGGAGCTTGTCCGTGTGGAAGAGGTGGACCGCGTACTGAGCAAGCGAGAAGTCAAGGCTGCGCGGACACCGGATTCTGGATTCTACGTTGAGAGGGCTGTGCCAAGAATGTAAGGGGAGAGGAATGAAATCGATACCAAGGAAAGAATAAGTGGGAATGTGTACTATACTGTAATGACCTTTGTACAAAACATGGTGGCAGTTTGGAGGGAATGATAGAATCATGATCAAAATAAACCGAGGAAAGACTACTCAAGATGCATCGATCACGGACTCTCTGGAGCATGAATGAAATAATACAAGTTCTGACAATTAAGACCCTAAACACCAAGAATACAATACTAGTTAAGAAAAGAATGCAGACGACGAAAGCCATCATATCCTGCAGCGACGTACTAGTATCACATTACTCCAATCGTGATTCTCTACCCCAAAAAGGGACACGATAACAAAATCTTCCGTCTACCTTCTGGTGTCATGGTGCACCTCGCAGCTCTGAATGGCCAATAGGACCGTTCTGTGAAAATCAAGAGGACCATGGAGAACGTGCATCAAACATCGAGGTCGGCTTGACTACTGGGCCTCTAGAAGCTGCGAGCCTTGTCGATGTAGTCTTGGGCCGGAGTCTCGTACTCGTTGGCGAAGTAGGTTTCGCAGTTACGTCCCAACCAAACATTGAATTTGCCAATTTCTTCGCGGAGGCGTGACACGGACTGCTGGTCCATGTTGGTCTGCGCCAACAACTCAGGGAGAGACACTTTTGGGATAAGTCAGTCAGAGAAAGTTGAAGAAAGTCAGGGGTGCTCGTACCTATCAATCGAGCAAGATGCTCAGCACCGTAGACGTCACAGACATTGGTGTATTCGGGGTTTGATTCGGTGTTTTCCCACAGCTTCTTCATCTCCATGTACTGATGGCGCTCAAAACTGGGCAAGTCAGCAATGACTCATTTCCATTAAGAATAGACTTACCGATAGAGTAGGATTCTGCTGAGAGCCTTTTCAAAGTACTCGCGGAGACCTGCTACAACTTCCTCTAAGATATCCATACTGGATGATCCTTCCTCACGATGGGGGCGCTCATGGGCAAGGTAGTCCTCAAAAATCTTGGCGACTGGCTTAGAGTGAGGGAGAGGAACCAGTTGGTTATTCTTGGTAATGTTCTCCCAGTCATCTACAAGCATCGCTTGAATGTGATCAGGCACAGGCAGGTTGATCATGGGCTTGTTATGGAATGAGTCTTCCTGTAAAGTAGTTAGCATATAATGGCCACGACTGTTGGAAATGAAAGTGGAATCGGGTAAGGCTAAGGTCAGAGGCACTCGGGGGATGTATCTACCGTCTCTAGTTCATCAGGTTCTCCAAGCTCGTCACTTGGACTTTGCTTGCGCTTGGTACCACACTTGGGGACTTTGGAGGTTTTGGAGGCCTTGAAGGTTTTGGGGGGCTTTCGACGAGGCTGCTTAGTCTCGACATTGGCGGCGAGTGGAATAGTGTGGCGGGTATCATGGACAAGCTTGCCTGAATCGGTGACATAGCGATGCTTATTTGATGGGAGGGCTGTGAGGGGGTCTTTGGGCTCGCGGATGCTCCCAAGCGAGACCTTTCTAGACGAGTCGCCGGAATCGACAGACTCGCTAGACTGAATCTCTTTGGGACATTCCCGCACGTTTTGGATGGGAAAGCTCTGCGAAGCAGATGGCTTGGTGGGAGATTGCATCGTGCTGAGAGAATGCCCAAGACTTGGGGGAAGATATCAGTGGGAAAAGGGGGAGTGTTATGGTGAAGAAATGTGAATTTGGCAATGTTTAGGGAAAGAGCACGACTAGCAGGTGCGGAGGGGAATGGATATGTAAAGTAGAATTCAGAAATATGCCTGGTAAAGCGGCAGCTCCTGATGTTCGAAGAAGGGCACAGCAGTGACAGGTAATAATGGAATATGGGGGATGAGTGTGCCAGTGCCAGAGTAGGAAGGCTGCGGGCCGATACTAGATCTGAATCGCAAACAAGTATCCTTTAGTTTTTGATGTGGCCTCATATATCTAGCTAGACGGAAACCCAAAGTTTCTGACAGCCGCAAACTCTCCAGCTACGGGGTGGTAACGAAGTGCAGATACCCCAGCTCTTGGGCAGTCTTAATACGGCCAACTCGACCGTAACATGCATGTAACAACAGCCCAGAACTTCTGGGAACAACACTCATATAAATGGTAAAAGGCGGTCGAACAACGGAGTAGGTCAGAACAAAGAGGGGAGAATTTCTTACCTGTTCAAGTTCCCAATCTTTTCCTCGTCTACCTCCTCTACCTCCTTGAACAGTAGCGGACCCCGATCTCTCCTCGCTGACTCTAGCAGACTCGGCACCACTTCTAAGGCCCTTCTTGGGCTGTTTCGTGCTTCGTTGGATATTATGCTTCACTTGCGCATGAAGTTGTGCCGCAAGCTCCTTGTGCTCATCATCAAAAGGCCGGATGCGGTCAACCAGGACCCAGTCGTCCCAAGTATTCTTCCAGCCCTTGTAATGGACTTTATACTTGTAGCCATCACTGGGCTTCTCACCTTGCTGAACGTCCATAATCTTAGCCTCATAGAGCATGTCCATGTGGAAGCAAAGAACCTTTTCATCCTTGCTAAAAGGCGGAGGCGCCGGTTGCTGACGCGCAGGAGCCATGATGATGTCGGTTGTGGTTGTGATGTGATTGTTGAGTGTTGAAAGAGAAGAGAAGAGTTGAAGTTACAAGAAAGGGTAGAGAAGAGAAGACAAGGGGAAAGAAAAGAAGGGACAACAAGAAGATGTTGATCTAAGCACGGATACTCTCTGAATAAGTATGGATTATGCTTTGTCCCGTTTAAGTTCAATAGAACAACTCTGATGAGTGCTGACAATATTCCAAGTGTGAAATCAATGAACAAGATGAGATGAGAGCGATTACAAGAGGTTGATACATGGAGCACAGTTTAGTTTTGCATCAACAATTACGGTAAGGTAAGATCCATGGGTACGGATACGGTAGGTACAATCTACTAAGGTACGGGTAGTACCTACTAAGTTAGGTCGCGTTAATGAGGAAACAGGGGGTGTGCTTCTTCTTTTTTTACTGCACGCGACGACGCGACAGGACAGAGGATAGCCCCTTCTTCCTTTAATAGGACCCGGTTTGCTGGGTACGATAAGATAAGAGAATAAGTCCAAAGTAGGTTTAGTCAAATTTAGGTATAAGTGGAGGTAAGAAGTGAAGTGGACTGGGCTGAACAGAGAATTAGTGGAAGGCTACCCCTCCTGGGCTCTAACTTTTCTCAAGACGACATCACTGGGGAAAAGCCCCCGCTGGGCCGATCTCGCAAACGCATTGGAAGTGACGTGAGTCAATTGGACGCCGCCTCTCACTAAAAAGTTTCTTGAACTTGCATGCAGTGAATTACTTATTCACCTTCAAAAATATCAATTCGCTCCCAAACATTTTGCCTGACTTCGTTACACCCCTCTTATAATAGCCATTGCTTCAGGGAGCTCTTCGAAGACCATGGCTAACATTCCCGATCCCACTGCTGATTTGGACTGGACCTATGATGGCAGTATCATTGAACACTTTGCCCGAAATGCGGAAGCACATCCTGAGAGGACTTGTGTAGTGGAAACCAAGACTTCAGAAACTCCTGAGAGACGGTTCACATACAAGCAGATCTATGAAGCTTCTAATATTTTGGCACACCACTTGACTGAGAATGGGGTCGGGCTTGGTGATGTCGTTATGATCTGGGCTCATCGCTCTGTCGATTTGGTTGTGGCTATCATGGGCACTCTTGTGAGTCTTTCATAGTCTATCAAAGCACAGGTTCGACAAATTATTAACAATACAAAAGTCCTCGGGTGCTACCTTCTCAGTTCTTGACCCTCTCTATCCTCCTAGCAGACAACAGATCTATCTCGAGGTTGCTCAACCTTGTGCTTTGGTCAACATCGCAAAGGCATCCGATGAGGCTGGACCTCTTGCTCCCCTCGTCAGGAGATATATTGACGAAGAGCTAAACCTCAAGACCGAAGTTCCCTCACTAAGAATCGGAGATGATGGTTTCTTGGCAGGAGGCGAGGTTAACGGGGTCGATGTTTTTGCTCAAGTTCGACCCAGATCTGAATCTCGTCCCGATGTCGTCGTTGGCCCTGACAGCAACCCTACTCTCAGTTTTACCAGTGGCTCGGAAGGAAAGCCTAAGGGTGTTTTAGGACGCCATTACAGTCTCTGCAGATACTTCCCTTGGATGGCCGAGAGATTCAACTTGTCATCTGACAGTCGATTTAGTATGCTTTCAGGCATAGCCCACGATCCCATACAGCGAGATATTTTCACGCCCCTCTTCCTTGGTGCCCAACTCCTGGTTCCTTCCAAGGAGGACATTCAGCACGAAAAGCTCGCAGAATGGATGCGAGAGCACAAGCCTACCGTCACTCACTTGACACCAGCCATGGGTCAAATCCTGGTTGGAGGTGCAACTGCCGAGTTTCCATCGCTCGATAGGGCATTCTTTGTCGGTGATGTTCTGACCACCAGAGATTGTCGACAACTTCGAAAGCTCGCCAAGAACGCCAACATCGTCAACATGTATGGAACCACCGAGACTCAAAGAGCTGTCAGCTATTTCGAGATTCCAAGTCACTCCAAGGACCCTAATGCTCTGGACTCTCTCGGTAACACCGTGCCCGCTGGTAAGGGTATGCAAAACGTGCAGCTTCTGGTCATCGATCGTCAGGACCGCAACAAGATTTGCGGAGTTGGCGAAGTTGGTGAGATCTATGTGAGAGCCGCTGGTCTTGCCGAGGGATACCGGAACGCGGAAAATTTGAACAATGAAAAGTTCTTGACGTCCTGGTTTGTTGAGCCAAACAAGTGGGTTGAGGCCTACGCACACCTGAACAAGGACGACCCTCGACTCAAGGATTATGTTCCCCGCGATCGTCTTTACCGCACAGGCGATTTGGGACGTTACCTTGAGTCTGGTGATGTTGAGGCCACCGGCCGAGCTGATGATCAGGTTAAGATTCGTGGTTTCCGAATCGAGCTCAACGAAATCGACAACAACCTCAGCCAGAACCCCTTGATCCGAGACTGCAAGGTACGTTCGCGGAACAGATGCACTAACAGGCCAGTTTGCTAACTCCCGAATAGACTCTGGTGCGAAGAGACAAGAACGAGGAGCCAATTCTCGTCAGCTACATCGTCCCTGAGTTGAACGAGTGGCCCAAGTTCCTCAAAGTCCAAGGGCTGGAAGACGTCGAGGATGAGGGAACCGATATCGGACCTACCAAGGTTTACTTCAAGCGTTTCCGACGTATGCAAACTGAGGTCCGTGACCACCTGAAGGGTCGATTGCCTGCTTATGCGGTTCCTACTACTTATGTAAGTCTTAAACTTGATCTTGTGGAGTGGTCTAGTAGCTAACATATCGCCAGATCACCCTGGAGAAGCTCCCTCTAAACCCCAACGGCAAGGTTGACAAGCCTAACCTGCCCTTCCCTGATATTGCTGAGCAGACCGAGGATGCTACCGAGGAGGACCTGAAGCGATGGGAGAGCCTTTCCCCTACCGAGCAAGCAATTGCCACAAACTGGTCTGAACTTATTCCTGGTCTTAATGCAAAGACCATTGCTCCTCAGAATGACTTTTTCGACCTTGGTGGTCACAGTTTGCTTGCCCAGCAAATGCTTTTGGCTGTGCGAAAGACGATCGGCGCAAATGTCTCCATCAACACTCTGTACGAGCATCCCAGTCTTGCTGGTTTCAGTGCTCAGATCGACAAGCAACTCAAGGGCGGCGCTGCTGAGTCAGAGGAAGACAAGAACCCCGAGTATGCCCGATCCCTTGACGAATTGCTCAAGGGGCTTCCTTCCAAGTATCAGTCCGCCGATCCGGCTACCATCCGTGCCAAGGCCAAGCCTGTTGTATTCCTTACTGGTGCCACCGGCTTCTTGGGTGCTTATCTGATCAAGGATATCCTCTCGCGTACCAGTCGTCAAATTCAGGTAATTGCACATGTTCGAAGTGTGAAGGATCCCAAGGGTGCCTTTTCTCGTCTCCGCCGCTCCCTCGAGGGTTATGGTATGTGGCGAGATGAGTGGGAGTCACGCCTGAGTTGTGTTGTAGGTGATCTGAGTCAACCAAACCTTGGAATCGAGTCATCCGTGTGGAACAACTTGGCTCAAACTGTCGATGTGGTCATTCACAATGGCGCCACTGTTCACTGGGTCAAGCGTTATGCCGATATGAAGATCGCCAACGTCAACTCTACTATCGACGCCATGAAGCTCTGCAACGAAGGAAGGCCCAAGACCTTTACCTTTGTCAGCTCAACAAGTGTGCTTGACACCGAGCACTATATCAACCTCTCTGACAAGCAGATCAGCACCGGCCAGGGCGCTATCTCTGAGGAGGATGATATGATGGGCAGTCGCACTGGTCTTGGAACGGGTTATGGTCAGACCAAATGGGTTTCGGAGCAGCTGGTTCGTGAAGCTGGAAGGAGGGGTCTTCGCGGTACGGTTGCACGACCAGGATACATTCTAGGTGATATTGAGACTGGTGTCGTGGTCACTGATGACTTCTTGGTGCGTGTGTTGAAGGGAAGTCTCGAGCTTGGTGTTCGACCTCATATCGTCAACACAGTTAACGCGGTACCCGTTAACCACGTCGCAAACGTTGTTGTGGCTTGCGCACTTAACCCTCTAGCAGGTGGTGTTCATGTTGCCCATATCACCGGCCACCCTCGTCTGCGAATGAATGAGTACCTGTCTAGCCTTGAGTACTACGGTTACAAGGTTCCCGAGGTCGATTACAGCCAGTGGAAGGATGAGCTAGAGAACTATGTTACAGCCGGTGGACAAGAGAAGGATCAGGAGCAGCATGCTCTCATGCCTTTGTACCACTTCTGTGTCAACGATCTCCCTGCCAACACCAGAGCTCCTGAGCTTGACGACTCAAACACCGTCAAGATTCTCAAGGAAGATGCCGAGCACTGGACCGGTATCGATGAGAGCGCTGGATACGGTATTTCGCGAACGGATGTCGGGCGATTCCTCCATTTCCTGGCCGAGACTGGATTCATCTCTTGGCCTACAGGAAGAGGTCGACCATTTCCTGAGATCAACCTGACGGCCGCTCAGCTCGAGGCTGTTGGTGCCATTGGTGGCCGTGGTGGTACTGGTGCTCCTGCAGCTACAGCTGCAGTTCCCAAGGTCTAAGCGAGATCTTGAGATATAAAAAGTTATTTGATTCAGCGGCTATTTTGCATTAAACTCGATTGGAAGTGGCTAGATGATCACATTTGTTTTGTATATCTATGTAGAGATTAGCACAACACAACGGATTGTCGTATAACAGTTTTCGCTCGTTAAAACCATCATGGCTGGATGACAAAATAAGACTGTCAACTGGTTGAGAGTACATGCTGCCCATCGAGCCTCAAAATTTCAAGTTGACAGTCTTGTCATCTGTTTATGTCCAGAAACTGCCTTGAGCGATGGTGCCAAGTTGATATTATTGTTGTGATTCATAGCATCGTGATATTATAATATTAGAAATGCTTCAGGTAAATTCGTTAAAACGAATGTGAGTCTTCATCTTCCCCTGCTCTTATTAACCAAGCGAAGGAGGAGGTGGGGCACTTAACGCGCTTGGGTTTCCCATCGCGTCTTGGTTACATTCATCACCATTCGAAGGCACTTCCATATCATTAATCTAACAGCAGCGAATACTTCGAACTTGGTATTTTTGACCACACTCGCTTTTAAAACTTCGAAATGGCTCCTACAGAAGCAGAACTTCTGGCTAATTACCTTATCCAACCTTCAACTCTGACCGCCATCATAACACTTGAGCAGTTCAAGGCACTCTTCCCTCGTCCGCTACAATCGTCACCGCAAGTTCGATCTTTGTTTCGAGATCTGCAAGCGCAGCGTGCAGATGTTCTGGACCAAGTTGCCGAAAACATCGCTGATGAAGCAAAACGAGGCCTCGCAATGCGACGGGAAGTTGTGCGGGCCAAGCGTGAGGCAGAACGGGAAGACATAGACGCTGAAATTGAAATAGAGCGCGCGGTGGGTGCCTTCATTAACTACGGCTTCGATCAAAAGTACTAAATGGATATTTAGCTGTTTGGCGATGCGTCAGGAGCAGCGAGTGCCAAACATACTCTCCATTCTGCTATCCCCGAGCTAGAGGGTGCAGCAGGCGCTCTGGAAGCCGAGATTGAAAAGCTGCAAGAGGAAGAGGCGGCGCTCCTCGAGTCAGTGCAACAAACTGTAGGTGCACTGAGCGATCTACGATACGGCAAATTCTCCAATGGGCAAATAAGCGACGAAGTTATCGACGGCCTCAAGAACGTGGAAGCAGCGTGTGAGAACAAGTCATAGATTACAGGTCACTCCGCAAACGCCATAACGAGCTCGTACGAAAGTCATGATACATTTTGAATCTACCCAAATAACTCGATACTTATTACCAGATATCGACCAACGGAATATGGCTCCGATCAGCCTTGCAGGAAATTGCCAGCATCAATTTATCGGGCGGGCTGAGCACCAGCCTGAGGAGCACCGGGAGCACCTTGCATGCGACGAGACCTGTCAAACATTAGCATCGTTCGGGTCATTGGTGGACGAAGAAGACTTACATCATGGCGCGGCTGCCAAAGGACACAACAAGCATGAAGAGCCAGTTGGGAATCAAGTTCATGGCCCACATAAGGTAACCGAAGGGAATAGCCAGGCCATACTCGGCGAGCTTGCCGTTGGTGGGGTGGAACCAAGCGCTGGTATGGCGATGGAACTCGTCCTTGCTACCAGAGGCTTGAAGGGCGACCAGAGTGTCGGAGGTGGTGGTGGTCAAGTTGAGTCTCTTGCTGTAGATCTCGACGGGCGCGGGCTCGGGAAGCACATCGAAGATGTAGAGGCTAGGAGGGCCGGCAGACCAGGAGTTGCAAAGAATGGGCTGGTTGTCGCAGTTCAAGTAGGCCATATGGGGGGTGTTCTCGAGGAGCGCAAACTTGGCAGCGGTCTCGTTGAAGGCCTGCTCGACAGTTCCGCATCGACCTTTGATCATAAGTTAGCTTGAGGTCAATCCACCAGATATTGCGACAAGTACAAGTCGCAGAACACATAAAGGGTCGCGATTGTATCGCAGATCATCAAACATACCATAGCAGGTCTTGTTTCCACCAGAGACAAGCAACCACCACTCCTCAGGAGTAGTGGCGCCAGCAGCAACGGGCTCGTAGAGAGTCTCCTTCCAGTTCTCCAAAGTCAAGACGTTGAGTCTCATGGAACCAGCCTTAGCCTCGGCAGCAGCAACGGGGTCATGGTGGCCTGGGTTAGGAATGTAGGAAGCGAACTGGCCGATGACATTCTGGAACTGGGCCTTGTACTGGTCGACGGGAGAGTCTTGGGCGGCAGCCAGAGCGGGCAGGGCCGCGAGGACAGTAGACGATGAGAAGCGCATATTGGCGGAGATGGGAATTAATGGCGCAAACTAATCAATGCCAACCTTAAGAGAGATGGACCGGAGAGGAATAAAGAAGAGAAGAAGACAACACAACACAGAAGATGGATGGACGGGTTATGGTGGAGATGAAATGGATAAAGTAAAGACCCTGGCGGAAAAGCTGGACCCTTGTATCGTTGGGGATATTGGAGCTTACTGATATACCCTTCTCTTCCTTGTCTACGACTTTACCTTGCCAGAGCTTTTACCGTTAACTCCTCATTTGCTGTACCTTGGCTAAAGCTCAAGGTAGCAATAGGTAGTTAACGCTAGCCCACCAATAGACAATTCTTAAGCTGTCGGCCGTAACACGTTCCAGCTTAGAGAACTCCGCAAAGTGTTTGCATCAGTACCATTGAACGATACATACAGGTATTAATAAGGTTTCATGTATTTGATGCACTCTTTTGAAGCGAATCATGGTCAATTAAATGCAGCCTGTTACCTCAAGGTCCGCAAAACCAATGATGACAGATGACAACAAAACATTGGTACAATGCTCTACAGTACAATCCTTACCTAGCTCCAGACTTTCGTGACAAGTGCTTGGTATCTAACCCAGGTCGTATTAGACGATTTCCATTAATCTGACCCCACACGGAAAGGGAAGCTGTGTTTCCCAACAAGAGAGACACCCTGGCAGCCTCCAGCTGGGCGTGCACTAACAAGACATCCAAGTCTTGAACCGATGTTTTTCCGAGTAGTGGTACTGACTTCATTAACGCGTCTGTCCGTGGAGTGTCAGTTATTCACGAATCGCGGCTCAAGCTCGACACCAGGTTCGACATCTTAAGGTTGTTGTCTTAATATTGAAACAGATTGTTCCTCGTTTTCTTACACTTGAAAGAAAGACTTCGGCTTTTCTTGGTATTTTGTACAGATTGTGTTCCTGTATTGTCCTGCGCACCGCATCGTTTCCGACCTCGAAGCCGAACACCATTTGTCTCCCATAGCCATCATGAATCCTCAGATGGGGCAGCAAGGCCAGCAGGGCCAGGGTCAACAGCAAGGTGCAGCTGGAGCGGCTCAACAGCGACCGCCGCCGATGTATCAGCCCAACCAAATAAGAAGTCTGCCGACCTTGAGTGAGGATGAGAAGTCGAAGTATGAGGCAGGCTTGCAAGGACTGTGGAATAAGGCAAACAATTCCCCTCAGAACAGTCAAGAGCATATTGCTGCGCGTCAAAAGATCATAGAGTTTTCCAAAATGCTTATTACAAAGATCCAACAAAGACGCACCCAGATGCAAAACCAAAATGCGCAGAACCAACAGGCTCGTCCACAATTGCAACAGAACCCATCCGGACAAACGACAGCTCAGGCTCAACCGCAACAACAAACGGCCGGAGCTGTAGCTGGTAATCAAGCAGCTGGTGCAGCCGCTCAGCAGAATCGAATTCCCGAGCATATTCTCCAGCACGTCGCTAAGATTAACTTCCGAGCTCCTGCGCAAGTGGCCGAAAAGTCAGGTGCCGATGCGAATAAGTGGGTGGAGGAGATCAAACAGCGCTACACGAGAGCACTTATGACGATGGATAATAGCAAGTCGAAGGTTGCCCAAATCGACAAGCTCATTGCGGACAGAAATGCAGCTGGAACGCCCTTCAAGGAAGACGAGATGAGGCAGCTTCAGATTAGGAAAGACCAACAACTGAAGGCGCATTCTGATGCTCACAAGTGGGTTGATAGCGTGCGCAAGCAGCAAGGTAATCTGCAAGGCACTGGCCAAGCACAGGCACAAGCGGCGCAAAACGCGGCGAGGGTTTCTCAGCAAGGAAATCAGCAACCTGCTGCAGGTCAACAGACTGCAACGCAACAGCCACAGGCTCAAGCGCAGCAGCAGCAACCGCAACAACAACAGCAGCCGCAGCAGCAATCTCAACCGCAACAGTCGCAACCACAGGCCCCTCAAACTCAGCCTCAAACATCTCAAGTTCAAAACAACACCCAGAATAACGCTCCACCTGTAAACGCCGCTGTCGAAGTTGCCAAACAACAGTTAGCTGCCGTGAGCCGAGCCTCCCCTGTTAACGGAACGCCAGGAGCGGCACCAGCGCAAGTGCGCCCGGCACAAGGAACTCCCCAACCCGGACAGCAACAACTGCCACAGGCACCAGTCCAGGTCAAACAGGAACCTGGCACTGCCCCTATGAACCCCGCGATGTCACAAACAGCCGTGCAAGCGCAGGCTGGAACACCAACCCAGCAGAATGCTCCGCGAATCCCAACGCCGCAACAGGCTGCTGCCGCAGCGGCTCCAACGACAGCGCAAGGTCCTCAGGGTCCCCAGCGAGCTCTCAGTCACTCTGCTGCTATTGAGATGGCTAACAAAACTCTCAACACTCCTGGAGGTGCGCAGGTGCCTGGGCGCCCTGCCCAAGCCGGAACACCAACACCAGGCAGCGCAGTGAATCAAGGCGTTATGGGGCCTAACGTTCCTCAGCAACCTACTCCACAAGGCCATCCTCACGCACATCCCCCGCAGCCTCAACAAACCCCAATGCAATCCAAGATGCCCATCCCCAAAGTGCTTCCTGAGAAGGCTACTGCTGTGCCTCAAGGTGTTTCTGTCGGAGGCGGAGTTAACGCCGGTCGCCCTACAATGTCTCAAGGAAGCGGAACGCTCGGCGGTGTTATGAACCAACCTGCGATGGCTAGGATCCCAGCATACAACCACGAAGCTGAGGGAGATCACGTTTTGAGCAAGAAGAAACTGGATGAGCTTGTCCGCCAAGTGTGTGGAGGACCAGCCGAAGGGCAGGACGGAAACCTACTCACCCCTGAAGTGGAAGAGGTAAGCACCATCGCTTCCTGGAATTCAGATAAAATGGCTAACTTGATTTCAGAACGTTTTGAACATGGCAGACTCGTTTGTTGACAACGTTTTGCATGCGGCTTGTCGAAACTCAAAGGAGCGCGGGTCTAAGGTGCTCGAGATCCGCGATATTCAACTTGTGCTGGAGCGAACCTACAACATCCGTGTGCCCGGTTACTCATCCGACGAACTCCGCACCGTCCGAAAGATTATGCCATCCACAGCTTGGATAGCGAAGATGAGTGCAGTCCAGGCTGCCAAGGTTATGCCTGGTAAGGGCGAGTAAATCCTTTTGCAACACGAAAGAGATGTGGTCAACCAGAGAAACCCGGATAAACAAGAAGAAAATGAAAAGCAATGCAGGGTATTTTGTATTTCTCAAGAGGCGTTGGGTGTATACCCGGGACAAACTGGCGTAATAGGAATTTCTAACCCGGTATGAAGGATGCTTTTTTTAATTAGAAGCTGTACCAGAATGCATAGGAGAGAAAGAAAGCAGCGTCTGAAATGGTTGGTATCAACTACAGGACTAACAAATGAAAACCTGTTGACTTTACACTTTACTTGTGACAGTGGCTGCATATATGTTGCAATATAAAACGGCTGTAAGCTATGAAGTAACGACGTTGACACTCGTTGTTTGTTCATTACTGAATTTACACTTATATATCAGGTTTGGTGAAGTTGCAAAGTTAATTATACACATATACGAGAGATGTAAACTTGGTTCCTGGTCAATATATCATGACTCTCAGTGATTGTAATTTTCTCATCATGTAGCTGATGAGTCTTGCACATTCTGTATAAGCTTGCATAAATATTACCTCGTACTTTGTGCAAAACACCAGCTGCAGGCAACATCGAGACGTCACTGCTCGTGCCCCACAAGATGCCAGCTTATTAAGGTAACGCCCTAGTTCCCGAGTACTTTGGCGGTACCTGCCTGTGCAGCGAGATCACCGCCTGAACCAGGTATCTTTACTGCCCATTCAGTCTCTTTCCGTTGTCGCCTCAGTTGTCCACTGGCCAGTTACCCAAGCCCCGGTCCCCATTTGGTGAGCTAGCACGAAGCAGCGAGCAGCAGCATCACCTTGAACCTCTCCCAATCTCATTACCAAACTCACCACGACGATCATTGTCTTGACCTTCTCGACGGTCTCCCTCCTCGACACCGATCTCGTACCCGCATCCCCAGTATCTCGTTTACTGCTATCGCCAACTTCCTCCAAACTCAATTACGCAAACGCTGCGACAAGTTGAGGCGCGCGCACGACTCGGTCTTCTCCCACTATCGTCATCTGCAGCTCCTGCTCCGACAGTTTCAGCCTCCTTTCTTCGCATCATACATAGGTATTCACCATGCCGCCCAGCAAGGCACCAAACAATAACGGCAAGAAGCCTGCCGGTAACAACAACGTTCAGAAAAGCAAGGACGTTGAGATGACGGACAGCACAAAGCCCAAGGGCAAGAAGCCTGTTAAGGACGGCGACGAAGAGATGACTGTTGTCGTTCCTCCTTCCAAGTCGAAAAAGTCTGACAAGGCTGATGCTGAAGGCGATGTGTCAATGGAGGAGGAAGAGGAGGAGGTCAAGGTTGACCCTGTTGTGCAGACTATCGCAGGTGAGTAACAAGCTCGTGGGAGCTCAACAAGGTCGACCAGAGCAAGCACTAACATTACATCTTAACAGATATCAAGAGCAACTTTGCTTTGATAGACCGCGCCGTGGCCCTTTTCGACGCCAGATTCTCCCTCCGCGCCCTGCGATCTATCTCTATTATCCGCAAGCGTTTGACACCCGATATTATTGCCCAGGTCATCTCTGAGGCTTTCCCTGCTACCGCCAACTCTAGTGCTATTGTCAAGCCACTGCTGGCTGCCATTGAGCGCGAGGATGTTACTCTTGGCCGACAGAGTTCAGAGATGGAAGTCGACGAGGCCAAGACATCTGGCAAGAACGGTTCCAAGAAGGAGGCTAAGGACCTCATTCCTGAGATCGATATCTTCCTCGGTATCCTCGTCCAGGTGTATCTGTTCGACTCAAAGCAGTTCCAGCGTGGAGCCGACTTCTCCAAGTACCTTTCAGACAGAGTCCAGTCTCTCAACCGCCGCACACTTGACTCTTTGTCTGCCAAGGTTTACTTCTACTACTCTGTCTTCTGCGAGCAGATCGCCCCTCTGCCTCCTTCTCCTCAGTCTCCCGTTGTCGCCATTCGACCTACTCTCCTCGCCGCCCTTCGCACCGCCGTGCTACGAAAGGATGTCGACACACAAGCCTCCGTCATCGTCCTTTTGCTGCGAAACTATCTCTCTACTTCGCACATTAACCAGGCCGATCTCCTTGTCTCGCACACCCAATTCCCCGAGAACGCTGTCAACAACCAGGTAGCGCGATTCCTTTACTACCTTGGTCGTATCCGCGCCATCCAGCTCCGCTACACTGAGGCCCACGAGCATCTCACTGCTGCCACCCGCAAGGCTCCTTCCAGTAGCTGTGCCCTCGGCTTCGCCCAGACAGCAACCAAGCTGCTTTATGTTGTGGAGCTGTTGATGGGTGATATTCCTGACCGAGCTATGTTCCGTCAGCCAACTATGGAGACTGCTCTTCAGCCTTACTTCCTGCTGGTTAAGTCGGTCAGAGTTGGCAACCTTGAGGATTTCGAGACAGCGATTGCTGATCATGCCGATACCTTCCGACGAGATGGTACCTACAGCCTCATCCTGCGTCTACGACAAAACGTTATCAAGACAGGTATCCGCATGATGTCTCTATCTTACTCTCGCATTTCCCTCCGCGATATCTGCATCCGTCTTCAGCTCGGTAGTGAGGAGTCGGCAGAGTACATTGTTGCCAAGGCCATTCGTGATGGTGTGATCGAGGCTACTCTGGACCGTGAGAGGGGTTTCATGAAGAGCAAGGAGGTTGGCGATGTGTATGCTACCCGTGAGCCCGGTGAGGCGTTCCACGATCGAATTCGGGCTTGTCTAGCTCTCCACGATGAGAGTGTCAAGGTTTGTTCTCCCAGACTTTATCACAACTGAATCAAACTAATTACTTTCCCTTTAGGCAATGCGATTTCCCATGAACCAACATCGTTTGGAGCTTAAGAACGCCCAGGAGGCTCGGGAGCGCGAGCGCGAGATGGCGAAGGAAATCCAGGAGGGAGATTTGGATGAGGATGACCTCGGCGGAGACTTCGATGGTATCTAAGTTGGTAGAGCTTGTACATGATCTGCCCTTGATAAAGCATAGAGTTTCTCTTTGCCGACAGCGTCAGCCTTACTTAGCTGTAATTTCTACTTATGACCCGCTTGGCGCTTAGAGTGATGGTGGTTGTCTGCTGGAATTTGGTGATAGAAGGAGGGAAGGTTTTGGGAGGTATGGAGGCTCAACCATGACCTTCATGTATGTATTAAATGCTTGGTACAGAGGGGTTGAATTTTAGATTATGAATTCGTTTTCTCTATGTTTACATTGAGCTTCTCGTCGGTGGTTTCCACTTGGTTTTGCTGCATGATGGATATAGACTTTATAGATTTGCATGCTAGCTATGGAGGATGTATCTTATTTTGGTGGACTGTAGCAGCATAATCCCAAGCAAGGCAGTATGTTAGTCTTTTCCCATGTTTTATCTGCGAGGTATGCCGCGACAAACTCCACGATAGGCCCTGATGAATGCAGGCATGTTTGGACTTATCGAATAGTTACGACTCAAACTGAGTCCTTTGCTGGATCAGGTATATGTAAGTCATTAGTTGATCTTTTAACAACAAGTGGGGAGCTGGCGCAACGGTAGCGCGTCAGATTCCAGTGAGCTGTCCAACAGCTTCTTTGGGGATTCCTGAAGGCTATCGGTTCAAATCCGGTGTTCCTCACATCACAAATCGTCTATTCAAGGCGCCATTTCTTTTTTTCCTTTGTTCAACAACCAACAAACATTTTTTTCACGGCAAGGATTCTTTGAAATCGTGTCCATTTGAGGCCAGTTTACAACTGCTTCATACATCAAAACTTGGGGAGCTGGCGCAACGGTAGCGCGTCAGATTCCAGTGAGCTGTCCAACAGCTTCTTTGGGGATTCCTGAAGGTTATCGGTTCAAATCCGGTGTTCCTCATGTTGTTTCTTTTTTGCTGTTATTGGCCTTTTTATTTGTATTTTAATGGTGTTCTTGTTTCTTCTTTTTGAAATCGTTTCTATTTGAGGTCGTAGTGGCATAACTCTATTCATAGTTGCGCTGCTTAGATGTAAGTAGATCAAGCCAAAGTTGAGAAGACTGAGACGAGGATGAAGATGAAGATTTGGTGTTGCGAATCTCCTTACCCTGAAGCTCAGGAAATAATTTCGAAAAACGCAAGTCAGGCTACAAATTTGAGATTCGAATAACATAAGAAAAGCATGAAATCTCTTTTTTACTAGCATGATTGATATGTGTATGTTGTCTTCATTGAGCTGTAGTTACCAGGTACTGTTGCGTGAGTGTGTTCTCACAAGTAACGATGGAGTCGTCGCCAGCATTTGCCAGAACAGAACAACCACAGTCCCACTTGCAATCGCTAAAACACCAAGAGTATACAACAATACAGAATAAATATCTGAACATACAGGCAGACATATGGTTATATTGTTTCATTACTACAAAATGTCGATCTCACGCCCTTATGTCGACAGGTGTGGGTCTTCCAAGTCGTTGCCTACACCAACTCTAGCTGAGCCACGATCTTCATCTTAAACATCCGCTTGAATCTCACCGATAGCAAGACTATATCCTCTTAAACACAGCCAAAGATTTGGACCTCTGGTATGAGAAGCCGGTATATTCCCTGCAAGAGGCCAATAGAAACTGATAGAAGGCCTTGGTAGTATTGATCAAAGCTCAAGGTTGACTCATTAGGTGGAAACAAATATTGGCATCAAAGTCCTAGACGCCCTGCACTTGACATGACTTTGACTGGACCCTTGCAGTAGACACATGGTATCCACCTGTAAGGCTGAACGGAGTTGACTTTCAGTATACCAGCCTGCATTGACAACTAGCTATATATATGTGCACTACCACTGTATAAGCCATATTCACTAAGACGCCAAATTGAAACCCATCACCAGAATCCAAACCTACGAATCCAACATGTCTACCGCTACTGAGCTACGACCTATTGAGCCGCCCTCATTCTCGATCCCACCTCAACATGCAATAGCATCACCCTCGCCAGCCAAACACTCGGATGTGGTAAACATGGACGAGGCAATCCACCTTGCTCGCCTCTGCCGAAAGAGCCTTGTTGATCTGGATCAGCACTTACCTGGCTTCAACCCATCTCATCCATTTACTGTAGATGAGATCATTGCCCTGCCACTGGACAAGCATCGTATTGACGATGCTCTCCATGACCTTCCTCGCCGCAAGTCTGCTCGCCACAACCTGGCTGTAGCTATTGCCCCGATGCTTTACCCTGTGCACGAGGGTTCGTTGACAGCCATCATCCGCTATGATGCTGATCGTGTACGACTTCGCGCCTGGGCCGCCCTGCAGCGACGATACGACATCCTGCGGGCCACTATTCGCAACGGTCATACCACCCTGGGCTTGTCCAGTGGTGCTGCTCCTGGCGTGCAGGCACCTGTTTGGGCGTCTCGTATTCTGTCCCAGGGTGTTTGGGACCCTGCCAAGCGCCCCGTTTCTCTGGACGGTGTACAGGCCATCCCTATGCCAGTCGAGATCGCTCATGAGGCCGATCTGGCACCGTTTTTGAACCATCTCGAGAGCGGCGGCACCTTTGAGTTGAATGGCCATGAGAAAGGCTTCGAGCTCGACGGTGGACGAGGCGAGCCTTACTATGGTGTTAAAGGCGCTGAGTTTCGCAAAGGCGTTGTTTACGAAGACGGTCGTATGGATCTTTGCAAAATGGTTGTTGGCCCTGACCACATTGGCAAGCTGATGGACTCACTCCGACCTAATGAGTTTGTCCGACATTTCCTCCTGGGCAATAACATCATCGGCCCTGTTGGTGCTCATGAGATCGCCAACTTCATCACCGACCTCCCTGACCGGATGGACACTTGGTACCTCGCTGGAAACTGCATCAACGGTACAGGCTTCAAGATTCTAGTCGATGCCATGGTAAAATCCGAGGCCATCACTAATCTCTGGTTTAAGCGTAACCCACTTGGTGCAGACGCTTCGGAGGATGTGTATCGCCTCATCACCGGTGTCAAGAATTTGCGGACCCTCGATCTTGACCAGACCCAGCTGGGCGATCGAGGAGTTGCAGACCTGTTCAACCGCTTGGCTGACCATGATATGCCTGAGGGTGCCAAACTTCCTCTCAAGCACATCTACCTCAATGGCAGTGGTATCTCGACCGAGGGCGCCAAAGCTATTGGCAAGTTCCTTCAGTCGCCGCACTGCGGCTTGACGTCTATTTACGCATCATCAAACCCTCTTGGCGATGATGGTGCAGATGCCCTAGCTCAAGCATTGCCCAAGGCACCGTATCTGGCTCGATTGCTCTTACAGTCGATTGGAGTCAGCACCAAAGGTGCCATTGCGCTCTGCAAGGCTGCTACCGGTCATCCGACCCTTGAAGTGTTTGATCTTGGCCAGGCTTATGCCACTGAGGATCTCGGACAGGCTTACAACTACATCGAGGACGGAGCTGTATCGGCCATTCAGCAACTGATCCAGACCAAGAGCCCTCTGGCTTACATCAACTTTGGGCACATGCCCATGACACCCCCGGCACTCAAGGTCATATCTGAAGCAGTCCTCAAGAGTTCAACTCTTGTCTGCTTTACGGCCTATTCGGTTCTGCCAGACCCAACCTTGAAACCAGCGACATTCAAGCCCACCGTCGATACACGCTTCGCCAATCCCGCTGAGCAGACTAAGCCTCAGATCGAGCTCAACAAGGCTGTGCAGGAGCACCTTACTACCAACGTCAAGGCCCGATACGGCGAGGATGTGTCGTACAACCAATTCATGGAGGAAGAGCGACGATGGCTTGTCAGTGACAAGACTGATGTGCGCAAAATCGATAGTGTGTACCGAAACCGTGATGCTGGCCTTGCTCGTCGCCGACTCTTGACACTTATCAAGAACTGGGAAGAGGGTGATGAGACCTTGGAGCGAGTCATGGGTGCTCATGCACCGAGCTGCTCTTTGCGCCGTCACTGATTGGAGTTGCGCTGAGTATAAGAGCGAGAGCCTTAACTCAAATAACCTGGATCGAATAAGTCAAATAGTAGAGAATAGTAGTCAGTCCTTTCCGTCCATGATTTATATATAGTACTGGAGTTGTAGCAATTTAAATTGAGAACAAATTGCTGTACCGAAACCAGTCTTGAGTTTGTGAGGTTATTTTTCCGAACCAGTGATTGACTTTGTAGGCGATTTATAGATGGAAACTCAACACCAAATCTGTAAGCGTTTGGCTGGTTGCGGCTGCTTCAGAAGATGAGACAAGACAAGATGAAACAAACCAAAGACAGACCCGCACGTGATGGCGTCGATTGTTCACTTGCACCTGCACCTGCACCTGCCGCATACCGTCCGTCCGTCCCCGCGTCGCGTTTTATGCCCGCAGCCCAGTCCAGTCTATGCCTCAACCATATCATGTGTTCTTGCCTATCTATACTTAGATCTAATCGAATGATTCTATTCGCTCTTTCAACAACTCAACTCATATACGAAATATTCAAAATTAATAATACGAGCCTTTTCTGTTCTGTCACAGATCAATCCTCTTGCAACACTGTAACTTGACATCCCATCTAAACTGAGACCGCATCCCAATACGTCCTGGCGCATCCTTACCTCTGATTTAGTTGCTGCTTTGCTCAACCACGTTCTTGTTCGAGTCAAGGGTCGCACAGCGATGCCTCAAAAGCGCAAGCGAGGAGACCAAGACCCCGCTGAATCCCAATCTCAATCCGCCTCTGTTTCTGCCTCCGCACCCAAACCGACCTCTTCCGATCCTCAAGCTAAACCCACCGTCGCGCGTAGGGCGACGCGTCAAACCCCGGTTCTACCGCCAGCATCACCAGCACAACCTCAACCTCAACAACGTACCGAAACTGCTGTTCCGCCGCCTGTAATACCGCCGTTATTATCAAGTTCTCCCAAAACAGCCTCCCCTGAACAGAAGCGCAACCGTACTTCAGCAGCTCGTCCTCAGCCGTCTCAGGCGCAATCCAGTACTACCGCTCCAAACAAGGCGCAAACACAATCACAAACATCTCCTCCTGTACTGCGATGGGCTCCGCTTGAACAACCAGGCCCAGTAATAAGGGCACCTTCGCCTCCCCGTTCATCGACAATGACGGCCGTTCCACCACCACGACCTACCGCTGCGGGTGGGCGTCCGCTTTCAGATCTGGTAGCGCCTGAAATTACATATCACGTCCCTCATTCGCATAGCAACTCGTTGCAACGACCTTCAGCTCTCGTCCGACCTCATGGCCCTACAGCGCAACCACCGCGTATGCTCGAACGACCGCCGCCACCTACAGTTACACCAGTCCACCCTCCAAAGCCCCCTGTGGCCCCTTCCGTACGCCCGCCTCTCCGAACCGATCGCAATATCGACAAAGTAGTTTTGGGTAATATGTGTTTCAGCACGTGGTACCCCAGCTGTTACGGCAAGGAAGTGCTAGGTGAGTCATCGCACCATCTAGCCAAGACCGGCAGCAAAGAGGCGGGTGCCAAGGGCCAGGCCACAGGGGGTACATCACCACCTGCAGTCGATCGCCTCTACGTCTGCCCCAGCTGCTTCAAATACTCCAAAGAACTGATGCCCTGGTGTCAACATATGCATGTATGCGAGCGGAAAACCCAGATACCAGGACGCAAAGTCTACGTTCACCCGCAAGGGCGCAGGAAGATTCTTGTACCGTACGAAAATAAAGCTTCTGGACCCAAGAGACGCAAAGGAGAGGGAAATGTCCGATATGTAGAAGAGTTGGTACAAGATGAAGGAGAATGGAGCATCTGGGAGGTGGATGGAGAGAGAGACGGAGTGAGTTCATATGCTGTGACCCAAAAAGCCTTGATGCTAACACATCCGCTCAGCTGTTTTGTCAAAACCTATCACTCTTTGCAAAGCTGTTCCTCGATAACAAATCTGTCTTCTTCGACGTCACAGGCTTCAACTACTTCTTACTTGCCTATACCCCTCCGACCCGGTCGACAGACCCCGAACCCCCATTGCCTCGGATCACCGGGTTCTTCTCCAAAGAGAAGATGTCGTGGGATAGCAACAACCTTGCGTGTATTCTTATATTCCCTCCGTGGCAACGCAAAGGTCTCGGTGCTTTGCTAATGGGGGCTTCGTACGAGATCTCACGAAGGGAAGGAATCCTGGGCGGACCGGAAAAGCCAATTTCGGATCTTGGCAGGAAAGGCTACAAGCGCTATTGGACTGGCGAAATCGCAAGATGGCTGTTGAGTATTGACTTGCAAGCTAAGAATCCTGACCACGAAGTGCTTGTGGATCTCAACGATTGCAGTAAAGCGACATGGATTCTTCCTGAAGATTGTCTGCCAGTCCTGCGAGATATGGGTGTTGTCGAAGAGGCGGGCTTAGGCCCCAGTAAGCCTGAGGAGAAGCCCGTCCACGAAGATGCAGAGGAAGGCAAACATGAGGAGACAAAAACTTCACCTGCTGCTGATGGAGTTAATAAAGGTGTGGTCACAGTGGTGAAGACAGTACCGCGAGTGCGTATAGACAAGCAAGCGGTCCGTCGGTATGTGGCAGAGAACCGGATCAGCCTAGAGCATATGTGCGATCCTGCCGGGTTCGAAGAGGGCTACGCGATCAAGGCACCTGCAGCGTTGGAAGATGAAGAGGAGGAGGAAGAGTAATGGCGGTGCCAGGATTGGCGATATATGGTGTAAGCATAGACAGTTTAGACGCTTCGGCAACAGTGATACCCCCTTGTTTAGTCAATTGGCTTTCCTCTCGGAATCAATCATGATGTTCCAAGGCTGTGATGTGGTTAGACAACACAAGCCATTGAGTTGTCAAATGTTGGGACGCTTGTACCATACAGAAGTACAGACAAGTGTACGATGCTGCAAATGACCCCTGTAGGACTCTATCATGCAATTGAGTCCTGGCCCGTCCCGGAGCGGTGTCATGATGGAATTTCGGTGGTGGCATGTTCCTCTCACAGACCGATCCGAGAGATCTCCGTTGCTATTTTCAGGACACAAACGGTAGAAAGAATGTCGGTAGTAGTATCCAGAAGATCAAGAGTGGTCCATTGTTCATATTGGAATGCTTTATAAGAGCCAATGGCTCTATAATATAGCCAATCTGACTTGTATCATTTCCATCTATTCTTTGGATACGTCTTTACAGCATCAGACAGTACGGCAGAAGCTTTCCCAAAGAGGTAAAGAGCTTGGACCAAGCTTTCAACTTTTGCACAGGGTCCGTCCATCCCGATTTTGCCCTTGCTCGAAGGTGTCGACTTTGGCACGCCCCCCCTTGGACCGAAAATTTTTCGCCAATTTGGCTTCTGTCTTGCAGTCAAGACGTTGACGATGGTACAGTAGACTTGGCAGCTTTTTGTATGTATAGGCCCTGGTCGCCCCAGACTACGCCACGACCACTCCAAAGCGCTGTCTACCGCGGTCTTGCAGGTATTATGGAGATTGAGATTTGAGATGAGATCCAATGTGAAATATGGGGATGCTGCTCTGAATCTGGTTTCAAGATCCTATCTTAGCTGGCTGAAGATAAACGTACTATGTAGTATACACTGTATCTCAGACAAGGCTGTGAGCCTCCAATCAGGCTATGCACAGTGTCATCTTATATACTTCCGCACCTCAACAATTGATATTTTGACATGTTCGTGAGCTTAGAATGGCTTGACAACTCATAACTGTCCAACGAAGTTCTCTTTCTGACGAGGAACAAACAGGGCTGAATCAAAGCCAGAACACAGTACTGTCAGAATCATGGCGTTCTCGTAATGAAGTTGATCGACACAAAGAGAAAGTTTAGAATGAATTTCGAGGCCTCAATTGGCATGGCTGCGTCACACCCGACCTCTGTTATGGCTCCTGTATGAAGCTGGCTGCAGCCATCCGTTGCAGTGGAAGCCATTCGCGCACTGTACTATCATCAAACCAAACTTTCAATGGCAGTTCAATTGAGTGAGAAAAATTTTCCAGTTACAATTCAAGGATAACGAGTACCAGACCCACTATCAATTACCAGCTTTTTTACATCAAACTGCCATTCTGCTTGAGGATTGTTGATTGTATTCTGGTATGCTGCAGCTTCTTGATGCAAAAACGTTTGGATATCTGATTCAAAACATTGTTTGACTTCATTCCAAACTGATGCCAGGATCGCGTCATAAAGCCGTGATAGAGAGAGTACCAGAGCTTCGCCATGAATGCTACTCTGAAGCTCATCAAGCTTTACGCCGCAATGTTGTACTGATGGTCTCGAACCTCGCACTGTATTATGAAGTATTCGTCTCAGATCTTAACTGGAGGATGAACAATCTCAATTCATCTCATCTGCGTGTTTCCGGGGATCTTACTTTCTTTCTTTCAGTGCATTGAAGCGCCTCTTGAGATCCACCCACGTGGAAAATCCCTCGATTGATTCGTTCGAGGTATTTTATGAAGCCACTCAATGGTCTTGACTCAGTACTGTGTGCATTCTGGCTCGGAAGGGTGTGTTCTTCACCTAAAACTGGTAGAGCTGCCACTCTGTTCATCTGTGTTAGCCAATCAAAAACCGATTTCGGCAACCTTCTATCAGGTACAAACCGGACAACCCGCCCTGATATAAACTTCTGTTGTCATTTAGCGTTGGCTAGACATGCGTGGTACCTCGAATTGACAGTGATGAAAGTTTTGGTGACCTGAACTACAACAATTGAATGCTGTTCAATTCGTTCAACAATATGTTCATCTGGCTGATATAACTCATTGAAACCTGTTGTTTTACTGTCTCGGAAATCCGGTAGGCCCGTCGTTGTCCGCTGCCCGCAAAACACTCATAGACCTGGGGCGCCTTAGTCCAATTTGGTAAGGGTCTTCGTTGTTCCGGCTTTGTCCCTCCTTCGTACCGAGAATTCTCAAAGTGCGCGTTCCATCACCGGCCCAACCCCCCAGCTGGCGGTCGTCGTTGTGCTTCACCCATGAATCATGGTCCACCGCCAAGCGCGTCCCTCCGACTGTAAAAGCCTCAGGCCTGAAAGTCTTCCCAGGCTTTGTAGAGCAATCACAGTGCAGCATTGCTGAAGTTAACTCCACCCGATTTCCTCCGAGGGCTAAACAGCCCGTGTAGAGCTCGATCCCCTGGCCTAATTCACACCCGTGATATCATCCCCATTCCCATCGTTTTTCAGCGGTCTTGTGCTGCTCAGCAGCTTTCTTGTTGCCGAAATTTGTAGATATCTCACTCTGCTCTGGTTAGTGATTGTGCCACTATTCTCACCTGGGTTTCATGTAAAAACGTCTCGCTTGAATTGATCGTTGTTCCTCTTCCTCCCAGGCGTTGCCCCGGCTGACATCCTCACACCCCCTGGTAATATCCACCCGTGTGGGCCCACCTATCCTCACTTTCTTCCCGGCTCCAGACGCTTTCTCTCTTCCCTTTTCCTTTTCCCACTACCGCCCTGTCTCGTGCTGAGCTCCGTATCTCTTTTCTTTAAACCTCCATCAGCCTCTCCCTCTTTCAACCATCAACCATCTCCCCTCACACATCAATCACAATGGCCTCTTCTCGTGTCTTCGCCTCTCGCCTGGCCTCCCAGATGGCCGTCAAGGCCGCTCGCCCTGCTGTCCGCGCCAACGTCGCTGCTGCCAGCAAGCGAACCATCTCTGGTAAGTTTTTGATGCGGCAAAATTTTTCTTGAGCTCAATTGAGCTCGGTGCCGAACCCGACTCGATCGAACCTCGCCCATCACGATGAACAATTCACTCACAATCGATTCAAGGCGTCAGCCCCCTCCAGGCCATGAAGCGTCAGACTCTTCTCCAGGCCACCACCCGCAACGCCTTCCAGGTCCAGCGCCGTGCCTACTCCTCCGAGATCGCCCAGGCCATGGTTGAGGTCTCCAAGAACTTGGGTATGGGTGCCGCCGCCATCGGTCTTACCGGTGCCGGTATTGGTATCGGTCTCGTCTTCGCCGCTCTCCTCAACGGTGTTGCCCGCAACCCTGCCCTCCGTGGTCAGCTCTTCTCTTACGCCATTCTGGGTTTCGCTTTCGTCGAGGCCATCGGTCTTTTCGATCTGATGGTTGCCCTCATGGCCAAGTTCGTAAGTCAAACCGAGATTCCGAGAAGTCCGTGCGATCGAATGTGTACTAACCCCTCCTTCAGACTTAAGTTATTACCCGGCCAATTGGGTAGGCTCGTGCCGAATGATCGAGTCAACGAGACGGAGGAGGCTGCTGAGCGCCGTGCATTATGCCGTGTCTTGAAAAACTTGACATGGGTGCACTTGTTGCCAGCTTGCACGATAGAGGGGAGGTTGTCTTGTAATAGACGGGATAGAGACCTGGGATGGACATTGATCATAGACACTTTCCTATGATTAGAGTTGGGGAAATTCTGGCATAATTCCTCCCAGGGATCGACTTGTAAAATAAAAAGCCTCATTCATCCCGCTTCTTCCAATGCATTAGGATATTTCCTTGTTTCATCACTCAATGAATTGTCTTGCATATAAAAAATGGTTTCATCTCAGGGTCTTAATTGACGTCCCAATAGACTTTCGAAATGATGACATCGTTTCGAGTAGCTCCTCTTGATGCATGAAAGCTTCCATGAACATGAGGCATTTGCTACGCCTGAGCTCCCGTGGGCCGGTGCCGGGGTTTATCGAATGCTAACCGGTCAGGCTGGCAGACACTCGTCTTGCCAGCTTAGCCGAATTGACCCGGACGTATTCAAGGTCGGTCGCACATGGCGGTCTCCCCTCTGTTACTGGATGCCTGTGTTTCAAGGCATGATGCTGAAGTTTCTTCTGTGATGCAAAACCTCGACCCCACACGGTGCAAAAGTTGCGGCTGTTAGCGCGAGTCGCTAGCTGTAGCGCCCTCACATAAACCAATTGTGAGTCGTGAACGAGTCGTTGAAGTGGGTTGAGCGAAGATTCAGTGACCCAGGGGATTGATAGTGGAGCTGCCTTGAGGGTATGTAAAGACTCGCAAATCCACCTGATAATATTGAGTCGAGCTGATCTGGAGTAGTCACAGCTGTCGAGTAGGTGTCAAATCCCAAATCGAAACGCAATGACTTCGAATCTGCGCCAGACCAGGCAATCGATCTGTCTCAAGGTACCACATCTAGTGGTCTTGAATGACTACCGACAATCATAGTCGATCATGCCCATTATTGTCAGCATTACAATATATCGTGTACCTTGTACGCAATATGACAGCAACCCGAGCGAAGCGAACGACGAGCGGACGACGAGATGCTCTGAAAAATGTTGTAGCTCAGAACGAATTGAACTGGATATGAACACTGCAATCCCTCCCGGGGAATATCGTGGCGTGTTCAAGTGAGCATGAATGCGTGATGGTGTGGATTTGCCCTTCGACAGCAACGAACCGTCTTGTCAGTATTCTAAGCAGAGAGTGTTCGAGCGATTGAAGAAGCGGCATCCTGTGTTAGCAGAGGTGCAGTGTTTATCTCGGTCGACAGCGTTCAAGCGAGAGAGAGGACATTCGTGGATCTACCAGGCCAGAATGCGAAGGATATCCCAAGGGAACAAAGGCATGGGCAGCCTTAGACGTGGACAACAGCAGACATACTTCAGGGCCCATCCGGTGTCTTCTCGTTGCTCTTCAGAAGTTCCGCAGAAGCAGATATGAAGGCATTAACCTCAATGTTGTATGCTCAATTCCGTTTCAGATTGGCTAAGTAATGAGAGGTAGCAGGCTCAACTTTGAAAGGAGAAGATGAGCAACTTGGAGACGAAAACTTGAGTACTGGTTCATATCCAAGTTGTGCCTTTCATCGAGGATATGATTCTGGTTCCGTATTAGTATATCATTCCGGGACTGCGATGATCATTGTCGAGACTGGACTATATTCACTTACTCGGTAGATCATCGTGCGCTCGAATAAGGTCCACCCTACTCCACAGTGGTTGAAGCGTTGGCGTTGTTTTGCCTGTGTAAGTCGATTCGAAAGCTGCAACGAAAACGTGACCCGAAACTTTTGTGATTCAACAAGACGACACCTACAATAGAGGGGGAGAAGAGAAACAAGAGAATGAGAAGGCCTCATCTTGGGTTTCATCCCATCTCTTTCCCCTCATTTGAATCACATGACCCGAGACTCTTGCCTGGCAACCCGCCCCTTCTGTTCGAGCCATTGTGTCACATCACCAAGGAAGCCCAGGATCAAGGCATTGTATATGCAATGCAGGGCGTGGCGGTGCAGCCGGTGACCGTTGAGGGTGGGAGAGACACTCTAAATCCTTGTCTGGCATACATCGTATTTTTGGAACGCAAGGCGAGACTTTGACCCAAGTTTGCCGACTAGGAGAGGATATAGAGGCAGAGGTAAGGAAAGATATCAACAGAGAAGAAGAATGGGAAGGGAAAAGAGGTGAGATAACACGCAGGGAAATGGTGTCGTTATTGATCAAGCCAAGTTTTGAGTAATGGCACAGGGACAGAGTAAGATTATCCGAGTCACAAAGAGAAAATGAGGGGAAGACAACGCCGTGGCTGCCGTGCAAGTGAATGAAGGGGGCAATCAGCCGAATTGAGGCTTCTGCATTTGGTAGGAACGCCTGTTGGATGGCACCTTCCCATTTCCTGCGATTGGTTATACCAGCCATCCACGCCGCGTGCCTTGGATATTTGGGTGGCATCCAAGCCGTCAGCAAAACCCAAATGGCTGCGTAGTGGTTGTGATTCGTCAAAGCGCAAGGGGAAAGCGACAATTTGACTTTCCAGGCTACAGTTGCCTGTTTTTTTTAACTGCTGGCTCGTGATAGCATCAATTACGTCTTTTGTTATTAAAATATAATGTTTTCAAAGTATATACTTTTCTCTATCATCACGCGACAACCATAAGCATTGTTTATTTGCATCAAGGTCGGTAGTTCTTCAATTCAGAGACCAGGCCATTGAAAGCGGGGAAGGTTAGAAAATCCGGGGTAATTAGGGTACGGGGAGCTCTTGCCTCCCTTCCGTAGTGGAGCTGCATTATCGTATCGTCTCTCCGCGAGCTGGTTATTGGATGGCTCTCGGGTTTCACAGGGAAGAAGTCTTGACCCCATCATTCGATTCGTATGTCCGAGTGTTTCGATGGCCATCATCTTCTGTTCATTCGTGCATTTAAGTCTTATGCGATAATATCGGAGTATTTACCCTGTTCGATGCCCGATGCACCCTGAAAATCATACCACGATAATTACAGTACTACGCCTGCCTCCACGGCTCGGCAATCTGAAGCCTGCCCTTGATTAATTGTAAAGTACAGCTAGTAGAGACTAGAGGCTGGGCATTATATAACAAATGAAGTGAAGCAAATTGATTGATCCGATTACAAAGTGGCTTGTGTTATGACCTTTGTGTAATATGCTATCTGTTCCTTTTGCTATCACCAGCTACTTAAATTGATGTTGATCGTTATTGATCATGATATTCAATCCGCATACTCATTCGAGCTATCGTACACTATCCGGGTTCTCTCTAGATGCCACCAGGTTTACAAATACAAATTAATGTCTACTGCAACAAGAGAATGGTGAAACAAAAGACACGAACATAAGGATATTAACTGCATATCTATCTTGTGCCGTAGTCTAAGCCCGCAAACTCCTGGTTTCGCCATGATTATCCAGTATCCCCACAACACTATCCCATTCTTATTTTTTGAACGTGGCGCTTCGCTCACCTCTAACAGGAGGTGCCTTGCGTGCTCCCTTGATATCCGTGTCTGCAGACTTCGAGTAGGGGTCGAAGAACTTCTTCTTGGGCTTGACATCTGCTTGCCCGTTTGCTTCCTTCTTGGCGTGAAGCACTGATGTAGCCGTGCTATAGTCGAAAGGTACTGCATCGAACTTCTTGGCCGTGGCCTTGTCATCCTCCTTCTTCTGCTTCTTCTGAGCTTTGCGGGCCTGCTTAGCCTCTTGCCGTCGGAGTCGTTCTTCCTTGGCCTTCTTCTCTTCTGCCTTGCGCTGCTTACGACGAGCGTTTCTGTTTGCTGCGCGATCAGGCTCATCCTCGATGGCAATAACTCCATTGTGATCCTGCATCTCCTCATCACTATCTGAATCCGCCGATTCAGATTCTTCGTCACTAGAGTCAGACTCTTCTACCGCCTGTGACTTTCGTTTCTGACCTCTCTTCAGCGTAAATTCCTCATCTTCCTCTTCAACTTGAGCCCTGTCCGCTGTATTTTCCACATGACCGGGGTGTTCAGGAGCCGCAGCCGGTTCGGTGGTGGTATTGTGTTGGACGTCTCCCTCAATAGTGCCTTGTTGAACAAACTTCTGCCAAGGGAAGGGAATAAGGTCGTCATCAGTTTCATGACGGGGCGTGGAAACATCCCATTTAGTACTGATTGGAATGTCTCCAAATAACTGCGACCTGGTCAGCCTGCTGACCGTGACCTCTCCATCAAGGTCTGGCAACTTTGTAGTCTTTCTGGCTGTGGTAGGGAAGCGATTCCTCATAATACCTTCCGGCGCCATGGAAGTGAAGAAGTGGAGCAGGCTCTGGCCACCCTTGGCCTTTGTCTCCTTGATCTGTTCCCAGATCTCGTTGAAGCGTGGCCTGGCCAGCGAGGCATTGAGAGGTAATAAGCTATGAAGGGCCTTTGCGTCTGGCGGGTTAATCCGGGCAATTTCTGTTATGTCCCTGGTGCTGAGAACAAAGTTGATGCCCTCATCCTCCTTCCTGGCCATGTCGTCCCTCCACCTCCACAAGGCTCTGAACACTGCAAACTGCTCACTGTCGAAAGACAAATGAGAATTCTTAAGAACGTACGAGTACCACCCACGGGAACCTTCACCAGTTGCTTCGTCGTAACCGGGGTATTCGAAGCGGGATAGAGACTGCTCCCTCGATTTCTCTAGAGCTCGACCGATGAGGTCTTTATTGGGATCGTTTTTGTCTGAGGCTGCAACAAGTTCATTGCGCATTCGGTCGTAGATGTAGAGTAGATAGTGGGTATCAGACCGAGCATAGTACAACATCTCCTCGGGCAGCGGTCGTATTCTCCAATCTGCCAACTGATATTGCTTATCCGCATCAAAATTGACAAACTTGGAGAGTAGATACGCAAGGCTCTTTGCCGGATAATGAAGTTGGTCACAAGCGAAAAACGTATCAAAGAGACCGTTCACGTAAAGCCCCAGATCTCGCTGCAGCCATACCATGTCCATATACGCACCGTGAAAGACCTGTCGCCATTAGTAAAAACCGATGCTACTGAGCTCAAATTACATACCTTGACGATCTTAGGATCGGTAAACACTTCGTTGAGAACTTCGAGTTTGTGGCGCCAGGGCTGCAGAGTATCCACGATCCAGTCTTTCTCTCGTGTGCTGACTTGCATCAGAGACACAAGTCCGACATAGGTTCTGTAATCGTGATGTTCCAAGTCCACCGCAATCTCCTTCGCCTTCTTGAGCTCTTCCAGCATCTCCAGAACGCCCTCATATGTATCGACAAAAGTTGCCTTAGTCGATTCGATAGGTTGGTACATGATGGGCTCAGCTTCTTTGAGAACTCGTTTCGGGTATGCCATGCGTACAATCTCGTGCTCGTAAGGGTGCTGATATCTGTAGATGGGCAGTCAGTAATTGGTATTGCCCAGTATCACAAGGATATGCGACTAGGGGTATAGGGGACGTACTGTGGCACGCCGTTTTCGTTAGGCACAACCTTGAGGCTTTCTTCCAGAGGAATCGTGGCATTAGGCTTGGAGGTAAGCATCGGCTTCCAAGGTGGAGGCTCAAAGTTGTCGGGCTTTCGCTCAAAGTGAAGCTGAGGTTTGGAAATGTTGGCGTTTCGGATGACCTTGTTCGTTGACTTGGGTTTCTTGTTCTGTTGACAGAAAGGATTAGTAAAAGAAGTCTAGTAGGAGTACGGTTGACATACAGGTTCCGAAGCAGGGGGCTCCTTTCTCTTGACAAGTCCCGTATATTCATCCAATGCTGTATCGGCTTTCTCGAGCGTAGAATCGACTACATCGACCACACCCTTCCAGTTCAACTCGATATCTTCCACATCCTCAAGCTTAGGCGCCTTAACACCGCATGCTTTACCGGCCGACTGGAGTAGACGTGTAGATAGTTCGAGAATTCGTGAGGTTCGATCTTCGAGTTGTTGGCCCACGCTAGGATTGACTGTGCGCTGAAAGCTCAAGTCCTCGGCTGCAATCCGATTCACCGTCTTGATTGTCGAGATAAGTGATTTCTGGACACTATCCTGGAGCGATTTGAAATCCTGGGACTGCTCCATGGTTGCGACAAAAAGAATGCGCGTTGCGCGTGCAGTTGATAATTATGCGTAGTGGTCGCGATGCAGTATTGATTCTAGAAAAATTACAGGCTCTGCTTTGTTGCACTTATCGATAAGATTAGATATAGTGGGTCAAGCCTAGCACCTGTTATTAAAGAAACCACGGATACATCCAGGGCTTCATGATAGTACAAAGATATCGTCTATCAGTATGTTCTCTGAACATCTTTCGTCCAGCTTCATGAGAGCATTTTTGTACCAAGATGGAAGCAACTACATCTCCATCGTAACTGCTATGTAGAGCAAAGGTAATCTCGTTCAAGCGATGGAATTTGGACGTTTTCAACGGGAAATAATCGGACGAGTGGAAATAGGAGGTACGGCATGATATTATTCACGAATATAATCTTTTACAATAAATTCAACCCAGACGATGCACCGAAGTGGTTTGGTCACGGCTTCCGGGCCGACGGGTATGCACTTCTCATCTATTTGAGACTGGTAGCAGGGAGCGTTGCAGCCCAGTCAAGTCAGCAGTATTAATTAGGTACCTAGAATTGAGGATAAATGTGACTCCGAACTTCTCTCACCAGTTTCATCATTATCGGGCTTTCCTTATTGCCCTTTTGCAGATAACAGATACTCAGGACGTTCTGGTCCGGCCAACAAACCTGAGCAAGACACAAACATGGTCGTGCCCTTGTTGTCAATTGGCTGATTGGCTTTTGCGTGATATCAAAGTCCACTTAGGAAAGTCTAGTGCAAGTTGGGCTTTGCGACATTGAACGGATAGAAGACAGAAGAAGAGAAGCTTGTCCTGCATGCGTCACTATTGGATCAGATGTTTGAGATCAAGCTTTGAATCACTCATGTGGAGACTAGCTCTTTCTTGACCGGTTTTTGTCAGTTGCCAGTCATTTTAGGCTCTGTACCTTAAAAATAGGTCGACAGTAAAATCAATGGCCGTGAGGTCCCGTTATGGTGGCCGATGAATCGATCCCGTCTCCGGAAACACCTCCGGACTGTCCTCCGGAACAAATCTTGAGACCTGCAAGATACTCCAGCGCCAATGATTGGACGCATAGAAGTGGAGAGAAATTGTTTGCATCTGGATCTTTCTGACTGCTGCTGCCGATGAATGTGCAGCACCTCGTGGCCGGGTGACAGGCGTCTGGTGTTTGCATTATGTGGTGTCGTTCTTCTGGTGATAATGGCCCGGGCCGTATAAATGCCTCCCTCCACTCGCCAGGTTGAAGAAAAAGGCCCGGATCTCGATGTTCAGCGAATAAACGTCAACCGGGAAACGGAAGGTATCGGCTTGCGGGATAATACTGTCGCGAGTTGAGGCAAAAGAAATCACGAGAGGTCCATTGTGCTCGTTATTAAGAGATCAAATCAGATCAGATCAGGTGCATATGGACAGTATAACCAACCATGACTGAAAGAGGCTCGTTAGGCGTCACTTTAGATATCAGGTTAGGTGCTTAGCGTAGTGTATTTTTGTCCATATCGCCCTGAAACCATCAACGGCTTTTGAGAACAAGGTAGGTGCATGTGAATATTGTTACACCTTGTTTGGTAAGGTACGACTGGTTGCGGGCAACTAAAATGTCAAAAAATGCCCCTCACTTGCCGTTTTTTCTTATCCCCTCAGACCCATCCTTGTCCTTGTCCTTGTATGTACTTGCCTGTTTCTTTCTGTCCAGCTTCTGTATCGTTCCGTCCATTACCTCTTATAAGAACTCACCGGTCTCTCCCTTTCCACGTTGTTCCTTCATTTTCTCAGAACTGTCATATTCCTCGTGTCTTATCATCAAATAAATCTGACTGATAGACACCAAACAATCTTGATTCTTCAAATACTGTATTCGACCGTCTCCGCTTACCACGCTCTTCTCCAATTAATCGACTGACCTTACGCGCGATAGCGTCATCGTTCCGCTGCTCAACAACCCAAAGCTCCTTACACTAAATTCAAAACCCCACCGTCTACTGGGGATCTACGCCTCTCGGCTTTGCGCCAGCTGCCAGGTCAATTCCCTGCCCCTCCACAGACCATCGCATCGAATCGACCATCGACAAAGAGCCGCGACGACACCGATCACACCGAAGTCGAGCCTTTTCTTTTCTCTCCCTCATTTTCTCTTTCTTGACATTTTCATCTTCCAAGCTTCATCTTGAAAACCCCTCTTCCAGTACAGCCAGAATGCCAGAGACCGTTGGAGAGAACGGCAACGCCGCCCCAGGCCGCCTGTTACTGCTTTCTAACCGTTTGCCCATCACCATTAAGCGATCTGAAGATGGCAGCTATTCATTTTCCATGTCTTCTGGTGGTCTTGTCACTGGACTTAGCGGTCTCAGCAAGACCACTAGCTTCCAGTGGTACGGTTGGCCTGGTCTTGAGGTCCCTGACAACGAAGTCGAGGGCATGAAGCAACGACTAAAGGACGAGTACGGCGCGCACCCTGTTTTTATCGACGACGAACTTGCGGACAGACATTACAATGGTTTCTCAAGTAAGTGGTGGTTTTCTGATCTCTATATACTTTCCTAACAGAATACCTTCAGACTCGATCCTCTGGCCTCTTTTCCATTACCACCCTGGTGAGATCACATTCGACGAATCCGCCTGGGCCGCATACCAAGAAGTCAACCGCCTCTTCGCCAAGACCGTTATCAAAGATGTTCAGGACGGTGACCTTATTTGGGTCCACGACTACCATCTGATGCTGCTTCCTCAAATGCTCCGGGAGGAAATTGGCAACTCAAAGAAGAACGTCAAGATTGGTTTCTTCCTTCACACACCATTCCCCAGCAGTGAGATCTACCGAATTCTGCCTGTTCGAGAGGCGCTTCTTACTGGTCTCCTCGACTGTGATCTTATTGGTTTCCACACATACGACTACGCTCGCCACTTCCTTAGCAGTTGCTCTCGCATTCTCGAGTGTCCTACAACCCCCAACGGCGTTGACTGGAATGGTCGCTTTGTGACAGTCGGCGCTTTCCCCATTGGAATCGACCCTGACAACTTTGTGGAAGGACTGAAGAAGCCTAAGGTGCAGGAACGCATTGCCGCTCTTAGCCGCAAGTTCGAGGGTGTCAAGCTCGTTGTTGGTGTCGATCGCTTGGATTACATCAAGGGTGTTCCTCAGAAGCTGCACGCTCTTGAGGTATTCCTCACTGAGCACCCAGAATGGATCGGCAAGATTGTTCTGGTTCAGGTCGCCGTACCTTCGCGACAAGACGTCGAGGAGTATCAGAACCTTCGTGCTGTTGTTAACGAGCTGGTTGGTCGCATCAACGGAAAGTTCGGCACCATCGAGTTTATGCCCATCCACTTCCTCCACCAGTCCGTCAACTTCGATGAGCTCACTGCCCTGTACGCTGTTTCTGATGTCTGCCTGGTCTCATCTACCCGTGACGGTATGAACCTTGTTTCTTACGAGTACATCGCAACACAACAAAAGAACCATGGTGTTATGATTCTTAGTGAGTTCACTGGTGCTGCTCAGTCTCTCAATGGCAGTCTTATCGTCAACCCCTGGAACACAGAGGAGCTTGCCAATGCCCTTCATGACGCCGTCACAATGAGCCCCGAACAGCGAGAGGCCAACTACAAGAAGCTCGAGCGTTATGTCTTCAAGTACACGAGTGCTTGGTGGGGTGCCAGCTTCGTTGCTGAGATGACCCGCCTTAGTGCTGAGGGTTCTCAGCCTAAGACTCTGCGCAACGTTTCTGGTGCAGTGATCGGATTGGAGCAAAAAGCACAGGAGCTCGTTGCCGGACTCGAAAAGAAGGCGGATGAACTGTTGGCTGGCAATGGGAACAAGGAGAACGAGACAAGCGAAGAGCCTTCTCAATAAAAGTTGTGATTAGCAATGGGGCATGGGTATGAAAGGACAAGTTAACGAGTTTGGGTTCAAGCGGTCATGATTTGGCATCTCTTTAAGTGTTATTTAACTATATAAACAAATTCAACGACTCTGTCGTTTTCTAATTCGTATTCGACTGTACATCTCTTATATCGCATTGACATCAGCTACTTTTCTAGCATCATCAAGGTACTCAGGCTGACATCATGCATCTTTTAGCAAGCTTCCTTTTAAAGAATATCCCACAAGGTAAGTCTGGCTATATCACTGGTGGTAGAAGGAGAGTCATGCGAAGAAAATAAACTGAATAGTTTGCGATGCTTATGCATCTGCATCTGGTATCTAAAAAAAGAAACATGAAGGTTCATGATCCTATGCCTTGCAAATCCCAAAATTCCACATAACTCCCTTGATCAGACTCTTGCTGCGCATGTACTTGCCACGTTCCTAATCACCCCATTCAATAGGGTGCGTTGACGATATCGTCTTTACCCAACTTGTATCTGCCACTATCGTGATTTCCGATACGTGATGAACCCCTGCGCGAATCACTTAGCCGGATATTACCAATGATGCTCTCGCGAGTTGGCTTCTTGAGACTCTGCTTCGCGACCATATTAACTTCATTGGGCAATGCGACGATGACGTTCTTGTCTGAGCCGTATTTGAAATCATCAGCCTTGACTTCCTCCTCGTAACGCTTGATCTTGTACGCAGCCTTCATGCCGCGGAGGATTCGCTTCAAGTTCCACTCAATGATGTAAGGACCAGTAGCAGTGATGATACTTGTCTCTTCAGCGCCTTCTCCAGTGTTGAACTTCGCAGGGGTGAAGTCAACGGGCTTGCCAGTTTCGTGATAGAACTGAGCAACGTGCTCAGGAGTCAATGCGAGTCGTCGAGGGTGAGGCTTATCGGTGGCCGCGAACGGCTTCTCGAATCCGAGCTTGCCTTCGTTCTTGCCTGACTTTTGCTGAGCATCAACAAGCAGAATGTAGTTCTTGGTGGTGCCCAGAATCCATCGACCATCAGCAGAGACGTCAATGCCGGTAATCGGGTCACCCAGAGCAGGAAGCTGAGTCTTAGCTCGAATGCCGAGACGATCAAAGAGTCGGATATCTCCCTTGTTGCTAGCGACAGCAATGTAGCCCTTTTCGGTTGTCGCAAGGGCTGAGAAGTCGTTCTTGGATGCGTACTGTTTCATGTCTGCATCTACAAGTTTGTTTCCGGACAGTCGAGGATCAACGCGGTACAAGGCGTTGTTTGAAACACCCAGGAAGGTCTGCTCAGACGTCATTTGCGCAAACTTGTTCTCGGGTGCGAATGTAACGACAGGAATATCGTCATGGACGTTCCACTCGTCCACAACCTTTCCATATTCCAAATCCATGCGGTAAAGCTTGTTAGGATCAATCTCATTTTGCAAAATGAGATCGCGATCCTCGCTGTGCAACATAACCTTCTTGGGATTCATCAGTTTGCCTGATGGAGTGGTGACCTTCGAAATGTTGGTAGAAAATTCAAGGTGATTGTTAGGCGTGTGCTTGAAAACACCAATCTTCGAGCCCCGGACAACAAATGAGCGGTCGTGCTTGTAACCGACTGCCAGTTGAGAGTTGACCTCGCCGTCAGCATTCTTGGGGAAGCTGCTGTCATTTTCTTCATCACTGTCGTATTGTTCATCCCGGGCACGGTCGTCCTCGAGCTCCTCCTCCTCCTCCTCTTCCTCTTCTTCCTCCTCCTCGGTTTCAGGGGCGTCTTCCATTGTCAGGTCGCCAAAAGCATCGAGAACGTATTCGCGCTCCTTATCTTGCATCTTTTGCCATTTGGTCTCATTGAGCTGCTCCCATATAGCCTGCATAATCGCTTCCTGGAACTTCTCGAGTGTAGGCTGATCCTTGAACCGGAGTAGCCAGGACCGTGCGGTTCCGTCGTTGCTGAAGTGGTTGAAAACAAACGAGAGGTATTCGAAATCAAATACAGGGTTGAAGTCTGGGACAACAGGAGTGCCCAGGTACGCCTTGGCGCTGGACTCGACCTGGAGCCAATACTCCCATTTTCCAATTTCCGAGACCTGAGCAATAACAGAATCATCGACAAGAGCAAAATGCCCAGGCTGGGGATCAAATACATGAAGCTCTGCCGTGACAGCAGCATAGATCTCTAAGGCTTCAGGGGGGTTGTTTGCATCGGGTCCGGTCAAGACCTGTGGCTCAATCTCCTGCTCAGGAACAACTTCCGGAACAACCTCCGGGGCACGCTTTGCAGCAGAATTGGCGGTGGTCTTAGACAACATATCGTCGACGGACTCGATAGATCGAGCAAGTGTGGGACTATGAAGGGGGCTTGCGGGTGGAATAGGGTCTTCCTCCTCGAATTCGAACTGCTGGAGGTCGGCCTCCGTAGCAGTAGAGCTTGCTTTGCGGTACTTGCGTTCGTATTGACACTCTTGAGCGACTCGGACGAACTGCTGTACTTGCGCAGAGGTCACGGATGAGTCGCAAACAAACTGGAAGAGATCACCGGTATCGCCGCTGAGATCCTTCCAGGCAAGAACCTTATCACCAGTCTCTCGAATCTCGAAACGGAAGGATAGAGCTTCGTCTAGAAGGAAGGTCTTCTCGTCTTTCTCGGATGCAAGGGCGTCGATCTCTGCGTCTTCGCCTTCCTCCTCAGCAAGAAGTTCGGCTTCACCCTCCTCAAATACACGCTGTACAACGAGTTGGTATTGGAATTCTTGGTTGGTGCGACGGATGCGGATGGCTGAATCTCGAAAGATGAGTTCGGAGTAGCCCTTGGGCGATAGGGGTCGAACTAGGTAGAGCTGGCCTTGGGGGAGCTCGATCAAGGTCTCTTGTGCGCTTGAGCCAAAGATAAGCTTGCCGACTAGAAGAAGAAGAACGTTAGTCGGTCTGGGGTTTTATATGAGAAGTTGAGAAAGAGAAGATGGTGTGAACAAGGAAGTGGCAGGCCGAAACCCAATATCCAGATCACTCTGCTCTTTGAGCTGAAGGTGTAGTTGGTTGTTGGTTGGGTTGGAGGCAGAAGAGGTAGGGATGCTGCGGGGCAATTACTTACTTCCTCGTAGGGCGAACATGCTGATCCTGGCCTTTGAAGGCAGAAGAAAGAAGCAGGGAAAGAGAAGGTCGTAAGTGCGTGGTTCAACACTTGGACAGTTGTTGGGCTCTGAATCCGAAGCTTCAGCGCGGATGCGATTTCCCTAACTTTGAAGATGGAGAAAGAGATAAGTGAAAGTGGGAAAGTCGACGATGCTATATCGGCGCACGACGAACTAATAAAAAGCTGTGACGTGACGATAAGACACCAGGGCAGGAGCGGGTAGAATCAGGCAGGTAGGCAGTCAGGCTCCTTCTCGATCGCTACTGGCTCTTTCCTTTAGTCTTTTACTTGTCTTGTGACAGGCTGATGGAAGGGAAAGTGCAGCTTTGACAGCACCTAACGTCAGAATTGACTGGTCCAACAGCTTAGGGGCAAGATCAACCGAGAGCGTGTGCAAAGGGAACAAACTGCGTCATAACAAGGAAGGAAGTACTGTTAGGAAAAATGACTGTTGTTTCACACCTTTTTTCTCTTTGTGTACTTTTATTTAGCCTTGGTTGGAGGGGTGAAGGAGGGGTCATTTTGCCACGATTGACATGCGCCACAGCCAGGCTGTCGTCTAGGTTAAAGGTCAAAAAACATGGCGGACAGGCTTATTATGACGTCCGCTAATTTCTCACCCATCCCCGTTCAGCTTTTCTTTCACCTTCATTCCCAAGAGAGAGGCTAAGACGTACGGCAGTGGGGAAACTTGGTGACGGTTTCAGATGTGGAGATTGCTTCACTTTGGTTGTCTATTCAACAAAATTCTCCTGTTCAGATGACAACATTCAAAACGTGATCAGTCGTAAATTTAGCAACGTACTAACTCTTCAAATCTCAATTTTTAACATGTCAATTAAAACAGTCAATAACGAAGGATCTTAGTATGCAATTTCCCTATCATGTATCTTATACGGAACATATAGCTTTAAATAACAAACGATTGTGAGGCATAGTAACAATACCTAGAAAGCAAAAAATAAGAGAGAAATAAAGAACCAAAGGAATCCTAGATCAGCAGTAATTAGAGCTCATTCTCAGCCTGGACTTTCATACCTTCCACCTCTTGTTCCAAGGGTCCCTTATCATTAATCGCAACAAAGGTGTCATCTGGGTGAGAGATCCCAGCAAATTTGTCGATAACAAGTCGAGCCACGTTCCTACCCATTAGAGCACTGGTCTCCATGCATGAGATGAAGCTCTCAATACCAGAGGTGTAGTATACACCCTTACCAATGACAGGGTCCTCAAATGTGACACGAGGAAGCTCAATGGGATAAGAGTAGAATGAGTGAGGGTAATACCATGAGATAGGCCCAGACATGTCCTGCTCCTTACCAGAGACGACTGACTCGGGAATCTCAGTGCCCAGGATACGGGTGAGAAAGTCGGCGGTAACGGCCTTGGGCGAGAAGATCTTGTAGACACGTTCTTTCTGGCCAGTCTTAGGGTTGACGAGGTACTTCAGCGTGCTGATAGAGTAGAACCCAGTACGACCAACACCATCCGCCCCCTGTCCTGCTTCCTCATCCTCAGCCAGGGTCGTGTAGACAGTGGCGGGTGCCTTGCTTCCGGGCTTGAGGCCAAAGAATTCAGGGTTCAATTCCAAAGGCGATGCAAACAATGTAACATGAAGCTTGGTATAAGGGATCTCATCGATTTCGCGATCAAGAACACCCTGTCCAGCCTTGATGTTGCTAAACTGCCATGGGTTGGCGATGATGATGTTATCGAACTCAACACCATAATGACTGCCAGTATCGTCCTTTGAGTAAGCATCTGCAGTTGCAATGACGTATTTGGATGGCGAGGATGACTGTATCTCTTTCTTGGACTGTTCGATAGAGGCCACTGTCACATTACGGTAGACAGCAGCTCCACTATCCAAAATCATTTCCTCAAAGATACGCCAGTTACCTGTTTCAACAGACATAGCATTGTCCGTCGCTAATGAGACCTATTCTTCAGTTAATATTGAAGCTAGGGAGAAATAAAGTGTGAAACCCACCAGGGTCTCCAATCCATGGATGTAAGCCAAGTTGGAGGCATAGTTGACTCGCGTGGCAACCTGTAAGATCTCACGGGCGAAACGGGGGTCAATGTTCTAAACCATCATTAGCTGTCTGACAATTCACAATCAAAGACTAATACACTTACAGCTTCTTTTAGGACCTGCTCTCCTGTGAGACTAGTCATTCGGTTCAAGCCCAACTGCTCTGATCTTTGCGACAGTGATCTGAAAGGAAAGTATGGGTCTTCATAGAGCTTCAAGAACTCTCCGATCATGCCATCCACAAGTTTCTTGACCTTGTAAGGTGAGAGGCCGTACCTCCAAAACATCTTAGCCAGGTCCCATCCTCCCCAAGACCCCTCAGTCGTCTGGAAAACGAAACTTTCACCATCCCATATGGCTGTCATGTCGTCGTCTTCAAGTCGGTGGGGCTCACTGACTGGGAGCTGGAAACGTCTGGTCGCATTGACGAGGATGGGATTGGCACCAACAAAGATGGATGCTCCTAGCTCTATGGGCAAAGAAGGGTCATTGTAGGCAGAGACCGTCAATGATCGGCCTCCAATGCGGTCCGTCTTCTCGAAGACGGTAATATTAATAGCAACATCCTCTCTCAAAGCATATTCCTGTAAATGAAATGCCGCCGAGGATCCTGCAGCGCCAGCTCCTGTATTTTAAGGTCAGTTTATGTCAAATCTCAGATTAACAGGGTTGACCAGCAAAGCCCCGGCAAGTTGTAGAAGCATGTTGATCTAGAGCCTGTCCTCCACGGTTGAGCCAAGGTACGAACCAATGATAGCAACATTCTTTACAGCTTCAGCTCTGCATGAAACACTCAACAAAGCTCCGAGCAGAGCGGATCTTAGGGTCGTCGAAAGATACATCCTCTTTCGTGATAGGCAGGCCGGAGGCGGATGGGTGGTTGCGTATCACGTCAGCTTAGACTGGCATGGAGAGACGTTGGGTATCTGTTCACGTGACATAACAAGAGTGTTTACACATGGTTTCACATGCAGAACGCAGATCACAAGTTGCAGCTCATTAATTATAATGCACGATTGAATTCATCATAACAAACTTTGACTAAGTGTATTCATATCTGGAAGTTTAAGAAGCACGCGCGTGGTGGTTCCTCAAAGCGACATTTATTAGACCTCGAATCTGATGCCTACATCATGGCTGTTGTAGTGGTTCATTGCTCGTGAAGAAGAGAGGATATTGTTTGAACTGTAAATTTGGTATCTTGATATATAAAACTAGGAGCCACACGTGTTTCATCCTTATTGAATCCAGAAAAATTTATACCCAGGCCTGCGCTATTTTGCAACCCTTCATCTCATAATAAAGATTACCCAGGGAATCATGATCCTTTCTCTCTAAACGCCAAGCTAAATGCGAGTTATGCAACCTTCCCTTGAAAACAGAGATTCATAGTCATTCCTTGACCTTGTACAAACATGTGAAGAAGAATATTTTTTAATTCCATACGCAGCCCCATAACCCCAAGTGAAAATCGTGAAATATAGAATAGGTAGATGTTATAAACATATTGGATAAGTGTGAGATTAGGAGCTTTCGTCACTGCTGCTGTAGCCGCTCTCAGCCGCGCCAGCAGTAGCAACAGAACTATTATCGTCGTGTGATAGCGCCGGGTTGGCGCTGTTACTCTTACTTGCACCCCGGGCAGTGCCGGCAGCCGCAGCAGCACTACTGGTGCGGCGAGCGGCTTGTCGAGGACGGTTGGGCAGTGCCTTTGGGTCCCGAGTGACTGCGTAGATGTTCTGGTTGGGCGAATCATCAGGTTCATCACCCTCTTCGTCACCACTACTAAGATCAACGCCATCAGGATAACCATCCGACTGATGTTGCAACGTTCGCTGACCCATGAGATCCCTCAATGACTGAGACATATCAAGATCATCCGAAACATCATCGTCATCGTCGGCGGTGGACTCGCTAGGACTGAATGGTGGGAAGAAAATGGCAGGAGGTGGCAGGGAGACCGGTGTCAGTCGCTTAATGCGGCCTGACATGTACTCGATCTCAACCGGCAGAGGACCGGCGATGGGCATGGATTTCGAAACGCCCAGCTTTGGAGAAGATGTTGTCATGGTTTCCATGCGGCGAACAACAGCATGCGTGTTCTCGCTAGTTCTGCCAATGACTGCCGAAGACAAATCATCTTGCTTGGGTCTCTTTGTGGAAACAACCACCATGAAGTGGTCTTCTGGAAGAACTCCTCCCAAACCACAGGGCTCAAGAGGGTAATGCTGCATATATTGCGCATTGTTGCTCCAGGTGAAGTCCAAATCAATCTCGCTGGCGTCGTCGGTATCGTCTGTCAGGCTTGGTGGGTCTTCGCTGTCGATTTCCATGGCTGAGCTTTGCTGGTTAGACAAAACACCGCGATCAGTCAGTGGTCGGTAGTTAAGGAATGACCCAGAGTCTGTTCGTCGGAGGGGCGAAGGAGGAACCTTGAAGTTATCCTTGTCCGTTTGTGTTTGACCAGCCCTCATCTGCGTAGTGGGTGACATGTCGCCAGGATCTCCAGAGAGATCTGTGCAAAATGGAGCACCACTGTAATAGATGATAGCACCATCATGGCGACGTTTCTTACGACTGGATGCACCAGAGCCACTGAGTCCCCATCTTGATTCGCCAATGTTGCTTTCCTCAGGAGGGCCGAACGACGAAACAGTCTCGTCAAGCGAAGTCTGGCCACCTGATGATTCTTGTTGCGCGAACAAAGGCTTATAGTGGAAACTTTCAGAAGGAGCACAAAGTTGCGGGTCATACTTGAGACCGTTCTTGCTTGAGCTCCCTGACTGGAACTCATCGCCTGTAGAACGACCCGTCTTCTGACGTTTGCGCTTGTTCTCCAATCCGTCTTCGGTGTCGTCTGTTGAAGGGCTTTTCTGAGAGTTGTATCCAGAGCTGTCGCTGCTGAATTTGGTTCCCTCAGTTCCACCACGCCATCGAATTTTTCGGCCATCGGGTGATAATTGGAATTTCGTGCTCATGCCTGTGACAGCAGAGCGAACGAAATCAGGTGTTACGTTAATCATGTGCAACTGAGCCAAATTGCACAGCAAATTCAGGTAAACCCATCCCTCGGCGTCAGGGTGAACATCATGGCTGTGCTGCTCCGCTAACAATTCGGGTGGCACTAAACCGAGATGACGGATATAATCCATGTTCTCAGCCGGCACTTGGGCACGGTCGGGATCTAAATCTCGGGGTCGTGTGGGCCGTTGCTCGGGTAGGGTTGTCATTGGAGGGGAGGGGTTTGTGCCTGAGCCAGTGCTGTTGCCATTGCCGCCAGATTCGGTGTTGTCTCCATTGGAATTCGATGCAGAGCCGTTGTCAGCAGATCTGCTCTTTTTACCAGAGTGACCGGATTGCTGTTCGGTGGGGAGAATTCGAGCCTCTCTTGTTGCTTCTTTACCACCGGTTTGCAACGTAGGAGGTTCGTGAACCAAAGAGTTCGAGGCATTAGTAGCGTTTGGTTGTGTGTCCGCAACAACAGGCGCTAGAGCAGCAGAACTGCCACTAGGCTGTACAGGCTGCTTCTTCACCACATGGCGGCCGCCGATCTTGCCTGTAAACAACTGTTCCAATCGACGAACAACGAGCTTCTTTCTTTCCTTGTCGGTCATAATCATATGTCGTGGATATAATCCCTCGGGAATATCGCGCAGATAACTCTCGACTGCCTCCGACGACTTAGCCTGCGAGCCCATGCTGGGACGACTTAAAGAAGTTCCCGACGACTTGGCGCCGGTGGACATAGAGGCGTAGGCTGAGTCGGCTGGGCGAAAGTTGGAGCCTGAAGACGACGATGCATGCTTGGATCCGGATCCTGAGTACATATTATCGCGGTTAGCATGGCGAGATTTCTTCTTGTTCTGGGTCGACGATGCATCGGGAGATCCGTCGAGACTGGCCGCGAAATCTCGAAGCGTAGCCTCGAGTTCTCTCTTCTTCTTTTTGGGCAAGCCATGACACTTAATCTCGAACAATTTCTCTTTCCGAAGCATATCTGGTCCTGTGTTCTTGTAACGCTTAAGCTCCTCTCGAAGTTTTTGAATCTCTACCGTGAGATCATCGATGACGCTTCGGTAATCGTCTGCACTGCTGCTGTGTGCTGCTGTGAGCTTGGGGGGTGCAAGCTGATGGTGGTTATAATATGGTTTGTCTTCGTTTGAGGAGTCGGATTCTTTTTGGAAGAAAGGAGGATCGACTGTCGATAGAGTCAATATATTGTTTGTTCCCTTCCCGTAATTTTAATTGCTTACCTTCCATAACATTGCTGTCGAATGTGGCTGTTGGGTTCTGGTTCGATTGATCAAACCATGTGTTGGGGTCGCTTTGGCCGGTCTCGTTGCTGTCACCTGATGAATTACGGCGAGGTGATGTTGTTGTTGTTGTCTTGACGGCGGGCCCTGAGCCCTGACTAGCCTTGTGTGATGCATCGCGTGCTAATCGGTGATGACGAAGAGTGACCGAGTTCGCTGGTGATGCTCGTCGGGGGAGTGGGTGGCCGGTCTTGGAAGAAGACGGCGGCGGTTGCGTTCCGTGTGAAGTATTTTGGTTGAGTGGCATTGTCTTTCATATAATTCAGGTATGAAATATCGATGGACAATTTAGCATTTCCTATAGTGTGAGGCAGTGAGCATGTCGTAGAAAATGGTCGTCGAGGTGTGTCCTAGTATAAACGCCAGGGTCCGACGATCCGTGACGTAGAGCCTGGAAGCACTTTGCAGCGAGCTGAGAGCCTGGACGTCAGGGCACTTATTAGCACAGTTCATCCATTAACAAAAACAACAAGATGATGTCGGGTATGAGCAATGAGGGTTCTCGCAAACTACTGAGGCGGACTGCTATTGGCTGTTGGGGGGTGAGGGATCGATCGATCGGTGCTTCATCGCCAAATGACGAAAGGTGATGATAGACCAGTTACACGGTCTCAAAGAGGGAAAATGCCGGGTGTTTCTAGGACGCTTACCTTTGCTGAAATTCACTTAAAAACAATTAAACCTTTGAATTCGGGGTTTTAGGAGATCCCCAGTTTTGATCCGATTGAACGATCTGTCGATGGGGAGATTTCCCAAATGCTGGTTTTTCGCTATCGCGAGTCTCGAACAGTTGGAATTCAAGCTTTCTCTCCACAATCAAATTGGACCACAATGTTGTCGCATCCACTCGTAGAATCGCAAACGTTTCGGTGTTACTGCTTGACCAGACTCAACGTAGCTCTTGTAAGCTCAATTTGGTGACCAAGATTGACGAATCTGAAAATGCCAAGATTCTGCAGTCGTATTGTCGAGTACAATCAAATCTCGTGCGGCGATAATTGAACAAGCCGAATGCTTGAAAAGCAAATTGTTGTCGGTTTTTGTTTGGTATTCAAAATCCAAATCGTTTCAAGATTGTTGTGTTGGCGATTCGTAGACAGGCGCGTGTGAAGTGATTGCCGATACCGATCAGATCAGATTTGTCGTTGTTGGGAGTGCGGTAAGGGGAAGGATGGGCTTTACGCAGCAACGAAGCCACACAGACGAGTTTCCAGAGACCGAAATGTCTTTTTAAAAAGAGAAGAAGTGGTGGAGTCTGGTATTCCAACGGCCGATATATGAATAGACCAGGGTTGCTCAGGGTGGCACTCAAGTGGCACTCAAGCCAACGGGGTGTGAGGGTTGTTAGAAGATAGCAGCAAGCAGCCGTTCCACGACGGCAGTGAGGGGGGAGAAAAGAAGTCTGGGTCTGCTCTGGAAGAGAGTTTGGTGTGGTATGAGCAGGATGGGAATTCAAGAAAGCCGAGCCTAAGAAAGCTCGGGGTCAAGTCAAAAGAATAAAAGGGTAGACAAGCCACAAGTCGGAAAGACCGTCGTGGTAGGATACTTAACAGAGCACAGTCCGTTTAAGGCTGGAGACGGATGGCAAGTCTGGGAGGCAAATCTCGACAGCAGCAGTGGGCAGAGGAAGAAGAAGGCATTCAGGGCCTCCACCAGCGGTAGCAAGAGTTTTGGGTACGGTACAGCCAGACCAACTTGAAGCATGCCCGCCAGGCCCAGCCAGAACCAGAACCAGTGCCAGGGCACCCGAGTCCCGGTGCATAGCGGCGGCATCGCAAGGCGGCGAAAAGAAGGGTTGAGTGAGGATTTGCCAGGTTGGGACGAGGATGCAAGAGCTAGAAGGTCAGATCGCGCCCTCATTGCTCCGATTTCCAAGTCGCTGGAGAAGCATAGGGATCAGAGACCATCGGACCCAGAAAAAGCCAAAAGCAGGGACCCCCTCTAACGGGCTCGACTAGCGCAGCGCAATGGGTGTGAGAGTGTTATATGTAGACCCCTTTTTCGATAAAACACGCCAACCTGCTCTTGCTTCTTGCGAGTCTGTTCTCCGAGCAGCCGTTCAGGGTCGTTGGTGAAGCTTGATAAGATCACGCCCCACTACTTGTCACCTCGCTTACGCCCCGACTTTGTCTGAGTGCGGGGGCTAGCAGAGAACTTCTCAGCCAATGACGATGCAAACCGCACTGGAAAGAAAACAGGGCCGGTAGCTCGCGTACTAATTCCGTGGAAAGAATAGCCATGTTTTCTTTCACACGTAGCGTCGGATGCTGCTGATCTTGATTTTTGTCTGTCATCGGTCGTAACCAAGGCATTTTTGGCTTCCTTCCAGGCCCAGACTCCTCCTGCGACAAGAAACGGCGCACCGGAACTTTACTTCCCTCGTTACCGATTAAATCACAAAGTGACATGGATGCCACCTCCATTTGACGATGGAAACATTAAAGAACTGCCGAAACACGTGCTTTTGTTAAATACGATGCCTACCTAATTCTAAATCTTGAAAAGGGCTTCAAATTTCCACGGATCCCAATTTCAAATGGTTCGATCCATACTTCAATAGCAGATGCCCTCTTTTTTACTTTACTGTATGTGACCCCACCCAGGGGATACCTACTAAGTTAGACATGTGCTCTGCCTGCGGAAAACGGAAAACGATACTCCCTCGGAGGTTACTCCTGGTCACCACCCACTTTATACCCGACTCAGCTCTTCCTGGTAAATGATCTCCAGCCACCCAGCAATAAGCGAACTTGCTCCTATTAATTACAATTCAATATCACGATTGAAAGCAACATTTACATCTCACTTCTTTGTGGTATCTTTCCTGCAGCTTTATCTGGAAGTGGAGGTCCTCCCTAATCATGATCCTTCTCACGATATCCTCTCTTTATAGACGTTGTCTGGGCACGACTCGCGGGGAGCCGGACCTCTCTGGTATCCACGCGTACCTAATCCCTGAAAGCCTCGTGAATCCATGAACCCCCTACCCAGCTGGCCAGCAGCCCAGACGCTTCTCCAACGATTCTATCGTATTCTTCTTTGCTTCAGCTGCTGTCTGCCGCACCTCACACTAGGTTTTCCAGCATATTCCAAGATATAATGAGATGGTGGTCTTTTCTGCTCGAAATATGAGCTGACCCTTTACATCCCCAAGCCTGCCGTCAGCTGCCATACTGAGGCTCTGTTTTGCAGATCACTCCCAGTGTGACGTCGATCCCAGTGAGAAATTTCAGGGTCCTTGCAAAATCAGGCACCCCGAGACCCTGCTTAAAGCAGTTTCGAACAGGTTCTTTGGCAGAAGCCTTGTTTTCCTTGATCTCTCGCAATACGCGGTCAAGGCACGAATCCAGAATTCTATGGATGCCGTGAAATTAAGGTTTACCCAGTTTCCCAGTGTTTAAAGGTCACGAGACTTGGAATCCTGAAGATTGATAAAATGGTTCCAGTTCCAGTTCCAGGCCCGATGATTCTCCGCAAATGCCCAGGCTGGTCTCCAAGGACAGGGGAAAGTTCCCGCAACACCAAATGCATCTTGACAGGGATAGGCACACCCTAAACAATATTTTTCCGTGGCAATAGCATGCCAAATCTCGAGATCACAATATCGAATTCTCAAGACGATGAAAAAGCCCTATATCGAGTGGCAAAGATCACTTCTCGCGCGTCTCGCCACAACTCAGTTCGGACCTAGCGACCGAAGTCACTGTGATTGGGTGGTTTGACGCTCCAAGTCTTCTCGATCTTTAAGAAGCGCAGCGTTAGCTTGGATCGAACTCCACGGGACGACCCTTCGTGCAGGAGTGGCTAGGGGACGATGGTGGTCATGCTTGAACAAAGAGAGCTAGGGTCTGTCGACAGCATCCAATCGACCTACTTGCTTGGGGAACGCGATGGTTTAGGTCCCTTGGCGTTGAAAGGTCGATACCTGCATTCATGTCGATCAGAGTCCCTGAAACAGACACGGCATACTCCATCATCGAGGATTTGGCTCGTTCTTATGCCTAAACACGATTTCCGGATGATGGGACTTTGCAACAATCTCCATGTTGATCACCCGTTGGTTTCGATATCGAATTTGGCCACCCCCTTGATCAAAGCCGATTGACATTCGGCTGTGGTGGATTCGTTCGAGGCCATCGTCAAATGCCAGACACGGAGATACTGTAACCAATTGTACCTGTTAAGCATGAAGGATCGTGGGTTGCGCCTTAGATCTTTAGTGTTGCGTTTTCAGAAGAGTTTAAGATCTTGTCTATCGATCCAACCCGCGGCAATCTCAACTCGTTAGTACACGCGATGCTCGTGCTTCCACACCCGAGCACTGCAATACCCTCCATGATATTTCGGGACGGCCCCATGAGGCTAGTGATGGCTTTTACGGTACACATGCGATCATTGAAGCACTTGCAACGGATAGCTAAGGTTCCGTGTTAGTCTTCCTGATCAGCCTCTCTGTGTTTCTCACATGTGCTGCTTACGTGGGTCGGGTCCAGGAAAGCATAACAATACGCTGAATCACCGTCATGCCGTTCACAATCTATTACTCGTACGCCTTGTCTTTATCTCCTGTGCCACAGACTACTGGAGTTGACACGAAGCACAATTACTTACTGTATTTGGCGTATCACTATACCCACGCCGTAGGTCAACAATCCACAGGCTCGATTGAGGGTCTCGACTCTGAGATTGTCTCTTATTCCCGCTCGATCTTCGGGACGTTGCCTTTCCCCCACGATCGGGAACCAAATTCGGTACGTACACAACGAGGTCATCGCTGTACGTACGTACATCCAAAGAAACATCACACGCATTCTTCTTTCGCTGCTGGACCCCTCTAGCTCCTTCATTAGCTGCTCTGCTGCTACAATTTTGAGGACCCTTGGACTTCGGGGCGGGACCTCCGGCGTCCCTCCAAACAAGGGTTCTGGAGAGGCTCCGTCCTCTGGCAGGGTTTGTTTGAAGCCATGCGGTCAGCCCCTTGACGATCGTCCAGCGTTCGCATTGGGTGAACCAAAGCTAGTGAGGAGACGAATGTGGCTCGTAAGGTTGCACAGATCTGAAGCATTGTGGGCTTCTGATCGCCCAGGATGCAGGAGCTGGTCTTTGGAGATTGGAATACCGGCCGTACTTCCGGGGCCTTTCATTGGTTGTTGCAAGACAAACTCTGCGTGACTAACTGCAATATTGAATCAAACCACGATGGGTTTTTGCCGCAGCTTCTTCGCTTCGTTGTTCTGCGAGGAGATCTGACATAGTGTCTGCCGCGGGAGTCTAATCCGGCCCTTTGGTAGTGCTGTCCCTATTCCCTGCAACTTCTGCCAGGCTTCTATAGATCTGTGGTACCAGTGATATGTTCCTGCTGATCTGGTCTAGGGTCATATTGGATAGTCAGCTCAACATGGATGTTGTGCATGCAGAGCCCTAGTCTAGGATTCCAGGCGACAAGCAGGCCAGCATAATGGGATAACACACAAGTCAGACATTCGAAATATCGACTGGCAGCCCGCGGGAAGGTAATTTGGTATACCTTTATCTCATTCGCTGTTTATGGTTCCGGCATGTACGTAGGTGCCCTGCAGCTATTGTTGCTTTCTTTTTCTACTAGTAAAAGACTCCATCTTAGAATACTAGAAGCTTTGGTATACATGACGCTATAAATGGATGCTCAGTGTTCTCCTCTGCACTCTTCCAAATGTCTTAGTTTACGCTTTTAAGCCTCCCTAGGAGACTATAAATTTTTACTGTTTGTATAGTCCAGTGGCGACAAGTCGAGTCAAAATGACTGGATGCATGAGTAATGGATTTTTACATGTAGCCAATACTGAGTCAGTAAATTTTTGGATAATACTGTTGCGGTTTCGAAACGACCCGAGGAACCGAGCAGTGTTCTTGGCTACCTTGTTTTAAATGGGGTCCTCTACAGCCGTGCATCGTGTATTGTAACTAAAGCTGGCTTGTCTGCACGTAATTTAGTCAAAACACAAATTTGAAACTTTAGTAAGTAATTCAGCAGGTGACAAATACGGTTATTGACCTATGATTGTGATTTTGTTGAGTGTTTCGTAGGCGTTGCCATTGTGCCCACCCTATACCAGCGTATTAGAAATACGATTACCATAGAGCTGAAAAACGACCTGACCAGTAGACAAATACGAAGTAATAATCGGGTTCTGATACTAATCAATAAAAGATCTATAGCTCACACATGAATATGACTGTTGTTGCCGCCCACTATACCTGGAACAGCATCTCATGGCTGTTAACCCGTTGAGTCATGCAGAAGAAGAATGATACAAAGTTAAGAAATTGGTTGAGGAACAACATGATCGTTCTCTATTCTTAGTAATTTTACTGATTTAAAACCACCGACTCTAAGTCTATCCAGCCGAGCATAACTTCTACCCTTCCTCAACTCCAAAGGCCATGTCATCGACTGGCACACATCGATAACCAACACTCAACAAATCGCTAATACTACTACCACTACTACTACTACACCATCCCGTAGGATTCTTTTTATTTTAGGAACGTTTAGTCGTCATCGTCATCATAATTAAGCCTTCTCGAGAAGGGACTTTCCGGTCATCTCCTCGGGCTGGGGCAGACCCATGGCAGCGAGGACAGTAGGGGCAACGTCACCGAGGACACCCTCGTCGGTCTTCTTGAGGCTCCAGCCCTCGGGGTAGTTGGCCATCAGAAGAGGGACCTTGTTTGTGGTGTGGCTGGTCTTGGGCTTGCCGTCGGGGAACTTCATCTCCTCAGCGTTGCCGTGATCAGCAGTGATGAAGAGGACGTAGCCCTCCTTCTTGCAACCCTCAAGGATCTTGCCAATGGCCTTGTCAGTGGCCTCACAGCCAACAACAGCGGCATCGTAGACACCAGTGTGACCAACCATGTCAGGAGGAGCAAAGTTGTTCATGACGAAGGGGAACTTCTGCTCGCCCAGACGCTTGACAACCTGGTCGGCGACACCATCGGCAGACATCTCAGGGGCAAGGTCGTAGGTGGCGACGGACTTGTTGGAAGGGACCAAATCCTGAGATTGGTCGCGGGTCTCGAGAGGGAAAGACTTCTCAACACCACCGTTGAAGAAGAAGGTGACGTGAGCGTACTTCTCGGTCTCAGCAATGTGGACCTGCTCAACGTTCTGCTTGCCGAGCCACTCGGCAAGAACGTTACCCATGTGCTGGGGCTTGAAAGCGACCTCGAAAGGATAGTCAACCTTGTACTGGGTCATGGTGACAAGGGGCTTGATCTTAGGGTACTGGAAGTCGGGAAGAGGAGATCGGTCGACGTCGCCGAGAAGCTGGGTGATCTGGCGGACACGGTCGGATCGGTAGTTGAAGAAGAAGACAGTGTCGTCATCTGTAAATGTTAGAAGCCATCCAAAACGCCCATATTCATTTTAGCTTACCCTTGATGCGGCGTTCATCACCACCGACGATGATGGGAGTAAGGAACTCATCTCGGTCCAGGTCACCGCCACGCTCATATCGAGCCTTGACGGTAGCGACGGGGTCCTCAGAGGCCTCACCCTCACCGTGGACGAGACCCTTGAGGGCGATCTCGAGACGGTCCCAACGCTTATCACGGTCCATGGCGAAGTATCGACCGACAACGGTACCAATCTCGCCAATGCCGATCTCCTTGGCAGTGTCGACAAGCTCCTGCATGTAGCCAGCACCGGACTTGGGGTCGGTATCACGGCCATCACCGAAGAAGTGGATGAAGACCTTGGGAACACCATACTCCTTGGCGGCCTTAAGGAGAGCGTAGAGGTGAGTTTGCTTGGCGTGCTATTTTGGTTGTCAGTGACTGATCGCCTTGAAAAAGAAGGATATATTCATGATATGACTTACCACACCACCGTGAGAGACGAGACCGCAGAGGTGCAGACGGCCGTTTCCAGCAGCAGCGCTCTGGAAGGTCTTCTTGATAACATCGTTTTGGCTAAGCTCGCCGTTCTTGATGGTCTGGTCGATTCGGACAACATCTTGCCAGACAACACGACCAGCACCAATGTTCAAGTGTCCAACCTCAGAGTTACCCATGAGACCCTCGGGAAGGCCAACCGCCAGCGATGAGGCCTCGAGCTCGGTGTAACCCTTGGAGTCCTTGTAGAGAGCGTCCATGACAGGGGTCTTGGCGTTGGTGATGGCATCGCCATCCTTGGGGCTGTCGGCGGAGGGAATGCCCCAACCGTCAATGACGACTGTACGAGTGCAACAACATGATTAGCCAAGTCACTTTCAAGTATATGAGGGTGAAACACAAGAAGAGAATTCAATCCGATCGCAGCTTCTCAGGCAATTTTCAATTAACTGGAGAAACAGTCTTTTGAGCGTAGCGCAGTAGAACGAGGCATGAATTGCTATCGCGATCGCGGGGCATGGAATTGTTTGGAGTTGATGGAGGGGGCGGGGCATGACGACGTACTTAGGCAGGCTTTTTGGTCGGTCTTAGACATGATGGGTATTTGTTGGTTCCTTCTGTTTGCACTGAAGCAATAAAGGAAGAGAAAAGAAAAAGAAGAAATAAGTCGAGGTATAAAGAATAGGTTTCGGGGTTGAGACAGATAAGGATAAGACAGGGACGGAGAGTAACTCGGGCCTTGTCTAGAGGTACCTAATAGTCTGAGTAAAGGAAATGATGCGTGATTTGATGGGGACTGATGATTGATTTTGCAAGGAAACACGTTAGTTGTGGTGGGGGTTTATGTCATGCCATTTAGTGATATGAGTTGAATTAATACTGTGTTGGATGCCTGTAACTCCATCATATATACGGTACAATGATGAGCTCACACTGTAACCCTTTCACCTTTTCTCCCTCTCTTTCGGACCGTCCACTCAACAACAAAACGGCGCATCGGCCCAATAGATGTCTACCATTTGCCCACCACCTTCTGCAGCGCGATAAACGTGAAATCATTCCATCTATTTACGGGACTTGAATCTCATGCAAGGCTGAGAGGTTCCACCCGGTCTATTTCCCCGAGCTGCGCGATAGAGCTGGAGCTCGTCTCGAATCAAAATCAAATCATTGTACTTCACCGCATCCACATCGACCTCGTCTGATTATCTTCCTCCCTCCATCCTTTCCGAGCGAAAACCCTCGAACGGTCAAAGCAGAAACAGAATCGTATCATAAAATCGACAGACCATGTCTCCGTCATCAGCTTCCGCGTCGGCGTCGGCTCCTGGCCCACACCCACTGGCTCTACCGCCCACCTTCTCTCCCGATACTCTCGATGCCCTCTCCGAGCTCTCCCTCGTTCTTGCGCGCGTCCGCGCCGGTATTCAGTCCTCAGCCGGCATCACCACCGAACCTGCTCCAGGAACTACAGGAAACAATGCACCTGGACCTACTCTATCTTTCAAAGATGTGCCTGGAGCTACTGACGGGCTAAAACATAAGCTGCAGCGAGCTCGCGCGCAAGTTCGCGAATTGCCTGATATGGACCGATCCATTGCGGAACAAAATGAGGAGATCCGCGAACTTGAAACACGCATCGAGAAGCAGCGAGCCCTTCTTCAACGTTTGAGAGACGAAGCCACAGGACGAGATCCAAAGGACGAGGCCAGCGCTGGTGACAAAATGGAGTCATGATACATAAACGGCGTGTCGAATTATTATGGGTCACTTGTGGTATTTGAAGCGGCCATATACCATTATCATCTTGTCTTGCCAGCACGGTGTTTGGAGTCTCAGGGTCAAACAAATCATATTTATCATGCTATTGTATTGCTTTCTAATTAAATTGTCGTATATCATTTATCGGTATTGTGCGAAACATTCTCAACGGACCACTCCTCATCACTCTTATCTTCGTGGGATATTGAGTTTCTTGAGAGCTTCTTCAACGCTCACGCCAGGCTGGCCAGGCACAACATCCTTCCAAAGGTCATCGCTGAGTCTCTCATTCTCCGATAGAGTGGTCCAGTTAGGGCTATGGCCAGCCTTGAGCCACTTGAAATCGTCTACCTGGTCCCACTGGTTCTCATCTGGCTCTTCAGCGTCGGTTCTCTGTTCTTGGTCAGCTGCGAACGTACTAGATGAGATGCGAGCGAGTCTTACATATGGAGCGGGTAGCGGGGTAAAACGCATGCCAGAACAATCCTCAATGATGGGATGACTTCCGCAGTGCAAGTAGATGTCAACATTACTGCACTCATGGATGCGAACTTGTCTGGCCACAACCACGATAGTGCTATCTGACACTCCCGTGATATGAACGGCGCCATTAACACGACCTCCAACAATGAGACTCTTGGACACATTCTTGATAGCAAGACCAGGGAATGCCGAGCCCTCAGTTGTTGGAATCGACATGTCGATAATGCAGCCCTTGAGATCAGTCAGGCTACCAGATGAGGTTGCGCGTGACGCTGAGGATGGCAAGATGATGTGCAGGTTTGAGTGGTTTGAGATTCCGATGTTCTTTGCTGCTGAGAAGCTGGGCTTTCGCAGGGAAGAGGCGCTGGGTCTTTCCATCTCCTCGTTGTAGTTCTTGTATGTCTCTTTAGACGGTAGCTCGCTGAGCGTATCTTCCTTCATGGGTGGAGGGCTGGCCATGCCAGTGGTAACAGTTGAATCATGCTTTGTGCGTGAAAGGCTTCCGGGGCTAAGACGGGGATCGTTCTCAGGAGCACCCATATCGACATGATTGGTCTTTGGGCGACGGAATTGGAACTTTGACTTGGGGGTGATCCTAGTTATGGTCTCGTTGAGCTTGTCTTGTAGAGTCTTGATAGTCTATGCAGCATGTTAGTCAAATAATTTGATCGTTGAAGGTGACGATCTAACCTCAGAGTATTGCTTTCGATCATAGGATGGAGTATAATCAGCAGCATCCCCGACCTCGTTCTGAAGTTTTGCAATGCTAGCTAAGATATGATCAATCGCCTCTTGACGCTCACCACCGACATTGGCAATAGAAGGCAGCTCATCGATGAGGTCTTGGAGAACTGCACAGCACAAAGTTAGGCATGAGAGGAAACATCACGATCACTGAATTCAGTCCTCACCTGTCACGCTCTCCAAGAAATGGTGGTAGAATCGCTGCTTAGGATCCATGGCGGCTGATTGAAGAATGACCTGATGGGTGGCAGCCCAAGGGTCGTGGGGATGGCTTGCAGTTTGAACCTGTGTTTCCATAGTGGACAAAGTCAATATTTGTTATTTACTGAATAGTCACTTTCTCAAAACTTGTCTGAGGTGAACAATGGCATGAAAGGAACAGCAGAGTATTGCAGTGCTTATATACTGGCGATAATGCCCTCAAGCAAGGCCATTGCACAGAAAAGGGACCATGAGCCGATCCCTCTACACCTGGAGATTTCTATGCATGGGGGTCAATCACTTACCAGGAAGTGAAATAAGCCGCAGCAGGTGATGCTACAATGGGCTTCTAGCTCCTCCCTACCCCAGGATAATGTGGTGCTACCCCTCGTTTCCGTACGACTTTAATAGTGCTCTCTTCAGCTTTCAGGGTCGCAATCATGAATCGGAGCCGACTTAGTGACGTCAATGCCACCTGATGGTGCAGTCGAGAATGGGAAGAGGCTGTTAAAGGTGGTGGCAGGTGGAGTAGTAGTTGGCCCTGGATGACTGTTGTACAGTCTGCTTAGAGATGGATGGACGGGATGAAATAGGTGGATGGTTGATGTATTGGCGGGCGTCACAAAGCCTGGGACGAGAAAAAGAAGTGGTGTTGTTGACGAGAACGTGGCACCACCATCTATATATCAGATGGGCCGTCTTTCAAGTTGGGTTGAGTTGGAACTGCAACTCAACTTAGATAGTGGAGAGAAGCTGGGGAGGGTTCTGGACCCTTGACTAAATGGTGGGGTCATGAATTAAGCCAGTCGAACCTTTGAGGATAGGTAGTTATCATCACCAGACAACAAACGTTGAGAGGCCCACGATCGAGAACTTGGAGGGGACCCTTGGACATCTGACAAGGTTTTGTTTTCTTCAAGACCCTGTCAGTTTGTCACTGGCACTTGTCGTCATTATTTAGTTTGACTGCCGAACACCTAAAAGCAACTAACTTGTTCTGGTCTCCGCCGTCAGAGAAAACAAGCTTGACGTTCTCAAGGGTCCTCACTGTAGAGTTTCTGTGTTTCTTCACAGGGTTAGCTTGACGCCATGCAGCGTGGGGAACGTTGCTGTGCCGCTAGGTTAAGGTGGTGTCTTGATGTACACTACAGCACAATGTTACACGATTGGGTACAGAGACAAATTCTCTTGATTGCACTGGTTGTTCATGATGGTCAGTAAGACTGCCAGATCCATGCCATCTTGATCCCCTGGGGGAAAACACCAAGATCAGCACACACCAATCTCCATGGATCATAGAAAGGCCCGAGATATTCACCTTGGCGAAGGTCAAGTCATGCAACTCGAAGGGCCGCTGATCCGGGGATGCGGGGCGAGAACAACAACATGGATTTAGTTGTAATTATTATTACGCCTGCATCTTATTGGGGTAAAGAAATTGCAGCCGAGCTGTAGAATGATGCCTTGATCTATTAGTGTTGCTCCGATGATCGTCAAATCGTTACCTTCATGCACTGCTTAATACGAGTCAGACTCGGCGCATGAGAGGTGCATCCCCTTCAAACCGCTGACGTTGGTGAGTTACACTCGATCCCTCGATCGATTTCGTAGATGAGCAGACTTGGCTCGTTGTCATGGATAACTTTCATCACTACCAGTTGAACAATTCTTAGTAACAGAACAACCACTCATTATTATTCATACATCAAACACTTTATATGTCTATCGTTTTATCTAGCCCGTCCATTATTCGCTGAAGTTCTTCTTCCCCCATTAGGCAATGGTGGGATATAAGGTATCGGCATTCGCTTGGCTGGTCTTGTCTCTGTGTTCAACGCCTTCCACATCTCCCAAATAGTCGCTCGACTTGCCGGCAACATGCTGTATTGTAGACTATACAATTTCTTGCGGTTGATGGGCGGCACAAACTTCCCCGTAAGAAGACAGAAGAAGACTTTAGGCGAGAGGTAGTGCTTTCGAATGCGGTTTGCCATCTGAAAATATTGATTGAACATTTTTCGGAATGTCAAAGGAATTGACTGACTGAATGTTAGCTGCTGCTGCCAAGTGACAAGAAATTGATATTACTAACCTTGAGGTAGATGACCGAGGTAGGAGGCGGCCCATCAGTGTTGCTATTACTCGTGCCATCGCGTCTATAGTCGTGGGTATCTCGAAGCTCAAATCGTATGCCACCAGGAAGTCTCCTCGGGTCTTTAATTCTCAACATGAGTGCAAACAACGGAAAGTGATTCAGACATGAGAGGAGGGTATCAAATCCAGCCTTAAGAGAGATGATAGCCATTCTCGCAATGGCAAAGTTGAGATAAAACACGGCGACTGTCGGCAGAAGGAAGAAGAGCAGTGTGAATAGGATGGTGCCGACAAGAAGCTGATCCAGGTCATAATCGCAAGAATCGATACGGTTGCGAAGAACGTTGTGCTTTTTGCCGCGAAAAAGATGGAAAAGAGATCGAAGTATCGTGAGTTGCCAGTGGTATATCCTCCCAGATGCTAGATAGAATGAATAGATGTGAATAGTCAGGGTCGAAAGCATATCGGAGAACATGGCAATTGGCATGCTGGCACCAGCGAACGAGGAAAATCCTATAAACCACACCATCTTGGGCAATGCTGGAGTCAGGGTTTCGATACAGCCTAGGAATCGTTAGTTAGCTACATCCAATTGTTATCTTATAGCCCAAGACAACTTACTAGACCAGTAATCGATGACCCAAAGGAATAAATCTCCCAGAAAAGCTGCCAATTCGCCATTAAGCTTGAGACCAGCAGGCCAACCCATCAGCCATGAAATACTGCTTTGGAGTGCATCGACTGTGTAAGTGCGCAGCAGATCCCCAATCTGCATGGCAACCCAGTCTGCGTTCTCAATTATATATGATCCTAGTGCTATGCCAATGATAACATCATTGGCAACGAGCCACAGACTGTTATAGAAACGAATATAGTCTGGATGACTTGTTGTAACACTGGCCCAGTTGTTCTTTCGCTGCCGCAGAGTCATGTACTGCATTGGCCAATAACAAAACTGTTGAAGTCGTATCTCAACTTGTTGTGCTGTGGCCGATATGTCCTTGAGAGCTGCAGCACCAGGCTTAAGCCGGAACTCGAGCAGCATGAGCAACATCTCTGCCATTATGCGATGACCCATAAGAACCAGAACAAAGGTCTTGCGTATCGTGGGAAAGAGATACAGCGTAAACCATGTCCACAATTGTAGTATGACATAGTTTCGCATTGTCGATGCTGTCTCAACCACTCTCTCAGACACACTAAGGCTGCGTCGTGGCCTTGACCCTAATCGTCCTACATTCTTTTGCAATGTCTTCTCAAGCTCCCAGGACCAATTTATCTGATTAATGATCTTTGGCAGAGCTCTGTCGCGCGCAGAGGGCACTCGCTTGAAGATGGTGTGCTGTTTGAGTTTCTCGACCAGCTTGCGCTTCTCCTCCTTCATTTGCCGTTCTCGTGTCTCCTGCTCTCCTTCTGCCACTGGTGCGTCGCCTAATGATGAACCATCGTGTCCAAGCGCTAGAGCGATTGGATTCAATGATACGTATTGCATCCCCTGAGGCTGAGGACGATCATAGAGGATGAGTTGTACACTGGCAGCCTTTGCGCATGTGATTTGTGGCTCTCGCGGGTTCGAGTTTGTTGTCGCGCAAAACCACGAGGGGTCTGCCGCCGCAGTGTCGGTAGCGTTCGAGAGTCCAAGCACATGCATTGAGCTGTGGCCGCACATTTCGGTGATCTGGCTATTCGGGTGAAGTTCGCTGCGGAAGAAGGTACCGGACTTAAGGTGAAATTCGGTATTTCGTGCCTGCTAACGGTCAGTCTTGTCCCCGTGTTGATACCAATATGTCGGACTAACATCAACATCTTCAAGGATGGCCACAACAAATACGTCCAGTATAGAATTGCGCCATCCCACCACGACTCCAGGGCGATCGGACTTGCGAATGTCCGTCGGCCAGAACACTCTCATCAACCCATCATGCTCTACCATGACCAGCAACTATGTCGGCCAGAATTATATGACTAGAAAGAACCACGCCTTCTAAGCTGCTCCCGCGCAGAGACACCGGCTCCTATTCGTCGTGGATGCTGAAGCCATCTTGTTAGCCATTGTCAGCGGCGTCGGGATGTTGCAATCGAGCGTACCAGATTCGTTTCTTTTCTGGCAAGTAAGACGGTCGGAGCGCAAATGGCAAGGAAAAAGACAGATAGTGCAGCAAAGGCTTTTGTTGCGCGTGTCTACATGGAGTCGGCTGTTAGCTTTGTATCGTTTGCGCCTGGAGACGAGACGAGACGAGGGGCTTTGGCAACTTACGACGACACCGTTTTCCCAGGCAAAAATAGCAAGTTCATAAAGACGAGTAACGAGATCCCAACGGGCAGTGATGTAGCCAGCGACGAAGATGCCGAGCGTCAGAATAGAAAAGGGGTGCATAGAAGCGCTATTCCTCGTGGCAGTACATGCCGTCCTCTGGTGAAAGCTTAGAGGATTGGATATAAAGTCTATCTGTGCCAAGCTGCGGTAGTGGGTTTGCTGGCGGGATGAAGCGACAGAACAGACCGTAGTGTAGGTCGAATCGAGGGGGGGCAAGCGAATAAGTTGACAGTCAAAATTGCTGGAATATTTAGCGATTCAAACGATTGGACTCGCTGAATGGAACCTCGAGTCAACAAATTCTAGAAGGGAATAGGAATTGCCAGCTCAATACAAAGAGATTGAGTTGATTGGTCCCCCCTGCGTGTCGTCCCTTGAGCTGTAGAGCAACGTCAAGACTGAGCTAACAGTGGGCCATCCACCCATAATTTCAAGATCACGTGTAATTAGCGGTTTGATTCCGCGGGCAGTTTAGAGGGCGATGACGATGCAGGCAGAGAGCAGTATTGTGAAGGTGATGCTACAATAGTGATGAGGGACAACGTGGATAAAGAGTTTTGTATTCTATTTTCAGGAAATGAGTAGAATTTTACATCTCGAAATTAGATCACTGGGTATTCCAATGACAGCCACCAACCTCTGCGGTTACCAACGCCATGTTCGCCAGTATGGATATGATGCATATTATTCTATAATCATGTCAGCAATCCAGTAGAACTGAAAATAATAATAGGAGAACGTACTCTTAACCCCTAAATGTTTCAAGTCGTTCTCTTTGTTCTCCTCACGAGCCTCTGCCACCAACTTATCCACACCTCGGTCTTTCAGTGCAACCTATGGCCTTTGTAAGCAAGTGAAGTCCTTCGAAGCTCAATCAACTAACCTTGAGACAAGACTGGTATTCTTTGAACATGTCTGCACATTCCTTGTTGTCCTTTTCTTGTCCTCGAAGGTACTCTAGGTCTGATTAGACTTGTATTGCCACTGACAAAGCATGGAAGAACATACTCTCGCTGTACCATTTTAAGAAGCACGTATCATAACGCCTAAAATTATGAATTAGAAGCGACTTGAAATCGGTAGAGAAATGAGCATACTCCTTGATTTCGTTGCATTCTGGTGCTAGTGAAGCTGACATATTGAGACGACTGGGAAGTGGTAACTGGTAAGTGATGTAAGTATTGAAAGTATGAGTTTAAGTCTAAGAAAGATGCCAAGTTTAGTAGCCGCACTCCACTAAAGAGGTAGGTATAAGAGGCAAGTTGAACTTAGCTTATGAACACCCGATGCTATAATTGATTTCTATTTGAATTATATCTACAGAGATTCATTGTAAATTCAATATGTTGCTAATGAAGTACCTATTAATAGTCCACAGACAATGACAATTTCATTGCGTTGAGTGTAACTCAATAAGACAATCGGAATCAATGGATTGTTAGTGGCAGGTACAAGCCGCTATTGGCTAGAAGCTCATACCCGCTCCGGGAAGCCCCACAAATCCCCCAAGCTCACTCTTGGACTCTTTGTCGCGTCTGAACGCGACTCAAACTGAACACACTCGATCGATTCTTCTTTATAAAGTGCAACAACTTTTTCGAGTTTCGGCTTCGTTTTTCTTGTAAACTCCGATTAAATTCAAGATTATTATTGATCTGATCATAATTCTATAACAACTCCAAAATGGCGCCGTCAGATGACGAGATCAGACAAGCACTGCTTGATGCGACCTATCAAGTCTATCAAGCTACGCCCGACGAGACTACAGTAAACAAAGTCCGCAAGCAGACCGAAGAGAACCTCGGTCTCGATGATGGTTTCCTGACGGGTGACGACTGGAAGAAGAAAAGCAAGGATATCATCAAAGAGAGAGTCGTAAGTTTCATTTATAGCCATTCTTATCCCATTTCACAAACTGACACTATTCTTAGGAAAAACTTATGGATGGATGGACTCCCGAGGAGAAGAAGGAAGCTGCTTCAGAGGGAGACGACGAAAAGGCTGCTGGCATGAAACGTTCTTCTCCAGAGGCTGAATCCCCTCAGCCAAAAGCCAAGCGTCAGAAGCGTTCGCCTAAAGCAAAGCCTGCGCCTAAAGCGAAATCGAAGAAGGCTGCCAAAAAGGAAGAATCTGAACCAGAGTCCGAGCCCACTGAATCTAGCGAGCTCAGTGAGTTGAGTGACATGAGTGAAGAGGAGAAGCCCCAAAAGAAGCGGAAGCAAGCGGCACCCAAGAAAGCAGCGCCAAAGAAAGCAGCACCGAAAAAGGCAGCACCAAAACGAAAATCAAAGAAAGCCATTTCTGAGGATGAAGACGAAAATGAGGATGTTTCTATGGACTCGGATGCTGGAACACCTTCAGAAAAGGAAGATGAGGTTAAAAATGACGAATCAGCTGATGAGAAGGCAAAGACCTCTACAGAGGCTCAAAACTCGGGTGGAGGAGAAGAAAAGTCACCCGCAAAAGGAGGCGACGACAAACAAGTTCTTGACGATGAATCAGAGCTGTCAGACGTGCTCGATGAGCCGCCAAAGCCCAAACGCAAGAAGAAGGAAAAGAAGGAAGGCGCAAGCAAACCAGCAAAAGTACCCAAGGCCGCCGCAAAGAAGAGTTCTGTGTCAGACGACCCCAACACTGAGGAGATAAAGAGGCTACAAGGCTATCTTGTGAAGTGCGGTGTTCGAAAGCTTTGGCACAACGAACTGAAACAGTATGGTGATGACGCTAAAGCCAAAATCCGCCACCTTAAGAAGATGCTCTCCGATGTTGGAATGGACGGCCGCTTCTCAGAAGCCAAAGCTCGAGAGATCAAGGAGAGACGTGAGCTCCTTGCCGAAGTCGAATCTGCACAGGCAATGAGTTCCTTGTGGGGTGTCGAGACAAGTGGACGTGCAAGCCGAAGCAAGAGCAAGAAGATTGTTGAGAGCGACGGTAGTGACGCCGAGAACAACGGCAACAATGATAATGATGATGACGACGACGATGAAGGAGAAAGCTCATATGCCGCTAGACGCAAAAGAGCCAGGGCGGATTTGGCATTCTTGGGTGATGACTCCGAGTCCGAGTAAGGCCTCTAAAGAACTCTACCCCTATTACTACTGCATCCATGGGGAACATAATTAAGGACGACGGGATGTATGATAAGAAAATTTGTACAACACAACACAGGATTAGGGAAATGGCAATTACTTGGCTTTGTTTTCCAATTGTCTCAAAATAGCTAGGCGTTAATAAGTAGCCTCTGTCCAATTGATATTCTTTTCCTTTTGATACACTATCCAACTTAGTCGGACCACGCCTTGTAGACAGTTCTAGCACCGTATGTCTCACCCTTCTTGAGCAGAACCTGGTTCTTCCACTCAGGCACGTTGGCCGCGTTAACATATCGAGCAGGCTCACAGCAGAAACCAGCACGGGCCTTGCGGGCAGGCAGGCCGTTAACCGCGGGCACATCAATGCCAGCTCCGGTGTAGATCTGGAAAGTTGGCTCAGTGCTGTAGACTTCGAGGTTGATGCCGGAGCCAGCGTGGTGGACCTTGACGTTGAGGTTGAGGGGCTGGCTGCGGGTGTCGAGGGGCACAGATGAAGGCTCCTTGTTGAGGACGAAGCAGTGGTCGATGTTGGGCTCCTGGGGACCAAGAGTGAAGGTCTTGTTGGCGGTGACACCAGGGAAAGACTCGATCTTGCCGGTGGGAATGAGGTCGTCGCCAACAGCGAGGTAGCTGGCTGTGGGAAGAGTCATTTCTGTGTCGGCGATGGTCTCCTTTCCGCTGGGGTTGAAGTAAGAGTGGTTGGTCATGTTGATAACGGTCTCGTCAGCGCCGCCAGTGAGCTTGGCCTCGTACTCCATGGCGAGAACAGTGACGTCCTTGCCGTCGACTTTTTGTGTGCCGGTTGTGTAAGTAACGGTGACCTCGACGGTACCAGGGTATCCCTCATCGCCATCCTCACTGGTGAGTGTGAAAGCAACGCTCTCGCCGCCCTCAAGATTCTCTACGCCAGGAACCTCGCGGGTACCGACAGGCTTAGGGCCGTCCCAGACACGGCTGCTCCAGCCAACCTTGCCGCCGTGGAGATGGTTCTTTCCATCGTTGGCGGCGAGAGTGACTTCCTTGCCGTTGAGGCTGCTGATGCGGGCGTCCTTGATACGGTTGGCTACGCGACCAACGGTCACGCCAAAGTAAGGAGAGTTGTGCTTCTCATAGTCTTCTTGTGTGGGGAAGCCCTGGACGATGTTGACGCCGTTGACGACGAGGGACTGAATAATGGCGCCGAGAGGCAGGAAAGAAATGGAAGAGTTGGCCATTATGATCTCACTTTTATGGGTTAAGTTGAGGATATAGATTTATATGAGGGTGTGGTTGGGTTTATATAGTTTGGTTGTTGAACAGAGCCAAGGATGAAAGAGAACAAGTAACTCAGAAGACGGAATTGAACTGATCTGAGATGCAGCGAGTTTTATATAGGTACGTATACAGGTTGTATCTTTGTATAACTCGACTATGGGATGTGGGATAAATGGGAAAAGCTGGGGGACCCATCATGACACTCCATCTCACGACTTCAGGCTAAACTGCAAATGGGGTTACTCGAGGTCATGAGCCGTGGGGTATTTGTTTGGCAAATAAACCAATTACTATGAGCTCTTTTTCTGTATCTTATTTTGAAACTTCGGTCGAACTGGGCCGAATACCCCCGATGTCATGGGCAAGAAGTGCCTTGTGGGAGTTCGAGTGCGGGGTGTTTGTGCCATGGGTGCTCCATCATATCACATAATGAGTGGTGCGGTTGTAGGTGGTGAAATATTAGTCCCAGGCTTGTGGTAGGCTTATGCAGTAGTCTGTTTGTTATTATTCCATTGAGGCTCAAATTAGACTATGCAGTACTTCAGACTGTTTTATTCGTTCTATGGAGACCCTCTGTGTTGCTGTTGACAGGTTGAAGGTGTCTCTAACCCATGATCGTCATCATGGAGCTATGTCCATTGGTTCCACAACTAAAGTCACAGCTGCAGTTAAAGCTACAGGGCAGCTTGGCACAGCAGATGTAAGCAAACACCAAGACTCAACCAAGATTCACAATAGGCTAATATCAAATGGAACAGGCAGATACTCAAGTATCAATAATGTACTTTCTAGATTTGTGTAGTCTTATATATATACGTGAGAAGTGTGTTCAAAAGACACTATCAACTTTTTGTAGCTCTAAAGACGCTATCAAAATCATAAATCGCGAGATGTGGTATCTTAAATAAACAAAAAAATCCAAATCATGTTTCCCATCATGAGCCAACGCTCTCTTACCACTCCAGGCGGTCGTCACAGACCAGCTTGACATCGAATCGCTCATTGCCCTTCCAAACCTGTCCAGCAGAGTTGCAGCCAGCCACAATCGTGCGCAGGTCGCTAATCATGCCTCCAGGGCCGCTAGCAAAGACGGTTGTGGGACCAGTAATGGTGTTGCTCACAAAGTCGTTGACAAGCTTGGGAAGGTTGGGGTGACGGTCCTCATCCTCGATACCTTGGCCGATCTTGCGGACGGGGACGTCGGCGCCGCAGGCACAGCTCTCATCAATCACATCGGAAGAAGAGGATGATGATGAGGGAACAGGTCTGGCAGTATCCTTGGCATCCTTCTCGTCCTCCATTCGGACTTGGGAGCCGGTTCTGCTGCTGGCGTCTCGTGTAGCATAGACTCGGATCTTGAGGTTGAGGGCCTTCTGAGCTTGTTGCAGGAGATCCATCTCTTCTTGAACCCACTCAGCGTCTGTAGTGTGACGGATAGCCCAGATGAGCTCGATCTTGCGGTCTCGGGAGATGGGTGATCGGGCGAGTTCGAGGAGGACGGGGAGAACATAGGCGATACCAGTACCACCAGCGACGCAGACAATGTTGGTGTCGGGTGTGACGTGGTCCATGGTGGACTCACCGTAGGCGCCGGTGAGGATGACGGGTGTGGTAGCTGTCTCAGAGGTCTGGAACTTCTTAACAGCCAGCTCAGCCATCTTCTTGGTTTCACCTCCACGAGCGCGCATGATGTACGAGTGCTTCACAACGCCGTTCTCGACGGAAGGAGCATTGATTGGAGTAAAAGGGTGAGACTGCCAGATGCTGCTCTCGATGAAGCAAAGGAAGTAGTGTTGGCCAACCTTCCAGGGGTCTTGGTCGTTCTGGAGATCGAATCGGAGAATGTCGCCGTGTTCCTCATCAGGGAATCGAGTGATAGTGGCCTGAGCAGCTTGGAAACCCATGTTTCCAGAGGGAAGGTGGTGGTAGTGGAGGTAGGCGGTTCGAAGAAGTCGGAATCCACGGTCCATGAACCAGAAAAGGAGAGATGGCAGCAAGAAACACTTGAGCTGCTTCCAGTGACCCCAGCATGCGCCAATGTAAACCATGGCGAGGACATAGTGAGACTTGCGAAAGAACTCGTAACCTGTCATGCGAATGCCCCAGGGTGTGCTACCGATGAGAAGGAGAAGCAGCAAAGTCATGGCCACAACACCCCAGATCATGTACTCCTGGACAATCCACTTCGCAGCAACGTCGGGCTGAGGCTGGTAAAGCTTAATCTCAACAATGCACCAAGCAATGGTGTGAAGGCCGCTCTGGACGAAGATGACATAGCCCAACCAACGGTGCATGAAGATGAAGCTCTGGTAAGGCACGCCAGTGATGAGAGAAAGGACAGACTCTCGGCTAGCCAACAGAACAGACAGAGGAGTCAGAGCATAAGCCAGAATACCGATTCTGTCAGACCAAGGACCAAGAGAAGTGCGAGTATTGTAGACTCCAGGCATGTTCTTGACGGGAGTGACCCAAGTCTGATAAGTCAAGCCAACGAAGCTCCAGATAGTGAGATAACCGACAAGAGACAAGAGAACGCCAACTTGGAATCGAGTAGTTCGGCCAAAGATAGTGCGGCAAGCGTCGGGAAGTAGATATCGTCGAGTAAAAGAGGCGATGCTGCGGCGGACCTTGGTGAGACCGGCCTTGGAGTTGACACCAGCAGCGATTGCTGGAGCTGAGGGGATGCCGACGAATCGAAGAATGGCCCAGATGAAGATGATTCCGAGGATAGTGGCCCAGAGAATTGCGCTGTAGAGCATGCTCACATCGTGGGCGTGGTAGACGAGGTCAAGGTACTCGCAAGAGCCCTTGTCGTTTGTGCAGGGAAGGGCACGATCAGCGTATCCCCAGTGAGGCTCAAGAGTTGTAGCCTCACTCATATTTTGGATGTGGCGAGCATCCAGCTCGTTTAAGGACGCCATTGTGAGGTTGTGCTGTATAGGTAGGAGGATGGAGTGTATGATTGGAAGTACAACACCTTATTGGTCCATAAGGATTAAAGGTCAGAGTGAAGGATGTCCTGCAACCAACGAACCAGAGATGAGATGAACTGAGTGTCAAGTAGAATAGACCATAAATTAGAGGACGAGAGATGTCATTAATAGGTAGATAGAAATAAGAATCAAAGGTGTTTGCCGAGACCACCCAAGCCATTACCCAAGACTAAAGGAATAGAAGGCTCCACTAGAACTGGGCTAGACCCAACATTTGAGCATGTTTGAGGAGTTGTTTAATTGTGGACATGATGATAAAAGGGAGTACTCGGAGGTTCTTGGCCCGGCGAAACAATCCATATTGAGTAAACGTTTCCTGTTTACTTGCTCGTACCCGAAGCAGTAACCCTCAAGGTTTTGGAGGTAAGAGGCGAAAGATTTAGAGTTGAGCAGAAATGAGCACGTTTTACAGGGATCTTCAGGCGATGATCCACTACAAAACTCCACTATAGCCTCTAAAGACTCCGCAGTACCGGATTTCGAGACTCTCATCCTCGATATGAGCATGTTTTATACTATCTGCCCATTAATCACTAGTAGAGATTCGGATCTCGCCATGACATGGAATAATATCCCCTCATTAATATCCATCTGTTCCCGCGGCAAGACCCTTAAACATTTGCCTCTATCCTCCCACTGATATCACTTCCTATTTCTCCGGACTTGATATTTACATCATCCAAGACCAAGAACTCTTGGAACCAGCTCAATTATTCTCAGTGGACCTCACAACTCCTGGCTCATCTACTCTACTTATTATCCCTGAGTCGGCCACTCATTCTCTAACCCAAATCTCCATCTACCCTCCTTGATCTGCTTTTGCCAATACTTCAATCACACATAATTACCTGATAACCACCCATCAAACCAAGCAAATCACTCAATTATCCCAAACATGAACCACGGAGGAATGAGCAGCGATGGCGTGGCCTGCAAGGTCGAGGTAATGAATGACTCCTATCTTAAAATCCCACCAATTGATATCTAACTTCAAGTCTCAGATGCTGTGGAATTGGAATACAATTGACGCGTGCTTTCTTGCCTCATCTTGGCAGATCAAGAACCAAGGAATGATGGCCGCTACTTGCATCGGAGTTATCCTTTTGGTAATTCTCGTCGAGTTCTTCCGTCGTCTAGGAAAGGAATACGACGCCCTTCTTCAACGAGGTTTCGAACGCCAAGCTACGACTCACAGCGTTGCTCTCGCTGCTGCCGGATGCACGGGAGCAGTTGTGCCCACGCGACAGACTCTCACCTACCGCGCATCGCCTCTCCAGCAGTTTATCCGCGCCTTTATCCACGCCGTTACATTCGGAGGAGCTTACATTGTGATGCTTTTGGCAATGTACTTTAACGGCTACGTGATCATCTGCATCTTTATCGGTAGCGGACTGGGCAAGTTCTTCTGCGACTGGCTTGTCGTGAGGATCGATTTGGAAGGACTAGACGGTCCCGAGGACAAAAACAAGGGGATCGAGGAGGCCACAGTCTGCTGTGGTTAGAGTGTGATCTGTTTGATTTGAAGCGTTGAGATGTGCATGTCTTTTGCATATGATATGAATCTGTTATTTAGCGATACCCAGCAAAAGCACATTAGAGTCGAATTTAGTCAGGAATTACAATTACCATGACGTTCATTTAAACTTGTCAAAATAAGCTACGTAAGAGCCTCATACCATGTCATACAAGTTTTGCCTCAACGATGAGTTTCTGATCTGCTGGTCTTCATCGCAGTGAACACTAAGATTGTGCTCGGTCATAACGCTCAGGCCGTATCATCATCGTGTGTCTTGAGTGATGATACGAAACTGACCGGAAACCAGACTCTGCGTCATCATTTTCGATCTCAACTTCGTCAGAGGTGGCAACATGAAGAACATATAAGTTTAAGATGTCATTGATGATCTTGGAAGTCATACAAGTCGGGCATGAGCGACATATATTGATTGTTCCTGCAATGTTTCACAAATTTCTTACCATGTTTCATGATAAGTCGTTAATATAAACATTTCGGCTCAAGTACATTAAGCATACCCCGCCATCAAGGTCGAGAGATCGAATAGATTGATCGAAATGAGACACCTTATTAGCCAGTGAGAAGCTAGCCTCTGAGATATCGCCTATTAATAAGACTAGACGATGTATCACGGGTGAACCAGGACCGAGCGTAACGGGAGCACCAATGTTTGAAGCAACTCTGTCTAACTAGAACAGGATAGCCAATCGTTAGTAAGTCTATTAAAGCTGATGACATGGATGAAACCTGCCGGCATTTGTGCATTTGTTTGGTGTATGAGCGGTAGTGGAGTAAAACAACTCGAAATAACTTGCTCATATATCTCTCACCTCACAAAGCTCATCGTCTGTCTCAAGCACTCATTATTCACAGGACACGCCGAAATCACAAGAGATATGGTGTTTATATCTTTCCATTGTCACGAGCAAATAGGCTGAAATTGCCAAGGGGCTGTCTTAGAAGGCCCGTATTGGATCTGTGATTTGGTAGTGCATCGAATGTTGATTGTAAAAGGTCAGGGCGCTCTGAGACGAGAATGGTGGCTTCTTGTGCTCTGGCAGAGGCACCTTGATAAATTATGTGCTCAATTCAGCTCCAACCAACTTATGACCTGAGGTGATTTATTTCCATGAGGCCCCGGTCGCCGTCAGATCGACCACGCCATAGATCAATCCACCATCAATATATTGAGTCAGATTGCTATTGTGCTGCAAGATATAATACTTGAAGCTCTATCTGTCCTCTCTATTGCTCTCTGTCTTATCCTAATCACTTCCACTTCTGTCCTTCGAATTATACACAACAAACTTCAACATGTCTTCATACTCTTCCAGTCTATCAAGCTCCTACTCAGGATCACCAACTTCAAGTTTCGCTTCTCTATCATTCAGCAACCATTCTTCTGGCTTCGATGAAAACGTCAACAGTGAAGTTGGAATGATCAAGACATGGTTCTCAGTGTTAAACGACACCGAAAGAGAATCTGCCCTCACCTCCATCGCTGAACTACCAAGCCTTCGAGAAATCGAGCCCTTGATCCAAGCACTCAAGGAGCGCAAGCAGGAACTCTGGAGACAACAGCAAGCTCTCATCATTCAACCACCAGTCAAGCCCAAATGGGTCATGCCAGCGTTTCCGCATGGCTCTCAGGATCCTCGATGGGCTGCCAAATGGCTTCGAGCTCTGAGGCTTCACAAGTATGAGCAGTGTCTGGTTGGATTGTCTCCAGCTCAAGTATCGCGGATGGAGGATGGAGATTTGCAACAACTTGGTGTTGACACTGTTGGTGCAAGAGCCAAGATGCTTCGAGTAAGTATTCCCAACTGCTATTCTTTTGATTCATATAAACTAACAATGTACAGGCAATCCACAACAGATAAGCATCATATTCACTGCGCGTCTTACAACATCAAAAGACCAACTGGTTTGGTCATCAATTTCTTTTGATTGCAAGCGTCCCAGAGACGATCGCTCATTCTGGTATATTTCTTTTTAAATTAAGGGTCATTAGCGAGGAACAAAAGCGTTACCATTCACAAAATCACCGAAATTTGTACGCATATGCCTGAATCGATCGATGGCTAGTGGGCTGAGATTTGGTTACAGTGGTGTTTAGGTGGTTTGATACTGGGAATCAGTGGCGTTGGGGCATGGATTTAGGGGAATGGGAAAACTAAACTGCATCCGGCATTGCACGAGCTGGAGTAAATATGAAGACAATCTTTCGCATACCTACTGAGTAGGGTTTTATACAGTTAATTCATATCTTTTACAATCATATTTGACCCCGTTATGCTATTATGCTTTTAGCTTCTGACATGTGGTGATCAGCGGTAGATCTACGATTCAATTTCGGGCTGGAGATAGATCGAACGTGACCTCAACATTGGATCGAATCCGAATGTGACGCTGAAATTGCGGGTGAATCACGAGGCTATTACTTGGCCTTGTATTCAAAGTCACGCAGCAATAAGTACAGTAATCTTCACAAGATACAAAGATCAGAGACCCAATTGGATTATACCCTCATGTCACATTCTCCCTTTGTACTCCCCTCTTTGGTTTACGGATACCCTACAGCAACTTACTAAAGTTCAGTGACCTTAATAAGAGCAGGTGGTGCTTGCGCAACGCAACTGCGACCGGTACAGACCAAAGCCAATAGTTTACAGTCCAGTTCGATCCAGTCCAGTCCAGTCCCATCAACTCAGCGGATCCATTCTATCGCCAACATAATCTCGCCCGTTCATCATCTGAGGCTCTTTGACCCTTGCTTGGAGCTGACTTCCCTCAAACAATATACCATGGCCACCATGGCCACCACGTCACCGCAAACAAGTAGTACGCCAAAACGCAAGAGGGGAGAAACATCTTGGACACCGCCTGTACAATTCACCTTCGAGTTTGACCCTTTAACATTCGCCTTTCCCTCTTCTTCTACAGCACAGACTGAGGATGGAAGCAATAGCCCGCGGTCATGGGTCACCCACAAGTTCCGCGGGCTCGCGCTGGAAAGTGGGGGCGGGGCAACCGTCAGCGGCAGTGAAGACAACGATAATCTCATGGATGAGTCGATTAGGAAGCGCCAGAAGCCCGATGAGATCATGAGAGAAGCGGATACGCCCCCAACTGTGCAAGAAGTCGTTGACCTCGACGGAAAATCTGTACGAACTTCCAGTGAACCGCTGCCAGATTCCGAAAGTTGTGTGCAAGTACGAGTCAAAGAACCACACCAACACCGCCATCTGAAGCAAACAGACGGCGACCTGCATCATGCATATCCTTCTATCAACAGATTGTCTGAGTCAAAGTCAAGAGTCAAAAAGAGAACTGGATCACCGCCATTACGCATGAAGCGACCATCAAGACGCCCATTTGACGACTCAGACCAGGAAGAAGTCCAAATTGTCGACCCTGTCAGAGCCGCATTGACATGGCACGAAGATGAAATTACTATCTACGACCCTGAAGACGAGGACGATGATGGTGTTGGAATCAACGGAATCGGGTTCAAACCATCCCCAGCTCTTGCCCAAGCCCGCGCCATGAAACGGAGACAGCAAATGGCTGAGTATCGCAAGCGAGAGGAAAGCGATGCACGAGCCCGACGTCGTCAACAACGAGGTTGCGGTTCAGGAGTCAAGTTCAAATCAGACGACCAGTCACCACCAAGAAAGGTCAGATTTACGGACGCAGATGCTTCCAACATCGCTATCACTACAGGATAACGACACCATTTTTGGCGCGTATTAGGCATGGAGCCATGGAGAGGTTGGACGATGCGGTTATAGACATGTTTGGCGGCTACGCAGGCGTTTGGAATTTTACACGGATCGGAAGCACTACCACGATGGTCAACACTTTTACATTTTTTATTATTATCTTTGTACGAAGCGGAACACATCAATTGCTGGAGAATACATTAAAGGCCTTACCCGGCCCCTTTTATACCCTGGTCTCAAAGGGATCACAGTTATTACGATTTGGTGCTGTATGCACACAAGCACTTCTGCACCTTTTCTTGTCGTTTGGGCGGTATTTTACAGTTTTTGCTTTATCTACAGTCCGTAGCTATACCCAATGCAAAAGATATACTCTTACACACAAATAGTACATGGCAGCTTAGCTCGATGGTTACCATATCTTGTACCATGGCTTTCCTGCCGCCTTCTTTTCAGCCTCCAGTTTATCGTGCTCCATCCTTGCCTCCTGGATCTTCCTTGCCTGCTCCCTTCTGGTCTCTGATACCACTTCGATGTGTCGTTTCATTTGGCGACGTTCCTCGCGGCGTAGGTACTGGCACCATTCGTATGATGCCATGCTTCCGAGCACAAAAACGCCTACAGCCCAGTTCGCAGCGCTGCCGGCATTTCCTACACTCCTTTAGACTATGTCTGGTGCTATAACGGTTTCCATAGCCGACTAACCTTTAAGGACAAACCTCAATCCTCCAATACCAGCACCAGATGCAATTCCTGTAATGAAACCTTGTCGAGCGCAAGGGGTATTCGCAATGTTGGCAAAATCATCCTTCTTGATCATAGACACGGCCTCAGAAATAGTCGGTCGAGTATTCGTCGATGTCGCACCATTTTGTCCGTCAGTCGCAGCAGCGCCGTTTTGCTCTATGGGTTTCGACCAGACATGCAGAGTCTTGTCGCCGGGCTGAGGTTGCCCTTCCTGTGGATTTGAAGCCATTCCGGGCTATATTTGCGTCTCAATTGTTGTCATGAACGAATTGACGATCAGCCAAAACTTCGACTTTAAGCTGCACGTGCGATTAGATTGGGGGACCGATGACGCTCGACAAACAAGGCTTGCATCGGGGTCCAGAAGCCAGGTCCAGACTTCGACAGGTCCAGAGATGGTCTGTGCTCAGGTCGTTGCTCTGTCGAATTGTCCATTAAACTAAAGTGGGGTCATCGCGTCGCGGAAGGCGCGTTTCAACGCGTCTCACGCTTTACAATTTACTAATGTTCTGTTCAAGACGGGGGGAACCAATCTCGGTCAAGGCTTTAGGGACGCCCTTCATTTGCTTGTTCCCACAGATACGCTCCGCTCATTGTTGACTTTTCAAATCACTTTTTTCTCTCCGACTATTTAATCTTCACTTTTGTTCTTGTCTTTTGACTTCCAATTCCTTTCTCTATATACCCATTGCTTCCTTCTTTGCATCGCCAGCGACCCGTCCGTCAAACCACCCTCCTTTAGGGGAGCTTCTCCCCCACGACAGTCCCAATGCCTAACACAAGTCTTCGTCGGCCTCAAAAGGGCTTCCGGAGAGGAGGAAAGGTCGCCTATCATGGCAGTCGGACACGCACATTCGCGGCCTCGTCGAGAAACGAGGCCACGTCGGCAGACGAGAAGTGGGAGCGGACCCGGTTGGCGCATAGCATCGATGAGAACATGGGCTTTGAACGCTATGAAAGCGGAAAGAAAAGAGAAGGATGGCTGGTGAACATTCAACCCACTGCGGTCGAGGACGAGCGGAACTCCGGTGGTCGAGCGGCTGTAGATTGCTACTTCATCGAGGAAGATGGCTCAACCTTCAAGGCGACGGTGGAATTCGAGCCTTACTTCTTGATTGCCGTCAAGAAGGGTCGTGAGACTGAGGTCGAAGCATGGGTCAAGAAGGTTCCTGGAGACGGTGTCGTCAAGTCGATTCGAAAAGTTGAGAGGGATGATCTCAACATGCCCAATCACTTGCTCGGCTACCGAAGAACATTCCTTGAACTGAAGTTTACTAATGTCAACGACCTCATGGCTGCGAGGAGGGATATCATGCCCATTGCGGAGAAGAACAAGAAGAACATGAATGCCATGGATGCTTACGCCGAAGTTCAAACGTAAGTAGCACTCCCAGAACCCGGCAGGACGAAGCTAACAAGACACAGAAATGGGAACGGCGATTTTGACCTTTTTGATGATTCACGAGACGACGACAGAAACATGAATACCGCACATTCCGATCCCAGCGACTTTATTGTCGATATTAGAGAATATGATGTACCATACCATGTACGAGTAATGATAGATTTGGGTAAGTCTTTTCTGTTCTACAACTCTTTACTTTCTACAAGCTTTACATGATGTTTGCAACCAAGTATTTGCTACTTCAGAGCCTTTACGGCCATGAGACCACTATTCACCATTGCCCTGATTATTGCTTCTTTACACACCTTTATTATTGCTTTGCTCTTGTCATGCACATGCTTACCAGAACAAACAAACAGATATACGAGTCGGTAAATGGTACTTTGTAGAAGCCAAACATGGCGTCACAAAGATCTTGCCCAACGAGGAGAGATCACTGCCGGCGGAACCCGTTGTTATGGCCTACGATATTGAGACATCGAAACAGCCCCTTAAATTCCCTGATGCTGCATCCGATCAGATCATCATGATTTCTTACATGATCGACGGTCAAGGATTCTTAATTACGAATCGTCAAATCCTCTCCGAGGACATTGGCGATTTCGACTACACCCCTAAGCCAGAATACCCGGGTCCTTTCATGATTTTCAATGAGCCCGATGAAAAGTCCGTAATCGAGAGATTCTTCCTCCACATTAAGGAGGCTCGGCCAACGGTTATCGCAACTTACAACGGTGACTTTTTCGATTGGCCCTTTGTGGAAGCACGAGCTAGTATCAATGGAATCGATATGTACCAAGAAATCGGCTGGAAGAAAGACAGCGAGGATCAGTACAAGTGTAACTACAGTGTGCACATGGACTGTTTCCATTGGGTCAACCGAGATTCTTACCTTCCCCAAGGTTCTCGTGGTTTGAAAGCTGTCACTGTTGCAAAGCTCGGATACGACCCAGACGAGCTCGATCCCGAATTGATGACACCGTATGCGACTGAACGACCACAAACACTCGCAGAGTACTCCGTTTCCGATGCTGTTGCAACATACTATCTTTATATGAAATATGTCCATCCCTTCATCTTCTCTCTCTGTACAATTCTGCCGCTGAGCGGTGACGAAGTGTTGAGAAAGGGTACCGGTACACTCTGCGAAATGCTGCTGATGGTGCAGGCTTACCAAAGAGAAATTGTGCTCCCGAACAAGTACATCACACCGAAGGAAGCGTTCTGGGATGGTCATCTTCTCGACTCGGAAACCTATGTTGGTGGTCACGTCGAGAGTATTGAAGCAGGAGTGTTCCGAGCTGATATTCCCGTGGATTTCGCTGTTGATCCTGGAGCTATCGATGAGCTTCTTCACGATCTCGATGCCGCCCTCAAGTTCGTGATTACCGTGGAAGAGAATAAGAAGTTCGAGGATGTGGAGAACTACGACGAAGTCAAGGCTCAGATTGTCGAAAGACTCAACAAGCTCAAGGAAACGCCAAACCGACACGAGAAGCCCTTGATCTACCATCTTGACGTCGCCTCTATGTACCCTAACATTATGACAACCAACCGATTGCAACCCGATTCCATGATTCAGGAGTCTGATTGCGCCGCTTGCGATTTCAACCGACCTGGCAAGACCTGTGATAGACGAATGCCCTGGGCTTGGAGAGGTGAATACATTCCAGCAAAGCGAGACGAGTACAACATGATTCGGCATGCACTCGAGAACGAGAAGTTTCCAGGAAAATTCCCAAGCTCTCCGATGCGGCCATTCCAAGAACTGAGTGCAGACGAGCAAGCCAATCTTATACGAAAGCGTCTCCAGCTGTATTCTCAAAAGGTTTACCACAAGATTCACGACTCAACAACCATCGTTCGAGAGGCTATCATCTGTCAACGAGAAAACCCCTTTTATATCAACACTGTCCGCGATTTCCGTGATCGTCGTTACGATTATAAGGGCAAGGCGAAGGTATGGAAGGGAAAGACCTCAACTCTGCAGTCCGCCGGTGCACCTTCCAGCGAAGTCGATGCTGCCAAGAAAATGATTATTCTCTACGACTCACTACAATTGGCCCACAAGGTTATTCTGAATTCCTTCTACGGTTATGTCATGAGAAAGGGATCTCGTTGGTACTCACTTGAAATGGCAGGTGTTACTTGCCTGACAGGTGCTCACATCATTCAAATGGCTCGACAACTGGTCGAACGACTTGGACGACCTCTGGAGCTGGATACTGATGGTATTTGGTGTATGCTTCCGGCAACGTTCCCTGAGAACTTCTCTTTCAAGATGAAGGGCGGCAAGAAGCTTAATATTTCATACCCGTGTGTTATGTTGAACCACCTTGTTCACGCTAAATTTACGAATCATCAGTACCAGACACTTGTTGACCAGAAGACCCTCAAGTACGAGACACACAGCGATAACTCTATTTTCTTCGAAGTCGATGGTCCTTACAAGGCCATGGTTCTGCCAACATCGAAGGAGGAAGACAAGAACTTGAAGAAGCGATACGCTGTCTTCAACGACGATGGCAGTCTGGCTGAGTTGAAAGGTTTCGAGGTGAAGCGTCGTGGTGAGCTGAAGCTTATCAAGATCTTTCAACAGCAAATCTTCAAGTTTTTCCTGGAAGGAGAAACGCTGGCCGACTGTTATGGAGCTGTCGCCAAAGTTGCCAACCGCTGGCTGGATGTGTTGCATAGCAAGGGTACAACACTGGCTGATGAAGAGCTGATGGAGCTCATTTCTGAGAACCGAAGCATGTCCAAGACTCTGGAAGAGTACGGCAACCAAAAGTCCACCAGTATCACCACCGCCAAACGTCTTGCGGATTTCTTGGGTGAGCAGATGGTCAAGGACAAGGGATTGAACTGTAAATTTATTATTTGTGCTCGACCCAAGAATGCGCCTGTCACAGAACGAGCCATTCCTGTCGCCATCTTCTCAGCAGAGGAGTCAGTCAAGCGAACATACCTGAAGAAGTGGTTGAAGGAGGAACCTACCGATACCGATCCTCGCGCACTACTCGACTGGGACTATTACCTAGAGCGATTGGGTTCCGTCATTCAGAAACTGATCACCATTCCTGCGGCTCTTCAGAAGGTCCGCAACCCTGTTCCTCGAGTGCCGCATCCCGACTGGCTCCAGAGGAGGATCAACATCAAGGACGACAAGCTCAAGCAGAAGAAGCTCACCGACCTCTTTAAGAAGAACCCCTTGGAGGACGCCTCAGTTGACGATCTGGAAGACTTTGGCAGCAAGCTTTTGAAACCCAAGCAAGTTAGCGATGTTATTGCGTCCTCTCAAGTTGCCACTGTCCAGAAACGAAAATCTCCTGAGCCGGTTGAGGAACCTGACCCTATGTCTGCACTTCCCAAAGTCATGCCAAGTGCTTCAGAGAACTACGAAGCGTGGCTGATGTACCAGAAGCAAAAGTGGAAGCTTCAAAAACAGGCCAGAATCCGTCGACGACAATTGTTCGGTGACAGAAGAGGTGGTGCCGTCACCAACCTGCAGCAGACATTCATGAAGCAAGCGCACACTACCTACATGAGCAACTGGCAGGTCTTGCATCTCAAAACGACTGAGACACCTGGTATTGTCATGGCGTATGTCCTTATTGATGCCAAGATCCACACGCTTAAGGTCAACGTTCCTCGTCAGGTCTTCCTCAACCTCAAGAGTCAGGACCTGCCTGATGTTGAAGTCGAGGGCTGCGAGGTCGAGCAAGTCAACTACACTTTACCCAACGGACACCCCTCAAGTCACCTCTTCAAGTTGACTGTATCAGAAGATGTATACTTCAACGAGAGTGAGAAGTTCTCCCTGCTCTTCAACCACCCTAGTGTTGAAGGAGTCTACGAGAAGCAAGTGCCACTAAATATTCGTGCTGTCCTGCGTCTTGGAAACCAATGTACAGTTGATGCAACACAACACGCTGTTCTTGGAAAGGGTCTTGAGCAAGGTTTTGACCTAGCAGGTCTGAAGCGACCAGCCAAGACACGAACTTATCTCGAAACATCTCCTCTGGCCTACATCTATATCTCGCACATCACAGCTGGCGAGCGCCAAATCTTTGGTATCTTCTCTACAACAAGCGACCAAGCCCACGTTGTCATTCTCTCAAAGAGCAAGGACTCTGGACAAGATCTTCCCAATATCACCAGGATGTACTCCGAGATGCTTGCTAGACGCCATGCTGAAGCCGCCGGTACAAACTGGCAGGACTGCTTCACATACCAGGAGAAGCTGCACATCAAGATCACACAAGTGACTACTCGACGTAAGGCTCATCTGGAGATCAGTGATGTTGTCAAGAAGATGCGCAAAGACGAGCCAAGACCGCAGATGATGGTCATCCAGTCCTCTCAACGCCAGCTCTTGATTCACGATGTCCCTATCTTGGGAGAATTTCCAGTTCTCCCTTTAAAATACGATATGGCGGATAGTTCGGTGCCACCTTTAGGTTGGCAGTCTGTTATTGCCAAGCGTCTTGTTGGTCATTACCTTGGTCTTGGTTCATGGATTCTGCACCTCACAGCGTTGGCTCGCTATGGCGATGTCCCTCTATGTAACTTGGAACGTGATGATCCTCGCTTCCTAATCGACATTGCTTACGCTCGTCGCCTCCAGGCCAATGGAGTCGTGCTTTGGTGGTCTCCTGGCGCTCGTCCCGATCATGCTGGCTATGAAAAGGACGATCTTCTTGGTCCTCTCGATACCGTCAAGATGCCAAATATTAATAATCCGGGAACCTTCTCATCAGTTTGTATCGATCTTGATGTCCGAAACTTGGCCATCAATACTATCCTGACCTCATCTCTCATCAACGAGCTGGAGGGTGCAGACTCGGTCTCCTTTAACCCTGCTGCTGATGATTCCGAGACACTTGCTTCTGAGAATGCCTTCGCGAATGCTGGTGTCCTTGTGCTTCGCGAGATGGTCAAGGCTTGGTGGACAGAAGCTTGCAAGGGAAGCACTATGGCTGATGTCTTGGTGCAGCATCTTGTCAGATGGGTTGAGAACCCCGACTCGTTCATGTATGATCGAGCTCTGCACTATTATGTGCAGATGATGTCTCGCAAAGCCTTCCAGCAGCTCATGGCTGATTTCCGTCGAGTTGGATCTCAGGTCGTTTTTGCCAACGCTAATCGCCTTATTCTTCAAACCACAAAGGCCGAGGTTGGCAATGCATACGCCTACAGCCAGTATATCATCAAGTCCATCAAGAGTAAGCCACTCTTCCATTTCATCGATTTGGAAATCAAGGAGTACTGGGATTATCTTGTCTGGTACGATGAGTATAATTATGGAGGCAAGGCCTGTACAGAGGTTATCGATGCCGAGGAGCAGAACCTTGAAACAATTATGAACTGGCAGATGGCAACATTCTTGCCAGAACAAGTTCAGCCGACGTTCCAAGACTGGGTGATTGAGTTCATCGAACTTATGCACAAACTCAAGAGGCCTCATAATGGCGACCCCGATGCCACACCTCGCCTCACACAGTTACCAAGCAAGGGCCTGGAAGAACATGAAGGTCAGATTATTCTGGGCAAGGCATTCGAGAAGCCTTTGAAGAAGGACATCCTCGGCCTCCTCAACAGGCGGAAGCGCGAGATGCTTCAGCCTGAGCTCGCTGGAGACTGGGACTTCCCCCAGCTTCCTGGCTCTCACCTCAACCCACGCGACCCAGTTCTCGAGCTTGTCAAATCACTCATGCAAGTGCTCGGTCTTGACAAGAACATCACCCTGGAAGCTCGTCTCATTCGAAAGGAACTCCTAGCTCTATTCGAAGTACGCGAGTTCTCGAAGGAGGGTACATTCACCAATCCATCAGAGAGTCTACGACTTCCTCAGGTGTCTTGTGATAGCTGTACCATGATGCGAGACCTAGACCTGTGCAAAGACGAGGATCTGTTCAGCGAAGGTGCTTCTTGGCGTTGTAACTTCTGCGGAACTGAGTTCGACCGTGTCGCTATAGAAGAGCGCCTGTTGGGCATAGTAGAGAGTTGGATCGTTGAATGGACGACACTGGATCTTAAGTGTGTCCGCTGTGGTGCATTGAAATCCAACGACTTTATGGAACACTGTACTTGCAGTGGAGAATGGAAGGAGATAGTATCACGACAGGATGTGAGCAAGAAGCTCGGAGTTATGAAGAAGGTTGCCGGATTTTATGAGCTTAAGATGCTCACTGATGTAGTAGAAGGCTTGCATGGGAGTTTGTGAAGGAGTTTAGAGCTTATGCATGGAATACGGAGTTGATCAGGTATCAAGGGAATTGCAATGGTCACAGATATAGATACATTTGTTTAATAGAATAATGATTTCAAGAATTACATCATATAAGATATTTGACTCGTAATTTTGGTAACAATGTGCACCCTGTCAATTATTGTGGTGGGCTGCCTTGAGCCGTATAGGAGGGGCTAGGCAGACTCCAAGAGGCCTCACTGCAAAAAGGCCAAGACTGAGAGCTGGAAAAGTCCTACACCACAGCGCTTACCTCTTTCACTTCAAGTGTCTTTTTGCTTTATAGACGATAAAAGCCCGACATCTATACCATTTCCTACCTCATTAGCTGTCAATTGCTGCACATCAGATCCGGATAGCTCTTTCCTGTGTAAGTGGTGGTAAGGCTGATTCGAGGCAGGTACGAAGACACTAACCTCCTACCCTACCTGCATGCGATACTCCACTATATCGTAATGTGTAAGACGAAGGCAGGTACCGTCCTGTAGTTACCTTCTCGAGAAAATGGTTCGCCCACATGCAGAGGCCGCCGGCTAAATCACCCACAAGGCAACTTGACTGCACTCGACTTGTGACCAAAAGAAGGAAGACCCCCAATCTCACCTCCCCTTATAACCCCTCAAAAGCCATTCCTTTGCATTTTCCCCCTTGATTGTTGCCTTAACAAAGCCACTCAGCATTTTCAGGCCCATTCCTTATTAGTTTCAAGCCCGTTCAATTAAACAATGGATCAGTTCAGACGTAAAGACCGGCGCGGGGCCGTCTATGTACAACACAATGGCATCGGCCCCACAGCTCGGCGCCGGCTTCTACCAGCAACAGCCACGGCTCCGACAACTACACCGGTTGCAGAGTTCTCACCAACGCCAAAGATTGAGGCCTCATTCGATCTCTATTCTTTAGGATTGGATCCTCAGCCAATGCCATATATGCACCCTGAGTTCAATAGCGACTACTATTGCCCTGCATCTCTTCTTAAATTAGACCCAGACTCCGGCTTCAACTTAACCGAAGGGCTCGAAAATCGAGACATTAGTACAATTTCTAGTATAAGCACCGATACTTCCCCTTCTGAAGGTTCTATGTTATCCTCTGTTTCAACTGATGGCGATGCATATACCGTTCTGAGGGATCGAGGTCATTCAAGAGGCCCCAGTCCATTGAGCCGAGGCGGGCGAACTGCCACGCTTGATACGGCGCCTTCTTTTGTTTGCCTGGGGCCTCAGTGTCAGCTAGCTTTCTCTTCAGAAAAAGAGCTCAACTCTCATGTCAAGTCATCTCATACTCATATATGCAACTGGGCCGGTTGTGATCAGCCTAGCTTTTCCACCAGAGACGGTCTCATCTACCACGTCAAGGTCCAACACCTCGTCATTTGCCCGTCCCCTGGTTGCACAGAGACTTTCTTTCAAAGCATCAATATTCTCAAGTCACATATTTCCATGGCTCATCCTGAGGTTGGGAGAGATGATGCAAAGGAATGGAAGCTTCCAACTAAAGTCAACGAGGACGTGGTGGAAGCCTGGAGGATCTCTTCAAGCGACCCATGCGAGACCACCCCATCAAGGAAACGAGAGTATAGTAACCCTGACGAAGAGATGGCCATGGGGTTGCGGAAAGCGAAACGTCAATGTCAGGATCGACTCCACAATGTTGTCGAGAAGCGAGCTAGAAAGAATGCCGGTGAGTATCTTGAATCTCTTATACCTGGCATCGCAGCGCCTCAAATACCTCGAAAGCAAGTTAACGATGCAAAGGTACCCCGCGAAGTGTCGAGAGCCCTACAGATCTGATCCGAGGACGAGCTTCACAGCGAATAGAAACGACGAGTTTCCCACTGGTCTTCGAACATTCAATTCTCCCTTTCTTGACACAATATCTGCCCATCTGGGTTGGACCTCGCCATGTCGTGACAGTTACCCGAGGCAAATCACCACAAGCTAAGAGAATCTGTATCATGGCTCCAAGACAAATCTCCCGCGCCCGCAAGGTGTTGATCTTTACCCACGTTAAAGACCTGATTCCCCGCAACTTTTCAACACTTGTTAGCCTTGCATTCGCGCAAGGAGAAGTAAAGAGAACCGTAACCTGGGCTCGTGGTCTGGGTAGAGACCATAAAGACGATATCTGCTCAGCCCGGAATCCATATTTCTTCCGCGACCCTTGTATGGGCGATAGTATTGGTGTGACAGGTAATGGTGCCTTTGAAGATAGCACGGCGACACTTGGCCCTTGTGTTACTGTAGGGGGTGGAAGTTACTGGCTAGGAAACTTCCATCCTTTCTTAGAGGCATACCAGCAGCTTGGTCAAGATGCACAGATCGAGCATCCTTCCTCTCAAGATCGCAAACGATGTGTGGACGAGGGGCACGATGCCATGGCACAAGAGAAAAGTTTCAGGTTAGGCAGACTTGAGGTGACATCAGGTCTCAATCTCCAGACGACAAGAATCTCGCATGATCCTTACTGGGATGAGTGTGATATGGACAAGCCGCTTGTTGTAACAGACTGGGCTCTCATCGGTTCTCGCACTTCACAGGCAAACATTCTCCGGCGATTTCCTTCGGAAACTCAACCACCAACCCAAGAGCCAATCGTCGCCACTACAGCAGCTATTACACCTGGGGCCGACGTTCTGTCTAGTGGACGAACTTCTGGATACCAACGAGGCCAAATCTGCGAGATCCCTGCGTACGTCTCAGGAGACGAGAATCAAACATCCAAGGCCACTAGAGAATGGTTTATCGAAGAGCCATGGTCACAGGATGACGAGGATGCATGGATCCGCGGTGGAATTGGTGTAAATGGTGATAGTGGCGCAGGTGTCGTAGACGCCAGCACCTATGGTCTAATCGGCCAAGTCTGGGGGCGTAATGCTTACTGGGGCCCCGGGCAGCGTGTCACCTACTTCACCCCCATTTCGGATATCTTCGATGACATTCAGGAGAAGTGTGGGCAGCAATCACGTCCCCAGCTTCCACAGTATCGTGACGAGGCGAATTGCTTTTCTTTGCACCCATCCTGTCGGCAGTGCTTTGATCTACGGGCATACCTCAACAGCAGCAGAAGAAGTTCACGAATGTCGCTTCAAAGCATGTTAATGGGCATAAGTGACAGCGACCAGGACCTCACCTCGATCGAGGCTGTTTCAGAACTAGCTACACCAAGGGATTACCCTCGCTATTCGGGTATCGAGGAAACAATTGCTTCTCTTCATGGTATCACCTCGCCAGCAGGACCGAATGGTTATCCCGGTACTCCCATGATCGCTGATATGAAGAGTCCCTATGCAACTGAGTTAGATGCTGGGGATCTATACGATCAAAATACCAACGAGCCTACTCAGCCTCGGAAGCGAGCATCAAGTTTCGCCCTTGGGCCTGGGTCGGAAAGATGGAAGAAGCAGAGAACTTATGGCTAAAATCAGCCAGCAAAGCCTCCCCGTGCCATCTTTTTAGCTCGAGCATCGCGGCGGTTGTGGTTCGCCCGAGATCCCTTGTTCGCCTCCTTGTTCTTCCTGGCACTTTCCGTCTCCTTCTCGCCTGTCGGTCCTGCGACATTGCCTCCCCTTCCGCGACCACGTCCTCGGCCGCGGCCACGACCGCCACCTCTTCCACCTCTGGATGACCCGCCATCAGGATCGCTTCCTTCTTCTCCTGATCCGGCTGGAGAGGCTCGCCAGGACGTACGCTCCAACTGCGCCTGCTGTCCACTGAAGGCATACTTTGCTTCCAGTCGCCGCTTCTGCTGCGGGTTTCTGACGAGTATGAGAGCCCAACCCTCAATTGCTTCATCTGTCATGCCAGTCTCCTGCCTCAGCTTGGCTCGTGGACTGCCACGTCTTGTCGCAGCATCCCGATCGAACAGCTTGGAGTCCATCTGGTAGGCACGGAAGAGTGCCTCCTCGTTACCATCACTCGCCGCATCGGCTTCCTGGTTGGATGCGTCGACAGTACCACCAACATCGTCAGCGTCGTAAGTATCGTCACGTTCGTCATCATCTGAATCGAATGCCGCCAGGGCAGAGAGGATAGCCGATTTGTTCGGAGCGTTTTCTTTGTCCTTGAGTAACTCATCGGCATTTTTACCAGGTTTCTTTCCGAATGAAACCTTTGATACATCCATTGCAAGGCGGTCGAAATCATCATCGTCAAAGACATTGTGTCGTGTAGGCACTTGGGGTGGAGTAGGGCGTGGTGCAAGATCCGTGTGTCTACGTTCTGGGTGTGTTGACCTGCTCATGGTTAACTGAGAATCAATCTGAGGATGGAGTAGGTCGTACAAGGGTTCGCTGCGGTCAGCATTAGCCAAGTGAGGTGGTAAAGTCTCACTTAGCAAGTTCGCAACGACTTGCTCCACATCCTCTCCATATTCATCAAGACATTTGGATACGAACCCAGATCCAAGGTCGGGGAATAGATCCTGGACCTGCGTGATCTGACTCATTCGGTGAACGTGAATATCAGCATCCACTTCTTGCTGTGACTCCTTTCCTTTTCCTTTGTCGACTTTCCGTCTCACCAACCGTTTGGGGCGAACCATTGCCCCCTTTCTATAGGCCTCGAGCGCTGTGATTCGCTTCTTGAAGTTGTCCGTTGCTACACCAGAATCCTCCGCCCTTCGCAGCAGGATCTTCAATAGAGGGGTATTGGTGGTAAGTTCAGGGACGAGAGAGTCGTTAACATTGAGGGGGCCGGCCTTGTGGGCATCAGCCGCTTCCTTGAGGGCATAGAGCTGATCACTCAGCATAGACCACTTGGCCGGCTCAATGTCTATTAGCCCAATAAGACATAGATAGGTGGTTGTTAAAATGACTTTTCGTAGAGGTGGGTTCATGACGCGAAAGCACACGATTAGACCGTCAAGGAAATCAGAGCCAGCGAGAAATAACGTGCAAGCATCTGGTGAAGCATGTAGAAGATAGTTCAGCCGTATCAGGCGAGCCTCAACTGCCTTCAAATCTCCTTTAATACCGGCCTCCAGTTGAGGGATAAGCTGCTTCTTCAGCCCGGTGAGACTAGCCTCTATCCCGGCAGCATGTTGTTGGAATAGCTTTGCAATAAGAGGTGCTGTAGCTTTTCGAGGAAATATTCTCGCAACATTTGCCAAGAATGCGTAGTCAAGGAGTTGTGTAGGCGGAGACACAGAAAAGACTCGTGAAGTAAGTTGAAAGACAGCTTTAGGTAGTGTCGTTGAGTGAGATTCTAGGATTGTGAAGCCTGCCTCTGCTGTCTCTTCCGCGAACGAGGACAGAAATGTTGCAACAGAGTCATCGCGCGATAAAGTTGCCTTGAGGTCCTTTTCGGGAAACGCAACAAGCGCACGGCAGATTGATGTCCAGGCTTGAAGAAGTGAGTTCCATTCGTTGGCAGAGAGATGTTGTCGCCATGATGACTGTGGGAAGGGTGCGAGTGGTGGTAAAGATGCCATCTTTACTGAGAGAAATCGCTGTCGATCTTTGTGTACGGCCAGAAAATGGTGGTGTTTTATGAGTCTCCAGTCAAGGAAGAGCTGTTTTTTATATAGTGTCGCTCATTAACACCATAAGAATTGTATCGTGGCTCAAGTGTCTGCATCGCCGGATGATTCATCAGAAAGTGGATTCTCACTGCCTGCAAGCTGATGGATGAAGTCAACTTGATGAAGGTACAAAGAGGAGAATTTGGCCAATCACGGCAGCAGTTTGCGAAGCACTAAACCGTAAGTGGGTTGGTGTACTCGAGGCAAGAGCTGCCCTGGTTGCTAGTGCCGCACATCGACATCAAGCTATTAATGGAAGCCATAGATGATCTCACTCGAATCCACCTGCCTTATCTTGATAATTGATATTTGAGGGCGTTGAGAAGAACCTAGGTTTCGTGGCATGCAGAGTAAAAGATTGTCAAGTCAAAGATATTAATGTGTTGAGCATACCAAGACAAATAGAACATATCACCAAAGGTGATGAAGGCCTCTAGTACATTGCTTGACCAAACACACGAATCCTCATAAATCCTTCTTGAAGAACATGGTTTAATTTCTAATCCTATACAACCATTTCTGTTCACACACAACGCCAATCGATGCTCAGAGTACAAAATCTCTTGAATAATCCAACGCCTTTCCACATCCCAACTCTTCCTTCTTCCATCTCTCTCATCATATATAAAACACCCTGTGAGTTGGTTCCTGGTCTCTTTGTGTAGCATCTTAAAAATCCCACAACACGCATTCCCTGGGTGGCGGTAACTCAGGTATGAGTCCATCCTCAAAGTTGCCTGTTTGTGCAAACGCCATCCACTGGGCCTTGGATTTGTCGTCGTACTTCTCAGGGGGCAACTCGGTGTCCGCTGAGTATCCTGGAGGTCCGTTGGGAAACCAGATCCGCCGCCAGGATCCGTCAAACTCTTTAACACCTGGCAAACCTTCCTTGTAAACAACGGGTTTGCCTTTGAACATAGAGAGTTGTCCATCCATTCCCTTGGAGCTGTAGCTTTCGACTGGCGGGTGCTGTTTGCTGCTGCCAGGTGGGTATGGGCTCCCCGCTGTAGCGGTTGCTGCCGACGTTTGCTGCGACGCAAAGGGGTTTGAAGAAGCTGAATTGGTGGCCGCGGTGTTCGTAGGTTGACCAAAGGGGCTTGCTGCTGGTTGAGAAGGTTGGCCGAATGGGTTGCTGGCTTGCGACTGGTTGTTTTGTGATGCAAACCCATTGGCCTGGGGCTGTGAGGGTTGGCCAAAAGGATTGTTCGCGGTCTGGTTCGTAGTATTTGAAGCAGCGAATGGATTAGATGCTGCTGGCGACGGAGCACTAGATGGCTGTCCAAAAGGTGAGGCGCCTTGTGTAGGCTGCGAAGGCTTTCCGAACGGGTTGGCGGCAGCACTATTCTGGTTGTTGTTGTTCGATCCGAATGGGTTAGCCGTTTGGTTTGTGGTAGTACTGGGAGCACCGAAAGGATTCGATGAAGCATTATTGTTGTTGCTTGCAGCCGCTCCAAAGGGACTAGAGTTATTGTTTGTTGTACTTGGAGCTCCAAAAGGACTTGGCTTTGCACCAAGTTGACTTGCCTGTCCAAAAGCACTACCTCCTGCCCCAAGTTGCGACGGCTGTCCAAACGCACTGCCCTGTGAGTTAGGTTGCGAGGGTTGCCCAAAAGCGCTACCCTGAGTATTAGGTTGTGAAGGTTGGCCGAAAACACTACCTCCCGCGTTAGGTTGAGAGGGCTGTCCAAATGCTGGTGTCCCAAAAGCACTGGGCTGCGAACCCAATGCTGAGGGCTGTCCAAAGGCAGAGGCCGGTTGAGAGGGTTGACCAAAAGCCGAGGGTTGACTGGGCTGTCCGAAGGCAGATCCGGTCTGTCCTAGTTGTGAAGGTTGACCAAACGCTGATGGTTGTGAAGGCTGGCCAAAAGCTGAGCCTCCCTGTGCTGGCTGCGACGGTTGTCCAAATGCCGGAGCTCCAAACGCGCTCGGTTTCGCGCCGAGAGCTGAGGGCTGACCAAAAGCACTTGCACCTGTTGATGCGCCACCACCAAAGGGAGATGCAGTATTGTTGTTGTTCGATCCGAAGGGGTTTGATTGAGCTGGAGTCTCGGCAATGGTTGATTTCGGTCGCTTCCCAACAAGAAATTCTCCAAAAGGAGCTCCTTGTGTTCCTTCTCTGCAAATATCGTGTCGGTTGGGATGGTTGTTCTCGGCGCTGACTATGAATTCGACAGCTCCCTTAACGTCGCGGAGGGCGGTTTGCATTTGCTGCTGCGCGTTCGCGTAAAGCTCTTGTGCTTCGTTCAGCTACAGTCGCATCGCGGGTTAGCTTCGGTATGTCTCGTACAAGAGACAGGTTGACTGGATGCTCACAGCTTGTTGTTCGTTTCCTGAAGCCTTGCCCATCATAAAGTGTAGTCGCAGCTCTTCAAAACTTTGCTCGCGAGGGAATCCTCCAAAGAGCTGTCCAGGAGCATCTCGCCCTGGCGCATAGGCTGAGAGAATCCATTGCGGTACCTCGCTCGTCAAATCCTTTTCGATTGTATCGGCGTTGATATTGTATTTCTCTGTTGGGCTGTTAATTTGTGTCCTTTTCGTCAAGGTCGGAGGTCATTCGCACCAGCTGGGTTTTGGTTATTGCCTCCTAGAGCTCCGAAGCGGTTTGAAGATTGGTTTGAATTGTTCGGGTTTACGTGCTCGAATCGGCAGCGGTCTGTAGACAAGTCAGCATGGTTGATACAGATAAAATCACACTCAGAGGAGATCAAGACGCACTGCCGAACTTGCAGTTTCCTTGCTGGAAGAATTTACAGATCGTCATCTTGGATGGATGATTCTGAAGGTAGAATTAATTATCTTGTTCGAAACTTTGACACTATCAGCCAAAGTCGCCGTATCAGGAGCTACCTCATGACGAGGATGAAGTTCCAGCGCCAATGGCAATGTCTTGGCCGGAATTCGAGGAAATGGTCTCAAAGATGTAGAAAAGATTGATTAAAGAAAGTGTGAAGGAAGAAAGCTTAGACTTCTATCAGCCTTTCCCAGCCTCGCTGGAGCCGTTGGGTTTTTGCGAACGCGGTATGCTCAAGATTACAGTGGGGCTCAATGCGCTAAAGCTCTGTCCCTGAATCACATGGAGCTTAGGTATTGTTCTTCCTTATGGATAGCCCGATTAAACAGCAACACAATAGATGATAATCACCAATCAATCGAGCAGTAATTCTATCTGCAGCGTTTATTTTCAAATTTGTTTGATTCATTCTTATATATAAATGGTCATTTCGTCATAAGGTTTGTCCTGATCCGTACCTAATTTGTACAAACTCCAAACTATCACTTTGCCATGTTCAAGATGTCAATATATACAAATCGTTCGACACATTTCCTAACCCCTTTTCTTCTTTGTTCATACTCAAGATGAGACATGTGCAGCCTTTCGGAACTCGACCATAGGTCCGTTCTTGGCACTGGTGAAAATATCACGAAGCTGCATCTCACCAGGTCGGTGTCGACCCCATTCATTGTTGGGGTGACCCTCAGCAGGATCAACGATGCCGACGGCCTTGCGCATATCATAGAGGTACATGGTGCGGGCGAGAGTGTTGGTCATCTCAACGTAGGCAAGACCCTTGCCGATGCAGCCACGGGGTCCGATGCTGAAGGGGCAGAATGCGCTGGCAGCCAGAGAAACCTCCTCTTCAGTCGTCTTTCGGCCGGTGAGGGGGTTGAGAGCACCAGCGATCCATCGCTCGGGCACGTACTCGTAGGGAGAGGGGTAATAGGACTCGTTGTGGTGGATGGTGTAATGGGGAACGCCGACGACTGTGCCCTCAGGGATGGCACGGCCTTCGATGGTCATGCCGCCAGAAAGAACCTCACGGGGAACGATACCACCGACTGATGGGGACATTCGCATGGCTTCGTCGATACAGGCGCGGAGGTAGGTGCAAGATGCGAGGGTAGCGCCCTGGCAGATCTCCTCAACATCGTTGAACTTGCTTCGGATTTCTTCATTGACTCTCTCGAGAGCACGGGGGCATCGGACGAGGTAGAAGAGGGTGGCGGCCATAGCAGTAGAAGTGGTATCGGATCCAGCAATGATACTACCGAAGCTGTTAGTTGGGTTTTCTATCGTCGGCGCATCTGACTTACAGAAGGTTGGACTCGGACCAAAGCTCAGGAGTGGTGAAACCCTGACCAGTTTCGGGATCACGAGCCTTGAGGAGGTAGTAGAAGAAGTCGCGACGGTCAGTCTCCTCACCGAGCTTGGTGCGCTCAGTGAGTTGACTCTTGCTGTACGCCATATAACGAGCACGACCAGCAGCCAGTCCGGGGAAGAGGAATCTATCCAAGCTCAGCTTGTTGACGATAGACATGGTTCCGCACTGTGACCAGTCAGCTTCAGGTTTCACGTCATTCTCTATGATGCACTTACAAGAAGGTGGCGCGTGGTGGCGGCTTCAACAAGGCCCAGGGCGAAACGGTTGGTTGGGCTTTCGAGCATGTGGAAAGCCTTGCCAAAGCACAAATCACCAAGAATATCCATAGCAAGGTAGTTGCACCAGTCGCTCATCTTGCGAGGCTGAGTCCAGCCCTTGTTCTCGGGAGAGCCGTCAGTCATACCAATTTGCTCGCAGAAAGTGCGGATGTTGCCAAGGATGTATCGCTGCATCTCCTTCATAGCACTCTCGGAGAAAGCTTGAGACATGACACGGCGCTTGCGGGCATGGACCTCCTTATCACGGGAGTTGTGGGTGTTGGCAGTGGGATGGACAAAGGCATCGTAGAACTCGGCCTTTCTGACGTTTGAGCGGAAGCCGTAGATCTCCTTGAGAGCCTTGTTGGAGTTGAAGGTGATCGAGTTGGGGCCGAAGCGAATGACGGGACCATACTTTTGGTGCATGCGCCAGAACTCGAGCTGTCTGTCACCCTTCCAGGCGTGGTAGAGCTGGTAGCCATCTGTGATTTTGGCGAGGAAAGGACCTGGGTACTTGGCCAGAGGGTGGAAGAAGACTCGGTAGATGACAATAGCGACACCCTGAATATGTTAGTTTGGAGGTTTGGTATAAGCTGTAGAAGGTTTCACTTACATAGAATACAGCTCCTCCTGCCAACAACCCCAGGTAGGCCAACAAATGTGATGTATTAAACGACATCTTGTCTTTCTCACTCATACACAAGAGAGTCTTGGGGATGGATAGAGAAGAATAGTAGACAATAGGCAGACAAGAGACGGAAGCCCCGGGGAGTTAAATAGTCTTATCGGTAAACAAACCAAGCTGCAAGCTGCCCCCATGACCACCCTCTTCTTGTGTCTCTTCGTATCGTCTAGCTCATCATGCCCACTTCTCTCACAATCTTTTCGATTGACTCCATGATCAGGCTGACGCTCTCAATCGGCTGGCGGCGGCACACAAAGCTTGTCAATATTCACAAACTTGTTACAAGGGTGGAGGGGGGCGTGTAAATGTTGTCGAGTCTCTCTGTACGGCTAAGTTCGGATTGCAAATAGCGGAACTGCTTTTGGATGGATCGCGGAGAATTGTGAGATTGCGGGGGAGATTTAGAAGTCCAGGCTCTGTGGGGTTCCTGGAATTGGGGAATTTGCTTATGACTTCAAGCCATGGATCGCTGGTCAATTCTAACCATCTTTTTATTAGCTCCTCCCCTGCTATCTCTCCAATTCAACCTCGGAATTTTACTATAGTCCAAGTTATCTCTACTATCATGATGAATAGTTGTCCGTCCCAATTGTAGACACCAGTATAAAACTATCTGATTCCCTCCAGATTCAAGTGATACCTCTCGCAACATTCAACGCCCGCTGGCTTACGACAACAATGCTAAAACCATCAGCGTTAGCCCAGCCTCGATAATACATAGAAAAGAGGTCACCTGCTCATTTTCTGACTTTCCTCTTTAAAGCACAGTAAGACGCCAATCGATTCTCCAGCTCAAGCCAAGTCAACGTCTACATTCCGTCATTGCTATCCAAAACAATATGTATATCATCAACCATTGTCCTCAGGCTTTGTTCTCCAACAACTCGGCACGTTATATCAAGATCGGCATGGTTTCGGGCCATGGCTCAGCCAACAGCACATGACCCATACTGCGGAATCAGCATCGTCCTTAGATTTTTCTTTTCTCTTGGTAATGCAGCAGGGGGGCACAAGCTTGTCTTCCTTGCTCGGCTGCATCATGTCCGATGATGACCGCGGCGTTGTGGATATTCGGAGTCCCGTGAGTGGAGACGGAATTTTATGACTCGGAGTGGGCACGGAAAACTGCGACATACATGCCTAATTCAAACTTGACCACGGTTCTTTTGACACAACAACATTGGCAGGAATGGATACGATAGGGTAATAATTTCTTTGTAGCTTGTTGGTCAGCCGCTGACCAAGTTCTCGGGCAAGTCTAGATCAAGTTCATGTGATGCTCATTGCGACTCTCTTATCTATTGTGCAAAGTCTTGGGATCTGTGCTCAACTGAAAGATACTACCTGCAGCTATGAAGCAAACATATACGAACAGTACATAACCCAGAAGCCACACACCAAAGCCACTTAGGTACTATTCATGCAGGTGAGATAGCACCTAGCGTAACAAAACGGATAAGGATTGCATTCTTCATCCAACCGATCCAGCACGGTTCACCCTCTTTTGCGTATTCCTTACCCTACATCTACCGCTACATTTCACCTGGCCTTCAGCTTTAACAATAGCTTCTCTAGGACACTGCACAACTGACTTCCATATATGCAACGAGGTTATATATTGTACGCACTAACATTAAGCTCATAGACTTCGCCACCGTACATTATTCATTACCCAAAAAATTGTCCGACCCATTAACTCCCTCGAGGTATCAAGTATTCCAATAGCATACAACATTGACGACAAACCAGTATCGCATCGCTCATACCCTTCAACCACAACCCACAACTTGCTTAGTTAAAATACCTTGGCTCATTGAACACATGGTATCTGTGTTGTCGCACACCCTGACCCCGGAACATGGCAGGGAACCTCCATCCTTCAGGTACATCCTTCTCTTGGACCCGACGATTGCGCTCCTTGTCCGACTGGGCTTCGAGCTGAGCAATCTCCTCCTTTGACTCGGGAATCTTGAACTTGGCGACCTGGAGCTCAGTGTCTGTGATCGAGCTGCGACTGACGCGGGCATATCCTACACGCTTGAGGCGCTTGAAAAGGATGTATTCACACCAGCGATCCCAATCTGAAGGATCCACGTCTTTCATACCCGAAGTTTCGCTTACGTAGGTGTTGTAGTTTCCCTTCTTTGGCTTTGTCACCAGGTAACTGAGTAAGAACGCTGGCCGAGGAGTTGAGCCCATAAGCTCGGCAAGATACAGAGATTGCAGTCGTCGATCCTCAGGGTCTTCTTCCTGCCCGGAGTGGAAGACAAACACATCCACAAGCTGGCCATAGACATCCAGAGTAGCATGAATGGCAGGAGCTAGCTCACCAACAGGGCTAGGCAGAAGATGATGTGTCGAGTTCAAGATAGGGAATTTAGACAGCAAAGCGGCACCCCAGGTGTGCTTGTTGGGGCCAGGACCATAGTCGACGTACATGCCAAGATCCTCAGCCAGAAATTGTGTAGCATCACGGTTACCCATGATAATACGCTGATTGTCTGATTCGAGAAGTCCAATTACGTCGATCTCTAATTCCTTGATGAGATCTCGCATGCGATACTCTGAGGCCCACATATCGTTGTCAAATGAAAAGTGGATTGTCCAAATACCAGCAGTGAGGATGCGGTCCTCACCATGATATGGCTGGTGGTTGTTGGCAGGAAAGCGCTGGAAGGCCGAAATGAGGAACAGGATGTTGATTAAGATGGTCGAGACTCCGAAATACTTTCTTTGCTGAGTGGGCAGAGATCGTTTTGGAGTTTGACGCTGGGGACCGGCACTATTGATGCCGTATACACCAGCACCAATACAGGTCATCATTGTATACATGACCCAGTCGGTGTGCTCACGGACTAGGTGGCCGCCTGGAACAAAAGCATAGGCCACAACCCATACGTGGAAGAGAACCAGGAAGTTATAGATGAGAAATCCGGTGCCAAAGGTCGTCGCGGGGTTGGTCTTAGCTCCGTGAACAAGAATAGGGACCGAGTATGCCATCAAGTAAGTAGCAAGGGTGAGGGCGCCATAGTAACCAGGCCAGTGACTGAAAAATGTCAGAAACATGGCTCCTGCAGTACCAGCGACATAGGCCCCCCAGCTACTCGCAAGTCTAGGTTGCCATACTCCGGCGAAGAGACCCAGTGACATGACAAGAACAGTGAGCCAACCATGGGTAGAGAAGTACGGGCCGCGAATAGGATATCCTTCCCATCCCCAGAGGATCATGGTACTAGTGTCCGAGAGTAGCGAGTGGAGGCCAAAGAACAACCCCGCAAGGCCAAGCGAGGCAAGGAAGCTGGAGCTTGTTTTAGCAGGGTTGGTGACCAGACCAGCAGCAAGAGGTGTTCTTCGGGTGAAGCGAAGGGCGGCCAGAAAACCGAGGACAAGGCCAGTGTTGTTCCAGCCACCGTTCGCCGCATGCATAATAGGCCAGATAGGGTTATTCGTCCACCATGCGAATTTGGCTGTTGACGAAAGGATGAGACCAATCATCCAACCAAGAATCTTAGACTCGAGACGTCCCTCGTGCAGGGATTCCGCAAACAGAGTTCCAGCCCAGCCCAAGCATGACATGAAAACACCAAAACCAACGGTGAAAAGCCGCATGCTGGGTTCTTCAACTAGGTAGGCTGCAATGCCTGATAGAGAAAGGAGATGTACAACACGCAGGTTGTTCACTATCAGAGATCGTGCCGAGCGATTCGCAAGAATGAAAGGCGAAATAGTTGTCATAACTGCAACTTCGTATCCGGAAATGCCCATGTACCATAGTGGGAAGTCTATCAAGATGTCAGAGCCACACGATAATATTCACTTGATTTCGGATGACTTACACCAGACCACAAGGCCCAGACTAGTCAGAATAGTCCAGAAAACGTACTATAAAACGTCAATGTTTGGTCTTCACAACCATGCGTAAATGTTGCGTCAACTCACTCCATGGTAAATTTCAGCGGCAATGTCAAGTGCCTCGGACCAGCTGAAGTGAACAGCAAAGACGCCACCGGTTGCCTTCTCCTTCCTAGAGACTTATATCAATAACTGCATGCCGTCTCCTGGATAATACAGTACTTACTCTTTTTCTAAGACAGCAGATGGGACTGATGAGTGATTCTCACTGCGAAAGACTTAGACAATGACCTCAAAACGTGTCTATTGGACAAAAGGCTGTTCTGACAGCCAAAGACTATCTGGGAAGCCCTCGAACGTACCCCTTGCTCGCACCCTTAACGTCTCTCACTTCAATATCGAAGGTACTGAAATCGAGGGCAGTTACAGCGTCGAATGCTACATCGAAGATAATCAAGGACCACTCGAAAAAGGCGTAGGTAGTGTAAGCTGATTGACATGGTTTGTTAGTGGGCTGTATGAGCACGGGCGTTTAATCGGCTAATAAGCGATATCTTACCTCCAGCGACACGATGAACCTTGTGCTGAATGAAGAAGTAAATCAATGGCACAAGGGTACCGAAGAAAGCCGAGGCCAGGTACTTTCGGTATTTAATGGCCTGAGGGTTGGCGGGGCTGAGTGCGATACAGCCAGTCGTCCACGGAAGTGTCGCAACAATGTAGGAAATCATTAAGATATCGTGCCAATCGTGGTCATCTGTAGATGTAATGTATGTCCAACCGCCGCAGGTCAGCGTTCGCACGAGTCCCATAATGGCGACAAATGCGGGCAGCTTCTGGCCCGGCTTGCGCGTAAGAAGATACCATAAGCCGACAAGAGCGAATCGAGGACCTATTCCCTGTCAGCACGAAGAGATTACTGTACAATTGAGTCGATTGTTGTGTACCGGATGTGATGGCGATAAAAATCATGAAAAAAGATCGCTCAGGGTATCGATCGCCGATTGTCGCGGACACCGAGGGAAACCATTCTTGCGGGTAACCGTAGAACTCGTTCTTCACGATCTTGTGATAGTGAAGGTAGAGGCCGATAATCAATGCGCTGAAGAAAGCAGCTGTAACAACACATATTAGCTTCTCGATCAATGATCATGGACTTCCGAGACGAATGCGCATGTAACCACGCAACAACAAATAAGAAAGCAACCAACATACTGTACGCGACGATTGTGTGCGCCCAGCTGACCAAGCTTCCATTGAAGCTCAGGACGACGCCGGTATCTTTGTCCTTGTATTTCGAAGCCATTTTGTATGTGAAAACAACTCAACGGACACTCAAGAATCCCATCCGGACAATCCGGGAACCAAAGAGTAGAGATTTAAGAACGAGCGACGATAATAAATAGGCATGAGAATGGTGAGATGCCCTCTTGGCGAACATAAACAGCCCTCGGACCTTTGACGTTACCTCCACCGCGACGTAATACCTTGGACTGGTAATTAATACGAAGTGGAGCCACTACAGAACAAAAGTGGCAGGGGCCATGGGGGGTTGTTTTCGGAAATCGGATTTTGACAATGGCCCGCGCGCCTTCCCGAGACGAATGAGAGGCAGGGGAGGGGGCATAAACAAACGGCGTCACAACGCTTGCCTTTTTGGAACTGAACGCGCCAACCTGCGCCTGCCAGTCATTGAAGGTCCAGACACGCGAGGCTGAACAGTGCTCCACTAAAAAAGTTATCGATCTGCCAGCCTTGTCCGCAAAAAAACTTCCATCGAGCTCGCTAGCACCTTTTCCAGACCATACCATACTCACCGATTTTGGTCGCAAACGTTCAAAAATGTCTGGTGTCACCGACAAAGCGAGATTCTATCTCGAACGCGCTGTGCCGCAATTGAGAGAATGGGAGGAGAAGGGGATTTTCTCAAAGGTATGCCTTTTCCTAATCTTGCGAAAACATCATCAGCTAATCTTGTTGCTTTTCCAGGAAGAAATTCGCACTATTGTGCAGAAGCGCAACGACTACGAGCACAAGGTCCTTGCTCCTCGAAACAAACCCTCGGAATGGTCCTCATATGCACAATGGGAGCAGTCTCTTGAGTCCCTGCGCACCAAACGCTGTAAGCGCCTCAAAATCCGACACCTCCAGTCTGCCCAAGCTGGCCAGGGTCGCACACTAGCGATCTACGAACGAGGCGTCAACCGACATCCAGGAAGCAGTGCTCTCTGGCGGGAATATCTTTCATACATTTCAAGCATCAAGTCATCCAAGCGATGGCGCAGGACGATGACCAATGCTCTGCGCATGATGCCCACCGACCATACTCTATGGATCATGGCTGGCCGACGATCGGCTCAGAATGGCGACATGGCTGCCGCGCGTGGATTCTTCATGAGAGGCTGCCGCTTCTGCACAACAAGCCCATCACTTTGGATTGAGTATGCTCGCACGGAAATGGAGTGGCTTCAGAAGATCGACAAGAGAAAGGAGACATCAAAGCCTGGTCACGATGTGCTCCGACCCGAGCGTGAGGAAGATGGAGATGAGCTTCGTATTGATAGCGACGACGAAGAGGACGACGGTGATCTTCCTGAGCCATCGATTGCCCAGGCCAAGGCTATTGATAAGCAATCTGCGCAGCAGCTGAAGTCTAACCCCGCCATGGATGGCGCGATCCCTATGGCTATTTTCGATATTTCGAAGAAGCAGGGTTTCTTCAATGCCAACACTGCGGAGATGTTCTTCGAAGTCTTCTCCTCTTTCACAAAGCTCTCATCCCAGCCCAGGATATTGCAGCATGTTCTCGCCGTTTTGGACCAGGAGTACCCCAACCATCCCGCTACTTGCAATGTTCATATTCGCCAGCCTATTATGGGTGTCAGCCCCGAGACTGCAGAGTTCCCCAAGAACCTCAGGGAGGTGCTGGCACGCTTGAACAAGTACATGGAGACTACAACGGACCGTGCGGAACTGAAGAAGAAGACTGTAGCATGGATCGATGAATATCTGGCGTTGGCCACTTTGGATGAGGGTATTCGGGCAGTTCTGGAGTATACCAAGAAGAAGATGGAAGCGATCTAAAGCGGTGGATGGGGAAAATAATCATAGAGCGAAATATCGAAACTTTTGTGTTTTTTCTATTGTAAATACTGCCGGAAGTATAATCAGTGGTCCATTGGAAAATGTTTGAAGGTCCCAGATCGTTCGTGGATTGAGGTTGTTCACAATTCACCCGCATCGTATGCAAGTGATTGTCAACATGGTCGCTTGTTTTTTCGATATTTATAGTTGCTTAAAATGAATCCCACGCATGGGCAAGGCGATCATTCCATTATCGGAGCAGAAACACACTCCGTGGACCCTCTGCAAAGCCATTTGGAGATTCATAATTAATGCTGATAGACTCATTCAAGTTTAAGGCTACGGCTACCTAGAAGTAACTGCCCGGGGATCGTCGCGTGGTGGTTGCAAGCCCCGGCCCGATGTTAGGGTGACCCAGCGTTTTGGGATCATTCCGTCACGGACTTATCTTGTGGGGCTGGGAGTCTAGACAACTTTGGACAGCGTGATTAACAGCAATTATACGCCTGAAGAAGATGAGAGTGATTCATAGAGAGTGAAATGCATCTTCTTTATTTTTATCTATAGTAGAAGCATGCATATGTTAATACCATCCTGCCGAAGCAGCCCCCGGAAAATTACATCGACCAACAGCTACAGCAACGGTGCCTGAAGAGGGTGCCATGCCACGCGATTGTTGGTCCCGCAAGCGACTGGAGCACTCTCTATGGCATCATGCATCATGTAACCTAGCGAAGGATGCATGGGGGAAGCCAGAATGGCATCTGAGCCGTTCTATTCGCAGGCACATTCGTATCTCCTGACCATAATAAGCTTCACCCAAACTTCAGAGATCAAGATGCTTGATCAAACCCTGTTTGCATCCTTCACTACTGTTTGCTTATGAAGCAAAACTGACATGAGATTGAATGCCACATTACGGATACATACTTTTGATGTTAACTATGGTTCCATCCACTATCTGGGACGTGCCAATCTGATTCCTAGAGCCTCGAGAGAGATTGGGTAAAGATATGAAAACACATGCCTTTTGCTGAGTGAGAGCAAGGCGTTCCTGGGCAAACTTTCTTGGTTATGATTCAGAACAAGACAGAAGAGGCGTCAATGGCCCCAAGAAACTAGTTTCATGGATGAAAAAGCAACGCCATTTCAATTGAGATGGGCAGGAGAAGGCGTTTCTAAAGCGAGGGACCGAGACAGATCTGCAAGCATCATCTGGTTAGCCCATCCCTCTATTGATCGCTCACCACCCTTTCATTGCTTTGCTGACCAGCCCACAGCGCTGGCACAGAAGACTCACTCAACAGCACATCCTCATGAGGGAAATGCAGGCAATTTGAGTCACTAGCCTGTTCCATTAAACTCTTGCCTCTGCTTTAACTCGTAGCACAGCAAACCATTTGCCACTGACCCCGTTCTTAATTGATGTGGGGTGAGTTTACGACAGGGGAATTAGAGCACGGTAAGTTACATGGAGGGGAGAGGCGCGGTCAACAGCCGGCCAGGAGAAGAAGAGGGGACTAGAGACGGATAGAAGAGAGATTAGAAGGGTGAAAAGAGGGGAAGGGAAGGCTTTCAATAGATTCTGAGCCTGTAGTATGCCACTATGTCGTGCCAGTGAGTAGGTTATGTCGACTTGTGGGATATCTAGACCAGCCCGTTTGAATTACCACCCATTCCTTGAAGGGTTCAACACCCAGCCAACAATCATGACCTACCAAACATGCTTCAACTGGGAACCCGGCAATCAAACCATAATGAACAAGAGTCAAGAGGGATAATATTCATTGATTATGTTTATTAGGGCCGTGGGACAAACAGACCCTGCCAAGTCAGTCACCCACCTCAAGCGGCGCGTGGATGATCTGGAATCGTACAGTGCGCGACCCGGAGAGTGTGAGTGGGCGGTCGGATCGTGAGTAAGAAATGAGAGGATTTAAGGCTGGATCTGGAGACGAATTACGAAGGATAAATAAAAGGAAACGAAGTAAACAGAATAGATTCGAATGAGAAAGAATCTCGTAAATTGAAATGATTGATAAACAAGAGAAAGTAACCTTTTAATCACATATTAGGCTCAACCCTGGAACCTTTGCTTGGTGGATGAAGAGCGGACACCTCATGCGGTCTGTAGTGTAAAGTACAGCAGTGCACATGAGACTGTCGATTATTTTCAAGGGTCCAAACGCGAACAAAAGAAACAAATACTAGAATGGCAATCAATTAAAGGGACAAAATTGGAGCTCTAGCATTTCAGCGGAGAAAATTTCATTAACAAATTGTCGGAAGTGAATTGCTTTAAAGGAAAAGTGAATGAGGTTGCAAGCCCAGCCCAGGCCGTTGGCGGTACGGAGAAAAACGATGGAAGGCAAGGTACAGTAGACAAGGCAAGGCAAGGTAAGGTAAGGTACGGTATTTCACATAACTACCCCCCTTCCCCCGTTCCTTTCTGCTGCCCATTTCCCGCCTGTTTTCCCCTCTCAAACTCTTTTACCTTATTTTCCTCTTACTGCTTCGTTCTGATATCCTTCTTCTTTCATCTGTGCTGCTGTTGTGCGCACATTTGTCTTCTGAGCTGCTCACTTATACGGACGCGGAGCCATCTCCAAATCGTCGGGTAGTTTTTCAGGGCACCCCAAGCCCGCTGAGTTGGGTATTAGTGGGAGCCAGGGCAGTTCAATCGGCCTCACTCTCGACGCAACACTACTGAAAAATCAGTCTCGTTCAGCAAAATGACCGACAAAAGATGAGATATCACGACAGAAATGAGGGTGACGGCCCTCACCGGCTTCTCAAAGATAGCCCAGAACACAGCGACTTGAGACGGCGCTGGCTGTTCTGGTCATGACGACCTGCCTGACAAGGATCCATCCACTGGCATCCACTCGGGAAGCGCCAGTGGTGGGTGGACAGCCCGCATCAGGCGCCACCACAGACAATCCCCGGACTCAAAGCCGACAAGCTCTGCGCCTCTTTCGGTCAGAAACAAGAAAAAAGTACTCGACCCAATGGATTGACGAAATGCCATGGGACATGTCGGCTGTCTGATGGGAAAGACATTGCCCTGGAAGTGGCAGTGGTGCTGTTGCGAATGGAAGGGGTTTGGTTTGTCATATTCCTGGCGCCAAATGGCCCGGCCCTTTCTTTGTATGGGTCATGGCACAGGGGCCGAAAGAACTGGACTTACGGGGCGTGTGAGTGCAGTCAGCGCCCGCGACTGATTATGGTCGAATTCGATCTGGATGAGACAGCGTCTGCACAAGTGTGCAGAGGCAGATGCCGGTCTTGAACGAATCGTTACATTGGGCATTTGTGGTGTCAAGTTTGTGCGACACATCCCGCGTGCTCAGGCAGAGAGTATTTGCACTCCCATCCCTTCCATTGGAACCATAGATGGAAATATGGATATGGATACCCACGGATATACCGTTATGCCTGCTGTACTGAGCTCAGACTGCTTCAATTTGGATGGCTGTGTCTCACTTGGTTCGTATTGCTTTGGCGAAACCACACGTTCTTTCCTTCGAGTCGCCAAGTTGGTACTCGAGAAAGGCTGCATACTACTGTTTCTCACCATCACTCAGTCTGGCGAGCGAACTCAGTTGTTGGCCATGCCAAGCACCTGCTCTATACGTGATCAGATGTGAAGAGATCGAGATCTTGCACACCAGTGTTGTCCGAGGCATGACTGTACTATGTGAAGAGAAGTTTCTTTCGCGTTTTATTGGAGCTTCAACACGACTGGAATACTTCGTTTGACATGGGTATAAAATGACACTTTCGAAAAACCCCAACAATGTCCATGAAGCCATGGATCATGTTTCGGTCTGGTTGATTACCATCAATCGCTCGCGAGGCATTGGTTGTCACATGTACCATCAACAAGAATGCTAGCTTCCATATTTGGAAACCAGAATCTTGTTAACACCGTCGTGCTTTACTTTCGTTCCGCTGTTAGTGACAAGGTGGCTTTACAGAGCCACCGCTAACATCAGCTTGACGGAATCTACTTGTCTACTAACAGTAGCACGTAATTGGCTGCAGTCACAGGTCAGCTAGCGGACTCATCATCGACACTAATCCCAAAACAGCCAAGCAAGCGCGCCGCAGAACAGGCTCAGCCTCCCCCCGACTCAGAAGACCAGTCTTCATCGTCCGCTGAAACCCAGGCGAACCCGAGTTGAAGCATTGCAGTTTATCCCAAAAGTCACTACAATCGCGCGCGCGCTTTAGTTCTGGTAAGGTTTCCATCTCCTTATTCGATTCCGACACTTTTATATGCTCTCTATACTTGCGCTCTTCGCTCCCTTGGACGATAGAGTGCGATAGATAGTGTTGCACGGCACGCTGTCGTCTCTCGTCGTTTCGCTTCACTTTTGCCTGCCTTGCCTGTCCACTATTCTTTCGACTTCCCTCTTCCCCCGTTGGTCGTTCAACGCCGCCCTGGTCTGGTTGGCTAGTCCAGGTCGCCCGCATTTTTGCATGGTCTGGTCTCAGTGCTGCGCGTCCTTGGCCTGGTTCCTCCCCGTACCCGCGAAAAATTCTCCCTCACTGGCTGGTTGACCATTATCGCCCTGGCCGCTCTCCACTACTGGCGGCGTTGCCAACTGAAAGTGGCTGCCATACAGGTCCTTGTCCCTTACTCTTTTGCTCCCGTCAGTCTGTCGCGCGCTCATTTCCTGCTGGGCTTCCTCCCTCTCTACCTTATCCATTACCCGTCATTCCCATCTATCATCTGCCGTCTTTTTGAGCGAAGCGCGTCGCCCTGCACCGACCACCGTGCCGACCAATCTGTGCTCTTTTTTATTGCCCACTTTCCTGTCCCCTTTGCTCAAGCCCATTCCCAGTCCTGGAAGGCTGACACAAGGTCTTCTCGCTGGTCTGGTTTGGTCTCTCGCACTACACTACTCTCCACCAAATCCACGCCGCGACGCGACTTGTCCCATCACCACCGTGTCACTGCCTCATCTCCCATTCATCGCTTCCCATCTCAGCCTTCCGTCATTGTATCCTCGTCTTCTTGGCGCTCCTCCATGGACGCATTTCGCGTGCCTGCTGATCGCTAACTCTGTCGCGCACAGCCTGCTGGGTCGATCGCCATGAGCACCTGGATGAACGACGCCGTCCCCAACCACAATGGCAACGGCTTTCCTCATATGAATGATCCTAACTCCATGATGGATCCTTCCGCTTTCATGGCCAATTCGGGCCAATTCAATCCTGCTCAGTTCCAGAACCAGCAACAAATGGGCGGTGCCATGCCTAATGGCCCAGGCTCTATGCGCAATGCCTCACCTTCTTTCCAGAATCCTGCATATCAAACCAATTCCGTCATTCCATCGAAACGTCCTCGCCCTCGTGATGACAGTCTCGCTGGCTCCCCCAGTCAGAATCCTGGCATGCTTCCGACGTCGCGCTCCGAGACGCCGCAGCAGCAATCATTTGCCGGCGGATTTCAACCAGGCGCGGTTCAACAGAATCCTGGCCAATTCTCCCATCTTCAAGCAAATGGCTCCGCCAACGCAAGTCCTTCGCCGATTATGAGTAACCAAATGCGACCGGGAAGTGTTCCTCAACGAGTTGCGACCGCGTCGCCGCATCCTTTCTCGCCCAGCGGCCAGCAATTTAACCCTCAGACGTCACCGATACCTTCCGAACATGGCACTCCGCAGCCGAACCCTTACATGCAGAACATGGCGCAAGGCTTCAACCCGAACTTTGCTCCATCCCCTTCGAACGCCCGACCTTCACCGAACCCGAATGCGATGGCTGGTAACCAAATGATGGCCCAGCAGATGGGTCAGATGCCGCAGCATATGGGTCAAATGCAAGGCAACATGTACCCTCCTCAGATGCAGCAAGCTCAACAGCAGCAAGGCACGCCGCAACAACAACAAGGCCAACAGCAGCAAGGGCAACAGACCCCTCAACGCCAAGGGCTTACCGATCAACAGAAGATGGCCGCTTACCAGATGAGATTGCAGCAACAGCTTCAAGGTAATGCTGCCCAGATGCAAGCACAGATGCAGGCGCAAAGTATGGGCCGTGGTATGATGCCTAATAAGCAAATGCCTGAAATGCCTAATGGCCAGATGCAACAAGGTGGCATGCGACCACAGCAGAGGATGATGCCCAACATGAACCAGGAACAGTTTATGAAGAATCTTGCAACCCTGATGAACTCCAAAGGATTGCCATTGGATACCAACCCGATGGTGATGAGCCGGCCCGTCAACCTGTTCATGTTGTTTACAGCTGTTACAAACAAAGGTGGATATAAACAGGCCACTGCGACTCCGACTGGCTGGCCGCACGTTGCTCAGATGCTTGGTTTGCCAGCCCAGAACCCTGTGGTACCGCAAGCGTTGAAGACGATATATGAACGCAACCTCTATAAGTTCGAGGAAGTGTGGATCCTTCAACAACAGAAGCAGAGGATGATGCAACAACAACAACAGCAACAACAGCAAGTCCAGCAGCAGCAGCAACAGCAACAACATCAGCAGCAAGCGCAGCAGCAGCAGCCTCAACAACCACCACCACAACAACAAGCTCAGGTGCAAGGGCAACTCATGGGACAAGCTACACCACAAAAGCAAATGCCGCCGGGGCAACAAATGAACCAAGGAGCAATGCCTCAACCCGGACAGCAGCCCCAAATGCAGCAACAAACTCCCATGAAGCAAATGACACCCAACCAACCTCCGGTCAACGGATTCTCTACCCCTCAACCCCAGATGCAACCACAGCCTCCAACAATGCCAGGTCAGACCCCTCGTACGCTGTCACAATCGATGGAAGGCTCATCTGTGCCGGACTTCTCAAATGCCTCATCTCCTGCCGCCAGGAGAGCGGGAAGTATATCGCAGAGTGAAGGACGCCAAGCCTCTGTTGTGCCTACTGCAGTTCCAGAGAAAATGCCCCGATTGGCCCCACAGTCAGACGAGTACAATCCATGTGCTCGGGAACTCGCCACGTTTGGCGGCGTCGACCTGAATGCTTTCAGCAAACTAGGTACCGAGCTTGAGCGATGGAAACCAGATGTGCCTCCCTTACATGAACTCGGCAACATCGATATTGCTGCTCTTACGAAGAGTTTGCAGAGTGGAATTCATGGGGAGACCCGTCTGGCACTTGACGTATTGGCAGCTGCGTCTTGTTCCATGAATCAGCTCCACTTTATCCGACTTCAATACTGCGACGAGCTGATAGAAGCTCTCATCGAGTGTGCAGAGGATCAAGTGGAGATGTTAGCTGAGCATACAGTTGAGGTTTCGGACGAGATTCAAATATCACCTTACGAAGATGTTCTGCGAGCCTGCCGTCTGGAACGATTCAACATTCGCGATTTGCCAGTTTTTGGCACACAAGAATATGAGTTAGATCGAGCTGTGGATCGGTTGATATGTGTTACGACAATTCTGCGCAACTTGTCATTCCCTGGAGAGGCAAACGAAAACCATTCTGTTCTTGCGGATGAGATTGTCATCAAATTCCTTTGCGTTGTCATCAGATATCTTGGCACAAGGACGATGCTTTTGCGATCCCAGAATAACACTCTGGACTTTATGAAGGATGTCGTTGTTCTGTTATCCAACATCGCAGGCACAATAGAAATTCCTGGACGGGAGCAGGCTCTTTGCCTCTTGCAATTCCTCCTGGCATTTGCACCAGCGCCGGGCCCAACAATCTCGGACGGAACGCTCTTCTTCTCGCAATACGAACCAAGCCTGCACGCTTACCTACCGCATGCCGTTGATGCACTCGCGAAGTTGTTGGCACGTGATGAGCCTAACCGAACACATTACAAGACTGTCTTTGCACTTGACTCTGCCAGTAGCCCTCCATATGAGCTGCTGACTCGGGCCTTTGGCTTGGCGATAGCCCCCATTCCGGATAAAGCGAAGTCACAAGCTCGACAACCGAACTTGCCATCACTTGTCGAGGTTCGTAAGCCTTTCTTAATGCAAGGATTGCTTTCGGCCGAAATATTGGCATCACTTGCACCAGGTCATGACACTGGAGTTACCCAAGCCTGGCTATCGTCTGGTAATGACTTCGCCCAGAACCTCTTCAGGTTGATTCGTGACCTCAGTCAGCAATACGAGCAACCTCAAGCTCAAGGTCCTCGGGCAGCACCACGGAAAGACCCAGAACTTGTTTATATCGTCGTCGTTGCGGTCGCACTTTTAAGAAGATTGGCTGAGAAGGCCAGAGATCCCAACGACCCCAATTCTTCGATACCGGCCAAGGCCATGCCAGCACCTCATGCTCTTCTCGAGGCTTTGTCTATGCAATCTGCAGAGTGGTCCAAGGACGAGGTGCTACAGAAACTCTCAGCCTTCTTTGCTCTCGGGAGATAATTTACTTATATCGGGGATCATTCTTGGATCTATATCCACCATGTCTTGCCCGGATAAGTTTGTATGTTAGTGTTTTGAGAAACATGGGATTGGTGTCTTGTCATTTGAAGCGTGCGCTTCTCGTTTAGACTTGCATTCTGGAGTCGATGGTTTGGGGACAAGACAGGTGACGATGAAACTGCTTGTCTATATTGGTGTATACAGGATGTTGAATGGTGAACAAATCAATATATTTAGGGACAAACAAAAATATGCTTCAATGATGCGTCTTGCATTACTACATGTATTGTACATCCTTAGTCGTCTAATTAGGTGCGACTGGTCAATATGATACACTTTTCATATCCTCATATTGCATAAAAAGCAGAACCTGCGAGACCCCTTGATACGTTACTCATCACGGAGTTTCTCTAGAAGCCGTTCTTGATAATCCAATTCATCGTCTCGATGTAATGGTCGCCCTGATTAATGTTAGTAAATAATACATCAAATGCAAATACCCACTGACCTTGATTTCGATATGTTGTGTCACGGGATTTATTCTAATGTCATCTGCCTTAATCTCCAGGTCCCTTAACAAATCCTTAACCAGCTTGGGAAGGTCACCTTTGACCTTCTTGATAAGAACAATACAGCGGTTGCCTCCAGACATCCACTTGCGATAGACGGGGAGTTGAGAAGATGGCGTTCGCTTGATGACATAGCGAAGATATGTACCGATATGCTTGGGATCTCCGTGCGGTAGAGTGAACAAGGGCTGCTTGAGAGGACGGTCCTTGTAGGGAATCTTGTTCTTCTTGTTGGGGTTGGTGGCTTTCTCGAGAGGGTTCGGCTTGTATGAGACGTGCTTCTTGAATGTTGGTGTACGATCTGGGGCTGTTCGCACCGTGCTGAGGGCAGCTCGCTGTGTGAGGGATACAGGCTGTTGGGAGAGAGCCTGTCGCCCTATTGAGAGGGCCCGAGAAGTGAGGAAATGCATCGTGAGGTTTGTATGTAGAGGGGTGGTTCGAGGTCGAGAGTTCGTCTTCGGTTTTGGCTTGTCGAGTAGGTATGATGAAGATCGGGCGGAGGTGAGAGTTGTCGAACGTCAAATCAATCCAAGTGAGATCCCCAATCCCAATTTACTGAACAAACTTTATGTCGTCCTGCGCTCTCACACTCAATTCAGTCTCGCCTGTCGTCGCACTCTAAACGCGCCAAATGCTCCATTGAATGGAAAACTTCAAGATCACATGACTCCTAATCTCTAATCGCCGGCAAATCCACGGGCGACAAGCTAAACCCCACACCACCGAGTGGATTGGCGAAATTCACCAAAAATCTGCCCCTCCATCAAATCCAGTATCACGACCTGTGCGGCGAGTCACTTTTTTGTTCTTCCCGACCGAATCCTCCTCCTTCGACCGAATCCCACCCCTTTTTCGAAAACAAAAAATATCGCCCACGATGGAGGACGTTCTCAACGCCGTCTCGGCCGATGGCTCGTCGATCATGCCCCGCCTTGCGCCAAACCTGAGCCGACATTTGCTTTTCCCTCTGATCCAGTTCGAGAGCGAGAGGGCTGAGGAGCAAGGTCTGGATGCCAAGGCCAAGGAGATCCTCTCCGGAAAGATCAAGCTTCTCGAGGACACAAACATGACCGATTACGTCGCGACTCTCTACTGCGAGCTCCACGGTGTCGAGAATGCTCCCGAGGAGTACAACAAGAAGCGACAGGAGGTTCTTTCACAGTTGGAGAACTACGAGCAAGCCACCGCCAAGATCGCCGACCTTTTGACTCAGGATGAGGTCGTCAACGGACTCCGAAGTGACAAGGTTGCCAACTTGGAGTTCCTCAAGAACCAGCACGGAGTAAGTGATATACTGCAGGAGCTCTTATTGCCGACGTCGGATGGCTAACGAGCTTCTCAATAGGTTACCATGGAGATGGTCAACGCTCTCTACGACTTTGGTCAGTTCCAGTTCCGATGCGGACAGTACGGTCCCGCCGCCGATATGCTCTACCAGTTCCGAGTTCTGTCGACCGATAACGACAAGGTCTCTGCTGCCACTTGGGGTAAGCTGGCCTCCGAGATCCTCCAGACCAACTGGGAGTCCGCCGTCGATGAGCTCAAGAACGTGAGGGAAAACATCGACTCCAAGCTCTTCAACAACCCCCGTGCTCAGCTCGACCACCGAACAATGCTTCTCCACTGGTCTCTCTTCCCTCTCTTCAACTGGGAGGGTGCCCGCGAGCCCATCCTGGACATGTTCTTCTCCGCCCCTTACATCAACACCATCCAGACCTCTTGCCCCTGGATCCTGCGATACCTGATCGCTGCCGTTATCACCGGCCGTGGTCGCGCTCGCAACAGCTCCATCCAACAAAAGCAGATCAAGGACATCATCCGATACGTCCGCCAAGAGGCCTACGAGTACACCGATCCTATCACCCAGTTCGTCAACGCTCTCTACATCGCCCACGACTTCGAGGCTGCCCGTGAGGCTCTCTCTGCGGCCGCCGAGGTCTGCCGAAGCGACTTCTTCCTTGCCTCTTCCGCCGACGCCTTTGTTGACGCCGCTCGACACCTCATCTGCGAGAGCTACTGCAAGATCTTCAGCCGTATGAACATCCGCGACCTCAGCGCCAAGCTCGGCCTGAACCCCGACGATGGCGAGAAGTGGATCGTCAACCTGATCCGCGAGACTCGATTGGATGCCAAGATCGACAGCCAGGACGGTACCGTGGTCATGAACCACCCTCCCAACAACGTCTACCAGCAGGTCATTGAGAAGACCAAGGGTGGTTTCTTCAGAACACAGGTCCTCAACGCTGCTGTTAACAAGTAAATAGCTTAAAGAGTTGTCAGTGGGCTTATTTTATGGGTGTTTTTTTCTTCGCAACTCGAATAGGGTAACGCAATCCAAAGAGAGGGATATAAGAGACCTCTCCGCCAGACTATGGCACCCTCCGCTGCTTGAAGGGAGAGCGAGATACGCCCTCTGTTTTGTAAGGAGGGACGATCTATTCGAAAGATGAGCAGGATATAGCAAAAGCATAAGACGGAGGGAAGCAGTGATAGATGAAAAACACGGGCCAAACGGAAGAAGCGGTGGTTTTAGAGGCCCTGTATATCCCCGGTGATGCGGTTTGCATTGCATGGCGTTCTCGGAAAAGGGAAGAGGCAAAGGGGGATAATGGAATTTACGTTGATTGTTGAAATGAACCATATACTCGCCTCAGCTCGAACGTATTCTCGTGATGACCATGTGGTATAGGTACAGTGTCACAGTACGTTATCATGGTAATCTGCAAGCTTTTTCATAAGCTAGATTTGTATATCATTATTCTCATAGCTCGTAGCCACATTTGATGCTTTTCCTTTACGATGCCATGCCTTGGTAAACATAATTCCTGCAGTGTCAAACTGAGGTTATAACTCCAGGAGGGAGAACCACAAGCACTACTGCTCACCCTCACGACTGGCAAGCCATACCATGCCCTTGAGACTCTCAACAACACTATCTCGCATCCACCAAACACCCTCATCTTCCACTGTAGCCTCTGGGTCGTCTTGGCCTTCCGTTTCACGATGTACGTGCGATTCTGTAATAGTTTCCTGGCTGTCAAACATATTAGAGTCACGTAATCGATCACGCACAGAAGCCCATTCGAAGAGTAGTCTTGCTCCTTCAAGCCGCTCTCGGTCTGTGCCTTCAGCGATACCCTTGGCCATCTCCAGCCTTGCATCGACAGCGCTACCTGAGTGCTGAGTATCATCTCCTCGCTCAAGCACCACAGTCCGCTCCGCACAGCTAATACTGCGAAGGCTATCGAGTCCAAACACCCACTCCATAGGATCTTTGCCCTTCTCATCGCTACCGAGTGCTCGAAGGGTAGAAGCAAACGCTCCTTCTCGTGGTGGCCGCCTGCGGAGGTAAAGACTTTGTGTATCTCCAAAAGCAGCTCGAACCTCTGGGTTGGAGAAATCAAGCTCAACGTCCCAGAACTGAGGCCCACAAGCCGTCGAAAGACTAGCTATTTGGTCGATCGGGGGCAGAATACAGGGTGCTGTTCGACTCAAGACAGGCTCCGTAGAGGTGTTCTTGCGCATCGTGATTTGGACAGGTACAGAGATCGGCTGGCCAGTAAGAACGTCTTTGGTAACGAGACACCGTTGCTCTGTAGCCAGGACCCAGAAATGACGAAGAGCTTGAAGATGGGAACGGTTGTCCATGACATTCGTAGGGAAAATGGGGTAGAAAGATACCAGCAGGGAAGCTATAGCAAGGTTGCTAGTACCAAAGGTTGCCGTGCCGCATCCCAAGAACAAAGCACCAATTGCCAAATGTGCAGCAAGATGAGAACCGTAAGGCGTTTCTGGATCATCACGACCATGAAGTGCACGAAGGCGGCGAAGAACTGGGATGTCGCCTGTTCCAGCCATGACAATGGATGCAGATAGTGCTACAATATCCTGACACATTCGTGCATTGGTTCGAGTCAACTCTTCATCGTAAGGTGGAGTGCCATTGGGATGCATGTTTGCAGTGGATGGGATCTGAGAAATCCGCATAAACTGATCCAAGTAATACAAGAGAAGATCTCGAACTTTGGGAGAAGCACTTCCAGAGAAGCGAAGAGCAATAGAAAAGCAAAGACCAGCTACTATGCTGTGGAATGCCATATCAGTTGACCGCAACTTTGTAGTTGACTGGAGCTTGAACTGTGGACGATAAGGGCGAGGCAGGTTCTTACGAATCCAAGCGAAGGTTGGCTCGATCTTTGACCACATAATCAGGTTCTTTGTGAGTGTTCGTAATAGAAGGATATCAGGCCGAATGTAGTCAAACTGCAAGACTGAGTCTGGTATATCAATCTTGCGTGCCACGATCTGGTCTTCTGATTTCATGTAGATAAGAGCCAATGCCATGACAGCTCCAGCCGCTGCACGGTCCAGAATATGGACTATTTCAATGTTTTTAGTAGTGGTAGCATGAGAAATTAGTTTCTCTGTTAGTCTCATGTCGTGCAGGCCTTTAAGGTCATTGCCTTTGCCAAGGTTGATGAATCCAAGAGCAAAGCCAGCTGCCAAACGGTAACATTCACTTCTCAGGGGTTCTTCTTCGTCTTCCTCGTCAATGTGCTCGATCTCAGAAAGCATGATTTCGCTCATTCGACGGTGTTGACTGTTGGCGTACAGCAGCCCGATGCCCATTATACCCGAAGTTTGTGTCAGAGGTGATAAGTTCAGCTCGGCTGCTCCGCGAGGTAACATCCTTGTGGCGTGGACGGAAAGCAAACGCGTAATCAGCGAGTCCATCGTACCCATGTAGGATGCAGCCAAGCCCAGAAGAAGACCGATGGAGGTCATGGTATGTTTTGGTGTCAGGTACTTGAACGCTACCCATTTTGCAACATCCTTTAAATGACCGTTAAGACCGAGGGCAAGCAGGAAGCCAGCATGGCGGTTGTTGAGGTCTTGGCCAGGCTTGTTGTAGAGAATCCAAGATGTATCAATGCCTTGGGCTTGAGGAGAGATGGCGAGACCAGCTGCGACGCCTTGGTGAAAGAAGCCCCAACAGACCTTCTCTTCCGAGAATTGTGATTTATCCACACCCACAGTGGTGTTTGTTGGCTTCACAATACAGTTGAGATTGAATCCACCAATGTGGAATTTCTGCGTAATTAACGGGTAGCGAAGGCTGTAGTATAACAAAGCCCGTCCAGCAGGAATGGCCAAGGTGCCTGTGGCGATTCTTGTGACTAGCTCCTTTTGCTTCTCAAGATATTCGCTCTCTGGCCAGCTTGGATGAGGATCAAGTCGAACCAGTCTGGCTTTGCTGGTGGAAAGTAAATCTTGGGCTTCGTTCAGGCGACGATCTTCTTTGAACAAGGAGCGAATAACAGCCTGTCTTTCAGTTCCTTCGCCCTCATCATACCCAACGTTGTTTGACTCATCAACGCTCTGACAAAGTAGCTTGTAATCCCATGTCGCGTTGTGCGTAGGTTCCTGTAACTCATTAGTAGGGAACTTGTAAAACAGTTATCTAGGTCTTACCAGAATTTTGGAAGCGCTTGGCTTAGGGCGCTTGCCAGGGGTGAGGATAAGACTGATATCCCTACGGTCAACCAACTCAAGGAGATCTCTTGACCAAGAGGTTGGTGGGTGTGGTTGGCACAATGAAATGGCATCCCTCAACGGCACAAGCACAGCTTCTGGAAGACTGTCGAGTATCGAAGTTGTGATTCCGGCATCTCGCATGGCCTCTACCATTTGTGTCGCACTTGTGGTTGGCTTCAAGAATTTGAAGAACTGTTTGAACATCAGCGTCCTGGGAAGGATATGCTCCCATCGTCGATCCTGCGACTTCTCTGCTTCGGATAGTTGCGAACCGGCGTAGTAGATATCTGCTGGGGTGGTGTAAGGAACCCGTCGATCTCCAGTAAGTCTCGCCTGAACCCAAGCAATGACGTCCGGTCTTAAAGGAGGCTGAGGTATCGCGGGTTTCAGGTTAAGGTCTACAGACCGGTTAACTTCATCGTTGAATCAAGGGCTCTTGAACTTACCAGAGTCATGACGTTGATCAATGTCTTCTTGTATGCCGGCCTCGTATGTGGAAGCGAAGTTATGCCACTTGAACCACCGAGCGATTTGAGACATGATAACTCGGAGATCAGCACGACCTGGAGATCTAAATTCCGGCGTCATGATATCCAACTTTTCTTCTTCGAGAAGCAAGTGCAATCCCATGAATACATCGACGGCTACCTTGCGCCGACTTTCCGTGCTCTTAGCCAAAGATGTCGGCATGTATCCGGTGTGTCCGAAAGCCGAGTCACCAAGCGTAGACACCATGTATTCTTTGGCTAAAGAGACATGTTTGGAGATAAATGTCGCGGAGGGATTCTCTTCCCCTGATGAGAATCCATTGTCCACATCTTCATCCAATATCCATTCCCAGCCCCCATTCATCATCCATGGCGGGCATCCTAACGAGTTAGATGCTTCGCTGGCTTCCAACGACTTCCAATCCTCAGATTCTTTTATTGAGCTAAACGAACCCGAAGCAGCCTTTCTTCTGCGGACAGGGAGGCGAGCTTTGGGAAATGGCTTTGAGTCCTTACGGCCAAGACTCAAGAACAACGATAGAAGCAGAATGGACATGGCAGACCATTCAACATTTGTAACTGGCTCTTCGCAGCCTCCTATCCACTGCATGCAATGGAGCCAGCCAGCAAATATGTGCTCACCGAGAGCATGGGGTAATATGCTACGACAAACATCCAGAACCTTTCGAACATGCGGAGATCTCGGTTCTAGCTGTATTCGAAGTTCATGAAGTCGACCTTCAGCATCGACAACATCAACAATGCCCCCTTGCCGTGGATGGCGTACACCGACGATACTGCCATTGCTGAAATCAATAACCTCGGATTTTCTCTGTGTCACGTCGCGATCCAAGACCCTGCCTCGATACTGCAAGCTTCTAGTGTTGTCAACGACGAGAAGAGAAAGCGATATTTTCGTAAGAACACTCCACGGTGCTTGGGTGCTTAGTTCGTGCCGACCATCCATCGATTCAGAAAGAATTAGGATTGCCGAGTGGTCACCATCCACTAACTTGCAAGAGTCAACGACGTTCTGGGCGTGCCTACGGTCGATGACGGTTGCCAATACAGTGGCACCGTCAGAAGCATTCTTTTTTCCGCCCTTGGTGCCTGTATTGCTGCCGCGCTGGATACCCAACTCCAATGTAAGGAGTTGAAGTCGCCTTTCAGTAGCATCCTGGATGCCAATAAGAAGTTGACTTTGATCGTGGCCATCGATAGCGAAGGGTGGCGCTACTAGGATGAAAACTTTGGTTTGGTTGCGGGCTGGTTGATCCGAATATCGAACGTTGGAGTTATTCATGGGTACGCTCTGAAGCTTGGTAAATAATATCTCATGCTGTAACCCATCAAATTCATGGTCCTCCAAGCCCATGTTGTGAAACCCCTCGTCAAGTCCTTCATAAAACGGTGCCGCTAGCAAACTGCTCAAACTAGGATGGATCTGATGGGCATAGTTGGCACTCAAACGAGCATGGCTTCCTTGAGATTCATGCCTCCTGGCTCCAACATGACTGGAGTGTACGGGCGGTTCTGGCATTATGGCCCTGTCATGAGAAGCAGACAGGTCAGCTCTCGCTAACATAGAGCTGACTCTACGAGAGCTCCTGCGGGCGGCGCCGGTTCCCTCTTTGTCTTGCTGCTCCAAAGAAGAAACTAGATCTATCATGGGCTTCTCAAGCCTCTCACTCTTCCTCTGCCGCTTTCCTGGTAGTGGGTGTCCAAAACTCTCTCGGAGGTTGGGCTGCGCAGGTGTGCCAGGAGCACTCGCAAAGGCAGACGGCATGGAGCTACGACGCCGAGCAGACTTTGACTTGGCATCCTTTTGCCGGTTGAGAAACGGGTCTTCATGTTGCAGGTAAGTGAGGCGCCAAACAGTGTATTCACTAGTTTCACGGTTGATCGTAACCGCTATGATTAGGGGTTGGCTTAGATCTTGAGTCAATGCACCAGGGATTTTGATCTCTTCCACATGGACAACTTCCTCCGCCGCATCAAGAAACGACAGCTTTTTCTTTGCAGTCTGCCTCAAGTTTTTAGCATTCTGGGGGTCTTGGTTCGTGACGACCAGTCCCAGTTCAAGTAATGGGTCCGTTAAGGAAACAAGCCTTGGCCAACGAGATTCAGGCTGCTCCAATGGCGCTTCCCAAAGATTGTCCAGAGTTGAGCTTAGACGAAGTGGGAGCGCTTTCGGCTTCCCAAGACCCTCGACAGAGAAGGCGGTTTGTTGAGAGCTATTGAATGCCGTCAATTGCGAAGAGACAAATGAATTGGGTGGAACTCGCGGAAACTTGAACTCTATAGGCGCAACACTCTCGGCCTTCTGCTTGCGTTGTATTATAACTCCAACAGGACCTGCGAAAGCTGATTCAACTTCGAATGGCATATGAACAATATGGCTAGTACCAGACAGAAAGTATATATGCGCCTGGGTCTTGAGAAACACAACCAGAGCTTTGGACAAAGCTGGCCGTTGATCTGACTGAGAATCATCATCTTCAGAAGACTTGTCGTCCCTCGAAGCAGGAAAATATGCTAGCAGAGCCTGTACGACAGGTTCTTTTTCGAGTTCGAATCTGAACGTCTTGCGAAATATGCCACCTCGACTCCATATGACGCAGTGTTCGGTCGTAAGGAGCTCATCCTCGAGGTTTTCATCGAGTCGATCGTCTGTTGAAATATCCCAATGATACGACGTGGATGGCGGGTTCGGTGGTAACAACTGTTCGTTGATGGCATGTTGAAGCCCTGAGGGCTGATGCAACCCCAGGGACTTCACCGTCGCCATATTCCAGCAGCCGCCATAAGCAGCTTATGGGTGTAGGTTTGATCGATCGGTCGAGGAAACTACCGAGAGCTTCTTGGTAGGTTCGAGGCGCAACACAATGGACGAATTGAAGGTAGCGCTGCGCGTCAAGATATTTTGTTTATGTTAAGACATTCAATGGTGCACTGTGCCCCGCGACGGTACACTGTACCTACCGCCTAACAGATCGTTAAATGGTGGGGCTAGACGTTTAGGTAGGCGCGCTGACACCGACCTTTGAGTTGTTCTTAGCGCGCCTAGAACTGAAGCTCAATTTGGAGGCTGGAGCTATCTGCTGTCTCCCGCGTGACGTAGCTGCAAGGTACAAGGGTACCTACACCTACCTTTGGCGTATTGCACTTACTTTATCGGTGGAAGCTGTCATAGCTCTGCCTCGGGCGCTCTGAAACCTTACTAAACCCCAACAACTTCGCATCCTATAACCTCGCTCTCCTTCTGGGCTTTGTCGCTTCCCAGCATGATACCATTGCCATCGATACAATGACGGACCAGTCACCGCAACTTAGCCACGAGCAGGCGCGTGATCCCGAAGCCCAACAACCCGAACATGAGCCAGCGCCTGAATCGAGCGAATCAGCCCAACCAGTGAAGGACGATGGTTCCGACGATGGCGCGCATGAATCAGAGATCGAGCCGGTGGATAAGGAGGGGGAAGTCGAGGTGAAAGATAGAAAATCCCAGGGAAGCAAGGATGGGAAAGCAAGTGAAGATGGAGATCAAGACGAAACAGACGGAGAGGAAGAGGAGGATGACGAAGACGAAGACGAAGAAGACGATGACGAGGATGAAGACGAAGATGAGGATGAGGATGACGACGACGAAGAAGACGAAGACGAGGAGCCCAAACTCAAGTATGCTCGGTTAACTCAACATCTCAATGGAGTGTATCGAAACGGCGATGCAACTAGCGCATTCCTGGTCGCTGGGGATAAGATGGTAGGTTCTCTGTTTGTAGGAAGTGAACAACATACTAACGTCAAGATAGATCGTTGGAACGCATAATGGCAATATCGTAAGTGGTGGGCATACCGCTCACTCACCTCCCGCTAACTATCGCCCAGCACATCGTTCAACTCCCTATGTTCCAATCCATGAGGGTATACCATGCGCACTCTGCTTCAGTAACATCTATATCAATATCGCCATACCCGCCTCCTCTGCCAACCGAGACGCCAGAGGGAGCGCACAAGCATACAGCCCACAGCAGCGCCAGCATATCTTCAAGTCGACAAACAGATTCATCCCCTGCAGCATCAAGAAGACCAAAGGAAGCATCTCAAATACCGCGAATACCATCAAACGACATTTATGTCGCCACCTCCTCGTTAGATGGCAATGTCTGTGTCCAGAATTTGATTGATATGAAAGATGTCCAACTACGAAACTTCGCTCGACCTGTACAGACAGTAGCTCTGTCTCCCGAATTTAAGACGGATCGAACCTATCTGTCGGGAGGTCTTGCTGGACAGCTTATACTTACCGCAGGGGGTGGTCCAGGTCGTAGTACCTCAACCACGACTGGGACTGCGGCCGCGACAGCTTCTGGCTGGCTAGGCAGTATGGGTCTTGGCGGCAATGCAGGTAAAGATACCATTCTACACTCTGGGGAAGGAGCCATTAGCACTATCAAATGGTCATTATCTGGGAAGTTCGTGGTCTGGCTAAACGAGCATGGTATCAAAATCATGCGATCAAAGCTACATCTTGAAAGTGCAGATGCAGAAGACGCGTGGAAACGAGTTGGACATATCGACCGACCACAGACAGACGAATGGGAAACCATGGCCAGTGTATGGAAAGGCCGTGTTGAATGGATTGACGAACAGGCTGTCGAAGTGGATGAGTCTGACCAAAACACCACTGATAAGGGCAGCTCTCCGGCTACAGAAAAGCTCAAAAGACAAGCTCTTATAAGCAAGAAGGGTATTGAGCGCTTACTTGTTGGCTGGGGTGGCACAATATGGATTATACATGTCCATCCCGGAGGTGTTGGTGTTGGTAGACACGCTGGAGAGAAGACTATTGGACGTGCGGAGATTGTCAAGATGTAAGTTTCGATTCAACCTCACGATATGAGTGAGAACTAACTCTGTCCAGACTTCGCATGGATTGCATCATTTCCGGTATTTCGTTATATACCCAGAGTCTCTTGTTAGTTCTCGCATATCCTTTACCTGAAGATGAGGACGAGGACGAGGATTCTGTTGCAACTTCGCCAGACAAGAAGCACAAATCCAACCCTTCAACGGGAAGTCAACCATCGGGTGGTGTACAACGCCGACAGAATAATCAACCACCGGAACTCCGTCTTATCGATCTCAACTCTCAGGCAGAAGCCGACAAGGATAGTTTGAGCGTAAGTCGTTATGAGAGATTGTCATCAGGCGATTATCACTTGGGAGTTTTGCCAGCACGCAATGCCGCGTCTGCTATCGCTTCTTCTAGAGGCGCTTTGGAAGCGATAGCTGGGATTGGCACAGATATGTGGAATGCTGCCATCAATCCTCGCTCCCTTTTCAGCTCTGGCGCAAGTATCCGTAGCCGTGGTAGCGGTGATGATTCTAGCATTAGAGGAAGTACAGCAGGAACAATTCGGCCTGGGATGAACAGAGGCCTTTCACCCACTGTTCATTCAGGTCTTGTCAAGCCTGGCGTAAAGGTTTTCATACACAGCCCGTATGACTGTATTCTTGCAACCAGGCGCGACTTGAGCGATCATCTGGGATGGCTTCTAGAACGCCAACAATACCAGCGTGCTTGGGAGTTACTCGACGAACACCCAGAGATCATGGCTCCAAACAATGAGAGAGCCGGAGATGGCACTCCATCTACGCCAACACTGAATCGAGAGGCGAGCGATGATTTCAATGATGACGAATCCGTCATTGATGACCAAATAAGAGATTTCTATTCCTCTGCCGAGAAGGAAAAGAGACGCATCGGCGAACTCTGGATCCAGGAGCTCATTGAGGATAACGACTGGGCGGCTGCCGGCAAGATCTGTGGCCAAGTGCTCAAGACACCAGACCGATGGGAGAAGTGGGTGTGGACTTTTGCAGGTGCGAAGAAGTTTGATGCTATCACAAACTACATTCCCACGGAGCCCATGCACCCTCCACTTCCTTCAACCATATACGAGGTTGTGCTTGGACATTATATCCAACACGACAAACCGAGATTCAGAGAGCTCTTGGATCGTTGGTCCCCCGAACTTTTCGACGTCAAAACGATCACGACGGCGTTGGAAAACCAGCTCAAGTACCGCGACGTTCGCGAGGACAGTATCGATGATGGCGAAAAGGGGCGAGACTGGAGGATTGTAATGGAGAGCTTGGCGAGGTTGCACGAGGCTAATGGACGATATCGTGAAGCTCTCAAATGTTACATCAAACTCCATGATGCCGATTCGGCCTTTAGGTTGATTAGGGACAATCATCTTGCCGAAGCTGTTGAGGACGATATCCCTAGCTTCATTGGTCTTCGTGTCCCGCCTGGTAAACTCAACCAGATGATGGCAGAGGAGCTCGAACTCGCAACGTCTGAGGCCATAACTCTGCTTGTTGATGAAGCTCAGCATGGTCTACTGCGCCCCGACGTTGTTGTAGAGCAGCTTCTTGCTCAGAAGCTCAATCTGTACATATACTTCTACTTCAGGGGTCTGTGGAGAGGCGAAGGCATCCAAGAACACGGAGGAGAGAATGTAGACCGGCTTGTTATGGACAGCCAATCGTTGGTTGACAGCTTTTCGGATTTGGCGGTCCATCTTTTCGCGACTTTTGATCGGACGTTGCTTATGGAGTACCTGAAGACCTCAGTGTCCTACACGTTCGAAAAGGCAAGTTGAGAACAGAATCGAAGTGAGATGCTATGTATGCTAACTTGAGCCAGGCTGTTCAAGAATGTGAGAATTTCTCATACTACGATGAGCTAGTTTTTCTGTACTCCAAGACCGGACAGATGAAGCGTGCTCTTTACCTCATCATCGATCGCTTGAAGAACGTTCACAAGGCCATTGAATTTGCCAAGGAACAAGACGATCCTGACTTATGGGAAGATCTCCTCAAGTACAGCATGGATAAGCCTAGTTTCATCCGAGGTCTTCTCGAGCAGGTCGGGACCGCCATCAACCCAATTACTGTGGTGAAACGAATCCCTGAAGGGCTTGAGATCGAGGGCCTTCGAGAAGGACTCACTCACATGATGAAAGAGCACGAGATTCAATACAGCATTAGCTCAGGGGTTGCGCGCGTCCTTCGCAGCGAGGTAGCGACAGCCCAGAACGAGCTCAGGGCTGGCCAACGCAAAGGTATCAAGTTTGAAGTTGTTATGCAAGATCAAGAGCATGTGGACGTCCAGGTCAAGGATGTTCCCACTGATCCTGAGAATCCTGAGCGTAACGCTGCTCACCCATCTACAAAACACGATCACCGAGTGCCGAAGCCAGGGCATTGCGCAAGATGCCACGAGCCTTTCACTGAGTATGAGATGGAGACTCTGGTGGGATATGCCTGCGGGCATGTGTTCCATGTAAGCCACCTGCTGGAGATGCTGCACGGAGATAAGAAGGTCGATGTCGATCTTGGCCATGGATCTGAGGGAAGCCGGTACTCTGTAGGCATGAAGGTGATGAGAGCACGTCTATTGAAAGATAAGATGAGGGGAGGTTGTCCCGTGTGCCATGTTAAAGAATGAGGATATCACAATTACAGTTTGAAGCGTCTATGCACACCAACGGCGTATAAAGAGGTGGTCATTTCATACATACATAGCACATTAGTCTGGAAAGTTTCACGGCGTCTATACCTAGTAAAGCGAATGAATAAAGACGAATTATGGGAGTAAAGCCGAATTTCTTTTCAAAGTACCTAAGTACAACTCGTATTATGATCCTCCACGGTTCCGAAAGGCCAAAATCACAATCCTGTGTACCATCGATCTACTTCCTCAGGCTCAATCAAACCAACGACCATCGATATACCATGTCAAACCATCCAACACTATCCCTTTCTCTCCAGTACGGAAGAAATATCCGAGTATAAGTGAGTTAGTTGATGAATGCATGGAAAGCATGATCTAGAGGCTGTTTAAAAGACGACAGCAAAAACGACGGCGGCGAAGCCAAGGATGGCGCCAGGGGAGAGCTTCTTGGAAGCTGCAGAGGCAGTGACGCTGGGAGTGCCAGTAGCATCGATGTCTCCGGTCTCCTCGGAGTCAGTGCCGGTGGCCGTTCCAGAGACGGCGGTGGTGTCGTAGACAGTCTCGGAGTCAGTGGCGACAGCAGTGGCAGTGTCACTGGCAGCGGCAGAAGGCTCGCTGTAGAGAGTGGTCAGGACGGTTGGGTTACCAGCGGCATCGGTGGTGCTGATAAGAGAAGGCTGAGGCTGAACCACACCACCATCGGAGGGAACGGCACCGGAGGGGGCGACGGGGGGCATAGAGCCCTGAGCACCGGAGGCGGCGGAAGCAGTCTCCCCAGCGAGAGGAGCGTAGTTGGTTCCAGAGGCACCAGGGGCGCCAGGAGCGCTAGGAACGATGGTGGTCGAAACAAGGGGAACAGTGGGAGCGGGAGCACCCTCAGTGCTAGCAGAAACACCCTCGCCGTGGTAGGTAGTCTGCTCGCCGCCAGCAGGGACTGAAGGCTGGCCTTCGGCGGGGACAGAAGAGACAGCGGAAGCAGCAGAAGGCTGCACGGTCTCGCCGGCAACGGAGGTGGTGTCAATGCACTTGGTCTCGTGAACAACGGAGCAAACGGTCAAGGAGTGAACGATGGAGCCTGAGTACTTGGTCAGTTTGTGAAATGAGATGAGAGGTGGAGGGGAGGCATACCGTCGTACATGCCAGCGCCATACTCGTGGGTGTAGGGAGCATCAGTGTGAGCAGCTAGAGAAATGTTAGGATGGAAACGATGTGAAGAATCATCGGGTTGACGAACACGTACACGGGACACTCTCTCCCTGACCGCCGGTGGCAGCAACGAGAGGAGCGCAGAAGGCCAGAATGCTGGCGAGAGTCTTGAGCTTGTAGACAGACATCGCGACGGTGAAAGATCTGTTTGACGCAAACGTTAACAAAGGATTTCTCGTGATAACGATGAATAGAGGAAGTCGATGGTAGAGAGCGAGAGGCAGTGTGAGGAGGAGAGGTGTTGGAGTGTTGTTTGGTGAAGGTGAAGAAGTGCGAGCGCGAGTGAAGAAACACAAACACTGCCGACCGAGCACGACCTCCCACAAGAATGCAAGAAAGATGCAAAGAGAGAAATACTCACAGATTGAATCTCTGAATATGTTATAGCGAGAGTGGTAGAGGAATGCAAAGTGATAATGCAAGACTGTGAAGAGATGCACGATCGATGCAGAGAAGAGAGAAGGGTGATGAGGGAAAGGAAAGAAATAGTAGAGAACAAATGACGAGAAGATTATATTTCTACTCTTCAGGATGCCCAGCAACCTAAGACCTTAGGCAGGCAGACGTAAACAATATCGGTGAATGGTTTGTCGGTTTCTGACGGCCGCTGGCACTGGCAGGGACAATGACAGTGATGAACTTTTGGTTTCAAGGGGCAACGGTTAAACAACAATGGAGATGAATAGAAATTACTGATTGAGTACTGAAATACCTGGCAACAGCCGTTGGTTGGTGGTACTGATGCTTGTTGCACGGGATGTTGTGTTGAGGCATCCCATTTTTGGTGTTTGCCCCTGAGAATGAGGGTCAGGTCGTTCAACAGAGGCATCCAATTGATAAAGTACTTTAATACTAGAGTTTACAATAAACTCTCTCTCTATTTCCAAGTTCTCCCTATTTCTTCTTTAAACATTGCGTAGTTGATATATGATGGAGTGAATATAGCTTCGTTCAGGAATCACGATAGTCACAATTACTCCCTCATTCTACAATAGATACTAGGACATGGCATTCACAATCTAAACAATGATATCCTTGATCTCTTCAATAAAGGCATTCTCGACTACCCGCCCCTCAGCCAACATCCTTGCGTCGCCATGTCTAATTACTCTTAGCACTGAATTGTCTCCTTGAAAGTGCGATACGGCGGGCCTTGTACGACGTTGCAACCGCAGCGGCATCTCGCATTCTTTCGCACGACATAAGCCATATCTGTAGGAGATAGATTGATCTACATATCCCCCTCCCTCTCAATTGACTTTTCTTACCTTCAAACGCAGTATCCCTACCTTATGCTGAGCAACACTGCAGGTCTCCTCGCTCAGCATAAATACGATGTATACACCAGATTTCAGAGCAATCTCACTCGAATAACGCTGTGCTCTTGTCTCTACAACACGTGTCTAAGCAGTGTATTTGTGCTAGGTCACTCGCCTGTGCCTCAGAGTGAGTACCGATGAAGGACAGGCCGTCTCCGAGCAGACTCAGGCAAACTGGCTGGACTCATTATCACTAGAACTTGGGGATTGTCTAAGCGAGTCTGCGGGTTCTCGTAATAAAACGGTATGTCTCAGGGTCCTTTGCGTCCCCTACAGGAAGCTTTTCGGATGCAAAGTAATGAGGAGTGTCTAATATTTTAAGGGTCTTTAGAAAGAAATTTAGTAGTTTCTTTCTGGCAACTTCGATTAATTACTCGTATGACCTCATTGATTAATGTCTGAGAAGACCTTCTATTCATTTGGCTACCTTAGTAGGTTCAATGTGAAATGATTATGTGGTGCAAATCGGAAACAGTTTGCTGCGGGACATGAAGCTTGTGGTAGCTTTAGTTCATTCCGTGCTGTCGTCAGGATCACACCTGGACGGTAGGTAAATGAGAAATGTAAGCACTTGAAAAAAAAAAAAAAAACAGTACTTAAGCAACAGTAAACAGCCCATGCTTACTGTTATAAAGGAGGTCCATGTTGCAAGAGATTGATTTTAACTTGATGTAGGGTAAGAAAAAAAGTAGATTTTGCAAAAAGAGGATATTTGATGGATTCTAACCATCTTCAATGGACGAACAGGGAATCGAACCCTGGACCACTCCCAGATTATTCAGTCGAATAGTGCTAAGGGAGTATTATACCACTAAACCATTCGCCCGATGTTGTTGTAAGTGCTTTTCATATTGGGGAACATGATTGCTGCGCGCAACGCCCGGTATTTTGTATGCCAGCTTCATACCGGCTTGGCATAAACTTCCAATCAAACCGATACATCAAATCTTTGCCCCGTAGTATATAGAATCGTGAAATCATAATATCGTACATCGTTCAGTAAATCAACCCTCAAATAGTTGCCTCAGCCGGCGTAGATGTCCCGTGGTAGATAGCACAGTTGCTATGAGAACAAGATAGCAGACCAGCATAACTAGGCGAGTTATAAGATCAGGAAGAATCATCAGTAACACCGCCAGGCAAAGGCCACTCATAGAGAATGCGCTGATTAGTGTCCGTAGAGGCACAATTGGAGCAGGTGTTTGATGATCACCTCCATGAGCGGTTCTCGTTTTTTGTGACAAAGCAACAAGATCTGATGCGTATGTGAATTCAGTTTCTTTGTCGACTAGAATCTGTCGGTTTTCAAGGAATTTTCTGTAGGCTTGCACATCGTTACTTTTTGGTGTCGGTAGTTTCTGCATATCTTCAAGGGAAGTAACCAAATGCCCTAGGACGATTAGAAAGATGTGTGTAGTCATGTTGGGTATTATACTTACTATACCGGCGAATGGTTGTCTCGATCTTATCCATTAGTCGATGTCTACTCCGGTAAACTCCATAGTTGGAAGCTCGTTCTTCTCGTACCGAGACGGGCATGGACCCACCATTCACTGTTGTTATAGAGTCCAATTGTATCAGTTCTTCCTCATACATCACAAGCTGGTCTTGAAGGTAGAGGAGGGTACGATGATTGAGCCAATCGAACCTTCGATACAACGGTCTTAGTCGTGGGTCGCATTGCCCTGCTATCCGAGCCGCTATCGCCGCGTAACCATTGAGAGCTTCGATTGGCAGATCTTCGTTCTCCGCAGCCATGTCTTCTTGCGTCTCTGAGTATGAAGTATCGTATGGAAGTGGTTGATTACGGTAGGCAGGCTCCAAGGCCGTCGATCTCTGGTTCTGAAAGGCAGGTCTGGGAGGATAGTGATGATCAACGGGCGGCAACCCCGGTTGCTGTGGTGTAAAGGGTTCTTGGGGCGGAGGATAGCCAGCAGGAGTATGTGCTGGTCCCCAGCCTGAGTAAGCCACAGAACCGATGGGAGACTGAGGATAATTGGCGACAGCAACAGCTGAAGGAGCATAGCCCGCTGCCGGTACCTGACGACCAATGATGGGGCTTTTAAAATAGCCTGATTCCGGGGATGACTGGAACGCTTCGTGGGCCACAGAGTTCGGGTCAGGCCCGGAGAAAGATATACTGGCAGGCCGGTGTGTTCCCTTGTTCTTAGGGTTTCTGGCTTCCCGGATCGTTTTGCTTTTGTTCCCGGTAGATCTAGAGGCAACCGTATCGTCACTGGATGTAGGCTGCGTAACAGATCCGCTGACAGTACGTTGGACACTGGGGGGAGTGTACTCCGTTTTGGATGACGAGCTTGTCGGCGTTAAGTGTTGAGTTCCACCCTCACTCGGTGACCGACTAGCACTTTCTTCGCAATCTTCAACCGTAGATTGGTGAGATATGGTCTTTTGTATCGGAGCGCCCTCAGATGAAGACCAGGAGGGCCTCTGCCGGCCTTGGGCTCTGTCGTTCATTATAAATTTGTGTGAACGGAAGGTGTATAGTTTATTCGACTCGAGATCTGTTCCTCACTGCAGACATGCAGTTCACTCGATAGCTCTTTATAAGAAATTTCAATTTGAGTTGATTGATGACAAGAGAAGTTTATCAATGAACTTTGTGTGATACCATCCAAGTACACACTCATATATTACCCAGTGCAAGCTTGACGTTCGTTAGACGCTTAAAGATAAAGCATCTTGAGCATCTCAGCCGTAACGGCAGTTCACTGAAGTTTGGATGCGGCCGAATAGAGTGTTGGACTGTACCGTAGCACCGGGAGCCGACGTTGGACTCCGCGAGCAACCTCAGATAACAAGCTTAGAGAGAAGTAAGCTCTGACGTGAAAGCGTTGAAGCCCACGTAAGACAAAGAAAAGGTCCCAATACCTTAATGAGCAAAGATATGGAGGAATGCGGGGGGAGATAAGAGTGTATGTATGTAGGATTCAAGACTTCTTGAAGTGACCTCTAAAACAAGGATGAGAAGAAGCAAATAACAATGTCATGCTTTAACTGATCATCCATTGTTGAATAGTCCGCATGATTGCCTTGTTTCAAGCAACAATAGCGCGAACAGCTGAGCCGCAGAATCCGTCCGAGCACTTGAACTCGCCATTGGGGTAAAGAGGTAGGGAAGGTGGTGGGGGAGTGAAGTCAGGAAGGAGCATGGGTGGCATCAACGGCAATGCTCGTGTTGCATGTGAGATGGAAGGTGCTGGTGAGATAAATGTGTCATTCAACCATGCAGTAAAACTGAATAAGGTAAAAAGTAAGCTTCGCATTGCATTGTTAAATACAGGGGATTTGACCTGAACTTGAACACAGATACACTTTGTACTTGGCAATTGGTGGTCACGTGGAACAATTTCTTACAAAGAAATGAATGAAGATTTGATAACAGTCTATTAAATAGAGGAGATTCGAATGCAGGGAAAGAATAAATCATAATGGAATGGAAGGAACGACAGTGAAGTCATCAAGAGCAGAGGACCGTATAGTACAAGCATCTTGACACGTGATACACACTCATCCACGACCCCATCACCAAAGATCATCGCTGCCCCACCAGAGCTACGAAAGCGAACCTGGGAAAGATTCAAGATTCTCCAAAGACCAATTGAGTTGCTCAGAGGTTTCCGATAACCACCAATTTGAGGCCACAACGACCCTTTGCGTTATTATGATTTACATATAATCAGCCTCAATTGTGTTGCCAGGTCATAACGCATTACCACTGCAACCCTCACAAGCTACCACACCAACGAATTCTGTATAGGATCGCACTTCCGTGAAGCAATACCTTACCGTGTCCCACAATCCAGAGATTAAGCTCATTGATCTTAATGAGGGGTTCTCAAACTAAGCTTCTATAAGGCTATACCATCAACAACTAGGGCAATAACTGAGGAAACCTTCACTCTTCTTATCAACATGTCACGTATGTCAACTTCGATCCTCAGCAAGTACCTGCTGAAAGGCCAAATACCCCGGCAAGGCTGCCTCGGTGCGCGCCACACACCCAGACATCCGTCATTACCTTCAGCTGCTGCATATATCGCCCACACAACCAGGCATCTGCATACGTCTCCTGAAGCTGTCACACCACCTCCCACGCAGCCTGTACCTTTGCGCAAGCAATTGAAAGATGAAGCAAAGAAAGCAAAGAAGCAGGGCAAGAAGAAGACAAAGGGCGACTCACAAACAGTCGAAGGTTGGGAGTTAACTGTTGGCATTGAAATCCACGCTCAGTTGAATACCGCTCATAAACTATTTTCACCGGCTGTTACCTCCTTTAACGACGAGCCAAATAGCCATGTCGCTCTTTTCGATGTTGCCATGCCTGGCAGTCAACCTCTTTTCCAGAAAGAGACTCTAATTCCGGCTCTCCGCGCAGCTCTTGCCCTGAACTGCGAAGTCCAGGAGGTTAGTCGATTTGACCGAAAACATTACTTCTGGTGGGATCAGCCCTCGGGATATCAGATCACCCAGTACTATGAACCATTTGCCAAGAATGGTCACATTACTCTTCTTGCCCGCGACGGGATCTCTCCTCAAGATGGCGAAAGTGTCACGATCGGAATCAAGCAAGTTCAGCTCGAGCAGGATACGGCAAAGACGTTGGCTCAAACAGACAAGGTTCAATGGCTCGACTTCAACCGTGTAGGAGTGCCCCTGATTGAGATCATTACGGAACCTGAGATTCATCACCCCCGGACTGCAGCTGTTTTTGTGCGAAAAGTCCAGATGCTGCTAAACACGGTCGATGCCTGTGTGTCGGGTATGGAGACTGGTGGTCTGAGAGCCGATGTCAACGTTTCTGTTCGCAGGACTGATGGATCTAACCCTTCCCTTGGTACAAGAACCGAAATCAAAAACTTGAGCACTATCAAGGCGGTTGAAGATGCCATCATTGCCGAGCGCGACCGACAAATTCGTGAGTTAGAAGCTGGACGATCCATACCTAGTGAGACTCGAGGATGGTCTATCGGATCTACAGAAACGCGACGCCTCCGTGGTAAAGAAGGCGAGGTTGACTATCGCTATATGCCTGACCCTGATATTGCGCCGCTGGTTATTGGGGACGATCTAGTTGGCCACTTACGACAGTCATTGGCTGTAACACCTGATTCGGAACTGGATACCTTGATTGCTCGATTTGGGCTTACAGCCAAGGATGCACTATCTCTGATCAACCTTGAAAACGGCTCGCGTGTGCAGTACTACTACAAGGTGCTCTACTCAATCCAGGAGAAGCTTGCGGAAGACCTCAGTGAAGCTGAGATGCCAGAATTCAAGAGCTATTCCGCAGTGGTCGGCAATTGGATTATTCATGAGCTGGGTCGCCTTACCACATACAAGGCAGGCCCGCTCGCAGCTCGAGACCTAACATTCACACCAGAAGGTGATTGTGAACAGGTCCCCGACTCTGAGCTCTCGCAGCTTCTATATCATCTGATCCGCAAACAGATCACGGGCAAGGTGGCCAAGGAGCTTTTGTTCGCTATTTATCTCAAAGAGATTGAGGGCGGAGTTACTCAAGCCATCGAGGAGAACGATTTGTGGTTCAAGGAAATCACCATGGAAGATTACGAGCAACTAGCCGATGAGGCAATGGAGGGTGAGGATAAGATCTTGCAGGAGTTTGCCAACTCTGAGCAATTTCCTCAAGGCAAACTTATGTTCCTCGTGGGCAAGATGATGCGTCTTGGACCTACCGAACGCATTGTCCCTGCAAATGCAGAGCGCGTCATGAGGGCAAAGGTCGAAACTTTACGAGGGACGTGATTCCCTCCACTGGAAAGCGGGAATGCTACGGCTGTTACAGCACAGCCATTCTCTGTCACCTGAAGTATCCGCAAAGCGACATCGTGTCACCCAAATGATGATTCAATTTGGTGTTTTTGACAACTAAAGATAGTTGGTCGGTCTAACAATGAGGCTTTTGCCGAGCATCACCAGTGTCACATGAGCTCTCTTGCGCACTGAGGCACAAGGTAGCAAACACGGATCGATCCATACGTGAATGGGATATGTTTTGAATTAAACAACTATTTCTTCTCTTCCAAAGCGTTCACAAAACCAAGTTTGGTTATGACAAGACCTATTACATCTACGACAAACATGCCCTTGAAAATTGACAAACCTATGGCTACTATCTTTCTACCACGTATTGCGTCTCCTGATTCCAAGGACAGAAACGTCCCACGAACAATGACATCCAGCCATAGCTCGTTATTTAAGACAACAATCCCAGGCGACCGAGACAATGATGACGATGTTATAAAGACAGAAATAAAGACAGAGACCGTGTGGGAGACGATGAATCCATATACAGAAACGAGTGAAGCCGGTACATCAGCTACTACTTCACGTCCAAGAACAAAGATTGCAGCGACTCCAATTACCGCTACTATCACTACCAAAAATGATGCGAACTATTATACTGCTAGTCCTACTGCTATTCAAAGTCCAGGAGCCCTCGCACCGGAGTTCCAAGAGTCTCGCGGATTATCGGACGGGGCAATCGCTGCAGTTGTTCTTGGTGTTGTGTTTGGATTAGCTGCCATAGCATTAGCAGCATGGTTCCTATTCTACAAGAGGCACAGAGGTTCAACGATCAACCGAGCCACTTCTCCGCAAACGCCAATCTATAACCCCCCACCAAGTTCGCCATTGCCAACCCCTCCTCCTATTGCAGAGTTGAGCTCTCAGGGTGATGGATCGCCCAGCATGGAGGATTCTTGGGCTAGCTATGGCGACCGCGTGCGATCGCCCACGCCTCAACCCGCGGTGGCAGAGGTAAAGAGTTTTACCCGGACGTGGCAGAAACCCCGCGTCTATACAGTCGGTGGGGGTCGTATCTTAGAGCTTCATGGCTCGGAGCCTTCGATGAGTAATGATGATGGGGACGATAAGATGTCGCCCATCTCGCCATTGTCTAGGGCCGGGCCATCTCTTGCTGATCGCCGTGTGGTGAGCCCGATGTCTTTGACCTCGAGGTTCAGCACATTGTCGTCGAGAGCCGACCCGAGCCCTGAACAAGAGGCGAGCCCAAGGAGAGGGTTCTAAGGAGATTTTGTATATTTAACACCTCCATTTCAGCTGCTTACTCAATAGGGGCTGGACTAATTTCGGTGTTTCTGAAAGAGGGTGAGACGATGGAATCTTGTGCTACAGCTCGAAATAGGGGTTGGAGGTCGATGAGCCTGGATCTCAAAAAAGCTCATTTCAAAGGAGGTGCTACACGTTGGAAATCATTTCTATAGATTTAGGTAGTCTTGAGCAAATTCCTCTGTTAGGTTGCTCAACATATACATCTCAACCTAAGATCCCATCTCCGTAAGACACACCGTGCATATTTTGCAAGATCGACCTTTGCATGTGACCGATATGGTTCAATTCGAGCGACACTGCGGTATCAAAATATAGTATTTCAAGCGCCGTATGCCCATGAAAGGGTCTTATATCCATGTATGCATAATTCCTAATAGATGGGTTGCGAAAGGCAATACCATTTAACTCCAAACTCCTTACGTGCTGAAACACGATAATGTCCAATAAAGGAAAAGGGACCGCAGCAAACCAAGGTATGTTCTCACCAACCCTATGTTGCCTTGTCCACCAGGCATGTCCACTATCATTCTACGGCCTTCCGTTATGTCCAGGACTGTGAGCATGGCCATGGCTTGCCAACACTTCACTATCATATTTTCCAGGCTGGAAGGCATAATTCAAGTTCTCTCTGTCCTTCAAGAACATATCCACTCTTTCGTCTTTCGATCTGCCCGCAGCAATCGTGTTTCGACGTGCAACCTGTTGCCCGATAGCAAGGTTAGACTGGGCCTTCATTTCCATGAGATCAGCGCCGTACTGCTCTGCTCTGCTCATTTGAGCGAAGGCACCGATCATGCACATGCAAACAACGACCGTGGCGAAAACGCCATTGGACATATACATAGGGCCAGGGACCCTGCCGTTGCGAGCATCATACCAACGCTCCCAGTCCTCCCATGTTGCGTTATGTGCAGCAGATCCGGCCTTGTGGCGCCAAGCACGGTCGGCATTACGGACAGTTTCGTTGAGTGTCTGAGGCTTACCACCGGTCCATCCTACACCGTGGACATCATAGAGTTGACGTTTGGAGGGGTCGCTGAGGAGGTCATTGGCAGCAACGATGAGACGATAGCGTTCTAGGCGAATTGCATGTGGAATGTTATCAATATCGGGAGTATGGCTGTGTCTGTCGGGGTGGTAGACTTTGACAAGCTGGTAAAATCGATGTTTGGTATATGGGGCGTCACTCTTCATAGAGAAGATCTCGTAGGGAGAAGGATAGTTTTGTTTGGGCCATTCGGGAATCTCATTATGGCTGAAGCTGCCTCTTTGCTCGTTATTTACTGTAGCATATCGCCTATGTCGGTCTATTGAGAAAGCTGTTGCTGGTGTATAGCTAGATCGTACCCCTCTAGATGACGTTATAGACCGTAGAGGAGGGAGACTCGAGACGGCGGGGAAGGCATTGCAGGAGCCGAGAAGAATGGCAGATTTATTCAGCGGCATAACGGTGGCGACAGTTGGCATAAGCCGAGAGGCATTGGAAACATGTTCAGCGCCGCGAGCTTTGAGGTTTTGGGTATCGCGGATTGAGCATGTTAGAGCAGGAAAGGATAGTGACGACGATGAACGTTTGAACGGCGCATCACGCGCAGCGAATGAGGATGCGGATCATACCAGCATATTCCGTCCACTGAAGCCTCAGCTGCGAACTGCAAACCCCACAAACGGGGGATCCAAATGGCAAGGATTATCTGATATCCCGGCCGAGAACGGAGATCTGACAAGCCACAGCCGCTACGGTCACGAGACCAGGTGAGTCTTCACCGAGACGTTCACCTCGGTGAAGCAATCCTCCCAAGATATCCCTGCTTCGATCTGCCGACATGCCGAGACATCCCTGTTTCCAACGACAAAATCGTTCACATAATCCGTTCAAGTTGCCATTGAGTATCTTGCCGGGTAAATCAGTCGATGCTCAGCCAAAACGGCAGATCAACTTGAAGCATAACAGTGGCAGTCTAAAGTAGCAGCTATTGCCGACATATCCGGCCCCCAACGTTTGGAATTGAGTATACAGTATGTCTCATCGAGATAATGCTCTCTGAGTTAGTCGGTAGCAAACCAGTATAACCGAGCTTCCATTCGAGCGATACCGAGGATATCGACGTATTGTCAGTATTATCAATATTGACTAAGGTGATAGTCACCGGGAATAACGGCGCATCATCGACGCCATCGTCATCAGAGGCGCTGGTCTAAACTCGGACCCTCAATCTGGACAAGATTCACGCATATCTCGACTCTAGTTAATTCCGTTTATGCTTCTCCTCACTCTACTCGAAGCCGACTCCGCGATTGGGGTAAAGACAAAATATGGCCGTCACCCACACCATGGGGAAAGACCCGTCAAGAGATCGGCCAGACACACGGTACCTGGGAACGGCATTCCATATGCCGTAAGCCAATGAGACCATCTACAATTCCAACATGACTCTGGATAGCTTCCTTTTCCCACGTTCATGAGCTCAAGCAGTGGATCTTCGAGAGCGGAAGCCTTCCGGCATGGGTGACAGTCTCTCCACTTTGTAACGACACAATTTGGTCGTCATCTCCACCACAAGCTTTTCTCTGCCGTTACTAAAACCTTTAGGGTGGTCTCTACGTTGTATTATCTCCGGGCCTACTGCTCCCCAGTCGGCCTGTGCTGAGGCTCAACGCTGCTAGACAGGGCCAGGATGTTCCTCCCGGCTTGGCCAGAGCCTCAATGTGTTGGTTCTTCCTTGTCAGATCATGTCACAGGCCTGGACTGTTGATACCTTGAACCAATGGAAAGTTCCTTGGTCAATTAACACGACATGGCTCAGACTATTTGATTTGAAATCTTTCCGTCTGCTTGACTCGAAAATTGCCAGTCATTGCCACACCTAACCCATCACCGAGTGCGTAACTTATGACGACTGGATTATACCCTGGACGTGGGATCCGCTTCTTCTAAAGCACCCCAAACAGCATCCCCGAGCTTGCTACAGTACATCCGCGTGCCGACATATCCATCCTCCGGGATTCTCTGTTTGCAAAGGTCCCATCATGCCTTATTCGGAAAATCCACCTGGCTGTTCTCCACGTCCATCCTCGGCCCTTTGGTATCGTTCCTGCTCAAGTTCTGTTAGCGTCGTGGGTCGTCGAGCTCAGATGATGGATCGACCTTTGGGTTATCAATTTCCAGTCTCTTGCTGATCTTTCAGTACGATAGCGACTCTCGCTCGGCTGGGGAATTTCCGTATGCACAGACTGATGAATGGGATGTCCGCCCCTTCGTCATGCGAGATAGAGTATGGGGTAAGTCCCTTACTTGTTGTGATCAATATAAAAGGCTGTAGACCCTAAGTGGGTTGATCAAGATTCTTTTCCAGGTCTTTGTATTTAAACTTGTTTCTCCCACCGCAAGTGATATACTTTATCGTAACTCAGTCTTTATACTCCTCAGTCGGAACTTGAACAACATGTCTGCCAGCACTCCTCCATCCCACGGGGCAACCACCCCTACACAATATACCGACAAGGAAGATGGTGGCCACTATGGTGGTCACTATCACTGCAACCATCCTCACCACCACTATGAAGAACGAAACAACAACGTTCAGAAGCCTCACCAGTCCATGGTATCGCAGGTTTACAACCCTTCGTTCAAGGCCGCCAACCCTGGTCCTCTTGGTCTGATCAGTTTCGCTCTGACAACCTTTGTTCTTGGTCTTTACCAGTGCGGTGCTGGGTAAGTTCATCGTGCCCTCATATGTAGAGCCTCATAGACTGACACTTCGACAGACTTCCTGATAACAACCCTTTCGGCGGTGTTGGCCCTGACCAAGCAATCTTCGGTCTGGCTGTCTTCTTCGGCGGCATTGCCCAGTTTCTCGCAGGCCTCATGGAATTCCGCGTTGGCAACACCTTTGGTACCACCGTCCACTGTTCTTATGGTGCTTTCTGGCTTGCCTTTGCCATGTTCTTCGTCCCTGACCTTGGTATCAAAGATGCATACAAGGGCGATGACCGCGCATACAGCTTCGCCCTGGGTATCTTCTTGATCCTGTGGTGCTTCCTAACTCTCATCTTCTTCATCGCCGCTCTCAAGACCAATATTGCCATCCTGGTTGTTCTCGGCTGCTTGTTCCTCGCCTTCCTCTTCCTCAGTATGGCTCAGTTCCTACAAACCAGCCACCCAACAGCTGCGATCCGAATCAATAAGACAGGCGGTGCATTTTCGGTCATTTGCGCTTTTGGAGCCTTCTACGCGGGAGCCGCAGGCATTATGACCGAGGATACGACATGGGTTCGCTTCCCTCTTGGCGAAATCGATGTTAAGCCCAGGAAGACCAACATCGCTTAAGATCCGAGTGGAGTGTACTCCTGAAGGAAGGTATATATGATCTGACAGTGGAAAGTTAGTTTTAGCATGTTAATGATTTGGATGGATGTTGATTTATACCCAATGTTATGAATTATAATGATAGTAAATAAGACATGATACGAAAACAAGTGCCTCCGGAAATGAATGACGTCAAATATCAGCCACCAGCCCAGCTCCATGAGATTATGTCTGATTCAATGGTACGAGTTGCTTCAAAATGTCCATGGCACGATATATGATGAGTTGCTTGAAGTGATGCTGATTGAATCATTGATGCATTAATATTGATTCCCTAAACCGTATGATGCATGGCTTGTAATCGTACAACAGACCATTATTAAGTCTGGCTTTCATTATTTCCCTTCGTAACCCGGCAAGTTTAAACCTATTGGCTTACAACTTGTGCTTAGCCTCCTCAGCAACACCCTTTGCCTTGCCCTTGGCTTGCTCAGCAGCGCCCTTGGCCTCGCCCTTGAGCTCTTGAGCCTTGCCAGCAGCCTCACCCTTCAGCTCCTTGGCCTTTGCGGCGGCGTCGTCGGCGTCAGTGATGTCCCGAGCGGCAGCCTTGGCCTTGGCAGCAGCGTCCTCTGTAAGCTATCGTTAGCATTGGTTTCTTGAAACAAGCTGGTAATCGGAGAGACTAACGTCCAGCCTCAATGCCGTCGACAATCTTGTCGCTCACAACACGGTCGACCTTCTGGGCAGTGTCCTTGACAGCATCGGTAGCAGTTCGCTGGAGAGCGAAGCTGGTGGTGAATGTTCGGGGCGCCTGGAAGGCAATGACGCGGGGAGCGAGGGCCACACGGCGGATGACGTTCTCTGTGAGGAAAGACATTGTGATGATTGGTTTGTTTGTTTTTGGTGTAGGAGGGTTGAATTAGGTAGATTGAGTTTATTGATGAAGATTAAGAGTCAATTGATGAAGAATTAAAGAAGGAGAAAGGGGAAGCTCTTGTAACTTATGTTATGACGCCGAGAGCTTGTCATAGCTGCATGATGTCACTCGCGGGGAAAGAGCTCCTTGTTGCGGTGCGACCAAGCACGTGAAGGGAGTAATGATGACGCAGTGAGGCTTGAATAAACGGGGGGAAAGTGCTCAGCTGCAGTTGAAGCTTGACTTCTTTCTGCTTTTGTGTTTAATCTCATCATCGAGATATGCTGTGGACGATCGCCGGAGCTTTGGTGGGGAAAGTAAGTTTACCATTCAGATGGCTGGGTGTTAGTGCAATTGGCAGGCACCATCAAGATCTACCTTCCATAGAGCTTAATAGAGGTCACGCCGATATCTTTAGTCGAATAAAGCCAGATTTAGCTGGTCACCGCCATTGTTGTTGAGTTTAATATGGCACTTGAGAATGGAGATGGCTTCATTAAGATTCTATTTTGCAATTGTCGAGTCTACCAAAACTCAAGAGTACTATATACGATGACTCTTCATAACTCATTATTCAATCGTTGATCATCAGTAAATGCAAAGCTCATTGATCGTCATCTCATGCCTCCTTCTTCACACTACTCTCGGAGCATATCTCATCGGGCGTTGCGGCCCTTCTTTTTCCTTCTATCACCTCCCTTTGAACCTCACGATTGGGTCTTCCCAACTGCAGGGTATCAGATCCGCGGGTCATGAATTCTTCTGCTCCAGGCCTTGGCATTGGGCCATCGCACTTGTCGTCAGTCTCATTATCATCATTGATAACGCATTCATCTGCAGATGTCCCCACTCGACCGTTTATAACGTTGTCGATACGTAACCTTGGTGGACCCGAGTTCAGCCTCATGCCGTTCTTGGGAGGTCCAGCTGCATGCAGGAGTTAGCAAAACGAGCACTGGATCAAGTTCATGAGTGGATACTTACACAGCAGTAGGTCAAACAACTTGACGATGACGGGTCCCCAAACAGTGACCGCGATGATTTGTCCGTACGACCATCTATTGGCTGCAAAGCTCTCTGCATTGATGACTTTGGTGAGAGAGATCATATACAGGATATTGATCACCAGATATGCGACTTCAAGAATGCGCCAGAACCATTTCTTGATGAAAAGCCCTCGTCGCTGTTTGCCCCAACGTGGCCATCGACCAAGACGATACGACCCAAACTGGACGTGTTTGGTGAGATGATGCTTTCGAAGCGTCCAAGCCAGTTGATCAGCCACCAAAGCGATGATGGCAATAGTGTCAAGAATGAGAAACGTCATCTTGTATAGCAGAGGATGAGGAAAGAAGCTGAATCCTTGTCCGTCGATTCCTTGAGTTGCAGCGCAATACGTTCGAGGACTTGGATTGAAGCCGCATCCCTCGATTTCGTTCTGACCTTTGAACAAAGCGAAAGCATCCTTGAAGTATATCTTCTGCGATGTTGCTATAATGGCGAGAAGATATTCCATGAAGAAACCCAGAAACGTATGCCAGTTACGGATACCTTCATGATGAAGACAAATCTGAATGAGGAACATGGGAAGAATGCCGTTTTGGGAGACGTGAAAAGCAATAGCACCGTTAACGACAATCTCGCCCCAGAAGGTGCCCTCCTGAGAATTGACAACAATTGCAAGAATGGATGCAATTTGCACGGCAAAAACAAACCAGCACTGAGCTTCTTGGAACTCAACCAATGTGGTTGCAATGGCAATACTCGTGCGGGATAAGCCACCAGAGTCACGCCAGATCATGCTCTCAATTCGAGTCAAGCTGCGTTTCAGACGATAAGGCTCGGGCTCAGACTTGCGACGGCCGGTGCCTTGGGTGATGTTGACCCAGAGGGTGAAACCTTTGAGAAGAAGATACAGAGACGCAGCAAAAGATACCTGCATGACATATGAGATAAGAACCTACAGCACCTTGGGTCAGTATGGAGTCAATGATAGTGGCTGCTTTGACTTACACCTGGCCCAAAAATATCTGGGTTGACCTCTGCTGGCAGGTCAGGACAGAATTCGTCCAGGGCCTCAAATATCTCCTCAGGGGTTGATTCTTCATATCTGAGGCGGTCAATTGAACGGTTACAAGGTTTGCTTAGACCGTCATTATCGCAGGCATCCTGGGCACAAGTGATGAGAGACCTGAGCACCGGTCTTCCATCAAACTCAGCCAGAGTACCAGAACCCATCACAGCACTGGCATTTCGTTCAGTCTCTTCGCTGACATAATAGGCATTCGCATCTTGAGTCCAATGCGCCGCCGCGGACAGGGCAGCACAATTGTAAAAGGTTTCCAGTGAGCTGAAGAATAGAGCTGAGCTGTTGCAAGCGCGAGTGCAGTCAGCTACACCATCAATATGGCATCCGGAGCTGAATAAGATAATTTCTTGACCTCCATCAAGGTTGGTGGCGAAAAGTTCTTTGAAAGTGAGTCCTGAATCAACATCATCGGAACCAGAGCCGAGACCGGCGATGTCGAGAAAGGGGAAGAAATCTGAGGTTCCGTCGATGCTGCCACGAACAAGAACGGTGAGAGGCGTGTCAGAGGCCGTAGTTGAAAGTGATAGAGATGAGACCGTTAAAGATGCCGATAAGGTTTGCAGAACGGGTGTTGTTGCCATTGCGAAAGACAACAGTAGATTCAATCCTCCGCAAACAACTAAGAGCGTCCGTCCATTCTTTTAGTCGGTGTCTTTGTTTATATCATTCGACATGACTACGTCTGACAGAACAAAAAGTCAGAAGAGAGGAAGAGAAAGAGAAAGGGATCTACAAAAAGATGGAGGAGGCTGAATAAAGAGAGGATCCATGGGTCACTCGCTCACTGCAAGTGCAAGGCGTTTGCTACAGGGAGCTAGTTCATCTTCCGCAGGCTTGGCACGTTTTCCCCAATTGGTAATTTTGAAGCTTGTATTGTGGCTTAGTGAGCTTTAGCTTATGACTTATGAGTACTACTCTCATAAGATGAGATGACTGACTCTGGGGTTTTCCAGGTCATTAGTTATATTAAAGATCGACTAAAGATGGTGAAACAGTATCAGCTATCATTGCAATTCTGTCGAATAATCTTGTACTTGACCGTCACTTTCATCCCAGTATGTGGAACTTGGACCAACTCATCACCTCTCCACCAAAGATACCACGTCAATACCGCCATAGTAAAAACAAGGCTGTCTATTTCCGACTCATGACAAGAGATTTAAAGTGAAGATAAGAACAAGAACTCATATATAAAGTCCGAGGTCGATTTAAACATAAATATCCGTGTCTCAACGTCTATACCCGTCCATCTCTTATCGGTTATCGGCTTAACATGATGAACCGACACCAGCCGACGTCATTATTCCTCGGCTTCCTAACTCCAGTCTGTAGATAATAGATATTCCAATACAAAGCTCATTCTCAACTCCTCCATCAATATCCTCAAACTCAATTGAACCATTCAAAATGCCTCCTCGTCTCTCTCAACCCGTAATCACCCTCCGCGTCCTCCGACGTTACTACTCCTCCTCCACCGAACCTCTCATCCGCGTTACAAACCTCCCCGCGCCCAACACTGGCCATATTCGCATCCTCGAATTGAACCGACCATCAGCTCGAAATGCCATCTCAAAAGCCCTTCTAGCGAATCTTCGCGCTGAGATTGATGCTGTGCATAGTCAATATGGACCCAATGGCGAGGAATTGCCTCTTCCTCAGCGCTTTGGTGGTGCCGCGGGGGTAGATGAGAAGGGTCCTACGAGAGCTGTTGTATTGGCTAGTGCTGTTGATACATCTTTTTGCGCCGGCGCCGATCTTAAGGAGCGCAAGGGATTTACTCCTGGAGAGTAAGTATATCTTTCATCGCATGTGGTTTACACCATACTAATTATATTTGTAGGACTGCCGAGTTTCTTACAAACCTGCGCAACACCTTCACAGCTCTCTCCAACCTCCCCATCCCGACCATCTCAGCCATTTCCTCCGTCGCACTCGGCGGCGGTCTCGAGCTCGCCCTCTCCACACACTTCCGAGTCCTCAGTTCCAACGCGACAGTCGGTCTTCCAGAGACACGTCTCGGCATCATCCCCGGCGCTGGCGGCACCCACCGTCTCCCCGCTCTCATCGGCCTCTCACGCGCCCGCGATCTGATCCTCACCGGCCGTCGAGTCGGAGCTCCCGAGGCATACTTCCTCGGTATCGCAGATCGCCTTGTTGAAGTCGTGCCTGAGGATGAGCGCGATGGCTCCGATATCCTTGGTGAGGCCAGGAAGGCGGCCTTGAGTGAGGCTGTGAGACTGGCGCAGGAGATTTGCGAGGGGGGACCCATTGGTGTGAGAGCTGGACTCCAGGCTGTTGCTTGGGCGAGAGAAGAGGTCGAGAATAAGATGTATGAGCGAGTAGTCAACTCTGAAGACAGGAATGAGGCCCTTAAGGCATTTGGAGAGAAGAGGAAGCCTATCTTCACAGGTCGATAAAGCAATCTTGTTCGTACTATATAGGCAATATACCCACCCTCTTCAGGGCATCACAAAACTTGATCGCTGAGAGCATAGGCGAAGACAGCGAGTTAGTTGAATTCAATTTCGTCCAGTTGTTCTCTCTTCTGATCTGTTGTTGACATCTCAAGGTAATAAAATTGGTCACAGAAAGCCTGGGAGATCGAATAATTTAGACACTCACTTAATGCTAGGTGAATCTAGCATTGAGAGTGTTCTCCTTGACACTATAAGCTCTGAAGAATAATTTCTATTACCCAGTAAATATCCTTACGCTTAGGGTCAAGCAGAGTGATGATTTCGTTCTATTCATAAAAACATAACGCATGATGCTGTGCATTCATTCGGTCTTGTGGGTATAAAATGCCGCTTCCTCTCTCAATTTTCCACCTCTCCATCTCCCATCTCGATGTCGTTCGTTTTGATGTCTTTCATCTTCCCGATGTCTTCCAACTTGATGCCTTTCATTATCTTGATGCCTTTCATCTTGATGTCTTCCATCTTATTGTCTTCCATCTTATTGTCTTCCATCTTAATGTCTTCGTCTTTAACATTTCGTGACGCCTTTTTCTGCAATGCTTCCCTGATGTAATCAACCATCCCACGGAATTTTCTAGGCTTTTCTTCATTAGAACCGGCAGAGGTTCCTCCGGAGTTTCTGGTTTCAGGTGGTCGATATGAACCCTTTGACTTCTTGTCTTGAGATGGCTGAATTCGTCCTTCTCTCTTCAATCCAGGCACCGCACGTAATCCAGGCACTGCACGTCTGGCAACCTTTGCTCGCTTTGTAGGAGATACTGGGATTGCTACAATCTCCGTTGCCACCGTTTCCCCTGACGCATCGGAATCAGTGTCCTTCGGAGTATTGGGATTAGTGTCCCCCGAAGCATCGGAATTAATGTCGTGAGCTTCTGGGTCTTCAAGAGGTTCAAGAGGTATATTTGTAGTACGCATTGCGAAAAATTCCAAGTCATTGGCTCCTGCACGTTTGAAGCCATGGCCATAGCCGAAGAAATCATCAACTGCCGCCTTGTTGATGTCATTGAATGTGTTGTCGATGTACTGTTTAATTTCTTCATCATCGATATTAGCGAGATCGTCAGAGCTGTCATCGCACAAATCCTCTTTTGGCCGCTTGCGTGATCCAGAGCGCTGTAACTTCTCAGAACGCTCCTAGTTATTGCTCTGCTCCGAGTATGGAGGCGGAAGTTCCTGATCAGCCCCCGAGCCAACTGGTCTTCGGCGCCGAGGCACGTCAACATACTCTTCCTTGTCCTCATCACGAACATAGCAGAGAAAGTAAGGCTCGCCACTAGAGCTCAATGTCTTGAGAACTTCATCTGTGCTATGTTTGACCTCAACGTTTGAGTCGTTGTATTTGCGCCAAACGTTTTGCTCAAAGTCATAAATCCACACCCAGTAGTGCCCAGACCTGAGACTGCCCCTGTGACAAATGACAGCGTGGAGGCGGTAGGGGTTGCTCTTGAGTTGAGCATAATACGTCTCGAGGTGGTCTGTAGTTTCTTTAAGCTCGGTCTTCATTTGCTCTCGGACAGCGGATTCGATCTCGTTAATGTTTTGTGGCATATCAGACAGCTCGGTTGCAGACACTGCGCGTTTGCTGGGCCTGTTGACCACCAAGAAGTCGTCATCTACCGGACCGTCGAATTCCCATATCTCTTCCGCATCCTCTCCGCCATCAACCATTGCGATGTCTTCCGTTGTGGGTGCATTGCTGCCGTCCGCTTTTTCTTCGTGCGAGAGACTTTCCAGGAAGGGGCCAGTTGGGCCAGTACTCTCTGCTGCGGCTATGGATACGTTGATCTCAGATATGCGATCGGCGGCTGCCCAGCTCTTTTCGCGATCTTTAAATGTCATCGAATCGTGGGGAGTGTCCATAAATCGGTCGAGGTATAGTGTTTCAGGGATTTCAACCGGATTGTCATTCTTTCCATTAACGGATTGCGAACGCTGAATGAGGACGTGCAGCACAGGCGGCAGCGTCTCGATGGCTGTATATCGTGACTGTTCGCTTCCCTCAATAGCCTGACGGTCAAAGTTACGGCCGAGTGCATCATATAGTGAGCATGTTCCACCCTGAGGAGAAGGGAAAGCCGTGATAAATCGATCAAAACTGATTTCTTTCTGGTAAGTGTCCTCGTCTGCCTTCTTTGTGTAATTGATTGTCGTGACAAAGAATGTCTCCATAATTGATTCCATCTGAATCCCTGTAACATTGTTGACATAGGACGGTTGTATGGCGGCTTGGAGACGGCTGATGATATTGCCCATGACTTCCTCAACATCTTGTTGATCTGTGCCAGAAGATCTGTCCTGGTGTTCCAGGGCGGTCAGGACTTTCTGGTCAATTGTCGAGGATTCCTTGGCGTCTATCATCTCGGTATCAGTAGATTGATCCTTCTTAGAATCATCAACGTTCCTCTTCTCAGGGGTTCCGACATCTTCATCGACTTGATGACTTGGTCGGCTGATCTCAACCACATCATCGTCCTGTTCAACTTCCATTACAGTATCAATGATTTGGCCATCGTTGGTTGCTGGGGAAGTTTCAACTTTGTCATAAGAACGGTCGGAATCATCCCCGATAAGTGTCTGTGAGCTGACGGTACTGGCTGTATCAATCGGGTCACGATCATCCTTCACATTCGTAGTAGCCATCTCTACATCATCGGAATCATTATCTGGAGGACCTGGCGGGGGTCTTGTAGGGAGTGGTGGCGGCTGATTTCCAGTAGCCGAATCGGCAGAAGTATTGGCGGATTTAACGAGGGTGTCTGTATCCAGAAGGACAGCATTCGCCAATCTCTGTGAGGGTCTCGTTGCTCTCATATCCGAGTTTTCAAGCTTTGTAAACAACTCCGAAAGCTCTTTAGCAACTAGCTCTAGTTAGAAAGATTTTTGAGTCTGAGGGTGGGGGTAGTACTCACAAGCTTGAGCAACAACAGCCTCCTCACGCTTCATCCGCATCTTGTTGCCGCCAATCCGCCGATGCTCGATCGTCTCATCAGTCAAGTCTAGCTTGAAATCATCATAACGGACGGCAATGTCTCGTACAGGCTTGACAGTGAAGAGGTATTGTAAAAGACTGTTCAGGTAGCATGTGTTTCCGATGTTCTCTAGTCCAACCGGAAGATCATAGTCGGCAGGTTGGTCTGAACTACTAGTATTGATCAGATCAGAGCCAATAATGTCGTTCTGCTGTCGCAACTGGGTAACCTCTCCTTTGAGGTCTGCGGAATTGGTGCAAACGGCAATCTTATACATGGCGTCCAAGTAAGTTGTTTTGATTTCCTTGTGTTTGGCATTCAGGATCTGCTCATTTGGTCAGGATCATCACTTTTCTATGAAAGTTGAAATAATATCTTACCTTCTGTTTGACCTTATCAAGAGTATCGGAATCGAAGCTTGCATCGCTTATACCAAGGATCTCTTTGGCAGTGGTTAAAGAAAATCCTTCCTCGTATTCCTTCTCCAAAGCGCGTCTGTAAGCCTCATCACTTGTCGCGTTGGAGATCAGCATCAACATGCTCCGTGCAGCAGCGGCATCGCTAGGATCGTCTACCACCTTGCGTCGGTATGCCAGCACTATTGAATCTGGATTATAGTTATTTGGTGGCTGCAGACCGAAAAAGAGCAATGCCTGGTTTATCAACTCAGCATCCCCGTTGTCAGTCTGTGTTGGGACCTGACTATCAAACACAGACTGTTGCGCCATGGCATAATAACTGAAATCCTGGTCGTTCAGATCGTTGGCAATTTGTCCAAGTGCCTCTATCAATTCTCTTCTTTTCTTTGGCAGCAAATCCCATTGTCTTCTGTAAGCATTGTCGACGATTCCCTTGTCCTGATTTGGCAGCACGCCCATCAATTTGTAACGGTCGAGATTGACAAAAACATTAGAGCTGACATTCGGGACCTCTGAGCAGCCCAGGTAGGCATGGAGACTGGGAGTGCAAAGCTCGGCGGCTTCGCCTCGTTTGTGAATTAAGCACTGGACTTCAGCCCTGACATCCTCAATATATCCGCGATATGTGCCTATTTTGGTAGCACCATTCGGGGCGTCGGGTGGATAGGGTACTTTGGGCGTGAATGCCCCTTCGTCCACGCCATCATCCTCTCTGATATCAACGGTTTCGTCAAATTCAAGCTCTCTGAATATGCTGAAACAGCGAGGGCCGAAGAGCACAGCGAATCTTTTGTTTCGTTTAGAGATACTTCTGGCACCTTCTTGAGACGTTGCCTCTATCAAGTTCTTGAGGTAGGTGTTTAAATTTATGGGGGCTTGCATCGCCCAGTCATCAGTTGCAGTCGCGTAGCGTTCTGGATCATTTTCCTTGGCAATACGTAGCTCCTCCCGAATCGCGTCAGAGTCAAGCAGCAGATTAATCCACCACAAAGGCATGCGAGGCATCGAGATCTCAAGGTTAATTGAAAACGTGCAGGGCCCAGCCGAGCATACAAAAGTCTCGCGGGTAACAAGTGGGTAATATTTAGATCGTCGCTTGGTGATGATTTCTTCTGAATCCGAGCCAGCCCAGGCCAAGTGGTGCCAGGGGAATCTGCCATCTCTTGGTGGCCATTGTTTTTGGTTGGAATTGCAGAGGCCGCTGGCATGCTCCTCGTCCCATAACAGATTGAAAACAAAATGGAAGTGGCAATCGATACACACTGAGGATAACATGCGCGCTCCGAGGCTGACGAAACTCTGGTTACCATTTAGGATTAGTCGATGGGTGTGGTCTTGCCATGGGTAGGGAACGTCAAGGCTCGCTTGTTGTGCTCGCGTGAAGAGATCGCATGTGGTGAAGTTGTTGTTCAGAAGTTCGTATATCCATCTCGAGGGATTACATCCTAACAACTGGTTTTAGCAGACCGAGCCTATATTGATGGAACCAAAAACATACCTCCCCACCCCAAATTATGTATCTTGGCCTTTTGGTCCGTCCAGTTGTGCGGGACATCACCGGGATGGCCTGTTCCAGGTAGTGTTGCATACAGGTCATGGTCGGCCATGATAGGCAAATTCAGCCTCTGGGATACTTCTAACGTATGTGTGTATTGGCAAAGGATGCTGAAGCTAAGGTCGATGTCGTATGTCGACGAGGGGTCCGGTTGGCATTAAAACTGCGGGGTGGTGCTGAGAATGTATTGAAATGACGAGTTCCGTGACAATCCGGCCCTTCTAGTGATGATACTGCAGAGTTGTCTAGCCTTGTGAGCAGCTCGAAGGCGTCGAAATGCGATTGCTCGATGGGTAGGTAAAAAGGAAAGAGGGATCGGTCTGCGGGTGGTCGGTCGGTTGAACGCTGAAGCTCCAGCTACTACCTACCTAACCTAGTAGGTAGGTAAATGATGAAATCGAGCGGGTCTCGAGCTTAGCAGTTGTTCATTTGATCATAGTTCCGGGTTGCAATGTCGGGGAAGTAACGAATATAGACAGCAATGCGACAGATAAGCAAAATGATCTGAATGCGTATGCTCGAGTATAATATGACGAGTGGTGGCAATGTTGTATCAGAAGCCACAGTAAAAATGGTTGATACAGCAAGGTTAGGTGACGCACTCACTAACGGTGGCCTGGGCGTCAATGCTGCTGAGTCATCATTTTTATCCATCTGTTGAAGCTGTCAACGATGGAAGTTTACGCCATCAGATCAACTGTCAACGGAAGCGAAACTCTATTTCATTTGCCTCTTTTCTTATTCTTCTGAATTCTGTTATCACCTAACGCTAAAGGTTTCCCCTCGTTTGTACTTATTGGACATTGTATTCCAAATCCTCCATCACACGACATAGCAAACGAATGAGTATTAACGAGGCAACAGATGGCATGAGACTTCTTGTGTGGTACAAGCTTATTCAGTAGCCTAAATTCATCTCAACGGTACTGCTCTACGGCAAGATACACGTCAGCCACAACGCGGCCAGATTTTATACAACGTGGGTTTCGTATAACAGAAGACTTGACTGTCGTTAAAGATAAGTAGTATTAGTTTATACCAGTTCTTGGCTATTTGTTGGATGTCCTAAGTTTAGATCTCATGTCGCATATCTGTACCGAAGCCGGATTTGCTAGGTTGGATAAACACTCAATTGCTTACAGTACTAACAATGCATTGTCGCTTGGAGACAAAGCAATGTTCTCGTATTTCGAATGCTCCGAATGATTGTGGACTCGATAAACATCCGAAGCCTATTTATTCGTCAAGGAAGCGACAGTATTCTTATCACCAACACAAACTTCTGCACCGATGATCCCTTGTAGATATCACCAACAACTCCAACGTAACGCCATCTTCTGGCCAATCGGGACGAGCTCTTCCCTGCAGATCATCCCTCATTTCCCGGGCACTAAACAGAGGTAAATTGCCCGCTGTAAAAAGCTCAGCGCTTGGGCGGTTAGCGCCCCGTCAAATAGTAACGGTTGATTAGCCGCCGCCCCTTGTTTAAGCATTTCGATATCGAGATTTCCGAGAGTAAACAGCGGAATTGTGTCAGTTGGTTCCCGTAAAACACGCTTCTGAGACTGCAGCCGTTTCTTTTTCTTAAAGTCTCGTGACTCTTACATAGACAAAATGGTCTTCGGCATTGGCCTCTTGGTGCGCCGATACTGCCACGATATTGTGTTGTCCATGCATATGGTGCGGCGCCGAACCAGGATGATCCCCCTAGGATACAGCGCGGAAACCGAACTATCGAACCCTTAGAAAAGAAACCATATTGGCTGAGGTTCGATCCGGCGCTTAATGGAGGCTAATTCTGCAGACTTAGGTCGTATTGTGTCCTTGATGGCCCAGTTATTCCAGTTTCGTGATAATGAACCGTCGACCAACGTGCATATCTCTCTTCTCTTAACAGACTCTCTCCTACTTTACTAAGGAAAATGTTTGATCGTTAAGTCTAGTGCTGTTGGTCCTAACGACTTGCTTGATATGGGAAAGGCAGATGTTCATCGGTTGTAACCACGATATGGTAGTTTTAACGCGACAGTCGCCCGGCAATTGTAAACCTCAACACTCCTCACTTATTTCGTTTCTATCATATTTGTTCTGTTGCGGGTGGCTGGCCGCTCTTTTCCTATTCTTGTTCCTTAATAATGTCTAGTTGGGAAACGACGGCCCTTCGGCTACAGGGCAATGTGACCGCCGACTCAACACCGAACCCATCTCATAAGAGTCTACCACCACTACCAAGGCAAAAGACCAAGGCTAAGACTGTTACTGGAGTGAAGGAAGTTTCCGAGGAAGAGGAGTCTATCAGAACACGAGGATGGAAACCGCTTTCGCTTTCGACGCCGATTCTACTTGCTGTAATCGCTCTCACGATCCTCCTCGCCGTCGCTGTCGAGACTTTAGCCCAGCGTAGTGCCGCTCAGGGCGGATTGGCGCTCTCTGCCACACTCGATGACATGCCCGAATACGCAAGGCTTGCCTACCTCTATGTACCGACCATCATCGCTGTTTTGTACAGTACAATATGGAGCTGGATTGATCTGGATGTTAAACGAATGCAACCATGGTTCGAATTGTCAAAACGAGATGGTGCTACTGCAGAGAATTCCCTTTTCTTGGACTACCAGTACGATTTCGTTGGCTTTGTCCCATTTCGGGCTGCGAGACGAAAGTAAGAGCTCTGTTTTTTATTAATCACAACTGACTCACATGTTTCCATAGACACTGGCCTGTTTTCTTCGGAGGTACAGCCATGGTGATGGTTTTCTGGTTGCTCACTCCCCTGCAGAGTGCGCTCCTGGGAACAGAAGTTGTTCCTCAAATCCAAAATGCGAGTATCAGTGCACGATCACAACTACTTCCCGTCGAAGAACAGGTTTCTCGTATAGATCCCGAGTTCTTGAATAATGGCTACGCCACTGGATGGTTGGGTCAGCCATTTCCACCATTCATGACATCTAAGTATGCCTTACTCCCTTTTCATGTCGACGGCAATTATGCACCTTCCGGCGTCAAAACCAATTGGACGGCTGAGACAACGAGGCTATCAACAGAGCTAGACTGCTGGCCAGCAGACATATATAATGAGCAACTTCGGCCTGAAACTGGCCGAGAGTTCTTGGATGGGAAAGGTTGCAATACGACCATGTATATGCAAACTGGCATGAACTATTCCATGTATTATGTCGGATATTACTCCAACCCATACGCCGACTACGCATTGGGGAGCCCTAATTGTCGGACAGAAAACGCAAGTCACCAGTTTCTGGCAGTTTGGGCTACGGCGGACAAGGTAGAGGGCAAAAGGGTTCCTGACTTCAATATCACAGCTCTCTACTGCCAGCCAACCTATTATAAGCAACGAGTTCTCGCGACGGTCGATTCCTCCACATACAAGCCAGACACCGATAAGATAGAGGCTTTGGCTCCAAGAGAAATCCTCACTGAAAAGGAGTTCAATGCCACTGCATTCGAATACCTTCTTGCTAATGGAGTGACGGAGGCTAAGCCTATCAGAGACTATCCATTCACCACGGTTGTCGAACAACACCCGCGACTCAATGGAACAGGATTGGCTTTACCCGTCTCTAACATGGTCGGATATGCAGTCGCTGGTCGGACGGTTCCAACAACAGCCTATGCGTCACCCGAATTCCTTGCAAAGGTTTATAACGAGGCACATCAATACTTGTTCTCTTTAGCAGTAAACCAACTACTTGTGAACGAGACAAACACATCGAACCACACGGCAGATGTCAGCTTTGAGCTCACTGGAGTTGTTGTTAGCAGGCTATTTGCTACTTGTGTTGAGTCTCTGTTGGCAGTCATCGCATTGTTTACAGCATTCATACTCTGGTTCAGTCGGACTTCTCCGAGCCATCTACCCATGAACCCTTCATCGATTACGAGATACATCGACATTTTCCGACATAGCCCTGAAATACTGGAGTCTTTCTCATCCATGGACAGCGCTGATGAAAAGTCTTTATTTGAGGATTTTCGACAAGACAATATCCGACTTCGTCTTAACGAGCAGTCGAAAAACGCTGAAGTTACGATAGAGAAGTTCATACAGCGTTCTTCGGATTCTTGCAATAAAAGCCACGATTCCCCAAAGGGATACTATGATCCTGTTTTACCATTGGCTCTGAGGAGATGGAGTGGCTTGCTATTTGTTTTGACATTGATGGGTGCGATAGCTGGGCTCTCATATCTCAAACAACAGGAGAAGGAACTGAGCGGTATGTAACCCGAGCATTTTAAGACGTACTTGAGGCTAGAAAAAAACAGGCTAACACTGACTAGGCTTGTACCGGCCATCACAGAGTTTCGAAGTGCTGCAACTGTTGGAAAAGTACATACCGACCGCGTTCGCTACATTGATAAAGCCATTCTGGACACTTCTCAACCGCCTACTGTGCGTCCTACAGCCATTTAGAGATCTCTGGAAGGGAAAGGCTAAGTCGTCTTCAACAATCGATGCAGCCTATACGTCGATTCCTCCGCAACTTGTGCTATGGAGAGCAATCAAGTTAAAGCACATGATTCTCGTGCTTGTCTGTGCTATGGCCCTCCTGTCCAATCTACTTGCCGTTGGTTTGGGTTCCCTCTTCAACGAAGCTCCGACGGTCGCAGAGTATTCAGAGGCTTTGACGCCAGCTTTCGCGCCGAAATTTGACAACAATTCCATCGATGTGTTCGATTCATTCCTGAGTAGAAACCTCATCACAACGAGTTTCTACCAAGACCACTATTATGTCGCTATGGCCAATATGTCTTCCGGCACTAGGCTTCCGCCTTGGTTGTCCAATGATTACTACTTTCATCGTCACAAAATAGCTCCGTTCGAAGGTGCTCTCCCAGGAGATACTTACAATCTCCACGTTCGCGGTTATGGAGCCAGAGGAAACTGTACCGCATTACCCGCGAGAAGGCTCCCGCTTGCCACAGGCCCTAGCTTGGACATCAATGGTGCGTTTGTTAATTCCACTGGGGACGATTGTCCTGAGTTGGTCAGTTATGCGACTCCAATCCTACGTGACTCGAACAACAACCGCTCCTCTGGTCTTTCTGCTATTGAGTATTGCGGTACTATTGGAAGTGTTTCTGGGCCTCAGGCATGCGGGAGGCCACTGGTCATGGCATGGGGTCGCATGCCTACTGCAGAGCACGTCAACTCGACTTTAGACGCCAGCTTTATGATATGTCGCCCGGTCTTTGAGACAGCAATGTTCAATTTGACCGTTGATATGGAAGGCTATGTTATTTCATACAACAGGACAAGCGAGCTAGAAGCGACTCTGGACTATCCTGAATCCGAAGCACATTCTAACCGCATCTTCGAAGTCCTTAATTTCTATTGGAACCAACCTCGCATACAGTATCATAATGATACGACTGTCAGGGACTGGATGAGCTATTTTACGATGCTTAAAACCAATGGATCTAGATCTGTTGTAGATCCAACAAGCCCTGTGCCCGACCCAGAAGAACTTCGTCCCTATGTCGAAGGCACTTATCGGAGTTTATTTGCCATTTTACTAAGTCTTAACGAGCATTTATTTGACCACAAGCAAGAGAACCAACCGGCAATGGGGATTCGAAGAACAGTGGAAACCCGCATATTCATGGAAGACGCCTCTTTTATCATTACGATGACCATTCTGGCTGTCAATACAGCGGTGGCTGTATTATTATATAGCAGAGCTGTCCCATCCGTCCTTCCTCGCATGCCGACAACCATTGGCTCTATCCTTGCATACGTCGCTCCCAGCAGGCTTGTGACACCTACTTTTAATCTGGCTCCTGGGAGCTCAGCTCGAACTTTCAGTTTTGGTCGATATGTCGGGCGGGATAAGGACGTGCATATCGGTATCGAAATCGACCCTCATGTAGTGCCTGTCGACCCCCAGTCTCTCAGGACAAAGCAAAGTAGCATCAGTCGCTTGCTGTGTAGGAAGAAAAAGTCGCAAGGGGAGGTTTCAGGCGGAACGTGGCTTTGAGGACTATAATCATATAACATAACAATTGAATATATACTTTATTTTACTCACCATTATCAATTACTAAAATCTTTAAAGAGTCCAAATCTGATCAATTTCATCAGTGTATGGATCAGGTACTCACAATGGCATTTCCCTTATGCCGCATAATGCTAGTCATCGATGAGTATTTGCTAGACGTCTCAAGTATATGTTTTCAGAGGCTACATAGTTCCATGGTCAGGGAGTCACTTGCACTGTTCTCATGCCAGCTCCAAGAAATTGGAACAATGTAAAATCCAGTGATATATCGCATTCAGAGGTAGCAAGGCTAAGCAGATAGCACACAAGAAGTCAAGGACACGAGGCATTTATGAAGATGATTGATAGTTCAAAGAGACATAGCGGTCTTCCCGATCGCTTCTAAAGAAATGTAATAGTTACAAAAAAGAGATTCCTAGTCCAAACGCCCATGTGCATTCGTTTACCGTCCAAATGCACATTTCCTAACCGAACCCTAAGTTTTTATATGAAGAAATTGTATTTAGGCGTCGTGGCGCTGAGAGCGACGCATCTGTCTCTCGCCTCGCTTGACAGCCATGCTGATATCAGCACCTTGTCCAGGAGTGCAAGTAACGCCAGATGAGAGTCCCTGAGACGGGGTCCAAGTACCGCTGGCACAGCGCTGGAAAGAAGAACCTCCAATGCAGTTCCACTCACCCTCAGTTGTGCAGGCACTGCCAGCAGGGAATCCACCACTGCCGGAGCCAGAGTCGGGAGTGGAGCCAGAGTTACCGCCGTCGTTGCCTTCGCCGGAGCCAGAACCCTCGCCAGAACCAGATCCCTCATCGGAACCGTTGTCTGGGGTCTCAGGAGTAGCAGGGGCTTCGGGGGCTTGAGTAGCAGAAGGTTGAGAGGCAGCGGGCTTAGAAACAGTGATGAAGGCACCACCGGGAATCTCAGGAGCACCGTTGGATCCATCACCAGATCCTGATCCAGCACCAGGAGCGGGAGTAGTGGCGGGTTGCGTAGGCTGAGCAGCAGCAGGAGTGGAAGGTTCAGCAGCGGGAGTGGAAGGTTCAGCAGCGGGGGTGGAAGGCTCGGGAGCGCTTCCACCGGAACCACCACCGGAGCCAGCGCAGGTACCCTCGGGGCCACTGAGCTTGGACTTAAGCTTGCTGACAGACTTTCCTGGGTTGGGGAATGCGAGATCAGTGTCGTGGGAAGTCGCACAACCATTACCGATGTTGGCAACAAACATATCGGGAAGCGAGTCAAGATGATCCTTGGATCCACCCTCACCCTCAACCTTGACCGCGGCACAGTTCATGTACATCTCGCGGTTGCCGACGTGGTTGAACCAGGTCCAAGCAAGAACGTAATCACCGGCAGCCAACTCCTCGGGAATCTTGAAATCGTACTTGTCGGGGTTCTCGAGGTTGGCATTCTCAGGATAATTGCCTGCCTGGTTCTTAGCAGGGCAACCTCCCTCAATAGAGTGGATAACCTTCCAGACCGAGTCCTTGGTAGGGTTCTTGTCGGTAGTGAGAGAGACTTGGCATGAGCCTCCACCGTGGACGGCTGAGCCGATGAAGGAAAGTTGCTGAGTGCTGCCAGCCTGGTAGGTGTTGGTAGCAGAGCCATCGTTGACGGCACCCTTGCAAGGGAAGTCAGAACCGTCGTCCTTGAGAGGGCTGTTGTCAGGACCTCCATAAGGCTTGGGTTCGGCCATGAGCACGTGAGCGCTGGCATAAGAAGCCAAAGTGGCAATGGTGAAAGCCTTCGCGAACATTGTGAATGATGGGATAATCTAAACGTTCCGGACGATAGATTTGATGTTCAGGTAGTGAGATTGTCGTCAAGACAAGAATCGAGTGATATGGGTATAGGACTGAAGAGTCGTAGCTCGATTGTTGGATATGTGAATGAAGGGTCGAATTGCACCAGGCAATACGTGAATGTCGTCGAGACAGGTGAAAGGACTAGCCTTTGGAAAGAAAGAAGAAGGAATGGAAGTGTCGTTGAGACGATCTCACTTTGAAGGACTGACTGGAGACTTTTGAAGTCGTTGGTGATGAAAAGAAGGTAACACGGAGGAGGAGAGGGTGTCTTATATGGACTTCAGTCCACACAAAGGACTGGCCATGGACGTTCCGAGAGCAGACGTAGAGGCAAGGGGAAATCGCAAGCAGGACATACACCCGCGAACGGACGCAGCCGCATGCGCCTCAGAGGCGATCATGGTGGATCAGAAGTCCATAATGTCAAGGAAGCAATAACTTCTAGTAAACGTTCACAGCCACTCAGATTTCTTCAATGCCCTAAGTGACCTTTGTTTCGAAGCAAGCGGAGGCACTAGGGCCGGAAGACTAAGAGAGGATTTGCAGCAGGCAACCCATGATAGGTTAAAGATATTGTTTCAAGACTCATCTGGTCACCAAACGAAAGTGTGAGTGGATTAGACCCATGCAACCCCCAGAGAAAAGACGAGGTTCAAGCCCCTGACTAGCGATTCAAGTGTCTGCAAGGGACCTGTCACTGTCCTGCCTGAAAGAGAATTCATGAGTCCGTATAGAAGGCGACAACAAGGGACCTGTCACCCGTTGACGTCTCCCTTGTTCAGCTATTACAAGTCCAGACCCTTGTGCCTTGCGTCGCTTGTCGAAGCGCCTCCTTGTATTACGAGATTTTCGGTACAGCTTTGCATCACGCTTCAATGCAATCGACTCTAGCGTAGGCCGCCCATAGTGGCAAGGGAGCTTAGTCGGTGAAGTAATGATTGGGAGAAGACTCTGGTGGTTGGGGCGCAAGGGACTCCAGTTGTGCGACCACCAATCGGGCCCTGCAGAACCGAGTGCTCGGGAAAGTCGTTGGCTGCAACATGGGGGATTTTGAGCAACCTTGCTTCCAACGTCATGCTATGGGGCACAGACATGACTTTTGTCCTTTTTGCTTTGATATTTTTTGCCATCCAGTCCTGAAAAATCCTTTTCATTATTTGCTTTGTGTAATGAGACCAAAAGGGATTCAGTAATATCTGAACATCCATCAAATCATCTATCTCAACCATCTGAGCGTAATGTCGAGTCAATGCATTGTTCCGACGGAGTTGTCGTCCCCTGCAGTAACTATCCGTCGTGCTGGGCCATCCATTACGAACAACCTAGCTCTTGGAGAGCGGGGTTCAGATGCCAATCAGGGGGCGATGACAGGGATATAAGGCTGAGCGACAGGGGTCATGCCAGGCTATCGTGTCGAAACGGATTAGTGGCTGATGCATCCAGAACCAGTCGGCTGTTCCACTCATGCCAAGATTCAAACAATCATCTCGAATGAGATGAGACCGAGGGGAATTTCATTGAGTGCTGCGCACGGAAACACCGCTTGGTCCAAGTTCGCAGGATGGCTGAGGTGATATATCTGGTAGCCCATGTCCATGTAAATTGATGCGTCTTGGGACTAATAGCAGCGGCACATATCCGGGCAGCGTGGACCATAATTGCCATCGTATATCGGGCTTTCTGGAGGCCTGCCTTCTTGAGTAATCCCCTGAGCGATCGCCTTCCTGTCAGGGGTGCAAGTGTAGATCTTGAGCAGGGCAAAAGTCTTTCACGTGTGGTAAGAAAGACCTCATTGGACTTGTCTCCTGATACTCCTCCCTCTTTAGGCTCCGTTTCCGTATGATGGACTATAACGGCAGGGGGCCGTCCCTTAGACTTGCGCGGTCTTGCGTAGTCTTGCGGAGATTTTTTTCGTTTTTATTCTCCCTAGTGAAACAGGCATAGTTTCACAACTTGTCTTCATAGTGACAATAAGGATTGTTGCAAACCAATCATGAGTGGAAGGTTTCATTCAGAAGGTGTCAACGCCTTGCATAAGTCGAGAATAAAGGCCTCATTGTGACTGCCCTTCTGCAAGGAGGCGTGTATCATGTTTCGCATTTTTTTGGTGTTTTATTGTTTTGGCGTTGATGTTTGAGTGGGGTTGAATTGGTAGGAAAGGCTGGAAAGTCACTGTTGGTAGGCGCCCGGAGGGAACCGAGCTCTTTCCCTTCACAACGTGGCAAGCTGAAAGCGGGAGCCAAGGCTAGTTACGGCGATTGATAGGGTGATTTTTAGTGCCGGATCTATCTTCAGAGGTTCACTCAGTGCTTAGATCATTTTGAGGCCAGTGTAATATTGGTTGCCGCTTGCGTCTTATAGAAGATGACCGCTAAATCCAGGAACTAAGAGCATTCGCCTCTCTATTGGATCTATCTGGCGCATCATGACACTGGCGCCAGGTACAGCTGTTTCCGGATTGGACGTAAGCAAGATGCTGAGAACGTCGAAATATTAGTCCTATTTCCTTATGCTCTAGTTTAGTTGTCGCCAATAGCAAGCTGTGAATAGTCGCTGTAATACCTTCACCGACCGTTTTGGCTCTCTTAGTCAGATAAGCTGATGAGTTAGGCAACTTTAGGCCTGGAATTCTCGTGACTTTGACAGCCTGCAGCCTAACCAACAGACCTGGAGAACGGCCGCCTCGAGCCAGGGGTCATCGTCTATCGGACTATCGGACGAAACACGGCGAATCTTTGGGTCGTATCTTCCCTGCAAAATAATATGGAACCAAGATCATGGTCAGGGTTCTGTGAATTTTCCAAGTTCAGATGATCTTCAGCTTGGACTCGGGGGATTCACCAACTGTGTTTGAAAGTCCGTATCAGAGCACCGACCATATTAATTCTCCATCCAATATCCACGCAATGGCCCAGTGCTGATCTTATTCACGATCCTAAGCCTAAACATAAATGCGCAGGGCCCTTTATAGCAGCCGCGTAACCGTGTGGCGTGAAACAGTCCCCCAGTTGGCAGGATTCCACCTGTTACTCTTGATCCAAGTGCCGACACTGACATTAAATCCGCCATCCGACAGCTTCACTGCGAACTCTCAGCCACATTTCAGATAGATTGCCACTAGTCCAGTACCTTATAATTCGCCTAAGATATCCGATTAGATAATTGTTAGTTTCGACTTACACGGACAAGGACATTCCTTCACCACCTGTTACCTGTAGGATCTGCCGTATCGTTTCGTCAACAGGCAAACACAATGCAAGAAGAACCGTTTAATCCTTCATCAAACCTATGAGGAACATCCCGAGATTGACCAATTTTTCCATGTTCAAGCTTGCACCTTCATCACCTTCATGAATTTCCATTATCGCAGTATACTCCACTCGGTGTACAATTGGGCCCAGGCCATAGTGAGCTGTCTTACAAGGGCGTTCCAGAGAGCTGGAACGTCTTAGCCGCCGAGGAAGTGACCTGTTCCAAGACTCTGGAACCATGAGTTGGACAGCTGCACTGCTGTGTTGTCTCTCTTTTTTTAAACAGGCCTGGGCGCTTGCACTGAATTGGGGAACAATGATTTGTCTATTTGATGCCCGTAGGGCTGTCCTGCTATGAGGCCTATTCTGTCATCGCACTTGAGAACCATCCCATCGGTAGCGAGGTCTGAAGATCCTCTCACCGCCAGCATCTCAAGACTTGTCATTCTGCGGCCAAATAAGTAACCGACTGCTGATACTTCGCAGGCGCTTGCAGAAACACGCGCCTACCTTGAAGTTGTCATTGGTAGTTTCCTCCAGAATTTCTATTCATCGCATCGTCAGCGCTGGACATGAGTATGACATGGCTCAAGTCACCTTAATCGAAAACCAAACCAGTTCTGGTCCAGCTCTTCATCTTGGTCTTTCGAAACTCTTCAAAGTCCCACTCCCGTTTCTCAAGATGCTCCGGTGAATTGAAAACGTAGACAGTCGTGTCCTTGTACTCGCCCTTGTCGCTGCCAGTACCGTCCTTATTCAGCAACTTGACCTTGACGTTTGCCTTGTCATATTCAGATCCCTCAAATATATCGAGCTTTCCCACATTGGCGTCAGTGAGTCCAGTAACATAGACACCGCGGACAGTATGACCCTTTTCGGGAACAACAGCAGGGTAATCTGCATGTCGAACTCGGTGACGACAGTAGCCCTCGAGGATCGCAGGGGTGAATTTGTGCATGTCCTTAAAGACCTGAGGAGGGTCTTTCTGGCCGTAGCATACGGTGAAGAAGACCTCGGGGGCCATCTGTCGCAAGATGTCAGGTCTAGTCGCTCATCGCACAAGCTGTACAGCTCAGATCATGCATGAACCTACCAAAGTCCCTGTCATGTATAAATTAGCTCACTGTCTGCAGATTTACAGTATCGAGATGGATCGTACCGTAGAAAAATGCTGTGTAATCACCACTCATTGTGTCGACTATGATGTATGGTTAAAGATAAGGTCGTCGTGATATGCACTTCTCGATGTTACATGCGTGATCATCCGGCGGATGAGTGCCTACCCTATTCTTGTACGCTTGGGCTAGGCTACATTTTGTCCATACGGGGGAAAGCAATCAGTGGGGCAATCATTAACATCCATTTGTACGTATACAATCGCGATGAATGTTGCGAAAACGATGAAAATCGATACAAGTGTTCTACGAGTTGCTATATCTTTCTTGACCCACAGTGTGGCGGTCTGAATAAAGAATCACTCGAAGCTGTGTGAAATGCGGCTTCTCGAATCAACCATTCGAGGACACTTCGTTCGCTAGCATGGGAACGTTAACATGAGCAAAACGTATGGTACAGCTGCTGATAGAAATATATTTAAATTGAAAATCAGAGTGAATGTGTCCACGGAACCCAGTTCAGACTCAATCTAGGTATAATAAAACAGGTAGATACTTGTATAAAGTACAGAATAAAATGTACTGTTCTGTGACACCTCTCCTTGAACTGATGCACTTGGACATACATCGTCGCTGAGCAGCAGCCGATAAGATAAGAGATTAGATAATGCTCTTTCGAAGCTACGCTAGAAGCTTGCTGGGCTTTATGATTGGTTGTGAGCTTGACGCTAATGCCGGTAAAACTTTGATACGAACTTAGCGTCAGTGGAATTGGTGACCGCACCCCCCAGCTTAGTCGTTCTCGTAATTTTCAACGCGACGGCCCTTCACGTCTACGTCTACTTTCAAGCTTGCCTTATATTCACCAAACACTCTCGTTCATCAACCTTCAGAACGCCAACAAGCCGCCGCCACTTTCACGCCCTGCCAATTGCACAGACGCCTCTGTGATAACTCAGCAATTCAAATCGTCACGAATTTTCTAATCGCCCCTTAATAAAGCCGATCGCGCCGGGCGAACATATATAACTGAAAGCTCCTTATCACAGCCTTGGAAGGATCACCACTTAAACAACCCTTTCGCGGATGGCAGATCGAATCGCGTCAAGTGGACGCCGATAATGCAGCAATGTCGGGTACCACTATAGATGATGTCGTTAAGCGACTTAGTACTGTCGATATCGGTATGGCTTCCTCAACCCCTCCATGATTGCTGTCGCATGGTCTTTTCAATGCGGATTGTTAACTATTTTTACTTTAGATGTAAGACTCAAGCTTGAAGCCGCAACTACGTTGCGCGACAGCTTAGATCACTATACCAGTGGACAAATATACCCTCCTTTCCTGAAAAGGTTGATGCCCATTTTCATGGGCATTCTAAAAGGACCATGCACTTTCCAAAGCAACTCACCCGAGCAGAAACTCCGAATGGTCATACTCGAAGTCCTGCACCGATTACCTACTCAACCCGCCCCTCCCGAACCGTTCGAGCCATACGCCGAAGAGACCGTCGATTTGTTGATGCAGCTCGTGCGAACCGATAACGAAGAGAACGCAACAATATGTGTCAAAATAATATCGGACATCATGCGCCACCAGCACAAGGTCTTGCAGGGAAAGGTGCAGCTCTTCCTCACTCTTATACAAGAGCTCTTTGAACAGATGGAGAAGGTCGTCCGAGAGCAACTTGACAATGCCCCCCACAATGCGCCATCACAACCTGGTGCACCTTCGACACCCGGAAACTCGCAGAACTTCCAATCACCGAGGCCAGGATCACCCGTCGCTTCTGTTAACGAACTTGGTGCAGACCCTCAGCAACAAAATCGTCCACTGTTGAAGGGAATGCAGTCTTTCAAGGTCCTATCTGAATGCCCGATCATCGTGGTATCGATCTTCCAGGTCTATCGAAACACAGTGCAACAGAACGTCCGGAAATTCGTTCCTCTCATCCAGAATGTATTGTGCCTTCAAGCTTCGGCTCAGCAGGAAGCGCATGCTGCTGCCGCGGCCAAAGGAACAATCCATACCGGAGTGAGCCCTGCCATCAAGAACCGAGTCGCTTTTGCCGATTTCATCACTGCACAAGTCAAGACTATGAGCTTCCTGGCATATCTTCTTCGCCAATACGCCTCACACTTGAATGACTTTCTGCCTCGTCTGCCGGACATCGTCCTTAGGCTGCTCAAAGACTGTCCTAGAGAGAAGTCTGGCACACGAAAGGAGCTAATAGTCGCGATTCGTCATATCATTAATTACAATTTCCGCAAGATCTTCATTCCCAAGATTGACGAGCTTTTAGATGAGCGCACGCTAACTGGAGATGGACTTACTGTACACGAAACCATGAGGCCCCTGGCATACAGTATGCTTGCTGATCTTATTCATCATGTCCGAGACTCTCTTAAGCCAGAGCAGATCAGGAAGACTGTTGAGGTCTATACCAGAAATCTTCAAGACAACTTCCCTGGCACAAGCTTCCAGACTATGAGCGCGAAACTTCTCCTGAATATGGCCGAATGCATTGCAAAGCTTCCTAACAAGGTTGACGCAAGACACTATCTCATTATGATTCTCAATGCTATCGCAGATAAGTTTGCTGCCATGAATCGACAGTATCCCAATGCCGTGAAACTCTCAGCTCTCTACCGCGAACAGATGAAAGCTGGCACTCCGGAGACCTATTTGGCTGATCAGGATAGCCCTCCTGACTGGGATGAGACCGACATCTTCTCCGCAGTTCCGATCAAGACCTCTAACCCACGAGACCGAGGTGCCGACCCCGTTGTTGACAACAAATTCCTGTTCCGCAACCTGATGACCGGTCTTAAGAACACGTTCTACCAATTGAGGACATGCAACGTCGGATCGCCTATCGATGCGCAGAACGCGCCCACCCACTGGCAGGATGTATCCTATGGATTCACCGCCGAGGAGGTCAAAGTCATTATCAAGCTTTTCCGCGAGGGCGCCTATGTTTTCAGGTATTACGAGATTGAGAAGCCAGCTACGGAGTCTCAATACATGTCGCCAGTAGAGTACATGGCCAACTTCTACATGGTTTCGTGCAGCAAGGAGGAGAAGGACTTGCTTGAGACCTTCGCCACGGTCTTCCATGCCATCGATCCGGCCACTTTCCACGAGGTGTTTCAGCAAGAGATCCCGCGCCTTTACGACATGATTTTCGAACACACAGCGTTGTTGCATATACCCCAGTTTTTCCTTGCTAGTGAGGCGACTTCTCCCAGCTTTTGTGGTATGCTCTTGCAATTCCTTATGGAGCGAATTGACCAGGTGGGGTCTGCCGATGTCAAGAAGTCGTCTATCTTGTTGAGGCTTTTTAAGCTGGCATTTATGGCAGTCACCTTGTTTGCCAACCAGAACGAGCAAGTTCTACTACCCCACGTTGTCAACATCGTCACCAAATCTATTGAGTTGTCGACAAAGGCAGAAGAGCCCATGAACTACTTCCTCCTCCTACGTTCGCTGTTCCGCAGCATTGGTGGTGGTAAATTCGAGCAACTCTACAAGCAAATTCTGCCTTTGCTTGAAATGCTCTTGGATGTACTCAACAACCTCCTGATGGCCGCCCGAAAGCCAAGTGAGCGTGACTTGTACGTGGAGCTATGTCTCACTGTCCCGGCACGACTTAGTCATTTGCTGCCGCACTTGAGTTTCCTCATGCGCCCACTTGTTGTTGCGCTCCGTGCAGGAACAGAGCTCGTTGGACAGGGCTTAAGAACATTGGAGCTGTGCGTTGACAATCTTACCGCTGACTACCTTGATCCCATCATGGCGCCTGTCATTGATGAGTTGATGACTGCCCTCTTTGATCATCTCAAACCCCATCCTTACAGTCACTTTCACGCTCATACTACAATGAGGATTCTTGGTAAACTTGGTGGCAGAAACAGAAAGTTCATGACCGGAGCCGTACCGCTTGCCTACAAGGAATATGCCGACGATCCGTCTGGCTTTGATCTGAGGTTGCTTGGGTCTAAGAAGGATAGAGCATTCCCTGCCGATATGGGAATTGACTTTGCTATCTCGAAGCTCATGGAATTCCCTAAGGCAACCAAGAATAACCACAACAAGCAATACGATGGCTACTACAAGAAGCAAGCCTTGCACTTGATCAAAGCTCAACTGAAGCTGCGCATCGGCTATGACCAGCTTCCAGACGATCTGCCACGCCTTGTACGACTTCAAGCCGAGGACCTTGTAGCAAGAAGATACGAGATCAACTCTGCCAGTTTCGAGGTTTCTGATCGTGAGCGGTCTATTCCCAAGAAGGAGAGCGAGGATTTGGTTGTAAAGCGACTCCTCAAGGCCGTTATGTTTGCTCACTCTTTCCCCGAGTTCAAGGAAGAGGCGAGTACATTTTTGCTGAACGTCTGCAAACATTTTGCCATTATTGAAATTGGCAGAGCTTTGGTGGATTTGAAGCGAAACTTTAGCCCTTTTGACCCCAATGCCGGCGAAGGCCCTCTGCACATTGATACGCGCAACCTTTCTGATGCTATCGTCGAGTCGTTAGCATCTGATCACCCTGATGTACGAGAGGCAGGCAAGAGTGCGATTCGGGAAATGTACGACTCCACAGCAATTATCTTTGGCTCGGAAAGCGACGTTGGTAAACTCCCATTCTTTAGCCATCTGAGCAGCACGTTCTGCCACAGCTGCTACGAAGAGGAGTGGTTCACCAAGACTGGTGGTAGTCTGGGAATCAATTATTTGCTCACCGAGCTTGACTTTGGCGACACGTGGATCACCTCCAAGCAAACCGAGTTCATACGTGCCCTGACCTATGTAGTCAAGGACATGCCTCAAGACCTTCCTGAAAAGACACGTTGCCTGGCACAAACGAGTCTGGAGGTTCTTCTGGAGCGTATCACCAAAGACATCACAAAGGAAGATGCACTGCCTATCGCACAGCAACAAGGTCAACCGCCAAGTGCTCAACCTAAGCAGCCCCGACTTTCCCAGATCTGTCAACAATTCGGAAATGATCTTTATCACATGAACAAGCACGTTCGCGAGACAGCAAAGCACTCACTCGACCTAATTGCAAAGGCTGCGAAATGTGAGGTTTGGGAGCTGCTCGAATCTTGCAAGGATAAAATCCTGCAGCCCATTTTTGCTAAGCCATTGCGAGCGTTGCCATTCAGCATCCAGATTGGATACATCAACGCCATGACGTACCATATGGGCTTGAAGAATGACTGGGTTCCATTCGATGAGAATCTCAACCGTCTTCTCATGGAATCTTTGGCTCTTGCGGATGCAAGTGACGAATCTCTGGCCAATAAGCCTGCAGAGTTCCGTACACATGAGCATATTGTCAACCTTCGTGTTTCGTGTATCAAACTCCTGACAACTGCCATGACCTTTGAGGAGTTCTCGAACCAACCTACGAAGACAAAGATTCTTGGCGTCTTTTTCAAGTGTTTGTACTCGGAATCAAAGCCCACCATCACTGCTGCGAATGATGCTTTGAAGTCAGTTCTGTCGGTAGATAGGCGTCTTCCTAAGGAACTTCTTCAGGGTGGTCTTCGACCAGTGCTTCAAAGCCTCTCTGATCCTAAGCGCCTCAGTACGGCGGGTCTTGACAATCTGTCTAGGTTGTTGAAGCTGCTCACATCTTACTTTAAAGTCGAGATTGGTGCTCGTCTACTGGAACAGATCGACTCGATAGTCGAGCCTAGTGCTTTGCAGCAAATATCTTTTACCTTCTTCGACCAACATCCTCAAATGAAGATCATTACTGCTATTCTGAATATCTTTCACTTACTACCCGCCCCCGCTGAAGCTTTCAAAGAACGCTTAATCGATTGCTTCCTTGGGCTCGAAGAAAAGCTACGCCGGACTCAGCTTAGCCCCTTCCGCCTTCCCATTTACAGATACATGAACAGATATTCAAAGGAGATATGGGCCTACCTTTTCGGCAAAGTGGAAGACCTTAAGTATGGACGACTATTGGCGCAGGTCCTCGGCCATCCTGACAGCCAGGCTTTGCGAGAGGTTGCAACCGAGAATATTGATAATCTGGTCACCCGTTGCAACGAGTTGATAAGCCAAAACAATGAGGCCAAGTTCATTGCCATGGTCAACGCAATCCACATCTTTGAATCTCTCAGCCAATTCCCTAACGCGGAGAAGTGGATGGACAAGAAGGAGCATCTTGACTGGCTTAAGAATATTGGCAAGGAGCTGGAGAAGCATCTTCGTCAGCACACCCTTCCAGCTCACCTCCGACTACCGGCGTACCAAGCTGCGGAGCAACTCATGACTATTCTTGTCAAGTCACTTGAGAGGGCACCAAAAGACTTGGATCCTCTTTTCAACCTGATCGAATGTGTTACTTCTGATGAGCTTCGCAATACGCAGGAACTTTTCTCTTTTATCTACAGGAGGATTATCTGCAGTGACGCGGTCGACTTCTGGAAGACAACAGTACTTCGCTGTCTGGACACCTACTCCGGCAAGTCTGCATCAAACAAGATGAAGTACTTCCTGTTGCATTACATTGTCAACCCGATCGTCGCTATGGATGTCATGCGCAACTGGGGTCATCTTGACCAGAACAGAAGTCCTCGACTGATGGACAGAGCTGTCATTGACGCTGTGAGCAGCAAAATCTGGAAGGTCCACCCAGAAATGACGATGGATGACCAAGCACAGCCTGGCATTGATCACACGCGTTACGAGGTCTTGCAGCTTTCTGCAATGCTGGTCAAGTACTATCACACCCCTCTTCAGGATGCCAGGAAAGACATAATCAAGTTTGGTTGGACCTTCATCCGCCTAGAGGATGTGATCAACAAACATGCCGCCTATGTGGTCATTGGCTACTTCATTGCGCACTACGAGACTCCTCCGAAGATTGTGACTCAGGTGTATCTATCACTCTTGAAGGCCAACCAGAACGAGGGCCGCGCTTTGGTAACACAAGCGCTCGAACTTATCGCGCCCATGTTGCCCAAGCGATGCGGACTCGGCCAAAATGAGCGTAACGCGCCTTGGGCAGTTGCGCCTCGTCGAATCCTTGCAGATGAAGGACAAAACGCCCAGCAGATGACGAGTATCTTTCATTTCCTCGTTCGGCACCCGGATCTTTTCTATGAAGCTCGAGATAAGTACATCAGCTTGATGATCACTTCGTTACGGAAACTTGCCACTCCACAAAATGCATCTCATGAGTCCAAGAGACTTTGTCTCAATATGATGTGGCTCATCTGGATATGGGAAGAGCGACGCGTTGAAGGAAAGTCCTCTGCATCTGGTTCAAGGGCCCTCTCCCTGTCTCCCAACACGAAGAAGAGGAAGGCAGATGGAGAACAAGCGAACGCCTCCCAGCCTCCAGCACGAGTCGAGTACCAGATCCCGCCCCTGTACCGGCTCAAGATGATTAAGTACCTGGTCGAATTTATTGCTCAACTGAATGAGCGCTATGAACTCCCTTCAGCCAAGCCAAGAGATCAAGTCTCGTCATCGATTCCTCCAGTGCCATTGGCGCTTACCGACCTTTGTAAGAAGGCGATGAAGCTGCTTTACAACTTGGTGCAGCCACAGTACTGGGGTGATCTTGACCTGGACTTGTTCCCTAATGTCACACATGTGATTTTGGCAAGCGAGCGGACTCAGACCATCCTTACCGCTGATCCTTCCGACAAGGAAAAGTTCGACGAGAAGTTCCTCACCAACATTATCAACACCCTTCAAGTTGTTCGTATTGTACTCAACTCTAAGTCGGACGAATGGATTCAGAAGAACATGCCATCTATCCAGAAGGTGTTGGAAAAATGCCTGAAGTCGGAGAACCCCGAAATCCAGGACTGCCTGCATCTTTCTGACAAGAAGTTCGACGACAACCGCGAGCTGCGATCAATTATCAAGCGCATCCTGGATTCTGTGCCTGACGACACCCCCATGGAAGATGCTGACGCTGATGGCGAGACTGAGACACAAACATCAGAGATCGTCGCTTACCTATCTCAGCTTGCGACGGAAGCAATGAACAGCAGCAATTATACTTCGGGCGTCAACATTCTTTGGTCTCTTGGCCAGCGAAAGCCCAATGTCATTGATCAACATATTCCGTCACTGATGAAGGCACTTCAGTCTAAGCATGCCAAGGAGCACGTGCAGCACTATAATGCCGTAGCAAACCAGGCTGCTGGTGTGAACAACAGGAACCAAGACCCCAACACTCCGAGCGGGGAGATGTCTGCTTATGATCTTGAAATCCAGACAAAGATCATGATCAAGGAGATACAGGTTGTCGCTCTTCAGATGGAGGTTCTGGGCGATTCTCGTCGGCCTTTCCTCAGCGTCCTCGCAACTCTGGTGGAAAAGTCCATGTCTATCGAACTCTGCGAAGAGATTTTGAACATGGTCGAGGGATGGGTATTCCGTTCAGAAGGCACATGGCCAACCCTTAAGGAGAAAACGGCCGTTCTTCATAAGATGCTATCCTTCGAGCACAGGCAGGACCCAACCATGCTGTCCAAGTTCCTGGACCTCGTCATTCGCATTTACGAGGACCCCAAAATCACGCGCACCGAACTCACAGTCCGTATGGAGCATGCATTCCTTATTGGCACCCGTGCAGCAGACGTTGAGATGCGCAACCGCTTCATGGCGATTTTCGACAAGAGTCTGTCTAAATCAGCCAGCGCTCGTCTATCCTACGTTCTCACTTCACAGAACTGGGATACGCTCTCCGACTCGTACTGGCTTGCCCAAGCTAGTCATCTATTGCTGGGCGCCGTGGAGACAAATGCCAACATTCAGCTCTACCAGTCTGATTTCAAGACTATGCCCATATCTCGCTTGCTGACCATGTTCACCAAGGAAATGGAGGCCCGAGAACCCACGACCATCATTGATGATAAGTTTGAGTCTTTCATGGCCACTCATCGCCGCTTCGTGATGGAACTTGGTGACACCAAGGTGAAGGATGTGATCGAACCACTGGCACAACTTCAACATGTCGACTCCCAGCTTGCCCATAACCTCTGGGTGACTCTTTTCCCAATCTACTGGTCTTCTGTTGCAAAGGATGACCGAGTTGATTTGGAACGTGGTATTGTGGCCCTCCTCACCAAGGACTACCACAGCCGTCAAATCGACAAGCGACCCAACGTGATTCAGTCGATTCTCGACGGTGCTGCCAAAACCTGGCCCGAGTGCAGGATTCCGCCACATGTGCTCAAATACGAGGCAAAGACATACGATGCCTGGTACACGGCTCTGATCCAACTGGAGAATGCCGCCATCAAACCTCAAGTCGAGTCGGCTACTGTTCGTGAGAGTAACCTCGACGCTCTTGTCGAGCTCTACGCCGCACTTCAGGAGGACGACTTGTTCTATGGTACGTGGAGGCGACGATGCCAATTCGTTGAAACCAATGCCGCTCTTTCTTACGAGCAAAACGGCATGTGGGACAAGGCCCAGAAACTGTACGAGAACGCTCAAATCAAGGCCAGAACAGGCGTGATACCATTCTCTCAAGCTGAGTACATGCTCTGGGAGGACCACTGGGTTCTATGTGCCCAGAAACTGCAACAATGGGAAATCCTCCAAGACTTTGCCAAGCACGAGAACTTCCAGGACCTTCTTCTTGAGTGCGCTTGGCGAAATACGGACATGTGGCAGGATGAGCAACACCGGGAGGCTTTGGACAACATCATTAAGGGTGTAATGGATGCTCCAACACCCCGTAGAGCTTTCTTCCAATCCTTCATGTCACTTCTCAAGTTCCACAATGGCCAGGAACCTACCACCGATTTTGCGCGTGTCTGCGACGAAGCAATCCAGCTCTCGATTCGCAAGTGGCATCAACTGCCTGAGCGTTTGACCAACGCTCATGTTCCTCTTCTCCAGAACTTCCAGCAGTTGGTTGAGCTTCACGATGCTAGTGTTATCTGCCAGAGTCTGGCCAACACCAACCAGACTAACCTCGACGTCAAGTCTGGTGAGCTTAAGTTGCTTTTAGGCGCGTGGCGTGACCGCTTGCCCAACGTTTGGGACGATATCACTGCTTGGCAAGATCTTGTCACTTGGAGACAGCATATCTTCAGTCTCATCAACCAAACGTATCTGCAGTTGCTGCCTCAACAGGGCGCACAGAACGCGGGAGGAGCTAGTTCCTTTGCCTATCGGGGCTACCATGAGACTGCCTGGATCATCAACAGATTTGCTCATGTTGCCCGCAAGCACAACCTTCCCGAGGTCTGCATTAACCAGTTGAGCCGCATTTACACCCTTCCCAACATTGAGATCCAGGAAGCTTTCCTGAAGCTTCGCGAACAAGCCAAGTGTCACTACGAAAATCCCGAGGAACTTTCCAGCGGTCTGGACGTAATCAACAACACGAATCTCAACTACTTCAGCCCGCCTCAGAAAGCCGAGTTCTACACTCTTAAGGGAATGTTTTTGGAGAAGCTCAAACAGAAGGATGAGGCAGATTCAGCTTATGGAACAGCGCTGTATTTCGACATCGGTGCTGCAAAGGCTTGGGCTGAATGGGGCTACTTCAACGATCGTAAATTTAAGGAAGACCCTACGGACTTGAATGCGGCACGCCAGGCGCTTACTTCATACCTGCAAGCCGCAGGGAGCTACAAGAATGCTAAATCACGAAAGCTTCTTGCCCGAATTCTCTGGCTTCTTAGCTTGGATGACTCTAAGGGTACCATTGCAATGGGCTTCGACGATTTCAAGGGAGAAACACCTGTGTGGTACTGGATCACGTTTATTCAACAACTGATCACGGGTCTCGGCCACAAGGAAGCGCCTCGCGTCTTCCAGATCCTTCTCAAGATCGCCAAATCTTATCCCCAGGCGTTGTACTTCCAGCTCCGAACCAATCGTGAGGATCTGTTGGTCATCAAGAAGAACCAGGAAGCCAGGGACAGGCAAGCCAGACAACGCGCGCAATCGACCAACTCCAACGGAAAGGCAAGCGCTTCCCCGTCCATGGCCAAGCAGGAACCTCCTAGGCCTGGGACATCATCGTCTCGTCCCGGGACTGCAAACGCGGCGGACGGCACACCGGTTAAGGCCGAGGGCGAAGCCAATGGTACCCCAGCACCTACCAACGGACAAACTCCTGATCCCTCCAAGGCTGCACAAAAGCCAACACCTCAACCTGGACAGCCCGGACAGCCCCAAAAGAAACCTCCGTGGGACTACACTGAAGAGGTCATGTCGGTTCTCAAGACGGCTTTCCCACTCTTGGCTCTTTCGATGGAGACAATGGTGGATCAAATTCAGAAGAACTTTAAGTGTCCTCCCGATGAGGATGCCTACCGACTGATTGTCGCCCTTCTTAATGACGCTCTGGCGTATGTTAGTCGAACACCTCCTTCTTTTGCTAAGAGCGTCAAGCTTCCGGCGGCAACCGAACTAAACATTACTCGCTTCGCCGAAACGATACTACCAAGCCACATCAAGAAGTCGTTCGAAGCAGACTTCGTCACTGTTAAGCCAACAATGTATGAGTACATCTACAAGTTGCGTCGTTGGCGAAACAAGTTTGAGGAGAAGTTGGACCACAGAGTGCCTCGCGCCTCACTTGAAAACTTCTCCCCTCATTTGAGCGAGTTCAGATATAGCAAGTTCGATGAGGTCGAAGTCCCCGGCCAATACCTGCAACATAAGGACAAGAACCAGGACTTCATTCGTATCGATCGCTTCCTGCCAAATATCGATCTTGTTCGATCCATCAGTGCGTCTTATCGCCGTATCAAGATGCGTGGACATGATGGCAGCATTCATACATGGGCCATTCAACACCCTGCAGCCAGACACTGCCGACGAGAGGAGCGTATCTTGCAGCTTTTCCGGTCGCTCAACCAGACACTGGGCCGTAAGAAGGAGAGCCGACGTCGCGATTTGCAGTTCACGATACCGATTATGGTTCCATTCGCACCACACATTCGACTTGTTCAAGAAGATACGTCCTACACTACACTGCAAGGAGTTTATGAGGATCATTGCCGTAACATGGGCATGTCAAAGGATGATCCTGTTCTATTCACTATGGAGAAGCTCCGGGGTGCCCTCGAGAGTAAGAGCTCGGTAAGTTTTTCGAGTAACCATCACTGTCTTACAATTACTGACAAACAACAGAACAAACCTGAGCAGGCAGCAACAGCTCGATTGGAGGTGTTCAACGCCATCCAAGAGAAATGGGTTCCATCCACAGTGGCAATCGAGTACTTCCAGAAGGTGTTCCCACAGTTTGCCGAGTTCTGGCTGTTCCGTCGCCAGTTCTCATACCAGCTTGCGGCGTTAACATTTATCACGTACATCATGTACATGCACAACCGTTACCCGCAGAAGATCAATATCTCCAGGGCCACGGGTAAGGTTTGGGGGTCTGAAATGATGTCCTACATGAGCGCCAACAAACCCTTTTTCCACAACCCAGAGCCGGTACCATTCCGACTCACGCCCAACCTTCAAACACTGATGGGACCACTCGCTACTGAAGGCATCTTTGCATGCTCATTGATGGCTATTGCACGATGCTTGACGGAGCCTGAGTACGAGTTGGAGCACGCACTGACATTGCTCGTGCGTGATGAGATGCTGTTCTGGTTTACAGGCAGCCATAGAAACGGAGCTATTACGGAGAGCCAACTTAGGGATTCTGTGCAGGTCAACAGCGACTCGATTGTCAAGCGGGCACTCAGCCTGGCCCACAACCCTGTTGGCAACTTGCCTGCAAACCAGACGGTGATCGATGCTATCGCCAAGGCAGTCAACCCCATGAACTTGGCACAGTGCGATGCTTTGTGGATGCCGTATCTGTAAGGCACAGTATGACTTTATGCCATATAATTCGGAGAAACGGAGGATGATGATTGCGTTGAGGGCTGGCATGGTCTTGGACTTTGAGCACGGCGTTGGGGGATAATGGGAGAGATGCTATTTTTGGGGCTGAGACAGCTGGGAAAAGTTGTACACATGTATGCATGGTTTACTTGAAGAGACAAGTCAAGCAAGATATCATTTTAGTTATGCTTTTAGACTGCAACAGCTAAGCATTTGTATTTCCTGCTTAATTAATCACTCAATTGTTAATCTGATCAACTTGTCGTGTGCTCATGTGCTTCTGTGATAATGATATTTAGGACTAACAATATGCCTAAAAGATAGACATACAAAGTTCCCCACAAACCTCGGTTCGGGAACCAAGCTTGTTATGCAGCATATTTGAGATCGACAAGCAAGTCTAGGCGATTTGCGTGTCACAGCGCAGCTCATCCCAGTTCATCCCAGCTCTAACGATAAAGGGAACGAATATGTGACTTGGGGAATAGCTGAACCCCGCACGATAAATGCGTCGTTGGTCAAGTTACCGAGCCTCGGAGGTCTTAGGTTACGTCTATAAAGTCCAGGGCGTCATAGTTCATGTTCTGTTGTGTTTCACTATTCAAGTCTCTACTATTTTGAGTTTGTTGCGATTTGAAGTCATCTCACTGTATTTTCGTATAAGCAGATCAAGTCTAAAGCCCCCTTATTGCTACTGATACAATGGATCTAACAAAGGTGCCACGAAAGGTCTGGGAACATCCTGATCCTAAAAGTACTGCTATGTGGGCTTTTATGCAAGAGGCAAACAGAATTCACGGACTCAATCTCAAGGTATAAATGCGATTTCTGTATAAATTGTGGAATACTAACAAGTTGTAGACCTTTAATGACTTATACGAATGGTCCTGCTCTAAGCGCAGCGACTTCTACGCCCAACTCTGGGCCACCCAGAAATGGATCCATGAAGGCTCCTACTCATACGTAGTAGATGAGTCAATCCCCATCACCAAACTTCCAACATGGTTCCCTGGTATCCGTCTCAACTATGCCGAGAACATGCTCTGGACCGCAGGCAACGCACCAGGCGAGCGCTCAACTCTCCACAAAGAAGACGACACTATCGCCATCACTGAAGTACGTGAGGGTAATTCTTCTGTGAGGAATGTTACCTGGGGAGATTTGAGACAGAGAGTTGCTAAGACCGCGAGTGCGTTGAAGCAGAGAGGTGTGAAGAAGGGGGATCGAGTGGTTATGGTTGGTGCGCATTCTGTTGAGACTTGTGTGGTGTTTTTGGCTATCACTTGGCTTGGGGGGTTGTTTAGTAGTAGTTCGACTGATATGGGCGTTGGGGGTTTGTTGCAGAGGACAGTTCAGATTGACCCCAAGGTGAGTTTCGCTATAAGGGCGGTGTTATGAAGATGCTGACATTGAATAGTTTGTTTTCTTCGACGATGGAGCTCTTTATAACGGCAAAGTCATTGATCTTCGCGACAAGATCAAGGGTGTGGTAGAAGGACTGAAAGAATGCCCCTTTTTCAAAGCAGGAATCATTGTTCAGCGCTTCGACACTCCTCGAGATACCTCTGCCATTCCTCAGACGCAGCGCCTTGAAGACTTCCTTTCTACAGCATCTTCAACACCACCACCCATCGAAAGAGTCGGCTTCCAAGACCCAATGGTAGTTTATTATTCATCCGGAACTACAGGAACACCCAAAGCCATCGTCCACGGCGTCGGTCCTATTCTTGTTTCGGTCGCCAAAGAAGGTGTTCTTCATCGCGAACTTACCCATAAAGATGTGGCACTTCAGTACACGACGACAGGATGGATTATGTACCTCGCCAGTGTCACGAGACTTGCCTTTGGTGGACGGACTGTGTTCTACGATGGCTCGCCTTTTGTACCAGATCGATCTGTCTTGTTGAGAATCGTGGAGGAGCAAAAGGTTACGAATCTGGGTATTTCGCCCAGATGGTTGGGTGAACTTATGAAGGAGGGCATTGTTCCCCAAAGGGAAGCTAATCTGAATAGCCTCACGGCTGTTTTGAGTACGGGAATGGTGTTGAAAGAGAATGTGTTTGAATGGTTCTACGACGGAGCTTTCCCTAACCATATAAAGTTGGCCAATTTCTCAGGAGGTACAGATATTGTAAGTTTTCCCCTACACTTTTGTATTTACGCAGCTAATCTCATATCTTTAGGCCGCCTGCTTCGTCATGGAGAATCCTCTATCTCCCATCTACGCCGGCGGTTGTCCAGGAAAAGTCATCGGCACTCCCATGGCCATCTACCCATCCTCAGCCGACCTAACAAAACCAATCTCTCCAGTTCCAGACGGCGAACCAGGAGATTTAGTCGGAACAGCAGCATTCCCCAACGTCCCTCTCTATCTATGGAACGACACATCTCCTGCGCCAGGTGAGAAGTACACTTCAGCCTACTTCGCTCGATTCCCTGGTGTATGGTCACAAGGCGATTTTGCAGCAGTTCATCCCCAAACGGGCCACATTCACATCCTTGGTCGTTCTGACGGTGTTCTGAATCCAAGTGGTATCCGCTTTGGAAGTGCGGATATCTACGCTGTGCTTGAAGGCGGGTTTGCGAAGGAGGTTGCGGAGAGTCTTTGTGTAGGACAGAGACGGCCACAGGATCATGACGAGAGTGTTGTTTTGTTCTTGTTGATGAAGCCTGGCGTTAAGTTCACGGCCGAGCTTGCGAAGAGTATTCGAGAGAGGATCGCGAAGGAGTTGACGAAGAGACATGTGCCCAAGTATATCTTTGAGGTGCCTGATATTCCGGTAAGACTTTCTCTCAGTCACATTTGAATAGCAGCTAACAGTTATACAGGTCACTGTCAATGGCAAAAAGGTCGAGTTGCCAGTAAAACAAATCATTTCAGGAAGCACCATCAAGCCAAGCGGAACATTGTTGAACCCTCAGAGCCTGGACTATTTTTATCAGTTTCAAAAGATTGAAGAGGTCGATCAAGTTCGAGCAAAGTTGTAGAAGAGATTATCATACAGACAAGTCAGGGTATACTATACTATACAAATGAGAAACCATCATCATTACAAAACATCCTCCTTCTTGGGAAACTTGCCCCCATTGACACCATACCTCCAAGCCATATATCCCAACATACCACCCACAGTCCCCAATCCCAAACCTCCAACAGCTCCTCTCCAACCCTTCAAAGCATTAGCCCCTATCAAAGCCCCAGCTCCAGCGCCCACAACAGTCCAGTCATCAGTCTCCACCTGTCCCGGATTCTCTAACAACCTCCAACTTCGATCTTGCCATTCGATCTCTTCTCTTCCACGCATGCGACCAGCTGTCATGAGAGTCCCAACGGCCAAGGCTAGAACTGTGCCTGTTGATGCTGAGCGGACGAGCCGCGGGAGGAAGGTGAGAGCATCTGGTTGTTTTGGGCGTAAGAAGGGGATGACTTGGCGTGTTGTTGTTATGCCTGCTGCGATGATTGTGTTGAGTGTGATTGCTCGTACGATTACATGTGTTGTAAGAATTGTTTTTGAAAGAGGTTGATCCTCTGCGTAGGGAGCATGTGGCCAGAATCGAGACATGTTGATTCAGTAGTAATTGTTTCAATGATGAATTGAGTGAGACTGTCTATTCAGTATGAGCTGACACTCAGCTCTATATATGTACTGTCCGTCATATCATCAAGCCACTTCCCCTCTTCTTTATTCCGCCCTGTACCTAAACTATAATGTAAGATGCTTGCTCTTTTCGGTCCCGAATCCTCCATGAATTCCGATGATTGCTTTAGGAATATCGAATAAGAATAAGCACACTATTATTGGTTCTCCGCAAAGTCCGCAGCGATGGCCCGGACAGTTTAGAAATGCCGGTTACTCCACTATCAAATACTATGCGAATGCGAGATAACATTGATTACGTATTGTCCCGAATATCAAACACCAGAATAGAATACCATCATCCTCTGTAGTTCAACCTTGTGTCTATAATCAATCATCCTTGTATTCTGTTCCCATCAATACAATACTCTGTACAGTTCCCCAACGCCTAGCCTAGACCTATCCCAATGATGCACTTCTTCAGTCTCTGGTATTCTCATTCTCATCTTACTCATCGTCGGTCATTTCCATCATACTATCTTCCCTCTCCGCCGAATCATCCTCATCCTCCAATACCGTCATTCTCCGTGACCGTCTAACTCTTCCTTTGCCCTTCTCCATTCTTCCAGCTGTTCTTCGACCACCGTTCACTTTGACAGCCGCATCATGCTTCTGCTGTCCCAGCGTACGCTCGAATTCTATCAAATCCTCAGCTTCAGACTCTGCCGCACCGTCCAGCAAAACCGTCTCCTCGAGTGCCTTGTTAAGTAACTCAGTCGCAATACTGTCCTGTGGGTTCACCGCCAAAGCCTCATGTAGGACCGTTACTGCCTCCTCGGGTTTGTTCTGTTCCATCAGAATAAGGCCCTTTGCGCTGAAGATAGCTGCATCTTTGCCTCCTTGTCGCAAGACCTCGTCAAATTCAGCCAAAGCTCGGTTAAAGTGTCGTAATCTTCGGAATGAGTGACCAAGGTTTGTCCTTGCTGCTAGCCATGCTGAAGGATCGCTGTCCATATCATCAGCGATCTTAAGCGCTGCTGTAAAGTACTGTGCTGCCTCCTTGGGTTTGTCTTGGTGATATTTCACGATACCCATCTCGTTCAATAGTAGGGGGTCCGTTTTACAGAGGCCGTAAGCTGTCTTAAGAAACTCTTCTGCGAGTGTCATATTGTTGAGGGCATGGTTCTGCATTCCCAAGAATACTTGAGGCAGATGTGTACCCATGAATAGTCTCGCCGCTGTCGAATATGCTGAAATTGCCTGGTCATGTTCGCCCTCTGCTGCAAACGTGTGCGCAAATCCTATCCACGCTGGTCCAAAGTGTGCATCCATCATGCTCGCCTTGCTGAAATATCGTCGTGCCTCGGGAATCTTGCCGATTGAAAAGTAATAGATACCCACGGCAAGCCACGAGCACGGCTCTTCGGGGTGACTGTCAGCCAAGTCATGGGCAATCAAGAATAGCAGGTTCTTCTCCTTGAGCTCAAACAAACAGGCCAAGTGCACTGGGTATACACTGAAGTTGTATTTGTCTTCTTGTAGAATCCCATTCGTGATGTTCAGCGCATCTCGGTAGCGACACTGCGTGTATAGAAGATCCGCTCGCGCAAGCTGTAAGTCAGGATTTGACGCCAAGTGGTAATGTGTTGACAGTGAATCGTATGCGGTCTCGAAGGCTGCAGGATTTCGGTATTTGGAAAGGCGTGTCGTGTAGAGCATCTTTGTAAAGTCACCCGCCTGCTGTGAAGACGATACATCCCCCGATACGTGAATCGAGTCAAAGTCCAGACTCTCAAGAAACTGCCATTCCTCATCTGGCGACAACAAATTATTGTTCATAAGCTGTTGAAACGCTTCAAAGCACTGGACATCGATTCGCACAGCATCTTTATAGCACTCTTTTGCGCGGTCAAACGCATTCTGCTTGGCATAGCAGATACCACGCAGGAAACACATGGCAGCTTCATATCTTCTGTTCGCTGCCTCCTCTTCAGCAGCTGGGTCGCGACGTCGTGTCTGGCGCGGCTGTGTTTTGCGTTTGTTGCTCGCGCCGTTAGCGATAAGATGCGTTGGATTTCGGTCGCCGAGAACGGAGAGAGCTTCGTCGAATCGGTTTTGCTTGATCAGACAATGGCCGGCGAGATAGCGACATGATGGGTTTCGAGCGATGAGGTTTTGGCTGGAGAGGAAAGCTTGGGCGCGAGTATAGTTTCCTGTCGCGAAGTGAACTTGAGCCAGCCAGAATGCGTCTTGGTCGTCGTCTATTCAATCTTCCGTTAGAATCTGGCGATAGTACTACTTGGGACCAAGGTTATACGAACTGGTCAATGCAAGTAGCTTGTCGCCGATAAAGATGGCCGACTCGTATTGCGCCTTGTTGAGGGCATCCTGCCGCCATTCCCTGAGGAAACTTTCCATGATTTTGTTCTAATCGAAGCGCATCGAGTGATATATACAGTTTCCTATTATATAATCGGCACGGGAGTGACGTAGTGGCGTTGCGAAATGAGTGTAGATATTCGAAGTGTCGTTTGTTTGGAATAGCATCAATTTCCATCAACAAACAACATCCCACCTAACAAAGTCAACAGACTCACCGTTACTCTCAGCTGGAGCTAAGCGCGTTAAGGGCCTCCAGGGCGTTTTTACAAGCTACAGTGGGTGTGTCCCCAGCAACGGCGGGGTAGCTTACAGCGGTCTTTTGCCTCTAGGAAAAAAAGTTGGCGGGGTCTTTCAGGTGGCGTATCAGAGACCGTCAATTTGGCACTCGCCGATACAGGAGCCCGTCATACCTCATCAACTTTCAAAAAGATTCGCATACATTTTCTTGACAAACATCACTCAATTCTGTACCAATACTTAATTTACTCGCAAATATGGCCTCTTCCCAAACCCGATGGGCTGCTCTCGCCCGTGACACCAACGAGACTAAGATCCAACTCGCTCTTAACCTCGACGGCGGCGATTTCCCTCCGGAGACTGACTCCCGTCTTCTCAACGATGGCGATAGCCATGCTTCTCAGGCCAGCAAGTCCCAGAAGATTGCTGTCAACACTGGAATTGGTTTCCTCGACCACATGCTCCATGCTCTCGCTAAGCATGCTGGCTGGAGTCTGGCTCTGAACTGCAAGGGCGACCTTCACAGTACGTTCTTCTTCTCAACTGCGCCACCTAAGGATGTTTATGACTGACATTTATCTTACTCAGTTGACGACCACCACACCGCCGAAGATGTCTGCATCGCCCTTGGTTACGCCTTCGCCCAGGCCCTCGGTACACCCACCGGCCTCGCTCGTTTCGGCTACGCCTACGCTCCTCTCGACGAGGCCCTCTCTCGCGCTGTCGTCGATCTTTCCAACCGTCCCTACAGCGTCGTCGACCTCGGCTTGAAGCGCGAGTGGCTCGGTACTCTCAGCACCGAGATGGTTCCTCACTGCCTGCAGAGCTTTGCTCAGGGTGCCCGTGTTACGCTCCACGTTCACTGCCTCCACGGTGACAACGACCACCACCGTGCTGAGAGTGCCTTCAAGGCTCTTGCTATCGCTGTCAAGGCTGCTACCACAAGAATACCCGGTAAGGAGGGTGAGGTGCCTAGCACCAAGGGTACCCTGAGTGCCTAAAGGATATGGGTTGGTTAGGAGTTCCGGATGAGTACTTGGTTATGGTAGATCTAGACCACATGTTGATAAGGTTACAAAATAGGATCTTTGAATGTATATGACTGCTTGAAATATAGAACAAATAGCAGAGCGGATAGCAATGATGATGAACGTAACAAACAAGTGTCAAGCGTAATCTGTCATAAAATTCAGGCTATATTTTTTTTGATAATTACGGGAACCGGCAGATACCTAAGTTCGGTAGTCACCGTTAATGGTGACATAGTCGTGGCTAAAGTCGCAAGTGTAATGCACAGCAGACTTGTCGCCAGTTCCAAGTCTGACCACAATCTCAAGATCCTCCATGGCAAGGATCTCAGCCGCTCGGGTCTCGTCAACCTGCTCAGGCTCACCATCAACCAACAGCTTCAGCTCAGCTGAGCCGTCAGTAGGGACGAAAGAGACGTTGGTTCGTTCAGGAGTAATCTCAGGAACATCGTTCACGGGCTGTCCAGGGGCGGAGATAAGAGCATAACCGGTGGCGCAAAGAACTCGGCCCCAGTTGGCGTCCTTGCCGTAGAGGGCGGTCTTCACAAGGGGTGATGTAGCGATAGATCGGCCAACCTGGCGAGCTGCCTCCTCAGAAGCACTGTCGACAACACGGATGGTCACGAACTTGGTAGCACCCTCGCCATCCCGGACGACGTACTTGGCCAAATCGACAGAGAACTCAGTGAGGAGCTTCTGGAAAGCCTCGTAGTCGGCAGACTGCTCAGAAGAAACCTCCTTACCACCAGCCGCACCGTTGGCAAGAAGAGCGACGGTGTCATTAGTAGAGGTGTCACCATCAATAGTAATGGAGTTGAATGATCGATCGACAGCATGTCGAAGGACATTGGGCATGACAGAAGGGGAAATAGGAGCATCAGTAGCCAAGATAGTAAGAAGAGTCGCCATGTTGGGAGCAATCATACCCGCACCCTTGGTCATACCAGCAATGCGGTACTCAACGCCTGGCGATGAAGGAAGCTCAAAGCTTCGCGACATTAGCTTGGGGAAAGTGTCAGTTGTGCAAATCGCCTTTGCGCAGTCAAGCCAGTTGTTGTGGGAATCGCCAGCCTTGCTAACAGCAGCAGGAATCTTGTCAAGAATCTTCTGAATAGGAAGCCTATATCACTGTGAGCCATTGAGCCGTCAAACTGGGTCAAATGGCGAAACGAACCTCTGACCGATAACTCCAGTACTCATAACAATAGTAGAGTCCTCATCTCCAACCCTCTTGTCCGTGGCGCGAGCCATATTGGTAGCATCTTCAAGACCTCCGATGCCGGTGACAGCATTCGCGTTGCCTGAATTGACGACGACGCTTCGCAGACCAGCGTTCTTCTTCTGCTGGAGCAATTTCCTGCTGTAAGTCACAGGAGCAGCCTGGAACTTATTCTTTGTGAAGACACCCGCAGCAGCGCATGGTCGGTCAGATGTGACGATGGCGATGTCGGGCTTGCTTGTGTTTCCAGGCTTGACACCAGCCCAGATGCCCGAAGCGGCGAAGCCCTTGGGGTATTTCCCTGAAGTAGGAATATACTGAATCTTCGAAGGGGGAATGGGGTTTCCGCCCAAGGTGGAAGCCGAAGAATAGGCGCGGGTGAACTTCTTCATCATCTTGGCGACTGATTATTATTGATGCTCTTGTCAACTAAATTTTTGGCTGGGGTTGCAGTATGTACATAGAGGTGCTTGGTTGGAGCGATAGCGGTATCGCAGCCATCAATCACCTTGACCAGAAGGATTCAGTTGACTCATCAAGGAGGATTTCGCTACAGAAATCTATCAACAAAATCGTGTCTAATGAAGCACGTAGAGAAATATTCGACGATTTCATAATTACAGTAGAATATCAATCTTTTTCAATGAAGTCTGAGGTGCTGTGGATGTTGCGTGAGTGTGTGTAAAAACGTCATCCCCACTAACATCAAATGGAATTTCACTAACAAAAGCAACAACCTCAATAGCGGCAGTAGGTATATTGCATTTCGACTACAATCATGGCAGCTCGAACTCGGATACAAGATTATTGGCTACGGATAGACATAGGGAAATTACGTCCATGCTTCTCAAAAGGTTGAGGAAGCCCCAGCATTCGCCTCGCTTATACAGGGTATCGATGAATTAATGATGGCCAGGCAGATAGAGAAGTCCAACAACAAGGACTGGAAGGCAAGAAAACCCAAGATTTTCACGTGACAGAAGATTGGGATAGTTGAGTAAATGTCTTAAAACGAAAACAAAAAACCATGAGAGTTTAGTAGATGTTGTATTAGGTGATCTGATGGGAGGTTGAGTCCAATATTCGCTTCAGGATGGTCATGAGACTTTGTATTCCGTATGTGTACTTGGAAGTATGTTGAAGCTGGAATCAAATGGCACCATGCTGATCGACAGTGCCTTCTTGTCAAATCAAAGTACGCATTCGCAGGTTTGCAAAGTGCTTGTCCGAACTGAAGCCTCATGAGGGCATCATTCAAGAACATTCTGCCCAGGCAACAAGGTCATCTGCAAACTTACAATCTCTACTGTCGCACGCGGTATGACTCATAGTGCAAGGGACATTGTTACTGGTCGTAAGAGAAATCAAACAAAGCCCGCATCAAATATGCTTGTTGAGAGTGATTTCAGTTTAGATGAAGCGCTTTCAGGTCCTGATGCTGTGATGGTAGGTACATATGATGGACCAGACCTGCCCTGGAGAATCAGACACGATTTCAATGCCAGATTGAGCAGAAAGATCTCTACTATCTGTTGCCAAGTCCCTAAAAACCAAGGGCAACTTGTAAAATATGAAGTTGAACAAGTGATATATTTCTTTGGTGGCAGGTGCAGTACTAGACTGTGTCATGGAGGCTGTTATGGAAGCGCCTGCCTGCAGCAGCTGAAGCTTGTTGCTGTGCCTGCCACCTGCCATTCACAGTGGGTCGCTGGTGCCTGGACGCGGCGCTTCAACTGAACTTAGAGCCCCGCCTGCCAAAAAATCAGCGCGCAAAAGTCGCCCTGATGCCTTAGTCATCACAATATGGCCCGTGCGAGAGTGATCTCCCACAGCTATAAAACCCGGTCCTCCCTCCCTCTCTTTCGATTTCTTTTTTCCTTTCTTCTTCATCCGAGTGCAAGGGCGTTATCCATCTCCGTGAAGCAATCAGCTGAGAGTGGATTTTTGCTAGTTGAAAACTATACACTGACCGCTCCTACTTGGGTTCGCCTGGGTAGGGAATTTTTGGAACCCTTCCTTTTTGGAAATTTTCTTTCATTGCTCTCATTCCTTGATGGAATGGTGTGAAGAAGGAGTCTGGAGATGTGCATTCAGGTGTTGAATGCGTATGTATGTAGTGTTGAAGCGACCTGTACAGTTATTGATGTTGCCTGCGCTTGATGCGTGTAGACAGAAGCGCGAGCGCGTGTATTGTCGATCCCTTAAGGAAGCCTTCACGATGGATGATGCGCCTCGCTTGATCCATCGAACTACTTGCCTGCCGTCATGGTATCCTTGTCTTCTGTAGGCGCGGACGCTGAAATGTTGTACAGTACTGTTTGACCAGCCCTCCACTGCGCGAGTGCTAAGCAACCAGTAATGATGTGCGACCGACAGTAGCGAACACGCCTGCAAACAAAGGATCACGAGAAGAGTAGAGTAGAACAGCCTTACCATGATAATAACAATAATTATATCATGCCTACCTATGAAGTACATGGAAGTGACATGCAGTATCATACCCATGCAACTCCGTTTGCTGTGTAGCCCACGCTTGGGCTAGCGCGGGGCATTCGATATTTCTCCATCCAAATGCCGGTCCAAAGTCATTATTTTCGAGTGACTCAAAGCCTCCATCTGAGTGTCTCTCGTAGCATATTCCACTCCAACAACTCGATATTCGCCTATTAACCACTATTTCCGACCGAAATTACTCGAGTATTCTACTGAAATATCGCCAACAACCTACTTCACTGGTTGCAGTGAATAACAACAACACGCACAATCACAGAGTCTCGAAGTGCCCCGCCCTCGAACAAGCACATTGTTGGAACCGCTACACAACCTCGAAACAGTCCTAATGTCGATCGAAGCTGAGGGCTCGGCTCCTACGCCGCAGGCCCCCGAGATTCAAGAAGTCAAGACCGAGAAGAAGGAGCAGAGCAAGCCCGAGCAGCCCCCCAAGGAGGGTCAACAACAAAAGCAGCCAGCGACCCCCGCAGGCGAGAAGAAGCTCTCCGGAGCCGAATTAAAGAAAAAGGCCAAAGAGGAGAAGGCCGCTAGACGCGCGCAAGCCAAGACTGCACAACCTTCACAGGGTCCTTCGCAAGGCGACAAGCAATCCGCTGGTGATGGCAAGGGAGGCAAGGCAAAGCCTAAGCAGGACGGACAGAATCAGCAGCATGGCGGCGCAAAACTTCCCATTCGACCGGCGGCGACAGCTGTCGTCAAGGAGGACAAGCCCTCGATACCAGACTGCTTCAGTCACTTGTCCATAGCTCGGCGGATAGACATGACTCATGCCGACAAGGACGTCCATCCTGCTGTGTTGGTTCTCGGAGAGCACATGAGCGCATTTGCCATCAGTGATAGTATCACTCGACTGGAAGCGACTCTATATGCTTTCAAGAAGGTAGGGAAATTCTCCACCTGGATAAAGATGTGTAACTAACAATTTCAGGTCATTGACTCTTACACCACGCCTCCTGGCTTCACTTTCTCCCGCCATTTCACATCTCACGTTCTGAACCCTCAAATCGAGTATCTTACAGCATGTCGCCCCATGTGTTTCTCCATGGGCAATGCCATCCGATGGCTCAAGCTTCAGATCAGCAAGATCGATATCGATCTCCCGGATTCTGACGCCAAGAAGCTCCTATCCGAGTCCATCGACAACTACATTCGTGAACGCATTACTCTCGCGGACTACGTGATCGTCGAGACTGCTGCCAGCATGATTGATGAAGGTGATGTAGTACTCACCTACGCTCATCACAACCTGGTTGAGCGCACTCTCCTCCAAGCTCGCCAGCTTGAGAAGAAGAATTTCCGTGTGATCCTTGTCGACGATCCTTATGAGCGCGTTGGCATCAATCTCGCAAAGAAGCTCTCCGCTGCCGGCATCCATGTCGCCTACTCTTCCGATCTCGGCGCCCTGCGAACGCACCTCTCCGAGGCAACCCAGGTTCTGCTCGCCGCCGAAGCCATCTTTAGCAACGGTGCGATGTACGCCCGCGCAGGCTCATGCGATATTGCCACGGCAGCAACTGACCTTGGTGTCCGCGTTGTCGCTCTTTGCGAGACTATCAACTTCACTGAGCGAGTCTCAATCGACTCACTCACCTACAACGAGATTGATCCTGAGCATTCCACCGATGTTGGGTTCCGCTTGCTCTTTGACACTACACGAGACAAGTATATCACGGTTGTTGTGACGGAACTGGGCAATTCTTCGGCCACTTCTGTGCCGGCTATCCTAAGAAAACTAGAGGAGCTGTAGGCTTTTGAATTCAAGTAAAAGAACATGGGTTACACTTTCTGATCTGATAGATATTGTGGCGTTATGGGTTGTCGTTTCAATCCTGGAGTGTGAATGTATAAAAGACAGTGTTTTTGAGAAAATGAGACCATTTTCGTAATCTGTTGTTTGTGACGCTTGTGGATTCTCTGGTGATGTCGTCTCTGGTGGTTTAGCAAGACTCGTGTAAAAGTCACTCCTCGAACACTATCATGTCATCACATCCTTGATGCGCTCTGGTTGTAATTGTTTCAACCCAAACGTCCAATTTCGACGCTCTACATCCCAATATCACAAATGTACAATAATTCCCTCCACCCTTCAATCATTCCTCTCGAGGCCGAAGGTGTGTAATTCCCAGTATCTTTGCATTTCCGTTCTCATTCTCGTTTCCCTTAAGCATCAGCCTGAGCATCTCGCTCCGCCTTGCGCGCTCGCTTCTCGAGAAGGATAGCCTTTCGCTCCTTCAGTGTGTCGGTTTGTCTGTCGTCAACGCCCTGGAGCCAGTATCCGAAGCTGGCGCCGCCGGCCGCGTAGACGGGGTACACCCAGAGGGAGGACTTGTTGAAGAAGGGGCGCATCTCAATACCCATTTGCCAGAATCGGGCACCGAGGCCTTTAATTTCAGCTATGTTAGCATCCAATTCTTCCTTTCCTTGGCCTTCAATCGTCCGGGTTGTGTTCTCGGGCGGGCGAATTAACTCAGTTTGGTGACGTACCGAAGAGGGACCAGAAGGCGATGCGGTGCATGTTGGGCAATTGACCGTCGGGGATTCGAACGTAGGGAGTGGAGAGGTTTGAGATTCGCTCGAGGTGCGAGGCGTGGCCGTTGACGTCGTTCGTTACTGGGAGTGAGGTCGTGATCTTGAAGATCCGTCGGCCCAAGCTCGCTGCAATTGGAGTCTAGCTGATTGGTCACGAAATGAGTCACGTGAGTCGCATCTGTTCAGCTACCCTATAACCTTCGATTGTCGAAACTGGCGTAAAATCAAACATATCTGGATAGCATTATTTAATATCTGCGATTCTCCTCATCGTTATATTTACGCGTGTTCAATTGTCTTATTCAGTTGCATGTTGGGTTTGTGGCAAAGTATCTCAACATGCTGAATAACCACTAACACATCGCACTGATTGCTCAGGAGGTCAAAACTTAGAGCATTTGAAACGGCGAAGAGCGCATGCGATAATTGAAACAGACCCGGTGTTCATTCAAGATCTACCATCTAGAGTCTATGTCTATGTTTAGTCTACTGTCTTAGTAACAGTACTCATGACGCTAATAAAAGAAGAGACAACATCCCAAAGTGTACCAAGTCACAAAACTCCCGCTATGTCATGATTAAATATTTATCAGTCAAGTAAGCTACTGCCAGCACCGGGATAAGGAGGTGGTGCTCCAGATGGTGGGGGTGCTATCGAGGGCGCCTGGGTACGAGGCTCAGGAGCTGTCGTCCACTGAGCCGCCTTAGCCACGATCTTGGAGAAATACTGCTGAATGAAGGATTCACTGTGATAATTAGCATACATGTTATAAGCGAAATAAGGGGAGAACTTACGTGTAGTAGCTGTGATCAGAGTTATGAGGCGTCACGAGGTTGTGTGCCAGCTCATGTGCCAAGACAACCCACCACCAGGTCGCAGCCTCTGCCTTCGCCTGCGGAGTTCTTGCCTCGATCTGCGCGGCGTGTAGTTGCAAGAAGAACCTGAAGTTGCAGAAGATACTGCCTCCGGTGTTGAAGGCGATGGTACCGCCAGCCTCATCGTAGAAGATATGCAAGACCTTGGGTGACATGGAGTAGACGCTGCCGACCTCAATCAACAGGCTGGCGAATACGTTAAGGTTGGTCAAATGTTTTGACAGGAATTGGCTAGGATCCTTGATGTCCTTGGAAGCAAAGACTTTCATGCCGTTCGACGCCTCAGCGATGAAGGTGATGTTCTGTGCTGGTGTCTTGTCGCAGTAAGTGGCCTGCTCCTTGACTTCGTTGACCTGAGGCTCCGAAAAGACACTATCAGATCCGTATGCCCGGGTTGACTTGATAGCATTGAGCAGGTTCTGTTGCACCACAGCAGGGCTTGTCACCCTACCCTCATTTTGGGGTTGTTTTCCAGTGTTAGACGAGCTGCCTCCAGCTGGTTCAATCTCCTTAGGCTTGTCCAAGAACTTATTTAGTTCCTTGCGAGAATCGTCCTCATCTTGCTCAGTATCGAATCCAAGTCGACGGCTTAGGTTAGAAAACAGTCCTCGACTCTTCCTGTTCTGTTGCTCCTGAGTGGGCTTTGCTTGCTCTGGTGACTCCCATGCACCTGGCATTGATGGACCGAGGGGTTCTGGTACCCTGGTAGCTTCGCGTGCAGCTTCGGCCGCTTTAGCCTCTGCTCCCCACTGCTGCTCCTTTTCCTTGATCTGGCGTTGCTCCTCTTCCAAAGCCTTTCGTCTCTCTTCCTCGGCAATCCTGGCTTCAGCAGCCTTGGCCCGTAGAATTCGGTCAACATTGTAACCACGATTTCTCAGGCCGTAGAGATCCAGCGTAAGGAACGGTTCAAAGAAGAGGTAGGCCTGCTGACTTGGACGGTTCAGCAGCATTTGGCAAATGGCCTGTCCAACCTGATACATGTCGGGCTTCGCTTCGTCGGCCACATACAGGATCCAGCCGTTGTTGGTCTTCTTGCTTGCAGCCGAGCGTTTTTCTGTGTGACTTTGATATTGTCCCTGCAGAGTTCTTCTCAAAGCCACCGAGCGGACGACCTCGACAGTCAAATTCTTATCTAGCCATTTTGCGTCATGTTTGATGGCGTCACGTCGATAGTTGTTCCACTCGAACAGGAAGATCTTTGATCTCTCAACGACATGTTTACGCAGGCTGAGAGCAAGCTTCTGTCGGTCGCTGTGAGGCCCGATCTTAATTTCCTCATGAACGATGCTGCTCAGCCTTTGTGCTCCAAGTGACAAATAGAAGGCCTCAAGGGCATCCTCTTCTGGCGCACAAATAAGCTGATCCTTGAACAACCTGTAACTGATGATATCGTCCAGAATCACAATTTGACTGGCAGAGGCGAGTTGATACTGCCTGATGGGCTCATCCTCTTCTTCCAAATCATCCGACTGCTTCTTAGGAGGGGCCAGTTCTTTGTAAGCAAGGAGGAAGGGTGCCGATTTCATTCTTCTCCAAAGATCCTTATCTCTATGAAGCGTAGATGACGATTCGGCCAATGATTTGAGAAGGTCCAAGTACTTCTCCGAGCTTTGGAGTACGCCAAGAAGGCGAGCTGGTTCGGTGCACGCCATATGTGCTACCTCTAGCTTGGTAGGCTCGTTCTTGGCACCACACTGGAACAAGAATGGATTCGCCTCAGGCCCAAAATCAACGAAGTCGAAGATGTCGCCATAGGTCGTCGAGGAACCAAGGTATACCCGAGAAGGACTGACATGAGCCTGAGTACGGGTTGGCTTCTCAGTTGAGCGGGAAGTTCGTGTAATGGGGACAATAGAGGCATTGCGTAGCTTGACAAGGCTGTTTTCACCCAGTTCGGTGATTCGAGACGCAAAGTAACCAAAGACCGCCACAGCGTTCTGATGATCTTGTGGAGGCGAAGCCAGAAGACGGTTTACACAATCAACCATAGGAGGGTCTCTTGATACTCCGAACTTGATTGCATGATCATGCAGATCTCTCCTCAGAATATTAAAACCAAGGATAGAGGCTCGAGGGTTGTAGAAACACTGTGAAGGGGGCACAAGCCGCGTGCTTCCCTGGAGAGGCATTATGGCCTTGGGGCTGCCACCGAGTTGGAAAGACCCATACCCGTTGATCTGATGATTGGCAAGGAAGTAGGTCATTGAAGAAACTCGAAGAGTTTCATCTTTGCCCGACATCATTTCGACGAGCTCGGGAACAGAAGGATAAGGTCTGAGGCCAAGAGTGTTGAGAAACCTAGCCTCTGCACTGCCTTGACGGTAGCTACCAGGAGGACCAGGCCATTGGAGAACAGGCAATCGCAAAGCACGGAGGGCATCCTTTGGCTCAAAAAGTTCCGAGACCTTGTACAGCGTTTCTGTTCCCTTGGTAGACTCCATGCCCTTTGGACCAGCCTCGGCAGGACAGAAGCGCGTTTGCTTGAGTTTGCTCAGATCCTCGCCAGGAATATCCTCGCGGACTGACGCCAGATACTTGATGAGTTCCACATGACTCCATTTCTGCTGCCCTTCACTCGAGGCGTTGAGCAATCTAGTGAAGATAGTTTCCAGGTCGACTGTTTTGCGGACACCAATCGTTACCAAGAATTTCTCCTTGATCTTCTCACAACCTTGAATAACAGGAAGGTCGTCAAATAGCTTGACAATCGGGAAGAAAGATTCCGTAGGCCTCTTCATTCCCTGTTTCGTAGGAACCACTGTGTTGGCCTGTAGAAGTGAGACAATGGTTGTTCTCGCGTTAGGGCTCGAGTTTTCGAAATTCTTTGACAGAACAGTCAACACCTGAATAGCAAACTTGGAGGATCGCGTGAGGTTCTGCTCCTCAGGCCTGGATGAGTTCGTATCAAAGAGGAATCGCAGCCAAGGCAGGATCTCCAAAGGCTCCCACCCCAAAGCACGCAGTTCCGCTTGCTGAGAGTTTGCTGTAAGCGCATGAGGAATCGTTGTAGGGGGAATTGGCAAGCTAGCGGGAATCCTGTTCGCAATGAGATGGTTCGTGATGCTTCCGAGAGCAATTATCTCGCCCTGCTCCCCATCGTCGCTCATCGTACCAACAGCAACCTCAAGTAGAGCAGCTCGGCTACCAGGATCAAGCTCGCCACTTAGACTCTTTTTACCAGCCCAACTAATGAAGTTCATCAATTGTACTTTGTTCATAGCTTTCGTTTCCAGCTCCTTCTTTACATCTGTAACAGTGATGTGCGAGATGAGACCAAAATCTATAAGCTTCTTCACAAATGGAACACTCTTCATCTCCTCAGGCACAACAGGGATGCTGTCGACAAATTTACTCATTTCGTCCGAGGCAATGCGAACATCTGCTGTTTGCAGCACACCTCGAGTTGAATAAGTCTCGATCGAGGCCTTCTTAAAACACATCCAGAAAGCTTCCTCGATAATTTGACCTACTTGCCCGCTGGGTGTAGAGTCACCGAAAGTGAAAGTCTTGAGGATGTGAAGAGCCTCTGGCATATACTTCGCAATGACAGCTGGAGAGAACTTGGGCTCCTTGGCCATGGTCTGCCTAATCCGATAGCTCAAGTCGCTCATCTCGTTCGCAAATGCTAATCGAGTAATAATACCTGCAGCACGAAGAATTTCGAGGTTCCATGTCCTGACCCAACGGGCGTTCAAGTCAATGGCCTCTCTCTCTACCGTGGGAATGACTGACGGCGCCGAAATGTGCAGTCCTGCACCGGTTGTTTGCATGGTGGGAAAACCAATGAAGATGCGTCCACCAGGCTTCTTGTTAGGAAGCACAGAGGCAAACACATCGGTGGCTTTGCCGAGCGCTCCGGGAGCAGCAGCTTCTTGAGAAGCTTGGGCTTCATCGTAGGAGGAAGTCAGAATCGCAATCTTTGTTGTCTTTGGCGGTGGCTTCTTTGTAGCCCTCTCAAGTTCGGATGCGAAGTTAGCTGCAACACTAGTGCGAATGCTCGCAGAAGTCGCCCGCAGGAAGATTGTTGAGGTTGAAAGCTTGGTCACGTCTTCAGAAATCGCCACCTGCGCTGCATTCTCTTCGGTCTGGGCCTTGGTTCTAATACCAGCTTGTGATGCAGTTGATGTAAGTCGTGCGAAGAAGGATCTCAACGAAGGAGCTTCAGGAGCGCCATATGAATCAGTCTTGGTGGTGTTTGTTGCGGCCTGTGGTTTCCATCCTATAGCGGCCATATAGGAGGCATCGATCTGCGTACTCGTGCGATCGACGCTCGTCACTTTCATTAGTCCATCCTTTGTCCTTGCCTCCAGATCTCGGGGCAAAGGAAGTTCAGCACTGGGGGATGATTTCTTCTTGAGCGATAGGATCAGGTGGTCGTCTATCCAAAACTCGATGTGCTCAAGCGCAACAAAGGTTAAACTGGTTGCAAGAAACTGGCTAACAGATAGCAGGTTGGGTAGGGGTGTTGTATTATTTCGGTAGTCCAGGACGAATGTAGTATGATGCGTAGCCTGATCCGCTGGTATCTGGGACTTTTTGGTGAATAGTGCATTCCCCTTCCAGTAGAATGCCATAGCCTGGTCACCGGAGCTGACAAAGGGCTCCTCGCAGTCCGCGAAGACACTGTAGAAACCAACACCGAAAGCACCGATCTTGGTCTCGTCAGGATTGCCTTCAGCAATACGCTTCAGTCTTCCCCAGTCTGTCTTGGTGAAAGGTTGTCCATCGTTCTGTACGACTAACCGACGCAGAGTATGGTTTGACAATGTATGCTTCAGGATCTCGGATCGGTTCGTTGTGCTCGGGAGTGGCACTTGTGTCGATGGGAGCGTTTCCCACTTGACGCTGACTGTCTTTGCCTGGGCATCGGCGGCGTTTTGAATAAGCTCTCGTAATGTCGTCCATTCTCCCGAGTATCTCGCAAGAACCTTGTCGATCAGAGCGCGGGTGTCGACAGTAACGGCTTCTTCGTCTTCACCGTCCCGCAAAGCGGCGGCTCGTAGCTTCGAATAATCCATCGTGTTTACGGTATTAGGTCTACTATCGCATTATCGTTGTCGAAGGAGCTTTATAGTGTGGAATGTAAAGTCTCAGAAAAGAAGAATGAAACGATAACTGTTTGGTAAGTTAGCTATGATGCTTCAGTGATCTAGATATGCGGATCAGATTCGGAGTTTAGGACAGGCAGACAGAGCTACGTACGGCAGCGCAATGTGGCAAACGCGAAAAAATACACTCCAACTCTGGACAAGTAAGAGGAGGCTGCAAAAATCACACAATATGTGTGGCAAAACTTGATGATGCTGTAGAGTTTATGTGGTGTTTGAAGATAGGTTGTAGGTTCATATGACCTGTGACCCGTGGTGAAGGAAGCCCCCAGACAGTTGCAGATGGTCCCTGAAAGTGGTTGACGTTATCTACTGTCGCGGAAGCAAGTGACCAATCAGAGGACATTAAGGCTCACTTGGGCTTTCTGGGGCAAGAAGCCTCCCATGACCGTTCTAATCTAACATTTGACGTTCGATGATTAATCGATATACGGTAGTTGAGTAGGTAGTGAATATTAACTTTGAGATTGTTCCCGACCTCAATAGATTCCTTCTAACTTGCAATGTACAAGTTCTGAATCTAATGCATCCGACCTGCAATGGTCCTTGTTACTGACGATCACCCGCTACAACATCCATCAGTACCCGCCCAGCCGCTGTCAGTTTCTAGTTTAGAGCCCGAGAAGGGCCGTGCCAAGACTGTTTGTCTTCAAAATTTCTTCGAAATTGAGTCAACATTTCAATTAGTTGCCGACTTCGCAATGAGAAAACCAAGGTAATCCATGAATATTTCTTTTTAGTCCAGGAACCACTATGACCATCTAAACATATCGGCTTTACTTAGAATGGCTAGTAACCACTTGGATTATAGTAGATTTTGTGAAATAGATATTGTAGATGTTTATTGGGTCCGGACTCGGAGGTCAACATTGTGTAAGTGATTCACTGTTCGTGATGGAGACGGCAAGTCACCAACAGATCGATTGATGTCTTTGCTTTTTTCTGGAGGATCGAGGATATGACTGTGACTCAACTTCTTGTTCCCTAAATATAAAAGATCTATCTCTTTCCTCTTCATCTCCTCTTCTTCAATCATTCAAGCTTCACTCTATATCACTCACCTGGCTTTGCCCATACAAAGTACCAAAACAAAAACACATAACCCGAACACACATTCACATCAACTTCACACCATGTCAAAAGGCCGTGTTTGTCTGTAAGTACTTGGATCCTATGCCACAAATTTCGTATCAGAACACTTGCTAACTTTTCTTATAGTGCCTACTCTGGAGGTACTTCATCCCAAATTATACGCTATGAGCAGCTTGGAATACTAACTCTACAATCAAGGTCTTGATACCTCCACGATCCTAAAATGGCTCATTCTTGAAGGTTACGAGGTTGTGGTATGTCTGCTCAGATCAACCTTTATTTTGCCAATAGTCCTGACAACTGATAGTGTTTCCTTGCCGATGTTGGTCAAGTAGAGGACTTTGATGCCGTTGAGAAGAAGGCTCTTGCTCTTGGAGCTGAGCGCATGATCATTGAGAACCTCCAGAAGGAGTTCGTCGAGCAAATCGTCTTCCGAGCAATTCAGTGCAATGCTATCTACGAGGACCGATATCTTCTCGGAACCGCTCTTGCTCGACCTGTTATTGCTCGAGCTCAGGTCCGAGTTGCTGAGAAGTACAACTGCAACCTTCTGAGCCATGGTTGCACTGGTAAAGGAGTAAGTCAACTCACCAAACAAAGATGAACCACTGCTAACAAATCACAGAACGAGTATGGCACACGAATCGCAAAAACTAAAGTTGAAACTGACAAATTTCTTTAGCCAAGTTCGCTTCGAGCTCGCCTTCAAGGCCTGCAACCCCTCGATCAAGATCATCGCCCCTTGGCGACTACCCGAGTTCTGCGAGAAGTTCCAAGGCCGAAAGGACCTTCTCCAATTCGCTGCCGAGAATAACATTCCTGTCTCATCCACCCCCAAGGCCCCTTGGAGCCAAGACGAGAACCTTGTTCACTGCTCGTACGAGGCTGGTATTCTCGAGGATCCTGACCATACTCCTCCTAAAGACCTTTGGACTCAGACTGTCGACCCTCTTGAGGCACCTGACAAGCCTTACGACTTCACTGTTCACTTCGAGAAGGGTCTGCCTGTCAAGGTTGCTACCCCTGACCAGGAGGAGACCGACTCGGTAAAGCTCTTCAAGCTTCTCAACAAGATTGGCCACGACCACGGTGTCGGTCGAATTGACATGTAAGTTTGACCATCACTGGTATTGACAAGAGATCGAGCTAACAATTCTCAGTGTCGAGAACCGATTTATTGGACTCAAGAGCCGTGGCTGCTATGACACCCCCGGCTTGACCATTGCTCGTCTTGCCCACCTTGATCTCGAGGGTCTTGTCCTCGACTCTAAGGTCCGCAAGCTCCGAGACCAATTTGTGACCGTCGAGTGGTCTCAATGTCTTTACAACGGCGTGTACTTCTCCCCTGAGCGCGAGTGGCTTGATGAGGCCATTGTTTCTGCCCAGAAGGGCGTCAATGGCCAGGTCCGCCTCCGAGTGTACAAGGGCAACGTCTACGTTCTCGGACGATCGAGCGAGACTAGCAGCCTCTACTCGCAAGAGGATGCTTCCATGGACAGCCTTGACACCTTCTCTCCCATGGACAGCACTGGCTTCATTGCTATCCAGTCTATCCGATTGGAGAAGTATGGTGCTCAGAAGGCCAAGGATGGCCAGCCTCTCAGCCAGTCCTAGGACTGTGTAACAATACAAGTGTAACAAAAATGGGTTGATTTGGCGTTGGAATGGTAGAGAGCTCGAAAAGCATGAATGCTTCCGCCTTAGATAGGAAGTGAAAACAATTTATTGTTAATTTCAACATCGACCTCGTAATGCATGGTGAATGTCCAATCTCCCCTTATACTATTGCTCGGGTATCATATTTTCTGCTGTGTTTGAAAGACCGCATTTTGACCCTCAGTCTCGGCGATGAGGTCTGGGGCTGGCACTGCGTCTGCGTCTGTCTCGCGATCTTGAGCGGCGGCGCTCTTTGCTTCCATCTCTGTGTCGTCGACCGTCTCCTTCGCGATCTTCCCTTCGATGGCCATCGCGATGGCGCCTGTGACCGTGTTCCCTATCCCGATCTCCATCCCTATCTCTGCGCCTCTCCCTGGGTCGATCTTCATCCTTGTCCTTGCCGGCATCTCGGTCACGACTTCGACTCCTCCTGTGCCTTCGATGGCGGCGCTCGCGATCGTGGTCACGATCACGACTTCGACTGCGGTGTCGCCTCCTCTCCCGTCTTTCAGAACCATCATGCCGTCTCGAGCGCTCTCGCTTTTCGTTTCCAGCTTCTTCCTCGGGAGGTCCACTTGCTGGTCCGACTTTTCGTTTTTCGGGATCAACTTCTACTGCATTCGCACCTGAAGAGTTTCGTACGGGCGGTGGCAAGCCCAAAGCCGCTGCAATAGCATCCTCTTCAGCCTCCTTGATTTTGCGCACCTCTTCCTTTCGCGCCTTCTCACGTCTCTCCTCTTCTGTTTCTCCATTCTCGTCGGGTTCCCCATCGTCTTCGGCTTTGGCGTACCAGTTTAAGTCGCGACCCTTTTGCCATCGTCCAACAGGGGCCTTGAGACTGTGACCAAGATAGTTTTCGCGATGGGAAGAGTTTGCGACTTCATCCCAGCTAAAGTTGACGCCACCTCGGGATCCAGATTTGCGGACACTGGAGAGTAGATCCATAGCGTGATTCGTAAACCGGTGTTATGTGCTACACTTTTGTTTCCGCGGTATTAAGAAGTGTGCGTTGTCTTGTTGCAATAGATAAGTGAAGTGAAGGTCGGTGGTTGAAAGGTTGAAATGATGCGCCATGCTATCCAATGGACTGTACTGGACATGCGCTAAAGCGGAACGCGACCGCTCCCTGCAACACCCCTGGGGGTAGGGAGCGGCACCCCACGTCAATTCGCGGAAGCTCTTTCAACCTCTCGATTCTCCAAACAATCAACACCAAAAACAAACACCACAAAGAAAAGCCTACATAGGATCGGATTTGCCAGCGAAAATTCTCAAAATGTCAAACCCAAACGATCCCCCTCTCGATGAGATCCAATGGCGCTCTCCCATGGCCATCGCGCAAATGGGCGGCCTACATAACAACACTATACTCTTCTACTTCGCTGAATCGCCATTCTTCGAGCGCACTTCGAATAACGCCGTGGTTTATAACCAAGCGATGAACGTTCCTTCGATGTATCCGGTGATCCAAACGCGCGAAGCTTTCGAAACACATCTCAACACCATGTCGGGTCTTGAATTCAGGGTCGTAGAGGAACCTGCAGAGACTGGTCCTGGAGCTGGTACAGGAGTTTGGGTGATTCGCAAGCAGACGAGGCGCAAGTCCGCATACGAAGACGACGAGATTACTGTCCATGCCTCATACTTTGTCGTGGGAGAAAATATTTACATGGCACCAACCTTGAGTGGCATTCTCGCAGCACGAATTGTAAGTTGGACACATCTGGTTGAAGGGTCGTTTCTAACCTGTCTTCAGATGACAATATCTTCATGCATTACAAACGCTGTTACAGCCGCCGAATCTGTGCGCAAATGGGGACCATCAAGGGGCAACTACTACGAGCTTCCATCAGCCAAGACAGCGACAAAGTCAAAAGTTCAGGATTCTGCTGCGGCAACACCAATGCCCGTGTCAGACGAATCTAGCAAAGCCCCAGTTGCTCCTATATCAGTTACGCAGAAGGATGATGATGCGGCATTGGCCAAACTGGCGGAAGAGTCGTTCATGATCCATATGAAATACGGCGGCGAATACATTGACGAGAACCCTATTACTGGTCGTCCAGGAGAATTCCACCTCACTACGACAGGCCGAAAACCACCTCAACTTGTGAAAAAGGATAGTCCTGTGAGGAGTATCACTGCACCAACGATCAACACCAAGGTTGAAGACAAGAAAGAAAGCAAGGAGAAGACACCCAGATCAGCGGCTCCTAAACCCAAGCGCAAGAAGAGCAAAATGGCGAACTCGACCAGCACACCAGCTGCATCTTAAGGCAGAGGTTACCGGGGACGAAAGGGGCGTTCAACGGGGAGATAGACATCGTGATTCTTGCTGTTCTCGCTTTATACACTAGTTTGATACCCAATACAGTATGACTTTCACGCGCCTATTGTTATCATATTATCTACTTAACTGATAGTATATCCCCCATCGACTGACAATGCAGCACCTTGGATGAAAGAAGCCTTTGAGCTGGATAGAAACAAGACGGCGTCAGCTACCTCTTGTGGCGTACCCTTTCGTTTCATGACCGCAGTTTGTACAGCAGGGTCATCTTCTGGGACATCAGCCGTCATAGGCGTTCTAAGACTGTAAGTATTCATAATGGGTTAACACGGAGAGGAGCAACTTACTCAATCACCCCAGGACACACGCAGTTAACTCGAATTTGATGCTTCGCATACTGGCATATATCAGTATACTGCCTGAGAGAACAAAGGGGAGTTAAGCCTACATCAATCGCATCGCTTCTCGTCAAGCTGACAATGGCCGCCTTTGAAGCACTATAAACCGCTACCCAACAGTCAGCATCTGGCGAAACTTGCCAGGTGAAGATACTTACGGGTTTCTGGCTTTCCAACAAGTCCAAGGTTACTTCCAACATTCACAATCGACCCTCTGAATCCAGGCCGTCCGTCATGAGTGACACCAACATCTTGAGTTGACATATAATTAAGCTCCTCACGAGCGCAAAGCCATAGTCCTCGGAAATTCGTATGCATAACATGATCGAACTCCGCAGTAGTCACATTATGGCTTGGCTTTGTAGGACCGTAGATACCTAGAATCTTAGCTAGTTAGGCGCAAGAAGAGACACATAACATTACCAGCACAGTTAACGGCATAATCGATACGACCAAATTGAGCAATTACAAGACTCATGTTCTTGAATACTTGATCTGCATCGAGGTTATCCGTCTCAAAAAGGGGTACCTCTGCATCTTCGGCTACGCTCTTGATAGCGTTCTTTGTTTCGGCGAGGTCGTCGCCATTCTTGTCGAATAGAGCGAGCTTACAACATCCTTCTGCGGCAAAAGAGATGGCAATTTGACGCCCAATGCCTTAGATCATGGGGTTAGAAGATCGAGGATAGACGTTGCGAATTGTATTTTTACTATACCGGATGAAGCACCAGTGACCAGAGCAACGCCAGGAAACAGAGTGTTCGACATTGCCATGAAAGCTTGACAAAATTACAAGATAGATATTAGTTATGTCCAATTTAAAAGGCAAACACTGGATATAAACCCTTCTTGCTCTAGGTAAAGTCTCCATCAGGTTATATAAACATGATGCTTGTATGATGACGTCGAGTTCTCACACCACCATGGACTAACTTAAACACAGACCCACGGATGTTTTAAGAGGTATCATCTCTACTCTTTCTTCAAAGGAGTTGAGTATAAGAAAGACCTAACTTTGGGGGACAGATTGTAAACTGAGTACAATTATCTAATTTATCATTTCTTATGCTATAAATGCCCTAACTTTTGGTCTTTATCAACTCCCAGGCTGTAAATGGCCCTACATTGTCTGAATATACACATCTATTGCACAACCCAACCCTGGCCGGGCACTCTCTTTTGCTTCACTGTCTTGCTAGGCAGAGCCCATCCTTGACCGCCTGTACCCTCTGCTCTCAAAGAAGGAACTACAACGCACTCCCTCATCGCCGAACCATCAGCTGCAACGAATGACTTGAGCTCCTTCATTGGCTTGCTGTAAGTGATGAGAGGCGTGCCCTTTGCCAAGTTAGATAACACACCACCCGACACATCTGTGAGGGCGTGCATTCTGGTCTTGGGTCGCTTTGTCGTGTCAACTAACTGCGTGGCCTTTTGAAGCTGGGAGTAGACGATGTAATCGGGACACTCCCGCATGCTGATATGGGCCAGCGGCGATGTGGGATGAATGTACACCGCGCGATCGCTCTCAACCTCCTCACCTGTGTGGATAGGCATCAAGGGAACGTATGGAATGTCGATAGATCGACGCGGGGCGCGGTACTGCTCAGGAGGGTTCGGTGTGAGATCTGCTCGAATAGCAACCTGATCCACGAATCCAGCTGCGACCATCTGCTTGAGCGCAGCGACCTGCTTGGGTGATGGTCGATCCAGCTTATCTTGATACCTCAAATTGGCAAAAGCAGGGATATTGTTTTTCAGTAATTCTGTGATTTGCTGACGCAGTTGCTGAACTTCCTTGAGCACCTTGTACCGAACAAAATGATCCTCGCACCACTGCTCTGTAGGCTCGTGAGCAAATTCCGCCACGACTTGCAAAACCTTTATGGCATCGGACTTGTCGTCCATGCTGCAAAACTCGTAATGCACTGTGTTGAACTGCTTTCGAATGGCTGCCTGGCGGCTCTCTGCTTGAACGTCCGCTGTTGTGCGGATTTCGTGGTCCTCCTTGGCTGCAAGTTGTGGAATGGCTTGAGCTTCAGGAAGGAAGATCTCTGCCACCGATAGACCAGCAACTAGAGCGATTGTGTAATGGATGCAATCGAGGGTGTGCCCAACCAACAAGATGCGACTGTAGCGGGGAGACAGAGGGAACATAGACATGAGCTGACCGACAGGAGTAACCTTTCCAGTATCAGAGACAGCAGTCAGGTACGTCAGGAGCTTCTCAGCCTTTGCGAGAGCCCGTCGATCCGGTGGTGTAGGGAAAGGGAAGTTGACGACATGCTGTAGGTTCATGGCCTTCAACTGTAGCACAATGCCCTCAAGGGGCATTCGCAACAACTCGGGATCCATAAACTCTGGGAAGTCTCTTTCGTAAACTGCAGACGAGTATAGTCTGTAGCAATGGCCAGGACCGGTACGACCAGCACGACCGGCTCGTTGATTCGCACTGGCTTTGCTGATCCAGCCAATGCCATAACTCTGAACACCGCTTAGACGATCGTAGTGTCGCTCCTTGGATCGTCCACAGTCGAAAACGTAACGAATACCGGGAATGGTCAAACTAGTTTCCGCTACATTGGTAGCCAGGACAATGTTTCGTGTGCCCTCAGGTGCCGGCTCGAACACTCGCATTTGTTCTCTTGTTGGCAGCAGGGAGTAGAGGGGGAGCACTCGCATCTTGAGAGGCGCAGCTTCTTGGTCTTCTTCAATCTGGAACTCATCCTCATCCTCCCCATTCTCGTCGTCTGTGAGTATCTCGTCAAAGTCATCGCCATCTTCATCACCGTTGCGATCATCCACGTCTCCAAATTCAATATCCTCGACTTCCAAGGGAGCGTCATTAGCGGATATTTGCACCTTGGGTCCGTCTGCAGATTTGGGACCACCAAACGCCGTCTTGAGTTGCTTGCTGAGCTGTAAGATTTCATTGCGGCCAGTTAAGAACACCAGGAAGTCACCAGGTGGTAGCTTCTTATGACCTCTGCTAATCTTTTGGAACGCCTCCTCAACATAATCGTGCCGTGTCTTTCGAGCGAAATGCATAGTCACGGGATGTTGTCGGCCCTCAACTTCGAGGACAGGTGGTGGGGTCGCAAAGAGGGTAGGATTCATGGTGAGATCCTCAATTCGCAGCGTGGCCGACATGATAATGAGCTTCAAGGGTTTGTGGGTAGGATCCTCTGCCGCCAGCTCTGTTCGAAGCTTAACAATTCGGCTAAGCATACCGATGAGAATATCGGTGTTAGAGCTTCTTTCGTGAGCTTCGTCAATGACGATCGCGGAGTACTTCATAAGCTTAAAGTCTTGCGCAACCTCACGCATCAGAACACCATCAGTCATGAACTTCATGGATGTCTTGGGGTTTACGGTGCCCTCGAAACGAATCTGGTAGGCCACCGCCTCAGACTTGTCTCCAAGTTCCTCTGCAACTCGCTTCGACATACTGACCGCAGCGACTCGACGGGGTTGCGTAATACCGATCAATCCAGGCGTAGGCCCATCGGGAGCACCATATCCAGACTCGTAAAGGAATTGCGGGATCTGAGTAGTCTTTCCGGAACCTGTAGCACCACACACGACAACGATGTTATGATTATGAATGGCTTCCATTATCCTCTGTTCCTCCGAAACCACAGGAAGCTTGAGGCGAGCTTCCTGGACCTCCGAGGTTCTGGTAACTGAAACGCTGAACACCTTTCGGTCGGTATTTTTTGTTGTTTGCAGCTCCAAGGGCAGAGGATCCTGCTCGGGTGCTCGAGGGACAAAATTGTCTGGTTTGGGGATCTCCAGGTTGGTCGTTGTTCCTTCGATCGATTGGTATCCGAGAGCCTGGTTTCGCGCCTGATGCGCCCATGCCTTGAAAGCCGATGATCTTTGCGCTTTGTTCTCGCCATCCTCCATATCTTCATCAGAGTCATCGTCTGATTCCTCTTCAGAGCCTTCACTCGAGTCTTCGCTTTCGCTGTCCGCTTCCTCTTCCTCGTCGTCTTGTGTTTTCTTCTCGGCCTCGTTGTCGCTGAATCCGTTCCACTCGTCGCTACCGCTGCCGCTGTCATCACTATCGTTTGCGTCTTCAGACTCGGGCTGAGGTGCCTCAACGGGAGCGATTGAGAACTTCGACTTCACTCCACCACGCTTCTGTCGCTTTTTAATAACGGGTTTTCCTTCCTCGTCAACGTCCAATGGGCGCTTGAGACCTGAACCGAGCGATGCGCTGATCGCCGGTTTCGATTCAATAGGCGCCTCCTGAGGAGCGGGCGCGGGTGTAGATGTTGTCACTTTCGCTGGTTCTGTTGTCTTGGCTTTTGTTGGTTTTGACTCTTCTTCCGATCCGTCACTGTCGTCGCTCGAATCGTCTTCATCCATCTCCCCTTCCTTCCTCTTCTGGAAAAGAATTTTCGCTCTCTCCTCGCTACCCTCCAAACCGGCCTTCTCCTCTCTCATGGCCCTTCGTAGAGCCTCCTTCTTGGTTTCGCGACCTTGGCCCATGACACGACTGCTCGAAAACAAGCTGGTATCGACTTGTTCCTTAGCAAGCTTGGCCATCAGCTCGCGGTTTTCGTCCTTGCGCAGCTTGCCCTCAATGTACTTTTCCAAGCGCTTGGCCTTCTTTCCGCTCATCTTCTGGCCCTCTTGACGAAGCTCTGCCTTCAGCTGGGCCTTCTTGGCCTCGCGCTCGGCCTTCGATGAAGGAAGCAGCTCATCCTGGTTGGAGTCTACTACTTCATGTTGACCATTCTCTTTTGCTCGCTCACGAGCTAGCACCTTGTGCTTTCTTTGGCGAGGAACGTATTTCGCCATGGCTCTGAGTAAGGATATGAGATACCTAGGTCCTTTCGCAAACGCAGGCTGGATAATAATTTTTGGGTAAAAGTGTCGATCTGCCGTTAAACACCGCCAGAATCTGCGTTCACTTTTGGTATAGCGCGGGGACTAGTGGGGCGATCTAGTGTTAGTCTTTGAGTCTAGTCTTTTCTTGGTGTTCCATTCTTTTTCAAGACTTGAGGCGTCAAAAATGAATAGCCTGGATACTGGTCTAAGTCGACATAGAATGATTAAGCTATTTTGTTTTCTATTCTTGGTATTGAACTATATGGAAGGAAATAATGAAGCAGTATATCTCAGAAGTCAGAGCTCGATTAACTTCGTGATTTGGCTGGTCACGTTGAACGACGATTGACTTATTGGGGAAGTAGACCCATCATGTCCGGCAAACTTCAGTCACACCCTTGATGTTCCTCCACTATTGACAGGATAATGGAAGTAGAATCTATAACGCAGAAGTCTATCATTTTGTAGTAGTGTTGATTATTGTTGCCTGATTTGGAAGTGTCACTGTGAGTCCAATGCCTCGATTTCTTACCTTCGTCGGGCTCAAAATTAATGGTGTCAACAACCTGCCTAAACTCTCTCAAAGTGAGCCAACGATTTCGTTCACTCAGCTCCATTTTTCTCACCACCAGACAGCGCCAACTACACGTGTGCTACGTAAACCCAGAAGCATCACCACAGCTCAACACTTCCACCACCAATAACAATGACTTCGATCGATGTCAGACCAGACCAATTCCCCGCTGGGTCCCGAGAAGTCTCAGGTCTAGTAAACGGCGTTGCCACCGAGGTTTCTTCTACGAGCTTCGCGGACAAGATCCTAGTCACCATTTCTCAAGAAGGTCGTCTTTCACAATGGGTACATACTCTTGCCATTTGCACATAACTTTATACTAACATGATGGACCAGATCCAAGTCCCTTTGACGGGATCTTCATCTGGAGTGGTTGAAATGAACCTACCAAGCTCAAACAAGGGTCTTCTCCCCTCAACACATCTCACACCAACGACGCTATTTGGAGGCGGGGGTGAGGAGCGTGAGACTCTGGGGCAGCTTTATGCGGCGCAAATTGCAAGTCAAATATGCCTGCGATCACCCGAGGATCGACGAATCCTTGTTCTAGGTCTTGGTCTTGCTAAAACTGATCTCGAGCGTGAGGCTTTCTTTGATCTTTTGGAACTTGTCCAGAAGGTTCTATAAGCTTGATGGGATTACGAACCTTCTAGGTCAAAAATCACCAATTATGTGATCACATCAGGAGTCAGCCTGGATGTGTATCATTCGACATAAAGCTTAGGGAGGAAGCAATGCCTAGTCATCAAAGCATGTCCAGCCCAATCTATAGATACGGCATTTAGCCAATATCATGTCCACCTTATGGAGTCCACGGTCGGTCAACGCTTTAAAACGTTCATGTATTCATTAAGATGCACCATCAACTACAAATCCTAGCGCTTATTTGCTTCCAGACAATGTCCTGAACATTGCCTGCATATCTACTGAGCGCCCAAGGCAACATCGTTGTCAAGCATCCTGCTTTTATGACATGCTTGACTCGCGAGCGTAGGACCGGCGACGACAACCCGCCCTTTGTAGCCAGTGCAGCGACCAGATTGTCAGCAGTCACGATAAAGGGAAAGGTGGCAGCAAAGAACAGCCACTCGTATACGGCAATGACAATTCATCGTTCATCCAAATCCTTCACCAAGCGCTTTTAACAATAACTTATATGCTACTGTACAGCCATATCTCATGATGTTGGTGCCCGGTTCTTACGATCCCTGGTTGAAAGTTAGTGTGTGGTTCAAAAACCCTTCAAATTCACAACTCACGTGCTGAGCCTTCTAGAAAGTTGCTGCAACTTTTTGTCGTTGTTGGCATCTTCAGCAGCCTTCTGGAGCGCGTTGTCTCGCTCCTCCTCTTGGTGCTTGACCACTTCCTCGTGGGTAGGTGGCAGTCTCTCGTTCTGCAAATCGACCTTTCGAGCGTCTTCGAATCCATTGATAGCGTTCTTGAGGCCCTCGGCACCGAGCATGAGGGTTCCGGCGGGCAACCTTCCACCAGAAACAGTCTTGAGTTCTGTGACCTTCTCTGACTCCTCGCGAAGCACTTGGAATACACGAGACAATCTACCGATCGCAAGAATCTTGTTCTTGATGGCTCTACGTCGCACCTCAATAGACTCGGGATCATTGGAGAGAGCTGGTGAGGCGGGTCCAGGGGAGGTTGTAGTGGGTGTCTCCTCCTTGAGCTCCTCCTCAGAGCATGTACTGAGAATGGCAAGGAGCATGTCGGTGATCTTCTCTCCGACGAAAGGCAGAGACCAGGTAAATACATCCATAAAGTTGGGGAGCCAGTAAGGATGAGGAGTGCAGTTGAACTGTCGGATGTTCATAACGTTATTCTCGTATTTGAGGACGGCGGCCTTGTTGTTGTAAACGTCGAGATAGTTGGGGGCGGAGAAGATGGTCATAACACTAGGGAAGCCCGTGGTTCGCGTCTTGCGATACATGCGGTAGCCAGCATCTTGGGCCTCGTGGGCACGAATGATCGAAAGAAGGTTGTTCTTCTCCAAAAAGGCACAGGCGGCAGGGTAAGAGAAGAAGTACGAGCATCCTCGGACGTGGTTGTGCAAGAAATAGTCGCTGGTCTTTTCCTGGCCAAAGTCTTCAAGGGGATCAGCCCAGAGGATATCACACATAAGACCTTGAGTAGGGGGCTCGCGGAAACGGTCAACCTAGGGAGTGTTAGCTATATGACATCAGCAAGGAAAGTTTTATCACAACGCACGCTCTTGAGATCGTCCAGAGTGTGCAACTCGGGACTCAATCCACCGTGAATGCAGAGGAACTGCTTGTTCATAACAGCCGCCAGAGGGAGAGCACAGAAAGAATCCATGCAGGCCTCGTAGATGGTCTCGGAGTACTTGTGCTTGCATTCTAGCTTGAAGGTAAAGTAATCGGTCAAGTGGCGACATTCGTGGTTTCCTCGCAGCAGCCAAAGCGTCTTGGGGTAGTGAATCTTGAGACACCAGAGGTAGAGAACGCACTCTATGCTGAAATAACCTCGGTCGACGTAGTCACCAAGGAAGAGATATCGGGTCTCGGCGGGGTCGCCACCAACTTCGAAAAGCTTCATGAGATCGTAGTACTGTCCGTGGACATCACCACAAACGGTGATGGGAGCGTCCATCTCCAGGAGGTTGGGCTCGGCGCGCAGAAGCTCAGTACCCTTCCTGAGAATCCAAAGAGCCTGCTCCTCGGTGAGACGACCTTCGCGGTAGAAATGCTGCTTGAGGAACTGAAGGTTGGGCTTGGTTTGAGTCTCATCCTCGAAGAATTGTTCGTCGGTAGGCTTGTACATGGCAGGAGCTTGGACATCTGTGAAAATGCGAGATCCAGGTCAGTCAAAGATATTTGGGAGCCGATTTTCGAGGTTTTGGTGGCCATATTGATTCATCATTCCGCAAAAACGAGCTGAATGACAGCTGCAGGTACTGCGGGCAAATCTGCGATCAAAGCGTTGTCGATGATGATGGCGGGGTCGTGGACAGCGACAACTGGAGGGGGATCAAACGAACCTTTGCACACACGCTCCATGGTGTTGACCTGAGTGTTGTCCTCCATGGTGTGAATGGTGAAATCGATCTCGGGGACCGGCTTCTTCTCCTGGATTGCGCGAATGGCATTGTCGACCTGGACGTTGCGTCGCTCCTCAGCAGAGGGCGCAGTGTTGGCCTCGCCTTCAGAGTCCATGGTGGGCGGCTAGGGGCGACGAGAAAGAAGAACGGACGGCGGTGAAGCTTAAGATCGATAGAGAAGATGTATGTCGAAACTTGTTATAATAGAATATGTGGTGCGATTATATGTATGTAGGGAGGACGGTTCTGGGTAGAAGCCGCGGATGGGTTTGTAGGAAGACGGTTCCTCTACCAGGATAGGGCTGATCAGAAAGAGCGGGAAGGCAGGTTGGGAGGTAAGAACTCTCAGTAGCCACTGCTAGTTGGGAGATGACGGGGTGAGCAATTCTAATGGAGGGCCAGACAGACGCCAGACCAGGCTCAAGTATCTTGGGAGGGAGCTTAAGTACCGGGGCAGGCTTTGACAAGTGGAGATGTACCAGTAAATGCGGGCAGGGTACTTTTCGGGCGTCCAGCTTTGAGGTTCTCGAATCTGACAGCTCCTCACGTTTATTCCGATGACAGGTTCTGCCATTAGGTTTGGCCTCGGTCCAATGAAACGATGGCAGTTTTAAGGTAGGAGTCTCAACTCGCGTGGTCATCATTCACTGATTCACTGTCTCTCGTCTATAGCGCATTTTTACTGCGCTGCTGCGCAAAGTTGAACATCCTCCACTACCTACAGTCTAGCTCGGGAAACCCTCCGTAATAAGGGACTGCTCCCCTGAATTTGTCCTAAAAAAGCGCCATTCGCCTGAAAATAGAATGGGCCTCATCAACGATACATGGATAAACTTTTAAGTGGTGAAGCGGTGAAACCAGCAATATTATGGCTCTTATCGTATTCTAACCATTTGCGCATTATCAATCTTACCTTGAAGCTTTTTGTCCCCTCCTGACTGAGCTGCCAGTTCATCTAGCATGACCAATGGGATCAGTTCAGTATCAGGAATCTGACTTTTGACGATCGTTAACGAGGATCTTTCTCATTGCATTCCTTACCCCACGTTCATCTGGCAAGCGAATTGGTGTACGCCATGTAGCCCATATCAGTATCCTGATACACTTCTCGAGGCTTTTGCTGCCAAGTTCACATTGCCAAGCTGGTGCTGACGCAAATCCGATGTTCTGTCTAAATTCATGTCTAATTCCTAAACTCCAATACTCTAATGCATGTCCTTCGTGAAATTTCTAAGGCAAGCAGTAACCTCCATCAACAATCAAGTCATGACCAGTCGTGAAAGAAGAGGCGTCACTAGCCAGGTACAAATAAGCTCCCTTGAGCTCTCCAGTCTCGCCCTGACGTCTATGTATGATGTTAGCCAAGAACTAACAAGTTCCGGAACCAGCTTGTACTTACCCGGCGACTGTCTTCTCTTTGAAGACGTTCTTGACATCCTCACTGATAAAGTCTGTGATCTCAGTCTTGATGTATCCTGGAGATACGGTGTTGACGCGGGCAAAGCCTGTCCATTCGACAGCGATGGATTTACCTGCATCAAGTCAGTGATATTGTGCTGATTAGTTCCACGGGCTGGACAGTGCTTACAGAAGTGAATGACGGCAGCCTTTGAAGCGTTGTACACAGCCTGTAGCTGAGGGATGTTCACAATGCTTCCGCTCATCGACGCTGTAGCAATGAAACTACCCGCCACAAAGTTTGTCAACTTCTTTCCATCCAATGTCGTGCCCTCCTTCTTCTGTCTTCGGAAATGAGCTCCTGCACTTCTGGCGCACCACATGACGCCGTCAACGTTGACCTCCATAACACGACGGGCTCTCTCCGTAGGGCCATCAATGAAAGTGCCATCTTCCCAGGCGATACCACTGTTAGCCACAAAGACGTCTAGACGGCCGTTGAACTCGGCAACAATGTCGTTGATGGCCTGCTCAACCGCCTCGGGTGAGATGACGTTGACTTGGAATGCTCGGCCTGGTTCATATGTAAGCTGTGTTCCGATATCAAGTTGAGAAGTGGACTTACACTTGACGCCATACGTTTTTTCAATGTTCTCAGCTTCAGCTATGGCCTGCTTGTTGCTGTTATACCAGATAGCCACGTTGGCTCCAGCCTCAGCGAGTGCGTGAGCGATAGCCAGACCAATACCTGCACCTGCGCCAGAGACGATAGCTGTACGGCCCTTCAAAGAGAAGAGCGACATGACTCGAGAGGTATCAGGTATACCCAAGTTGTCATGGTGAAATGCGCCCGTTCTTGAATCCATGATGACTTCGTTATGAGTTGAATTATGAAAATGAGAGTTGATGGTTTAACAACGATGTAAAGAGGTAGGCAGAAAGGTTCAAGTCATCAAAGTTATGGTTCTGGACAGTTTGACGCTTTATATAATATCCGCCAGCCTTTACCCAAACACCAGACACCTCGGCTATCATACCAATAGATTACATAGCTATCCTCATATTTGCGACATTTACTGTATCAACGAACCAAACATGTCTGTTGGCCCTGGTCCCTTCCAGTCGGGTGGAACCCAAGTTGACAACATAATACCTAGTATCTTGAGTTCGCAAGGCACAACAGGCTTGTCTCCACCAACTGGCGCGCCTATCAAGACGCTCTATTCCAAGATTTAGCCGTCTTGTCAGACTTGAAGTCTGGTCTGTGTTCAACGGTTTGACTTCGTGGAGAAATGCCTCTGGCAGGGTCCGGGTGTTTACATGGTGCAGTGCTTCGGCCCCGTTGCTGTCCACTCAGCTCCGGCTAATTCGGGCCTCAAGTCTCTCCGAGCCGAGTTCATCAAGCGCCGAACCCCCCCGGGGATGGGTTTGAATTAATCGCGGGGTAAATATGCCCCGCCATTTCTCAATGATCATAGTCAGTGACTTATGCTGGCGACTATGGCGGTTAAGCATATGCAGGTGTTGCAAAAGTCTAGTGCCGTACATCTCCTTGGATCATAGCTTTCAGGATTCCCGACATAAGTACAAGAGTTTAAACAAGATATCTTTCTTTATGCCTGAGTCTTATGCAACTCCAAGACACCAGTGTTTCTACCAAATAGCATTCACTATTCTTCGTCGTCGTTGTTGTCTCTCCGAGAGGCTTCTCGGACGTTTCACAGTGGTCGTCTTGCCAAGGTCCGGCTTATTTATAGTATCCACGATGACCGTCGTCGTCTCGAGATCCGGCTTTTCAGAGGATTCAGGATGACTGTTGTCTTGAGGTTCGGCGTTTTTGGAAGACCTAAGACGACGGACGCGTCGGGGTTTCCTCTTTTTATTGACTTCATGGGGAGCGTCCGGAACGCCATGATAGGCAGCGTTGGCGCCTACAACTTGGTTAAGGTTGTGCCTGATAACCCGCTCGTGGGCAAAGTTTGTCTCGCGATAACGAGAAACGAAGTCATCACGGGGTACTATACAGAGTCAGAGACCAGTGGTTTCTTTGGGCTTATGAGAACAACTTACTGTACGCTCCGCATATGCGGCGGTTACCCTTAAACGCACTTCGTCCATGCATCACTCGCCAGTTGTCGAAAACTAGACAATAGGGTTAGTACCAATTCTCAATGGAAACATCATTTTACATGGTACTTACTGACGATGGTGCCGGGGTTTAACTTGAACCAAAACTCGCTACTTTCTTGGCGTATGATCTCGTTCCACTTCCGAGCTGCATCGTACCAAGCCTTTGCGTGCGCGAGATGCACAACCCCACGATCATCGTTGTTCCAACGGATACGGCGCAGCTTATTGTCGGCGTCCGTTTCGATGACCGGATAGACGCCATTCGGCGCAATAGCAATTCCTTCGTTTCCGCTAGCATGCCAAGGAATCTGGGCTCTTTGCAGGACCCTGAACGCTTCCGGGAATTCATTTTTCAACTTGTTGGCAGCCTTGAAGCCATCGACAAGCAGAGACTCTCCACCTAGGGGCTCGTCTGGGTTGTGATCGGGAGGAGCGTCGTGTGAGAGACAGTGGAAGGCTTGCAGGCCAGCAGGCTCGGTGAAGTAAGTAGTGTCTGTATGAGCTGGAAGAGCTATGTTTGTGTACGCAGTGTCAGCAAGGGCAAGATCGGGAACAAAGTCGTAGAATCCTCCGTAGTGGGTATTGCGTATTGGGCCGATTTTCTCCAAGAACTCTTTTGTTGCTTCAGGAGTTGGTTCGGTGTTTTCGACGAGACAGAAGCCATGAATCCACTAGGTTTGTAAGATCTCAAGTACTGTATTGTGCCCGGTCGGGGTCGGGATTAACTCACGATCTTTTTGGTCAGCTCAGCCATGATATTGTCAGCTCCCAGTCTGTAGTCAACTTTCGGGGGATTCTCTGCGATCTCACTGCCCCAAAGTCTTTGATGTCTTGGCAATTTGTCAGTGATCGAAGTCAAAAGTTATACCATGGTCCAGAACCTACTCGTCTAGTCTCAACTGCCTCTTATATCCTCTAGTGAACCAGCAGTCGAGCCATTCCCAGGGATGAATGCTCTTGTGGTCATCCTCCCCTAGCATATGTCAGCGATGTGAATAATCCAAATCTCCAGCAGCAGGGCTATGCATACACAAGACTTCGAGATGTGTCTCACGATGCTCAAATGATCGAGGCTTGATGTCTTGCGGTAGCTGTCCAGCGGTTAGCCACTGCACGTCCGTCCAACAGCCGTTAAATTTTGACTAACTGTGAAGGTATCGAAATTTCTTTGCCTCGTACTCTGATTGACGCATTCGCTGCATTGGCAGTTGTCGCTAAATGTATAAGCGCTCCTGCCTCATCACATCGAGCGATTAAGCGCGATTGCTAACTTACCGCAACCACAAACTAGGACTACACCACCAGAGAGAAAGGCCAAGAGTCAGCAACCAAGATCTGAGAAGCGCGATGCAACGGAACACGGGACTCACAACTTGCGTTGCTCGGGAGTAGAGCCCGGGGCATCATTCTGTTTTTTAATCTTGATATGGTTTGGAGCTGATGAGCGAGCTTTTAGAGTGAATGAACCTGAATTCCATCTTGCGAATGTTGTATTTGGTGCTGAAGGTGAAGTTAGACCAAGAGCACCCTGCTGTTGCATGCATCTGGCGGCTAAGGAAGCACGTCGACTCGACAGTCCAGAACTGGTGGTAGAGTATGAGAAGCTGAATATGACATTGATTATTTTGGGGGTGATAATTACACTGAGCAACGAACAAGCCGACTAAGCATTGTGAGTGATGACTTCACCTCAAAGGTAACAAAAGTTCAATCCAATATTTGTTAAAGACCGTAAGTTAGGTACATAGATGCTTGAAGTTGACTGGGTCATGGCTTGAATTCACTATACCTCGGCAAATGGTCGGCCGAGAATCGCATGAGGATAAATGGAAGAAGGAATCACCCGGTGAGTCCCCATTCTTGACAAAGAAAAGGGCGTTTGACTAAAGGCAGTTGGAAGGTGCCCAAGGCACGTGCATAATTTTAGTCAGGGATAATTTTAATTCGCGGATTGAGTAAAGTAAAGTAACACATAGCAAGTCTCTCTATTGATCAATTATTTTTATGGTGAGTCTGTTCTTCGTGCTCAAGACTGAACAAAGAAGATAAACTGCCAAGTTCACTTATTACTGGGATAGCCATGTCTAGATAGTGGGGCATACATTAAGCTTGGATCACTGGACGCTACCCCTTCCCCATAGCTCCAACCCTCCAAGCTCTCTTTCGTGATGCTAATTTTGTACCTTCTTTGACTTCTCAATACTACTCAAGCAGTTGAGGTAGTATCAAGTGATACGCTGCATTCGATCAACCAGTGTCAATCGAACGCAAGGGATTCAACTCATCACCAATTCTATAGCCAAACTGTGACTGCCATGTCATGTCGAGACCACTATCTTCGGCTCTCCGTTCCTTGAATGGATGTATCCCCAAAGGTAGAAGCCCAATATCTCGACCCAAGGCATCTTCCATAAACTGTTTCGTTTCGACTCAATCAAGTCTTGGCCTCGACCTCGAAACCAACATCGCGGCCAAGTGGCTGTCTCGCCTTCCAATAGCGCGTCTCTCCCCCACTTGTATAAGCGCTGACCCTTTTAACCTGCATTCTGCGTCTCTTTGATCCTCCATGTTTCGACCTCGCTACCGAAGCTTTGGGTTGCTCCAGGGGTCTTGTCGCGCCCGCGGTTAGGATGCCTTCGTGATTGGCGTCGCCAGGCGATCGGACCCCCTTGCTCTCGAGGCTGACTTGGTTGTTGCTTACAAGTAAAACATAGTAGAACCAACACTCAAGAAAAGATCCATGTAGGGCAGAACTAACAATGGAAACTCTTGGTGCAGGCATGGCATTGGTATAGTTCTTTCATCTCTCGCTCATTCCTTTTATCATTAAGAACTGCTGCACGGCGTCTGCACGAAGCGCCTCGCCTTCATTTCTACCTGTTGTTCTCTCCTCTTTTTCTATTCAATACAGGCTATTGGCATTGTTTTCACTCTTCCATGTAGACTTGTCATGGCTTTTTCTGTACAGCCTCACGAGGGACATCTCCTCAGGATCTTCCTTGTGTTGGTTTCGTTTCTACTTGCTCCAGTGAGCCCTGCTGCTGTCGAGTCCAATATCAGAGTCTTCTCCATTGAGGAACCGGACAGTCCTCGAGAAGTCTCGCCATCTTTTATGGACTTTCCATCACAACACCAAGAGCGAGATGGATCATGTCCAATATCTGGAGATCATTGGTGTGGCAGCGACCTGCCCGGGGACTTTTGTTGTTCTTCCGATTCTGTTTGCAAGGTCCTTGCTGCAAACACAACCACTTTATGCTGCCCAAAGAATTCGAAAGGAGAATGCGAGGTCATCTTGCCTATAACATGCCAAATCGAAAGGCAAAATCCTTTGACAAACCCATCAGCTGAGGTCAAGTCATTAGCACTTAACCGAGAACTAAAACGATGCGGAACCAAAAACGGGAGCAAGAGATGCTGTCCCTTTGGATATAGTTGCAGAGGCGACAAGGAGTGCGTCCTTGACAAAGACCAGGACGAGAGTTACGCCTTCCTTCTACCTGTACCCAAATATTCAACATCATCTCCAGCAACGTCATCTCCGGCAGCAACATCCACGACTGCATCCTCTGTCACATCTGATATTCTTGCAGTTGAAACATCAGAAGCCCCCGATAGGATCGCGCAACCACCAGTAGCCAGTGCCACAGACCCTAGCAACGAGCCACCTACCCCAGACGATGAAGAAGAAGAGGAGAAGAAGGGTGGTGGTATTGGTCCAACAGGGATAGTGACTGCAAGCACTGTTGCTGGCGTCTGCTGCCTTGCAGGAATAGGCATATTCGTATGGATGAAGTGGTTCCGGAAGAAGAGAACCGACGAAACTCCCAATATGTCACTCGCTCGAGAGTCATGGGGCTACTTTTCCCACAGAAGCTCTCCATCAACACGCCATCTTCATCTCGCTCGTGGTCCTGACGACAAGTTCATTGTCACGCCTACCGCAGCTGGATTCACACCTTCTTTCCCACCACTTGACCCGATTGTAGAAGAGAAGAACAGCCCTGTAGAGCTTCCTGCAACTCCAGTGTCGCTCTGCATGTGGTCTGGCATCGAGAACGCTTCTGTGGAGGAGCCAAGGTTGGCATATGTTGTCCCAGCAGCAAAACAACAAACCCGAAACATCTGAGAGGGCCCTAAAACTTTATGACTGTTATGAAACGAAACATGCGAAACGCTTTTCTTCTTGTATATATATTTCTTCTTTGGCAATGGTAATGCCCATGTTTGGTCATGATTATGAGGCAGTTAGGGCGGAAGATAGTCGCTGTTGTTGATGAGCGTAGACCTTCTTTTTCAAATTGCAATGCAATATTCCATTTGATCATTGATTGTTACATTTTTGAATCGCCGTGAATTACGATTGAATCTTGTTCTTCGAAAATTGCTTCGAAGGTCTATTGATTGTTGTGCAATTTTCCGAGGTCCGTGAATAGAAAGCTTTATAGTTGCCAAGGCTTATGATACAGGCACAGTACAGTGTTTGGTCTGAAACAGAAGCAATTAACACTGTCTGATAGGCAATCAATTTGATGATGTTGGTTGAATTTCAACAAATAATTCCAACAGCATCTTTTCACTGTCTCTTGCCACTTGATTTGTCAAGTTTCCAACTGATTAACTGCAGAAGAACTATAATATAGACTTGCGATTACCCATTTACTCTTATACTGGCCTTCAAGTCAATCCACTAAAACTTCTTCCCTCGCTTTGCCCTAACATTTGTCTGTCGCATTTTCTCTCAACTCTGTCCTGTTCCTCCATATCTATCCTCCTTTGTCCAACTTGGGTCATGGCTGGCCTTTTGATCGGCGCCAACAAACTCCTGTAACCTGATCACGGGTCCCAAGTTTTTCCCAGTCGCGAGGCTAAGACTCTTCGAGCTGCGACATTTTGACTACGAATTAGCTTGAATCTTTCCATTACAGCAATGACGCCTGAACATCCTGATTTCGACGTCTTCTACGACTCCCAGGCAGTTCATCAACACCTCTTCACACGACAGAATCCCTGGGATCGCATCACCCAACCGAGTGTCCTTATATCCTGCCTCATCATTGTCATCACCCTTTCGTACAACTTATATGCTTCCACGACTACCGTTCAAGAGTCAATACGCTTGTTGGGGACAAGTCTCTGGGACGCCTTAGTATTTGTCGTCCCCGAGAGGCTATTGGATGCTATAGATACGCCCGATAATTCGACAAATTCCACAACCTCGCAGCCGATGTTGCGCGCCGAACGAAACCGACATGCTGTCAAGAGCGATAAGATGCGAAGGGTCCTCGGACTGGATCGCTCCGGTGGTGTTATGTCCTCGGTGCTCCAGGTTAGAAGCCGCGCCCTTTCTTTAACAGGTAGTGTTCTGGGATTGAAGGGCGAGTCTTCCAGTCCACCTGGCCTCGGTAACATGGACAATTCATGCTACCAAAACAGCATTCTCCAGGGACTCTCATCTCTCAAACCGCTTCCCGAGTACCTCTCTTCCTACCTCGAGGCTTCCAAAGATAGCGGCGATCACGATGTTGCGCAGACGTTACGAACATTAATTACCGACCTCAATGATGGATCAAACTATGGAAGAACATTATGGACCCCTGGCGTACTCAAATCGATGAGCACATGGACACAGCAGGACGCTCAGGAATACTATTCTAAAATATTGGACGACATTGATAAAAGTGTTGCTAGGGCTGTCAAGAGCACTCAGCCTCAGCATCCCGGTCTTGCGGCCAGGATAGAAAAGGACGATGCGACTCCAAGCGAGCACAGCGACGACAGCGGTTATCAGAGTATAATTAATTCGCCTGAAATCAACTTGCCCCACAACCCGTTGGAAGGTATGCTGGCGCAGAGAGTGGCCTGCGTGCAGTGTGGGCATTCTGATGGACTATCGATGATCCCTTTCACATGCTTGACGCTAAGCCTGGGTTTGAACAAGAACCAACATGACTTGTTTGAACGGTTGGATGCGTATAGTAAAGTTGAAGCGATCGAAAATGTTGAGTGCACCAAGTGCACGCTTATCAAGACTCAGCAACAACTATCAGTGATGTCAAAGAAGATGCAGGATAGCGGAGCATCTAACGAGAAGCTCGCAGAGCATCTGAATCAGCGACTGGAGGCAGTCGAACTCGCCTTGGAAGAGGATGACTTCGACGACAAGACACTGACAGAGAAGTGTAAGATTTCGGCTCAAAACAAAGTCAGCTCAACCAAGACCAAGCAGATTGTCATCTCTCGACCACCAAAGAGTTTGGCGATCCATATGCAACGATCGGTGTTTGATCCCTCTACCTTCAATATGATGAAGAACTCGGCGCCAGTCGATTTCCCTATGACACTGGATCTTGCTCCTTGGTGCTTGGGCAGTACTGGCTCCAACCCATTGGACGAAAAGTCGAAGTTGGAGGAAGAATGGGTTACTGACCCTCGGAAGTCAATGGTAGCTGGCGATCAGGGTTCTAGTAAACTCGCAGGCCCTATTTATGAGCTTCGCGCTGTAGTGACACACTATGGTCGACACGAGAACGGCCACTATATCTGTTATCGCAAATTCCCACGACAAAGCCCTCCCACCAAGGTGGTAGAGGATGATGAACCCGACAGCAAGGCAGACGCCAAGACGGAGCCTAGTACAAATGAAAAAGAAACAGACGAGCCCGAAATGGATTGGTGGCGGTTGAGCGATCACAATGTTTCCCAGGTCAGCGAAGACGCGGTTTTGAACCTTTCTCCTGGAGTATTCATGCTCTTCTACGATTGCGTAGACCCTAGCATGGTCATGAACGACGAAGACGCTGTCAGTATGCAAGACGCCGTTGACGTAACGGATGTAGATGCCGCAAATGGGCTGGTCGATGCAACGGGAGATATCACCCCAGTTGTCCAGGGGCTCGAAAGTCAAAAGGCTAATGGGAAGCCAAAAGAGCTATCTGAAAATGAAGAAGGTGCCACGTCATTCGTCGTAGATGGCCAGTCTGCTGAAACGATAACGCGCGGCTCAGATCTGATTGCTAACGCACCTTCACTGATTCCCGTTGAGCCTTGAAGGATTCACCAAGGGGGGACGATGAGGCAGTGCTAACCTAGGCTGCCATTATCAACATCAACAATGGGAACTGCATACAGAGATATAGGGAACGTTCACGGATAGGCATTTTTTTCAAAGGCATAGCGACGGCGTTGAAAACAGTCATATTGTTGGAAATATGATTTTACTTAAACATTGGACTTGGAGGTACATGGTAGAAGAAAGTGACTCGCAGGAAGGACTGCATTGAGATCACATGCAATGTCAGGATTAATACCAACACAGCGTTTTGCTAAACGATGGAACCCGATTGTTATCCCCGGTCGTGAATTCAACCTCTATTGAGGCTATTAACCGAAATTGTTGTTTATCGCTTACGATGAGTGGAATCGATACTGGTTGTTTCAGTTAGGGAAGTCTCGCGAGAGCTATTAATATTTACGCTCCCGGCAATGAGCGGCCGAGAAAGACAGAGTCGAGAAGCGCCCATCCCCACTGCAGTGGAACTGAGTGCCGAAAGGTCCTCGGCAGGTCACTAGCAGAGAGAATAGATTAAACTGTTGGTTGATCAACCTCCTGAACAGGTGGGATAAACTTCACTCCGCGGTTATATCGGCAACTAGCCAGGGGAAATTTGAAAGGCATATGCGTCTAAGAGATCTAGTAAGTTTCCGAATGCCTATCATGAGGGGGTTGCACTGTCTGAGCGAGGTTGTCATAGGTTTGTTCTCAATTCAGGAGTAAGTCTTCCAGGATGAAGTGCCGAACTATTAATACGTTGATTAATTTGGCATAATTCCGGTCGCTATGGTCATCCTAATATGCTAGAAGTTTGAGAGCTCGTATATCGATGCTAGTCGAGAGAAAGTCGAGACTAGTCTAGGCTCATTAACAGCTGTGATGCTGTTCCTCGGCCAAGACCGCTGAAAATACAAGGGAAGGAGTTGACAGCTGCCATGTGGATTGCTTCTTGATCCTCTGCTGGCCCCGTCACAGAGAGATTCTAGATCATTAGAGGTCTTCTCGTATTTGAGGAACCCGCTTGTAATGCCAAGCTTCCTACTAAGCAATGCTTAGTTGCGTCAACGAACGAGGTTCATTGGTTAGTCCGTATGTAGAAACACCCGGACAGGGTCTTTGACATCCCTGCTACACTGATGGTCCCAGTTGCTGATCGCCATGGCCTTCAGTTGCCTTGTGGGACAACGATTGCCCTGCGCCCCCTTTGGAAAGCTTCAATTCTCATCTGATGATAGGTATCGCCGTAAACACGGGCCTAACAGCTCCCATCTGGGTGGTTCAAGCTTCAGGGCTGTCTTCGCCAAGCGATCCGTTAATTCAAGCATTTAACAGTACTGTTCTCCCAATCAAGCTGCTTCGATCTACTCCGTAGCTAAGATATAGATTGTCAATGAGGCTTGGCAGGTACGGTGCTTAATCGGGCGTGGCCGTTTGTAATTGTACTTTTTGTGAAGCTCGGCCTCTTTGATCCGTTGATGACAGGGCTTGACTCGTAGGATATGGCTTTGGTTCTGGCGATGGGCAGTTAATCGGCACAGTTGAGCCGAATGTTGGTTGGTTTGGGACAGGACAAGGTCCATTTCGAGGCTGAGCTCGACCTTGACGAGAGAAGAGACGTGCGTGGATCCGTATTTGTCTTTGTTAATAAGAAGTCTCTGGTACCCAACCAGTGTCAGAGAAGATGATCGATTGAATTGTTGTTTGTTTTCATAGTTGCTTGTCGTTTCTTTTGTGTCTCATATCTGTGATAGCCCAGCAAAGCGCAGGAACCACTCACACGAAGCTTCCCGTTTTCATAAGACATCATTGACGCAGGCGCGACTCACTCACTTGCTTATAACCGCTTTCGATCCTGCGGAAAGAGGCAGCTCGACCACCCACTTTCCCATTCCGTTCCATTGAGTTTGTCTTGTGAGACATCCAATCCTCCCCATCGATTTTTCAATCCAGCCTCTTCTTTCAGCATTTTCCTTCCTTTTAGACTCTTTTTTTCTCCCTTCATTCGGATTTCTTTCCCAGTCTTTCCTCCCCTCCAGCTCACTCGGCTCTCTTTGAGGAATACGTCACTTCGCAGACGAGAGTTGGGTCTAGTTCGAAGTGGCTTTAAGCTATCCACGCGCCCTTGTTGTGTCTTAAATAGCTGCGCAACGCTTCACAAGCCACCGCTTCATTGTTCTTACTACTCGACAACCCGTGAAGACGACGATATTCCCAATCTGAGACAACTGCAACAATGGCGGGACCAGGCGATTTGGAGGCCAACAGGACTTCGCCTCGGTTCGAGGGAGTTGACGACACCACCACAGAAAAGCCTGTCAACCAGGGAACGGGCTCAAGGCTACACCCCTCTGTATACATCTTGTATGTGAATCCGAGAGTTGTGGCTTCGAGATTCGACAAAGGTATATCTAACATTACTCTTGTATAGGACATGGATCTTCTTCTCCAACGTTACTATTTTATTCAACAAGTGGCTCATTGACACTGCCGGATTCCGTAAGTTCTCTACTACTTCTCGCCTCCAGAATACAAGTGTACTAACCAAGACTCGCAGGATATCGTAAGTATTCAAATTATTAACATGTGTGGTGCTCAGTTCAAGTCATAAAACTAACAAACTACCAGCCATCATCCTCACAACATGGCATCTCGCCTTTGCAACTATAGCCACCCAGATCCTTGCTCGAACAACCTCCCTTCTCGATTCTCGTCATGCCATTCCTCTTTCTCGACGACTCTACGTACGGACCATCCTTCCTATCGGCATCCTTTACTCGGCCTCGCTCGTTTTCTCCAACATCGTCTACCTCTATCTGTCGGTTTCTTTCATCCAGATGCTCAAGTCCACCGGTCCTGTGTTCACTCTCATCGCTTCATGGGTATGGGGCGTTGCTCAACCTGATAGCAAGACATTTGGCAACGTGATGCTCATCGTAGTCGGTGTTGCTATTGCCAGCTTTGGAGAAATCGAATTCTCTATGGCCGGTTTCATCTTCCAGATGTGTGGTACCATCGCCGAAGCTGTCCGCGTTGTCATGATTCAAGTCATGCTGAGTGCAGAGGGTCTTCGAATGGATCCCCTTGTCGGCCTTTACTACTATGCACCCGTCTGCACCCTCATGAATTTCGTCGTTGTCGCCTTCAGTGAGGGCCCTCGATTCAAGTGGGAAGATGCAGCGAGTGCAGGCTATGGCATGCTCTTTGCCAACGCTTGTCTTGCATTCGCCCTGAACATTATCAGCGTCGTCCTTGTAAGTCTACACCAATATCCTGATTTCCCTCCCATACTAACTGCTATGCAGATTGGTAAGACCTCAGGACTTGTCATGACTCTTAGTGGTATTCTGAAAAGCATCCTGCTTGTGGCTGCTTCCGTTGTTATCTGGGGCACCCATATCAGTCTTCTTCAGACGCTCGGCTACTCGATCGCCCTCATGGGTCTCGTTTTATACTCCATCGGTTACGAACAGCTCCTAAACACATGGGAGGAGATAGTTGCGTGGGGTACAGGTTCGCTCAACCGTGATGGCGAAATGTCCCCTACGTTGCGCAAGGCGATCATGGTTGGTTGCTTGGGTTTCATCACTGTGATTATCGCCGGAGCCTTGTGGCATTACCATGGACTCTCTGGCACACAAGTGGCGCGGGCGACAACATCGTTGCTGAGCCATTAATGTATTAACGATTTTTTTTTGCTTTGGATACGATACCTTTATAGACCTCTGTTAATGATCAAATTTTCGAATTTAAAATCATATGCTATTGTAATTTTGTGAATTGAAAAGAATACTGGCGAGCCCTGATGTTTGCTCTAGGCTGCAAAGGGTATCTAAGTGAAATTCCGTGATATGCAACATCATCTGCCAGTTGCAGTCCCCAGTTAATTGTTGCTCGAAAATGCCAGAATATTATACAGAATAAAGAGCCAGCCCCTTAGCATCAGCGACGGTCCCTGCTACGATCCCGTCGCTCTCGCCTAGGAGACAAGCTTCGGTCCCGTCTATTTCTCCTATCCCTGGACCTGTCCCTCTCTCGGTCTCTATCACGATCTCTGTCGCGATCACGACGGTCCCTATCCCGCTCACGTTCTCGAGAACGATCTCGGTCTCCGCCTCTGCGATCTCTGTCCCTGTCCCTATCGCGATCTCTATTGTCCCTGTCTCGCTCGCGATAGCTGTCTCCACCTCTCAACTTATCACGGTCCCTATCTCTGTCTCTGTCTCCCCTATCCCGTTCGCGATCCCGATCCTTAGGTACTTCACGCTGACGGCTACGACTCCTAGTTCGACTAGCTCTGCGCTCCTCGCGGCCTCCAGGCATGTACCTATCAATGTCGTCGTTGACTCGACGGCGGCGCAAGTCAGGGGAAATCTCGCCACTACTCTTTTTGTCGTCGAGTCCAGGGATCGGTAGGCCTTTGTTTCTGGCGTCCTTCTGAGCCGCCAGATATGCCTTGGCCTCCTTCTCCCGCTTCTTGACCTCTTCCTGCTTCCACTCTTCAAGCTCATCTTGAGCCTTGCTAGAACTAGGTCGCGCAGCAGAGGCTGTGGTTCGAGAAGGACTTCGACGGTCGGATGGTTTCTCCTTTTCCTTCTCGCGTTCCTTCTCAGGGGCTTTGTCGGGTTCCTTTTCTCGTGGCTTTTCCTGGTCACGATCATCCCGAGCCCTTTCTCGGCTTCGTCGTCGTGGAGGAGATCTTTCGTTCCTGTCACGGTCTCGGGGGCGGTCTCTATCCCGATCTCTTTCTCGTGGATCGTAGTGATCAGCTCCGCCAAGCCTATTATCGCGAGGACGACTTCGGTCACGTCGAGTGCGAGAGCGGGTTCTATCCCGTCTATCAGCACGCGGTCGCGAGCGTGAGCGATCCCTCCTATCTCGACTTCGGTCCCTTCTGTCTGTCCTGGCTCTAGATCTACTTCTCTCACGTCGATCAGCCACTCTGGGTCGGGAGCGACTACGTTCGCGTCTCCGAGATCTGCTTCGCTCGTAGTGATCGTACTTGGGACGGGAGCGGCTTCTAACCGTACGTTCGTCTCTGCCAGTGCCAGTCCGTGAGCGGGCTCTATCCTGTCTGACTCGGGAGCGGCTTCGGTCACGTCTATCTCGAACACGAGACCCACTATGGTCTCTGCGTGGAGAGTTTGAGCGTCGGTCGCGACGATTGTCCCGCTCTCGTGGGCGTTCACGATCTCCTTCTCGATCCAGGGCCCGTGAAGTACTGCGGCCTGGTTTGTTTTCATCCACACTCGGCTTCTTTGCTTGAGAGGGGGTTTCAGGACCAGATTGTTCCGTCCTCACACCTGCATCGCTTGCCTTGCGGCCCTCGGCAACCGAAGAGCGTTCTCGACGGATAGGATTGATGGCCGAAACGGGCCCCGTCTTTCGTGGTGGTGGCGCCAAAGCAGCGTCGACCTCCAATTCTTGCTTTTGAGATGGTTTAGAGCTTTCACGAAGCAAATCGGCCAACGCTTCTTGTTCCAGTCGTTCGTGCTCCTCCTTGGAAAGCTTCTCCTTCAACTCTGCAGAAACAGCAAGCTTCTCCTTGTGACGGTCATCCCGATGTCGGTCATCATCACGATGGCGATCTCGATCTCTATCCCGATCGTGGCCTCTGTCCCTGTCTCGTGTGTTGCGGCTACGATCCCTGTCTCGATCACGGTCACGATCCTTGTGTCGCTTCTCCCTTTCGATATCTCGAAGCCTCTCACGTTCCTCGCGTTCTTGTTCGCGTTTTCTACGACGCTCGTCTCGCTCTTCCTGGCGTTTGAGCTCGGCTTTCTCACGTTCTCGCTCCTCTTTCTTACGTTCCTCCTTCAAAATTCGTCGCTTTTCCTCCTCAATTGCAGCTTCTTTCTGTCGCAGCTCTTCTCGCACACGTTCGCGTTCTGCTCGTCGAGCTTCTCTTTCGGCTTCATACTCTTCATCGGTTTTGGCTCCTTGCAATCTTTCCGCCTCGGCTGCTTCCTCGCCAATTTCTGCCCGGCGTGTTTCGCGAATACGCTCTTCTATAGCACCGACATCGATTAACTGGCCAATGACATCTTCTGCCTTTTGATAAACTCCAGATCTCTCTAAAGCGCCATCAATAAGGGCCGCAGCCTTTCGGCGGTCGAGTGTAAGGAGCTGCTGCGGGTTGCGTTCGATTTCCTGTTCGGCCACTTCGAGAATCGATTTTGTGACTTGAGCCTCGTAATCCTGTGTTTTTGTTAGCATGGGAATGCGCAAATGTCCTCGATGTAGCATACACTAGCTTCGAATTTGTCCCAAACTTGTTTTCGAATAGAATCGTAGGCGCCCTCCTTCTTGAAGCTATGCGCAAGTGATTCTATCGCCGCTCTTGTCGCTGAAGGTAACGGGAGATCCGAGGCTTTGAACTTGCGCGGCGCTGGAGCAGGAGTTTTATCGACATCCATCGCAGAATCGTCAACACCTGGTGCGGCCATGATGGCGGTGGTGTGCTGGGCGCAATAATTATAATTAAAAAGGAGGTTTGGATTTGCGCGTCAGAAGAGCGCTGTAGCTACTTGTTGTAATCAGCGCATAGCGCGCACGTTTCAGCAACGTAGCAATTAGGCTCAAAATTATAATGCCTAAAGTTCAACAAGGACTTTCCAAGTCAACATGACTGAAGGCTGTTTGATTGAAATCTGGGGTTCTTTGTCCGACGTGACAGGTAAAACGCCAGGTCACGTGCGAGCCTCAATCTAATCTCTGTGAGCGGGAGCTTACCCTGTAAATGAGATGGAAAGCCGATTTATCATTTGAGGATTGTATATTGAAATTAAGTAATTGCTTCATTGTCATTTTCATTATTTTTCTTTTATATAGAAACACACGAAATCAGTAACAGTCATGACGTTCGGCCAGATCGTTGCACTCGTTAATGTGAATTCTTCTCATGCATGCTACTGCGTGTTTGTACAAAAGTGTATCCGTCAAACATTTTATGCAAACAACGCAGACAGTATCTCGGAACATGGTTTTCAGTGTATTTGAAGGAATAGAACAAAGAATACTAGCGCCCTTTCATCATCCAAGGAACGAAGACAAGTAACAAAGCAATGCCCACAACCACTGATATCATGACACCCAATCATAACACAATCCATGAACAACTCCCCTAGTATCTCGTAGTACACTTTGCAGTCGTAGTAGCCTTTGATGGTTGCTGCTCCACAGACGATACGCCCCCTTTGCAAATAGTTGGACCAGGCACCTCATATTGGACCTTGCTTGAATAGACATTAACGAGAATACCAGGATCCTCAGCATCATAAAGCTCAGTACCAAGGTATCCAGAAGGAGAGTCAGATCCCTCGCCAGTGATCTTCAGGTTGAAACATTGAGGGTAGTTCTGGGCGCCGCCTTTCTCAAGAGCGTTGTGTAGAGCAATGATCTCATGGCGAAGGACATAGTTGCCAGGAGCAATGTTCCCAGGAATTCGGACATTCCATTGATCTCCATTATCTTGAAGTACACTGTCTGCGTACTTGCCTGGCGTACCCTGTTCGAGTAGACCAAGCCCGTCGATTTTGAAGAACTCGAGCTCAGTCTTGTCAACTTGCTCACAAGGACCATTGCAGTTAGCAAGGTAGTTCAGGATGGGGCCATAGTGGTTATCAGGCCAGCCTGACCAGCGAAGAGTGAGTGTGTCACCCGCAGCAAGTTCAATGTGGCCCTTGGCCGGGGTTGCATCCCTGTGGCAGATGATATCCGGATCACCATACTTGTCAGGGGAAACGAAGCCGTTGTCCTTTTGCTCAATGGTCCAGCCAGCAACGACAGGAGGGTTTTGCATGAATGGGAAGTCGGTGCTACCATATCCCTGGTAGGATACGCCGTTGACAATGATCTCATCAACATGGCCATGAGCAGAGACTTTGATTGCAGGAAGGACAAGAGCAAGCCAGAAGGAGGCTTTGGAAGGGCTGATGCTTGGGAAATCCATAACGAAGATAAGGACAGCAGTTGAATCAATTGAATGAGTGTGTGAATTCGAACAAAAGAGTGTCTTTGGACTAGATGAAGGAAATGCTCTGCTTCTGTCAACTCAATTCATTTCGAGGGAGATCATGAGCTTTTATATCTATAAGAGCATCGATCGAAAACAGCTTCCAGCATCTTCAGCTTGTTAGCCCTCGATCATCCTGTAATTCCCCCACACGCGCGATAACACAACCTTGGTTCAACGCACATATAGTTTTCTCCGACATACTGTAGTTATCCTGCTCCTAGACGAATCAACACCCGAAGGATGTATCGGTTGCATCATGATTGGTCTCCTGTTCGGCTGTCAACTTCCATCCCCTGATCTGTACAACTCTCTCCAACAAGAAACTTGCAGCCAAGAAACAGCCACAGTAGGGTGCCAGCAGTTTGTCAGAGAGTCAGAGAGAAACGCCGTGAAATGACTGCTTGAATCAGGGGGAGAGCTGAATCCTAGGCGTCAATCATCAACTTGGACGAATGAGATGCTGTTCCTGCCTGCATATAAACGAGATAAACGTGATGGGGGCTTGCAGCCGTTGTTTCAACAAGGATCATTCCGACTGTGCATATTCATTGGGAGGACCGAGTCGTTGAAATGCAATGAGCCGCACGCCACTCCGAAGCTGAGACGGGCAAATATGTGACCCGGATACCGAGGGCTTTCAAAACCAAGAGAAGCAAGTTCACTCATTTCAAGTTCAGAAGACATTGGCGCCGAGTTGTATAGTAGAAACTCGCTGGCTGGCCAAATCTTTATTGATAATTGTTGGATATTCAGAGTTGTGATAAGTCGTTAAATCCGAGCTACTAAGAAAACAAACCCCTTTTTTCTCTTTTTCACCATTTCATTTTCAGAAAAATGGAGGTGGATATCATGCCGTCTCTTCGTCAAGCTCGTAGGGGAGAGATACACCCCAACCGCAACGCCGTGCCAGGAAAATGCACCTCAGTACATGCAGCCTCAATACTGATAACTGAGCTGTCTTTAAAACTCGCCCTCGCCGCCACGGCCCACCACACTCGCAGTCCAGAGACCAACGAGACCCCACCAGTTGACCTTCCAGCCCCTCCACAGTCCCTGGCGACCCTGGCCCTTGTAGACCGTCGCAGCAACACCCTTAGTCTTTGCCTTACTCTTCTTTGCCGCAGCTGCCGAAACGGGGACCTCATGAGTTCCCTCGTCGTTCACAATGTGGAACATGGTACCGAAAGTGCCTTCATAACGTCCAGGAGGAACAATAGTGGTGAATTCCTGGTCAGGGCTCAACGTTTGCACGTACTCCTGACTTGTCAGGACCGCGAGTTGTCCACGTCGGAGGACAGTTTCGATGGGCAGCTTGAGGAAAATCGCAGATGAGGAAGCGATGAATTTGGAGATAGAGAAAGCCATAGGTGAGACCTGGCTGTCGATCATGAACTGAGTTCGGAGAACAAGAGGTGTTGAGAGGGTGATAAGAGGGTGAATCAAGGAGTGAAGGATGGTTGGGACTACCAGCATCGAGTTGCAGAGGTAGGATGGGAGGCTTCTGAGGGTAGCCAGCGTCCTGCGCTGGCCGTTTGTGCTCGGAGTGACGATGAGTCTAACTATGGTCAGCTTTGCTTTCGCTCCACAATAGTTCATATAGCTTACCTGGTTCGCACCAAATCCAATGGTGACAGAACAAGTCCTGTAGCCACAGCAGCTGTCGCGGCAACAAAAAGAGATGCCCAAGGATAAGGCGAAGCGATATCGATCACACGATCAATATCTTCTCTGACACCCATGTCTGGGACATTGAAGATCGCGCTTAGGAAACTTCGACTCCAGTTTTCTAGCAACGACTGCAGCACCGTATACAGAAATGTGGCATTTGATCCCTTCCACACTCCCCAAGCACCTTCTTTTGTCCATAGCTGACCGATTACTTCAAGAATCGAATCTGGTCGTCGAAGCTGAAGATAATGTTCTGGGATAGCCGGCTTCTTCACGGGTGACGGAGCTCTTCTAGAGCTTGAGCCCCATGGAGAATCGTGGGGGTTCGAGGGGATATTCGAGGAGAAGTAATCAGGCTCTTCGCCCTCAGAGTCGGAGTCTCTAAACTATGGCGTCATGATTTAGCGGTGTAACTCGTGGAGAGCTCGAAATACACTCACATCATACATGGAGCTTCTGGGAGGAGTGACCAGCTTCTTAGGGGTCACTGGCACCTCAGGAAGTCCATATACAGCATTTTCATCCTGGTTTCGGACTTGCAACAAGGTCTTTGCTACCTCGAATGGCTGGGCCATGAGGACCGAGCTGTATTTCCATATCAGCTCGTCGATAAGGTCCTTCACATTTTGGACCATCGACGGCGAGGTATCGCCTAGGTAATCATTGTATTCAAGGTCGGAGAGAATATCGCGTGCCTTAGAGGCATATCGTTCACCGGCGGCAGTCACATGTCGTCCATCTGGGAATGGGTTCGGGCTAGGGCTCGACTTGTTGACGGTCTCAGCGGGTTCTCCAATTGAGGGAGGGATATAGTACGGCCTCAAGGGATTGACACCTTCTCTTTGAGTCGACATGGTTGAGTCGAGCAGCACGCCGACATCTGTCTATAACAGAAATAATTATAGAGAGACGCAGTGCACTGGGTGAAGCTTCGAATCTTGGGCACCAGAGAAAATGATCATCCAATACCTCCACTTCACACTTAATGCGACCCACTCACCCCACCATCGGCCACCCGGAGTTAGTCTTCGGACTCCGGCCAATGAATTTCCCGGCCGAAAGCGCCGCCGCCCTCTGCTATCCGAAGCTACTCACTTTTTTTCGGCGCTGCTTAATATCATCTTGGACGTGAGAGGACGAGACGGGGCTATAAGCGTCGGTCCATTGAGAAAAATTGGCGCATTTAGAGCCATTCCCAGCCTCACTACTTCGACCGGAGAACTAACAACTTTGAATCTACCCTGTAACTTTCATACCTTTTAATTATTCCAATTAATTCTCGACCTCTATCTCGGCCGATACCCCGAAATCCCCGGAATCATGTCGGCGTCACGATCTTTTGCGACTTGCTTGGCCAAGCTCCCAGCTGCGGCATGCCGAACAGCACAGCCCATGCGATTCAGCAAAAATGTTCTATCACAGACTTCTCGAAGTCAATCCGCTATGATCTCACGAGCTGTTCGATCTTCGCCCATTTCTCAGAGAGCTTTCACTACGTCAACGCAAAGACGACATGGACATATCGACCCTCCGAAGGCGGGTGAGGAGTATGTGCCAATGAGAAACCTAAACTCAAATAGTAGGAAGTTAACATGATTTAGACTTTACGTTACATTTATCGAGAAGGATGGCACAGAGAACAAGTTTGCTGTTTCCGAGGGTGACAACCTTCTCGATATCGCCCAAGCGAATGACCTAGAGATGGAGGGCGCATGCGGAGGATCTTGCGCCTGCTCGACATGCCATGTTATCGTTGCCGACGACGAGTACTTCGACAAGATGCCCGAGCCCGAGGATGACGAGAACGATATGTTGGATTTGGCATTCGGTCTTACCGAGACAAGTCGACTGGGTTGTCAAGTGAAGATGACCAAGGAGCTGGACGGCCTAGTGGTGAAGCTGCCCTCTATGACGAGGAACCTGCAAGCAAGCGATTTCAGCAGCTAAAAGAAAATAACGACATGATACATATGTTCTGTTTTGATATGAGACTAGATGAGGAAACCTGTACTTGTAAGACTACGTATTGTACGGATACTTTTGGGAAGAAATGGAACCAGGCGATGGCAGGGACCAGGTGCATCATACAGGGTATCTTTGTTACGACTTGAGTTGCGAGGCCGGAAGAGCACGGCCTGATGATTCCACTACTCCTCTTAAAAAGAAAGAAAGAACACACAGAAATGTTATTACGCCTCCTCGATTCCACCCTTTTTCAATTTGCCGCCTCCAGAAGCAATCAACTCCAAGAATCCCTTCTTGCTCATCTCGTTGACCTTTTCCTCTCGCTTCTTCATACCGATGACACCCTCCTTTATTGTACCCTTCTCTGCCTCAACAGCCTTAACCTGCGCGGCACGGACAGCGTTGAAGAGCTTGACAACACCGCGCTGCGCGACCTTACGTAGTCTTCTCTCGGTCTCCATGATCTCAGATGTAGATGTCTCCAGCTCTCCAGTGTTGTCATTTGTGGTTGCGACAAGAACATCCTTTACTCGGCCCTTCTCAAATGCGCGTCTCTTCTGATCACGGAGCTGTTTTCTGGCCTTAGATTCTAGCGCGCTGTCGACAGCCGCCTTGGAGGCTTCGTGGGCGGCGGCACTTCGGGCAAGAACAGGATCTGCTCGCCTGGATGTTGATAGCTTGGTAGACAGAATCTTGGAGAGCGATGTAGCGAAAGCATTGGGATCGTTTCGCTTGGACTTCTTGCGCTTGTTGGTGTTTTCGCCATCCATGTCCTCGTCTGAGTCGTCTTCTGATCCCTCGTCATCGTCATCGTCCTCCTCCTCGGACTCGATTTCTGGCTCGTCGTCCTTGGGCTTTTGCGCCTTGATTGTTTTTGTCATCTTGGCAGTCTTCTTCAGGGCAGGGCGTTCCTCGTCGGAGCTGGAGTCTTCATTGTCAGAAGCGCCGACATTGTCGACCTGAACGTTGTGAATATCGTCGTCGGAATCAAGCAAGTTGACAGCATCAAACTCTTGCTCCTCCTCAGGTTCAGAGTCGTCGCTGTTGTATGCTCGAAGTTGCTTTCTCTTTTGCTTTTTTGAGGGCTTTTGTAAGCGACCCTCAAATTGTCTCTTTTTCTTGTTTGCAGGTCCAGCCATTTTGTGAATTGGTTGTGTTGATGAAACTAGGATGTGCAATGCTTTCGATTGGAAGCGTCGCAGATCTGGATTGGTCGTCAAACTTTTGAGAATTTTGCCGGGGAAATTTTCTGGCGATTGGACAGTGGGTCTGGGCGGTGAGTTAAGCTTCGGGGTGGTGCAGCGTGGGGCCGGCAGTGGTGGGGCCGTAGCATATCACTTGAAAGCCGGGCCATCATGAGATCGAAGACCAGTCGGCTTACACAGAGAACGACGACGAATATCACCAACAAATACCCGAAGTTGTCATATATCACATCTGATAAGTAGAACGGATTATTTATTGAACAGAACAACGAGACTCCCCATCTAAATAGCTAAATCGTCCACTTCTCAAAAATACATTTAACCTCCACCTAGAAGAACTTAATCTTATTCCAGAATGATGGGGCAACAAGCTCCTCAACAATAACTTCAGGTTGATCCGGTGCCTGAACTGTCGCCTTCCATGTTTCCTTTCCGTCGATGTAAAGGGTGTAGTAGAGCGAGCTCCTGTTGTCCTCAAGCTTATCAATTGAGAAAGAGCCAAACTTAGACATGCCACCAGGAATATAGCTTCAAGGTTGTTAGTCAACTGTACTAATCATAAAAGATCCGAGATAGACTTACTTCATCATAACATCCTCATCATCTGTCTGTCTGTATGTGCCGATAGGCGAAGCAAACTGGTTGAGAGGGCTGGTAGAGAACTCGTGAGCAGCAGCAGTTTGCGGCCATTGTGAGCCAACGGGAGGTGGGAACCTAGTAGCGGCAAACTCATGACGATCACCAGAGAGAATAACAACGCTGGTTCCTCGAGCACCAGAATCCCACATAGCTTCAAGGATCTGCTTTCTCTCAGCAAGGAAACCACCCCAGGTATCTTTGACATTGATAGGCCAGTTCTTTGTGAAAGGAACAGAAGAAGCAATGAACTTCCATCGAACTCCCTTGGGCATGGGGCGTGCGAGCCAAGCCAACAGATCGGCCAACTGCTCCTTGCCCAGCATAGTCTTGTCGGTTGAATTGAATGGTGCATTGTTGCTGGAGCGGTAGCTACGGGTGTCCATCATGAAGAAGCTGGCTGGTCCCTGGGTAAACTCAAACCATGTAGCATTGCGTCGCAGGTTAAGAGGACCTGCAGCTTGGGATACGGGAGGGTTGATGTTGGCCTGGTAAATGTGCCAAGGGTCAACGGCCGCGCTGTAGACGCCAGTGGTGCTGGAGGACCAGTCATTTGAGATCTCGTGATCATCAAGGACGTGGAGCCAGCTGAGGTTCTGAGCAACAGGGGCCCAATCAGGTGAAGCATAAACCTGGCGATACTGCATGCGGTATTCCTCAGCAGTCTTTCCGAAGCGCTCGGGAACATCGACGTAGATGAAGTCACCGAGGAACAGCATGAACTGAGCGTCCAGTGAGGGCAAGAGGTTGGCAAGATTTCTCAAACCGGGTATAGCTAAGGCGTGGTCCAGTGGATTGTAAGGGAATCGAGGGAGAATGCACGAGGTGGAGAGGAAAGTGAAAAGACCGTCCTTAGTATCAGGCATCTCCCCCGCCTTAGGAGCGGCACGGAACTCGCCCGTGTGGTTGTTAGAAGTTCTCCACTGATAGGTCAGCTGCTTGGCCGGGTCCAGAGGCACCGTAAGAGATGTGGTGAAATCGGTAATGTTGTCAGTGGAAGTGATGAGGCCACCAGTAAGCCACATCTTAGGGTCGTAAGGCTCAGTATCCTTGACATGATACTCAAATGTGATGGGCATTTGCAGCTGATCAGGCTCGCGAATAACGAATCTAGCCTCTGATGGCGAAACATATCCGAGACGGACAAAAGATAGGTCGTCAGCAGGATAGAACCATCGAGCACGGTACAGAGCATCAGCAGTCAAGCCGATGAGAAGAGCGTTGATGAGGAAGGTCAAGAAACTCGCAATAGGACGCGCAGCACTAGGAGCTCCTAGAGTGAGGATGTTGGTAATGCTGGGGACCTTTTCACCAATAACGACCTCCTCCTTAACGTCAACTACATCGGTGACGATCTCAGGCTCAGGCACGACTGCGACGCCATCGGCAGTGAGCAAAGGGGTTTCAGCTGTGATAGCAGACTCTTGCACAGTGACGTCAATCTCATCCTTTAGCACGCCAACCTCTGGCTTGGTGAAAAAGGTTGCAACATAAGACGGGACATAGACAGCAAATAGAGCAAAGGCCACAAAGCCAAAATGTGCCTGTTGTTAAGGTTAGACTGAGGATCATATTAACGTTCTATATCCTGTGCTTACAGGGAACTATAGCTGACGTTAGTATGACCCGATCTCACTTAAGCAAATAGGAAGTACGCACAAATCTGAAGAATACTAGAGCGCTTATCCTCAGAGCAATTGAGGATAGCTGTGCGATTCTCGTTTGAGCCGCCATGTTGATGATGATGTCTTAGATGGAAAGACAACAATAAGGAGGTGTTGCGCGATAGCGCGGATGAAACGGTCCGTGTAAGGCAATTGGCCCTACCTCAGGTAATTGGTCAAAGGGTTAAGGAGAGTCGAGAAACTATAGGAGTTAAAACTTCATGTCAAGCGAAAATTCAACGCGACATGAGAATTGATGATGCTTATGTATTAGAAAAGATCAACCGCGTTTTATCTGGAACTATTTGATGAAGGACTGACAGGGGAGTGAGGTCATGATCCATGATTCTGTAATCTGGTAATCCAACATCTTGACGCGTATTGGCTCAAAGGGGTGAGCTAAATGGATCTACCGAAATGTGGCTGTGCTTGTGGCTTGACAGCTTCAATACCTGATCGTTCTAAAAAAGAACCTAGCTCAGGAGGGGTCTTCCAGGGGGTCGGTGCCAGCAAAATTCCGCGCCGACTCTGGAAGCTCAATCGTGGCCCGTTCAGTTACTTGCAGTACATGTCCACTTTAGCGACAGCTTGTCCTGAACAGCAGCACGCGACAACCTCTCATACAACAGCGCAACAATGAGACTACCGACACTTGTCGCCGGGCTTTTCGCCTGTCTTGCCACCAATGTCGCTGCTACCGCTTTGACTTACAAGCTCGATGCTCACGAGAAGGCCTGCTTCCATACAACTACGAAAAAGCAGGGCGAGAAGATCGCATTCTACTTTGCCGTGAGCCTCCTTCGATGAAAGCATATCCACCGAACGACGAACTTAACATTATTTTAGGTCCAATCTGGTGGTTCTTTCGATGTTGACTACGTTGTTGAGGGTCCCAATGGCAAGATTATTTTGGATGGTGAAAAGGAGCGACAGGGCGACTTTGTCTTCTCCGCCAATATCGTCGGCGACTACTCCTTCTGCTTCAACAACGAGATGAGTACTTTTGCCGAGAAGTACGTCGACTTCGAGATTGCTGTCGAGAACGAAACCCGCGCCCAGCTCCCCTCCAAGCAGGGTACCACCCCCGAACAGACAACCGCCCTTGAGGAGTCCATCTTCAAGGTCTCTGGCCAGCTCTCCACCATCCACCGAAACCAGAAGTACTTCCGAACCCGCGAAAACCGAAACTTTGCCACTGTCAGCAGCACCGAAGGACGAATTATCAACTTCAGCATGATCCAGATTGGTCTTATCATCTGCATGGGTGCTCTGCAAGTGTTTGTTGTTCGATTCTTTTTCCAGGTAAGGGATATCGGATCTGGGATTGATGATCTAAAACTAACTCGACAATCAGGGTGCGCGCAAGGGTTACGTCTAAAGAATTCGCTTTATCATATACAATGCTGGACACGGGTGTTACGAGGCGTGGGAACAAAAAGGAGAGGGACATTGGAAGTGTTATACATAATCAATGGAAGCAGAGCGCTTGGCCTGGCTGGAAAGCCTGGCATTTGATTTTGACGTAAATGTTTGAGATACTGAAATGAAAGCTGTCATGATGCGCTCGATACTTGGCTTAGATAAATATTGTATGTGCATGATAAATGAGCTATACTAGACCTGAGCGACTTAAGATTGTCAACTCTTTCGCATGTTTGCATAACCAATTCACATCAAGTTCCTGAAGGGTTGAATGATGATTGCCCTTCTGAATGGATGGATGTTAGTAATAGTTGACCAATAAGCTATGACGTGTAATAGAGCATTGACGACTCTGTAAGTCACAAACAACTCGGGCTAAGAAGGGCTGAGAAGCTTCTGAACTGCAAAACACTGGAATTTAAGAGTAGACTTTATCGATTGAACCTATATCTCTTTATTTGTCTCTAAAGAAAAATAGAGAGTGCAAGTCATATGATACTTCGTAGCTGTAGGTACCTAGCATCCGTCGTTCACGTGGTTTGCGCTTGTCTGCCTAAGATGTAAGGACTTGGCCTGGATTGAACAGAGACAATTTAAGTTCACAGGAAGCTGTCAGGCAGCAGCTATTTAATTCTCACGAAATGAGTATATAAATACAGCTTAGAAACTTGGATTCTGAGTACATATCAAAGTAGCAAGTATTTAAAGCGCCATCAGTCTTGGCGCTAGGTACAGTATCGGTTGCTCCAGATATCCCGCGCTAAGCCTGTTGGGGACAATCGCCTCTTGAAATTCTAATAAACCTTGGAGCCTCGCGACCTGACCAACTCCAACAACACCATTTTCACAACCACAGAAAAATGACATCGATCGCCGGGTCGCTACAGGCTTCGCTGCCTAAGCCCAAATACACGGGCGAGGAGGAGGAAGCGCCTGCGCGAGCGCAACAACGCGGTGTTCGAATTGTTGGCCCCGGACAGCTTGACGAAACGCAGGTCGTTCTCAAACGATCTGGCCCCCCAGCATATGGCCAGCGCGCAGGATGGCGACCACGATCGCAAGAGGACTTTGGAGATGGAGGCGCTTTCCCCGAGATTCCGATTGCTCAGTATCCGCTAGAGATGGGAAAGAAGGGCGCCAACTCTAGCAACGCGTTGGCGGTTCAGGTTGATTCAGAAGGCAAGGTCAAATACGATGCCATCGCGCGACAAGGCCACACCGAGAACCGAATCATTCACACATCGTTCAAAGATCTTATTCCACTTCGACAACGCGCCGATGCGGGCGAGATCGATCTTTCGCGACCCGACAGGGAATCTGTCGAGGCAACAACAGAGAGGACGAAGAACGCACTGGCCGCCTTGGTCAGTGGTGCGGTAGCAGCTCAGAAACCGAAGAACGTCAATATTGGACAGCGCAAAGACCCTACTTTCGTTCGATACACACCAGCAAACCAGATGGGAGATAACTCAAAGAAGCAAGATCGCATCATGAAGATTGTCGAGCGACAACGTGACCCCATGGAACCCCCGAAATTTAAGCACAAGAAGATCCCTCGAGGACCCCCTTCTCCGCCTCCGCCAGTCATGCACTCACCACCCCGAAAACTCACAGCCGAAGACCAAGAGAACTGGAGGATCCCTCCCCCAGTCTCAAACTGGAAGAACCCCAAGGGTTTCACAGTGCCATTGGACAAGCGTTTGGCTGCAGATGGACGTGGTATGCAGGATTTGGCCATTAGTGATAAGCATGCTCAGTTCGCTGAAGCTGTAAAGATGGCTGAGCGCCATGCTCGTGAAGAGGTTCAGCAACGTGCTATGATGCAACAACGTCTAGCGGAGAAGGAGAAGGCAGATAAGGAGGAGACCCTTCGACAGTTGGCTCAGAAAGCTCGTGCGGAGCGATCAGCTGGTGGTCGTGGGCGTAGAGATTCTCGCGGTTCTCAGGATTCAAGGGATTCACGGGACTCCAGATCGCGATCACGATCACGAAGTTACAGTTATTCCGAGTCAGACCGTTCCGATAGCGAGGACGAGGGGGTTAGAGAGCGTATGAAGGCTCGTCAGGAGAAGCAAAGGGAGGAGGAGCGAAAGCTGCGGCAGAACCGTATGGGTGCTGAGCGACGAGCTCAGGTTATGGCCCGCGAACAAGGCCGTGACATTTCGGAAAAGATTGCTCTGGGAGTGGCCAAGCCTACACAATCGAAGGAGACGATGTACGACTCGCGATTATTCAACCAAACAAGTGGATTCGACAGCGGCATCAACGAGGACAACCCCTACGATAAGCCTCTCTTCGCCGCACAAGACGCTGTGAACAGCATCTACCGACCAAAGATCGACGCGGATGATGATGAAGAGACGGGTGACCGGGAGATGGCCAAGATCCAGAAGAGCAGTCGATTTGGCTCGGCTCTTGGCAAGGGAACTTTCAAGGGTGCCGCAGAGGTAGAGGTAAGCTCATCATTTTACGGATTTTCGTCTATCCATTCACTAACATATTCTACTCAGGCACGCGAAGGTCCCGTTCAGTTCGAGAAGGCGGTTGAAGATCCTTTTAATGTTGACAAGTTCTTGTCAGAGGTCGACCAGGGCTCATCTAAGCGCGGTTATGGCTTGCAGGAGGAAGACAGCAGACAGTCCAAACGACCACGAGTTGATCCCGATGATGATGAGTAATTAGCAAATTCTAGGAAGGTGTGTTGTTGGTTTATACAGTTAGACTCAGGCGTCTGTTTGCAGCTCTTGTGCTATAAAAGGCATATTCACAATACCAAGGCGCTACATAGAGCACAGCCTCCATGTTGCGCATTAATCACATTCGAAAGCTTCATTGCCGCGACCAAAACTTTGCGTGCTAAGACTGATATTGGGGGACATGCATCGCTATACGTGGAATCTCTGCATCTCATCTCCCTCCGCGTTTTCGGAAATTTGACCGATTTGGGCCTGTTTTGCGGGGTACGTACAACGAATCGTCAACTTCGAGAGCTAGAGTTATGTTGTTGACCAGGTTCAAGAGGTCATTTGTCTCTGTCAAGTTAGATTTCCCCTGACATTTCGCTGATCTTTGACCCGAGCCCGAGGGTCAGGGTCATGGTTTTGACCCGAATCATTTGCTAAAGTTCAGGTCTTAGCCTGAAAAGAAGCGATCGACAGCGGTCCCCATGGGGAAAACACCATCATTTTGGGCCTTGGCCAAGCTGCCCTTACCTTCTCATGGTAGCTTCTTCCCCCACAGGGGTAATTGGGGGCCTGTCGTGGGGTCATGAGGACGATTGTAGTGTTTATAAATACAAGATGAGGTCGCATTGATTGACGGGATTGTCAAGTGGCAGCTTCGACAACTCTACTCCTTTGACACTCTCTTGTTGCCGTCATGAAGTTCCGCAAGCTTTCAGCGGCTTTCCTCGTTTCGCTGCTCCATGCACCTCAACTGGTAGCCGCGGCTCTCAACGCAACAGAGACCGATACACAGCTCGTCATTTCCAATGACCGCCTCTACGCTGCTGTCCAGAAGAAAGGTGGCGCTATCGTAAAGCTCACACTCGACGGAACAAACCTACTCGGCAGCCCATCTGGCTCTACCGGAATTGGTCCCTACCTCGATTGCTACTGCACGCCCAAAGGTTTCTGGACTCCCGGTTCCGTGAAGCCCAGTTACAAGCTCTTCAAGGGCAAAGATGCCAAGGGCAAGGACTATGGCGGTATCGTCATGTCAGACACATACACCGAGACAGGCCAGGTCCTGGAGCAGTATTGGTTCTTGAGAGATGGCGAGACTGGTCTACATACCTTTAGTCGAGTCGCGTACCATAACGAGGAGCAGCCGTTCCTTCGCAACCTTCAGGAACTTCGAACTCTTTTCCGACCGAATAATGATATGTGGACTCATCTCTTGACCAACAAGAAGCAGTATGCACCTCTTCCGGGCAAAGAGGCGAAGGAGAAGCAGGTTGTTGTGCAGGATGCGACTTGGTATATGGGAAACACGCCGAATGATCCCTATGTCAAGCAGGAGGCCGATTACTTTACGAAGTATACGTTCCAGGATAATTGGCGTGATCTTGATGCTTATGGACTGTGAGTTACTGCATGTGGATCTTGTAAAGGGACTGGCTAACAGATCATAGGTTCGCGGATGGCTCCAAGACTGAAGACGGAGATGCCTACGGTGCTTGGCTTGTCATGAACACCAAGGACACCTATTTTGGAGGTCCTCTGCACTCTGATTTGGTAGTTGATGGTATTCTGTACAACTACATCAGCTCCAATCATCATGGAGACCAAACAGTATGTCGATTGTCATATCTTCTCACAAACAGTTTGCTAACTGATATAGCCTAACATCACCAACGGTTTTGACCGCACCTTTGGTCCTGTGAGTATCCCCCGATGACAGTAGCAATACTCCAACTAACATTCTACAGCAATACTTCCACTTCAACAAATTCCCTAAAGAGACCGATATCCTCGAAGCTCAAGCCGACGCTGCTCAATATGCTGACCCTGAATGGAACGCCGACTTTTACGATTCCATCGCCAAACATGTCCCTAACTACGTTCCTACCAAGGGTCGTGGAAAGTTTGAAGTCAAGGTCGATCTTCCCAAGGGAGCCAAAAACGCCATTGCCGTTCTCGCACAGAGCGGTGTTGATTTCCAGGATAACGTCTTTGACACCAAAGCTTACCAGTACTGGGCTAATCTTGACGAGAGTGGTCGTGCCACGATTCCCCGAGTCAAGTCTGGTACATACCGTCTTACTGTTTATGCCGATAACATCTTTGGACAATATACGCAGGACAAGATCAAGGTCAAGGCTGGTAAGACTGAGAAGAAGAATATCCGCTGGAAGGAAGAGTCAGCTGGTAAGGAAGTTTGGAGAATTGGCACTCCTGACAAGACTTCTGGTGAATACCGTCATGGTTTCGAACCCGATACATCCAAGCCGCTGCAGCCGGAACAGTACCGTATCTACTGGGCCAACTGGGACTTTGTCAAGGACTTCCCTGATGGTGTCAACTTCAAGGTTGGTGAGAGCGATGTTGGTAAGGATCTCAACTACGTCCACTGGAGTGTCTTTGGTGGAAGGGGTAACTACCCTCGTCCGGAGGAGTACGTCGGCAATGGCGATGTCAACAACTGGACTATTGCTTTCGATCTGAAGGAGTCGCAGTTCAAGCACAAGAAGCAAGCTACTTTTACGGTACAGCTTGCTGGTGCGAAGACTGCCGCTGGAAATACCGACATTTATAATGCTTCTGAGCCTCATTCGAACCTCAAGTATACCGTCAACATCAATGGCAAGGATCTCGAGCCATGGGTTATCCCGTAAGTTAAGCCCCGTTCCTGTAAGAGCACCATATATACTAACAGTTAGAAGATACCACCAGAGCAGCTCTTGTGCTGTGCGCTCTTCTGTAAGCTGCTACAACATTGCTCACAAATTTGAGTTTGATGCCAAATTGTTCAAGAAGGGCGAGAATGAGATTATTCTGAGCTTGCCTTTTAACGGGACCAACTACGAGCCCGCTATACTGCCCAATTCTGTATATGTGCAGTACGACGCGCTCAGGCTGGAGATCGATTAGATTCACCGAGTATATACCATTAATTGAAGCCGGTTTTAGCCTAATAAACGCAATCCAACTACTGCTCGAAAATAATTAGGAAGCATTATACTGAATTTCCCGATGTCATACGATAAGGCTGAGAAGCAGAAAACCTCCGATCGTAGTTTCTGCAGGATCGGAGGCTTTCTTGGTGTTTCATGCTGCGATGTCGCTCAATCGGGTCTGAAGGATCGTGGAGGTGGAGTTTTACGTGAATAAATATCAGCTGATGGAGAACCAACAGCAGATCCAAGGAATTATATCTAACAATACTGCGCTTCGGAGGCTTTCAGTATTTTGGTCGGTTGGTAGTTAGGAAATGATATAAGACGGCAAAGGCTTGCACCCTCTTCAGCGTCGACAACAGCTACAGCTTACCTGAGACTACCACGACAATTCATTGATTCACTTCACATCAATCATGGCTTCAGGAGCCTTCTTCAATCCGAGGGTTCTCCTCTTAACAACACCCCTCGTCTCATCAAGCATCACCCTCTGGTTCGCCCGCGACCAGAGTTTCTTCCTCTCCCTCTTCACCAAAGCGCCCATCGAGCGCAAGAAAGCCAACGAGATCATCCCGGGCTACATCACCAACTTCTACGGCTCCGGTCCCTGGGCGGTCCTAACATTCGTCGGCCTCACATTCACCACCTCGCTCAGAAACATCTGGTATGAGCGCGCTCTCCTAGAATCTCGTGGATCACTGTTCTGGTACGGCTGGTCTGCTGCTCTTGCGCTGGGTCACCTGGCGTATGTCCCTGCTGTAGCGTGGAAGCTTAGGGCCCTGTGGGAAGATAATTGTGAGGTTGAGGGGACGGATAATGTTGGGATGTTGGAGAGATGGTTGACTGTTAATAATGTGAGGATGTTTACTACGGATCTTGGCGCTTGGGTTTGTGCTGTTGTGGCTATTTCAAAGACGTTGACCATTTAAGGGAGGCGTTTTTGATAGGGTAGGTTGAGTATAAGACGGTCCGTCGGGTACTCCGTACTGTATATATGTTTCATGCAAGGCTCAATTGTAGCCATTAACATATAGCCACAATCAATTTTACTTTGTGGTTAATCTCTCATTCCCTGATGTGTAACTCTATCCTTCTAACATATATCTGAGATAAATGGATTTCGGCACAGGAAAGCCTTTGTTTAGGACTATTCTCGGCTGGACGGCAAGTCTCGTATGAATAGGTAGCAACTCTTCCTCCGTCTTTGTTAGCGTCCTGTGGCTGTTAATGGTGAATCAAGCCATTCCAGCCTCCACCAGGAATTCAAGGACAATACATAGCCCCCTTCTCATAGACCATCAAATAGTTCAACGCTCGAGTTTATTCTCAAAGGAGAAAACTTTTACCATTATTCCAAAAGTGACGCGTTATCAAGCCGTATTCCCGGATATCGAACCATGATAGTGTTGGCTTCTGATATTTGGTGGTTAGAGACTGCAGATTACGCGTCTTTATCTATCAATAGCCATCCTCCCTTGACACATGCAAAGGAAAACCTGGCAACTACCGCATTTTAGTCTCGTATTCTTTCTGAAAAAATGCCCTAGACTTTGACTTTTGACTTTCGGGGGTTATTTTTGTGGCTTTGTTGATGGTGTTACCCCTGAACACCAGACGCAGTCAGCATCATTATCACCAAATTCAGTAGCACTTTTAAGACCCAGCCATTACTGCATCTAGAGATATTGAGTTGAATCGGGGAGTCGGCATGTGGGGAAGGTAAGTTCCATTGATTGCACAAGCCGAGTCTAAGAATCACTGCTGGACAGCTGGCACTGGCAGTGGAAGGGCAGACAGAAGCAATGCAATACAATACAGTTCCTAAGGGAAGCAAGCTCCCTCTTTAATGTTCCATCCAAAATTCCAATTCCTTCCCTCGCTCCTTCCTGTGATAAAAAAAGAATATTGACTTGCCTTGCACTCGCTCTCCTTCCGAGACATTTCATCAACATCTACATTCCATCAACTAAACTCGTCCCATCCATCTCTTGATTCCTCTTCCATCACTCACATTACACTTGATATTATCAACATCAACTTCCCCATTTTCTTGACTCTTACCAAAAGATTCATTCAGACTCAACCCGACCCAACATCATCATGTCGGGGTCCTCAGAAGGGTTCAAAGCCGGAGCAGATGCGACCGCCTACGATGAGATCTTGCCCGTTCGTACAGGCCAAGAGGTTCGACATGCTTCATCGAAAATGCCCTGGTGGAACCCCCGATATTGGAGAAAGAGCATCTGGGCTGGCGTCATCCTAAGCTTTGCTGTTGTGTTGATCATCATCATTGCTGTTTCGGTTATGAAAGTGAAAGAGAATAGATATCCCGATTACTCGCCGCTGTCGTATAGCTTGGCAGATACATGTAAGTTTACCACCCACTCCCCAACAACATCTACTAACAATAACTTAGATGGAGGAGAGAACTTCTTTGATCAGTTCAACTACTTTACAGGATACGACCCCACCCAAGGCTTCGTCCATTACGTCCCACGAGAGCAGGCGCAGTCTCTTAACTTGACGTCTGCTACCGCTGACTCTGCCTTCCTCAGAGTCGACACTTCTGTTGGCCCCGGTGATAAGCCAGATGCATCAACCGGCCGTTTCTCTGTTCGAGTCGAGTCCAAAAAGACATACGACAGCGGCCTCTTCATCTTCGACATTAAGCACACTCCTTACGGCTGTGGTACCTGGCCTGCTCTTTGGCTCACAGACGCTTCCAACTGGCCCGAAAACGGAGAAATCGATATCATGGAAGCAACCAACAAGGCAGACACTGGAAATCAGATGACGTTGCACACTACTGGGGGTTGCTCCATGGACGTGAAACGCAAGAACACTGGCGAGGTTATGAAGAAGGATTGCAACCATGAGAAAAGCGATAACGATGGATGCGGTGTCAAGTCAGACGCTGATGGATTCGGTACCGGCTTCAATAAGAACGGAGGTGGTGTTATGGCTGTGGAGTGGCGAAAAGAAGGTATTCGCATGTGGCAGTTTGCCAGAAAGTCCATTCCATCAGACATCAAATCCAACAAGCCAGCTCCTAGTACCTGGGGCACTGCGGTAGCCGACTTCCCCAACACAGACTGTAACATCGGTTCTCACTTCAAGAACCAGAGTATCATTGCCAACATCGACCTGTGCGGCTCTCTGGTGTATCATGTTTGGGATAGCTCGGGATGTAAGTTTGGTTGGTTTGTTTGATCAGACTTGTACTGACATATTCACAGGCCCTGGCAACTGTACGGATCTTGTTGCCAACAATCCTGAAGCATTCAAGAATGCCTACTGGGAGTTTGGTTCTTTCCAAGTATACCAAGCAAAGTAAGCCAGTATATGGCTACAGCATAACTAATATGTGGTTTATGAGTTGAAGCATGGCGTTTAGGGAGACAAAGGGTTCCTTTCATTCTGCACTTTCGGGATAGATATCTGTAAAACATGAATTCTGTTGTTATGAATACACTGTCGACTCTTGTGTTTTACACGAGTGGCTCTTCTATGAAATACGGGTATTAACACACCTTTCTGCGTATGTGCTATATCTTCTTCATCTGCAAGTCTATCCATGTGATACCCCGCATATATAGCGACCAAGAATCCAAATGAGCAGAGAGCCCGTCTCCAAACGCCTTTATAATGCTCTTGAAACATAATAACCGCAAAACTCCCCAAGCCGCAGAAATTCCACACATATCTGTACATCTCTTACAAGCCAATCATCAGCTCCATTTTTGTTCTTCGTCGGTTCGTTATATTTAGTCATCCTTGGGAGGTGATCGCATGTAAGCATCAATAGCCGCACTGAAAGCCGCAAAGGCCAAGCAGCCGCCAGCCGCCGCCTGAGGACCAGCATTCTTGGCTAGAATACCACCCGTCAAGCATCCGGCTGCGACACTGTTGGTAAGGTCGTTCTTCGCACGCAGACCCTCGATACCACATTCAACACCAGCGTATATCGATCCGACCTTGCCGAAGTTCTTGGCCATGGACCATGATCGTGTACCCATGTCCTTGAATCCGATCTTGAGTTGTTGCTTTAGAGGAAGCGATGTGATTGTGTTTTGCGGGGCACCGGGAGCGGCTGTGTGGTATGGTGTATCGTAGGACATCTAAAAGCGCAAACCAGATTAGCTTGTTGTCGAGTGAGGTTGATTCGAGATCAGGACGTACAGAAGCCATAAACATTCCGAACACACCACCCATACCGAAACCCATAACTCCGGACATGACAGACTTTCCGAAACAAGACTCCATCGCAGCTTGAACCTATATTTCTCAGATTAGCCCCGCCACCCATCTTTCCTTGTTTGCGCATTTGAACATACAGCTTTGACGTTGGGGTCTTGGGGTCCGCCGATCGCGGGGACTGCGGCTGCGGCGCCGACTGGAGGTGTGGTTCCTGGGAAGTTCATGGTTGTGATGGTTGAGGATAAGGAAGGGTAGGACGTTATCGCGGGTTTAGCTGCGGGACGATGGACTTTGAGATTTCCTGGGGAAATATTTGGGAGGGATTGTTTCTGCCAATTCTGACCGCCTCCGGAGGCGTTATCGGCTCGGCCCCACTCTGCCGACCTCGGCGGCTCCGGTCAATAGGTAGGACAATGTGCATACATTACAGAAAAGTATGGCGGCTTTGCAAGCTGGAAGTTATAGCACAGGGTAAACTTAGCACTTCGGTTTCAATTATTGCAACGCTGCCTGTTGGTTTGATACGTTTGTCTTAATTTCAAATATCTACCAGACTGTTCATCAAGACCTGCGCGTCTTCCCTGATCTGTCACTCTAATTATACATTCCTGGTCGTCAAGCTTCGGCAATTAACATGCCATAACCACAAATCTTAAACGTTGAAAAAAGAAAAATCATCACTCGTTCCTGGTCGTCAATCGTGTCCCTCGCTCAATGCTCATCTAATCTTCGTCCAACCTGATACTTCTCATCCGAAAGGACCCTTCTTCATCTCCAACCGAGTTCTTCAGTCCTGTTGACGAGCTTGAGGTTGAGGTTGAGATCGTTCACCTTGCTGCTGGCGAACAAGCGCATCGGGAAGTTTGCGACGCTTTGAAATAGTATCGGGGACCTGCATGTAGCCTTGATCTTGAGAGAAGCTGCGCTTATCAAGTCTTCGGGTCATCTCATAGGCGTAAGGATCATGGATTGGTCGCTCGAACTCGTAGGGAAGCATTTCGCGAATGGATGGAAGCCTTCCGTTCCACTGACTCTGCGGCTCCTGGGGTATCTGTGGGTTATTAGCAGTAGGATGAGCTCGTGAAAATGCGTATCCTGGCGTTTGTGGTTGTGATCTCTGTGTACTGGTGCTTCCTGAAGCCACGGGAAGTGTCTGTCCAGGCTTTTCGACCTGGTCGGGGTTGCGTTCCAGACGCCAATAGGGGCTTTCCACACGCTCAGGGCCAGGACGGTCGAAGTATCCATAACTGGCTCTCGAAGTGCGCTCAAATTCAGGTGCTGGAAGCCCATCAGTCTGGTACCTGTCAACTTCCGCGCCATTGGCCGGTTGGTACCAAGCGGATGCAGAGCCAGGGACTGCAACACGCGCAGATTTGTGGAGTGGGTAGGAATCAGACTTGGGCAAAGCGGTACGAGCAGATGGGATATGTCCTCCAGAAGGCCGTTGTTGAGCTGCATCGGCTGGTGTACCTGGTGAGATAGAATAGGCTCCAATATCATCCAGTGACTTTGGCATGTTGAAAAACGGTCGTGAAGGGTTGTCTTCATTCTCTTCGTCTTCCTCGTCCCAGGGCAGACGTCCCTTGCGTGATCGCCGAGCCTTCGGCTTTGGGGTGTTCTTCAAACGTTCGGCGATTTGGGAGTTCATGGGCTCTGAAGTTGACGTAGAGCTATCAGCAGGGCTAGAGGGGCGAGGGCGTCCGTGTTCTTTGTAGTATGCTGTGGTCTTGTTAACATTGAAAGAATAAAGAGGGAGCCCGGCTAGACTGACCTGCATCAAGCAAATACTTCTCGACAAATTCTTGGGCTTTCGGGGACTTGTGACCAGGCCTATTGTTCTGGTAGTAATGCTCATCTAACGTAAGGAATCAGCGTGCTGTAACGGTATAGGATAACGTCAACGACTTACAGAGCATAGTGTGCGTATATTCCCGGCGGCGTTTATCGCCAGCAAGTTCGTTCATCCATTCTGCAAGCTGTGCCCAATTAAGGCTATTCTTGGGGTCAGGGTACGCAGCAACTGGTGACTGAGGGACAATGACTTCCCAAAAAAGACGTTCCTCTTCCTTAGACCAGGTTTTACCGCCCATGGTGAGTCGGAGCGGATCAGGGAGCGAGCGTAGGATCTAGCGAGGGCGGTGGCGATACAGAGACAAAAACCGCAAGGTATATATAAGAAGTGATGATGGTTGTATAGAATTGTGATGTTGAGAAGAGAGAAACAAACTTGCAGACATGGAAGGGAAGATCAAGAAGATGCTTTATAGACAGCATAGGATAACAGATGAGTGATTCAGTCCCGGTTGTGCTGTCATATCGAGCCATGATTAAACTCAGGGACGGTCACCTGGCCCTACTGAATGGGAGACAATAGAGTGGTTTCTGGCTGTGATTCAATGCAAGCGAAGCAGACGGGACGAACTGTTTGATTCTAGGAACCCAGAACATATTTGTAGGCAGCGATCCAGCACATGACAATGCCGTCGACGTTGTCTATTCAAGTTTGCCTAGGTGCCTACTCCTCGAATATGCTTCGAGGTTCAGGGGCATGCAAGCCTCGTGCAATTAGAAACGACGCTAAGGGCCGCTCAAATCTCGAAAACTGTTATTGTCAGTCATTGTTGATATTCTCTGTTTGTCATTGAGGGGTAGGCAGTTACTCACAATGCTCTTTTTCTCAAGGGGTATCACTCCGTCCTTCACCCAGAAGCCCCACCCGCCTGTCATATTTGCGAGCATTATATCCGTCGTCAGTCTATCACCGACGAACGCAACATGCGCGGGGTCTGTTACTCCAGTCTCTGGATGTTTCTTGAAGTACTCCATGATCTCCTGGCCGCACCCTGGCTTCTTCACTGAATGCGATAGTACAGTGATGCCAGTGTTTTCCTCAACTTCAGCAGCGAGCTTCAAATTCTTATCCCATGAAGTTGCTCCTGCAGTATTGGAGACCACGAGCAGTTTTCGACCAGGATATGCTAGTCTTAGCTTTTCGAAGTGATTCTGGTAGCAAGTTTAGTAGGCAGCTACTGGCAAAATTAAGAAGTTCATATGATAGCCACCTTGTAAGATTCGTACACTTCAATACTATCGGGATAAGCAAAGCAATCGTCTTTGTCCAGCACGACAGCTTTGATCTCTACTTTTCGGCCATCTTTTTGAAGGCCTTTTTCTAAGGGAATTGGCAAATCATTGAAGGTGGAGACTGTGTGATGAGGCAAACATAGACTCGGCTTGAAGATGAGCCTCGTTATATTTAATGAAGCCGAAAGGTTAAGATTCAACATGATTTCGCCGCTTCTTAAAGTCGTATAATCGAGAATGAAACAATTGAATGTCGTTGAGGAAGTTGAGCTCGCGCCACATTCAGGGGTGCCACAGGCGCCACAACCAATTTAGCAGGCGCGTTACTACGCGACGGGACCTTCCTTGTCACTTTATTTATTTCCCATTCCAGTACAACGTCAACATACAAAGGAAAGTGACTTTTCGAGGTCTGTAGGCAATCTTGTCACCTTCGAAGACTTCATTATGCCTCGAAGAAAGGCTGCCGCTGAGCCTGATTCTCAACAAATTCCTACAAGATCCCTGCGAAAGAGAAACCACCAGGAGCTCGAAGTCATCGAAGAAAGTGACCAGGAAACGACAAGCCCTGTAAAGCGACAATGTAGTATAGGTCGCGAGTCCCCCTCAATCGCTTCCGGAACGAATGGTCACATAGGAAGCTTCACTTCGAATGGTACGGAAGATCATACGGGCAGCGAGTCCGAATCATTATCGAAAGTCGACATAGACGAAACCCCTAAACCTGCCCCTAAGCGACGAGGTCGCCCGCCGAAGAATGCAACCATCGCGAAAAATACAGCCAATGGCGACTCCCCAACACCTAAAGCGAGCCGTACCGCCCTTTTTGAGACGCCTACCAAGAAAACACCTTTCGGACTGAACGGCGCAACACCTGGAGGAGCAGATCGATCTGCCAAGCGGAAAAGCACAAGAGCTTTGATCGAGCATGTCGTAGGCGATGACCTCACAGACGAGGAGGAATACGACGACTTCACACAGCAAATCTACGAATCTAGTGAAGACGAAGAGGCTGCAGAAGGTGATATTGCCATTTCAGCAGAAGCGTCAGGTGTAGACGAAGTTGCGACACCCTCAAAGTCGACACCTCGGCGAAAAGCTCAACGAAAGAAGCCAGAAAGATCTCCGACTCCTCCCCGCGACCTACCTCCTCATGAACTATACTTTGCGCATAATAAACCTGGACGGCCAAAGACATCTAATAACACGCTTGGATCATTGGCTCTACTTACTCACGACGAATATTTTACGCTTGTGAGAGAAACCAAGGATCACCATGAGCCTGATATCGAATTTCTGGAGAACTTACATGCTGAGTCGTTCCCTCAATGGACTTTTGAGATGTCGCAAGGATTTAATCTGTGTCTATATGGGTACGGCTCGAAGCGACGATTGTTGCAGAAGCTTGCAGGCCACCTTCACTCTCGATGTAGAAAGGACCAAGGGGACAAGATTGTTATAATCAATGGTTATGCTCCCAACACCACTATACGAGAGATATTGAGTACTGTTGGCGCCGCTGTCGATCCAGCTCATCGCATTCCTCTAACTCAACCTGCTGTTATGGTCCCGGCCATTCTTTCCCATCTCAATACTACATCTTCGACAATCACGCTTATTGTCAACTCAATTGATGCGGCACCTCTTCGCAAACCCGCATCCCAAACCGCCCTGGCGCAACTCGCGGCGCATCCTCGTATACGGTTGGCATGCTCAGCTGATACACCAGACTTTGCGCTACTCTGGGATATCGGTGTGCGATCGGCCTTTAACATGGGGTTCCACGACTGCACGACCTTTGCCCCGTATACTGCAGAATTGGATGTTGTGGATGAGGTACACGAACTTCTTGGGCGGAACGCTCACCGAGTCAATGGCAGAGAAGGTGTGGCGTTTGTTCTGCGCAGTTTGCCCGAGAACGCCAAGAATCTGTTCCGACTATTGGTCGGTGAAGTACTCATCGCTATCGAAGAAGAGGGCGATGGCGGTGATGAGCCAACTGGCGTGGAGTACCGAATGGTGTATAACAAGGCAGTAGAAGAATTCATTTGCAGTTCTGAAATGGCCTTCCGAACACTGCTAAAAGAGTACGTCTACCACATCTTGTTTCAAGAAAGTTACTAACAGCGACTAGATTCCATGACCATCAAATAATTACGAGTATGAAGGACGCTCTTGGAACTGAGTTATTGAGCTTGCCGTTTAGGAAGGACGAGCTGGAAGCTATTCTAGAAGATCTCACGTCATGATATATCTCGCACTGTAATATATAGAATCGGGAGTATGCATGGGAGCATCGGCGCTAGTTTTGGAGAAAACATTGAGCAAAGTTTTTGCGTAATGACATTGGTAGGGGTATTAGATATAACATGCAGGGAGCTCATTACCCTGAAATTTAGACCACATCTTCAAGCCTTTCGTGAACATTCATTCATCTCTGAGCAGCCGCCTGCCCTCACTCCATGTCTATACCACCCATCCTCGCAAAGAATCACCGGAACGCCGTCCCATCAGGTACTTTTCTATTAGACACCCAAGCTCTTAACACATGTCCACAGCACCACTGGCACAATGACGTTGTCATTTCCGCCGGTAAGAACTGCTTCTGTCAGACTCGCCATCGAAGCGCACATGACGGCGTTTCGAGTACCAGCAACGATTCCAGGCTGGTCGCCTGCAACTGGCCAGCCGCCGACTCTCAACCAGATACTGGCGGCGCCGAGTCCCAAGACAACAGCAACCGCAAATGCGAAACTGCCCTCAAGACTCTTCCCGCCGCCCCAGAACCATTTCCGGCGTCCATATCGACGACCGATCAGTGAAGCAGCGGCATCTCCAAGTCCCACACAAATAACGCCAGAGACAAGACTAACATCGCGAGCTGGTACTTCCCAGCCAGAAAGATAACCAGATCCTGTGCGAGATACTGAAGCGAGGCCCAGCCAAAGAGGAATGGCGCATCCGATAAGAAGGAAGATGTGTGAGATAACGACAGGCCCACGGAAATCCCTACCGTCAACATAGGGCGCTAGGAATGAAGCAATGGGCTTCGATAACGGAGGAAGCTGACTCGCTCTGAGGAGATCCAAGATCAAGAAGACCGCCAGAATCAAGGAGAGAGCCAGAGCTGCGTATGCAGGGTCGACAAACGTTGCGGGCAAAAACATGCCAACCATCATAAAGTGAAACACCTTTCGCCGCGTGTCCACCTCATAAATATCCTTGAGTCGGAAAACAACAATCAGACCCATGATCAGGATGCCCAGCCAGTAGACACTCAACAGAAGCCGAGTATTCGCTTCGCCAAAATCATTATGGCGAACATGTTGCACCCAGCCAGATTGGCATTGTTTATCTTCTGTAGGGTCCAGTCTTGGAGGCAAGCAAATCCATCGCTCCAAGTTGTAGCTTCCGACCTGGTATCTGAACCAAGACCAGTCACCCAAAAGATATCCTAGGGCCCAGCCAATGGGCTCATCGCCGTCTAGCGCAACCCTTTCGATATAGGTGCGAACACCTCCCAAAATGACCACTATTATGCTTGCATAGACATATCCTGCATATAGCCATTTTCTCATTGTCGCTTGCTCCTGTGTCAGCTTAAAGAAGGGTCGAACAGACATGGAAGTTGCTCGTTTCCTACGACCCGAGGGAGTGTGTGTCGCATTCCGCTTGTTTCCTGAATCAAGGTGTGGTAAGGTATGTCTCCGAGCAAATGCCCAATTTCCGGAACCATCTGCAGCTGTTGGGGAAGATGGCAAGCTATCTATGCCTGGTGGAGCGGGAAAGCTGGGTCCGAATGTCTGTACTCTTGCTAATTTCTTGAGTAAAGGAGGGCCTGCCTCGTCTTCGGAAGAACCAGCCGTGTCGTAAACCGCATCTTCGTGCTCAGCTCTTAGTAGTTCATTCCTGAGGCGGCGAAGAGAGAACAGTTGCCGAAGGTTCTTCCAGAAGGGTGGCCGCTGGCTGATAGAGGCTCTACGGAATCGCCATTTTGGCACCCTGGCCAACGCAATTCCCCAACGAATAATTGGACCACAAAACACAAGAAGAGACAGACCACCACCCCATAGAAGAGCCTTGAGAATGACAATCTGGGGTGAAGAAGCCAGGAGTAGAACGTTAATAAGTGCAATTGATAGTAGTTGAAGCTCAGCTGTCAATAGACTTGTAGTGGTAAGATAATGCAGTACCACACATAGACTTTGATGGAGGGGGTACAATAGCACTGCTGTTTCTCCTGATATGAAAGCTTCCGGGTATTTGTTCTCAAAGTTTTCGCGCGTCTTTGGACTCCAGACCAATGGTATACAGGTGATGCCCCATGCTAGTACATCGTAGGTAGCATAGGGGTCGACTTTTGGAATAACACTCTGCGGAATGGAAGCAAGGCTCAGAACAAGGTTCGGGAGTATCGCGGCGGGATTGTTCGAAGAAATGAGGAGTGATACGAAAAGAGTAATCGCCGAAGGATATAATATCGGAGCGGGGTCAAAGTGTGCTGGAAGTTCGAGGGGTATTGGGTGTGATGGCGACCTCTTGCGATAGGCCCATGCCACGACCCGAATGGGATACAGAACGAGAAGCCCAGCGTACAGAAGACCGAGCAGTATAATATCTGGTTTTATGAGCCAATTGAATAAACAATGCAAAAATTGTACGCACCTTTTCCCCAAATCTTCAAAAGCTGTAACACCTGTGAATTTGAAGCTACCATGAGGCCTAAAGATAGAACAATGCCCGCCTCAGTTGCGCGTCTTACAATCACCCGTCTTCGTCGCTTGAGAGCTTCGATTAAGCGCCGAGTCTCTGGTGTTTCGGCAGGAACAGGCGTTTTTTCGAGGACGCGGGCAGTACGGTCATCCGGAAGTGGTGGTGACGGAAGAGGTGACGAAGACCCAGACAGAGGTTCATTGATGCCTCTTAATCCCTTGTGCAAGTTTGACCTCGGCGCTGGTAATCCCCTCAAGTAATGCTCGTCGTCAGCTTCGGAGCCGCTGTCGCTCGTCTGCGGAGAATCTTTGAGAAAGCCTGGCCATGTTGTTGGCGATGGCTCGTGGTTGGCATCGTCACCGGTCTTGGCGGATTGCGCTTGGCGGTTCCGTAGAGAAAATCGATCCTGAAGATGCGGAAGGTCTATACTCTGATGATGATACGGGTGAGGAGTCCGCGACCGAGCTTGAATGGTATCTTGTTCTTCGGGGTCGAGGGCATTGAAAGGATCGGGGTTGAGATGCTCTGTCATGACGAGGGTGTTGAAGGTGCCGCAATAGCAATCATCGAATATGAATGGGGTTTGCGCATGCGCCTAGGACACTTGTGGAAGAGAGAAGCTCGCAAACGTTTTGACGGAATTGAAGCGGTAATGAGAGTATCAAGGTTCAGAATAAAGACAATTTCCGTCTGTGGCTTCGGTTCCACGTCGACGATTTTGTTGACAGAAGATCGAGCATCTGTCTTCGGTACTGCCACATGTGAAAGTGGCCTTGTGCATCACCCGTTTCGTCAGCTAACTAAACAATCTTCCAATCACCGAGGAGTTTCCAAGGCACGGCCACTCACAAGCCACGGTGATCAATAGTGGACAGTGGCTCAACATGGTGTAAGGCAAGAGCTGACTTTAAGATACTTTTTAAGATAACCTTCAATTTACCCGATACCAAGACAGAAATGGATGGGAGTCAAGTACGAATCTGGAAAGGAAGCGATTCCTGGGAGGGTACAAAGAAATCAATATATTTCTTTACGATTATTACCATGTCGCGTGTGTTTCGGAGTAATTCTACTCCCTCCAGAGTATACCACTGCAACATTCCTTTCCATCTCGAATAGATGTGAATTAGTTCCTGCCCTTGAAAGGCACAGGAACTCAACAAAATACACTTTCCGCATTTAGAGCCTGTCAGGAACGGAAAGCGCCATGAAAATGTGCCCAGCCTGGAGCCTTCCACGAATATTCTCAAAATGTCTCATTAAAATGGAAATATGACCTGGGCACGACAATACCATACGATTATTCTCGCTAACAAACAAGTGATCACGAAAAAAGACGACGCTCCTCTGTCATAAATCCTATCGCAAGTCTCATGGATACATCAGCTAGGGCTCTAAATTTAGACGTGGCGCCCTTCAACCCTCAGCCAGTGGTAGGGGCCAAACTCACTCCGCCCCTCCCCAGAAAGTCCAGCATACGGATAAGTTGCATACTGTACATATCCATATACGACAACGCGAGATCTTATGCGCAGTTACGAATGTGTTAAATGGGTCTGTTCTAGCCATGCTGGATGCTCCAATATCACATGAAGGTCATTCGCTACACTTCTTACCCTGTGGTTCGAGATCAATCGCCAGAGTGTGCGTGTTTTGTTATCTGTTGCATGGTCAGCGCTACGAAAACGACCAGACGCCAAGGGCGCCGAGCATCAATGTTGTCAATAGCCCATTGGCCCAACCATTGAATTCAAACCTAAAACTCGGTCAACTTCAGCTGTCTCACGACAATCTGCATATTGGCTGCCTGGCAGCAGCTTGTCTCTGATAGCATGTGCTGGTTGGCCATGAATTGTGCTAAACGTTGAGTACTGAGATGGCATGTCTCACCACCAGAGAACTGTCTCAATTGCAGGTGAGCGAGCTGGATCGTGAAAAAGAACTTCGAAACCCTACAATTCTTGATTCACCAGAGAGGGGTTGAAGTTTCAAAATTTGCGGTTGGGTGTGGTGTTCAGGTCAGCGATTCGATTCATTGTGAAAAAAGAGACCCAAAGATGGACCATTGCACCGCACCAACCATACTGTTTCTTAGACATATTCACTAATAGCAGTACAATACATACGCATTGCAGAATCGACGCTGATGGTTCATCCTGGTCACGTTAAGCGTTTGCGACGATAAAACACTATACCGACCCATCAAAGTCTAACCAAGGCACGCTTAATGGGAATACCAGTAACGAACAAAAAAAAAAAAAAAAAACTCTTGGTGGAGGGCCGTGAGATCCGGTCGCATACATCATGTCCGCTTGGCATATTACCAAATCCGCTTCGCCTTAAGACGGACACGCCGCGCGGAGCCAAGGACTGTGCACGTATCCATACTCGATCTCGCGTGTAGAGCACCAAAAATAAGAATCAACCGAGATTTCTTTCGTATTATTGCTGAGCATAATAGGACGATCAATCCAGATTGAGAGTCTCCGGTCTCCGGTCCCCAAGGAGTCTTCATGCTGTCGATCCGGTATGAACAATCAAGCACGTTCATCAAAGGCCAAAATGCGTCACTGGGTTGCATATTAATGACAATTAAGAACAACCATTACACATATCAAACAAGGGTCTTAATACTATAAAGCAGAAAAAACAGCAGCAAAAGAACCTCACCTTGATGGAATGTTGACATTTGTATCAACCCTGCTGGGCAGGCCTTATTTGGATAGGCCTCGATGCTTGTATGCTGAATCAAGGGTGGCAGGGCCAGATCATTCACGTTGACAACGCGACCACCTCCGTTGCGACGCAAGATCAACTCAATGGAAGGGTTGGATAAGGGAAGACGAGAAGGCAACCTTCAAGTCAGGGACAGGGTTCAGGGGTATAACAGAGTGGGTCAAACATGGAATGATGACTGGGATCTTGCGGGCAGAAGAGGGCACATCTTTTGGGACCAATGGCTTGGGTCTGAACGTTGACCCGCTCGTTGATGCCGATGCTCATCTTTTTCTGTCAATTTTCTCGTATTCTGATGGCACGGAGGCGATTGTCTCTCCCCCTTCTGGTTCTGACATCAATTGGACTGGCGATGGGGCTCGAGAGCTTTTTAAAGAATACGAAGCAATAACGCAATGCTCGTACGTATGGGATGGGCACACAAAAGGCCTTGACAACAGCTCCGTCCGTTTGCCGTTACATCCACAGTGACATCACAAAGGTGGTAACTAGCGTCACGTTTTGAGAGGCGCGGCGCCGTCTACACGACGGCAAGATGGACAGGAACCAGGGGGTAAGGATCTAAGCTCCCAGCGCGCTTTAGCGGTCCTATTGACAAAAAGGGCCATGCAATGAGGTTGGATTAGATCGCATGTGCAGTGCAGTACAGCAAGCACCTACCATGCCACATATGTATTGAAGATCGAAATTGTTACAGCCAAGTTCTCAACTCTGGCAAATGCGGTCACGGTTTTAGGCTGAACGAAGGCTGAAACATCTCTCCAGTTTCTACGGCAATATGAATTGCGAGCCTCAGCGGCTTCGCCCTCGTTGTCAGGTGTGCTTTACACAACTGCAATGTGCATCAGGTCCGTCAGAAACAGACCTTCTTAAGGGCCAGGAAACGCCTCATGTCTGGGGCTGGGGCTTATTGACGAGAACCAGAGGGCTAGACTGGTCTTGATGAACACTTGAGCCGCCCTTTCGCGCCTAAACCCCACCAAAGCCCATCCCTTCCAGGCTCCCCGGGCCTGTTTGACTGCTGCTCACAGCTCTACCGGTCGGGTTGTGCACTCCGGCTGAACCTGGCAGGACGACAAACCGCTAGACAAGGACTAGCTTTTCGTCTAGTTTCGGGGTGGCGGTCGTTAGAAACTGCAAGCGGCTCCCTCCCAGACCGAAAAAAGAAACACACCATATCTTTAGTAGACAGCGAATTTGTCCAGATTTGCGACGACCTTTTTCTTTTCCCTTGCCACTATCGACAAAAATAAGGGCACAGCAATAAAAACAAACTAGCTTACTTGGACTGCTGTACTGTATGCAACTCAGCCTCCTCTCGCCAAGACTAGCTTAGTTCTCGGGGCTTTTAGCTGACCAGATCCCCCATCATCAACGATCCACGTTGACATTTCGAAAGAACAAGCTGCATTTTAACACAAAACTCTCCTCTTTTTTTGTTTCCTTGGGTTGGGGCTTGATTGAGATTGCCTTGACTTAACTTGACGGACTCAGCTCGTGTAACACCCAGTCCCAGTCACTCCACCACCTCCACTGCCTCCACTCCCCCAGCGCCTCCATCTAGCCATCTATTATTGTCAATCTCTCCGTCCCTTCGGGTTTCTCTCGTCCGCACATCACCAGTTTTGTATCCATTCATAACTGGAACTGTGTTGACTCCTCCCTCGGACGCTAGAGCCACCTCCTCAGACTCCTCTTCAGCTTGGCACACGACACCTTTCATCATCGATAAAGAGATTCGCTCCTCTCATCAGCTGTCGTCTGCAGTTCTTGAACCCTAGCTTGTTTACTGCACTGTCCTCTGGGTCCCTTACTGCACCTCGTCAACACCAACACCTCCTCACAGCCAGTCGTTTCTCGTGTCTTCCCCAAAAAGCAAACGCAAACCCAAATCGCTGCTTTGGATCCGCATATTTTTGGACTATTTTCAGCCGCTAAACGTCTTCTGCATATTCGTCTCCAGTCTTCGCCTCGCTTGATATCGTTCTGGTCAACCTGAGTTCTATACAAAACTCAACCTCCTCCCATCTTCCAAGCCTTTTTGTTCACTCGTACATCATGGCATCTAGCGACATCAAGCACGACTACAGCATGGAGGCAGGATTGTTGAACACTGACCGAGAAGAGAGAATCATGTCGTCAAAGGAAGCACTACTCCAGGACTCGGAATCTGCCCAGACCGCCCCCAGGACTACCAGAAGGATATCCCCAGCTGGCAAGGCTTTGATTGCTTTGGCTGCTTGCTGTCTGTTGGGAGCTGGTGTGGCATCTATTGGTGGCGCTACTCGTTTCTGCCCCGGGCATCTTCGCCATGGAGATCTTATCGGAAAGCATGGCATGAACGCTCACCACTCAAACCTGTCCGAGTCTGTGGCCAAGATGGTTCGACGACAAAACACCCCAGGAGCTAGCGACACAGCGGAGCCTGCTACTGATCCAACAAACGGTACCGCTGATGAGGCTTCCGATGAACCAGGACCTACAGCTCCCACGGCTCCCACTGCCCCTACTGCTCCTACTGCACCAACGGCTCCCACAGCTCCCACCGCTCCTTCAAACACCGCAGCGCAACCCTCAGAAACTAATGAGGAGCCTACGGATGATGCGAGCGAGTCTGTAGAGCAGCCTTCCGCTACCCAGGATGAGCCATCTGAGCAGCCCAGCAACCCTGCAACCAACGAACCATCACCGACCCAACCCTCGGCTACCCAAAGGCCATCCTCTACGAGTGAGCCATCCTCACCCTCGCGTGCCGCGAACTCTGAACCTGACGAACCGACCTCTAACCCGGATACAGACCGACCTTCTGCCACTGCCCAACCTACCAGGGAGGAATCTGCCACTGATGATACTCCCTCTGCCACGGAATCAGACGAGGAGCCCACCCAGCCTGCTTCCAACACGGCTCCTACCCAGCAGACCACTCGCCGTACCACGGCGACCCAGCCCAGGTCAACTGAGGAGTCCGACCCCGAATCAACCGCCGATTCCGCCTCCGGTACGTCCGACTCGGAAGAGGAACCTTCCGAGACAGCTCCTTCTTCTCGTGCTTCAACATCCAATCCTGCTTCTCCAAGTGCTCCAACCTCCACTGCTGCCAGTACGTCTACTCGAAGAACCTCTTTGCCTGACCCTTCTTCTTTTTCTGATTCGCCGTCCGAGACGGCATCTTCGGGTGAGACAAATCAATCCACCGTTCTTGATGATGCCTCCACTGCTGCCGAAACTGCCACCGCCCCCTCATCCACTGCCGCCGGTGCGTCTACCATTGCCGACACTTCCACCATCCCCTCCTCCACTACAAATCGTGCGAGCAGTGACGTTTCTAATTTGACCTCGGAACCAGCTTCCAGGTCAACTCAGAGATCGGACACAGCTTCGCAGGCTTCAGAGGAGAGAGAGACGACCACCGGTATGTGGGAAAGACCAGCATCAATGGTACCACCTACGGGATGTTGATGCGGGTCTAACTCCCCAAGCCTATTGTGATATTATTGTTTTGTGCCATTTCTTCAGCAACTGATGCCCCGAATCCGTGACCTACGCAAGTGCGCTGAAATCTGCGACATGTCTTTACCTTGATTGCGTCCATGCATTGATCTCATGACACTATGCAAACACACCCTTGTTGAGCGAATGTGCTAACTTGGCGACAGATGACCAGGAAACCGAAACCCAGACAGACGAGGCTACACAGACCGATGAGGAGGAAACCGCAACTGAGACAGAGTCTGCACGAAGCACTGTCACTGGCACTGGTACTCGCCGAACATCGAGCGCTGTGCCCAAGACCTACACCTCGACCCTCGAGGATGGCGGTGTTACCACTCTGACCTCGACTTCTTGGGTCGAAGTCGTCCCCTCAGCCGAAGCTACCGGCAGCAGCGACCCTGACCTCCAGAACGCCGCCCCTCGATCAGTTGGTTCAGTCCTCGGCGCAGTTGCTGGTATGATCTTCGGTGGTGTCATTCTTCTGTAAGCTGGAAACAGCCCTGCTTACCAACTCTGCACATTGCACGAGAATCACCACACAGACATAGTGGTGGATGAACTTGATTGTTCAATCATGGGCAGAAGCTCATGTAATACTGGTTCATCTTTATGAATTTTACGGTCCTTTTCTTCATGGGTACAAAATTAGGATAATAGACTGGAGCAGCATCAACACTTGGGTAAATGGGGAAGCGGTTGTCGTCAACAGGAGCATCCACATATGGCTGCATCTTGGACAAGATTTGGATTATTAATTGGCACTTAGAATATTTGCCGACGGGGATCGTCTTTAAAATGCATAGTACATGAGCGAATACAAAGCATTTGCATTTTCTCTACTCAGTTGTTTAGTTGAAAATCAACTTTACGTGATGCTATTAATAAGTGTTTTGACATTTATACATAGGACCACGAGTGATGAAAGGATTGCATGTCACTGATTCACATAATTTTCTGTCGAGACTACCAGACGGTAAGGATCAAAATCGGCTGATTGTTAAAATTTAAGGGTATAATTGATAAAACGCCAACAACTCCCATGAAAGTACCTGCAATGCGACTTTCTGTATCTACGTTCTTAGCCAGGACCAATCCTGGGCATGTCGTGATGCTCGCTTAGTTTCGACAAGTATGTGTTGAGTTCTTCGACACGCTCTTTATGCGTCTTGAGAAGTTCGGGTCGGGCATCAGATGATTCGGCGAGTTTGAGTAACTAATGAGCATGTTAGCATGGGCACTTCTTAAACTTCGGAATGTAATGTGCTTACCCTCTTTCTCTTGATCTCCTCGTGTCGCTTCTGAGCCTCAGTTTTCTGCACTTCCGGCTTCTCTTCATCGTCCTCATGGCGTGGCTCATCCTCTTCTTCCTCCTGCTTGTCCTTCTTCTTCTTTCTCTTCTCTTCGTCCTTGCTTCCGGTACCGAGGTTCTTCTCTAGATCGGTCTTGTCGCGCTTCTTCTTTTTCTTATTGACCTTGGCGCCCTTGAGCTTTAGGGCACCGCCGCCACCGACAACAGCATAGTCGTCGGACCCCATATTGTTGTGATGTTAGGAGAAAGTCGATGAAGATTAATCATGGACTACTGTCGTTGAAGTAAATTGGGTGACTAAGGAATTCGTGGCGGTGCTGGTGGCTGGGCCCCACTTGAAACAGCAAGGGGCTGGGGCTAGTCCCGCTGCTCTTTCTAAACCATACGCGGAAAGGAATAGGAAGCACTTGCATAGACAAAGCAAAGCTTCTTGTGATGAGTTGGGGAAGGTCTTCTCCTATCTTGGTCCTTTTCTTTGTCTGGTCCCCTCCAAATGCCCACTTGGCTTGAACAACACAAACAAACAACCCCCTTTTTGGTGCTGAATGGAAAAGACTTCATGAGCAATCAATACTGTCATTGACGAATACGACTCTTCTTCTTAATTGTACTTTTATACCCCATCTTTAATCTCGACCGCTTCAAACGACGCATACTTCTACCGCTGCCGACGACATCGACTATCATACGTCACAAACCTTCTATTGCGATATTGCTCCAGTGACGATCCGCCGAAAACACCCACTCGAAACCTTCGCTTTTCTAAACCGTTATGCGCCGTTGCTGTTCGTATTTTAAAGCATCGAACTGAAACATCCGTGGATCCTCATATCCGGGGGCAAGATCAATTGTCTTGTTGTTGAATAAGAGGAGGAAGCACAACCGCACGACAAGTCGCAATGGCGCCCTCTTACGGTCAACCGGGGAGAGACTCGCTCGAGCTTGCGTCTTTAGCAAGCTCGAGCCAGCTCAACGAGGAAGGCGCGACAGAGATCTCGTCTCGTCCTAGTATATCGTCGTCTCGAAGGCTGTCTCTCGAACTTGATGATCCATTGAACAGCGCCAATCCTGCGAACCCTGCTGGTAGGATGCAGCGATCTTATTCGACAACCTCTGCATTTGAATATTCTGGCAATATGTTTCCTTTGAGCTCGACCGCAGGTGCTGATGGCTATGCCCCCATCGGGGCGTCAAGTTCCAGAATGCGGCCAACCGGTGGCTTGTCAGGGGGTTCGTTGGAAAAGAGCAAGAACCTGACATATCTCAATGGATTGTCACTAATTGTCGGATTGATCATCGGCTCTGGCATTTTCTCATCGCCTGGTTCAGTGAGCGGTAAGGTTGGCTCGCCGGGCGCAGCGATACTTGTCTGGATCATCGCTGGTGTCCTTGCATGGACAGGTGCCGCGTCGTATGCTGAGCTTGGTGGAGCAATGCCACTCAACGGAGGCGCTCAAGTGTATTTGGCAAAGACGTTTCATGAAGTTTTCGGCTTCTTGTTCACATGGGTGGCTATGTTGGTTCTCAAGCCTGGTAGTGCCGCCATCATTGCCATCATCATGGGTGAATACTTCGTTCGAGCATTCATCGGCCCAGATGCCGAATACGTGAGTCCCTGGATAAACAAGGGCGTGGCGCTCGTTGGACTTTTGATCGTTACATTCATGAATTGTGTTTCTACAAAGCTGGGAACGCGTGTGAACGATGCACTCATGTTTATGAAATTTATCGCTTTGCTGGGGATAACTATCACCGGAATCGTGGTTATCATAACCGGAAAGACTCTCAAAGGCAAATCAGAAGTTGACTGGAAGCCATCTGCACTGTTCGATAACACGTCGACGGACATGTCCGCTTGGGCTCTGGCGCTTTACGCTGGTCTCTGGGCGTATGATGGGTGGGATAACGTAAGTGATAGACTATCTACCTTGATTGCGATTTATGAGTGCTAACACAACTTAGACCAACTACGTGGTTGCCGAGTTTCAAAATCCCACCCGAGACCTGCCTCGGGTCATTCATACAGCAATGCCTTTAGTTATTCTCTGTTATGTCCTGGCCAACGTTGCTTACTTTCTTGTCCTGCCACTTGAGAGTATGGATGGCGCCAACACAGTCGCCGTCATGTTTGGCAATCACGTTTTTGGCTCGGTGGGCTCGCTTGTTCTTGCACTCATCGTCAGTGTCAGTTGTTTTGGCGCTCTCAATTCTTCAACCTTTACCTCCAGCCGTCTCGCCTACGCCGCTGGCAAAGAGGGTTACATCCCATCAGTCTTTGGTACCATTGGTGTCGGCGCTAGTGCACATGAGCATGAGCTCAACACCTTGCGTACACGAAGCTGGTTCACTCGTAAGATGAGAAAAATGTTTGGCGATGAGGACGCAGGGCTGTTTTACACACCAGTGTATGCCCTCATTCTCAATGCAGTTCTCACGACTGGTTACATTATTGTTGGCGAGTTCAGCACCCTTGTCACGTTTTACGGTGTTGCCGGCTATGCCTTCTACTTTCTTACCGTGCTTGGTGTGATTGTTTTGCGCGTTAAGGAGCCTGAACTTACTCGCCCTTACAAGACGTGGATTACTACTCCCATCATCTTCTGCTGCGTGAGTCTTTTCCTCCTCTCACGCGCCATCTTTGCACAGCCCTTCCAGACCCTTGCTGTCATATTCTTCGTGGTGGCTGGTGTACCAGTTTATTTCTGGCGCATCAGAGGACGCGATGAGCAAGTCTTAAGAAGAAGAGGGCAACCCGACGATGACAAGAAGTGGTACCAGTTTTGGAAATGATTATGATTTGTGAGATGCATGACAAAAGAATAAGGATTCGAGGAAATGACAGCGGGTACATGTCATGGTGGTAAAAAACAGGGTATGGGTTTACAGCGAGATGAAGCTTGGTGATGGCTTGTATAATGAAGCATACAAAACAGCGACTGTGTATATGTATTAGTAACTAGTTACAAAACAAAACAAGACACAAGGGAGCAGGATATTTGCTTCCTATGAAACTGTTCTGATATGCTCATGCATCAACTTTCTATAAGTTGTTAGTAATCGGTGTTGTTATTGGACGGCTGTATCCTCATAATTTGTTACTTTTACAGACCTTGACTACATGTAATGTTGACGAGCTGGAAGGCAAGGTTAGGTTTATGCTGATAATAAGTATTCCCACCACCTACTGTTATATCCACAAGGCAGTTATGGTGAGAGCATTAAATATTAAACTAAATAAGGAAGCGACTCAAAGCAAAGTTTTTAGCTTGTACTTTGATGATCTCTGAAACTTGTTGAAACAAATTGAAAATTTTCGTGAGTAAAACAAGAAGTATCAAAATCCCTAAGAAATCAATATTGAGAAGCAGGATTCTGTTGTCACATTCTTGAAGCATGATCACTAAGAAGAGAGAGAAGGTATAACTTTAACAAATTGTATTATCTGCAACGCTGATTACTTTTGACCCGCGTCTATAATGCAGTTGGCTCAAAACTAAATCATCATCATGTACATGTCATTTCTTCCTTTATGAATACATTTATTTCTTCTCACGCTGGCCGTAAGCCTTGGTGGCGTAGTCACCCTGGTAGACGATGAGGTCCTCAGGGTTGTAGTCGTGGCGGCCAGAGAGGTAAGAGTCGATGATGGCCTTGGTACCGTTGGCGTATCGGATCTGAGCATCCAGAGAAGTACCGGACATGTGAGGAACCATGGCGTTACCGCCACCCCAGTTGTTCTTGGCGGTTCGCAGAGGGTGGTCCTTGGGGGCGGGCTGGTGGTCCCAGACATCACCACCGTAACCGGCGAGGTGACCAGACTTGAGAGCAGCAGCGACGTCCTCCTTGACAACGATGGCACCACGGGCGGTGTTGACGAGGTAGGAACCCTTCTTCATCTTGGAGATGAGGTCCTTGTTGAACATACCCTTGGTCTTCTCGTGGAGAGGGCAGTTGATGGTGACAATGTCACACTGGGCGAGCATCTCCTCGAGAGTGTCGACGCGGCGGCAGCCAATCTCCTTCTCCTTCTCGGGAGAGAGGGGCTGGTAGTCGAAGTAGAGAAGCTCCTTGCAGTCGAAGGGCTTGAGGCGGCGGAGAACACGCTCACCAATGCGGCCAACAGCGACGGTACCGACAACCTTGCCCTCAAGGTCGAACTCCTGCTTAGCAGCGTGGGCGACGTTCCAGTCACCACCCTCGATCTGCTCGTGGGCAGGGACGAAGTTGCGGACAAGGACGAGGATGGTCATGAGGACGTGCTCAGCAACGGAGACGACGTTGGAGCCAGTGACCTCAGCGACGGTGATACCACCGTTGGTCTTGTTGGCAGCGTTGAGGTCGACGTGGTCAGAGCCGATACCAGCGGTAACAGCGAGCTTGAGCTTCTTGGCCTTGGCGAGACGCTCAGCGGTCAGGTAACCGGGGTGGAAGGGAGTGGTGATGATGATCTCAGCATCCTCGAGCTCCTCGTCGAACTTGGAACCCTCACGGTCCTTGTCGGAGGTTGTGACAAGAGTGTGGCCGGCATCCTCGAGCCACTTGCGGATACCGAGCTCGTTCTCAGTGGTTCCGAGAAGGAGGGGTTGCTATGAAACATGTTAGTCGCTGTAAACCAAGAAGATGCGAATTGCGAAGTAATTGAGGGGTAATGATGCAGGATTGAGACATTGGGTGTAAGTTGGGTTGCATTGTTGCTCAGGCGCCTGCAGTGTAAACCACAGGAGAGGCACAAAGCGAGACAGTGTCACCCAAGCTTAACTCCTTGATGCCATTGCAGATGTTGCCCAGACATTGCCCCGCATCATTGGGCTGATAGTGGCTGGTTGTCATGTAGTGAGACCATTTCCCCGCGTTTGAGATCGACAAGCGTGGAGAGATGGTGTGTGGGGAGATGTTTGTGGTTGTCGGTAGATTGAAGGCATTATCAACGACCATTGAAGGTAATGATCGAAGAGTGAAGAGGAATCGAACTGTTGAAGAAGAAAGATGGAAGAACATACATCCTTGGCGTGCTGGCCACCGTCGTAGAGAACTGCAAGAACCTTGACCTGTTGATTTGTTAGATGAGGCTCAGGAGGATATTGGAGAAAGTGGGCTGGGGGAAAGCTTACCATTTTGGCGGTTGTGAAAAGGGTTGTTTGTTTTGTTGGAAAGGTAAGAAGAAGGAAGAAAGAAGATGTTGATGATGATGATGAGAGTGAGGAGGAAAGAAAGTAGGATACCGAGGGTCCAACGCCAGATATTTATGCTCTGTGATGGAACGCCATGGCTATGTATCTTGTCACCAAGTAATGATGGATGCTCTCCACCACAGGACGACACAGAAACAGCCAAGGATCCACGTCTCACACGCTGCAGTGCAATGAATGGATTGCTGCATCCTCGCCATTAACGGAACGGGAACCGTGCCACGGTCAAGGGCGGCCGAGCACTTGCTCACACTCTCAATCAATCAGACACAGCGAATCTCCATCGATCCCGCGAACCCCGAGCACGCCGGCATCTAAGCCTGCCTCTACGTAGTAAGAGGGGGGGTCAGGCCCCTGGGCCCATGGCATGTGTGTACGGTACGGAACAGTATGGAGTCTGGCGTCAAAGTCTGGAAGCTTTCTCCATCTGCATCTCCGTAGAATTAGATGGAGGAGGCGACAACAAGCGCCGAGAGTGGCAGCCGATGGGAGACCGGTCTCTGAATAGCGAACCCCATGAGATACATGTCGTACAGTAGTGACTTGGCAGGAATGCGAAGTATCTTGACCACGGCGACCGGCCGATAACCCGCTAGATGCCGTCCCAAGATACAGACGCGGCGTTCAAAGTGAGCGGGGGAGGGGAGCGCGTGCAAGTGCGACCACACACTCCCGATGAAGCTTACCAGAAGAGGAAAGTATGGGCAACTGTTCCTCTTCCATGATGGAGGGCATATCTCGGTGTTCGGAGTTCTGATTATGTTTGGTGACTGGGGAGAGCTCTTGAGGATAAAAGTGGAGGGACAGGAGCTATAGCCATGAACCAATCAATCGGGGCGATCTTACCTGAGGCCCTGTCGAGGTGGGGTATCGAGACTACCACTTTCGGTACGATTTGAAGCGGGGTTTGGTCTCGGGTCCAACCTCCTGCCTCATCCCCTCTTTGAGATTCACAGTTTCAACTGCACGGCACGGCAGGTACGGTGCACTTTCCCGTCCTTTGGAGTATTCCATCGTCATGAATCAGCTTCTCTGGACCCTTTAGATCCAACTGTCTCCAATTGAAGGAACATTCTAATCAAATTCCGTTGGAGAAAGGAAGAAGCTACCTAGGTAAACAATGTCCGTCTGCTGACAACCAACCTAAAGACAAGGGATCGTGTAAGTGGGGGACCACGATCATGATGGAGGGATGATGCCGTAACAGCTACTCTACTAACCACGCTGCTACTCACACTAACACATACGTAACTGCCCAGGCTCCAATTTACGGAGAAAACACTCGCCAATAGTGGAATTGGAGGTTATCAAAGGCATAAACTTATCATGGAAAACTGGTATCAATGATGGTCTGTGTTGGGCAGAACCACAGATGGACCGACTACCCACTGAGGCTCTGATATCACCTACGTATCCGTTTTCCGTAGATTGCCTCAATCTCTTGGGCAGCTGCACTCATACAGTAGCAATCAATAGTCCAGTCTTTTACCCTGTAAGTGTTGGCCAACACAGAGTATACTCCCGTGGCCTCAAATCCGCATGCCGTCTTCTAATCCCGCAAACAATCCCCTTGTTCCATCTCATGTAGTCATATGCCTCAAAATCATCAAGTGCTATGCAATTCTATTCTATTCTTGTCCAGTTTGTTGTCCGTCGCTATTCGGCATCCCGCCATACGGCCGTAGCGCCCCGTTCTCCGGTCCGGATGCGGGGGTTGAAGCTGGGCCTTGTTTCGCACTTTCATCTCCGGGGATGCATCTGACTTCAGAACTGTGAATAACGCCACATGGTGGCAAGCCAAGCTTCTGGATTCGCTCTACTTCATGTTCGTGTGCATGACCTAGACTTGTCTTGGATTTCGTCTCATGAGCTTGCCTTTTAGGAGATTTCCCCGCATTCTCACATGGGTTTTTAAATGTGTAGCGAATAAGGCAAGTTGTGATTTAGAATTTGAGCGATAATTCGGTATGGTAGAATGACATGAGGTTTCCGACACAGTTGTCTACTACCAGTGAACCCCGAAGCATGTTTAACCGTTGATAACAAGTTATGATTCTATCGTTAAATCTCAAAGATACCCTATACCTCCGGACAACCGGCATCCTTCAAGGTTCTTTGACCTCATCCCTGGTAGCGTGCTCATTCACTTTACAAAAAATGTCCCACAACGCCGCGACATCTCCGACCTGTCAAGTAAGAGCAACAGGACTTTCAGTCTAGCGTGAGGCTGCTCTGTTGCCCCTGGCGTTAGTGCCAGTCTTCCCCCGCCGGAGCCTGAAGCCGACGTCGGGAATACCGTCTCCGCAACTCGGCGTCTACAATGGACTCGGACGACGAGGGGCTTACGAGAGATATCCGAAACTCGATACTCTTCGGCGTCGTCTCATGATCCATGCCAAGTTGAATCTTGAAAACTTCAACTTCAGAAAGCGTTGGGTCGTGAACTGGCCTGAGAGACTTATGTGAATGAAACAATAATATTCTGTCTGAGTGTTCAGTCCGCAGAGGCGGTTCCATCTATTCATGCTTGCAATGTCAAGCTCCTATATCCAAAACTCATTTGTTAAGATCCGTAAAGCGCCATCCCAAGCATCGTCCATATCCATGGACAAGCCGTCGAAACCCTTATCCTACCAAGTCGCTATGAAGAAAACAGAACCACCCTAAAGCATGCTTTTCTCAATCCAACTATCTTACAGGAGCAATCCAGGCACAAATGCGAAAGGCATTCCTGGTGTATGCTCATCGTCATAATCGTCGTCATCAGTCTCGCCGTCCTCCCACTCAGGTCCGGAATAGTCCCCTGGCTCGTCCTCATCGTCTTCCTCGCCTTCCATAAAGCCAATGAAAAAGTTGTGATGTTCGTACTCATCGCTATCAAATTCTGAGTTGTCATCGGAATCGTCCATGTGGTCATCGATCTCTTCGCTCACCGAGCTGTATCCGAGATTCTCACGGTCTTCGTCGTCCATCACGTCCAGCCCGATAGTGGCATGGAGCATCTCTGACACCGAGGGTTCTGTGTAGACGATGTCAAATGCTTCCAGGACCTTTCGACCTTCATCTCTCAAGACCTCATTCTTCGGAATCGATTGCTCCACAAGTTCCTTGAGGTCCTTGCCATCTTCCGTCTTTACGTCGGTTCTCAAACCAGCTGAAATTAGCCGGTTTGTGAAAGTCCAGTTCAGTCTAGGTATGGGAGGAAGTTTCCGTCCATGGTAGCGAATGCCAGTGCGAGGCTCCCAGTTGAAAAGTGACGACCAGCACTTCGAATGAAGCTTTTCGGGCTTGTCTTGCATCGCATCTGGATATTTTGCAAGGATCTGACATGCTTGTGGTTGATAGTGATTTGTTATGGCATACATGAAAGCACCATCTGGCATGGATTTTGTCGGCATGTGAATATCCGCACCCCCGTTCACCAGAATTGGTGTCGTCCGCCAGCAGGAGCCTGACTTGAAGCTGTAATATAAGGGAGGCTCGCCCTTAAACAGCTCATTGGGGTCTTGACCTCGGTCAAGAAGTACTTGAATCAAACTGGATGGCTCATCAGCCATCGGCGAAGGCTTCTCTAAGCAGCGGAAGATCAGGCCTTTGCAGAGCTCCTTCGGTATCTCTACCGACTTCATCAGGTCCGCCGCCCTTGTCCAGAGTTGCATGCTGAGCGCTGTCTTCAAGAGATCGACCAAGAACCCCTCTGAAGGTTTTGTCATGCCATGCTTGGCATAATCGATGTGTAAAATGAACTCTGTCTTTCCATCATCGTATGAGTCATAGACAGATGCTTGAAGAATTCGTTCTAGGTCGCCTTCTTCTGGCCGACCACCGTTCTCAAGAATCGTCTGGGCGATGTTCAGATTCCCATGCATGATAGCCTGCGCAAGTGGACGGGCCTCGCAACCGGCCTTCTCGTTGGGGTCGGCGCCGTACTCAATCAGTAATTTAGCCAAAGCGACGTGTTGACTGTCCCATTCGCGGTTGAAGTAGGGCTCACAGTGACGTGAGCAGATAACGACTAACGGTATGATCTCCTTCGTCGCCGTCGACGCCTTCAATGTTGCACCTGCGTCCAGCAGCATCTTTGCAGAATCGTATAGTCCAAGGATAGCAGAGCCTTCGCTTGTCTCGCCAACTCGTATAAGTGCAGTCATGCCATCGTTATCCTGCGCATTAACGTCGGCTCCCCCTTCGAGCAACGCTTGTATGGCGTCAGTATTGCAGCTTGCACTCGCTACCATCAGTGGTGTCATTCCCAGAATAGCTTCCTTCGCATTAACATCGAAACCCTTGGCGATGAACTTTCTTATAATCTCAGCCTCTGATGTGTTGCTGATGGGCTTCGGAGGAGGCCCAAGAGGGTCAAAGAAGTCTTCTGGTTGGAATCGACGAGACCCGAGGATTAGGTGAAGAATACTAAAACGATGCGCTGACAAAGTCTTAACATCTGCTCCCAAGTCAATGAGTTTGGCGGCGTCATCAAAGCGACGCGAGAAGCACGCCATCATGAGTGGAGTCAGCCGCGTCTCTATCAATCTTCTGTCGAGGTCGGCACCATGCTCCAGGAGGTACGGAACTATGGTGTCCCAGTGACCATACCATATTGCCTGGAATAGTGGCGTACCCATGAAAGGGCCCTCCACGTTGATGTCTTCTTGATATTTCTCGGTCAAAAGCAACTTGAGCAAATCCAACATATTCTCTTTGGCGGCGTGATGCAAAGCTGTTAGCTTGAACCGGCCTGAGTCTTCAGTAGTCTCTTCCTCATCGTCATCATCTCGCCAGAAACCGTTGGGGTCTAGCTCAAAGTCAATCCCTTGATATATAACTGTCGAAGCTCCGCGTTCGAGAAGAAATTTAGCTGCATCGTGATGCCCATGGCATATAGCGACATGCAGAGGCGTCCAGTTTCCTCCATGTAAATCCTCAAGTTCTCCTTCTTCGACGGCCTGGGACTCGCTGAAGGCTTCAATAGGTAAATGGGGACGACACAAGCACACACCCCAAGAAGGTGCATCGATGGAAGCGCCCGCGTCTAGGAGTATCTCCATCATGTCAATTCGTCCTTTGCTTGCAGCCACATGTATAGCCTCCCATCTACAGTCGCTAAAGATCCCGTCGTCGCAACCACTCTCGAAGCAATCGCACGTTTCGTGTAAAACATATGAGGCATCTAGATCGACAGACTGATCGTCGTCCTGAACCCTCCACATGGGGTCATCATAGTAACTCGAATGGTAGTTATACCATTTGTGCTCCGGGGCGATACGCGGTTTGGGTCTATGAGTGTAGGCTAGGCGCGAAGGGCTGACACCAGCTTTGAGGGCAAGGCGCAGGACTCTGACATCTCCGTTATCGACGGCCCAGTGTAGAGCACCGGGTCTATCGGATAGAGCTTCGCGTTTCCATAAGATCGGGTTTGCGATGTCGTACCAATGTCGGTTCGTGCGCGAGAGAGCAGCTATATCGTATTTCTTGTGTAGGAACGAGGCGATGGTGTGTAGGACTTCATTAGGAAGCCCGTCGAGCGAAGGCATAATGGGCGACCGGGAGACAGGGCGAAGAGGAATGCTGGCAGATGGAAAAGAAAAAGTCATGGATCAAGGCCATGAACCAGAAAAAAAAAGTTGACGCAGTGAGGGGGACAGCTTCTGTAGGTAAAGTAGTGGAGGTCAAGGTCTTAATTTGTCGATTTTGGTAAATGGTGGAGTTCTGTCTTGCAGCCGAACAGCCTAGCTTTTAGGGTCAGACCAATGATAATGTCTCCGTCAGCCTTGCTCCGCATTTTAATGACGAGCTTCGGGGGGTCGGTCCACTATGAGCAGATCCCAAAAAACTGCCCGGGCGTCAGGGCCCAGCTACTGGGTAAGAAAAAATAACTAGTAACGCCCTGAAACATCCACTCCATTCGTGGAGACGTTTGGAACTTACATGTATGGAGAATTCAAGATGGAATTGTTATGAATCTGAAGCCGACGCCATGTAGAAATGATATTCGTGTATACTTGACAAGTGGCACTCTGCAAGTTTTGTGTTACGGAGATGACCTCTCTGTATGATTCATCTTTAAGTCTCAATCTCAGTACGATGCAACCTTGACAGCGCTTACTGGTCATAGATCTTAGATTCATTTTTATGCAGTGTTAAAGAGACAGAAGGCTGAAACGCCGAAAGCAGTTGGCATTGTTTTGTGAAACAAATTCAGGCCTCATATGAACAAACAACTTTGAGCAAATAGGAAATGCTGGCCACAGCTATAGGTTAAACGTAGTGATGTGGGATGACATATTCATTTGCATATCAAGCACTCATTAAAATGTTAGCAGTGTCGAAGTATTATTCATAATTCACATGCTTATTTAAATGGCCCATAGGGGAAGGAGTATTGACGGAAAGCCCATGCGTCTTCTAATACCTCGACATGGGTTTATTACAAGAACCCCTTTTTTCCATTTCTTTGTATGGCTTCCACATAGACCGACTGATGATCCAAGAAATGGAAAGCAAGCCTGTAGAGACAGCAGTTGGCTCATTCTGCCTTGCACTTTTGTGTTGGGAGCTGACCAACATCCAAAGTACGGGAAGGAGGGGGCTTTGCGCCTTCGAATTAGGCTCGGCTCTTTACGTATTGAAGACTGAGAGATGACAGTATAAAAGGAACCACTTGGGACTGTATGAGGAGTCAGCTCTGTCTTATCCAACAGTCCATATCGTCATTGTTCCAAATCATTCGCTCAACCACTTCGTCAAATCATCAGGAGGCAGCAACTCACAAAATGGTCGGTGTCGGAAAGCCACGACTAGACAAGCACGGAAAGATACTCTCTCGTCTTTTCGAGAATCTCGCCCTCTTTCACATTCTCAAACGAGCAGATGGCCCTCCTGTCATCGCTGCACATGCTCCCGCCACTATTCAAGATGCTCGACGCAGATTCTTGAAGAACTTGAGTTACATTTGTGATTACAGAAAAGGAGGCGATACTACGACTTCTATGGCTCTTGAGCAAACAAACCAGAATTGTGTGTTCTGGGTTGCAGCGAACTCAACGCCCAATGATAAAGTTATCGTGTTTCTTGGGGAAGTTCTGAAAATGCTTAAGCATGAGCCAAAGGGAACTGAGACGGAGCAGAAAGCTCTGGGGTTCAGACTGGCGAAGAAGTGTGCTGACTTTGCTGCTCCACGGCTGAAGAAGGAGAGCAAGCTTCTCCATCGGGCTGTGAGATATTGTGAAAAGTACCTACAGGCAGACACGGCCGTGGCTCAGAAACCTGGTAACTTGCACCAAGCACGCACGCGGAGATATGACTGACAGAATTGCAGGAGTAAAATCACTGCTGGAATGGCTGCCTCAGTTCTCCGATTCTACAAACGTTGATACTCTGACCCTATGCCAAACAGCCTATGATGCTCGCCATGATTCTCAAATGGCGACTCTGAGAGCTCTGAGCCAGGAGTTTAGTGTGGCACCATCAGAGACAGCAAAAGCGTTCCAGGCAGTCAGACATTTCATCGGTCGTCTAGCCGAACGTGTACGCAATTCCATCTACCTCGTTCAAGACACCCTCCTGCTAGGTGCACTACTCAGCTCATACGAGATAAGAAGAGTAGAGGCTCCTATCGCGGCGAAAGTGCCGCCTCCAGATGGTCACACGAACTTGAACTCGATACTGAAAAGAATGCTGCCGGCCAATGACCCACGCCTCGAGGAGATGCAGAGTTACGTCGCCTGGTTGAATGGTCCAATGAAGCTCGAGGAGGCCATCAAGAACATGTACGCTGAGGACTTGGGACAGTCGTGCGTGCATGCTGAGATCCAGATGCTGGAGGAATTTCATAGAAACAGACGCAGTTTCATGGGAAATGATCGATACATCGCCTGCAGTAAACTTGCCTGTCTCTGTTGCAAGTTCTACTTCCAACATCATCCTGGAAAATTCCTGGAGCCAGAGTCTCATCAGAAGGCTTATCTGAACTGGAGACCTGTGGAGCTACCCAATGGTTGGAAGAATGAACACTGGCTTGATCAGCGCAAGGTACTAGCGAATCTCGCTAAGGGGTTGGGTGAGGCCGTGGAGATGCAAATTTCCAGTCAACAGCAGCCGAACCCGTGGCAACCAGACTCTGTTACGAATATTACAGCGAGTATGGCGGCACTCGACCCTTCTGAGTCTCAGGAGATGGTTGGCGAGAATAATTCCAGTGAGGGTGAGTTGACTGCTTCTTGCATCTACATATTGGCGACTAACCCTTATAGATTCGGCTTCACTGGAACATTTAGGTGAAGGTGACTTCAGTGATGGATACTTCAGTGACGGATATGTCACTGAAGTAAGTGAAGGATATGAGCACATCGAAAGACATGAGAATGATGACAAGCACGAGTACGGTGACGAGCATAGCGAAGATGAGTCTGATGGTGGAGTAGGCTTGGAGGATTGATATCCATTGATGTTCAGAATTCTGAAACTAGGCATGAAGTTTATATCACACTTCGTCGGTAGTAAGATGGCATAAACGGCTCGAGTAGCATAGAATGAATGTGATTTGAGTTTAACACACATATAAAGACCTAATGACAATTACTTCCTAACCCTCTTCTCCCCACGATGCTGCTCTTTCTCGTGTCTGCTCAAGTTACATCTCCGTGTGAACCACTCCCCACAGAATCGACACTGAGCAGTCTTTCGCGAGCGATGCGTCTTATAGTGCCGGTCCATATCCTTCTGACAAGTATCCCGAAAGGTGCATAGGGGCCAAGAACAGAAAACAGGTTTTGTATGAGTCCGAATATGATTGCTTGCATTTCAGGTTAGTAAAACACGATAAATCTATCCGGCAGGGTTTATGCTCACTTCCTCTTGCGATTTTCCTTAAAAGACCTATCGCAACCAGGCCAATCGCAGAGCCATCTTCCATGCTCTTTAAACTCGTTATCTTTCAAACGATAAGACGGAATCTCTTTGAACAAACGCCTCCTGCCTGTCTCGGAACTGGAATGCTCGGTAGAGTCATCAGAAGGAAATGGATCGAAAGTTGAAAAAGTAACATCAAAAGAGTGTAATGGTATTCCGTCACTTCCTCCTGCTTCATATGATATGTCAAGAATGGCATCGTTCGTCTGGTCGCACACAGAACCTACGCTCTATAGAGCGGCTGCGGTATCTGCTGGACCAGCGAGCGATGCCTGTCCTTGAAGCATCTCATATGGGGCATCAAGAAGATCAAGAAAAGAGACTGGGGAACTCGAAATAACAAATTGCGTCGAATCAATATCGTTGAGATGCGAATCCATCCCGATCATCGGCGCAGAAAATCTGAACTCATCGACTGATTGAGGCACAGACTCAAACACACCGTCTTGGTTCATAGAGCCAAGAGAAGCGGCGTCTTCAGACCAAGAGCTTACATGAAGCCATTGATCCACATCCTCTTGGGATGTCACTGGAGACAAAGCAAATCCGCCGAAGTCAGCTCCAGGGACTAGAGACGGGTCGACGCAACGTCAGTACAAGCGGCCTGGTGGAGTAACCCCAAGTATAATGACTCGAGCTTGACACTTACCATTGAATGAATAGTCCGAGTCTACGAAACTCTGTTCCGTAGACTCGTCCTGAATCTGGGGTTGCGATTGATGGTCACTCATGAACTTGTGTATAGAGGATGGTCAATTGAGAGAGGAATGGTTTGACAGTGGTGATTTTGATAGAAGAGAAGAGCTGACTTTATATTTGCAATTGTATTTCTAGACACGAACTGTTTCACCCTCCCATTGTGAAAATGCAATTGACAATGACACTTCCAACATGCATTTTTGCAACCTCTTGGCCCGGCAAGTTCCAATGAACTGCCCTGATACCCCTCAAAAGTCCCCCATTGGCGAATGGTTGGCCATGTTTGTTGGTTGAAAGTGTAAAAAAGTCCACTAGGGGATTCCGACCAGTTTCTTGGCCAAGTGCCATTGGCTGGTGAGGAGGGATGGTTGCATGCAGGCTTGGGGCTACGGGAAGTTTGGCTTGGGCCTGTCTCTTGGACCAAACAGAGATACAGATAATGAACTTGGAGACAACTCAATCGATAGTGATGGTGTGCTTCGGCTATCTCAGGTGAAAGTGCCCTGACTGCTTATTGGAGATGAGGCTTGGTCAGAGAGACTTGTACCTGGCGAACTGGAATAAGTCTGCAGCCAACACCTGTCAATCTATGGCCCTAATAGACTCAATTGAAACTCTCAACTCCAATACCACATGCAAGAAACTGCTCAACTACTGGACACATAATCTTCCAACCTACACCGACTCTACTCAATGCCTTATCTCATAGACCCACGGACGTTGCAATAACTCAAAGATGTCATCAAGCCACAATTTGGGGTAACCAAAGTATAACAAGTGGAATATCTGACAAAAGAATGGAGAAAATATCGTCAACTCGACCAGGTCTAGATTGTTGATGTGCCCCCACAGCAGAATCACGCCGTTGAAAGCAAGTCCCTAGACTAGGAAAAATGGAGAATATGGTTATCAGGAATAGAAGTGATCTAACCAGAAGCCCCCTCTGAAATCATGAGAAGTCTGGACTAGTCAGCATCATATGATCATGATGGTGTTGATGTCTCCGCATGAGCCGCCGAGTAGTTAGGTAACGTTATGCTTCAATTTAGCTGCGTAATAGTGCATATAGCCGTCGAGGCTGAGGCTGTGTCTTAGAAACTGGTCGTTTATCTCATGTTGATGAATACTGTATGTAGATCATCCTGTCGTGAAGTGTGAACCACATTTATGATATAATGGACAAGACGACAATACGATGATCATCACAGTGACCTTCAGAAAAAAGACACCGGTGATATCATGTCTAAAACATGAAACCGCCATATTCGTAAGGCTCTGTCGAGATGGCAGATGGAAACGTCATGGGCGTTGAAAACGAGGGAGAGCCTCAACCCCTGCGGCTGCAATGCCACGCGATAAGCTTGTATAACACAGTAAAGCTTAAAGACCGCCTTTTGAAGTGACACGAGGCTAAGTGTGTGATTATTCACTCCTGTTGATCCTCTCACTTGTCAAACAAAGACATCCGTATCCTATTCCTTGGCATCGGTCTCGTCTGTGCATGTTTGTCAACCGTAGTTCAGCAGATCCACAGATTTGGGTTTTCATCGGCGAGAATTGATATGTATCATGGCATGTGACGACAGAACGGATAATTCTGTTTTGCAGTAGTGAAGCAAGACAGGAAAAGGAGGCTAATTATGGATATCGGATCTTCAATTGCTGGGATCCCCGGATTTGCAGTGGATTTTCGTCATGTTTCGAAACGGGCATCATAATTTCTTGACGTCAGGAATAATGGATCTATTATGCTGATATTCATTGGAGGGATACGGTCTGTTTGGGATAAAGTAGAGATGAGATGAATCTTGAAAACAGATGAAGCATCTCGTAGACATCATGATGGAGACAAAGACAAATCAGCTCATGATTTCTTGTTAGCGGTATCGGCCGGACAAAACATTCATCCAATGACGAAATAGTCACGGTAAGACCCTCGTATTGAGCCAAGCCCTCCAGGGCCCCGACTCGGCCGTGCAGCAGTCCACAGGGGACTCCCCGCACCGGCGATCCCTCTAGCCATTCGCTAAGCTCGCCTGAGTCCACTGTAGCGGGCCTCTAGTGTCTCGGTTCACAGAAGACCCACTTCACGATACTAGCCAGCCACCTTGATCGGCCGGGCCCAAGAGCCAAGAGCCAAGACGGAAACTTCATCGTTACATCGACCGACGCAGCTGAGGGCGATCTTTTGAGGTGGCATTTAAGACCCGATACGACCCCGAGTCTTTTGTTTCTTGGTTCTTTTGTATTATCAACTTCAAGACTCTATCACAGTCTACAAGAAACATCCTCGACCCTTTATATCTACTCTATTCCTCCCTTGAATACCATTTTGCCTCTTCCATCTGCCCTACATCCGAACCTTCTACAAACCATGCTCACATCAACCTTCATCCTCAGCCTCATCGGCCTTGCAGCGGCCTCACCGGTCAAGCCTCACATCGTCACAAACCCTTCATACCCATCACGCTCGACATCAAAGGGCTTCAAGCTTGTCGTCAACGTCACAGATCCCTCGCTGGACTTTGATCCTCCCATCCAAAACTTCGAGCTTACCGGCATCCACACCGGAGCCGGCCTCGCCCTCCTTGGAATCAGCGAGAAGAACGGCCGTATCTTCTACCAGAACGGAACCAAGGAGGAGCGTCAAAACAGCGAGGCTACCGTTATCAGCGATGGCGGCACTCCTTTGACCCCCAACGGCATTGGCCTCGTTGCCGATAAGGAGAACAAGAACCTCTACGGTGCTACTCTTAACTTCGAGGCTGGCACCGCTGGTGTTCAATTGAACCAGCCCGAGGACCCCTACACCTACTTATTGCCCGAGACCTTTGTTGCTTGCAATAAGAGCATCGAGTACTACCGAGGCAAGAAGTTTGTTGTCATCGAGCAAGCCCGCATCACCATCGACAAAAACGAGAAGATCCAGCGCAACATCCCCAAGGGTTGTGCACCCATCCGCCTTGTGCCCCAGTGCGCCGAGCTTGAGTCTCTCCCTAAGGGATCGTACTCCAGCCACAAGTACGCTCTCGACTCCAAGTGCTACGAGGACGTCTCCAAGATTCAGTGGTCGAAGTACAGCCCTTAAGCTGTGACACTATTAATTAATGGAAGGAACATGGTGGAGTTAATAATGATGGGTAATGATTGCTTTTTGGATAGCCTCTATAATTAGCATTGGCATTAATAGCTTTAATATTGTACAACAACTATCTGTATGTCTCACACCTCTTCCATGCATACCTCGTGAATATCCCGTATCGACAAATCCAGCGGTGAGGCAAAATGTGCGTATGACAATCTGCGTGCACTACCAGCTGGGTACTCCGAACAAGAACAAAGACCGTGAAACAAGTGACAAACTGCTGCCAACGTTATTTTCCCCGGCAATCGCGGACGACAGAGCGAGCAGTGGAGTGAGCGGGTGGATTTGGTCTCCGTAGAAAAGTCAGCCATCAGGCGCTGCCAGGCGCAGGCACATAAACTCAAACTCCACCAAGTCCATTGTTGGTTTTGCTAGTGGCACTTGGACAAAGGGATCTGGGCTTGCCGTACAAAAGCGGATGGCTCGAGTCAGTTTGTTTTGCCACATGTGGACGACGAGCTTCTCGATTTGTCCTGGCTTGTTTGCGGCTAACGGTTGACTGACTTATGTGTACGAAACGGAGAACTTGAGGACTGGTAAAGCAGTTGTGTGCATCACTACCTGTAAAGGCGGATAAGAAGATCAGAGACTTAGAGGAGGTCGGACGAAAGACTTAGTGCACTCTTAGCCTATATTCTACAAGAAGTTGTCTGTTCCTTTTATCAATCACTTAATCAATGTTGGTTTGATATAACTCACCTACTGTATTAGCACCACGAGAGGCAGAAACTCCTGAAATATTCCAAACAATGATACTGGCCCTAAACCGGAAGAATACGCATCAACCTTTGACTTTTTTTTTTCAATACTAGATAACCTCTGTGGTTAGTAAAATGCGAGTTGCAGGCACAAGAAACGAGCTGGGTCAAGGAGACACAAGTATGATACCGAAACTGAGAGAACCAGATGTTAAACTGGAAGGCCAGGACGACGACGAGCAGCCTCCAAGTACCACGAGTAATGGGTCTACTCAGTAAGATTTAGAGTGAAGGAGTTCCGACTAAAGTCTATAGGCTTTAACATTTTGCATGGTTGATGGAAATGTTTCCTTCGACGAATGATAGGTTATAGAGCATGGATAAAAGGAAAGTCTTGTACACAATAATACTGATCCGATGAGACTCTAGAGGAGTAAGACATAGTACCTAATTTTCAAATTGGAAGAGACTGCGTTCGTCATATCCACACGACTCACTTTGATCCGACGTTTGACTGAAAGTAAAACTATATCTCGCAGTCTTGGACATGACAGCAAATCACAAGACATATGAATAGATAGTGCCACTATGAGTAATTGAGTGATTAGTTTGGATAATGTTACGAGATAAAACATTGTTTCTAGCCACACAAGAAAGAGACTCGATATCTCCACAAATCGAAATGTGAACATCTCGAGTTCTATTAAGAATGAGTTTAAACCCTGATATCAACACGAATACCATATAAGGTTATGACTCTTCTCGCACATAAGTAAGTTTCATAAATCTATAATCGTTCTACAGAGCAGGTACATAAATATCTCGTCTCTTTTATTCTTTTTGTCTCCCAATCTATCCAGTTGCATCTCAACGTGCTTTAAACCACACATCCTACCTACATTATGTTTCCCAACACACTCACAAACATGACGGGACTTTTTCAAAAACTCTGGCCAGGAGCTGGACTGCCCACTCCAACGAACGCTGGGATAGAGATGCTCTGTATTACGGCTCAAAAGGCAGAGGAGAATGCCCGGAAAATTCTAGACAGGTTTGTACTTACTGCTACTATTGCTTTGATCACTGTTAATTGTTGGATGTAGACTCGAAGGAAAAGGAGAGAAGTCTTCCCAGAAAGCCCCGGAATTTATTTCCTTCTAGCTTGGCCGCTCACTCAAAGAGTGAAGTTTGGCTGCTTGATGGTACACTTTGAGACACGATGAAGGCGTCGCAGAAGAAACCTGACTTGTCACGAGCTGTTCTTTTTGTTGCTTTCTGTGTCGGATCAAACACGAACATCTCCCTCCCGATCGAATCGTCGCTCGGTTTCAACATTGGATCTCTTGTCTTATACCCCTATTGGCTCGAATCAACGCTCCCATCAGGAGACCAGGGTACTGCTATATCGTTACGGTCTCTTAGAACTCCAAATTTCGTTTATCATCGAAAGACCGACAAACCATCCGGCTGAAGACTCGAGTGTACAGCCCCCTACAAGCAGTAGCTACTGAGCACGTTGGCCACTCATATGGTCACGAACAGAACACAACTGCACAACCGCCCAGGTGGGTGTCAGAAGAATTGCCCTCTAAGGCTTAGGCTGCAGAAATAAAGTAGCCTGATTGATAGCCTAAGCTCGTATAAGGTGATCGGATTATTTCGTCTTTTATACTTCCAGCGGCCAATTCTTCTGACACCCTGACGCCGCCGAATACGTTGCCTCAGAAGGGAAGCTCGATTATGGCTGAGATCATATGCAATATCGCTGTCATGTATGCTTGACGTATGTGTTATTGTCTGGTATTTTCGCTAATATGCTACGCCCTATTCACACGTTTTGTGCCTCAGTATCGACGTCCACTGTGACTAGGCAGAAAGTCATGCGTGAATACAGACTTAGTATAGCGTCGAATACAAATGTCCAAATAAGGCCATATCTGTCCTTCATGAGGCATGTTCTTTCTCTACCATGAGAGACAAGATCTCGCAACCTAGATGCAAATTGAATCAAGATTTCTCTGAACAATAGTCTGTCGCCGCTTCTTATGTTAGTATTAGAAATGATTGGGGTCATGATGTGTTTGGACACCTAGACTTACATGCTTCAAGGGGAAGCAATCCATCCATACTATGTGTGAAAGACAAGAATCATACTGTAGTATAGCTGGCAGGCATGGTGCGACCTCTATCCAACCGAAAGTTCGACTCGTACTCGTCTCTGATAAAGAAGCGACCAAGCCCCTTCTTAATTGACTCGCTGGTCTCTCAGTCGCTTGAGGTTAGCGAAAATGTCGGACATCCTTTCAGCACGGTCACCAGCAAGCTCGATCGGCATGAGGAGAGGCGCTTCGTCTCCAGGTTTGATGTCAGGCTCGTGGCCAGTGCCCCTTTTCGCGAAGTTAACAAGACGGCGGCGAGCAGTGGCGATGATACAGTCCTCATTGTACTTTTCAATACGATCTTGTACACAGCGGTCGTATCGTGAGATAGCAAGGTCGAAACATTCGTAAATGTTCATATCAAGCTTGACAAGCGATGGTTTGACAGGCTTCCCTTTGGAGTCTCTCCACAAAAAGTCCAGCCAGCTCTGCCACTGAGGGACAAAGACGCCGAGGAAGACATCGGCTCCCTCCGAGCGCCATCTAGGTTGAGGTCCTGGATAGGCCTTGTTGGGGTGATGATCGCATACCAAGGTGCCGACCTTCACTGAGGTCTCAGTGGAGACATTGCCCACAACTTGGGGATTTTCGTTATCCGGATGGGTCGTGTTCCATCGTCGGAAGACCATACGCCAGAATCTGCGCCAGTCGGGTAACTCAGGGACCAGTTCTGCATCGCGATGCTCGACCTGGGTCTCGAGACGAGCAAGGTCGATGAACATGGATAGTTCTCGAGTGGTCAGCATCTCCTCGCTGTTGATGATCTCACCCGGAGGACGTGAAACAATGGAGGGTGTGCGGATGAGAAGGCTGGCCATAGCCAGTTCCATCTCCTGGACCGGGTTATTTTGGGCCATGATGAACTGAGGGAGATCCTTTCTCCGTTAATGATGAAGGGCGTCTAAGAGAAGAAAGAGGTAAAGAAGATTAGCATTAGGTACCTATGCAAACAAGGGAAGATCGTCTATGGGAATGGATGAACCTACCGATAATGATGGCTAAGGTCGATGAGACAGTTTGAGGAAGGCAAGCTTCATGTAATTTTTCAGTACAGAAAGCTGGAGGGAAGGAGTGTTTGCTCGCACCTGCCCATAATCACCGTGATTTGTTTGAGTGGAGACTGTGCTACTGGCAACAAACGGCTTCAAACAACTTTAGATATAACAGGTAGTGACAGTGGCAGTGGCAGTGCCAACAAGTGTTATAGCAACTGGAAATTGCCAGACTGCATGTGGAAGGTGCGGCATAAGTAAGGTACCTACCTACCTACAGTGCAGACTTGTCAGGGCATTGAATCTTTCTTCGAACTGGACCTATTGCATAAGAGACGAAATAATTTGGTCGCTTTATGATAGCTTAGACTAGCACTCTGACTATAGTAGCCTAAGAGTAAGAGGACAATTCTTCCGAGAGTCAATATATGAGTGTACCAAGAACCTGCCAGCTCTACCTACCTATGCACTGACGTGATTCGCAGCAGTGTGGTTGTTGCCTACCCGCCTCAGTCATTAGTACCTATCTGACTTCCACCTAACTCTTCCTGTCTCAATTCTCCTCTCCATCAACATACCAAAGCCTCTTCGAGCAAACACTCAAGCGGTGCGATGTCTACAAACGCCGGCATGGGCACAAATAGCGAGAATGAAAAAGCTATTCGGGGCGAGAGCCCTCAATATGCTCCAAACTTCCAACAGCCAGCTATCCCTTCACTCTCGCAACCTGCCCATCCCTTTCCTTACTGGCCTATATGGACATACGTGCCACGCAGCGGGTTTTATCTTCCTCATCAACCTGGGTATCATGCTGCCCCTCAAGCAGGTTATCTTCATCCTCAGCAGTCCAGCTTTGGATCCCCACAACCTCCTTTTCTCGTCGCACCACAAGTCAGACCTCACGTCCAGAATGACACTCCATCAGATCAAAACTTCGCCTTCAACAATGACGCCGCGACTACCGAACACCATGACGAGTCTCAGCTCCCACTGAAACGCTCCAGATCCATTTCCATACGACCTGAGTCGCACCCCGAGAAGATTGTTGACCTCGTTTCACCCCAGTCTAATCTCGATGTATCTTTCAAAGATGTTGACAAAGACCAGGAGGTCGTAAATGAGCGACCCCCAAAGACGGTCATTACTACCAAGGGACTTCTGACGCGCGGCGAAAAGATGCGACTCTTGGACCTTCTTAAGCAGTACCAAGAGGTAATGCGAGTATACGGCTACTCCTACTCAGCCGAAGAAACATACGCAGAGTTCTTCGAGAAGGTATTTCGCAGAGACTGGAATACTAAATGGAAAAGCGTCAATCCTCTAGTTTTTCGACCCCTGCGCAGCTCTGATTCACATCTGGAAATTGGCTGTTACGAGAAGGATGCACCGTCCAGTCAGTCGGAAGATGGCCGTAGAAGGTCCAAGGCGCTGAAGCAAACCATTCCAGTCTTCCTCGCTTTGAATCTCGAGGGCGGCGAAATCGATTGGAAGTACCACGACAAGGACGGGAATCGCCTGAGACCTCGCGATGTGACGCTGCATGATGGTCTCAATAATCTGCAAGCCAAAAAGAACACATTGAATCACCAAGACTACCAAGAGAGGAAACACATCTATAGACACAACGTCGGCCAGGTTGTTCAAGCCGCAAGACGAAGAATAGTCAAGTGGACGGCAGCCGGGAGTGATGCTCAGCTTGGCGTCGACAAGGATGACAGAGTCGACTTGGAGGCACCTCAACGTCCTTCAAAACGTTATATTGCTCTATGTAAAGAAGTCTTCGCCCTTCGCGATTATGTTATCCAGCAACATGAATAAGGATTGGGAATAGTCCCATGCGCTATTTGTCTGGCACGCTTTCGCGCCTCGTGTCATTCGGTAACGGTAACCCTCTGCTATAGTTGGTGTTGTATATGTGACTAATATCTTTCAGAGATATAGCGTTCTTAGCCGGAATGACTTGGGAGTTTGGTGTTCGACTATTCAAAATGTTGCAAGAAAAAGACTGTGATGAGAAAACGGGAGTAGGAGTATTGATGCCATTTGATACTATTGCGTAAAATGTATATATTGAGAGTAGTACAGAAGCGCGATATATGCAGAGTTCTGACCAATGAGTTACACTACTATTTCAATGCAATGCTTATTCACTTGGTATACGGTGAGTTAAGAACCGAGATACCGAGACATCATTGGCTGGCGAACTATCCTGCTGCACACTATCTAGATGAATGACATGAACATTAGGACGATTCAATACATTCAGAAAATGAACTCTCAAACAAGTTCCAGGTCAACGATCTATCAGGAATACCTATCAATAAACTTCCAAGGATTAATTCAATGGTTTATGACGATCGTATTCCAAGACACTGCCTTATCCTGGCCCGTGATATTGGTCACGTCTCACCTCTTATCTTATCGCACTGACCGGGTGACCTCCGTTCGGTCCCCGAGATCGTCATTGTACTACTTGGGTCAACCTCGTCAATAGGCAACCGAGCTTCCTCCATCTTTACTCTCTCACCGACTTCGTTTCTGAACCTTTGACAGCTCTTCCCATATCGCCCTACAGCTCGCGCATAGCTTCATCTCCCGAAATGACTCAGGTTACGCCTGCAATGCTGAGCGCTCGCGCTTCGTCGCTCTCCCTGCGCCAGCAAGCGCTGTCATCGTCGGCTATGCTCAACAACAACAATGCGCCTGCGCCTCGATCGGACGAGAACAAGCAGAGCTCCAAGAGCTTCATTCTGTCTGACATGAAGGGCCGCGACACGAGAGACAACCGCGTTTGCGCATCTTGTATCGCAAAGCTTGCGCCTGAAGAGGTTGGTCAAGTCAATTGGCACTTGGAGGCTGGTCAGGCTTGTCGCTTGTGTCAGGTTGAGAAGCTTGAGCCTGAGGCTTTCACCAAGCCTTTCTGCGACTTCCTTCAGGAGAACCCTACTATTTTCCATACCGTTGAGTACTTTGAGAAGAAGCTGAAGGAACTTGGTTATGAGCACGTAAGTAAACAAGAGCCTCGGGTCATGATAAGATAAGACTAACCATGATAAGCTCTCTCCACGCGACAGTTGGGCGGATAAGATCCAACCAGGTGGAAAGTACTGGGTTACACGCAATGGTAGCTCTCTCATCGCTTTCAAGGTTGGCAAGGCGTATCAACCCGGCAATGGTGTTGCTATGATTGGTGGCCACATTGACGCCCTCACCGCCAAGCTCAAGCCCGTCAGCACAAAGCCCGTCAAGGCTGGATTTGTTCAGTTGGGCGTTGCGCCCTACGCTGGCGCTCTCAACGCGACATGGTGGGACCGCGATCTCAGCATTGGTGGCAGAGTTGTTGTTCGGGACGAGGAGTCTGGAAAGACCTGCACCAAGCTTGTCAAGCTGGACTGGCCTATTGCCAGAGTTCCCACCCTTGCACCCCACTTCGGAGTTGGTATGATGGGAGAGAACAACAAGGAGACTCAAGCTGTTCCTATCATTGGTCTTGAGAGTTCTCAGGGTGCTTCCGCCAAAGTTTTGGGACCCGCTGGTTCCTTCGTCAACACTCAGCCTCCACGATTGGTTGAGCTCATTGCCAAAGAGCTCAAGATTCAATCTTACAGCTCTATTATTAACTGGGAGCTTGAGCTTTACGATTCTCAGCCTGCCCAGACTGGTGGTATGGATAGGGAGTTCATCTTTGCTGGTCGTATTGACGACAAGCTCTGCTCCTGGTCCGCCCTCACTGCCCTTCTCGCCTCCAACGACAGCAGCGAGGACGGCGGTATTAAGCTTGTTGCTCTCTTTGACGACGAGGAAATTGGCTCTCTGCTTCGCCAGGGTGCTCGGGGTAACTTCCTCCCCTCCGTCGTCGAGCGTACTGTCGAGGCCCTCAACCCCGACACATACGGACCAGAACTCAAAGGAAGAACGTATTCCGCATCCTTCTTTTGCTCAAGCGACGTCACTCACTCAGGAAACCCTAATTTCCTTGAGAAATATCTATCGGAGCATGTCCCTGAGCTCAATGTTGGTGTTGTTATCGCCAACGACTCAAATGGCCACATGACCACAGACAGCATTTCGACCGCAATCATGCAGCGAGCAGGCGAACTAGGCGGCTGCCGAACTCAGACTTTCCAAATCCGAAACGACAGTCGCAGCGGTGGTACTATTGGACCTGCTCTGTCCAGCATGATCGGTGTCCGAGCCGCGGATGTTGGCCTGCCCCAACTCAGCATGCACTCCGTCCGTGCCACCACCGGTTCGCTGGACCCTGGTCTGGGCGTCAAGTTCTTCAAGAGTTTCCTTGATAACTGGGAGAAGATTGATGCAGAATGGCATTAGATATGAGTGGTAGGGAGGGCGTTTGGACTTTGGGCATTTTATTTGCGATACCTGCCTATTGGCATAATGTGGTATAGACTAGATTATACACGAGATAGATGAGATAAGAAGAATGGATTATTGATATTTGCGCTTTTATTTTAGAATCGACCGTTATATTGATTGAACTGGCTAATCCTAGATTTGTTCCATTCACAGCAAGCACAGTTTAATCTAACAAAAAGTTCCAACTTCTCAACTTTGGATACAATAAAGATTATCTGCCTTTGATGCCTTCATTCATAGTAGATAAATTAGTTAATTGCTTCTCTTTTGAGATTTTTAAAAGTAACAACGCAACCATCAAACTGCAGTGATTCCAACGGAGAGGTGCAATAGAAGTTAAAGAGGAAGGTTCAGCAAGATAGACTTAAAACCTGGGAATAGCACGACTAAAGACTGAACAGCTGCAGTCGTCACCAAAAGAACGAATGAAGCTCAAAAAGACAAGAACCGACTAAATGTTGATGGACTCGAAAAGCGTATAGATGCGGAAATCTACACGGTACTGCGGAACAAGAACTGTATGCCAGGAAGGAACAAGAACCAATAGCTATTCAGATAAATGAGTCCCCTAGGGAAAGTGAAAAAGCTCCTTGGGCAGGCAGATGTCTTTTCAAATTGTACCCTAAGCATATGGTAAGAAGTTGTAAAATTACAAAAAGATGAGGCGCAGCTGAACGGGGAGAAAGGAGTTTTAGGTTCGGAAAGAAGAATTCTTAGGTTATTAGGTAGAGAATCCCGCTCGGCCACGCCTCATCTTGGAGGATACATGTTTAATTTTGGTATTTAAACCCCAGCTGCGGCGACTTGAACTGTGTTGAGCCTATGCTTTGACGTGCCTGGAGGGGTCAACTTTAAATCATAAATCCCAGCTGCAAGAGGTTCGATTAGACCATGAAACCTAAAAATCATCTAAACATTTCAAAGTTCTTATATTACTTTCGTCTCTTAGTGATACACAAGAATAATCTGTACGTCCTTGGAGCCCCTGAAACAGGCTCATGTTCACCCATCGGGTTGAGATCTGAATCTGATCCTGACTTCAAGCAAACTCTGGCAGCCTCAACAATCCAGTTTCGAGCAGTCGTGATGGTAAGCTCCTCGTCGAAGGCGCGAGTACGGCTGACTTCAATGGCGTCATGTCGAATTAATGCCTGGGCTTTCGCCACTGTCAGATTGATCGAGCTGTCGTAGTCGACGAACTCGCCGGTGGCAAGTACGGAACCGCCGTCCCTGTAGTCGAATGTGATCTTGTCATCTCCTTTGCCCACAGTCTTGGTAACCGACACGAAGGCCTTTGCCCCCTTCTTCCGCGCGGGAGAACATTTTTGCTTTTTGGGAGACGGAGTCTTGTCGTCGTCGTCGTCGTCCCGCTTGCGTTTGGCTGCCCCAGAAGGAGGGAGGTCTTGGCTCCAGACACTAACTGGAATGCGGCTGTTCTCCTTTGTCTTGTTGGTGGGAGACTCGGGTATGTCACTGGCACCATGAGCGGTACTCCAACAGTCGAACAACTTGATCGCGAACCGCCGGCGGTGCTCTGGCGTGATTTGCAAGTCGGACGCTGCCGCCGGTATCTGGTCGACCACCTTTAACCAAAGGCGGAGATGGTCGCGCAGAGCCCATCTCTCCGTATGGCGCAAGCTGAAGAAGTCATAGATGGGAGTGCCAGGCTCCCGGGATTTGATGACATGGGAATCAGTCAGGAAATCATCCGTCGAAGTGCCAGAGGCAGGGGCAAAGCGCTCTGTCGACTCGGAAGTGCTTGGAGAAGAGGCCATGGGGAGAGTGGAGGGAAGAGGAGGGAGAGAATCTGAGAGGCAGAGTGTCGGTTGCTGACAGATGATCAGTATGAAAATGAAGAACAGTGTCTCAAGTAGCCACTTACTTGACGATGAGGGCGGGAAACAGAGGAAAAGGGAGAGAGGAGTAGAACGTGGTGAAACTATAGGGCTTCAATGTCACGATGCAATTAGTAACCTGTTTGATATCTGGTGTCGAAGCTGTGATTACCGTATGGAAACAAAGATGCTTTCGGTATATCAGTTGGTCTTGAGGAAGGGCGACGAAGAGAGGAGGTGTGAAGGCGAAGAAAAGCGCAAGAGAAGAAGTGTGCAGGTGGGAGGGAGAGGGTAGAGAAGTGTTGTAAAGTGAGGAGAGTGGGCGCAACAAAGAGAAGTGTGCAGCGAAGAGAGGGTGATGAAGTGTGCAAGATGACAGAGCGAGCGCGAAGGAGAAGAGGTTTATAAGGTAAAGAATGGCGTAAGAGGAAAAGAGAAAGAGCAAAATGCGGATAGCACCTCGTCGTCTCGGTGGCAGGCTCGGGCTGGATGCCTCGTCTGGCTAGGATCTTTTCGACGTTCATATTGCTGCGATCGAGGACGTTCCACATGTAGGAAGCTTCCACGTAGAACCCGAAGGGGCGGAGGTGACGAGATTGGGGCTGGTAATCAGCCCAAGCGATTTCATACTTGGCCAGGCGCTCCATGCCACATGATGGCTCCCAACCATTGTCTCGGGTTGGGGCCCACGGCATTCCGAACATTGATTGGGTCCGTCTCCGGTACCTCTCGTTGAAGGACAGAGCCTCGCACAGCCCAGCATCGGCCTCATCCGCCACGTACACCATGACAGTGACGAGAGTTAGGGCATGATCGGGGTCAGGGTCCCCGCTGTCTTAAGATCCAGCGTTCTCCAAGAAGTTGGAGGTAGTTCGGGGTCCAGGGGGCGAATTCGAAGAAGTTGATTCCAGCAGCTTCAAAGTCCTCACCGATGAAGTCTGAAATGTCGAGGATTGAGTCCATCATACCTAAGTAGAAAGAATGGGGAGGTAGCCGCCTGTGATTTGGTCAGCCGAATATCTCGGGGAATTATGTCCCAGGGTATGATAAGAATATCATAAGAGACGAAATAATTTGGTTACTTTAGGCCATTTTAGACCAGCATTTAAGGTTACTTTATTATGGTAGCCTAAGCCTGGGATGACAATAATTCTGTTACTCACCTGCCATGCTTTCAGCTGCTGTCAAAGCACAGAAATAAAACCAAAAGACTTGCGGTACCTAGAGATACTCTTGCACTAGAAAAGAAAACAACAACAGCTTGTTCAAAATATAGTGATGTCGATGCTGAAGATGAGAATGCTGAAGATGAGAATGCTGATGATGAGAATGCTGATGATGAGAATGCTGATGATGAGAATGCTGATGATGAGAATGCTGATGATGAGAATGTTTGGGGGAGGAGGATAATCGGGGGCGGGGGAGGAGGTAGAAACGAAAGGAAGAGAATAGAAGAATTAATTTTGTGGGCAAGAATGTAAGGCAACTGAAGCTGGCTACCACCTGACACTTGGTTGACAGTGTTGACATCCGACAGTGGTAGTTTCTGAGATACCGCCCTGTCGTGAGAGGACGCCCCTTTTCAACGGATATGAAACGAATCTACGGTGGCTCTTCAATATGACCCTCGTTCCAAGAAGGTCTAATTGCTCCTGTGATGGATGAACAAAAGAAACAAGACATGGAGGGAATACCCTAGAGACCAACGCCGACATCGATGTTTAGCCATTGTTCATCTGCTCCGGGACCAGGGTACGGATATTGGATGAGCGCACGCCTATCAAGCTTCGATGCTAGCTACATTATGTAACGTCCAGAACATGGAGGAAAAGAGTGCTGAAGAATCATAACCTTAGAATTTGCACAATGATGGATGATGTGCTGCTAGACATTAGAAATCTCCGGCGTGTTAGAGATTGTTCACTCCCCCAGGTCAACCTGCAACACGAGCATCGTCTAAAAGCATACTTAAGTTAGGATTTCATTAGTCCATGAGAACCTAAGACCCATCCTAAAATTAGATTATTTATTTTTCCTTTAGTCCTAAACATATACTAAACTATCCCCACCCATAGACTTGACTACTGGAAAAGACACTTGGTCTTCGTCCTTTCGACTTCTTCGGCTTCTCATACGGGACTTGATCAACTTCGTTGTTGTTGTTGTTGTGCTGCGCTTCTGTCCTGTCTTTTTGGAGGAATCCCCTGGTCTTTGGCGCAAGAGAAAGATCTTGAGGCACGTTCACCTGATCGATATGACGTCCTGACTATGTGTATGGCAGCCAAAGAAGGGCATCATCGCCTTCGACCAGACTATATCCCTGTAGGAAGCGTTCTATGAACTGCGTTTATATATACTGGAGTGCCAAAGGATTTGTATCTGGAAGGCAGTGTCATTGCCGGTATTGTGGATGATATTGTGACCACCGCGGCTTTTGTCTTTAGGGACCTGAATCCGCGCGTCCATGTACCAGATGCCTAGGCGGTTCATGACTCTGTTGCAGGCAGGACCCTGGGGGAAGGCCTCAAGAACCAAATGGTGTCTTTGGACATCGCAGAATCGAGCGTTGGGCCGTGAGACCCAATCAAGACCAAATCGTTTAGTCTACACATTTCCAGCTGCGGGTCCCAGGTCAGCAACACGATGTTTCTCGGGATGTTCTCATCCCGCTCGCGCTGCGTCAAATTCCGTGGTCTCATGACCTGTCCCAGTCGCGTGTTGAGAATCTTTGGAATGTCCTCAGTTGAAATGTACTTCGATTTGCCGTATGCAAAGTTATACGGCTCAGTCTCGTGATACGGGCCGCAATTGCCGCCGAAATGGCCACGGAACTCATTGATGATGTAGTGAGACGACGTCATGATTTTGAATATATCGAAAGCACAGTCCCCGGGCGGCGTTTTCACCTTAGCAAAGTTGCGAGTGTCCAAGACTTTCCAACCGATTTCTGTGATGGGGTTGTACTTGTAGAGACCACGGATCGGATGGTTCTCAGGGTATGTGCCGGTGGCAAACCAACAGAGGGATTTGAAATCGATTGAAACAATGACAGGCTCATCGCGTGGGAGTGTGTACGAGCCAGTTGCCGCGTCATAGGAAGGAAGCATCTCGGAAACTGCTGTCTCACTAATGGAGCGAACCAAAATCGTGGGAACGTCCTTCGGCAACCATCTATTCACGTAGTTCTGTAAGATTTGCCGTCGGCGTTCTTGGGGACTGTTCGCTGCGCATCAAGCTGCTCTTTCCGGTCAGGCACAGGACCCCCGGGGGAAGGGTGCGAGGCTTTTGTTCTTTCTCCCCAACATGACGGCGCAGTCCATCTCGATCCCTGCGTGCTGCGTATTCCAGTGAATGGAGGATATGCTGCAGTCCCGTAACTACTCCTGCATATGAGTAATAGCAGGGGTTGTACCTGAAAGAAGATCGACTTCATGGTAGAATTGAGGAAAGTTGTTGATCAATTCTCCATCTCGTAGAGAACAGTGGCAGCAAGGTTCGATTGCTCTTGGTACGGTAATCGCGATTTCGCTCTCTTCGAACAAGGTTTTGGAGTCTTGTTAAACAGATTATTATACAGCAAGGCTTCAGTGAGTACAAAAAACTAACCTGGCATCTTGGTCCACCTAGGATTCACTGATGACACGGAGTTCAGCAACAGTTGTCGAAAGTTGCTCGAGAGCGGTTGCGGTGTTTTCGGTCGTTTCTTCGTTCGTGGTCAACCTGTTTGCAATGACCACGAGCTCATTCTTAAAACCTGTGTGGCAATAAGGAGCTCGATGGCGATGCATAGCCCGAGAATAGACTGTTCGACTCCTGGTCCGATACCCAGGCAGTTTGTATCCTCTGGGTTTTGGCGACACTGCTTTCGAAAATCGAGAATCGAAACCTAATTTCTGTTAGACGAAGGAAATCAAATGTGAAAATGGACTTACATCGCTCCAAACCTGTGGCAAATACTTCGGTGAAACAGGGGTTTTGTGAAGGGCTCGAGAGAGATTTCTCTCGGAATGGGCATTGCATCATGATCACAACGACCTGCTTGCCTCGCTGTTTCTCGAACTGGGCAAGCAATGGATGTATCCATTAGCCTTCGGGAGGGGGAGAATCGGCGGCTTGAAGCTGCTAGAAATAGATCCAGATCGGCAACAGACCGGGGCACACTGAAGTATTTTGCAATCTGAACAAGTTCGAGCTCCCCAGACGCAGATGGGAACTCTTGATGTTGCCCCCGATCATGAATCTTGCTCCCGTTCATCAACAGGGCCCAGAGCTATGCTCTGTAGCTCGTCCGGTGGTACCTTGTTGGCGTTAAGATGAGGAAATTCAAATTGATCACTATTGCGTATGTGTGACTCTTGAAGGTTTGGGGCGGAACCGGAATGTTCGAGGCTGCTGTGGCCAAATGCAGATGGGAGTGTCCAATATGGCTGAGTAGGAGGTGAAGGTGAATGAGAGGGGCCCAAAGTTTTCTAGAGGAATGGGTCAATAAAACTGGTAGATGGAGAGGAACTGGCAACTACCACATACTGGGAGTTATCCCTCTGTCTGGTGATGCTTTGAGGGTTCCAAACGTCCAAGGAAGGACTCCTTCGTGGATTGGTAAGGGCATAGTTGACAGGGGCATTGGGTGTGGGTTGACTTTCATAAAGGCTAGGAGGGTCTATGAAGTTGTACGTTGGTGTCCCAACAAAAGCTGAAGTGTGCTTCGCCTTGAGAGGTTGACATCCAGTCCTTGTGCATCCTGGGCTCTCAGTGCAGAGGTATCGCCAAAGTTCAGCCACGGATAGGAAGATCAGGGGGCAGATCGGTTGAGAAGGAGTATCCAGTGGTATAAATCTCCACGTCCGAAGGGCCATCTCGAGGGAAACCTGGCAAGCTCTTTGGGTAAGTGGGGTAGGGGTACTGTCGAGGCGGCTTCAACGTAAGAGTTCAGGGGAGCGCTCGTTATCGCTGCCCTCGAAGGGCAGAATGCCTCCTGGTACACTTGTTGTTCGCGTGAATCTCGTGTCGTCTCGCGGTTGTGATTGGGATCCGACTTTCCCTACTGAGGTCAGAGCATTCTAATCGAAAGTGTGGCCAACATACGCCGAGCTCACGCAGTCGTGGAGCCTCTTGACCGGAAAAGGATAGACGTGCGAGTGACGAAGAGCCTGTCAGTTGTATTAGTTATTGATAATTCGTGTCTTTGGGCTCTTGCCTACCTCAGAGAACGACGCGTTGGAATGCCAATAGTTCGACGAATCTCGAGCGGTCGATTTCATGGTCATGATTCTTGTTTCTGGGGATCTTCTAAGAGAACAGGATCGAAGAGCTGGAAACAGGAAGAAGTTAAGAGCAGGTAGTTGAAGACGGCGCATCAACTAACCCGTGCCCTCCTCTTCAGGCTGTCGGCATGTGTCATCAGGCGCGAGTTTCTTCCCGTCATCTAGGCACCTATCTCGGTCAGATTGAACAAATCCAGGCAGGTAGTTGCCCAACATAAAAGGCCGTTCTCCCGGCACTTTCATTTCACAATCTCCACGATACCCACACTCAAATCGTACACATTTTTGGAACACCAACATCCTGTACTGTCTAGTACGCATAATTCTTCAGATCACTCCACTTTCCCATTCTTCATAATTTCCATCATGTCTTCCGCCACTATCACTGAGCAAATGATGATCGGCATCGCAGCCACTGTCACACACGACATGAAGACATATCTCGGTCCACATCTCGAAGCTATCGAGCGGCGTTTCGACAATGTTAAAATAGCCACGAAGAACATCAACGAGCAAAATGCGTCTATTGACAAGCGCCTACTCAAGCTGGAAACAAACACCGCAGAAGTCCAAAAGAAAATAGAAGAACATACCAAAACCTTCCAACAAGTTCACCATGAGCTCGTAGTCATTGCAAACATGTTGACCATGCACGAAGAAACAGCCTATGCACTGTGATCAAGGTTCTTATTGCCAAGCAGGCTTTTAAGGCCAAGATCAGGAGCACAACAGCACTCTCGCAATCGATTGCCTGCCACGGAAGTGGCGTAGACACCATCATGGACTGGGATACCGCATTGCTGGCCACCCTGTACAGAATTTTGTGGCATCCAAAGATACTTTCCAGTCTCCTGAGCCCCAAGGCCGTCCAAGGTCATCTTCACCCGCCAACTCCAAAAGGTGTCCGGTTGTTTCGTTCTGGCCGGCAATTAGGTCCTCCGGCTGACGACACACCTGGGTTTCAGTCTCTGCAGTGATAGGAGTGCCGATCGAAACATTCTCGAACTGCTTGGAGATGCAATTTCGGGCAAGGTGCCCAATCTCGCCGCACTAGACGCACTTATGTTAGCTCAGCAAAGACTATTGAGGAGTTTGAAGTACTCACCCAACGACAGGTTGCGCTTCCGTGGGCGTTGGCGCCACGGCGTCTGGTCTGTTCTCGTTGACGTTTGTTGCTGCTCTTGCGTTTGCTCCTGTGTTGTGTTAGCAAGAGTGCTGAAAGGCAGGTGGGTAACAGAAGAAATGTCCTCTAAGGTTTAGACTACTAAAATAAAGTAGCCTAAGTCCCAGTCTAAGCGGGCATAAAGTGTAAAGTATTTCGTCTCTTATGCTCCAGGCAACCGATTCTTCTGACACCTTAACGAAAGGATAACATCAGAGTGAACATACATGATGGTGTCTTGATTATGGATGTTGACTTATCGCGACGCAAGAGTTTGCGTTGTGTGCCTGAGAAGGAGAGGGATAGCTGTGTAATTATAGAAGAAGCAAGGCCAATACGCAGCTCTAGAAGTACATGGAGAAGAATTGACAGCTACCACACGTTTGGGTCTTCCCGGCGACCTCCATACTGTAGTGGTATGGTTGCTTGAGCACAAAGAAAGTGAATTTGTTGTTCTGGATCTGGTTCCCGACGAACAATGTCCTGTAGTGTAGTAGGAATCTACACTGGATGGCTAGGCCAACAGGAACACCCGCTGCGACTGCGATCGCAAGAGACTTAATCAATGGTTGGCTGACTCCTTGAGTTCAACGACGGCGGCGAGCTCCGCCGTCATGTGCCGGATTCGGGGATAGGCAAGTTCTGGTTCAATATACTGAGGAGCCATAGCCCATACGGCGTGGTCAATAGCACCAGCAGTGCCTTGTTCGGCGAACATGACGATGCGACGGGGGGCTTGATGGATGACCTGCTGCTTGTTGAAATGAGCATAGGCATTTCGCTTGCTGGGGTCATAGCGCTCAACCGCCTGGTAAATGGCTGCAGCGAGGTTTGGGACAGTCAACTCGGTATGATGTCGGCCCACAAACTTGCCGTCGCCGTCTTTCCACATGAAATCGACCATGTACCCGACAGCCTTGGTGGTGACACTGAGGTACACCGGGGCATCGTGTTGACGTGCAGGGGGCTGCCGAACCTCTGGACGCTCATTTGTGGGAGGGTGGTCATACTTCAGTTTACCAACCTTAACGTTGGTTTCACCAAATCGTGTCGGGGCCAGAGGAGGAGCATCCAAATCTCCGGAGTTGGTGACCCATTCTTCGAAGACCTTGTCGAGAAATCATCGCCAATCAATCATGGCGTATGGACGGTTGCGGCCACGAGAAAAGATCCTATGCTCCAAACGGGCGAGAGGTGCCATCATGGAAAGCTCCTCAGTAGTCATCTCCTCTTCGAACCGGATGACAGAATTCGCCGGGCGGGATGCTGCACTCCTCGTGCTGGCGGCAGCTTGGAAAGAGGTAAACTCATTCTCCCTGTGGACGATGGTGTCAGGACTATCGTCTCTGTTGTTGTGTTCCATAAGAGAAGAGTAAGTGTGGGGAAGGATGGAATACGAGGGAGGGATAGAAAGGGAAAATGGGAAGGTAATGAGAAGGGAAAGGAAAGTACGTTCGTCATGCTTGAGATGACCAACACGGATGTTGGTCTCATGGAATCTTCGAGGAGCCAGCGGGACAGGTTCCATCTCCCCGTAAGCGGTGTTCCAGTCTTCAAATACCTCGGTCCAGAAACGCTTCCAGGCAGGCATAGTGAAGGGGACTTGGCGGCCTCTGTTGTGGAACATGTTCATGAGTTGAGCGTAAGGAAACATGAGGTTCTGTTCTTCCCTGTGCAGTTCCTCTTCATGACGGATGACAGAGTTTGCTGGACGACCCAAGGCACTGGGGGTATTTGCGAGCGCAAACTGACTAGTGACTTCGGTCGACATTTCGCCTCTACCGATGGTGTCTGGGCTATCGTCTCTGTCATTATTGTTCATAACAGAAGAGTGAGTGCGAGGGAGGAGGGGGAGGGGAAGAATGGAAGAATGAGAAGCGAAAGAAAAGTACGTTTGAATAGCACTGCCAGTAACTGGTAACTGGAGATCCCAACCATGACGGGAGTATGCCCTGGTAAAACGACCTGGGTCCATAATAAACAAGAATTGATCCGACCTACCGTAAACACCAAGTAAGTTATATCTAATCTGGATGAAACCACAATTCGGGCTTATCGAGGCTATTCTGTATCATCATGAGTTGAATCCATGGGCTCCTTGAACTTCTAGCAAGTAACCATCAAGTTACGCACCTTAGTGGATGTTAGAAAAGTCGTCATCTAAGATTTAGGATAATAAAAATAAATAGCCTAAACGTTGATATAAACTTACATAAAATGACCAAAAGATCTTCTGCGTAAATTGATATACCAGTGGGATCCCCGAAACCGATGCTCGCCCGTGGGTAACGATAGCCAGTGCGGCGTCTCGCATGGAGTTTTTGGTGCTTGCCCATACACTTCGCAGCGAGGTAAGCTGCTTGAACCACTTTCTCCTGAACGTTCAGGTAGAGATAGTTGCTGGTTCTTGGGGAAAGGCGCAGCAGGCGCTGCTCCTTGAAACCAGTGGCAACAAGCTTACGATTGTTAAGCTTAGGAGCGGAGCGGGTGTTCGTCCATGTCGTAGTTCCGCGTCGCTACTAGAGCTGCTGGTGTCTGCCTCCATATTAGCCTCCTTGCCTTTTGCCTTTTAGAAGTCGAAACCTACCTTGGGCCGGGCGAACTGTAAGCGAACTCCAAGCGTCAGTCTTTCCTATGTCGTTGAGAAGGCATCAAGTGATGAGCTGGTCTCATATGGGCGTCGGCAGACCTTACGGCATCCCTTGCTCCGGCACTGACTGGAAGTTAGTGCCATCCAAACGATTTCGTCCATCGACATGTTACTTACGAGAACCAGTGTTCAGACTGGCGGGGACCTAACTGACTGGATCAATATACAAGAAAAGGTAGACTTGAAACAAAGGGGCGTCCGTGGGAATCCCGCAATAGAGATTCAGTTCTTCCCTAGTGTCTTCTCGTATATATTCGTGGAATTCTCACAAGAAATACAAGGTAGACGTGACGAGGGTGAGCTGCCATCTGTCTCTTCTGGTGTGTATATAATTTATGAAAGTAGATGATGGACGATGAAAGTTGAGATGACCGTCGTGAGGCAGGAGGGCTATTTATACTTGTTCTCAAGACGTTTGCCCTGTTGAGTCATCTGCAATCAAAATATCCCAATGTCGATGGCAAAAGACAAAGGCACGCCGATTTCATATATTCTATATTTGTTATTATATAATGCCGATGCAATCAACAGCAAACGCCATATCAATGATTAATATACATAAAGCAACCTCTCTTTGCTCCAAGCAACCCACCGCGTCCCTTTTCCATCTCTTACTCCTCATAACTACTTCGCGTTCATCGTAACATGTAAGAAAGGTCCGGAAGACCTTGAAGAATATCTGCGACGACTTCGTCGTCTTTTGGAGAGTCTGTGATTGTCTGTGGTCGGGGAGGAACAGGTAGTGACATTGGTCGTGGTTTCTTAGGTGTAGAGTTGCCCTTCAGCATGTCGAGGGGTGTTGTTAATGTTTCTAACGATTGGCTTGCTATGTTGTTGTCCTTCTCTGGACTGACTGGTTTGTTGGAATCATCAATCAGTCCTAGACCCCATGAGTCCCATGTATTTACTTTGTTCGCCTGGTCGATAGGGGAATTTGTTTGGGTGGGTGTCAGGTTTGCAGAGACAAATCCATTCAGGGGTGAATGAGGTGTGCCCAAATCGATTGTTGTTGATCGCGTGTGGCCAGCAATTGAATTCTTCCTAGGAGAAGTAAGAAGATCGATTGTCGTGGATCTGGCGTGACTTGAGGCCTTGATGTTTGATAGCGGCGTTTTGCCATTACTGGCGGGCAATTGGAAATTGTTGGGCGCAAACCCTGGCGATGGCACTGCCAGAGTATCCATTGAAGGACGGCCGTTGGTTTGTGCTTTCATATCAGGCTCATCCTTGAAGGAATCAACCATGGGCGATTGTCCTGCAATCAAAGATTTGCTAGTACCCTCTTTATCGTTGTCATCGACAATCGCATTCATAGAAGCAAACCCGCCATTTGTTTCCACTGTAGGTGAAGAAACCATGTCTCCCCAATCATCATCGTCCTCGTCATCGCTCCATCCTGCATTTGTTGGAGGCTGAGCTAGGGGAGATGTTGGTGCTTGTGAGATTGAAACTGGTCGGTTTGTTGACAAGAGCGAGGTAGAGTGAATAGGAGACTGAGGTTCTGAGATTGTTGGGGATGCAGGGAAGGGTAGTGGTTGAGTTATAGTTGCAGGTCGGTTTGTAGGTTTAAGCGGTGTTGGCTTGATGGGTGAAGGAGGTTCCTCGGTGATTTGTGGTTTTGGGGGAGATTCCAGAGGCGGCGGCCTTGTTTTCGAGACAGGAGATGTCTTGGTGGCTTCAACCGGTGATGATTCAGTAGTCGAAGCTGGTTCAGGCTCACTGACATTCGAAGTGCGAGGTGCAGATGGAGGTACAGCAGCGGTAGGCGAGGGAAGCGGTGCACTGCCCCATCCAAATGTTGCCGCCGTAGGAGATGCGACTGTACCCTTGGAAGCCACTGAGGTCTGTCTCGAATGGTTCTTCCGCGCCAAAAGCTCAGAAATTGAGATCTCGGTAGATGGAGCTGCTGAATCCCAATTGAAGATCTTCGCACCAGCAGCACCACCTCGTCGGCCAAGAACCACACGTCCTGTAATAGAGTCTTCCTCCATCCATCGTCTCACAATTCTTATGGATTGTTCACGAACAGTTGAGTTGCCCCATCCGATGCGTACGTAGTTCTCGTCGTCTCCCAGGTTATGTTTTCGCATAGAACCAGGCCTTGACATAAGATACCAAGCTTTACGCTCAGAAATGCAAGTAAAGCTGTCGTCAATAATGACATCAGGGACTGGCTCTGGTGCTGGGAAAGAGGTGTCAACCGACGGGAAGAGATCACCGAGCTTGGTCATGTCAATCTCAAAGGGTTCCGAGGCTGGTTTTGGTGGTGGCATTGCTGGTTCCGCAGGTATCTCTTTCTTGGTTGTCGTTTCCGTCACGAGCCGCTGCTCCTTGGGAGCTTCTGGTTCCGATTCTTGGGTGCTTTTCTGGGCAGCATCTTGAGTAGGAGATTCAAAGTCCGACCATGAGTCCGATTCTGCTTGGACATCTTCCTTGGGCAACTCCTTCGCCTCTCCTTCCGCCACTTCCTTTTCGTCCTCCGATGGTTCTTCAGGGGTAACCTCAGCTTTTGTCTCTGGTTCTAGCTCTGGCTCGGGTTTTAATTCCACCTTGACCTCCGGTTCAGATACCTTAAGTTCGGGCTCCTCTTCTGGTTTTGAATCATCTTCCAGCTCCGACTCAGGATCATTCTTCACCTGCAAGTCTTCCTCGGTCTCTTCGAATCCGTTGGTTTTCAGCTCAGACGTAACATCTCCAACAGACGATGCATTTCCCGAAACCTTGCGCATAGACGGGTCAACAGGCGAAGCACTATGGCTTCTCTTAGAAATATCATCAAACATTTCCACCAAGTCAGAAACCTTATTGGACGGTTGTCGTGAAGAAGGTGGTCTCGTCTCATGCTGTAAAGCGGGCCTTGGTGCTCCATCCGGCGAACGTGGTCGTCCTCCATCGTCACTCGGCAAAGGACTGACACTCCTAATAGATGGAGCCGGCTCATGTTGTTGCCATACATCCGCTGCGTTCTCCTTAAGTGAGCGCAGAGATGGCGACCTCGTCGCAACCCTCCCCATGATCGGCCGTAGTCCATCACTAAGACTAATCGCAGAATCTCCATTATCTTCCTTCTTCGAACGTGCTGTATCAACTGCCGAAAGTCGTCGACCCCACGGATCCGGCGACGGCGACGGTAACCTCGAACCGGAAGGACTACCCCCTATAGGCCGCAAGCCAGGACTTCTTCCCCAGCGCGGACTACCATCCTTACCCGCCTCAGCCCAACCGCCCCAAGCATCATCGTCTTCGTTCCATGGCGTAAGGGCAGGCGAAGCGCGTTGCGAGCTAACCGAGTGGTCCGTAGTGAAATGCGCAGTAGGCGGCGGCGCGGGAAGATCTATCGTCGGGGGTGCATCGTTGGTCCAAGGAGAACCCCATGGATCCTCCATGCTGGGCGAGCGCACATGTCGCGCTGCCAATAACGGGAATAGATGTTGAGGGAATTAGAATGGGCGAAGATTGTTATTCTGATCGGTTTATCATTGCGTGTGGTAGGAGGAATGTATCAGGATAGCTCGAGAGCTTAAAGTTCGAGGCGCAACAGGCGAGGTGCGTAATCGTCACAGGCAGAAGGATAGTTCAGCGATTGAGCGCCACCAATCGGTTGTAGAATGAGACAATTTAGTTCGTGGCTTGGTTAGATGCGTTGTCGAGCTTAGCAGTATGCAGAACAAATTGATAAGATGTTAATGTTTTGAATGTGAAGCATGGGAGGTTCCAGAAACACGTCTCCTTCTATTCGTGGAGCCCTGGATGGAAATAAATCTTCAGGGGCGCGTTCCCCCAGGTCGGCCTTTAACACGCTGTAGACTAATTTGGACCCGCCCACTCCGTCATCGCGGGACTTGTAAAATGACATTCATCCGCCCTATATTCAAGTCCCAAAATAGCCAGCCAGTCACGATGGTATTTTACCAGTTTGCATTAATATCTATAAATTGGCTGTTATTCTCTTCAAGAAAAGCATGAGGGTATCTACTCCGAGTCTGTCCCATAGTATGTCAGATACCGTGACTTATCCCCATTGCACGCCAAATGGTACATCAACCTCCTTTTCCGTCTCAACGAATATCATGAAGCAATCCCATGCAGAACCGTACACTCCGACGCTAATATTCACCCAAAAAAATAATCATGCTGTTTCGGCTCTTCCAATACTCATGAGGTAATCTCATGTCCGCTCTTCAACGCCCACTCTTTGGAGCGTCCTTTGCCTGTTTTCTCTGCCACCAGCTCGACCGTGTTCTTCACCTCAGCACGAGACACGTCATCTCGAAATTGGTGGTAGAGGAAGTCAATGATTCCAACCTTGGAAAGAGCTTTGTTGTCCAAAATAGCTCGCTTCACGTCATCTAAAAGCTCGGACTTGACAAGCTTAGTAGATGCACCACTATTACCGCTGGCGCCTGTCAATGCAGCAAATGCATTCGAGGGCGTAGGCGGGGGAGGCATCTTCGCTGTGGTTTCGGATGCCTGACTCGTCTTGGCGGGTCTGCCCGCCGTCTTCTTGATTTCGGGCTCCCAGTATTCCGTTGAGAATGGATCAATACCCCAGGTTTGCTGAAGGCCATCTGAAATAGGTCAGTTTCCGGATCCATATCCTCAAGAATGATTCAAACTTACCGTGCATAAACTCCATCCTGTGTTCGTGGATAACTTGGTTTGCTGCACCATTCCCATCATCAAAACAGATCCCAGTACTGTTTGGCTCCAAAGTGTTGGCAAAGATTCGTCGAGAAAGCCCAGCGTCTTCTGAATCATCAAGAAATCCGTCCATGTCGTCCTCATCGTCCATTTCCTCTTCATCGTCATCGACGTCAAGATCCTCTCCTTCTTCTTCCTCCTGCCATTCAGCTTCCGAATCATAGTCGTAGTCAAGTGGCAGTCGTCTTCCTGTAGGGTGACGAGCCAACTGGCTCATGTTGAGTTTTCCGAGAGCAAATGGCTTGAAAGTGTTTGTTCCGTAGTAAGGAGGGCGCACATCTTGTGAGAATGATATCACCTTCATGGGTACCTTGGAAAGCTTTTGGCGCGTGTCCCGCATGATCTTAGCAACATGCTCGGGGCCTGCGTTTTCCGCCTTCTCTGTCTCCCTGAAAACCTGCTCCATAATGTGCCTAACTGGATGATGGAGCATACCTCGAGGGGAAGATTTGCTAGGTAGAGCGAATAGGCGGACCGGGTCAAAACGAGAAATCTTCAATTCCTCTGCTCTCTGTCCACCGATGGATTCGTCCAGTATTCTCGACTTGGCCTCCCGTGTTTCAGTATCCATCTGGGGCCCAATATGTGCAACTCGTGTATGGTCCTTAATGAAGAATGGCTGAAACAGCTTCTCGTACTCGGTTTTCGAAGCCTTGAGGGTGTCTTTGGCGGGGCTTGGTTTTCCAGGAGTGCTGCTCTTAGGTTGAATATTGTCGGCAGCCTTCTTAGGAGTGCTTGGAACCTTGAAGAAAGCGCCTAGAGTTGGTTGCTGGCGAGCCTTCTTCTCTTTCTCCTCCTCCTTTCGCTTCTTCTCTTCGTCGAGCTGTCGTTTCTTTTCTTCGCGTTCCTTAGCCTTGGCTGCCTTTTCTTCCTCTGCCTTGGCTTTCTCAACTTGTCGAATAGCAGCCTTCTTTTCACGTTCTTCCCGGGCTTTCTCCTTCTCTGCCTTTAGCTTGGCAGCCTCCTTTTCTTTCTCAGCCTTTGCCGCTTCTTTCTCAGCTTTTGCCGCTTCTTTCTCGGCCTTGATCCGGGCTGCTTCTTGGTCTTTCTCGGCCTTCTCAGCCGGTGTCAATTTCTTTCGTTTTGGTAGGGTAGTCGTCGATTTGGATGCCGATGCAACCGTAGTCTGTGTTGCCTGCTTTTTAGCCGGAGTTTGAGGTGAAGGAGATGTACGTGGTGGTGTGGCAGTGCCGGGATCGCTAAGCTCCGACGAAGCTGATGATGGAGCTCTGTCACCATTTGTAGGAGCTGCCATAAATTAGTATTTATTCATTTTCTCCCATTTTGTCTTAACTCACTTTCGTCTCCATTGATGTGATCAGAGACTGGGGGTGGTAGTTTCACATCTTCAGAAACTTCTGCTCCAATGGCATCTCCTGCAAATTCATCGTGACTTCTCTTCCGGCCAGTAGCCTCAGATTCCTGAATGTTTGGTGAAAGTTCGAAGAGCGGCATGTTGTGAGTGTTGAAGAGCCAAAGAGCTCAATTACGTATCGCCAGAGGCGGAGTCAAAGGTATTAATCGGTATGCGGTTCGTATCGGTTTTAGTGTAGGTGCTTGGTGAGTCTCGTGAGGAGATAGAAAATCATGAGATGAGGTGTCGATGAAAGGAATTAGGAATAGATGCACGAATGATCATTTGACAGAAAAGCCCTTCCCCGCCTTGAAGCGTGCGAGTGTTGCCTAGGAGGTGATAGAGGAAAGTGCTTCTTTTGGTAGGTGCAAGGTGTTTGCAGTGGCATAAAGTGACGAGGTTCTAGGCAAGCACGCCTAACAGGAGGTTAAAGTGGGAAGTCGCGAATGAGCACGCGTCAATCGCGCATTGAGTTAAAGTGAACGCGGATTTCGCGTTTCCCCAAGCAGTTGGCACGAGAACTGATGGGGAGACAGGGAAGTAGCGGCTAAGCCTCGGGTGGCACCAACTTTTCAAGGGTCTGTGGCTGGTGCCCCTCATCTCAGTAAAAAATAGAAGGACCCCCAATCCCATGACCCGCCCTTGATGCTAGTGCCTGGCACTTTGACGATCTTCATGTCATGCTATTTGTTCATTTGCCATTGCGACATCATTGACAAACATGGGAATCCCCAGTGATATCATAAGGGGCGGACCTTGTAACAGCAACCGAGAGCAATCGATTGGCGCACTCAAGGGTCCCTGACCTGAAATAACACAGCCTGCCGACATCCCAGCTGGAGTAACGTCACTTATGGCACGTATAGTGAAGTTTTCTTAACGGATGGTATACGAGAGGGAACCGATGATCGTGGATCCATTGAAAACTTTACTGCAATACTACACTGTTGAAGTTTATCAAAAGGCAATCAGGCAATTCACAAAGGCAATAGGGCAAAGTCATTGATTGATCTTGAAGCCCCTTGTTCTCAGCAGAGATCAAGGGGTGGTATCTCATTAAGCATACTTTTATCTTGGATCCTGGCTACAGAAGCAGAGGTATCTTTTTGAAACATTATATCCGTCAACGACAGTGGAGTCCCCGCTCCAATTGCACACTTTGTCCATCCAAGGGTGACCGATAATAGCGAGAGATTGAAAAAGGAAATTTCGTCGGGTTTGTGATGAGGACCCTGAAAACGATAGGTGGTTGTGGAAAATCAAACGGCAATAAAACAATGCTGGAACGCCGACCAATGCAAGCCACCTCATGGTGCGAAGTATGCTGTAACGAATGATGGATAAAGGAAAACTCCCATGGCAAATCGTGTCATAATATAGTGATTCATGGCCATTGGTGGGAGTGTGTGTCGCGTGAAATCATGTTTAATCAGGGTTGGCAATGAAAAGGCGGCCGGAGCTGAGGGTTGACGTTCGCTCGTCAACGCTACCTCGTCTTTTCAGCTCATCAGCTGTCTTGACACTCTTCTCTCTTGTAAGCGCCGAGTGCATGAGCGAGTTAGAAGCCAGTCTGGGAGCGTTGCTCAGCTCCCCCACGTTGTCGGCGCGCTCTCCACTGCTGCCGCTCGCCATGCTGCGAGCCTTGCCGCTGGCGGCGTCATCGGCAACGTCTTCAGGTGTAGCTTCCACCAAGCTGCCAGTGCGCTCCGGTGTGTCTCCAGGACTCCACCTTCGGCTGTGCTGGCTGCCCATGCCTCCGGAGGAACGATAGGCAAGGTTTCGGCGGCTGCTGGTTGTGCTGCTTCGTCCGCTGCTCCCCGTTCTACGGTGATGAGGGCGGTTTCCGCCGGGCACGTTCTCATCCTCACTGCTTTCAGCCTCAACTTCGGTGGCGCTCAGCCGCATCGGCACACCGCCGACACCGACGTGATTCTCGCCCGGAGCGTAGCCAACCACAGGAGTCTTTCCATGATGTCTAATCTTGGGGATCTTGGCGGCCACCTTATTTGTGGTACTGAGGCCGGTACTGGTTCTGCCACCAGCGCCACCCGAAGCACTGCGAGTGCCACCAACTACCTCGAGGGTTGCTCGCATTTTTGCAGCACGTTGTTGGGCTAGTAGTCGAGGATCCTCGTATTGTGAGCGGTCGCACCATACGGTGCCCTTTTGCTTGCGCAGGAGAGCGACATAGCTGGAGGGCTGATTGCTGGTTCCGCCGGAACGGCTGGATGTAGAGCGACGAAGGTCAGATTGTGAAGAAGAGCGGTAGGCGGCAGGGGGAGGAATGCTCGAAGCGGTGCTGAAGGTATTCACAGAAGGCGAGCGCCGGCTCTGAGAGAAATTGGGGCCCGGTTGGGCGAGATGAGAAGTCTGGAATTGCATGGGATAGGCGTGAGAAGAAGATGTTCGTGTTCGTGAGTGTCCGTAACCAACGGTTTGGTCGATGGGCCCTCTCATCGCCTGTGGTTCCAACATGGCCAAGGGCGACGTCGAGGGGGGGACGTCGAGAGTTTTATGTATTTGCTGATCGCGGGTAGTGGCGTCTGTCCGAGAGTAGGGAGAGAGTAGACCCCGTCGGGCGCGGCTGGGCGGGTTATAGTTGAATGAGAGGGAGCCGAAAAAAGTGAGACTGAGCTGAGTAGCGCGCCAGAAGAGCGGGGCCCTAGACGGAGGATGGAGGGTGACGAAAGCAGTGAATGGATGATTATGCTTGCGTATCGTGAATGAGAAGAGTATTATACCAAGTGAGAAAGAATATTTGGTGTTTTTGTTATTGTATGTAGGTATGGTATGTGGTGAAGAGAAGAGCAGGGCGGGTTTGGAAAATGGATGGTGGGCAGAGGCGCCGACATCCTAAAGAAGGATTTCGATCGCAGTGCAGCAACCCGCAGAAGCGACCCGAACAGCAACAGCAACAGCGGGCAGCCAAGCAGTCCAACGTTGCATGGGGCCAGCCTATGGAGGGGAACGGAGGGCACCTTGAGTGAAGTGGGTATAGTGGTTAGTGGGTTCCAGAGCTAGTGGTGGTCGCCTGCAGGTGGATCACCGCTAGCAGGCGGACACTTTCCATGGAGTGGAACTGAACAGGACAGGACGGCCAAGCCAGGCCCAGGAGTGTGAAGTGAGACTCGGCGGCTGTCCTATCCAGTCCTTGAGGGCATGTACCTTCTATGATGTCGAGGTGTAGATCGTTAAGTTCTTGGCCTCCGAGACCAGCGGTCTTGGCCATCTTGCAAAGGGACATTGCTTTCTGGATTGGGACTTGACATTCATTGGGGGTTCACTTCATTAGGTTTGACTACAAAGGATCTGAATTCCTTTAGATGCAGTAATAAGCGGGGTGTGTAAGATACAGTAAGTTCATCTATAGATGAAGTCGAAGTGGAACATTCATGGGGCGTTCTCTCGGCCGAGGGACAACAAAGTGAGGTGAGGTAGGTTCTGTGCTTTGCTTTACTGCTTCACACTTGTTACATCCGTTTCGATACCGAGGGCTTCCATTGTTATGGATGCCATGTTTATTATGCTGATTTACTTGATTTTCAACCTCCCATCTACCCATTGCCTTGGTCTGCAACAGATTTGTTGGCATGTTATTAAGAATGCTGGTCCTTAATTCGAGTGCAGCACAGATCAGAGCAGAGGTAATAAATTAACAAATCAACCTCTTACAAGACAACAGGCAGCCTCCCACACTCTCCAGTTTCAACTCCAAAGTGCTAGAACAAAGTCAGCCCTGGCGTCCCCCAAACGTGGGCCCAGCTGAAGGCACACCACCGAAGAAGAGCCTGGCGCGCTGGCCAATTAGAGGCTGAAATTCGACGTGATGTCATGGTCTTGCATGCAACTCCAAGTGGGCTGGCCTCGCCGGGCTGCTAGCACTAGAGTTTTTGACTATGACTATCCCCGTACTGTAGGGCCGCAGCCGCTTTTGAAAGTGATGCGATTATTTTTGAGGCGTTTTTGTTTGAACTGTCACTGTAAGATAAGCGATAGAGCGCGGTCGAGCCGGTGAAAGGATGCAACAATACAGTACAGTAACAGTCACCAACATGAAAAGGCGACGGCATTTACCTTGATGACTGACTGCTAATGAAAGTTAGCGGCTTGGATGGGGGGCAATCAATTCCTTTGTGCGCAAAGAAAAGTCGACTCACAATTTCTCGCCGAGCCGAGTCAATTGTCGTCTCAAACTGCACTATTGGAATTACTCACTCGACCCGAGTCCTGCAATATGATTTGTAGCGAGCTGACAATGCGTCAAGTAACAATGCCTCGCCTCTCCTCAGTAGGCGAGAGAATTCTGCATCGCGCTGACGAGACCGATAGTAAGGGTGATGTGAGCAAAGGCGAGGACATGGTTATCCATGACATGGTACTGTACATGGGAGTCCCCTACTGCAGCGCTGCAAGCATGAGCCGCGCCAAGGACTGCCCTTTCTCTCCAGGGCCAGGGCCAGGTCTGTCCATCCATATTCAGGACTCCCCCAAGCGCTATGGTCACTGGTTGCGCTCTTCTAAGATTCAGATGTAGTGGAGGTGGGGGGTTTTGGAGTTCCTTTCACTTTTTGCGGGTGATACAGTAGCACCACGGGCAATCCTTGAAGTGATAAAGACGGGACGGCACAAAGCAGAGCCCGGTCTAGAGCGTTCACTTCCAATTGTATCCGCCGTAACCGGTTGGTTTGATGGAAGCTTCTTGTGCTCTGACTGGCCAACTCAATAATTGCCTCGCCTTAGAAAATCTGATCCAAAGGAACCAACAGCGATACTCCCTGCGAAGCATGTGGCCCCTCTCCCCGCGTTAATATGGAAGATCTCAGGAATTCGATAGCAACGAGCAACAACAATGAAAAAGCTTTCTGCTTTGGTAACACAAATGACCCAGAGAATGCACTCACAAGGGTAGCACGCGGAAAGCCTACGTGACCCTTGAGAAACAGCCATGCCGCCCAGCAAAAGACCAGGAATCAACTCGGATTGGTTGGGAGTCAAAAAGCATCGGTATGGTGATTCATAGTAATTATCATCAAGCCATAGCACCGGATGACGGCGCAGTACATTACACTGCCTTTGTTACTCGAGATAAGGGAGGGTTAATACCACCAACATACCTCTCATAAAATTGGTCGTGTCCAGATCGCTCTGAGACAAAATCCAGGCACAGTTCTGGTGAGTGGTAGAAGAAGGTGTAGAGCAATAGCATCTATTGGATGGACCCTCGAAAGGCAAAGGCATGGGATTGAGTTGAATTCCCCATGTGATCCAATCGAAGATAGAAGAAATGTCTTTGACCAAGTATGCGGAAAGTTCCTAGGCTCAATAGGGTCTTCCGAATGCCAAGGTTAAGTTGCTGCTGTACAAGGGCCTACCTTTGCAGAGATCCAGTGCAACCTCGAGCTGTGCCATGCAAATGCAGTCGGCCGCTGTACATTGATGGAAAATGAATGTACTGTCCTGTACTGCAATCGGAATACCCATCGTCCGGGACCGCAATGTCAATCTGGCGTGAACTATAACTATAGGGCGTAGGCAGGCTACCGCTACGTGCATGCATTAGAAGAAGAAGAAGCAACTTTTTAAGGGTAGTGATTGCCATGATGAGTGGCTTTTTTGGCTGTCAACGGCTGAAAGTCAGACTATTTCTTCAATGGCGCAAAGTACCCCGTCTCATGGCGCCATGGTCGGGGATTCATTTATCTTACATACCGTAGGCAGATGTCCCGATACCCTTGTAGAGAGAGAGAGGAGAAGACGATGATACCACCGGAGCTAAAACGTGCAGTGCAGTCAATGCAACTTGGCGACGATACCTCGTCCTTACTCAGATCATTAAGTCAGATCAGTTCAGTTCAATTCAGTTACTCTAAGCTTCGGTTAAGTTTATGCATAGACTACAGTAGTAAGATCCCCTGCCCGGTTGGGGTATTGAAGAACGTGCCCCTCTTGGTTTGACTTTGGACAAACATGAACTGATGTTACTGTCACGCTAACAAATTGGAGTACAACCTCGCTTCTGGGTTAACTTGTTCCGACGAATTCCCATCTTAAACTCTCTCCTCTTTTCTCAGTCAACATCTCTCGGCTTCTTCCCCGCTTTACGAGCATCTAATTCTTACTTGCCAGAGAACGAAGAGCCCTGTCAAGCTGGAGCTGGAGCTGGGGCGAGAGCTGACTGACAGTTTTCGCTTTTTACAAGACCAAACTCTCTCCTCCTCTCACCGGTTTTCTGCGGGCTTGCTGCAGTTCTGACTGGAACACGTCTTTTTACCTTCTGCAAGCCTTATTTCATGACCCTCAATGAATGAAATGCTTTGGCTTCAGCCCACTTTGCTAGTGCCAGTACTGTACCTTCACTCTGTACCTTCACTCTCAGCTCCGTCCGACTCCGGGGACTGGGGAAAACTGCCCGGGCAGCTTGCAAGTGCAAGTGCACGATACAAGGATGACAGCGGGGCCATCTACCGGTGTGTTACCCCAAGGATGACTGTCAATGGCTTCATTTGACAGAATACAAAGTGATTCTTGACGTCTGATTCATCAGATCATTTTGTCTAGTCAGAAGTTAGAGAAGCCCATGTTTCGTTGTCAAGTTGTCCATGCAGCCACCAGTCGATATATCGGGTAACGGATCGGATAATCGTCCATATTCTCTTACACTCTGTACTGTACCAAGGCATACTCTCCCAGTGCGCTGTTACAATTGATGATCTAACATACAAAGACTGCGAAAGAAATGTCTTAATGCAGTCCTCGTCATGTAAGCGTCAGCCCCCAGATTGATGATTGTCCATCTAGCTGCATATCCTAATATCCCTCATCCTTGTCCCGTCCCTAGGGAGCACCTCAAGTTGTCATCGATAAATGCTCCGAAGCCACCAACAACCAGAAGCCTCTAGTCTCTCTGGTCAATTCAGTCAGTGAATTGAGTTTTCGCTCAACATCCGCCAAAAACTCGCTTCCGTTCGCTTGTAAGCGCGCAGTCTCCACGTGGGGTGCCATACAGTAGCTTCGGCCATGACCGTGTGGTGTGCCACTATTACCCCCATCAGTGATGGAACTCAACACCACAGACAAAGCTTGCTGGCATCGTCTTGGCCGAGTCTCGTCTTGTCTTATCTCCAGGAACAAAACAAAACCGCTAATCAATTCAAACTCTAGGCGAAAAAGACAGAATCCCCACGAACGTTGTCCGTGTGTTTCCGGATCGCCAAGAACATGAACATGGCAGGGTAGCAAGGGAAACTCGGAACTGCAGATGCAATGCAAGTTTCCCTTCTCTTCAGTCTTGACTTCTTGGCATGACAAGGCTATCGCTTATAGGGCCTTGTTTTGTTTGTCATATTCCGCCACGATGCACTTATATGCAGATCGTCTATGTATTCAACTTTTTCTGCAATATCTTAGGAGTATTATTATCTGCAAGGACATTAAAGTGGCGAAAGAAGGAAAAGAGAAAAATTCTCTGTCTCACTTCCCTGGTCATATCCATTTCATGAGGCGGTATAGACTTATCGTTGTCTGGTCTGGAGCGTTCTAAATGCCCGTGCCGCTGCTACATCAAGTCTGAGCCCAACAGAACGAAGAAGAAAAAAGAAAGAAAAAAAAACTTGAAAAGCCTCAAGCTAACAAGTAACGCTTTGAGCTTAAAGCTGCAATGGATGGACAGCTAGGATTGATCTTATTGGTCGCGATAGCTTCAAGCTTGAAGCTCTCACCTGCTTTTACGTGCCTGAATATCCGTGATAGCTTCCTTGCTTTCCATTCTTCGGCCCACAGATTCTTCCAGTATTACCGAACAGGTAGCTGTATCTGTGAGGATAGAATCTTGGCGCACAGGCCGTTCTCCGAAGCTTCCGCCAAGGGTCCAATTCCGCCGGATGAAACACTATTAAGCGAAGAGCAAGTTGACAGGCTAGGGAAAGTAAAGACCCATTGACTATGACTGCGATCTCGATCTCGAGCCTGTTGGTTATGCTATGAAACCTGTAAGTTGCTGTAACATGCATGGGAGATTTTCTCCGCCCTGGAAAGTTCCTGGTCCCTGTCGCAAATCAATTGATGATTGAACGATTGTGACTTCATATCAATTGCATTGCATTGATTATCTGGACCGGGCTGTCTGTCACTCACTCCAACGATTTGTAAGGCGCAGCGTCATATATCCATATAAACCATCGGTCAGTCTCAGCCCTTTAAGGAACGTTCCGATCGGGAGGGTGGGTAAGAGGACATATAACGTCTCTATATTGACCGGGTATATGCCAACTTTGACATGTTATATGGCGGCTCTGTTATACGCCAAAGGGACCCTGTAATGGGAAACTTACTGGATGTAGAATGTGTCAGTGAGAAACTTTAGAAATCCAATCCCACTCCATCACAAACTGGAGTCTGGGAAGCAAGCGGGATTTACAGTGGTAATCTCAGACGCCACAACCCGGTTTCGATTGTTACAGCAAGTTGAAACTCAATGCAATGCAATGCGTGATTGTGAGTTGGCATTGTTAATCGAGATGAGTGAGCTTAATCGCAGATAAGTCTATCTACTGACCGGGCAGGGCATAGGCTACTCCATCTTTCCGTAGAGCCGGGCAACATCCAGGAACAAGGAACAGGACAAGAAAGCCACAAAAGGGTTCAGCTCAAAAGGGTAACCAGTATCGAATAGCCGTGTGTTGTTCGCTGAGTGGTCCTAGAAAGCCCGTACAGCTACGAACAGGCCCTAGAGCTTGGAACCAAGATCGCCAGTCTCTTGGCTGCAGTGACACACTGTCACATCGCGGATGCTGTTCCGTTTTGAAGCTTACAGCTTACATGTCAATTCTTGGTACGTGCATGATACACTATTGATGATCTTCAAGGTACTCAATCTACAGTACATGACATGACATTACATGGCATTGCATTTCATCCTGCACGTGAGCAATATAACCCATCTTTATTGATGCATCATCCTTCACCGAATACCGTATGCCTGCTTTCTTGAAACGCGTGTGGGTGAACAAGTTGCGGGGAACAAAGTTGTTTCTCGCAACAGGCAGCTGAATCCGGTCTCTGTTTCTGCTTCTCATTCGCTGTTGTTCTTGTTGTGATGACATCGCATGTGGATTGGGGACGTATCATGATACTCTAAAGTTTGTTTACTTTATGCACAATTGACTCGGGTATCGGCAACGGGTATCCAGTTTCATGTTTTCGGGTGAATCATATGTATGCATGCAGATCAAAACAATCAACACTCTGACATTACAGTATCATCATGATGTAGTCGGTTTCGGACAACTTGTCGCTGTCTAGTTCTCAACCACCCCATTTACTTACTATGATACTACAGTATACACTACAGTATTTCTTTGTCATGACAAACGATTCTTTCGCGCTATCATAGCGTCGAACCGTTGGCTTCGGTCCCAAGGCTAGGTAGGTCTAACCGTCTCCAGGAACTGTCTTGGACAAGCCAAAACACACGTGGTAATAATGAAGTCATTATATCGCCAATTGGGGGCGATCTGGATCGGTCCATCGGGCCTAAGTGGTTCTTACTTCTTACGAAGTTTTGGTCTCCCTCTAAACATTAGACCGGTGCTTGGCGATAGTGTCCGTGTAAGTCGAGTTGATTAGTTAAAGGCATCAATAAACCCCTCAACTCTGGGTTTGATGAGGGAAATATTTTCATGGAATAAAGCATTGCGGTTTTTTGTCAGTAGCAAAGTTCGACTCTTTGTCTGCTTTGCTTGTCCTCCCTGGAAAGACGCGATGAGAATGTACATATTCGATCTCGTCTTCACTGTTCCAGAGGCTCATCTAGATTTTCTCTTTTACGCTGCAACCAGCTTGGACCTTTCATCTCACGGACGGTGTCAAAGCGAGAGCATAAATTGTTGGTAAAGTCCATCTCTCAAAAATATGCGATTTCTTTGCTCGTAATCGGCTTGTTCCATCGCTGGCTTTACTTGGCATGTTGCGACAGCGTTTCATGGGAACACATCAAGACTCATTGCTTAGACCTTGATGGAACAAAAGCGCTAAAGATTCATTAACACTGCGCATTCGGTCATCTGAAAACATACTATTATTATAGTTCCAGTGAGTAACTGTGCGACGCATACATATTCGCCTCTGACGATAGGGTAAGGTAAGACTACTTCTTCATTTACATGATTGGGGGCAATGGTCAGGAACACAGTTGCCATAACACAGAGTATTAATCTTACAATGAGTAAGGTAAATAATGAGAGGACAGTAACAGATATCGTTGCACCATTGTGTTATGCGTACAATCAGATATGTTGTTATGTTACATGGTACTATACACAGCCAGGTCAGAGGTAACAAGTGTAATAGTAAGTTTAACGATTAGATAAGGTTTGGGTACACACGTTGAACATGCAAGCCAGATATCAACGGTGTTGCAGCCTCTTTTTCAACCTTAGCCGTCTTATCTAAGATTCCTTTCATTATTGTTCAACGATGTCGAGCGCTGTAAATCACCTAACTCGTCACCTGATTTGGGGGCCCTAACGATATTTTCCTGGCGGGATACTCCTTGTAAACTCGCCTTGCGGGTTCCGAGCTTTGTTATAAAGGGGCAGATAAATGAAGGGTTCATTATGGTTCCCGAATAATTAATAACTAGCGGTCAGAATATTAAATTGCTTGGCCTTGTATCAGCCTCATTGTTCGGATATCCTCATCTATTCGAATCATCATAAGCACATCAGTTTCAAAAGTCTAGGGTAATTAACCCGGCACTTGAACCCTGCTAGACTTGCCTATCGGTATTAGCGGAAGGTTCCCCCGTTTCTAGTGGCTTCAATTTATTCTCATGTGAATTGTTCCTCGTGCACTGACGTCAAATGTGCTTCAACTCTCCTTTTTTATCGATTTCTGACTGGTCAAAACAATATTCGCGATCTTCTGAGGGAGGGGGCACGTTCTGTTCTCGACCACGAGCTCAATTTCCATTTCTGACAGTACAACCTCCTAATCAGGACGATCGATCTTCACCTCAGGTTGCACTCGTTTCGTTGCGTTTCTAATGCTGGACGTTTCTGGTATCACTTTCGTCCAGGGTGTTACTGTTAGCGATCAACCGCTATCATGAAGTTCGCCAAGGAGCTCGAGAGAGAAGCTGTGCCTGGTAAGTTTTACTCCAAATAACGGTCAATAGTGCTGCAAAAATTAACTTTGTACGTGCAGAATGGCGCATCAAGTATCTCAATTACAAGGTCGGAAAGAAACACATCAAAGCCGTTGGAAGAGCTCTTGCGCGCGCGAATGGAACCCCAAGAGGAATTGGGCCGATACGGACAAACACTTTCCAATCTCCTGCGACGCCACGAACACCCTTTACGAGACAGGGAACCGCGACGACGACAGTAGCATCTCCATCAGCAGTTGCACCACCAAGATCAATTCCCACTCCCCGTACCGCAGGTCGCGAAGATGAGTCACTCAAAGATTCTAGTGATAACCGCCACTATGGGAGCTTTGTCGAAACGCCCCCAGAACCATCGCCTTTGGATGATGGCGAGCCCAAAATTCGCGATTTTCAATTGCCCGCGCCCGCGATGAAAGTTGACGACCACGACGATGTTCATGACCATCACCTCCCAGGATCGCCTGCTACCACCGGGCCGTCCGAGCTCATGCGACGGAGCTTGAAGCGAATCGATCCGCGACGGACATCATCAGCTAGTGTCGTAACGACAGTTGCATCGCCCGAAATAAACAGCCACCGACCCCCTACTGGAGCAACCGCCAAAGACTCACCCTCTCACCTCCGACGACTATTCACACATCAATCGACAAGAAGCGGCGGAAGGGGCGACTTCGACATGCAGAATCTCGATCTGGTACGAGAAAGGGAAAAAGAGTTCTTCGATTTCCTCGACTCCGAGTTGGACAAGGTCGAGGGCTTTTACAAGATGAAGGAAGAGCAAGCTGGTCAGAGGTTGGACATTCTGAGAATACAACTCCACGAGATGCGGAACCGACGAATCCAGGAGATGGCCGATGAACGTGTCCGCGAGGCGAATCCACCAAAGAACGGTAAAGGTCCTAGCGAGAACGGCAATGGCAAGCTTAACGGACTTATGGACCCTATCAAGGCCAAGATCTTTCCAGTTGGGCCCAACACCAGGGCGCTGCAAAAGATGAGCCTTACACCCAATGCAAACGGTGTCATACAGGATGCAGAGAGAGACTATATCCGCCGTCCGAGCCAGCACGAAGTCCCGTACCGTACAGCTAAGAGAAAACTGAAGCTCGCTCTTCAAGAGTTTTACCGTGGACTTGAGCTGCTCAAGTCATATGCTTTGCTTAACCGCACTGCTTTTCGAAAACTCAATAAGAAATACGACAAGGCCGTTAATGCTCGACCTCCGTACCGCTATCTTAATGAAAAGGTCAACCAATCATGGTTTGTCAATAGTGATGTTCTTGAGGGACACATTCGAACAGTTGAAGACCTGTATGCCCGTTACTTTGAACGTGGTAACCACAAACTGGCTGCTGGTAAGCTCCGCAGCTTGAACAAGAAGCCTGAAGACCAGTCAATTGGCATGTTCCAGAATGGTCTGCTCATTGGGACTGGCGCAGTCTTTGCCATCCAAGGTCTCATTTACGGAGCACAACTCCTTTACCATGAAGACGACCAACTCCGTCTCCGGACGAGCTATCTCATGCAGATTTATGGAGGTTATTTCCTCATGCTTTATCTATTCTCACTCTTTTGCATCGACTGCATGCTCTGGAACCAGAACAAGGTCAACTACCCCTTTATCTTCGAGTTCGACCAGCGGCATCATCTAGACTGGAGAGAGCTGGCTCAATTTCCCAGTTTCTTCTTCCTTGTGTTAGGTTTGTTCATGTGGGTCAACTTCAGTAGATATGGCGACCCTGACATGTACATTTACTATCCGGTTATTCTTATATTCTTCACCGTTGTTATTCTATTCTTTCCGGCACCCACGATATTACATAGAAGTCGGCGCTGGTTTGCATACTCTCATGTAAGTTTGTTGCCAGCTCTTTGTAACAAAGCTAACATTCTCTAGTGGCGATTGCTTTTGGCTGGCCTTTACCCAGTCGAGTTTCGTGATTTCTTTCTTGGAGATATTTATTGTTCACTTACATATGCCACTGCGGTAAGTTCAAGCCAAAGCCTACTTGGAATGGGACTAATGGTATCAGAACATTGAACTATTCTTCTGTTTATACGCCAACTACTGGCAGAACCCCGTTCAGTGCAACTCCAGCCACTCTCGTGCTCTTGGATTCCTGACGGCTCTACCACCCATTTGGCGATTCTTACAATGTCTTCGCCGATATAAAGATACCCGTAATGTTTTCCCTCACTTGGTCAACGGCGGCAAGTATACAATGACCATCATAGCTGCCGTCATGCTCTCTTTGTACCGTATACATAACTCTAAGACTCATCTGGCACTCTTCATTACATTCTCGACCATCAACAGTGTTTATTGCTGTAAGTTTGTCGACGCATCTATAAAGATCTACACTAACAAAGACCAGCGTTCTGGGATCTGTTCATGGATTTCTCCCTTCTTCAACCTGGTTCAAAACACAAGGGTCTTCGAGAAATCCTCGCACTTAAGCGTCGATGGATGTACTACTTCATCATGGTCATCGACCCCATCCTGCGATTTGCGTGGATCTTCTACGCCATCTTCACCCACAACACCCAGCATTCTACCATCGTCTCTTTCATGGTGGCCTTTATGGAAGTCACCCGCCGTGGCATGTGGACTCTATTCCGTGTTGAGAACGAACACTGCAGTAATGTATCCCAATACAAAGCTTCTCGCGACGTACCTCTCCCCTACAGCATCGAACCTCTCATGGCCCGCGCTAGCACCGACGGATCTACTGCCACTCAGGAGAACGAGGGTACCACAGGCGCCGTCTCCTTCGAAGAACCTACTCGCCAAGCCACAGCCGAATCTACCGGTGTATCGCTTGGACAAGCGGAAGAAGGCACATCTCGCCGCAGGGCAGGAACTACCGCGCCGCCTCCTCCGAAGCGCACGCTCTCACGTATGCTTGCCGAAGCGCATAAGCAGGACTTTGAGAAGAAGCGTCGCCCGTTGGAACAGACCCACGAAGATCCTAATGCTGAGGAGCAGTCTGATGATGAGGATGATGCAGATGAGGCCGTTAGTCTGCTTGAGATGTCTGAAGCCGAGAATTTAGCTCGGACGTCTACTTCTAGATATCGCTGAAACGGCACTCTATATTAATAGCCAAGTTACGGTTGGTGGGATGGTTTAAGGAAATATAATTGGTTATGGACATGGTAAATTAAGAATGGCTAGTTTAGATACCCCTATACATATTCGGTACATATTTGCATACAATACGTGTTCTATTGGGTTTGGGATGAAAGATATTATGCATCCATCGTTTTCCTTGTGCTTGAGTTTTTTTGAACCCCTTGGCTGCAGGGTAGTTTTGAGTCGAAATGATGCCTTGAACCAAGTCATGATAAGGAGAACATTGTTTGCGCACTCGAGTCTTGTAATTGTTAGAGATGGTTCTTAGAGAAATGTGGTTAATCTGTGATCATTACGTATGCGCAGATAGCGTCGGGGTTCATGACAGTGTAAATACATTGGTGTCTTACAAATAGCTCAGGCACGGATTGACCATAATTTGACACAACATATTTCCTTCTCACATGACTCAAGCTCAAATCCAACATTCTTTGATCAATTGTATTGTTCCCCCGAAGTTGACCATCTGACAATTTATTATTGATGTATGTGTAGCTTGAGATGGGGGATTCCTGGTAAAGTATGTTAGCATTACATGCCGGATAGTTAGAAGTCCATCTTGCATACCTTGCGTGTGAATCTGGTTGGTAGGAGTAGTTGGGTTCGAGGGCAGTCTTATATATCCTGAGCCAGAAGAGCCGCTGTTGTCAGATCCTCTTGCACCCTGAAGACCTCCTTATACCAACAATCACTGCACTCGCTGGAAGGTCTTGAGAGCCTTGTTGACATCGTCCTCTACGAATACCCAAGCCCCTTCCTTGGCTGCCTTGATGGCTGATGCAGCACTGGGTTATCTTTACCAAAGCATCCACCTCTGCAACCACAACATTGCTTGATGGCGAATCATATAATATTCACAATTCTCACAAACATACGTCCTCATACTATCCTCGGCATGAGGTTCCAGAGCCAGGGTGACGCCTTCGTTGCAGGCGCCTCGGCCGTAGGTCTCACAGCCGTCGCAGTCGGGAAGAAATCTCGCTGTCTCCTAGAGGCGGTATTGTACTTCGCAATGGGCGCATGTTCTGTAAAGGACGAGGGTTTGACACATGTTGAGAGGGAATATAGGTCAATGAAAGGTGGGAGATGGAATATATGAAAGGGTGAGCAAAGTGGTAGATTATGGGTGAGGAGGTACAGGAAACGGTATAGATAATTGGGAATCAGAATTAGTGAAGGGGACTTTGCTTTATTATATTTGGTGTTTGGAGTGAAAGAGGTGAAGTGAAAGGCGGTAGATGGAATATTTATGCCTAAGGAAGAGATGATAGAAATAATATAATTGTTCATTCACTGATAACAAAGGGTTGAAAGGCACTGTCATGAACATGTTTGTCACTGCCATGAGCAGTGAATCACCTACAAAGTTTAATCATTTTCTAAGGCACTGTTGTGATCATGGTTAAATGGACCTTTGAAAGGCAACTAACTTGTGATACTCTATCTCGATGTTGTACCATCATACAATCAGCCTCCATCACATGCCTTTATCCTCCGTGTCTAATTTCCCGATGCTCTGTAATGACATGCTGATCCTGACTGCATCTTGCTTTTGTTTTCGCTTCTATTCCTCCACGTTAGTTTTACATACAGTCTTCATGCTCCTTACATAGCATCAAAATCACCTTGTTTCCTGTTTTTGCTTATCCATGCTCCGGATCGGAAGCTCCCTGTCTCTTCCTCAACGTTAGTATTGCCCAGTTTGCATACTAAAATTGTTAGCATGTTGACTGTAAAAACCTACTTCTTCTCCTGCGATCGCTCTTCCATCATCTTGAGCTGGAGCTTGTGACCCTCAAGCGCCATAGCAGATCGACACGAGCGACATTGATAGGCTGCATTGGTATCATTCAGAGAGGGATCAGGACATTTGGTATGGACTACCGCAGCGTCCTTGTCGTTTTCGCCCTTGTTGTTTTCGGGAGGCGGCGTGGGAAGTTGAGTGTATTGGACGACGTCGTCGTGCTTGCAGACGACGCAGATGCGGTGCCAGATCTTGACTTCAGACATTTTGGCGGTGTTTGATGTTTTCTTTACTGATAAAAAGTTGTGTAGATGTTTTGGTTGTTGCGATTGCTTAAGCTAAGAGAGGAGAGAGTGAACTGGAAAGTCTAGGAGGGAGTCTCGCAGACCTTCATATAATAAAGTTCAGTCAAAGAGAATCTGAATAGACTTTTCTAGGTATTTTGTGAACAGTCTTTTGAGTTGACAGAACACTTTGGTATATGATCTCCAGTGAAGAGCCCTAGTTTGTTAGGCCTATTGTTCCTATTGTTCTCTATTTGCGAGGTGAACCCTTCAAGTCACTGCAAACAAAGCAAATAACGTGGCCAAAGAAGACGAAAAATATGAAAAAGTTTCACTTCTGCACTGTGAAGGTTAAGGAGGACACGAATATGTGGGAAGAACAGCACTGCATCGTGGAAAGTTAAGTCTATTTGGAGATGATGCTTTGATGTAATCTCTTTATCGAACAACGCTAAAAGGAATCCCTATCTATATGGATCACCCTCTCCTCAAATCTGGTCTATTCGGCATAAACTCAGGATAAACCGCACGATGAATCCTCACCGTCCGTCCCAAGCGCGCCTCTCTCCTCCTCAACCTGCGACTCCTCCTCAAAGCTGTAGGTCTACAATCTCCACAATATCGATGTACAGGCCATCCATTAGGTCTGATCTGTCGGAACTCCCATTCTACACCTCTGCTGCAAGATCCATACGTAGGCGAGGCTGCCTACTAGGCTTCGTCGCATATGGGATGGAATGCTCTTGAAATTTCGTGTTGGACTGAGCAGCTGGGACAAGAGGCCCAGAAGATGTAGCCGCGAGACATTAGTAAGTCGTGTAAGGGGTTACTCTGTATAGTAAGGGTTTGCTGTTGATATAGTGTAAGGGTGGCAACGGATGGTGTAGCGAGGAGCAGTAGAGGTCTGATATATACTGTTGTTTAGTCATGGTGAGGAACAGGGAGAATTTTGGGGCGGGCGAAGGGCATCATCATATACTCGGGATATGATCATGGAGGCTGATTCAGTGGTGATGCCTTTCTGCTGCAATAATGGCTGTGACGGGCAGCTGACCAAAGCCTCACAACAACCACGAGGCCTTGTTCAAAGCACATAGCATACTCGCTGTGCATAACTGGCCTTATCTGCTTGTGATGAACAACTCACGCAACACAAACCCAACAACGATGCTCCGAATAAGCCAAACAAAAGACATACAAGTCTTGACATTAATCCGCTAGATCTAGGGAACACCACCCTCTTACAGACTACACTGATAATCCCTAGCCATCAGTCTTCTTCCCCTTATTGGCACAATACAGTCTCGTAAAAGCACCCCCTTCATCCCTCAACAACTCCTCCGGCGCTCCAAACTCCACCAAAGAACCTCTATCCAGAACAGCAACCTTGTCAAAGTCAAGCAATGTATCAATACGATGTGCAATCATGATAATAGTGCAATGTGAGAACTCCGTACGGATGACTTCCTGCATTCGAGCATCTGTTTGTGTATCGACACTGCAATATGTTAGTGAATGAAGCGAAAGGATAGGGCTACAAGGTTAAATAAGAGGCGGCGTACCTGCTTGTAGGCTCATCAAGAATAAGAAGAGAACTTTTCTTCAAAAGAGCTCTCGCGAGACAGAACAGTTGCCGTTGACCATGCGAAAGGAAATTCTCATCCATCTTCTCATCGATAGGATCCTTCTCATCATCGACTTTAGCTCGGATAACAGACCAGATACCCACACGCTCCAGTGCACTTTTGATCTCCTCATCTGAAGACTCGTTGCAAGGATCGAGGTTCGCTCTGATGCTATCTCCAAAGACGAAAGGATCTTGAGTCAAGCAACTCAAACGCTGACGGATCAAATATCGGGGTATAACAGAGATGTCCTCTCCGTCGAGAGTGATCTGGCCGTTGACTATTTCAGCCATTCGGAGAAGAGCTTGGACGAAAGAACTCTTTCCACTGCCGCTTCGACCGCATAGGCCGAGTTTCTGGCCGGGCTTGATGCTGAATGAGAGACCGCGGAGGACAGGCTCGGTTGTGTGTCTAGCAAGTTAGCATTGTGCAGTTGAACACAGGGTGTAAACTTACTCATACTGAACATCCACGTTCTTGACTTCCAGACCACCCTTCATCGGCCAAGATTCCCCTGGGTTCTTATCCTCTCCTACTTTCTCCTCACTTGGCGCAGAAGAGCAGAACATGCGAATACGCGCAATAGCACCCAGTGAAGTCTCAAGAATTGACCAGTTGAGAACAATACCCTTCATGTTCGTACCAAGTCTCATCATATTAACCAGCGCAATACCCAAAAGGGAAGGGTTGATCTTCTCGCGGAGTGTGACGGCAAAGATGACTAGAATAATTGTCAAAAAGGCGACCACCATGTCGAGAACAAGAGTAAGCCATCGCTGGATACAATTGAGCAGGTAAGATGGTTTCTGGGCATCATCAATGCGGGTTAGGACTTTGTCGGTGTATGGCTGCGTCCAGCCAAAAGCTCGGATAGTAGCGAGGCCGTTGATTGTTTCAAGGAAATGCGAAAAGAGAGGAGCTTTGTGTTCGATTTCGAGAAGACGGAGCTGCTTAGAAGTTCGGACATAGAACCGCTGAATGAGGACAAGGACGGCGATGACAAAAGGTATTGAGATGGCGAACCAACTCACGGCTGCCATGGCCAGACCGGCAGCACCGAAGCACGCGGCAACCTCAAAGAGGAAGATTGAACAAGCAATGGGAAGAACGATATCGACGTGTCGCAAATCCTGACTGAATCTGTTGATAAGCGAACCTGCTTCGCTATTGTTGAGGAATGACAAAGGTGCATTTATAGCAGCCTTCAAGAGTCGTGAATGCAGCACCTTTCCACTAATCGGAGCACAAACCAGGAGGAACATTGCAATAGCAGCCGTGATTAGAAGGCCCTCAAAGAGAGACAGAACAGTGTAGATGCTAAGCCAGTACCCAACATCTGTACTATCTCGTCCCTTTCCATCACCCCACCAAGTCACCCAAACATCTGTAAACTGTCAGCTTCAGCACTCTAGTACTTGCAGACTTGTATCTTACATCGGAATGCTGTAATGACTCCAGCGCTGGCAATGAGGAATGCCTGTAGGAACATGTTATGTATGCCGTTCGAGTTGAAGTAGTACATAAAGACGCTTCTGTCACTAGGGACTTCAGTAGGTTCTTCTTCCTGCGCTTGAGTCTTTACATCAGGCTTTTCCTTCTCGGGTTCGATCTTGGCTTCAGGTTCGGTTTGGTCATGCTCTTCGTGGTTGGATATATCGAGGTTGTGGATGTATCCTTCTCCAGATCGGAGGTCAGAATAAGTGCCTTGCTCGATGAGTTTTCCGCCCTTGTCGAGAACAATCACGAAATCAGATTCGGGCAACCTATTCACTACTGGATGTCAGTTGACAGTAACGACTTGAATGATGACGACTTACCTGCATGGGTAGCCAGGATGATGGTCGTTCCATTCTTCCTCAAAAGGCCTTCCTTTCCAAAAACCTGAGTAAAGATGATCTGCTCAGTGACCTTATCAAGTCCACTGAAAACATCATCAAAGATAGCAATCGGTTTTCTCGAGTAAACAGCACGAGCAATAGCGATTCTTTGCTTCTGTCCTCCACTCAGCTTGACACCTTGTTCACCAACTTGAGTGAGATCTCCTTCAGGAAGTCGTCCCAGATCAATGGTAAGATCACAAGCACTGACGACTGTGTCAAACCAGGCGCTGTCATATCCCTTCGATTCTGCGATGATGTTGGCGCGGATAGTGGCATTCATAACCCAAGGAGTCTGATCGCAAAAAGCGACTTCCGATGAATTCAAGGATACGTTGCCGTTCGATGAAGTCGTTTCACCCAATATAGCCTTTAGCAAGCTCGACTTGCCTGAGCCAACAGGTCCAACCAGCACAGTAAGCGATCCATCTTTGTGGCTCGGAAAGGAGGTGTTGATATCCTGAAGAACAGCCTTCTCGCCCCAATTGAAGTTTCCGTCAGCGATCAAGATCTTACTTCCATCAGCTCCGACCTGAATATCCTTCATTGCTGTGGAGTTGAACGTCTCTTGTAAAGGCTGCGAGCTTTCTTGAGATGGTCTGGATGACTCTTTGTAACGGGCGTGAATTTGGCGACGATCGACTCGTTCTTCCAATTTCAAGAACTCTTCCATTCTTTCAAAACAGCCAAAGACTGAGAAGGATCCGGGAATGCTTCCAAGAAGTTGCGAAAGGGGTTCCATCATGACAGCCAGGATGGACAAGGCAGTGATAGCCTGGGCTGCAGAGAAAGGCTCGCCATTTCCAAGTTTTGCTGCGATGGCGTAGGCGCCAAAGGTAATGGCTTCAGTCATACCAATGTTGCAGTTCGCTGGAACTGTTAGCAAAACATTACAATTATGGCACGGGACTTCAGATCAACTTACTGATCATGTTGAGGTAGACGTTAATCAGACGATAATGTTTACCCGTGCTAATCTCCACATCTCGCTTCTCAGAGATAATACTTTCAAATCTCTCCGATAGTCCAAGCATCTTCACCGGCTTCATAGAGCTCAAGACCTCGTTTGTAAGGTTGATGCGATCTTGTGTAGATTTCTGATATTTGATCTGACGGGAGACCATCATTTTGCCAATGGAACCTGTGAGCAACAGACAAACTACAAAATTAGCATACAATACCATGTTAGAAGTAATTGAACTTACTAATTCCTGTGACGATGGGAGCAACGCAGACAGCGCCGAGCTGGGCTGCCAACATGTACATAGCGATAGCCACGGTAAGCGTGTTCGCCCAAGACTCTACTAGCAGGAAGTGAAGCTTCTCAATGAGTGTCTCCACGTCGTTACCCATGAGCGTCACTGCTGAAGACTCGGCGAGATCGTCAGTAGGAAGCTTCATCATCTTGCTGTAGATCATAGTAATGAGACCACCACGAACCATCGCACCGGCCCTAAATGTCAAATGTTCATACCATGCTGTAAGTATCTACAGAATGTTAGCTTATGATACAGACACGTTCAGGTGGATACATACAGCAGAACCGACAAAGACAAAAGCGAATGCACCGATCAAGCCGTAGCCCAGGTTGGTAGTAGACTGAGAATCGGACATAGTCAAGAAGCGCAATGCATTGCTGACTAGAAAAGGTTGGGAGATGCTTAGAGCGATCATGCCAATACGAGGCGGTATGATACCTAGAAGCTCCCATCTCAAAACACTAACAGTTGTCTTGAACATGGAAGGCTTCTTGCTGTTCGAAATTGCTGTAGTTCCTGTTAGAATGTGTCACGCCAGCCAGCCAATTTGAACATACCCTTCTTCCAAGCCTTGCCGAATCTGACAGCAAGTTTCTCTGAAGCCAACTTCTCGTAAATAGTAGGCAAGTCATTCATGGTTAAAACAGTAGCCCAACCCGAGATAAGCAATGAGTTCAGCCAGACAAAGAAGCCACGGCTAAATGGACCGCTCGTACTCTCTTTCGAAATCTCTTTATCGCCAGTAATCAGAATCTTTCGCTTCTCGACCGTCTCCAGGACCAATAACGCCAGCTTGAAGACTGTCGACGCAGACAAAGTCGCAGCGTATGCGACGTTGAGAGAAACGAGCCATTCTGTACGTAGTCGTGCAGCATCGAACAATAGCGTAACGAATAGATAAGCCGTCAGTAGGAAAGAAGGTCGAACAGACTTGACGTGCTCTACGTGAGCTAACAGAAGAATTGAGAAAGCGGCTAGAAGATTTAGTATGGCCGCTGCGAGGGAGAAGCGAGTGTTGAGCTTCTTTATCGAGGGCACCAATGCTAGCAGAATCACCTGCAAGGCTGCATATACAGCCGATGTGATCTATTAATTAACATCAGTAAATGCATCAAATCATAGCAGGAGATGACTTACAAGTTTAGGTGTATAAGTAGCGTGCCTCTTTGCCTTGTCTGGAGTTTTAAAGAGATAATACGTTCTCGGGCCTGCAACAGCAAGAAACACAGCAGATGGAGCAATACTCAATATACTCTCTTGAAAAGACACTGTCCAAAATCAGTAACACTCTAAATCAATTCACAGTGATGATACTTACACGTAAAGTCAAACCCCCCACGACAGCCCTCGGTCCAAACACTTGGTCCAAAGAGGCCATCGCCACAAGCAGTTGCATTGTAATCACCCATGATGGATGAAGACAAGAAATATTACTTGGAAAGAAGCCAAGGCTTGGTATAAGTACTCCAGTCTTGGCCGTCCTCAAAGAGGAAATCTGGATGAGACGTTACGCCCGTCTGTGGCTTATATCCGATGGGTTGGTACCGCGACGCCCTGCATATGCATTGATGCACCTTTTGAACAGGCAGGCAAATGATCGCGAATGTTATTATTTCCTGATTTCAGGGTTTTAAGGATGCCAAAGTCTTAAAAAGGTCAGGTCATGTCGAAGCTGTCATCATTCATCAACTCGGACGAATGAGATCCGACCAGATTCTTAGAAAGAATAAAGATGGATTCATTGCGATTTCGGCTCGAGGATTTGATTTGTTGGTGGAATTACGACGCCTTGCAAAAGTACCTTTGATATGGCCTTATCCGGAAGGTGAGGGTTGAGCTGATAAGCTGGAGAGTCTAGACTGGATCTGGGGAGCATTAGTCGGATGTAGATCCCTGCAATCAGTAAGAAAGCGTTTAGATATGAATAACGGAATTAATACTCTGTAAACGGAAATGGGTATCTCGATATAGAATCCATAAATCTAAGATCTAATAGTCAACTTGTCTATCGAAGTCTCAAAGGATCATCAGGCATATAGTCATCCGTCTCATAACCCTCATTATCAACCACATCTTCCCTCGCACGCTTCACAGGTGGCTTAACAACATACAAAGCCGCAAGTGCTACAGCACACAGAAACGAAACATAAAACCACGGCAACCCAATCCAAATGCCCTTTTTCTTCAAACCTAGGTCAAAACACCAGGCCAAAACAGGTCCCGCGATAAAGGATCCTATCACTTCAATCATGCCTATCAAAGCATACAGTCTAGCCGTATACTCTGGTTGCACATAATGAGTGACTGTTGCGCGAGCAAGAGGTCCTGTAGCAGCACCCCATGTTTCGATGAACACACCAAAGAAGAACATAGTGACACTATGACTCAGGCCTTGCCAGAATGCGCCGAGGATGAGCATGACTGTTGAAACGCGAGTGAGAAATAAATCCTTTCCAAAGGCTGTCATGCGAAAGCGAGGTGATGACATGAGCTTATCTCCAACTTTTGGCAGACCAGCTAGAATGGTCAAGTCAAGAATTCCCAACGGCGAGAGGATCAGGCTGACGTCTGCCATCTTCCACTTGAAGTGTTTGCTGATGTACTGGCTTAACGTCGTCGTGTATGCTGTGTATCGCGCGGTCTGGATAAAGAATGTGATGAGAATCATGGCAACGCTGACATTCTTGAGCATGTTGAGTGAATGTTTGAGGTCTTTGATGCCGTGTGAAATATGCTCTTTAAGAGTACTCGGAGACCTTTTACCGGTTTGTTGTTTCTTGACGTTGACCGTCAGAGTCTCGGGGAGGAGAACAAGGATTCCCATGACGATGGGAACAAAGATCAAGACGAGATTTATGGGAAGCCAAGGGCCGTATTTTTTCATCAAGATGCCGGCGATGACAGGGCCGCTGATACCTCCAGCCGTGGCACCAAATGCAGACCACAAGAAATGTTTTGCCCTGGAGAATGTGTTAGTCAAAGGCAGCACAAGAAGGATAAGGTCACTCACTTGTTTTCTTCAGTGCTAACATCAGCAGCAATCGAGTAAAGAGTAGACATCAACACTGGAATACCACCACCAAAGATTTGGAAGAAACCTCCAAGCACGAGCATATAAGGTCTATCCCTTAGAGAACCCTGAAAAGCCTTAATACTGAAAGGCGCAAAGAGATAGCAAACAGCAATGCCAACCCAAGAAAACATAAGCGTCGGTTTTCGTCCGATTTTATCAGACATTGTTCCATAAGGAAAAGCTACAACAAGGCCTATATGCTGTTAGTCAATAGCAATACCCATTGATGCTATTAATACTCACCAACAAGGGACGTAATAAGCCCAGTCCACCCAAACAAATACCCCAACTGAGACTGCACCTCATCGACCTTACACTTCATCTCATCAATGATGTCCGTCGATGTATCTTTGTAATGTATATGGCAGAACATATCCTCAATCAATCTTGCAGTCGGAAGCATTAACAACGTACCGCTGAAAACAACAACAAACTTGATGATCGATACCAAAATAACAATGCGCTTCGGTGAATGAACTCCCCATCGCGAGAAGCGATAACTAGGAACTGGCTCGGCCTGGGCGTGGAAGATTCCATTGGCGTTGGAGCTCGTCGCGTCATCTTCTAGAGGGTCTAGATCGAGCAAGGGTGCGTCTAGATGAGATTCTAATTCGACGTCTTCACTTGAGACGGGTTGATATTTGGATGGCATCTTGAAGATGAAAGAGCGACTTAATGAGATGCCATTTCGCTACATATGAACAACGTGTTGAAGAGGACAAGAATGAAAAAGAGCGAGGTGAGAAAAGGGAGGCTTAGCCGTCCTACACTAAAATGACTAAGCGCCAAAAAATTGAGGCTTGGATGTCGCGCTTTTACCATATAAATTCCACTGACAGTTTGAGGCCACGGAACTATCCGTTCCTATTGATCTAATTCAGGGGCAGAAATGATCCCTGCTGTAGGGCTGTACAATGACAATTGCGCGGCCTGCAGCCTGTGCAATGCTATACGCGTATTAGAACCTCGGATCTTGGTTACACTGCATTTTATATTGTGCATTCATGGAATTCTTTGTCACACTTGGATTCACAGCTTGGTATTGATGGCAAATCTACTTGACACAATCTCACACCTGTAGATGGAGACTTATGATCCAACTTCTTAATCTCATATGATCTATACAACTGCCGTGATCCTATCGGCATTGGCTTGAAGCATCATGAAAGTCTAAAACCTCCTCCATGGCCGGTGGGGCCGTAAACCCCGCATCCGGTCCGTCTCCGCTTCGGTAGTTCACCCTACACTTTCACCTCATGATCTTATAACAACCGCCAGACCCGAAACAATACAGCTTCATACAAACTTCATTCTATATAACCCATCATGTCTTCCCCTCTTCGCATCGGCTTCGTGCCAGAACACTTCTCAACACCTCTTCACTTCGCTCAGAAACACTTCGGTCTCGATGCAACTCTCATTCCTTTTCCTTCTGGAACAGGCCATATGGTCACAGCCATTCGCTCCGGTGAAATCGATGTTGCAGTTGGTTTGACTGAAGGATGGATTGCGGGTCTGGGCAAGGAAGGCGTTGAAGGAGATGGTGGATATCGTCTTGTTGGAACTTACGTCGAGACTCCCCTTTGTAAGACTCTCATTTTCATAGACAGAACCTTTACTCACTGAGAATTAGGCTGGGCTATCTCCACAGGCGCAAAGCGTCCAGAAATCACATCCGTCGACTCTCTCAAGGGTGGCAAGATCGGTGTTTCACGAATCGGCTCAGGCAGCTACGTGATGGGCTTCGTGCTAGCCGATCAACAAGGCTGGCTAACCCCCGGCGCCGCAGCAAAGCCCTATAAAGAAACCGTAGTCCTCAACACCTTTGAGAATCTGCGCAACGCCGTCAACGGTGGTGAGGCCGACTTCTTCATGTGGGAACACTTTACGTCCAAGAAGTTCTATGATTCCGGTGAGATCCGCCGTGTTGGTGAGATCTACACCCCTTGGAGTAGCTGGAAAATTGTCGCTTCGACCAAGTTGACGCAGGACGGCTTGGATGCTCGTGTGAAGGATCTTTTTGGAAAGTTGGATCAGGGTATTAAGCACTTTAATGAGAACCAGGAGGAGTCGGTGGCGTATATCTCGAGCAGTCTTGGCTACACGGAGCCTGATGCGCGAGAGTGGCTCAAGACGGTTAAGTTCCCTACAAAGACTGAGGGAGTTCGCCCTGAGGTGGTGCAGAACACCGTCAACATCTTGCGAAAGGCCGGAGTTTTGGAAGAAGGCAAGGGAATGGAACCTCAAGCCATGGTTTTCTCATCCTAAGCTAAACTGAATGAATACCTACTCTTTGGAGATAAAAAAGTATACCGAACCAATCGATACCAACTGGCCCATCGTCAGAGTGTTAGAAGAATTGGCCGCCAAGAGCATATGAGACTAAACATAGGAGACGAAACGAATTAGGTGTCTTAAACCAGATTAGACTATTACTTAGGCTACTTTACTTTGGTAGCCTAAGTCTCAGAGGACAACTTTTCCGTCACCTACCTGCCCATCTACCCTTTCCTCTTCACCCTCGTCAATTCCTTTCACCAACTCGCCAGCTCTAGGTTTGTATGTATCTGGTAATGTCATACAAACGTTCGGACAGATGAGTCAGCTGATTGCAATCCCTTCGCGCTCTGTGCAGTAAATCCCGTTCCATGTCTTTTATCTTGCGGATCAATCCGATCAAAGTGCCCTTGTACGACGAGCTGGGAAGTAGGGGCCAAAGCCCTACCTCTAAAAGTTTTTCATGAAGATCGTCTGACGAGATAGAGTAACACCTTTCGCATGTCGCCACTCTATAATCTTGGTAAACTTCGAGTTCGTTTGGATTCGGGAGTATGCCTTGGTCCATGTTCAGGACTTGGTGCGAGAGGAGTCGCAGAGCCTTGAAGATCCTTTCGACACAAAATAACCGGTTGTTCAACATTTGATCATCTGCGAATATATCAGTTGCAAGTTCTGTAAGATCCTCTAGTGTCTGGGTGTCTTACCAACCAACGGCAATTTCTTTATCAAGGCCCATTCGCTGTCCTTGATCATATGCCTCGTCCCTTCTGGCACACCTTTCTGTTCCGCTTCGCAGAATAGAACCAGCTCATCACGAACCAACTGCTTGATCACTCGAGACTTTATTCTGTCAGCAACCACGGCCAGTAAAGGCCAGTTCGAAACACGGTACAGATACTTTTCCTTTGCAATAAGCATTGAAACCTCTCGTTCGATAGCATAGTGCGAGAAGAACGGCATCTTCTTTGGGTGTATCACGTCAGGTTCAGAGCTCTTGACGGATGATGGCGCCCCGAGGGCTTCGTGGATCAGTACCATATAGAATAAAAGGCGAGGGTCCGCATCCGCATAGTGCTTGTCGGTGTGGTTGCCATGTATGATTTGGACGACGGCTCTGAGGGCCCGCTTCACCTGAAGAACATGTATGTCGCCGCCATCATCCCCGTTCATAACTGCAATCCGGATGCCTCTGTTCCCATCTCTCAAGCAGCGTAGTGTCGACCATCCTCGGCATGCCTTGTGCATTGTTCTTACTGTGATCGGAACGCTGTATATAATGCTATCGTGTTTATTCACCATGGATAATGTTTTGACCGGCGACCAAGATCTTTGCCTCCCTTTGCTCTGGCTTTCTTTAGGCTTTGCAGGTAGTTTCGAAATCCGATTCTTAGGTAATTTCGAACTCCTCGATTTCCCATGTTTGGGTCCTGACGGAGGCTTGGGGGTTTCTTTCGAGACCCTGAAGCGTGATCTCTCCATATCACCTGCAGGACCTTCTTGAGGCTTCTCCACGTCGATCATAGAGGATCTCTGTATTTCTTCTGCTGAGGAATTTATCTGTCCGGACGAGAGGGAGGGTCTTCTTGGAGCCATTTCGTATGTCTTTGCTATTGTCGAGTTCTCTTGTGCAAAGTCCTGGCATGTGACTTCGATTTCATCGGTTGTTATACCATCAAAGCTCTGCAGGATAGAAAGTAAAATGTCGATTTAAGTTTGCCGAGGGGGATAAACAGGTAATCTTTTATATAAGAATTGGCAGCCGAGAGCATAAGAGACGAAACGATTTGATCACCTTGTGCGAGCTTAGACTGGCTTCTAGGTTAAGCTTTAGAGGATATTTCTTCTGTTGCCTCCCTGCTGCATCACTTTGCAATGATCAAGTTTAATTCAACTCCAGGCGACAGTGATTAGGTACATATGGCTCAAAAAGGGTAGGCTATTACTTTTCTTGCACCAGTTGACAGTGCGCACTAGATGCAACTTCCCGATAGAACTCGTGTCGTTTGGCTCCATAAAGAGCCTCTATCTAGTTTCTCTTTCCTAGAATACTTGGATTTACCTAAATACGAATATTTCGATGAGACCCACGGGTTTTGGGATCTAGGTTTTACTGCATATTCACTATAACGCTGTTCCTCGTCGACACTTCTATGGCGGTCCGATGTACTTGAAAGTGAGTTTAGAAGGTTATGACTCAATAGCCCTAGAAACGTAACATATGATCTCAAAACTACTTCCTGTTTGATGAATGGTACTCATCTCTGAAAATGCTTTTCATGTTTGCCTGAAGCGGTACCCGGCATGGATCCCACATACACCTGGGAAAGTTCCCTAGAAAACAAACACCTTGCTCTACCACCCTCTATAAGAAACATACAGGTATAGATCTAAGTATCATTTTCAACAGAACAACATTGTTTCAAGGTATAGCCATCGGCCAAGAGAGATCACCTTGTAATACACCACGATAGCTTCAAACTGCGTTACCCTAAGGTCAAAATGATGATATCTATTACTTAAGAAGGCGGTCAGCAGGAGCATTCCAGATGGTTATACAAAGATAATCATGGGAATAAATTCTGCAGTGTAATATTTATATTGTTACACGACTTACACGACCTGACTATATCACGAGGTGATGTCACTAGCACTGTAACCACCGATAACCTACCGGGAATAAACCCCCGATACCGGCTCGAAAATTAACGAACCCTTATCTTAGGTACATTAATTGCAAAAGATTACCCAAAAACAGTCACTAATCTCCCCGCTTCGATTAATTGCGTGCTCAGCTATAGCGAAGTCATGATACCGACATCCGCGGCCACATAAACAAAAGCATTTCTCTTGATTCTCCAATTCTGAGTCACCCGACTGACTTTCTATATTGTTCGCTAAGATCCAGTCTATTGCGTGGCGCATACATCATCGCTTATCGCGACTCGACTCGGCCCGAAACGCGCACTGCGCTATTCTGGGGAAACTTGATTGACGTCGGTCGCATTTAAACTCTTCAAATGGCACCGGCTATGTCGACTTTTTCAGATGAAGGATCGCATCCGCGCGAGCGTCCACATGGACACGAGACAAACGATGAGGCTGTACCGTCAAGTCCGCTCCTCGAGTCGAGGTCAGCGTCGCCAGTTGGGTTGAGGGCAAGATTGGGCTTGAGCGGCGTTGCTCGAAGGACTGTTGGCTTTGCGCTGCTTCTACTGACGGTGTTTCTATGGACAATGTACAACTTTATCGCCAGTGTAAGAATCCTTGAGCAGTTGGCTCTGGTATCGATACTGATGCGCCGTTCTAGTATATGTTCTCTGACGAGACGTATAACAAACCCTTCTTCGTTGTCTATCTCAACACGTCGATATTCGCAATCTCCTTGATACCAAAGTTCTTCAACTACCTACGGAAGAACGGGTTTCACGGACTGAAACACGATGCGAACCGACTCTGGATCGATTACAAGCATGGCACAAACTACTCGAAATCCCTACATCGAAGCGAAGACGAGCAGGCGACAGAGCGACTGATAGCGCAAGGCTACGGAAGCACCGCGAACTCTTCGTCAGATGAGAAACTGAGCTTCAAGGAGACAGCTGTTCTGAGCTTCGAATTTTGTATGCTTTGGTTCTCGGCAAATTACTTCTCATCCGCCTGCCTCGAACACACTAGCGTCGCGAGTGTAACGATTTTGACATCTACGAGTAGCGTCTGGACACTCATCTTCTGCTCCCTATTCGGTATCGAGCGCTTCTCGACAGCCAAGATCATGGGTGTAACAGCTTCGCTCGCAGGCGTCATTCTCATCTCAACAGTGGATCTATCTGGAAAGTCTGATGAGGACAGAGGATCTTTCCCTCACAAATCATCTAGCCAGATTGCCCTTGGAGATGCGATGGCGCTTTTGAGTGCTGTTATCTATGGTCTTTACGTGACAGTGATGAAGCGCAAGGTTCCGAATGAAGACAAGGTCGATATGCAGATGTTCTTTGGCCTTGTTGGTGTTTTCAACGTGGTTCTCTTGTGGCCTCTCTTCTTTGTCTTGCATTGGACGGGTATCGAGCCTGTAAGTTGAACTTGTTGAGCTGTCCCAGGTGATTTAGAGACTAACAGTTATTAGTTTGAACTTCCACCGAGCGGTACTATCTGGGGTATCATTATTGTAAGTTTTCTACGCAGACTAGGTACCCAAGGAGGAGAGTGCTGACACATATTAGTTCAACGCGGTATCATCCTTCATTAGCGATATCTCATGGGCCCTCGCCCTTCTCATGACAACACCGCTAGTGGTGACAGTTGGCCTATCTCTCACCATTCCCCTATCTCTGATTGGAGAAATTCTCCAATATCAGCAATATTCAAGCTTTACCTACTGGGTTGGTGCAGTGGTTGTGTTCGTTTCATTTATCGTGGTTAGTCGCGAAAGCCATGATGAGGAGGATTTGAAAAAGGTCGATGATCTTGAGAGATCGGTTGGGGTTTGAAAAGTACGGATCGTGATGATAACGAATGCATGCATGAGTTTATGGACATATGGGGCGTTTGGGTTGCTTTCAACAGCAAGTTAGGAATAAGCATGGATAAGGACATGGGCATTGGATATAGCCGGCGTTTCAACCGCAAGACTTTTTATTTATTGATTAGTAGACGAGCATTTATTTCAAGCATCGCATCGATATTAAAAACAACGAGTCAGAAACCTTATTTTATGTCCGTTTCCCGATTCAGATACTTCTGCAAACAAGTCATGATCGCGACAGGGTCTTATGCCCAGTGTCGTGGTTCTGGACCCTTAACGTTATAATTTCTATCTCGATCTTGGATCAAAGCCGACGATCTGCCAAGATCGAATGCACAGCACAGACAAAGGTCCCCGCTGGCTGGGCAGGCAAAGTGAAAGTCTATGTCGCGGAACCAGGGTAGCGTCGGGGAAGAGGATGAGGAGCAGGGATTGTGAACGTGCGATAGTAAGTTAACGGTTGCACTTTTTGAGAAGGTGTAGAGAATGTATGAGGCGTTGATCAAGTGAGTATCGTATCATGTTTCTGTATGTTTCTGGTGTTGTTGAGATCTATTTGGGTACAGACATGACTATGACACAATCTGCATTGACGTGTATGTCATTGCTTTTTGACAGCTGAAAAAGACCCTAGATAAAATATGAAACTCACCCACAAAAATCAACAAAATCTCGCCCTGTTTTGAAAATTTCCCCATCATTAATTCTGTGGTCTCGAACAATGCATATCTTGGGTGAATCTGCACCCTTGTACCCTTATCCCGGGTCCGGAGCTGCTCCGTGGCACCTGCTTCCTTTTTATCTGACCCAGGGCTCCGGGGACCCGTCAACACTAAGAAACACCCCTGTAGACTATCCGCCACAGGCCGATTACACGCCAAAAGCCCGATCATGGCTTCATTTTTAGCTGGTGGGGGAGCTTCTTTTTCTAGCAAAAGGCTCCGGGTCATGGGTCCTTTATCCTTTTGGGGGTGAGTTTGTCATGAGGGGGATCTGCATTGCCCTTGTACCTGTGGCGTCTGCTGGGAATGGAGATGTGATTTCATATTTTTTGCTGTGAATCAGATTCACTCTTCATCTGTGGCTTGATAAGCAGCAATCCATAGGTAGCAATGACACAAAATTGGGAGGAGCGGCTTGACTCAGGTTTTATAGTCTCTTGTTCAATTTCTTGTCAAAGACCAAAAAGAAAGAAAGAAGGAAGGTGCATTGCATAACATCATATCCTAGCAAAAGACCCTTTCTTCTTTCCTCATAGCTCCGCTTTCTATTGTTGACGTTGCCCTTTTGCCTCTCTCGAATCTCATCTCATCTCATCTGCAGGGACCCTTCGGCCTAGACCTCGACCTCGAACCTGACATCAATTTCTTCTTCCTACCTACACTACAACCCTATTACAGCACCTATACGTTCACTTGACCTAATCAGACTTGACCTGTTTCAACTTCACTTAACCCTAGTTCTTGTTGACTTTGAAACCTCGTCTCTCACTCTTTTCCTTTATTACTCTCTTCCATCTTCTGTCTCCGTCTATACTTTCGACTCCAAACCTATAATCTCCAACTCCTCCATTCACAAGCCCTGGTCTTAGGGTGGCCATACAACCCAGGCCAAAGACAACAGGGGAAATGGCTTCCCTTCAAGCCGATGTCCCACAACATCCTCAGTCACGATATCAACCTCAACTTCAACAACATGATCGTCCGTTAGCTGAATCTATCGCCATTGCTACCAGGTCGGTGCACGCCAAGCTTAACAAGCTTATTATCGCCCGGCTACCGCTTGCGTTACCTCCTGTTGCTGCCAATTCGTCCTCATACATCACTGGACTATTGCATATTACGCCTATTTACATCACCTTCGAGACATTATGGAGAGATATAATCGAGTCCGGTTCGCCTATAGATTGCGATAATAGCGTCAATGCCTGTTTTTCTCAGAACTCGCCAATACAGTCAACAAAGTCTTCGTTCTCGTCCGATGCCCACGAGCTATCGAGCTGCAGCAGAATGCCAGCACTACTTCAACAACTCTATCTTCCAGGGTTAATGCGATCGGAACGTCTAAAAGCGGATATTGCAAATTTGTCGGGGTGGTCAAGTAATACTGTTGAGGAGCAGTTACGCATTGCTGAAACCAATTGCCGGTTGGGGGATTTTATCCAGCACATAAAAAGATCTGTACAAAACCGACCCCATGTGCTACTGGCTTATTCCTACATCTTGTTCATGGCTCTTTTTGCCGGCGGTCGCTTCATCAGGGCCACGCTAGAGTCGGCTGGGGATGAATTCTGGGATCGATTACCTTCACCAGTACTGCCATCCCTTGTACCTTGTGAGGAGAGCACACGGCGAACTAAGCGGGCCAGTGGCTTGTCCGACGACCAGATTCCACAGGACGATTTCCATCACCATGCGACTCACACGATGCCCCTTCGATTTTTCCACTTCCAGACTCCTGAAGACGGGGAAGATTTAAAACGGGAATTTAAGCAACGACTCGCCAGCATAGAAGGGGAATTATCAGCACGCGAGAAGCAGGATATTGTCCAAGAGTCAATTTGTATATTCGACAATATGACACTTCTAGTCCAGCAACTCGACAAGCTCTGCGATGACCCGACACGTGATGGAAACGACAGTCCGACATCACTACTTGATCTGGTCGACCAATTCCACCCGTTCCGCTCCCGTCTCAGAGATAGCGTTTCTATTGCCAAAGATAGAATTCAGCGATCTCCGAAACCGAACGGCACTAAATTAGTTTGGTCGATCTGGAAATACGGTGCGGCTTCATCACCTGTGGAGCCCGAGAGTGGGATCAAGATGCCGATCGGTCACCCTGGTCTTTCCAAAGATGATGCATCAATTGAACTTTGTCCAGCATTTTCGAAGTCTATGAGATTTGACAAGACATTGCCACGACCGACACGTTACTCTGTCAAGTTGATGGAGGGAGAGCATGATTTGAACGAGTGTATCCAGATTGCTTCTAAGAAGATGGCCACTATTGGGTTCATCAACTGGTTGATAATTTTGACTGTTGGGGTTATTATCCTTGGAACGTTGTGTTCTGTACGTCACGGCCGCGATGTAACCATGGTGGAAGCATGAGACAGTAGAGTTTACATGTGTTGTCATGCATAGCGATTGCATTTTGTTTTGGCGTTTTTAAAGGAGTTGAAGCATTCAGGATACCCCTTGCTGGGAGAAACACGTCTATCTGGAGTTGGTTGGTTGCATTTTTATTCACGAGGACACACATATACGACTGTACTCGATACCCAAATACGTATATACATTTTCTACAGAGAGCAACGATTACGACATTAGATTATGTTACGAGACAGTACCCTACGATTCAAAAGCTCAAATGTTACTTCTTTCAAGAAAAGTATGCTCTTATTCTCATCTCATGAATGCTACCTTACAACGCCATTCTTTGTACAGGCTATTCTAAATCCCGCTGGTGAATCCGATCGTGTCCTTGGGTGGCCATCAAGATCCGCTATTATAACATATATGTTTGAAATGCCCATGTTGGTGTTTGGGGGTATCGTGTAATCAAGAAAAACGCCATGCGCTACCGCAGGATGCCATCGTCTCGTCTCATTTACTCATCATCATCATCAACGTCCCAGTCATCGCCTACGTCTGCCCACCCCGCATTGAACCGCTCACCGCCGAAATCGCCAACCTGTCTGAAGTAACGAGCTCGACCTTCATCTTCCTGCCACTGTCGGACGAGGTGATCGTCAGACGCACTAACCAGTTTGCCGTCATGACTCCAGCTGACGTTGCTAACTTCACGTGTATGGCCGTTTACAAGTGCCGTGCCGTTGCGGAAGATTGGGATTGTAGAGGAGCTGGGTTCGGCGCCGGCGTTAGATGAGAAGGAGCGAGAAGGTGTAGGGGCGGATCCTGGGGGATCAAGGAGATGAGCGCGCTGAGCGCAAGCTGAGCGAAGATACCGTTCATCTGTAGGGAAAAGTACGACTGAAGATTCAGAGCTGCCAACAGCGAGGAGATCAGACGAGTGAGAAAGACCCTTCTGTCGCATGCTACACTTGACGAAGAACGTTCGCGCAGCAAACGAATCATGCTTGAACCCATAAAGGGGCCCTAGGCCTTGAGAAGCAACAGGTCTTCGTTTAGTAGCATCATCCTTGAGTTCGGGAGCGTGGCCGAGCATGAGATGGGTCATGGAGTATGCGTAGATAGTGCTGTCTTTGCAGACTGCGTACATGCGGGCGGCATCACTGCTGAGGGCTAGAGAAGTGATGCCGTATGAGCGCCAGGCGTGGTTGGAGGGCACGGCTGTGGAGGACAAGGGGATACTCTTTTCTTGATGTCGACGGTTGATGTATCGGAGATCCCAGAGCTTGACGACAGCCTCTGCTTCGGAGGCAGAGAGTAAAAGATGTTCACGACCAGCGGGGAGCCATTGGATAGCGGTGACTGAGGCAACAGAAACCTTTCCATGCGCATTACGTTCATGGGTGTTGTCAAGAGTGTTTGCGGTCATTGCTTGCAGTGGTCTGGAAGTCTCATCCCGCATGGTGACAGTTCGACGACCTGACTCATCATAACTCACCGTGGAAAAGCTTCTCACATGAGAATATGCACATCGTAAGTCCCACAGTCGGATACGGCCAGCCTTATCCGAGGTAGTTAGCACATTACCAACAGATTGCCCTTCCTGCCAGGCAATCTGACGAGTTGAGCTGAGATGACCTTCGGAGAGTCTAGCAGCGACAGTCTTGGTCGTGACGTCCATAACTAAACCTGCATCACCAGCTGTAGTAGCAAGACGCATGTCATCATGAGAAAAGTCCATGTCCCAGATAGCATTATCGTGGATGTTATGAACGCCCAGCTGTTTATCCACGCTGGGATCATCGTTTGGCGAAGTGTCGAAGAATCTAACGCAGCCTTCTTCATCACCAAGAGCCGTCACATTAGCATTGTGAGTGCTGGCGAGGCAGAAAGGAATGGTGTGACTGTCGCTATTAGGAGCGAATAACTCGTGCGAATCAATACAACGGCTGTGAAACCGGGCTGTTTCGACTCGGGGATCGCAAGCTGGTGTGTGAAGAAGTGACTGGCCGGTCGAATATCCAAATCCATGTTCGCGATTGAGTAATTGAGAGTCGAAGCCTCGATTGGCGAATTTTCTAATTGGTCTGGGTGCATAGTTGACTAGCTCCTAAAAGTGATGATGTCAGTGACGCCATCATGATATTAGGACATCTATCAACATACTGTATCAAGTTGAGGTTCTTCGGAGACAACTTGAGTAGTTGTGATAGAATTTCCCTTCTTAGAGGTTCTAGCAGCTCCACGACTAGTCTTGAAGAAACTACTCTGTTGTATTGTGAGTAAAGGTTTGGTGAGAATTGGACTGCAATTGGGACTTACCAGAGTAGCTTTTCTACAGCTATCTAGATTTTCTGAACTAATTGAACTGGAAAAGCTATCGGATACTTTTAAACCATCCTGGTTGAGTAGATTCGTGCTGCTTGATCGAGTCAATCGAAGCGGTGGCATATCATCTAGGTTGAGAGTTGGCCTCTTGAAACCGCCTTCCGTCTCCGACTCATCGGTCTGAAGCTTCCTCTTCCGTGAATCATCTTGAAATCTTTCTGTCGGAGATGAAGGAATAAAGAGCGATTGTGGTGAGATGGGTTGCTGGTTGATGTCGGACTCATCCAAGCTACCAAGAGCAGTCCTAAACCTTGGCAACGGCTGAGTTTGGGCGTGTCTAGGCTGCCAGAACCGATTAAATCTTCTCGGAGTAATCGAAGGCGTTCCTTTTGGTCGTGATGATGATGAAGGCGTGGGAAGAGTATCGGGATCAAAAGAGGACATGGTAGGCGAAACGAGCCTCAGGTGAAGCCCGCCGCGGGTGGCTGGGTTGAAGATATGGATGAATGCTGAGGAAGACCGCGTCAAGGTAATATATGCAGGTGAACAAGCTCAAGATTTGATATGGACTCAATCTTTTGCAGATGTATCAAGTTTCAGAACATGTCGACATTGAACAAAGCGAGCAAAAAGGAAAAAAATATAGAACATGGAAAGTACGGCCCCAATTGTAGGTTCGGGTCGGTTGCCAGAGCAAAAGGCTGGGTTTGAGCTGGGGTTGAGACTAGAAGCGAGCTACTAAGTGGATATTGGATGAACGCGGTAGTCGTGGTCGCGCCAGCCCATTTACACGCTTTCTAGAGCACGGTCCGCGGTGTTTTCGCGTAGATTGATTATAGAGGGTCTAGCCACTGGCAGCCACAGCCAACGCAGAGACCGCCACATCTCTTCAACTTGACATCATTCTTCAGCTGTGGCTCTCCAAGTTTACAAATGCAAGGGAATTCAATAGTGGCGCTAATGAAGGTCAGCGGTTGGCAACTCCCGTCCTTCATGTCTTGTTGTGGAATGCGGCAGACCGGACAGTTCTTGTTCCTGAGAATTATCATTTTGATACTAGACATTTATTAATGACAACTTCTCAGGGGCTATTGACGTGCTAAGACAAGAGCGAGAGTCATCGCTCAGGGAAAAAGAAAAGTGATTCATGAATTCCGGCACTTGAGAATGGGTGCTGCTGTTTGTCTAGACGAGAGCCGCAAACTGATCCACTAACAGCGGGACATTCCCCAGAGTTTGAAGTCTTTACTGCAAGGATACAGCGGATGCAGCCTCAAAATACTGCCCAGGTATGGGCAGCGGTCTGCAATAGCAATTTACTTTGCGATAAAGTACATATGAATCAACTCAATAAGATACTATGATTCCATCTCATTATCGTGATAATTTTGCATTGATTTTTATAGATGTTAGGAAGATGCCCCTATTTAATCTCCCCCCTTCATTGGAATTCCAAGACAGGGCTGCAGGAGCCAAAGCCGATGGCCCGTTCTCTTTCACCGATAGCCACCAAGAGAGGCCCAGTAAAAAAAGCAACCCTGAATCCAAAGGTCCAGGTCCATGTCCTTAGTGGAGGTCCAAGGCCAATGGTGTCATCCCTCACCATAATCACTCTCGCAATTAACCTACGACAGTGTCTTGCCTGTCCTCCCGTAACACGCAATCCTCTTTATTGTTTCCCCTTCCTCCCAACAATTCCTCCTTTCGTTCTTTTTTATTATCGTACTTGTCCTCCTTCTTTTTTTATCTGACGAGAAGTAACTGTCTGCGCGCGCACAAGACACAAACATGTGCCGTTTTCTGGTGAGTCCCTCCCCTATAACAAAGGGTCCCTTTTCCTTATCTGGGCCTCCGAGGCCGGATGCTCGGTCGCAGAACTTCAACGTTGACCTCGCAACTCTTCTTCTTAGGTCTACAAAGGAAGCGACGAGATCCTCTTGTCAAAACTGATTCTCGATCCTACTCACTCCATTCTCAAACAATCTTTTGATTCCCGACTGCGTCTCGTGAGTCACCCCCACAATCCTGACCGATACTTGAAGCAACGTCATATCTGACCTGGTGCGGCGCTATTAGGATACAAGACGAGGTCAGAACAACGCAGATGGCTTCGGAATAGGCTTCTACACCGACCCTAAGCTTGGCTCAGCGCCTTGCCTTTTCACATCGACTATTCCCGCTTGGAATTGTACCAACCTGCAACGTATCGCCTCCAAGACCGCATCTCGCCTCATCTTTGGCCATGTTCGTGCTACGACCGAGGGTTCCCTGAGCGAAGACAACTGCCACCCTTTCACACATGGCAGTTTGATGTGGATGCACAATGGAGGACTCGGTGGATGGAAATACATCAAGCGACGTCTCGGCGAGCGTCTAGCCGATAAGTGGTACCTGGGCGTCAAGGGCGGCACCGACAGCGAATGGGCTTTTGCTCTCTTTCTCGATACCCTCGAGCGACTCGGCCACGACCCAAGCGCTTGCCCCGAAACTGGCTTTGGTCCAACAATCCTTCGAGAGGCCGTGAAGCGCACGATTGCGCAGATCAACGAGATGACCGATGCTATTCCCGAGAGTATTTTGCAGAACGAAGACGTTGATACTCGAAGTTTGCTCAATTTTGCCGTTACCGACGGCCACAGCGTGATCTGCACTCGATATATCAGCAGTTCAAAGGATGAGGCGGCCAGCTTGTACTATTCTTCAGGAACACAATGGACAACACGTACCCAATCTGCGAATGACAAGCAGTACCAGATGGAACGCAAGGATCGGGGTGCCGATATTGTTCTTGTTGCAAGCGAACCTTTGACGTTTGAGAGAGGTAGGCAAGAGGCTCGAACGTCCAAAAATGGTATACTGACTGGAAGCAGAAAACTGGGTCAACGTACCGACAAATTCCCTCTTGACCATCCACAGACAGACCGTCATGGTCCATCCTATCATCGACAAGTACTACGAGCGAGATCCTCACCATGTCCGCTCTAGCGCTTTCGTTCAAGCAAAGGGCCTGACATCAAATGAGAAGAACAGAAGTGATGCAGCCAGTCCGGCAGGACTTGACAGACAACAACAAGAGCTTGATGGTTACCGTAAGATGATGACTGGAACTCTCAACTTTGGCCAATCGAGAAGTCTCAGTCCCGATGTCTACCGCCAAACGAGAAAACCAGTGCCAGTAGCAACACCAGAGTCTGTGCCTGAGTCGATCCCTGTCCCACAGCAACCAGTACAGGTAACCCCGCCAGCTGAGCAGAGTAACAAACCGGCACCAGCACAGGGAAACATCAAGGTTAAGAGAAGATCCGTTCAGCTGCTGGATACCAATCAGGGCCAGGGATCAAATGACCTCGATCAGATCTCCGACACGGATGAGCCAGCTCGGGCAGATGTGCGCAACCCAAAGAAGCTCTCGCAATATTTCCCCGAGCTCACTCTCGCCACCCATGCGGGATGAGGGAATACTGGTTTGGTTTGGTTTGGTTTATTTTTGAATGAACGGTGAAAGCAAGATAGAAAGCGAAGACGAGAGCTTTGAAACTCTATTGTATGCATGATTGGCAATTACACCATCATTTTATGGGCCAGGGCAAGGTGTTAAGGCGCCGACTTTACTTGTATTTTAGAATGTCTGTATTTGGAGAGATAACAGGTCCTTTTTTCATGGATATACCACGTATCATATCCACCTTGTTGTATCACAGGGATGAAAATGGGATTTATGACTTCAGCCCTTTCGCTGTATTTGGATCAAATCAGAGTTAACATGACAACAGAATGAAAGCCTTATGGCTTCTTCCGTTTTCTCACCGAGCAACCTCGTCAACGTAAGAACCTCATTCGTCCACTCGCCCCTATCACGGCGAAATGCGCCATGAGAGTTCAACTGCTGTCCACTGAAGATAACATGAGGCTTGATATCGTTGAGGCGAGCAACATGCAGCGATCCTATAGCCAGTAATTGCATATAGCAGGTAGGTGGAAGGGGGATGTGGTATAGATGGCTTCGGCCGGCAACGAAGCGGCAGGAAGCCCTCGCTGTGAGCTGTTCTCTATGGCTATTTCCCCAAAACGTTGACGATATTCGATGAATACAACTGTCGGCCACCATCGACGTTGAGGGGTTGTAGTGTGATATGCGTTACAATCTGCAGCGCCTTGAAACCTTGCTGCATTTTACCTTCAGTTCGTTACATTTATCATCGGTTATTCTTTTTCGCAACCCTCTTGCTATACACACAAACATACACACACAACTCGATAGAGGTAAACCAGTATCCAACATCAACATGCCTTGCTGTCTGGGTATCATCCAGTTCCAGCGATGTCAGCACGCCCTCCTGCTAAAGCTGGGCTGCACACATGGCTGCACCGAATTCTGTCCTCCCGAGAAACAACAAACACTCGTCATCTCCAAGTTCCTATGGCTTTGCGAAGACTGCCGCGAGAGGATAAGTAACGTCGAACTCGACGAACGATGTAACAAATGGGCCTTCAGAAAGGAGAGTCTCCAGGAGCAGGGGCGGGAGACATGGATCCCTACTATTTCCATGATGGAAGACATGGAGCAGAAGTTGTGCGAAGACAAGCGAGTAAATGCTATCGAGGAGCTCCAATGGGTTGTCGAATGGACGTACGAGTACGGTCTCATGCTCTATGGGGTCTTGATCAGGAAGAATTGGATCCCGCAGGTTGCGGCGGCGAGGATCAGGCAGTTGAGGGACTTGCGACCGTGGGACTTGATGGTCGTCAAGGATGGCTTGAGGGACTCCAAGAAGCTCTTTGAAGAGCAACATAATGAAACGTATTGGTCCATCAGTGGTAAGATCAAACAGAGTTGGCATAAAGGAATGAGTGACTAACTTTGATAGACCAATTCGAGGAGGAATGGCTGCGACGGAGGCAATTGCCGCGACCCCCTCGCCGTGAACTACCATCAGTTCCTTTGTTCCCTTGGAAGGACGACGAGTTTGAGCGACGTTCCAGTGCAAGCTCCAGTACCCTCGTTTGCGACGATGATGAAGATGTGGTGGTCAAGGATGGTAAGGAGGAACAAGCACCAACAGCACAACAGCCCACGCCAGATCCATCCCCAACACAACCAGAAGTTTATTCTTTTGCCAAAGAGGCGGTCAACGCCTTAGGGATCTGGTCTGAGGGAACAGACGACACAGCCATGGACTTGTTGTAACGAACTTGTCGTAACGGAAATCGGGACACTTGCGAAACATCGCCACTACAGGAGATCATCCTGGATATGGTCTCGAATACCGAGCATAGAATTGAAATCATCTCTATTCCTAATGACACACATGTGATTGCGGGCGTAATTAATCTATTACATGACAAGCCGTGTCCATGTTATTTGCTTTACACCCCTTCGTGATAGCAATAGTTCTTGATCTATTCACAAACTAACGACCCTCGTAACAAGCTATGGTCATCATCGGCAAGCTACATATCGTCTACGACCTACCTCGTGGGGAATAGCATCACAATCTCAAACTCGACGACATCTCCAGCCTGAGGCCCTAACATAGTACACACCCTCGCCCCTATCCCCTACCCATCTTCCCCATATCCACCAGCCTCGGCCTGCTATACAAACACCACAGCCCTCGTCCTGAAACTAGCATTAGCTAAGACTGAAGGATGATCTCCGTGCATCGTCCTTCTCACCGAAGCCGGGCATTTTTGTATCCCTGCCCTGCAAGGCTTTGAGCAGGATTTGGGATTGTTACATGCCGTGGCGTTTGCCCCCCTCTAGTTCCAGGAGATTGGTCGGATACAATGTGGAGAGAAGTAACAGAGGGTTTGTCACTTTCTTTTGTCTTGTGAAGACGCCAGGGTACGAGAGTGCCCGGTCAACTGGGGCCTTGTTCAAGCTCTCTGTTTCGCTGTCAGATGAGACTTTTTTTCTTCTGTACAGTTTCGCTGCCTAGTAGTAGAATAAGCATGAACCAACCATCTACGTCTTGTCTTATCTTATCCCCATCTGCAGGTCCAATATTGTACATATGCCATCTCCATACGTCCGATGCATGTCTCGTGGTGACAATGCAATGCAAGGCGGTATAATCAAAAAGTACGTACACTATCAAATTTGATGTTGTAGTCGACATGCCTAAAAACTACTACCGCGACTTACATGGTTTGTGCTCCATCTCAGCTCTACGCTAAACAGTATCCTTCTTGTCGATCATATCCCCACACTCTATCAGATTTCTTTGCTGGCCCGATAGTATCCAGACTAAGAGTGAGCCACACTTGTCTGAACGTCTTGTCTCTAGGTCGTGTGTGTCTCAGAAACCCCATTCGGCCAATCAATGACTTAACCGCGCTTCACTATCATCATCAGCGAATTTTCTTATTCGGCCGGCTCCGCCAGGTACCAAGGCGTACTTTACTTTACCTGACCTACAACGGAGTGCTCCCGTAGTGGCGCCGCTGAGACTGAGACCAAGGTGTCAAAGCTGGCCTGACCTTGTTTAGGAGTAGAATCTTCATCCTACTAACTCACTAAGGAAGATGACTTCGAGAGGCTGAAAACTAGAACTTTTACCGTCGTCTTAGTCCAGCCCTGTAACGTTTTGCAGCAGCCACAATTTGCTTGTCTATGGCTTTTACTTTCACATGGGTTACACTGCAGCTCATTCAGTATGACAGATCAGGAAGGTGTTTTGTTCACTTGTCTGTATCCTAGACTTACTGCAAACAAGTCTCATTTTCAAACTACTGTGCTATGCTTGGTCTATGCTCGATCACTTCGGGAACAGTCTGTGGATGTATATCTTCATTTCGGTCTTTTTCGACCATCTTTTGTTTTAGCATGGATGTAATAGACTCCAGTGCTGGACCTAATATGCTAAGCCGAGACGCCATACTCCCTTTCTAACGTAACCGTTCCGTATGCTGTTTGTTGCGTTGCGCTTCGTTACATAATACATATAATGCTGGCCTTTACACCCTAAATTGAACTCCAAACTCAATCCCTTAGTGGCTCCGAATTTGACACACCTGAAGACTAACCCATCATCTACCCCTACCCACGCCCAAGCCTGCAATGCAAATGACAGCCCCTTGTATGTATGCCAGATCCCTGTTTCCCATCACCTCTGCACGAGGTCAAACGCCTTCACATGTCAATCGCCGAACATCCCTGCACATCAAAACATGATCCACTCCACCTCCACTCCGGGTCCCCCGATGCACTTCGTCCAGTTGAACGGTCCGCGTTGATCCCCGGTCCTGGCCCCCAACACCAACGGCTCATCTCCCGACCAATCTTGAGTCCATAGCTTCTCCAGCACCTCGAGAGCCGCTAGATTGTTCATGTAACCAGAACGAAACATGATATCTCGACACTTGGACCGCACCATATTTTGCTGTAATTCGTTGACACACTCACAGCCCGCCACGAAAAGGGGCCAGAGCAGGAACTTCTCGGCGCTACTGCCAGTGTCCAGGTTTGTTGCGTAATAGACAACTTGACTAACAAGGCTCTGAATGCTTTGGTGCCCTGAAGGTAGCGAGGGGCTCACGAGCCGCTCCGTGTACAGGAGCGCGGCATACCTGAATGCTTCAGACAGTGATTCCAGATCTCGTAGTTGGCTTTGCGAGCAAGGTTCAGGTAGCGAAGCACTGACGCGAGACGCATCAAAGTTCCAATTTTGAAGAGCCAGGCGTGCTTCCTTCCACTCATGCCAGAACACTGAGCGGTTTTCTTCATACGATGGGGCAGGAGCGCTCGTGGGTGTAGGCATATCGTCGTTGAGTGTCGCACTGAATCGGTTGCCGCTAATGCCGTGACTGCTCATATCTCCCATCTGTTCACCCGTCACGCTAAACCCAGTAAGTGACTCCCGGCGAGCATGACCCAATGGAGAGATGTAGGACAACGAAGGAGATCGCTGAGACAACTCTTGAGGTCGAGTCGAGGTTGATGTGTTTTGTACGGGGCGGTTCTGTGACAATTGGTTGAGACGGCCAAGCTTACTGATGGTCTTGAAAAGCTCGCGGTCGCATCCCACCAAGTTTTCGGCTCCAATGGGTAGAAGTTGGGTGTCGGGCATCCCGTTGAATCCTGGATAGACTTGAGCCTCGCGCTCGTTGATGCTCGCGGAAATGGCGTCAAAGTAAGTGAAAATCGCTTCCATCCAGGCGGAGTTGCTCGATGCCGTCAGATATTGAGCTCGAAGAGTCAGGATCTTGTTGACGCCAGCAAACTGGGTGTGAAACTTGGCAATACCGGACTCGACCATGCGGTAATGGCACAGTAGGAGGATCGTGGCGAGTACTGAATCGTGGATGGCTTTGGTCCGGTCGTTGAGCTGCTCGTTTAATAGGTGCACAGCCAGGTTGCGGTGTTGATATTCCTCGGCGAGGGACAGGTCGTCGGGCTGAGTGTCTGCCATGGCTTCGGCGGCATGTTTGTCAGCCATCAACTTCTCAGAAAGTTCTCGTGTATCACGTCCGAGACTCAGTTTCCTCTTCATGCGGAGATTGCAGGATGCAAGAGCACAAATAGCATGGCTCAGACTCTGGCTGTTTGCAGCTAGTCGCAGAATATGGTCTCGAAAGGGGTTGTGTGGCCCGTCGATAAAGACCATTGAGGGGCACATGATATTCTCGTAGTAATCCATGAAAAAGGGCATCTTGGAGATGAGGTCCTGGCTCACATGAACAGATTGGTTTTCGGAAGCGGTGGGCCAGCCCGAGGGAGCAAAGTCCGAGTGATGAGATTTGACGTCTTCTTCTTGCATCGAAGGTGGTGAATGCCAGGAGATGGGCATAGAACCGTAGCTGGTGCTATATGTATCGACTTCAGGCACGCCTGCGCACGTTAGAACCAAGGGATTCATTGGTTCCATCTGAGCTTACCAAATGAATCACAGTCGCGAACAATCCTGTTACCAAGATGCGAATCAAAGGTGTCGGTATGAGAGTGAAGGCTTGAGCTCATCTCGGATGGGGCGTGTGCAAGACTCGGACACGAGGTGGGAGCAAAGGTCCTTGCGTGCTCGACGTAAAGAGAGGAAGGAGGGCTCTGAGGTCCCGGGGAACTAGTGCCCGTTGTATAGCTGTCGTACATGTAAGATGGGCTGTGAACGTAGGAAACATCGTCTCTGGTGTAAGATTGGCTCATGGGCGATACATAGCCTACGTCTGGGGTGAGGGGATCGATAGAGGACGAGAGGTTTTCTGTGACAAGAGGCACGGGAAACCGATGCATGTTGTGATTTGTCTCTTGTGCTGGAGAGTAGTTGATCGCACCCCAGTTTCCTTGGTGGACAGGAGCTGCGTGCTCAGGGTGGGAGATGGAGAGGTAGTCGTAGCCTCCCATAGCGAAAGGCGTTGTGGGAGCAGAAGCAACTTGTGTCACGGCAGGAATGTCAATGGGACCCTGGCGCATTCTTCTGTGCTCATCCTCTGTTCCGTGGTGAACCATGGAAGAGCTGGATCTCGAAGAAGCAGTCGAATGTTTTCTGGGCTCACGAGTAACGGGAGGGGCCTTTGCAATAGGCAAAGACAGACCTCGAAGCTTGCCTCGACTAGCCACACCAACTCCCCAAGTAAGTTGTGTCTTATAACCGGAACATTCACTGCCAACTTCGAGACATTGGGAGCAATATGGCCGTCTACGGTCACACTTGATGTTCTTCTTGGAGCAAGAGAAACAATCATCAGAAGCGCCACCAGCAGGAGCACGTCTTCTGCGCTTTCGCACTGCAGAGGGATCCTTGACTGTAACAGTCGGCTGTGCCATGGCGGCTGTCATTTTCGTATAAGTTAAAGGGATGAAGAGTATGTGAGGCGGGTGTTGGGAGGGTTGTCGACGTTTAGTTATAAAATATGGTTGAGCTACGTCAACATGTAGAGACGAAAGGTGGAATGAGGTTGATGGTGGAGTTGAAGTAAAGTAAGAGGTATGAATATGGGCAACTCAGAAGAGTAAAGTCGATGGGAAATCTTTAGAACCGGTGGGAACACGATGTTAAAGTATACAAGAATTATCAGGAACGATGTCTAGATATGAAAGTGGCGCTCTGGGATGGTATAAGGCAGGACGAAGGCCAGGCATAAGAGGCGAGGGGTGTCCAGAGCCTGGGAGGGTATCGCCCAGTCCTTGAGAACAGCAACAAGACCCTGAAGCCTCAGCAGGGATCATGATGGGGAGCGCGACATTCGAAGGGTGTATGTTTATGGGAGGGTGTGTGATTACAGGGAGTAGCGTGGGCAGCATGGATGTACCTACAGTAGCAGCAGAGTAGATAGCACATTCAAGATCGAGTAAAGCGGGAGAGACATCTGGTGAGAGACGGGAGTGGAGAGAGGGACGGGGGAGGGGGGATCAGGATGGGGATGGGGACGATGGGGGCACCGTTGACATTGGCGCTGGCATCATCATCCCAATCCCAAGTCCCTCCCAGCAAGCAAGCCTAGCAAGCGTCTTTTTTAAACAGACCGAACTGTACTCTGCACCGTACCAACACTGAAGATCAGCGGGGTGGTATCCATGAATGCTATTTCGGCCGAGGTTCGAATGATAGACCGACAAGAGATTGTAGACCGAAGTAGGGGTTCCCCTGACATCCATTAATACATACATAACGAAAAAAGATGGTTTCAATTTCGACGGACCAAACTCAATATTGCCTTGGCTGGTACGGTACGGTAGATGTATGCTGAACGGGTGGTGGTGATGATAAAAAGCGTGGGCACGTTGGAGAAGGACGAAAATATGGGGAGCCTTCACTCGCTCGTTCACTCATCTATCTAGGTATCTTAGAAGGAGGGGCGGGATCGAAGATTGCGTGGGCGTGCCTACCTTACCTTCCTGCCCTACTGTATGAAATCAACGGCAGGCGCTGCCAAATAAGTTACCTTCCTTGGCTACTACGTAAGATATAGATAGCTTGGGTACCTGGTCTCGCATATCAAAATGTGAGCAGTCGTAAGTATCTTCCTATCTCTACCTCGCCTTTTGCCCCAGGAAAATGGTTCTGTCACCGGTCGTGTAAGTCCTTTCTCGTCCTGTCTTTGGCCTTGGTCTTTGGGGTAAGCACCCGCCTCAAGTCGCTGTGTGGAACCTCCGCCCATGCCCATCTTTCGGCGGGCTACGGAGTCTTAAGCCCCCCCGGCTTCATCACCATCTACGGTTTAGTGGCCGTCGGTATAGCACTGCAAAGCACCCCTAGTCCCTAAAATTGCCCTGACCGTTCCCACTATTGTCTGGGGGTTCGTGATTTGGCCAGTTCGGTTCCTTCGTCAAGACACATCCGACTCCCTGCTAGAGCCTTGCCTCGCTCGCTCTCTTCCGCCCGTGCCCCGAACTCTTGTTTTGGATCTTACCCGTGCAGATGAATCGTCTCGGAACACGGGTTCATCAACAGATATGAGCTTGCCTTATTCTGTAATTACGGACAGAGGCAAGGCAAGGCCAGGCTAAGGACAAGGTTGAAAATCTAGGCCCATTTTGGGTAGGAGTGCAGTGTGCGCCAAGTCGGGGACGATTTCACAAATGGAATAGAGCCTCAAAGCCTAAAATCCGCCGGGTATAAACTCAAGATTGCGTGAATATCCAAGATTTGCAAGGAAGTCTATGTGCGTGCGTGCAAGTTTTGCTTTTTGTCTGTGGTCAAGGCTCCGTCCGATTGATCCAAGCGAAATGCCGATAAAGGTCGTATAGAACGGCGGATTATAGTCTAAAAATATGGTCAACGTACCTATCTAACAAGCCAAAACTCACTAATTCTTGTGAAGGTTCATGTACTGTAATTTCAATCCTAACAGGCTTGTTGAAATTCCGCATTCTTGTGGCGCCACCTTCGCAATGACTGTTGACTTCATCTCGGAAGCCGGTACGACAACGGTATCCAACCGAGCCACCTGAGGCTTGGTTCAAAGCTTTCAACTCTGAAGGAAGCTTTGTTCCAGATTGGGCCTATGCGTTCGCTCTAGATAATCTGTGAGAATAACACAACATGCTGGCCAAGTGTCTATGGTTTGAGGCTAAGATCAAGAGGGAGCTTCCATACTGCCACCGACACCGTACATAGTCTGGCGCGCGAATAGTTTGACGCTATTATGGATAGAAATTGGGAAGATTCAAATTCAGGGGAAAAGAGGCTTTCACTTTTAATTCTCTGTATCGGGGTATTCATCTGACCGTCTTTCCAAAATGTCATTGCAGACGGTAGACTAGAGGCTAAAGGGTTTCCATGCTTCTTAGAAACGCCTCGGAAACGCCGACGAGGCTACGATGAGTTAACCATTCAAGCCATGCTCTGCGAGCTGAACTATCACTATCATTGTCGCACACAACGGATACGGTACTGTGGCCGTGTGGCGCTTGGCAGTCGTCGATCACAGAGTTTCGACATCTGCAGGTTCGCGCGTGGTTCCTGACGACGGTGAGATAAGATATCCGTTATCATATCCGTAATGGAAACAAAAGATCTTTATTGCGTGCGAGCTATCTCGAGAACAAAAGAGCCAAGCCATATTACCGGCTGGACCAGGGCCAGGGCCAGGACCAGACAAGGAGAGCTGCATGTGGACATCCTGGCTCACAATAGATGTCAAGGGCAAGGGTAACAAAACCGCCGCCGGGTGCACCTTAAAATCATCCGCTGCAGTTGCCTACAGGCGCTAAAGCGATCCACTCCCAGGGTCAGTCAGGTCCTTTTGTAACCTGATTACCCAATCAGAGTCCCTCCTTCCTCCTCTTCACCTTCTTCATATCCACCCAAGACAACCTCATCCACTCCCCATACATCCATTTATCAACAGCAGAGCAAATCTCCCCGCCTCTCAGAAGCAAAAGGGCCAGACAGCCTGGGGTTGCCAAGCTCACGATCATCCATGTCATGCCTCTTTGCTTGATTGCTTATTGTTCGTTAAGCTAAGCTACTGCTCGGTGGAGTGTGCAAAGGGAGCACAGCTCCGTCCATCACGTCAATCTCGAAAACAAGCACCTCGGTTGTGGCTCATTTACAACTGATTGCAACCATAAATCTAAATTTATGCGAACCGTTTTGTGACGACGTTGGGTAACTCAATTAAGCTCAGGGGTACATTGCAAGGTCTCAATACATGTGCTAACGTTCATATTTGGTAACAGCGCCGGTATGTGCTCAATGGGATCAGAATCAGACTCAAGTCCAGATTCATAACCCACGCTCTCTTGCTGCGTTGGCGACGTCGAACCGCAATAACAGTATCCGCTCTCTGTCTGTCGAGTCCAATGCTCCGCATCTGCCGGCTGCCGCCCATTCACTTTGCCTTCTTGCATATCTGCAATTGTACCAGCGGCCCAATGCCAACCTTGCCAGAGGCAGTGGAACCAACGAATCTCTCACCCCGCAGGATCATAGGCAAGACAACCGCGCACGACACGAGTTGTCGTCTGTTGTATTAGCCTAACAGCGCAGGGCTGATTATCGCCATCCCATATGGCAATCAGGGTCTTTTTCATCGATTACCAGAATGTCATAGCTGTATGATATCCAAATTAGGTATCGATTGCTCGATTTGTCTGCCCATAAATTCAACTCACGCCATATTTATCTTGAAAAAGAAGATGTGATGGCGGCAGTATCGCGGTGGCAGCTCTGCGATACGTACTAGTGGTTGATCCTCCACGTCTTGTGAAAGAATTAGTCACGACAACTCGGGCTAAATTGCAATTGCCTAGTGGCCGTGGCGGCGCCTCATCAGCAGCATGGCTTTGTGAGAACTTCTATGCATTCTTCCACCAGGCTTCTCTGACCTTGTCACACAGATTAGGCTGTCTCTAACTTCAACTGTCTTGGGGCGCACTGATTAACCCTTGGTGGTCCCCCCACTCAACCCCCCCCCCAAGTTGCGCCCGTTCACTTACATCATTCATGGACACAGTCGAACAGTTGCGCCAGCCTGTTTACTGTACTCGACCTAAGAAAAATCTTCCAGGCGGTCTGGAGTTGCGATATGATGGTACTATATTGCAACTTCCGGACAGAGGCCGAAGACCAGAAACACCTCAATCACAACCCTGGTATCGGCCGAAAGGCCCGAGGCTCCATGGGCCCTCTCCGCCATGAAAGACGAGAGTGCAGAGTAAAAAAGTCAGAATTGCAGTATGTCATCCCTTCATTCTGAAAAATATTGGCGGAACTGCTAATCCTTTCTGTTACAAATGGCGTCTGGTTTCCAAGATTTCACTCGAAGCCCAGTGCTTGTAAGAATGTGGCTGCTTGCATGCGAGAGATGCATGCTACCCGCACTGAAAGCCGACAGCCATACCACAACACGCCGCTCTCGTCATCTGGAACCACTTCAACACCATCACGCACATTGCTGTTTTCAGTCACTCGCAACGGTTACCATCATCACACTATCCTACGGGAACATACTCTAGCAAAAGAATTTCAAGTAGCTTCCAGTGCCCAGAGAACCATTATCGTATGCTCTGGTTGTCGCGTCACACCACCACGAGCTTTTCGGTGCCCTGCGCTAGTAATCGTGGAAAGTAAGGCATGGTTGTAGCCAGTACTACGTCCAAATGTGCTTGTTCATGCATGTGCACAAACTTCAGGAGTCAGCAGGAGGCAACCTTCGCTGGTTTTCGAAGCCTTGAGCGTCGCAGCCACATTTCTAGAACATTGTCATTCCGCCGATGCTGCTGCCTTTCTGGAGATAGTCTGTTCCATCGCAGGGGTTTTATCAGAGGTTCGTTTGACGCCTTGACTAATTGGAGATATCCCCTGGTTGGTGGTAACACATCCAGACATCACACAGAGCAGTGCATGCGCATTCGCTTAGGTACTTCAACCAGTCCTCCATGATGCGGACGGCGTTGCAGTAATGCCATCGCCGTTTCTCATGGGATTACAATGCGAATTAGATTCAATTACGACCTGTGATCGACTTGGACTCGGGGTTTTCTATCTTTAGGACCACCACTGATTCGGTACTGAGAAAACTCAATTCAACGTTACTCACAAGTGTCGGCCGGTCCCGAGAGAAGACCAATCTCTTACATACTTTATCGTGAGCCGATAAGGCAATGATCATCTTGCGCGGGTCAGCTTTGGTGGCTGCAGTCAGGGAGAGCTGCAGAGTTCCATCGGTGTCTATGTATGAGTACCGATCCTTCGGTCAGGGATTGGGATAGATGGCCACTAAACCGGGATCATCCCGAAGGTTAAGAGCACACTGCTGGCATTTTAGCCTCCAAAGGGTGAGGAAATTTTTGTTTGGTAAACGAACCAACTGACAATTATCTCGAGCAGTTCATTGTCCCAGGTTTTCCCTCGACTTGTGTGCAAATCCGCTTCCAGGCCATCGGTAAGAACACTCTTGTCACTGCCTCAAACAAAGAGTTTCATAAGGCCGGAACCAAGAATGAGCAACGAGCCCTTGTAAGCCCAACCCCCAATGCTTATCCTGACCTATGAGAATACGGTAAAATAATGAAAACGGATACAATGGAGAGCCATCGCAAGTATCTTTGACGCCGGACCTTCCTTCTCACCGACAATGTTAGGCGAAACTCTTATCTTGCTCCGGCAGAAGCCAAGATTCACGGGACTTGTCCTTGAAGTCACTATGTGGGCTATCTCATACTCGATATGCAGAATAAGGGTCGGATCATCAAACTTGCCTTTGCAGACCTTAACAGTGGATGGTTGTCGAACTTGACCAGGTACCCCTGCTCGGAAACGCTTGGTGACAGCAGTGGCTTCTGCAACGAAACTCGAGTGGGTGGAATTAATCGCAGCGGACGGCGTGGTCAAGTACGCAGCTAAATCTGAAAGACTTTAATGACCGAATGCCGTGACCTGAGAACGACTACCGGCGCCGCTTGCCTAAAAGCAATCAATCAATTCACAAGGCAGTAAATCCAAAGTATCGACAGGGGCACGCTGCGGGGAGGACAAGGGTCCAACTCTGCAGCCATTCCAAATCAGACATGGGCTTCGTCTAGCCGCATCCGCTAAACAATAAATCGTGCGTTAGAAGGACCGAACGATGCTGCGTAGAAGCTAGGCCCTAGGGTCTAAGCCTCGCACTCTGCAAAAAGTCCTCTGCTAGCTCCCCTTCTGCACTCCCAATCTCTACCTCAGGGACAAGGGGGGCGCCTAGAATCAACAGCAACCTGTTGTCAATGAGACATAACCATGCCAATCATGTCTCGGTCGTCACGGTCCCTGGCCCCTGCTCATCAACCTTATTCTCTTGCTATATGGTCTTTTCATTGGCCAAAGTGCGATTGATGAACTCCTCGTTCTTGGTCGCTGGAAAATTAAGAACCAAGCGCTACTATGTATGTCGCGAAAGCTCAACGAACTAAACACCTAAGACGGACCGTGTCAAGCCTATGGCCATAGTCGCATTCTATTATGCTAGTCCTCGCCTGGACAAGTCTTTTACTTAGGTTCTAGTGACCGCCTCCATATGATCGTGGAGTCTGACAGCACACGAATGTTTCGACGGCATCATCCAATCACTCATCCAGCATTGTATGAAGGCTTTTCATCGTGTTGATGAACCACAGGCAATTCCAGCCAAACACGTTGCGCAGAGTTTGGAGAGATGCTACGACCGTTGCCATTCGCAGAAACCAACCAACGTGGTTATCTGGTCCTGGTTCTTCATTCGCACAACTATCACTGATCCATGTTAAGAATGCTGTTCCTTTCGCCAATACCCGAGACACAAATGTCCGACAGGTGGCTTTGATAGTGTCCTCCGAATTGGCTTTACAATTCGAGCGACTTGCACATAACCCCTGCTTAAGCGAATTTCCCAATACCTCCTTGACGCGGCTATTTTACTTGGCTCGTAAGAAGTTGGCCTGCTCCCCTATTGTCTGCGTGCATCTCCGAGATCCCAAGGTGATCCGCAGAAGGACTCCCAACGTCGATTGTCTTGTTTTGCATCGAACCAGGGATTCTGCTATCTATTGCAAGGGCTTTAACCGACGTTGACGTGTTTGGGTCCATGTCCGATTTGCCACAAGCTTGAGGTGATGTTGAATGCTACGTTGCTGGCAAGGGGACGATGGGCAACGAATCAAGAACGGTTCTGGGCAAGGCCGGGACCTTACTGCTTCGAGCGAACCGTTAATTTTGACTAGACCTTTTACGCCCATTTTTGATCTTGCTGAGCTGGCGACTTACTGTTTGGCGTGGCAGAGAAGCCTGGCGTCGGTTATGATCGGTTCTCTGTCTAGGTGCTTCGACTCATGGACATATCATGGCTTCTCATGAGCAGAGTTCTATGGTCCTTAGGTGTCATGATAACGTAAAACGGTTTCTTTGCGATTGATTGTTTGAATCGCGTTTAAACAAACAAGGCCAGGATCGCAAAAAGCAAATCTCACATCCTAGTTGAAGACAAACCGAGGCTTCCCTGGACATTTCACCTGAACGGTTTAGGGCCCGCTCACTTCATGACAACGGTTGATCGACATTCCGAGAAGGGATGGCAGGAGAGACCCCGAGGCCCTGCGACAGCCAGGCTCTGAATATCTCGTGAAGGGGTTCTGGAGCTCCGTCTCCACGTCCCCAGATTTCCCCGCAAACTGGACAGGCAGCTAGGGATGCGAGTTTTCATATCGGGCTGCCATGACCTCGAGTTGGTGCTGGGCAGCTTTATTATCTCGTAATAGTATCGGGGTTTTGACTAAAAGTCGGGCCAGGGGAATTCTCAACAAGTCTGGCCGACTGTATAACGGGCACCCTTGATCTCCAATATCCCCGACAAGAAGATGGAGAACCCTACCAACCCCGCGCCTCTTAGTGTTAGTGTGTCATGAGATTACCACCATGGGGATATGGAATGGCGCTCATGTGCATGACCCGCCTTTAGAGTTCGGCGTCCGAGTAGACTCTCTTTCTCGGACTATCACCGTCCCTGAGCTGGCTCGTGCGGTCTTGACAGTCGATTCTTTTCAGCTTCCTTGTGCCGAGCATCAGAGTCGTCAGGCCGTCAAGGGCCGAGCCCTGGGATAGTGAGACGATGGTTCATCCGTTGAGAAATCAGCCACACCACCTTCTCATGCAAGGCTTGGACGGTTGTAGAAGGCAATTTGCACGTTCGAAAACGTTCAAATCGCCGTCGATACATATCAATTCCATGTACAGACGCACATGCCCTGGTAGCCATGAAACCTCGTGGGCAAAACGCCGCTGCTGCATGGCATGGCATGGCATGGCAGAGCCTGGCTCTCCGCTCTGGCGGTGCAAAAGTTCCACTTGATTCACATCAACAGTTTGAAATGGGTCTCGTGCACAAACAATGCTCCGGGGAGAGTCGAGGGGAGGCTGATATCTTGGCACGTTCTACGTCGACCGTTCAAATTTGCATTCCTGAATCCTTTAAACAAAGCGGGACGGTCATCATCACAATAATGCTTCTCATTCGTCCCCCACATTCCCCAGACTTTCACAATGCAATGGAGACAGGCTTAGAGGGCGGAGCGATAGCACTGCAACTTACGAAGCCTGTTCTCCACCACAGAATGGATACATCACGGTACTTGAAGCGCCGCAAGCAAAAGGCGGCATCGTATTAAACCGAGTGCACGGCGTCAATATCGCGAACTTGTCCTATCAACACGAACCATTGCGACTCTCAACCCAAGTCTTTAGTGGCCACTACGACAAGTTTCTCTTCGTCTTGCTTAACGGAGTGGAGATTCCGCCTACGTTACAGCTGGACGCGATGACATTCGAAAAACTTACTCCCATTTTTTCCTTTCATTCTCGCCGCTTGTACGTAATATTCAAATGCCTTGGCTTGGTACAAAAGCCGACGAAGGGCCGTTAGCCCAACCCATGAGATGACGAGGTTTCGAAATCTCTTTAACTTTGAGTTTCCTCTACCACTTAAAATTGCATTTGTACTACTGAACTTGGAACAGTTTCTTTCAGCCAAGTGGCTAGTACAGTACTGTAATCTTGAGTTGGGCGATCAAAACCTGAACCTGCATTTATTTGGCTCCCGTCACTTGCTTTACCGCCCGGTGTGCGGCCTTTACTGTGTGGGGGAGGGTGGCATGCATACTTCTGGAAATCCGGGGAAGCGCGAAACTACAGTACGATTCGCACGCAAAAGATGGAAGAGTTGGTGAGGGTGGTGGTGGTTGCCCGAGGTTGGTTCAATCTGACGGCGGAAACCCTTCCGCAACCCGAGCAGAGGGCACCTACTGTAGGTTGTCGGTCTTCTCGGTGCGCGGTCGACGATCAATGAGTGATCGACACTTGGTACTGTAGCTTGATCGCCATTCTGACCTAAACTGTGGCTTGACCAAGATATCCAATCACTCGAGACAACCAAGCTATTACAAGATGACGACACTGATGATGTCGCTGTGTGGCAGTTTTGAGATAACCAATTGTGATGTAGGGTAAGGACCAACAACATCGATTATCTGGACATGGCAATGATGGACTTTGTTCTCAGAAGTCCGTTGGTCTGGCTGAATCCTCATGACCTGGGATCGAGATTGTTTTACCAGTCAGAAGGGCGAAGCGATGTTTTGGTGCACATCGCCAAACAAAGACCATTTCTCATTTAAGGAAATATGATGCTATGTCTGTTACCTATGACAGCTTTATGGGAGCTTTTGGTTATCATCCTCAAGATCCCAAACCGAAGGATTACGATCGCAGTCTCGTTGTCACAGACCCAACTGAGAGACGATGCTTCTTCACAGGTAGTGCCTGTATGACTTGTCTATCAGCGGTCCCAGAGCGCCCCCACGAGTTACCTTTGAGTACCCAACAGGGTAGCAACTTCAATTTGTGGGAATGTTCTGCGACAATACAGACGTTACTCTCCATGGCTCGATTTCAAATACCTGATCAATGGTTCAGGGTAATCACCGACTGCTGACCAACAGCAAGAACGCAATGCATCGACTGGTCTCGTCTGACAGGCGACAAGCATTAAGCCTGAAAGTTGCTCCTGGACAAATTTTCGGCATCGATTCTTCACGAACCCCCATCGTCTCGTTCCAGAAAAGTCTCGGAGAGTTATCACAACTGGTGATAAGCATTGCCAGATAGCGACGAATGACACACTAGCCACCCACTGCTTGGCGTCATCCTCCATTCTTGATACGATCTCTTTCTAGCAGGTTTATGGTTGGCACGACATCGGTAAGTCCGGGACTTCTAGGCAACTAGATAAACTCGCTGTCAGAGAGGCGATTGGTTTCTGTCCCTGTCAGAACCACGTTGACACGGACCGCTGCTGACATGCTGATCCAAACATGTTTGTGCAGCTTCAAGGGCTTACAATAAAGCTGCAGTATATCAGGCACCGATTTAGCTTGAAAATCGAATGCCTAGGTGAAGAAGCCTTATTTGCACTTTGATCATCATCTCAAACCGTACAGCTCTCGATACTGCAACGAATATCAACATTATCGACTCGGTTTTGATCGAACACAGACTGTCGCGGAAGCAATAATAAGCTGTCATCTGCATGCGAGCCGTGCTTACGTATGATACATACATCCCGCGTATGCTTCCGGCGCTGCGCTCGAGAAGCTGGAGAAACCTATGCGATCTGTCGAGCCTTCTTCAATTGTAATCTGGGCTGACTTGAGGAAACATTGACAAGTGTCATATGAGCGGGTCGAGTTTTCTTTGTACGACGTCGGTTATGATATTGGAACTTTGAAAGAGCATTGGCGGTGAGCCTAACAAAGACGATATGACAAATGAGTCTGACTTTTGGATATTGCTGGTATAAGCTCAGCAAGGTCTTGAGGACAGGATGGTGAAGCAAGCAAGGGTCCGGACGTCTTTTGGTGCAAGCTGTTTTGCAGAGTCACTGTCAGGTCACCAAGCTGTGGTTTGAATATGTCCACTTGACTTCCTGTTCGTTGCTTGGAAGATCTGCGAGTTGCTATGCAACATAATGGGTTCTCGTTTTAATGAGTCTGTGTTGTTCTTTGGCATGTCAACTTCGATATTCCAAAACAGTTGTTTAGTTGGAAAGACTGGCCATCATCTACTTGATTGTGAAGAGCAAGAGAATAGGCCACTGTTTGTCTCGTTGAACGATATACCAGAAGCATGTCAATGAAGCTTCTAAGACCTTTGGAAAAGCGAGTTTGGTTATTCAATTTCACAACAGATTCTAGAAATTCAAATGGTATTCACAAGAAAGACATACAAGAAAGGACTGAATCTTCTGTATACATTCATGGTTCCACATGAGTATGTTGATGTAAAATGTGATCTTGGTGTCTTTGGTGGTGCCCTCTGCTCCTAAGCCCCTGAATTCAGCCTTTTCTTAGTCTTTTAATTGGGTTAACTAGGAATTTGAATCTCGGGATACGAGTGATCAATATATATGAAGTTATAGTCACTTATCTGGAGAACTCGAACTCTACAAAGTCTGAACATAAACAAGGAATTTCGACATGAAGATCAACCACGAATGAGCTGCAGCAAACTCTCCAACTCGCCAGTCCTTATTATTCTTTTGCCTAAACGAAATCAAACTCAAGATCTGGTTATTGAAACATAGTGATATAGTTGATCACTTTACCAACCTGTCGTTAAACTGGTGCCTGATTGAACATATGAAAGGGGTTAGACTTTGAGGATCAAGACAAGGGGGAATCAGGCAGCATTTTAAATAGAGAACATCATAGGATTAGATTACATACTACTAAATCACTTAATGAACAAGACAGAACCATCTCAAACAGTTGCCTTAAAATTGTGGATGGTGTTATAGATGGCCGATGCTCATATGCTCGGAGTTGTAGGGTAAGCTGCTTTCGAACTCGAGATACTGTCTGTGTTTGCAAATACCGTTACAATTGTATATAAACTTGTATCGATTGAACTGGAAAGAGTAATAATGATAAAAAAGAGACAAGTCTTATATCGGGCGATAATGAATTCTAGGCTCGCTGTTTGACAGTCGATAAAGTTCGTGATACAAGCCACTCCTGATTTACGCCAAAATGCTTCACCATCTCAATCGGAACATAGCTAGCTATTGTTGCACAATAATTTCCACAACACGACTCGATTTGAACAACAATCGATGTTTCGTATTCTGTTGTTTATTTGAGCTGATTCAATATCACGTGTAATTAAATCAAGGGGTTGCTGGGTTAGCGTGCCACAACAATGCAGCTGTATCAGATCGATTAGCGATTAGGCAACACCATTTACAAGAGTATATGAAGAAGACGTTTCGACTATGATATCGAACTTCATCAATATTACAAGCTCTGTCTCCTCAATCAGTATCAGCGACTCGAAGTAAAAACCATGGAGCAATTTATTCTTGACAATGCCCAGCGCTTCGAATACCTGGTAGAGCGCTTCAAACCGGCACCCGCCAAGGCCAAGCCAAGTGATGAAGAGTCCAACCCTGATATCACCATTGCCACTCGCATTCGACCTATGATGCAAGATGAGAAAGAAGAAGGACAGCTCATTGGCGTTTTCCCTCGAAAGAACTTACCTGGTACCCTTGACTTGCATGAACTGAGGAGACCAGTCAGGGGTCCTCCTCCTTTAGTCGTAAGTGCAATATGCCGCGGTCACTCAGAGATACTAACAAGAACAGTCATGGAACTACCGTGTAGACAGAGTGTTCACCTCTGATGATACAACAGAGAGTATCTACCAAGAGCTCGTCAAACCTCTTGTGCCATGGGCCTGGGGCGGCGGAGTTAGCACCATGTTCGCCTACGGCCAGACTGGTTCAGGAAAGACATACACAGTCAGTGGTCTCGAGCGCCTCATCGCAGAGACTCTGTTCTCCGGTGAACACAAAGGTACTCGAAACATTTCCATCTCCATCATTGAGCTCGCAGGTAACTCAGCTTTCGATCTGCTTAACGCACGGAAGCCCATCTCTATCCTCGAAGACTCCTTTGGATCAACTCATCTTGCAGGTGCTTCTGAATTTGTTGTAAATGATGCGGATACTCTGATTCAGCACATCAACAACGCCGCTTCTTTTCGAAGTACGGCCTCGACGCAGAAGAACGACTCTTCGTCTCGCTCCCATGCCATTTGCAAGATCCGTCTCGAAAACCCGGCGTTGCCCCAATCCGACGATGGACTCTTGTATCTCATCGATCTCGCAGGCTCAGAAGCTGCTCGCGATGTAACCGAGCACTCAACCCAACGCATAAAGGAATCCCGTGAAATCAACGCCAGTCTCTCAGTCCTCAAAGACTGTATTCGTGGAAGAGCCACTGTCGATCCTGCTAGCCTCGCAACTGGGAAGAAAGTATACGTACCATTCCGGCAGAGTGCTCTGACAAAAGTCCTCAAACACGTCTTTGACCCTGCTGCTGAGCGGGCCTGCAAAACTGTTGTCGTGGCTTGTGTCAACCCGAGTTTCCTGGACGTTGGGGCCACGAAGAATACGTTGAGATATGGGGAGATGTTGAGAGTTACTGTGCCGAAGGCGGTGGTGCAGAAGTATGATGCTGCGAAGCCTAGTACTTGGCCTCATGACTTGCTCCAGGATTGGATTTTGAAGAATGTGAGCTACCCAAACCCTTTGACTGGTTGATAGCTGCTGACTGAAGTATGGATAGTCTGGTACACCGCCTGTTTCTCCCGCTCATCTCGCACCTGAAGAGAATGGGCTTCAACTTCTTCGTCTGCCAGTTCCAGAATTCATCACTCGCTGTCTCAAAACACCAAGTGTAACGCTGGAACAAGCGACTGCCTTCCAAGCCAAATTCTGGCGTCTTCACATCGACTCCCAGCGTAATAAGCCAAAGGCATACCAGAAGGAAACAAACACAGAGACCGAGAATGATGGAGCTGAGAACAAAGGTCTCTCAAGTCGTGACCCAAGGTCCGAGATGGCAAACGTCCCGTTCAAAGAACGTCTTCGGCCAGGAATGGTGGTTAGTTGGAATCCTGCAGACGACACTCCTGGATTTTACCGTCTACCGGGACGCAATCTTGTCATGATCTTGAGCCCTGAGGGCGAGGAGAGTTATCGATGTGCTGTTGCGGTACCTGCTATTATGCCGGGCGCCTTCGAGATTTACTTGTGGCAGCAGGTTGTGGCTTCTGTTGATACAATGGAGGCTGAGATTTTGCTGGAGTATGATGTTGGAACGAGGTATTACTATGAGAACGTGTAAGATGAGTGGTTGGGATGAGGGATTTGAGTACAAGTCATCCAGGGAAGCTTACAGTTGACGGAACCGAGAAAGCATATGGTATTGCATCAAGTGGTTAGCAGGGTGCTGGTAGAAACATGATAGCTTTAATCACGCAAGATGGTGCTCAAGTGACGTGCGAATTGGTGCCATAGGTGAATGCTACCAGATATTAACCTGATCATGATCAGGTTTGTGTATTAGTTCTAGCTAGTATCCCATGAGCGTGAAAGCTCTCATTAAACCATGCGCCTATGTTTCCTCCAACAGGGTATCTCATTTTGGATTGATGGGGTTCAACAACGGCACACTTTCCTTGCATCACTCATAAACTTAAGCGGAGGGCTTCTCAGCAAGAGCCTCAAGGATAGGCTTCTCCAAGCTCTCAGGCTTAGTAGTGCTAGCCCAGCGACCCTTGACCTTTCCGTCACGACCGACGAGGAACTTCTCAAAGTTCCACTTGATGCGCTTGAGGCCGAGAAGACCAGATTGCTGGTCCTTGAGCCAGGCCCAGAGAGGGTCGGTGTTGTCGCCGTTGACCTCAGTCTTCTTCATGATGGGGAAGCTCACGCCGTAGTTGAGCTGGCAGAACTCCTGGATGTCATCATCGGTACCAGGCTCCTGGCCACCGAACTGGTTGCAGGGGAAACCGAGGATGACAAAGTCCTCAGGGTACTTGGCCTTGAGGTCGGTCCAGAGCTTCTCGAGGCCGGCGTACTGAGGAGTGAAGCCGCACTTGGAGGCAGTGTTGACGACGAGGACGACCTTGCCCTTGTAGTCGGCGAGGGGAACCTCTTGGCCGCGCTCTGAGAGATGAGATGTTAGTTGAGTGAGTCTATTTATCATGGAGTGGTGTGTTTAAGGCGGGGTATGAGTGTAACAATCATGAGGAAAACATACTGTCAAGCGGCTTAAAGTCGTAAAAGCTGGTAGCAGAAGCCATCTTGTTTGTTGTGCTGAATTGATTGACACGGTTTCTGTGGTTGTTTATGTTGAAAGATGAAAATGAAAATGGCGGGGAACTGGTAGTAGTGTAGGCGTAGTATTTATTCAGCCTGGATCTGGAACTTGATGATAAAGGTCGTATTGAACTGAGGACGGATACGGATCTGGACCAAAGAGGGGCTCGAGAGATGGACAAGGACATGGTCATTTCCTAATAAGATAATTGGACGTATCGAATACAAATTGATTGCATTGCCTGAAGAAAGCTTCTGCTGTACCCTTCTGTACTTCCCTTAGACTACAAGCCTCGGCACTTGACTCCATTTCAGGTTTGGTGACGTATCCGAGGTGGAGTGATTCGGGGTATCCAGTTCCGCCGGCACCGATAATTTCTTCAACAAGATGATTTGTAATTAATTAGGTACCTCTTAGTAGGTATTCAGGTATCCGTACGAGCCGTGCTCTGGTTAGGTAGTTTTCGTATCAACAGATACCTACCTAGTCTACCTAACCTAATACTATAATAGGTACTGCATGAATATGCTGATGATATTAAGCGAATGCGGTTAAGTTGCCATGCCTAGGCAGGCAGTCTCTTACTCGCTAATCATATGTCAATTATGATTACTACTAGGTACTACTACAGAGCCTCAACAATGGATATCTACCTGATCGGCAGTATTATTTAATTGATATTCAACGTATTTGGAATCAATCATTATCGGTGCAACCTCTGACCGAAGAATCCTTCACTAATTCTCGGCTCGGTAATAACTCCGGTTCGGATGTCACTGCCTCTTCTGATCTGAAAGACATCAGCTCTTATCGATAAGCACAGCTAAAGTGGTTCAAGAGTGGCGCTGCATCTTTACTGTACGTCACTTTCAGCCCGATTAGATCCATTCCATTGGATTGGTCCCTTGATCTGACTCCAAATCAGATATCAGCCCAGAAAACGTTGCAAGTGCAAAGGCGATTATCATGCCAAGTACTTTCACTCACTTCTAGTATTCACCATCGAGCCTCATTTATACCAACTTACTTTATTCCTCACTATCATATCATGGAGAGCAGGAAGAACATTGTCATCGTTGGTCAGTCGCCCCGCCATAACCACACCCTTCGCTACCTCACCTCATGATCACTACCTATACCTTTACAGCCTCATCATGACACCTATGTCTCCCATGTAAAATAGTCCAAGGCTGGAACAAGGCTGACGATCTCTTAGGAGGTGGCATCATTGGCTCCACTACAGCTTATTATCTCACCCGCCATCCCAAGTTCAACAAAGCCCTGCATGCAATCACCCTTCTTGAAGCCGCTCCTACCGTAGCATCCGGCGCATCAGGCAAGGCTGGCGGTCTTCTAGCCCTTTGGGCTTACCCGGAATGTCTGGTTCCTCTCTCATACAAGCTCCACTCCGAGCTTGCCGCTGAACACAACGGTCCTCAGAGATGGGGTTATCGTCAAGTCGGCTGCGGAAGCTTTGAAGCTGTAGTTACCAGCGATAAACTCAAATCACTTCAAACCAACGGAAGTGCCAACGGAAACCAGGATGGAAAGGAATGGGAGAAGCTCCCCAAGCAGAACGGCGCGGCAAAGGAACTCCTAGAAGCAGGCAACTTGCCAAAGGATCTCGACTGGGTAGACCGTGAGATCATCGAGGGCTGGTCTGAGATGGGTGCACCAGGCAAGACGGAGACATCGCAGGTGCATCCTCTGCACTTCACAACATCCATCGCCGAACTCGCTCAGCAAGGCGGCGCTCAAATACAAACCAACGCAAAGGTGACAAAGATCAACTCCTCAAAGTTTGGAGTTTCGAGCATAGAGTACCTGGATCGCACCACGAACGAGAACAAGGTCATCGCGGACGTCACAGATATCGTGGTGGCAGCTGGTCCTTGGACAAGCAGAGTCTTCCCCCGAGCTAAGATCGAGAGCCTAAGGGCACACAGCGTCGTTTATGACGTGGATTTAAGTCCTTATGCTGTCTTTACAGATATAGAGCTTCCTCAAGATTTTATACCTGAGCATCGTGCCAAGATGGGACAGAAAAAGAGGCATAAGGGTAACGTTGATCCCGAAATCTACGCTAGACCGTTCAACGAGGCTTATGCCTGCGGTAAGTACAAATATTGAACGTAACGATGCCAATTCTGACTTTCCACAGGCGAGCCAGATAAAACCGTACCACTCCCCGATACAGCAGACCAAGTAGAATGCGATGAAGCTCAATGCGACGACATAATCTCCTACATCAGCACATTCAGTCCCAAATTGGCCGCCGCACCGATCAAAGCCAAGCAAGCATGTTACCTCCCACAACACATCCGATTTGGACAGGAGAGCGGTCCTTTAATTGGCAGGACGAGTGTACCTGGCTTGTTCGTCGCCGCGGGACATACGTGCTGGGGTATCCAGAACGGTCCTGGAACAGGCAAGCTTATGTCTGAGTTTGTGTTTGATGGAATGGCTAAAAGTGCGGATATTGACAAGTTGGATCCTCGGAAGTTCAAGGTTTGATGGCCAACCTGGTATAGGAAATTCGTATATAGTAAGACTTGATGACAGGATAACGAGAGCGTATATGGATTCTTCAATATTTATAACAAAGAATCAGAAGTGATTTCACAAGGCTAAAGCCTCTGGTTTCTAATCAGATGGTTGTAGATATGATTTCTTTTTGTTACTTTGATGTTGCAGATATAGAGTTTTTGCGAGGTGGTGGTAGTTGCACGTGAGAGACTGCAAGCTTGTCCAATCTTCACCATAGCGTCGACTTAGTTAGGGGACCAATTTGACAGAGGTTAAACCAACAGTTCGAAGAACGAAAATAGAAGATAATTTGCAGCTAGTATTATGATGAAGTCTTATTTCTTTTCTTATTTCATTGTCATTTCATAGGTACTCGCCAACTTGAACATTTTCTAGAGGTTGAGCTGGGGTACTAGCGTGGCGGCACACCCACTTCTCTTATCGATAAGCTTTTGCGATCAAATTTTGGCGGGCATTTTTTGTACGTCCCTCGCAAGCCTCCAATCCATACAATATCTATCAACTTCAACAACACCATTAATCAACCATGGGTCGCGAACTCCAAAAGAAGAAGGCCAGATCCGGTCGCCAGCCCGTCAGACAACTCAACAGAACCAAGAAGATTCTCAACCCCCGTGGTAACGATGCCATCGCTAAGAACTGGTACGTCGCCATCAAGCTTTGGTTGAAATGAAGATTCGGGGAAGAAACTAACGCAGGAGTAAAGGAACAAGAAGGAGACCATGTCTCAAAACTACCGTCGCCTCGGTCTAGTTGCTCGTCTTAAGGCCCCTACCGGTGGTGTAGAGAAGAAGCTCGGCGCAACCACAACCCGTGCCTATCCCAACGACCCCTTCGCCATCGCCAAGATCGACAACGCTGTTGTGTCCGAAGCGCGCGTTGAGCGCGATGCAGACGGAAAGATCATTCGCATCATCGGCGACAACAAGCCCAACCCTCTCAACGATCCGCTTAACGACCTCGACCGGGACAGCGACGACGAGGGCAAGACTGCCGAGGAGTGGGGCGGTATCGCAGACGATGCTGATGAGGAAACCACCGACGTTGTCAAGCAGCTCCTCGAGCAGGCTAAGCAGCCTGATGTGCCCAAGAAGAGACACCAGAGTGCTCGTGAGATTGAGTGGTTGGAGAAGTTGGTTGCCAAGTACGGTGACGATACGGGCGCTATGTCTCGGGATCGCAAGTTGAACCCTATGCAGCAGACATCGGCCAATATCGCCAAGCGCCTCCGCAAGATGCAGAAGGAGGCTCAGGATTAAAGGAGATGTGTCTTTTAAAAGAAGGGTTTCTGAGAAAGACCCAAGGTTAAAATCGCTATCATCAAGTACGGAGCATCAAAACTGGCTTAGAACAGAAGGCGTTGGGAGTTGGGCTCGAGCATCTTGAATAATACAAGACGTCGTATATAGAAATCATTTACACGACTGAACTTTCTGTACTGTCAAAGATACTGTCAAAACACAGGATTCAAGCACATTTAAATGTCTTCAATATACATAGATTTGTGTGCAAATGTCTAACTTCATATATGCAAACCGAGACAATTCGTCACATCACCCTTTCTGCGCAATTCATGACGCCGTTACGCCTCTCCTCCATTTAGAGGCGTATTTCCACCATACAAAAATGTTAAGCCGCATTCCAGACGCAGACGTTTCCCAGGCTATTCACACCAAGCAAAATGAACACCGTTGTATAAAACAATGAAACCAATCCATATCTTTCCTTTCATTTACATACATTTACGACTTAGTGCCCCCTGTTGTAGTTGGCAGCAGGGAATTGAGCGACCGGAACATCCTCATAAGGGGCACCGCCTGTAGGGTTGGCATAGTTAGCGGGCATAGAGGGAGGAGCACCGCCGTGGTACTCGGTATCGTTATCGAACATGGTGTTGTTTCGTGGGGGAAGAGCGCCAAAGCGGTCAGGATCATCGTCATCAGCGCTATAGGGGTTGGCATCGCCGTAGCGAGAGTGGCTGCCGTAGCTGCTCTGGTTGTAGCCACCGCCGTAGGCACTACCCGAGGGCTCGTGGTCGTCCATGTCAACTCGCTCGTAAGCCTCGTCGCCATGAGGAGCCATGGAGAAAGCAGCCTTGTCAGGGTCGATGTTGTCAGTGCCCATCTGGCGGTTGTCGTAGCCTGGTAGGGTGTTGTGGTTGTTGTAGTAGTTGAGAGTGAAGAGGGAGACAAAGGTTGTACCAGCAAAGAGGAGGCTGTAGTATAATTAGCAAAGGCTTCTGTTGATCGAGATTTCGTACACATACGTTACAATGACACCGCAGCCAACAACACCCTTGCTGATGCTGCAGGCGGTACCGCACTGGCCAGCGGCGTTGTAAGAAGCCTGAGTGGCAAAGGCAGACAGCCAGATAACAGTGAAAGCAGCATCAACAGCAAGCATGGCATGAGGTTGGGCAAATCGTCGTGTGCGGCCCCATCGGGGGGTCATGATTAAGAAGATCCAAGCCGGCACCGAAAGGAAACACTAGAGATCATCGTTAGCTGACATGACAGATTATGAAAAGGTCAAGGCATATCGACTTACCACTCCAAATGTCCAGCCATTCTTTCCAGTGACCTCCGCATCCTTTGCGTTAAACACACCGATTTGCAAACACCATGCGACCAGAGAAAGAATGATCTGGAAAGAGTGTAGCCCCAGTTTCAAGTTGGGGACGATATCGGGATCAATGTCGAACCGCATGGCTGAATGCTGATGCGAGATCTGTGTAGATGGAGATGTTTGTAGAAACTGGAAGAGACGTTCTAATTGTTGATCAAGTGAAAACCAGGCTGAACTGTATGTATGTGTCTTGTTGGCTTTTCAGCTGAAATCGCAAGGGCTTGTTTCGTCACAGGTATATCGGTTAAATGTATCCGCCGTCGTCAATGCTTTGTTCGAGACTCGCTAGATGAGAAAATGTACTTGTTAAAAAAATGCAAACACACAACAGCACACAAAGAGCGTTATCGTCAATAGAAGTTGTTTGTTGTTATGAGGAGGAAAGACGTTGGTAGGCGTTGGAGGACGGGACGTTACGTTAGGTTGGGCTGGGTCTGAATTAAGTTCGATGGTCCTTGGAAACCCTGACGAAACAGGTTCCCTGGCCAGCGGGCAACTCCATGGATCCATCCACTGTCAAGGCCAGTGCCAGTGCCAGTGAGAGACATGACGCTCGCTGCGACTGGGGGAACTAAGCCTCCACAATGGATCTTTATTGGTTAGCGTTGTCCACGCGTTGCTAGACGCAACAGCAGGGCTGTCTCTGTGGCTGTGGCTTGTCCTCCCTCTTTATCTGTGTCTGTTAGATTCCGTCCGTTAATTGATAGTGTCAGCACTAATTCAGGGGGGGAAATAACTCCTAAAAGGACAATCTAGTCAATAAAATATTTTACGCGTGATCTAGAATGGCGTTCAATAACGGAGGTCTAGACTAAGGCATCCATTTAACAGCCTAGAGTGCCCTGCGAGGCCATGCCATAGCTGCGCCACGGGCGAAGAATTAGGGGACCACTCTGTTTGAGACACTCAACCAATGAAACCAGCCGAGATGCGAAATTCTTCTAAATTTATGCCTTTCAGCTCAGTGACGCTTCGGCAGTTTCGTCAGTAATTTAGCCCAGTCGCTTCCTCTGACACTTTGTTGTGGACGTTTTATGTCATTCCTGATGAGGAAAGATGATCGTCTCTCATTTCTTTAAAATTCAACGACTTCCCCCTCAACATCCATCCATATGATCCTGACTGTTATACTTTGAACCGCCACGATAATTACGCATCTTTGTTGACTCTGATGACGTTTGTTGTTTTCGGATGATACGGGTTGCTGTGCCGCACATGATGTTACACTACGACTCGAGGTGCATTAGTTGCCGTCACATCTCATCATAACCAAGATGATAAAGGACGGTGATTGAGAGAAGGAATATAATGACAATTGTTGACTGAAGCTGTCACCAACAAATTGATATTCAAGACAATCACAAGCCAGGGGCCATGGCGGATACTGGGGTCCCAACCTAATCTACCTCTGAAACCGTCATTAAAACAGGGGCCTATTTCCGCCAATCTTCATCTGTCGCTATCATTGTCTTCGAATAGCCTTATAAATCCTGCTCAAAAGGATCGAGTCACTTTCGCAAAAATACTCCACATCGCGGAAGAGTGTCAGAGAACAAGTAAGCTATGATATCGTAATACTTGGCATCTTACGAAAGATGATCGGTCCTTCGGTTAACTAGGTGAGATGCATGTAATGAGAAATGCTGGTAATCTTCTGTGTATACTCGGCCATCGCTTTCGACAAAATCTTCTACCTATCGTAGAGCCTCACAAGGAACTACCATCCGATAAGTGCGATATCGGCGCATGAAATCGGATGCCAGAAATACAGCTTGGCCCAGAGCGAAATGTATGATGACAGGGAGAAGATACTCAAAGCCATCTTATGAATATGATCAAGAGATGCAAAGTACAAGTTGAAAAGTCTTGTTCGAAATGCTGAGACCGGCGGAATTCGAGGACTCTGCCCCATGCTTCCAAGCAAAGCCTCTCATGAGAACGATTTTAGATCTCACAGATCGATATGGTAAGTCATTCACTACCACTAGCTGCATCAAGCATGCCCATGGTGTCTCTCAAGTTTGATGCCACATCGTGAATCAACACGGCCGCTTTGTCTCGGAGGTGTGGATAGTGAATGATGCATCTTTTGAGAATATGATTCCCGAACACCTCATCTTCAGTGAAAGTGATAATTCGGTGACGGAGTAACACATGTGACTAAAACTACTTCCATCAAAGAGTTTTGGGTTGACTTGACTGGAGGCCAACGAGCAGCCACCATCGGTAAACAGTTCTCGGTGAACAGTCTTTTGCATCTGATCTGGCATTGAGCTCGCATTTTGAATTCCATGCTACGCCATGTGAAACAAGTTGTTGGTAAGTATTCCTCATAATCCAGCTTATTAGGAATATCTGCAATAGCCCTCGGTCTTACAGACCTTGACGCCACGGCATTAGCATAGCAAGACTTCATCACGATGACCTCGAGTGCATTACTTGATGGATAAAAGAGAATTCGATCTTGGACATGGTTTCAAAAGCTTACAGATATAACCACTTACCTAGTGAAAGCAACATCATTATGAGTGGGTGATCACACGAGATGAGGCTAGCCTGCTTGGTGTAAGATATGTGTGGGATTTAGCCTTATCTCGATGAAAGAAGCTTGGTGTATGAAGGGAAGTAATGGCTATGTGACACCAATGCAAAAGAGGAAGTCATTTTGGTGAACTTGAGATTGTAGTTGGGTCATGGAAAGACTGATTAGTAGTTTCAAGCATCTGGCATCATTCCGTCGATTGAGACATCAGCTAAACCAGGTGCCTGGATCCCCAGTATCCTACTGGTCTTGGTACGATAGCTCAAAGTGAATCATTAAGCTTTCTGATAAGGTTACGAATAGCTATTTGAGCTCAAAGGTGCTTACAGAGCTTCTGAAATGAGCGAAGTCTCTTACTGCATGGCTGCTTTGGTGATTGGTAAGAGTTCAAGCCCACCCCGTTGTAGTCAACCATAATGGTCCTCAACACATTGCCCATTACTAAACCGTCATGTGTAAGATCTATTTGGGAATAGCTTTCATATTGGTAGTTTCATCTTAACTTAATCTGAAAAAAGAACCCATCACATTCTCTGCCCAACTTCACCAGCGGCGCGGGATCCGTCTGATCGAGTACAGCATCAACATCCCCAAACACCACACCAATGGGCCACAAACTGATTTGATCCAAGTTTTGAGTATTTGACTTTTTAATTGATGACTACCTAGTTTTTCTGCCTAATATCGTTTTGTCCATGGCCCAAAACGGGCGTTCGAATCGCCGTAGTGGTATCTCTTCCAACCATGATTATGCCCTTCCATGACACTCGGCCGTAATAATCGTAATAGACAAAAGAAATGTGTCCCAAAGCAATCTAAAGATGCAACGCCATCGCTGAATGCATTCCTGTGATTTTCTTCAATTCTTCTCTCCTTTTTGGTTGTTGTTACAGTAGTAAAGCTATAGGCAAAAGAACAGCCACCGCAACACCAGCAGGCGGTCGTCTTCCCATAGCCGCACCATCCGCATCCTTCGAAGGTGCGGTATCTCTCATCTTGGCGTAACTCTTGATATTTCTGGATAAACCACCAGAGCTATTCAAGTCATCCTCAGAGTCGCCTTGGAGGCCAAGGTTGGCAAAGTTGGAAGAGCCAGGTATTTGACCTTGACCCTTGTACTCGATGACCTTGTGCTCGAGAATAGTATTCTCTAGAAGAGCAATAGCAGGCTCATCAGTGGGTGATGAATCAGAAACTTCGGTCCTCAATGTTGAAGGACGCTCAAAGCTTGATGCAGCGGCTGTCCCTGTAGGAACAGTTTCTTGATAAGGTGAACCACCGCGGGGATAAGTCATTGTTGCGGTAACAGGCTCATCACCACAGTCGTTACACGTCTCAACACCAGAGGTGAATCCATAAGGAACAGCAGTCGGTGTAGCATCAGCTGGCATAGCCGACATGCCCCGATAAACCTCCTTGACAGAATAAGGAAACTGGGCGATGCCAGTAGAAACAAAAACATCGAGTGTTGTTGTATAAGTATTTGTGTAAGCACAATCCGTGCATCCACAGTCTTGACACTCAGGCATCTCGACAGTGTAGTAATTGTCTGTGCCTTGTGTAGGTGTTGCAGGACCGAAGCTTTCTTGCGTGGTGCTGAAGCATTCTGTCATCGTGCGGGTGGTATAAGTGTATCGCTGTGCAGAGCACAAGGCGCCGAATAGAAGGGTAGAGGTTATGAACTTCATTTTAAGGAAAGTGATGATAAGATTAGAGACAAAAGGAATATTCTTAGAAAATGAAGGGTCCAAGTGAGACAGTAGATCTACCAAGGGTATCTATATGATATGCAGATCTATCCAAGGGTCCAAACGAATCAACGCCTCAAGGTTCCTTGCAGATGGTGCCTTGCATACCCTGCTCAACTCTATCTTGGTTCTCAGCCATATCCGGGTTTCCAATCGTCATGTTGAGTGACCCATCACATCCGAGGGTCGGCCGCTTCGCTGTAATGCATATCAACGTTCGTCACGATCGACCAGATCTAGGGCCTATCCCAGCCAACAAGAGAAACCCCTAAAACTCTGTTCAAAATGTTACCAAGTAGAACCTTGTAGGGTCCTGACGTATCAGATGTCTTGATTCACATCACGCACTTTTGTATAAGACCGCTTTTGACTGTTGGGTGGAGAAGAGATTAACGGATGTCTCTATTGGCGTTCGTATCGTAACGGGTGGTAGATCGAGCCTCAGATGGGACAGAGGCATTCTTTAGCGAAGCCACCAGGCCAAGAACTGTCTATATCCGTATGTAAAGTGATTGTGGCGCCTGTCAAGATGCCAATGCGGAAGCTAAATAAGTCGTCAGTAGTAAAAGGGCACCCGCCAAGAAGGTGTCAGAAAGGTTAACCATCTAAAGAGTAAGAGATAAAATAATTCAGTCACTTTATAAGAATCTAGACTGGTTCTCAGGTCAACTATTTCTACCACCCAAGCAGAAGAGGACACTCTTTCTGCTCCCCTAACAACAAAGCATCCGTTCCCTGGCCATAGCTCCTTGCTTCCTTTTACTTTTGCTCCGGACTGAACTAACCTGAAAGCATTGAACGAGTCTTAACGGTCCTTCACCATTGGATACCCATAAATCCTCTGTGGCAACGGAAGGCTTCCCGCTCCTGATGCAGAATGAGTATGTTTGTACGGATCCGTCCAATGAAGCGAGTTACATCACCATTTCTCTACAGACGACATATGATGTGAGGATCTTCAATGCATCAAAGGATTTACAAGATCAGCATATCAGGGACCAACACTCACTTTGTCTAGACTCAACGGATGATACTGTATCCTTTCGCCACTCTGCCCTACAGCCAACACTAGACAGACACTTGAGGAAATAGCAGACGTTACGAGACCGTCGTCTGTGCTTTGTGCTTCAGTCAATTCCTTTACGTACTCCGCGAATCACTTTCCGATTCTGGTTTGGTGCACCCATTAACCTTTTTCTTGGATACTGTATTCTCACAAGCTCGCAACAGCTGGAGGAGAGGCACGGATATACTTTTCAACAAACGAAAACAAGGCTTTGGTCTCGGCGAAAGCGTACTGGTGGCGTTGCCTGGATTGAAGATGTCTCAGATCTAGGCCGAGCCTAGCAAGCCATATCATGGAGTTGACACAATAACTCGAACACTCACACACTCTTTCTTGGTAGAGTACTTATTTCACAGTCTTTTACTTTGAAAGCCATCTCATGATACATCAACTTCTCACCCGCAACGTCGATATGGTGGATCTCGCCCATCTGCTAGCCAGACAACCGATATAGCCCTGGCGGCCGCCGCGATGAGAATCCCTACGGTGGTCTTTATCTCCAGTCTAAATGTCCGTAGAGGGAGCTTGGACCTTTGTACTGTAGTTTATTTAGTTAGATAGCTTCAAGAGAGCTGTGAGTACAGGCAATATGTCTCAGACCCTGCCTTCGGTGATCAACACCAGGAATGTAAATCTCGAGTCCTTCGTCTCAAATGATGAAATATTACCATTGCCAAACATAAGCCAAGCTGACAGCTTTTTCTTTGTCCAATCACGGCTTCTCGGTAGATATCTTCCATTTCGAGATGTCACAAAGCTTGGCTGGGAGGAATGACAACCGAATGTGACTTGGCTTGAAAGGAAAAGGTTACTCATGTTACAAAAGCCTTTTATTAGAGCGAGAGACGAAAGCAGTAAGCCGGTTTATACCATGTTCGATCAATATTAGGTAATTACTGCATAGCAAAAGGTTATCTTCCAAGGCTTGCGCTGCCAAAATAAAGTAGGGGTGATCAAAATCTAGTTTAAACTCATGCGGATTGATCAACTTATTCTGTTTCTTACGCTCTTAGTGTCAAGTTTTTATGATCGTAATGGGCTTCTCATACCCTCAAAGAAAGTGATTATAAGTTCTTCTTTCAATGCTATTCTAAAGCTGATCTCAGCAGCTCCAAGTTACCTGATAGCCCGTTTCTCCAGCAGTACCCGCTCAAGTTCATTTAATTCTTCTTTTTCGAGACACACGCAGACATCCCAGCCATCCCGCTTTGACATGTCGTTGCCATTGTTCCTTCCTTTCCCCCAGGGCGGTAGCAAGATCACCTTTCCTTCCTCCATATGGTCTACACAAGGCATAAAGTAGGGGTAAACATTATTTTCCCCGAAACAGGCCCGAATATAACTACCACGAGCGTAGCCGCAGTCGATCCAATTCTCAAGAATGACATCGTGCTGGGTTCGAAGAGCACGGGAACTCGCTTCCTCATCTTCTTCGGGACTGAGGTTTTGCTTCACTCCATAGAACTTCTGCATTACATCCCAGCGGACATGACCAGCTATGGATATTCTTTTGATTGCGTCTTCTAAACGAATCATTTCTCTTTCTTCGCGTTTTCGTTTGAGTTCTGCTTCTTGTTTGGCTGTTTTCTTTTCTCCGTCATCTTCTTCGTCGAGTACGCAATCGATCAAATTGTTAACCCGGACGGTAAAAGCCGCCGTGTAAGTACTGTTGCCAAAATAGGCTTTTCTGCGAATCGAGTGATGCCCCGGGTACTTGATAAAGGCACGTGTCCTGTCGTGGTGCTCAATACCCCCAGATTCCCATCTGGCCTGGGTGATTCGATACCATAAAAACGCGAAGATACAATCGCTGAAACTAATGGGCATTCCTTCATCGTGCATAGTCGTGCCGACAAGCCAACCAAAGGCATCTCGTACGTACTCCTCTTTTAAGCGGTATATCCTGTATCCTAGGCGAGACTTTTCTGTTGGGATATGGATCAGCCTGTCCTTCTTCTAATCGAAACAAATGAACTTCCACTTGTTTATATGCCAGTCTTGTACCTCGATCTTGGGTATTGTTCTTCGAACGTCTGAGATGAGTTAGCACCGTGCTCCAATCCATTGGTAGGAAGAAATACCAAAAGGCTGAATTTTCTTGAAGGAAATTTCTGGCAGCGTAAAATCGAGGAATTGACGCAAGAAGTTTTGAACGAATTGCATATCAAAGATGCGTTCGCTGAACGCGAAACGTATCACAAAGACGCCCTCCTGGAGCAGTTTCACTCTGACCATCACAGGATAATTAGGATTGCCTAAGTAAGTAGCAATCTCTTCGGGCTCTTCATGTTCGCCTGCGCTCTCTTCAAACGGAAACAGCTTCAAAGGTAATGTCGAGATATCTTGGCATTCGGGGGCGGCTTTCTTCAGCCAGCTTATATCTTCAGTGAATCGGTCGATGACATCGCGCTGTCTGACTGGCTGTGTGTACCACAGAACTAATCTGCGGTTTCCTTCAATCATTTTTGTCGCAAAGTGGCCGTTTAGGAAAGGCCAATGGTTCAAAGTCCGCTCGAATAGTTCTCTCGCCTGGGAAGCGAGACGGGCAGACAACTGGCCCGATTCCTCCAAGGTAAACCCGACCGGGAACACCATAGACAATCGAATATAGTCTTTGTCTGTATGGTTCTTTTCTATTGGTGTAAGTACCAAATACTTCAATGTATGGCGTGGCGCTGTAAGTTTGAGACGGTTGGCGGGAGAAGGTCGTTTAGAGTCGTTCGAGGCCGACGGGCCTTGGTATTTATCAGCCATAGTTGAGTCTCGTCCTGATATGAGAGAAGGTAATGATGGGTTACCAAAAAAGTCGTTTTATGAGTTGAGACGAGGATGCAAGGTTGAGATTGTTGGACCCTCTTGAGAGGTCGCGAAGGTAGTAGGTTGGCGTTGTTGATGCCACCCACCCAGGGAAGGGGCTACCAGTACCAGCTCTTCTCCTGCCAATTTCCAATCAGTGAGTGCTAGGGAGTGACAGAGAAGTTGTCTTATAAGCTTCAAGATGGCAAAATGAAATGGCCTAAATATCAAAATAACTGGCATAAAGTAGTCTCTAAATTATTTCCTCTCTTACTCTAGGCGGCAACATCCTCAGGTAAGTGGTGGGTGGTGACGATATTGCAGACTATACCATAGATTACACCCAGTTTCACTTACCTACCTTCCCCAAATGTCTATCAACTGTGTCCCTTGCAGCCCTTTTCAAACCGCACCTACTTGAGCTAGTACCTCGCAAAGTGGTATGTACTCGGGACCTGCGACTTCTCATCTCTCCAACACCCAACTTCTAACAAGTACCATCAGACAGTCCTTTAGGGAATTCAACGTCTCTCAATAGTCGAGTGCAGAGTGTGCTGCTTCATGAGTGATACACAGATCAGACCCAGGATGGAAAAGGCCAACAGTGTCAGCCAAACGCCCCTGAAAGCTTCCACGAAGGAGCTGACAACACCATCATACCATCCTTCGGGGAGGTGCTTAATCTCATCGAGATCGTCTCGAATACGGCGAATTTCATCTGCAGCGCCAGGCTGGTCGCCGAACCTATCCCAAAGTCGCGCTTTGAGGATATTTTGGTACACGGCTGAGCCAATGGTAACCCCAACAGTACTACCGAGACTACGCGCCAGGTCTAGACTTTGTTAGCAATGTTGAAAGCCAATGAGTGAATGGGGAACTTACAGGTTGCGGAGGTTATAACAGCTTGTTGCGAATGGTCCACAGCAGCAATGCATGCCAGTAGCGTCGTGGTGAGTGTCGCACCATAGCCGGAACCGATTAAGAAGAAAGAAACAGCCATCAGCCACTTGGGACTATACTGGTTCTGGACAGTGAGAACCACCACGCCTGAAATAAGGACGAGCAAGCCTGCTACTCCGAGTCTGGTGTACCTTCCAGTCTTTTTCATGATGAAGCCAGAAAAGAGAGATCCGATCGAAATGCCGATTGGGGATGGTAGGATCTGGATACCCGACTGTGTGGCGCTGCTACCAAGAACTTGGAGGTAAAGAGGGACATAGAAAAGGGCCCCCATGACCGTCATGGTACAAGCCAAGTTACAAAGACAGGCATTCAGGACAGTTCGATCGAGAAGAAGCTTTACGGGAATGATTGGCTGGCGGGCCTTGCTCTCCCAGAACAAGAACAGCCCAAATGTGATAATAGCCAGAGGAATCGTGGTCAGCGGAAGGGGGTGCGTCCATGGGACAAGATTACCACCTGAGTTAAGTCCCAATAGCAGCAAGACCAGGAATGAACACGTGAGGAAGGCCCCCATAAAGTCTATGCGGGCAAGGAACGACCTATCCGACTGCTTGGGAGGGATCCTGACCAAGAAATGAACGGCCACAGCAGAGACGAGTACCGGTGGTACCTGAATCAAGAATGCAAGTCTCCAGCCTTGAGAAGTATGGTCATTGATCAAACCGCCAAAGACGCCACCGAGCATTGCTCCGGATCCGTAGCAAATGTTACCGAGGCCTTGAACGATGCCTCGCTTGCGTAGAGGGACCAGATCTGAGCCCAAGAATGTCGAGATACTCATCAGACCACCGCCTCCAATGCCCGCAACAACGCGTCCGATAATCATGGTAGTCTGGCTGTGTGCCAGACCGCAAATGAGATTACCAGCTGCAAAGAAGATGTTGCTGAAAACAAGACCCGGTCCTCGGCCGAAGATATCCGTCAATCGTCCTGAGATAGGCTGGCATGCAGCATTAGAAATGAGATAAGCTGTCGCGAGCCATGACAGCAGACTCAGAGATTGAAACTCGCTCGAAATTGGTCCCGAAAGAGTTGCGATGATGGTGGAATCGACAGCACCCAGGAAGACGCCTATCCAGGCAGTGCCGAAGATAAGAACCAGCTTTGTGGTCGGTACCTCATCAGCAATAACAGTCGTCTCCTCTTCCTGTCCTGTTGGAAGTCCTTGATTCGGATCATCCCCTCGAGTCTCACTTGCTGGTTCAGCTTCTTGATTTTGGTTTTGGCCATTCGACTTGAGTAAGGGCGTTCGCTCGTCATTCAGCGCAGCGACGCCGTTCTCGGCTACGGCAGAAGCCGCACTGCCACTCGCACCCTCTCTCATATTCACTCTTATCAATGGAACAATGACGAGGGAATTGAGAAAAGAAGGCAATGAATTTGAGTATTTTATATGTGGGTAAGTATTATGTGAGATTGGTGTATATCGTGTAAAGGTCTGGTCTCGTCAGTCTCAAATAATAAGTTGCCGTTTCAATGATGGACGCTATTGGCTTCCGTCCCCAACCACCTTCCGCTAAAGTCGAAGAAGTGATAGCACGCAAGGAGGTATCGGTGGCTGACCAATGACGTCGTCAGTCTAGGTCCCATTAGTCTAAGACTATCTTAGCACCCCGAGCCGAGGATGGAGTTCCAGCCGAAGACATCCACCATACATGTAATACCCTTCTCATGAGATTCAGGCAACACCATCATGATTCGGTTTAACATGATCCATTACACATGTGCTCATGATGAGACGACACACTGTCTGCTAGAGACCTGCTAACTGTTCCTCATAATTGTACCATTTTAGGCCTAGACCAGTTTCATAAAGAGGGACATAGTATGTATAATCTTTTTTTATTCATTTATATGCTCATAATCTTTTAGTCATGACCAAGTCCTGGCAGTAGATAATACCGTATGCATATCCAACTGCCGAGCCAATTGTGTTCTCTTTTGTTATTAAATGCAACGCTATGCAAATTCATATATCCATATAATTGGCCTTTTAGCCAATTGGACAAGCAGATGACAATGCAAACTTCAACATGAATTATAGTGACATCTCAATCTCCATGATCTCCTTAATACCCTCCTCGATACCCTTAGCTTGCTCGGGTGTCAGGCGGGGAAGAGGTCGTCGGGGGTGTCCACCGTAGCCGTAATAGCTTTGGATAGCGGACTTGGTACCAGCGATGGCAGCCTTGGTCAGCACCCAGTCACCCTTGGAGAGCTTCTTCTGGAGAGCTTGAGCCTCGTCCTTCTTGCCCTTAACGTACAAGTCCCAGACCTTTACACAGGTCTTAGGCATGACGTTGGCACCGCCAGCAATGATACCACTGCCACCGCTGACAAGAGTTTGGATAGTGAAATCAGCAATACCGCCAAAGGCGAGGTAGCCAGAGCCCTCCTGGAAGGGTGTCTTGGCATCGGTAGCGAGAGCGACGCGAGTGAGTTTACCAGTGCTTCCGCAGGTGAACTTTGTGCCGACAATGTTGGGGTGCTGTCCGAGCTTGATGAGCAGGTCGCTGTCCATATCCAGGCCAGCGACAGCACCGGGGTAGTTGTAGAGGATGATGGGAATGGGGCTCGCGTTGGCGAGGTCGATAAAGTAGTTGTAAACGGCATCCTCGCTCATCTGAGCCTTGTAGTAAGAGGGGGGGAGAACGAGAGTGGCAGCAGCGCCAACCTCGGCAGCCATCTTGCACAGCTCAACGGTACCCTTAACGCTACCCTCTGTGGCTCCAAGGAAGACGGGAACGGATTGGAAACCAGCTTCGTCCAAGGCCTCTCGTGTAGCCTTAGTGACGGCAATCTTCTCCTCGCGGGTGCAGTGAACAGCCTCGCCATTGGAGCCCATAGCAACAAGACCGGCCAAGCCAGCCTCAGCCAATCGCACAGCATGCTTCTTAATGACGGGAATGTCGAGCTCCTCGGTCTCGGGGTCGAAGAAGGTCATTACGGGGGCGTAGATTCCGGTAGGAAGTGAGGCGGGCGTGGCGGCGTGGCCATTCTGGCCGTTGGTAACACCGTTGGAAGAAGTCATGATGAGAGTGGTATAAGATGATTGGGGACAGGTGGGAGGGTGTTGTAGGAGATGATGAGAGGCGACAGAGAAAATGTGAAAGAACAAAAACACAGACACGAGCAAAAGACAGGGTCGGGGTTTAAAAGAAACAAAAGAGGGACTTGATAGAGTACCTAGCGTAGGAAGCTCAAGGCATCATGTCGAACCGACAAGTGCGCTTTTCCGTTTGTCAGTCCCGGTTTGGGGGTGGGTTCGCTTCGGGAAGTCAAGTGCTCCAGGACGCGCGTGGGTATTGGTTCGATCGTCCCCCAATTGGATGGAACAAGAGAACCACTAGATCTTTAGTGGTGATACTGTATGTAGGTGGAATTGCCTGAAGTAAAGTGTCGTGCGCCGTCATAAAAGTGTGGCCGTATAAGGTGGCAGAAGAAAAGCGAGAGATTGGTCATGATGCCATAGAGCTTCATTGTCGCAGCTAACATCAAGATTTGGTAGCTGACGAGCTTGAGAAATCTTATCGGAACATCGGGACACTGCTGGGTTCAATTGTCATCATGGCTGCCGAATGATTTATCTGATGTCTGGAATGCGAGATCGGCAGTTCAGGTCCCTGCGAACAAAACTCGGTAGAAACATCCAAAACATCTCTTGGGTGCATCCTTTTCCAGCATCAAGCATCTCGCACAGACCCTTAACCTTGGATCTGGCTGATTTTTACATGGGCAACCGGTTAGACGGGAACGACGAGGGAAAGAGGCTCGTCGATAACGAGGTCGTTGGCTCGCTTGGAAACCATGTTCAACATCCCACGCTCATGTTTATATTAGCCGGTCGAGAGTCACCCCCTTTGAGCCTTGAGCTGACCGTACTTGATGCGGCGTGTGAGGCAAAGTGCATGGCTGAAAAACAGGCGATTCCGAAGAAAGTGAGCCTTCCCGGAAAATGACGGGCTGTATGTGAGCTGAGCTTGGAGTGTAAACTATCTGAGTGCGTATAATGGGTGGTGATACATAACTTGGTGTTGAAGGGGTACAGTACTGTCCTGTAACAACTGAGGGGAAACGATAGGCCCAGGGCGGAGAATTATTGGTAAGGATGCCCCCAAAGTGGTAGGTGGGATTGCCTCAACGAGATGTCGTGTTGCATGAGCGTTGACGATCACGAGACTGGAAATCGATTTCTCCGTCAAAGACAGAAATGTGGTTTTATTTCTCATTTACCAATATATTGATAATCTATGCTCATATCAGTGCGCATACAGTACCCAAGTTAGGAGGTAGCCAATGTTCTCAATTATCCATTCGAGAGCAAATCAGATCACCCATGATTTGACTTGTAAGCAGCCATGAGCCGGTATTCATAGCGGCGTGGGGGTGGGGGGAACTTGACCCCGCCATAGAATTCTAACCCCTCATTCAATTGAGGCAGTAACGACCCAGTGTTGATCCATGCTTTGGGGGTGGTTCTTGCCCACTTCCTGACTCTTTGTTTGATGCGGAGGGTAGGTGCTACTGACATTCGCGGGGTTCCCCATTATGCAAATGAACCGCTGAGAGCATAGAGACGGTCTCGGTGAGAGAATGAGCTTTCACTATCACCTTCATAGATCAACAGCCTCGGGTATCTGGCATCTGTCATGATCAGTAAAAGCCACTAGGGTCTTACTAGGTCTCTTTTCTCCAATGGAAATTGTTCAATACGAGTACTTCCCCGCCCTCGTCTTAGCTATCCTTCCGTACCTATATCACGAGAAACGACCAACATGAATGCAAAGCATGCAGTGCACCATGAGAAGAACAAGACCCTCAATCCAAAGACTGAATCATGGCTTCCCTATCTGATCAGTTAGCTGAATAGCCCTCATCTTCTCCCCCAGATTTACCTCACGATACTTCCCCACAGTCTCATCAGCTCTTCAGTATCATGACTCCATAAAGGAAGCTGTCCCTCCCAAGCTCGAGATTGGGGGGTTCAAGGCGGGGACTCATTTTTCCTCCAATGGTTGGCGGAGAGAACCCCGATGTATCCCCCAGCTTTGGGAGCCAAGCTTAACTTAGCTTGCGGAGACATGAGCGAACAATTCATAAGAGAGCTCTACTGTCATCTCATGATTGCACTCTAAACATCTCATCCTCACTATTTCAGAGCTTTGATTGACTTGGCCATTCTATCATACGTCAGTTTACAAGCTTTTTTATACCCTCATACTCTTTCTTTGATCTCATCATAGCTTCTGTTTCTTCCCCGCGTTTGCCCCTCATCGAACATTCACCATGGATCCTTTGAACGTTTTGATGGTAAGTTTGATTTGAAAACACCAAAGCTATAGACAACTTCCCAGTTGGCTAACACTTTACTTCCAGATTGGTACTGGAGAGTACACCACCGGTTTTGTTGGTGGCGGTGCCTCTGGTTCAGACAAGAAGGTTGGCGTTGTTGGTCTCAGTCTCTTTGACTTGCGCCGTCGCGAAAAGGTCAACAAGCTGGGCATGGTTGGTGTTAATGGCAAGAAGTTCCCTGCTATTCGTACGTACTCTACTAAGAAACATTAACACAATTTGTTCAGTCAACTAACTGTTGCAGGCGAACATCTCCACAAGAACATCCAGCAGGTTTACAACAACCTCGATACCTCATTCGACTCGTTCCCAGCCAACGACAAGGTCGATCCCGATGCCTACAAGTCCGCTATTGATGCCCTCAGCCCCGGCGATGCCATCACCATCTTCACCCCAGACCCTACCCACTTTCCCATTGCAAAGTACGCCATTGAGCGTGGCATCCATGTCATGATCACCAAGCCTGCCGTCAAGGCCCTCGAGGAGCACCAGGAGCTTGTCGACCTCGCTCAGAAGAAGGGGGTCTACGTCTACATCGAGCACCACAAGCGTTACGACCCTGCCTACGCTGATGCTCGCGCAAAGGCCCAGAAGCTTGGCGACTTCAACTACTTCTACAGCTACATGTCTCAGCCCAAGTCGCAGCTCGAGACCTTCAAGGCGTGGGCTGGTAAAGAGTCTGACATCTCATACTACCTGAACAGCCACCATATCGACATCAACGATTCCATGGTTCAAGAGCGCGGATACGTTCCCGTGAGCGTCAACGCCTCTTCCTCCAAGGGTGTTGCCGTTGATCTCGGCTGCGATCCTGTCACTGAAGACACTATCTCTCTACTTGTTACCTGGAACAAGACGGGCGAGCCCAGCAAGCGCGCCGTCGGTGTCTACACTGCTTCTTGGACTGCGCCTCAAAGAGCCGGTGTTCACTCCAACCAATACTTCCACTATCTCGCCGCCAACGGTGAGATCCGTGTCGATCAGGCCAAGCGAGGTTACGATGTCGCCGACGACTCAGCCGGTCAACTGATGTGGTACAACCCCTTCTACATGAAGTACGCCCCTGATGAGGATGGCAACTTCGCTGGTCAGACCGGTTACGGATACATTTCCATCGAGAAGTTTGTCGATGGCTGCCGTGCCGTGAACTCGGGCAAGCTCAAGCCTGCGGACCTCGATGCCAAGCCTCTCCCCACACTCAAGAACACCATTGCCACAACAGCAATCCTCGAGGCTGGCCGAAGGAGTATTGATGAGAACAGAGAGATCAAGATTGTCATCAAGGATGGCAAGTGGAGCTTGGAATAATGGGCTGAAAAAGCAAGAGAGGGATAAATACCATATGCTATTGTATATACGTCTGACGGGTTACGACCAAAAGTAATGATCAAGCACTGTTTTATTTACACTTTATCAAATTTCCTTATAACAGGAATGCCAATACGTTCTACATTTACACTTAATGCGGGGTGGATAAAATCGCTCTGCAGGCTCCTACTGTTTTAGCTCCACCAAAAACTCAACACTACACCTTATATCTACCATTCTAATATATTTTCGACCCTTACTTTATCTCAAATTATCTTCTCGTCGCTTACACACTCAATCATTCCACACCGCCATCATGCCAGATCCTCACTTCTCGGATCTCATCCTCCCTCAAAATGAACAACCCTCCATGTCCCAGCTCATGACCTCTCTCAAACGCACGACACTCACAATCCACAACCGTTTGAACAGCATTCAAATTGACGCGGAATTCGTGGACCGTGTCTCTCAATCGTACGCTCCAAGACCACTTGTTGCTAATGAACGTTGTGGGAGCTGGTATATTCCGCCGGAGAGAAAGGGTGCGAGTGCGTATTTCAAGAGTACGGATGGTCATGAGAGGGCTTGGAAGTTTAGTACGAGGAGGTTGAATATGCATTTGGTTGAAGTTATTGAGAAAAATGATGGGTAATTATTGCGATGGAATAACTCCTATCTTTGAATTGCCAAAAAGCTAATGTGCTCATAGTATCATAGTTGTCGACTCTACTCGTCGGGGCAAACGTATGTCTTTCACCAACTCGTTCTCAAAGGTACATATACTGACTCATACAGGAATGCCCGATGCCCTTTCTTCAACAATTCCCATCTGGTGCACAGTTCTCAATCTCACTCTCCTCCCTTCAAACCCCTCCTCTTCAGAACTCTACCTCCCAGCCCATCTCCCCGCGACAACTCACTCCCAAATATCCGCCCTCATCCCCGGCTTCGTCGCCTCACTAAAAGCTCTCAATCTCAACCTTCCGACATGTCTCACCAAACCACTACGCCCATTCTGGGTAACGCCTGACTCGACTCTCCCCTCACCTGAGGACACTGAGTCTATATTTGAGGACTTTCGGCCTGTGATCTGCTGCACGGCTAGTCGCCGTGTAGTAGGCAGTGAGATGGATGAGGGAGGGTACATCCAGGGTGCAGCTGATGATACTGAGATGTGGGCACATGGTCTTGAAGCGCCTTTGTTCTGGGAGAATATCGATGAGCTTCTTGAGACGCCAGAGGCAGACCTACCAGATCTTATCATTAGGCTGGTTAATGAACATTCGGCTAATAAGAAAGACGAAGGATCCCAGATACGGATCGCGCCTCACATATCTGTCTGCCCTTTACCACTTCCCGCCAATACGACGGAATGCCGTATAGCCATAACCCAAGACACAACACCAAAGGATTCCTGGGTCAAATCCAAAACACATATGCAGGCTGGCCTTGGGAAAAGCAAAGTAGCCAGTCGGAGTCTTCGAGCTGCACTACCTGATATATGCGACTTCGCTGCCAAATATCTTGCCTCAGTTGCGGAACCTGATCAACAACGCATTGTTATAGCATGTGAGTCTGGAAAGGATCTTTCAATTGGCGTGGCTCTTGCTATATCATGCTATCTATTCGATGATGAGGGCAACGTCAGAGACTCAGTCGACAATGTCTCGTTTACAAAAACATTAATCAAGTCGAGACTGGGCTTCATCATGACAGCTTACCCTGGGGCGAATCCTAACCGGGCCACACTGCAGAGTGTTAACAGCTTCTTGATGGACTGGCGCCGATAGTGAGTACATTTTATACGAAACATTAATAAGAAGTTCATAATGAGATTTGATCTTGATACACAAGCTGTGCTGATTGGTCTAAATAAGATCATGTCTCAGTTTATTCACCATGTCTCATGATATGTAACGACCAAGTACATATGTTCATCAAATTCGTATTAATTAGATTGATCTACGTTATCCTGCCCATCTCTTTCGCTGTATGACCGATATGTAGTATTTGGGTATTCCTCAAAGCAGATTGTCATAAAATTCTTCCATCTTTTAAACCTCACCAGCCTCGATCTTCTGCAGAGCAGAGGGGAACTCGGACCAGTCACGCATGATGACAACAGCGCCAGCCTCTCTCAAAGTCTTCTCCATCTCAGGCTGCTTGTCCTCGGCATAAGGACCAACGTAGCCAATGACCTTGATGCCAGCACGGGTACCGCTAAGAGTACCGCTCTTGCTGTCCTCAATGGCAACAGCCTCCTCGGCCTTCTTACCCAGCTTGTTCAGAGCGTGGAGGTAGACGGCGGGGTCAGGCTTGCTGGTAGGCTTCTCAAGACTTGTGGCAGCAGAGAAGACAACATCGCCAGGGAAGTACTTGTCCTGGCCGACCTTCTCGATGGAAGCGCGAACACGTCGAAGGGCCGAGGAAGAGACAACAGACATGGTGTACTTTCCGGAAGAAGAAAGCTGCTCGAGCTGTTCATCAACACCAGGGCAAGGCTTAAGAGCCTCGTTAATCTTGGCGATGACAGCGTCCTCCTCCTTTAGGACGTACTTCTCGAGGTCATCGGGGGAGATGTCGATGTTGTAGTTCTTTTGGAGGGTGGTGAGCATGCCGCGGAAGTTTTGGCCGACAAACTCCTTGATGAGAGTCTCGCCGGTGAAGCGCATGTCGACCTGGCGGGACTCGCAGATCTCGTTGATGAGACCAGCGCAGGCCTCGAAGGCCAACTCCTCGGAAAGGACGAGGGTGTTGTCGCAGTCGAACAGGAGGGTGTTGATCTGGAGTTACATGTTAGCGGCGCCGCTTAAGTGTAAGCCGTGTGGAAGTCGCATACCTCAGGCATTTTGACGGATTGTATTGACGAAAGTTCTAGAGAAGGTGTAGAGGTAAGTTCGGAGAGGAATTGGACGTATTAAGTAGAGAATCAAGGAAGAATGTCCTAGAAAAACGGTGGAGCGAAGAATGGAGGTGGAGGAAGAAGACGAGAGTAATGGAGCAACTGTGGGGGAACGGTGGTTTTATGGAGGATCTGTCTTTCCTTGATTCAACCTTACGGAGGACGCTCAGACTGCGACGGAAAGAGTTGGAGCTGATGGTACTGCAGCAAGCTGTAATTGGAACATGCAAGTGCAACTGGGGCTCCTGCTAACTACGGGGGTTGCCCGGGTTGGATTGTGACTGTGACTGTTAATACTAAGGTAGCAACGGAAGGTTGCTGATGAACGTGCATCAGCCATCCAGCGCGTGTAAGACTGAGCCAGGTGGTTGAGAAACCCCGCGGACGAGGGGAATAACAGAGACACCATGATTATGCGCCCGGGCTAGAAGTATAGCTAGATATGGTTTATATAAATCAAATATCGATTGTTAACAAAGCTAATAATCACATAGACTATGTATGCAACCTATTCTATTCAGATATCTTGGATCACCACTAACACGTGCAAGTCAGACAAGACAAAACAAAACCCCTCGCGATCGCGAATCGAATAGAACCACAGCATGTATGAGCATGATTAAATGCCCCTCCCCCTCCATTCAAGCTACCTACCTAACTACAGTAAGGTCCGACTAAGAACCGCCAAGTGTCGTCATCACTGCACTTTGAATCCCTGTTAAGCAAGACACTAACAGAGGGGACCCGTTTTCTTCCCTTCTTCTCTTTATTCCTACCGGCCCGCATCAGCGACTTTGCTCTTTGAGCCTCTAACAAGCATGAGTTCCTAGCATGGACCGGGATCATTCTGCAGTCAATGGTTGGATGGCTTGTGAGAGAAAAACCTCTCATAAACATCTCCAAGTAAACATGAAAACTGCAGTGTCGGAGAAGTCGAACCGACAACCCGTTTCCGTTTAATCAATAAGCCATGCCCATGTCTACAGTAACTCGGCAACAGTGGACCCAGACTTCGACAACCCTCGTCATACTTGGCTCCTCTCCTCGGCTTTGAGGGATTTGTATCAGCCCATTTACCACCAAATTGAACATTTAGCATCACCGGCTCGTCGGATCGTGATCGCATCAACGGGTGGTAGATATAACACTAAGAGAAACACACGTAAGCGCCAATTCGTCAGATCTTCAATCTGTCTTCGTATTATAGGCATCTATATAAGACATAGTTGCTAACTAATTAAACCATCAAATGGATATCAAAGTCACATGCTAATCAACTCCCCTTCTTCCTCCTATAGCTTTGTATTCTTCGACCAGGGCTCCTCATAGACAAGGCCCAACCCATCAAACTTCCACTCTTTTCATTATTCGTAAATTCCCTAACGCCAAAACACCAATGATATATAATGCAAGTCGTTGTGGCCAAATACAGGTGCTACTAGGTAGAAGAAGTCCCAGTACACCTCGAGCATTCGGTTGGAATTGCAAACAGTTTTACCCGTAGCGAGCCTCTATAGAATCTCCCTCAGCTTCTGCTTCTGGTCGGCAGTCAAACTTGAAGGGAAATTGATCTTGTACTTGACGACAAAGTCGCCTCGCTGGCCTGGCTTCTTCGAAATTGGCATTCCTAGGCCAGGGTAACGCTCCTCGCTGTTCGGCTGAGTAGGACCTCCCTTCTCCAAGTTGAGCTGTCGACCGTCGATCGTGGTCACTGTTCGCTTCCAACCAGTTAGGGCCTCCTTGAGGTCAAGGGTGACTGTGTGGATGAGATCGTTGTCCTCGCGCTTATAGAGAGGATGTTCCTTCTGTAAAGATGTTAGTTATCTAATCATATCCAAGGTTTGCTGGAATTTTGCTTACCTCTTCAACAATAAAGTGAAGATCTTGGCGACCTCCCTCTACTTGATCGCCAACTCCGTTGAATTTGATCTTGGAACCCTTCTTCAGACCTGCCTTGATAGGAACTTCGAGGATTTGATCGGTCTGTACCCGCTTCTGGGTAGAGTCGTCAAAGGTCTTACGCTTAATCTTCATCTTCTTGGTGACGCCGTTAAACAACTCCTCAAGTGTCAGAGGCAGAGGTCGCTCAACAGTGGTGACCTCAGGGGTGGTTTCCCTGGCTCGAGGCTCGAAACCGGATCGTGCACGTGAAGCGCGGCTTCGAGCACCACCGTATCCGCCAAACATGCCTGCCATATCATCATCATCAACACCGCCGTGCATGCCGCCAGCTCCGTTGCGCATGAACTCGGCGAAGATATCTTCGGGGTTGCTGAAACCAAAACCGCCAGCACCTCCGCCGCCGGTGTTGAAGTGGAAGGTTCGAGTGCCTCCGCCAGGCATACCACCACCACTGAAGTCGAATCCGCCAAACCCGCCGGGCATACCTCCAGCGGCGAACGGGTTACCACCGGCCCCGGCCCCAGCACCGCCTTCGGGCTGAGCACTGCCACCGCGGAGGAGGAACTCGAGACCATATTGATCATAGATCTTGCGCTTCTCGGGATCGGAAAGAATTTCGTATGCTTGTGAGCATTCTTTGAACTTTTCAGCCGCATCGGGGCTATCCTTGTTCTTGTCTGGGTGCCATTTCAAGGCAGCTTTTCTGTGAAAGAACGGCGGTTAGCATGGTTGCATAAAGGTAAAATTGATGCAGGTTGCGCAAAGGTCAAGTTTTCCAATACGATGCTTCATACTCGTCGAACAGTTGAAAGCAGTATGGAGTGGCCATGATGCATTCAAAGGCGGTAACATGGTAGAAGTCGTAATCGGTATTGCGCCTTCGTAGCGCCGCACATGGAAATATGTTTACTTACTTATATCCCTTCTTAATTTCATCCTGAGAAGCATCAGGCTTGATATTGAGGGTGTCGTAGAGCTTAGTCTCTTTGACCATTGTGGCTCGTGGTCAATGTTTCTAGTTAGGTAGGTAGGTTTGCGATGTGGTTCGAATATGTTGAGGCAAATGTGAGAGCGGTGGAAATGAAAAAAGCAGTGTAGGTGTAGGTGTAGGTGTCGCTGCTTGCTATAAAGGTAAACCAAAAGTGCAGAGGTTTGTTTTTTGAATTGAAGTGAGTTTAAAGAGAGGGGAATGTTTTAGTGTAAGAGTGAGTTTACAAGAAGTGAAGAGGATAAAATGGACGTCAGGTCTACCTAATGACATTAACACTTCAACGCCATGCGACCGTGACATAGGATTTAGAGAAGCCACCACTGAGAAATACTGGGGCATGGGACCTTGTGGAAGCTTCCAAGGGGGAAAAGGACACCGCCAGGCCTAGACAAAGAACTTGATATGGAATAGACGCTGGCTGGCTGACCTTCCATTACCTACTAACATGGGGTGGGGGTGACGTCGAGTCGATCGATTTCCATAGAGTTTCTTTATGTACCTCTACATCAGTTATTGTACTTGTTTGTTTCGCTTCTGCAGCTGTAACTGCCAGTAAATATTTCTATTATATATACATATATATATATACTAACAGCCCTCAAAACTCAATTCTTGCAATACGCATGTCAAAAAAATCTGTCGGTCATGCTCTGCCGCAGCCTCGTGTCAGGCTGGGCTCTCAACCTGTCGATACCTGACGGTCTTCGCAGGGATAAAGTGGCCTATGACGATACCTAGCCGTGGTGGAGATAGCGCCCCAGACGCCCGAAGTCCAGTCCAAGACCTCCAGCTCCGGAGCTCGAGATGGTTCCTGGAAGCTTGAGCGGGTCTTGAAGAGGCTTGAATCTTGGCCTGATGCTAAGATCTCGCCCATACGTTATGTCTTCAATCATCATCTATATGGGTGTTTTGTAGTACCTTGTACATAGGTTTCTGTTGTGACACCAAATCTGTAGCGCTAACTTGACGGTTTGCTCCCCCACCGTGAGCTGCAGCTATTCCCGTCAACCCCAGTTTGTAGTCGAAGCTTCTAGAACCTTCGAAGCCATGAGCTATGGCTAGACGCTGTTCAAGATAGGTAGCCCAGGTTTATTGCAGAAGATATGTATGGAGCATGAGATCATGTTGTATTACAGGCACAAGCTCGTTGCTAGTGACTTGGAGTATTGGCTTTAAGTTGTCTGTCTAGCTGTTGTTGCAACAGCTTCGGATATACCGCTTGGTGTGTCATGATACCATGTTATCATGTCACCATATCACAAAGCTTGCAAGGGGGAGAAGACCGGTACAGGGTCTTGATCTCTCTTGATTCCGTTCTTTTACAGTGAATATATACTTACACGCAAAGGATCTGAAGTAAATCCAAAGTATTATATATATCATAACTGGAGTATTGAACTATACTCACGCCAAGCTACGCTACAGAACCGATTCAGTCTATGCCTTGAACTTCTGCATTCAAATTGCGCAGCAAGAGTCATTAGCCAACTCTATATCGATTTCAATGTCAATCATTTGACCAATAGCAGAACGGGTTTTCGTTATTACTTCCATACCTACCTACCGTCCCCAACGTTCAGGTATGAAAGCACGTGTATGCCAAGCATTTTTCTTATCTTATCACTCTTTTAGTGAGTACCTGCCCCTCCGCGGCCGCTCAGCGCAACCTTCTACCAGGGAAGCGAAGTAATAGTAGAAGCTGCTCACCCGTTGGTTGTTGGAGGTCCTTCTTCATTCCTGCATATCTATACCTCCTCAACATTATCAACCACAACACGATGGCGTCCAGAGAGCCTTCGGAGGCCGATATCGATAACTTGGTTGAATTTTGCAGTCTGAAAGGTGAAAATGATCGCGATTTGGCAAGACAAGCCCTCAAGGTCAGCTCCGAGCCAATGCCTTCGCCCAGTCACCGTTGCGACTGACATATGTTTTTTCAACAGCTCAACAACAACAACATCGAAATGGTTGCCGGGGAGTTCTATAATAACGGAGAGGACAATGTATGGGTATTCCTGCATGAAAGCACCAGTCGCATGCTAAAACACCGTAGTTTCGATCAAGGTACACGAAGCTCTGGGACGACTCAGCATTCAGTGCGGACAGAGACGGCAACAGCAACAATGCCGGAATATGTCAGTTCTTTCATATATCACACTCTCGTGCCTCTAACCAAATTTGCAGCGTTCCATGTCGAATCTTCCGATCACGCCGTCATCCAAGGCGTAACTCCCCCGCCCGATTCCCATATGTTTGGCGCTCCCTCAAGACCTCCTTCACGATCAAATAATCGATCTCCTCTGGGTACGATGGTGGAATGGACTGCGGCACATGCGCCCGGTATTTCTCTTTCCCAATCCGACGAGCATCTACTAACCGGGTCGTACACAGGTGTCCCGAACAGCCAGGCACAGGAAGACGACGACGTACAACGAGCGATTCGCGAGTCGGCGCAAGAAGCTGGAATAACAATACCCGAACAAGAAACCGGCTTCATAGGTCCATCGGAACCGGTACCTACTCAGTTTGGTCCAGCAAATCGCGAAACCTACGAGGAGAGCCAATGGGCAATGGTTCCTGTTGGGCCAGCTAGCAAAGAGATCTCCACGAACGACCCGAAGCCGTCAGAAAGAAAGAGGATACAAAACGCCCCTGCAATGCTGATAAAGAGCAGGCTAGGAGAGCATGATCATCGACTGGGCGGTCTCCTCACGATCATGCATGAAATTCCCATGGTCCGAAATATCCTTCTCAACATCGGTAACCTAGCTACAACATACGGCAATAACAAGGATTGGTGGAAAGGCGAAGAGATCTTATCACAGGAGGTTCTGGCAAAAATGAATGAAGAGATGACCTGGGAAGCGGGAGAACATAACAGCAGCACTGCGTTCGAAGAGGAAATCCACCGCCTAATGGCTTTTCTAGATTCCACCGAGCGTGCATACGGCTCGATATCTATGCTGACGGAGCTGATGAAGTTCCATGGTATTGGCACTGAGAAGCACTTTTATGAGATGCTACAGGACAGACACGGTGAAGCGATCAGGCCGCTCACACAGGTCGCTACTGTTGCACCTTTCCACGGTGGCGCCATGGAAGAGAACGTCAACTTTGGTTATCTTGAAATAGAACACTCAAGAAACGAGTACAAGTGCATCAAGACTTTGTATGAGGCACTTGACCACGTAATGTGGAGCGATGCACTTGGACCAGAAGCCATTCAAGAAGATTCCAAAGTGGCATTTTTCAAGGAAATGGGCGATGTTTTGGTGCTCGATATATCTGGTGATGGACCAAAGGATTCAATCGAGATACCTCATGAATTCTATCCAGAGAAATACCTGGTCTCTCGACAAGACGAGGCCCGCCGCATCCAGTACGGTTGGCGCCAGACGAAAGAGGATATGGCACGTCTCGAAAGAGAAAAGGAGCAACTTGATCAACTGAAGGGGATATGGGCCACCGGCAATATTAACACAAAATCTGGCCTGCTGAAAAAGTCAGTAGAGCAGTGGGAGGGTTACAAAAGTTACCTTGACGGGTTTAGAAAATTCACGGCGTTAATGAATTCGGGATTCAACACTGACAAGTATCCCGACTACCGCGAGGCTGCTCCCGACCGCGACGATGAACAGAAAAAGCGATATGAGACGGTTGAGCAGGTAATTGAGTACTCGAAGACGTTGCTCGAAAGTCTAGAAAACAGGATGAAGGGTAGGTCTCGAAACTCAGAAAGGTGGAGAACATTTTGATTGATTGATTGATTACAGACCTCGATATAGAGATGGAACAGGTTGTGAAGAAACAAAGAGCTCTGGGAAGGCTTCTCACGGTGCCGGACAAGCCAGGTCGTCCGAAGCCCATGACATGCAAAAAGTATCTGCTTCGTGGAGTGGCCACTTCGTCTGACGTTGTCTATGTTTGTCAGCGTGAAGAAGAGGATTTGATAGAACTCAACAGCGAGAGCAACCGAGTTGATCAATGGTGGAGACTGGCATATAATTCGCACGGAGATGGATCAACCACGCGGGTCGAGGTAGGGAACAAACAGGCTTGAAAGATTAGTGACTGACATGATCACAGAAAATCAAGACCGAGGAGCTATTCGAGGATGTGTGGCATGAAACCAGGAAGCCTTTGCTCGTATATGCCACCGAGGAGGCCCTCGGAACCTCGAAGCAACGACTTCCACCTCAGCTGGAGCTATTTGTTAAGGTGGACAACAAAGCTTTTCGGCAGGAGTTGACCGAAGAAGAGACGACGGCTGAAGTAAAGCAAACACCTAACTCTGACCACCCTCTCTCGCCTCTCTCGCCTTCAAAAAGAAAACACCGAGCTGATAGCGTCGGTTCAATGGACAGCAACCGCGCTTCCATTGGCAGCGATGGCAGAAATGGATTTGACAGCCCATTTGATTTTCCAGATGATCACACTGGTACTGAGATGCAGGATTATGGAGGTTCGTCGAACTATATCCACAGTAGCGATATCTTGGACGATCCTCCTGATCTCCCAGCTCGCCCTCAGGGCTCGACTACATCCACAACAGAGCCAACTTCGGCCACCATGACGCCTAATACAGTTGAAGCCGACTATGTGGACAGTGAGGAGCCTCGAAGTCCGGAGATGCAAGAGAAGTCTAGACCCCCTCCTTTCATGTCAATCTCGAGAACCCCGTCCGAAAGAAAGGAGCCGATCAATCTGATGGATATGGACATACCGGATGAGAAGCAGTAAGCGGCCTAAGATGTTGCTTTTGGCTTGGTGAGAGGGATATGCCAGTCGTTGCACTGGTGGCTTGGCTTGCCTTCTCCCCCCTGAAAATGAAGCACAGGCGGACGATAGGAATCGCCGCTGTCTATGACACGACATGATTATTGCTTTAGCATTTGAGCGTAAGGAGTTTTATCTTGCCCTGACATGTAGGGCAGGCAAGGGCGGTTGCATAACGTCAAATTAGTGGTTTTCGATATCAATATTAGGCGTCTAGAAGTATATGTCTTACCGCGCTGCCGTATTAATGGCTTGTGAAACAGCCTCTAACCAATATATTGCTGATCATGCTGCTCAAATAATCCGGGTCTTCAATCTTGCTTTTTTGTAGTTAGGAGATTATCCTTGACTCCGTCTCGGGGATTCTGCCAAGGGCATCTCGATAAAGGTTCATCGATGGGCATTCCTCGGACTTTTGGCACCTCAATATACTCGGCGAATCGCGTCCGAAATGTGTATTCTGTCTATAAAGTAATCAAATCAAAACTACACCGTTTGCTCCTCATAACAGCATGCGTAAATCAGAGAACACCGGTCTGTCCCGGTCCCCATCATGCCAAGCCCATGCCTTGTCGAGACTATTCTAGTCGAGACAGTCCGCATCGTTAACGCCTTAAATAAATAAAACACAACCCGCTATGCCGCCGACCTTGCTGTAGATGAAAATGACGAAACCACCAAATGCCGAGGATACCAGGGTTGAAAGTAGCCCAGCACGTCATATTGGCCTGCCCAAAAAATGTACTACCGCGCCATGACGTTTATCTGCGGTCTCTAACATCATCATCGTCTTCGTCGTCCTCCTCATCGAATTCGTCCATATCCTCATCACTGTCGCTACCGCCAAAGTCCTCTTCCTCATCTGTCATGTTCCAAAAGTCGGCATCGTCGTCAACTGGCTTTTGTGGTGCAACAGTGAGTTCGGAGGGAGTGGGCATGCGGGAACCTGCTGGTATGTCCTTCTGAGACTTATCAACGATTTCCTTTGCCCGCCTGTTGTATTCGGTCTTGTTGTCGCGGTAGAGTACGCTCGCGTCGACGTTCGCAGGGGAGTTGATCTCGGGATCGTCGAGCAGGAGCAGGACGGATCGAAGAACGGATTCGACGCCGTGAAGAACATTCCAACGCTCGCTCGCCAGCTCGCCCGACTGCTCGTCTTCTCCTGGCTTGTGAAGAATGGAAATGCAGAGATTGCCGTCTGGGTAAACGTTGGGGTGGCAGATATTCTTAGTCAGGAATTTGAAAGTAGGAGGCTGGTATGGGTAATCGTTCGGAAACTTCATCTCGGCCTTGAGGTAGGCGCCATGCCAGACGCTGTCGGGGTTGACAACCCAGAGACCGAGTTTCCAGCGAAGGATGTTTGAATCGTCAGTCTAGAGGACATGTGAGTTCTCGTCTCTGCCAATACAATCAGATGCAACCTACCTCAATGTTGACCCATTTCTCCTTCTGGAGGGGTTGAAGCTCCTGCATAAGTCGCTTTTGCGCCATGATGTGGTGACTGATGACGGATTACCGGTTTAAGTCTATGTGTCGTACCGTCGTCCTACAATAGAGAATCCTCCAAATGAGCGAGTGGGTGAAATGAAAAGACCGAAAGGCTTGGGTTCCAAAGTCGAGATGTTTGGTACAGGTTGGTCAGTCAGATCAGGCTTAATAAGTCAGGCCAGAACCGGAGGCGAAGGGCGTGGAAAGGGCGGTCGAGGAGGGGCGGGAGTAAAGAAGGAGGCCCGTGGAAGTAGAAGCCCGGTGGTTGCGGCTTCGGCGATTGGCGCAGAAGCGGTACACTGTAACTAGTGGCAGCGGCAGTGGTGTTGGTGTTGGTGTTTAGGGATAAAACAACTGAGCTGAGGTGAGGTGAACTGGCGGGTATTTTGCTTTGTTGGCAACTCCTGCTTGGGTACCGCTTGACCTTTTATCAGGAAGACAAGGTTGTTGTATGAAAGAGGTTTATCTGCTGAGCTGCTGAGGTATCGTCTGAACAGTAACTTTGATGGGCGTATGCTTTCAAAGAGACAGAAGGAGAGAATAGGTTTGAGAATGAATAAAAAAGGAGCCACTTCTCAATAATCTTCTCCACACATTCAATAAAGAAACAAATATCTTTCAGAGCAACAGAAGAAGGACAAATGGGGAAGAAAAGAAAAGAATTACATACATGGCTGGTTCATAGAACTTATCAATACTACGTAAAAGAGAGTCATTCACATCGGCCAGGCCGCCGCCCCGGAACCGGGGGCGTAGTCTCAGTACGGATACAGTACCTGGATTTCATTAACATCCAATCCAATCCCGGCTGGTGACCGCAACAACACCTGCCACCTGGTTTTGGTTGGGTTGGGTGTCTGTCTGACAGTAACGCCTGCCCTGTTTACGCTTGCTTTGCCCCTCCTCGTGCCTGCTTCAAAAGAAAAACTGACGTCGACATCTTGTTGGTCCCTTGACTCCACTCCGGTTCCACCCAGCCCATTACGCCTCTGCATGCTTACTGTACGTGCCCATTTATTCCCGCTGGCTCCAATGATTAATGATTCCCAGTCGTTAGTGCATCCATTCAATTTGATGTTTGAAGTTTACCTATGAATATCAGCGCCGAGGGTTTGGGTAAAGAACCATAATGACCAGCACTTATAGGCGTCTTGGTGAAAACAAACTTCCTAGCTTTTCAGGTTTTTTTCTTTTCATTTTTCTTTTCTATATATACATCGGCTGGGCGTAAATCCAAGCAACCTGATTCCATTTGTTTCAACTATAGGGTTATCATGATGAAGCAGTAGAACTTCTGCGACTTGGTGTCGTAATCGTTTCAGTTTACGAGATCTGTCAAAACAGATATAGTTTGATCAAACAAGGAATGTAAAATGAGTTGAGTTATTTATTCAAATCTATCTTGCTAGCTGAGTACCAATGAACTCACGCTATCTGCCATGCAATGCAACGCATGATCCAATATTCATAAGCACATAAGCAATATATCTTTCCATATATAACATCCCACTGAACACCATTCCAACATATCAAGCACCCAGATCGTAATAGACGCAGTTGCCGGAGCGAAAGTTGTAGAGGAACGCGTGTCTCGACCCGTTCTTCTTCAGATATTTGTATCTCAAAGTATCCAACTGGTCGTGGATCTCGCGTATGTACTTCTTCTCCGTAGTCGTCACTGAATGCTCGACTTGTCGCCATCCATCTGGCTCTGAGAGACATGTCTCGCGCATCAGGTCCATAACCTGGTCGGTTGTCTCAATAGCCAAGACTGGCCCTTCTAAGAACGATCGCACCAAACTGTTCGCACTGACTTGGGCTTGTTCCACAACCGTTCTACGGTTGAACTTTTTACTCCGCGTTTGTGCCACCAGTACACGAACTTCCTGCTCAGAATCTTTGTCGCCCGAGCTGGCTTCCGTCGAACTGTTGCCACGGAGTTTGACCACTGATCGTGAATCGCGTTCTCGAATCTCGTTACGAAGCCAAGAAAGCAGCTGTGTCGTTGGTATGTCTGCATCCGGGACATCCTTTCGTCCCATGCTCTTGATCTTTAAGATTGCATCTTGTTTGATAATGATGATCCAGGAATATGTTTCGTCACGATGTTTTGACAACAAGTCTTCAGGCGATCTAGCATCTTTGGCCATCTCAGCGCTAATGTCGTGCGCCCAGAGAGTCTGGAGTATCTCAACGCCTGACGATCTCAGCACAGCAGCATCGAAACTGGCAACAAGACAGTCACACTGCAGCAGATAGTCAGTATAAGCCACAAGTCGTAGCTGTCAGTGATAGACTTACTCGTCGAGTGTTGAATGAGCCATTTGCTTCGTCCTCGGATTTCTTCAAGAACGAACGCCCTCCAGTTTTTGAAGGCTTTGCCAGTCGCTCCCATGCCAAACTGAATCCAACAGCGTGCCTCTCTCCAAATTGACCCCCAACTCTCGGTCGATGCTCCTTGATCAACTGATCATATCTGCCACCGGCAGCGAAAACTTCCTTGACTTTTTTGTCATACAGGCAAGAGAAGAGGACACCTCCCGTGAAGAAGGCCTCCTTCAGGCTGTTGAGAGGATTGATGTAGATCTTAGTTCCCACGCTCAAGCGCTTACAATACTCAACAACTTCTTTGAGATGAGCTATGGTCGGCGAGGCTCGTTGGTACATCTCGCTGCCCTCAAAGAGAGTCTTGAGCTTGGCAAACGTCTTATTAGGGGTGTCTATTTGGCGTCAGTTATGTCGCGTTCCTTTTGAAAGCCACCCTTCTTACCTCTAAAATCAAACTTTTGAAGTTCATCTACACTTGTAGCTGAGACACCTACAGTTGGCGACCGCAGTTCAATCCTAATTTTCTGCCAGGTGTAGTTGTGAATGTTCAGCTTACTCAAGACATCTGCCGTTCCGCGCCGACTGGCGGGCTCGATACCGCAATGCTCAAAAATAAGTTGCAAAAGATCCGAGTGTCCAAGATGGAAGCACATGGCTGTTGTGGACAGTGAAGGGAACGTGTGAATGATTTCATCAATCACTTTAAGAACCTCTGCTTCTTTGAGAGCAAGGTCAAGTGTATCAGTGGTGACGATATCAAAATCGACTTCTCCAAACATGAGCGGCTGTCCCGTATCCTGCTTATCACGGAATACGTTGCCAAAGGTAAACGTTCGTTGAACGACTGGTCCGTTGGTTTGCTTCGCCATCATCCTCGCATTTCCAAGAGTCAGATCATATGGTAGCTGGAGCACATTTCCATTGGGATCCAAAAGTTGGACGGCATTATCGCCATAGTGAGAAGACCTTGGATAAATGATGCCGCGAGGGGTTTCCAAAGCGCCATGGCGACGGAAGATGGAGATCAACTCCTGCTTCACCAAGCCCTGATTGAGCAATTCCTGCGGACTCATGTTCGCCGAAGACATATCCCAGGCATAGTTCTTGGTAGGTTCCATGCGTTTTGCAAAAAGCGTCGAAAGCATCTTGCGATAGTAGGGAGAGCTAGGGTCTGCAAGTCCTGCTAGAGTGCGCCTGATTGTTTCGCTTTCCATCTGAACCGGCAACTTGCCGCTCTTCAAGAGATCGGTACTCGAGGGTCTTTCTTTAGGATTGTGGTTCACCAGGGATAACACAATATCGGTCTGGGCTTTCTCCGCGGGCTTGAAGTCTGATGGCAACACTGGCTGCGGCTGTCTAAGCTGGCCAAGGACATCGGCCTTTTGCATGCCCATCATGGGTAAGTAGCACATCTCAAAGAATATAATACCCAGGGAATACATCTGGTCTTGTTAGTTGAAGTGACTCCGAGTGATTTGATTCACTTACATCGACTTTTGTGCTATATATACCGTTCACAGTCGATCTGACTTCAGGTGCCGAATAATAGGCCGTGCCGATGCTTCTTGTCATGTCGTCTGTTTCCAAGGTGTTCGAGGTGATAGTCTTTTCCACCGAGAACTGTCCACTGGTGGCAAGTCCAAAATCACCAATCTTGACATTGTCAATCCCATCCGAGCTACTGCTGATGAATATGTTTTCCGGCTTGAGATCACGATGAACAATGCTCAATCCATGGATATGAGCCAGTCCTTCGAGGATTTGACGGAAAAGACGCCAAATCTCTGCCGTGTTCTTGTAGAGGTTCCTAGTGATAAGATCACGAAGTGTCTAACGAGTTTCGTAAGCATTTTATACTCTCAACGTAGTTAGCTGGATAACTTACTCGTTTTTCACAATACTCCATGGAAATATAGAGTATGGTTCGGTACGAACGTTGATATTTGGATCGTCGCTGGAACATGGCATTCCTTTCTTTGTCTGGAGACACAACCCGATGGATAGACATTTCATCCAACGAATCGTCATCAGAGTCTGTTGTGTCCTCATCTTCGTCTTCATCTTCGTCGTCGTCGTCATCTTCTTCATCCGAATCATCTTCATCTTCGTCCGAATCTGACTCCGAGTCTTCGAACCCATAGTCTACACCGGCGTTGGATGATATGAAATCGAGACCTCCTGTACTGGTGGCAAATTGGATATCAATCCCAGCAGACTCCGTGCCTTGGGTGTTTTCCTCTGTGATGTAACCGGTTGACGTGTCGTCCTCGGCATCGCCCTGGTCGGAGATCTCCTCAACCCACGTGTTGTAATATCGAACAACAGCAGGATGGCTGAGCTGAGACAGCAATCGAACCTCTTTCAAGATTTCTGTAAGGCTGGACTGTGATCGCTGTGTGATCTTCTTGATGGCATAGATCTGTCCGTCGAGTTTCTTCCTTGCTTTGACAACTTCTCCAAAGCCCCCCTTTCCCAATCTGCCTTCTTCAACAAAATCTTCAGTGTATCGTGACAGAGAAGGTCCTCGATGGTTGGTTGAATCGCGCCGAAATCTTGGAATGGGCTGCAATGAAGTCGCAGGGCTGCTTGACAGGATGGCGGATGAGTCATCGAAAAGAACCGGTGCATCCGTGGCCAAGAACTCGCTGGATCCAAGCTCGAAAGCCCTGGGTCTTTTCTGTTTGTCCTCTCTAAAGAATCTACTCACCAATTCGTGTAAAGAATGCGAAAGAGTGACTGATTCCATTAGGTTCTTGGGTGACGAGTACGTTCGTAGCACGTCGAGGCCAAAGATCATTTGGACAAATACAACACCAAAGTCCCAGATATCAGTCTTGAAAGTATACTGAGGCTTTGATACGCTGGCGATTTCTGGAGGAAGCCAGTAGGCAGACTTGGCAGTATGCAATCCAGGAAGTCCCAGCTTGTGAGAATTGATGGAGTGGATTTCTCTCTGATACCAAGCATCAGAAATCTTAGGAACAATTTCACCCGTAGCTTCTCTGAACAGAAGAATATTCCCCGAGTGAATATCTTGGTGAGCAATATTCTTGTTGTGGAGGAAGTTGAGTGCATCTAGCAGGTCCCGCGTCCAAGAGCGCACTTTGCCAATCTCAATCTGCCCTGCAAGCTCCAACAACTCCTCCAGAGGACCTTTCTCTGCCAGTGGCGATAAAATACTTATGGTCCATGCATTTGCAATATTGGGATCCGTAGCAAGTCCCGCCTGGACCCTGAAGTCTAAAATATCAACGAGGTGACGGTGATGAACTCGTTTTACAGTCTTAAGATCCTGAAGGCGGGATTCTAGACTCTGGAGTTGATGTTTGAACTCCTTGGAGTCCTTGTTTGTGGTACGCAGGATGGTCTCTTTCAAAGCCATAGTCAAGCTACCTTGCCCATTAGCCAGAACAGGCCTGACTGTATAAACGACAGACACAGGGCCTTGTCGTGGATCGCATTTGCCTGCAACAGCTTTGAAGACAATGCTGTTTCCCGACTTGTCCGTAGCGTCGCAGAACTGATCAAACTCGATCACCTCTTCTGTCTCTGTACTGGCACTGAGTTCCTGAGGGGTGTTGCCGTTAGGACGACGCTTCGACTCCTTGGCCTTCTGTTTCTGTCGGTCGATTTGTTGTTGAAGCATCTCGGCCATAACACGCTCCTCTTCCTGGGCCTCTTCCATCTTCTTGCGTTCTTCAGCTTCCTTCTTCTCCTGCGCTAGCTTTGCCATGGAAGCTTCGTGGCGTTCTCTTTCTTCTTCGAGGGATGGTAGGTGTTTGCCATCTGCCTTTGCTTGCGCAGCATCCTCGAGGATGTCCCGTACTCCTTCAACAATCTGATCGATCATTTCCTGTGCATCTTGCGCAAATATCTTTGGTTTCGTCTCCAAGAACTTCTGGATCTTGAACTGTGTGACTTCCTTAAGGTCATAGTTCTTCAATGTGATAAGAGGTGGTGATTTCGGGTAGGTTGCAGTCATGACAAAGCTCAGCGTACAAGCAAAGTCTTCATCTTTCGATGCTTTTATCCGTATGTCAAAGTGTGGTTCGGTTTTCTATAGGCCGTGAGCTTCGGTTGCCCAGTTGAATCTCGAAGGGTAACTCGAGGGGGGGGGACGTCGTAGAACTCTACCTTCCAAGCGCTTTGGGTTCCCGAATGCATAACAAAGTCATCGCCATAAATGGCCTCGAGGGCGAGGAGCTCGTTCTGTTGTAGTTCTTCATATTCGATTTTGTTGTTGACCTCCGGGCTCGCAGTAGGTTGGAGACCGGGGAAGCTTGAGTCATTGGTGTCGTTATTGAGAGTCAAGGGCTTCTTCCATACCCCAGGTTGTTTCCCCGCCATGTTTGCGCAGGTTCCAGAGGAGAGTCGAGTCACAGCAAAAGCCGTGACACTCTACAGGGAAAGAGCCATGACGGCGAATACTAATAATTAAAAATGAGATAAATGGTTGTATAAGGTCATCCAGTGAATGGATGAAAGATAAGAGAAAGCTCCCTCTGACGTCGGGTCGCAAAAAGTGGCGGGGTAGTTTTAATACGTGCTCCCGCGTATTTCCACTTAATGACTGCCAGCTCAGTTTGCGACGCTCTTACAAAGGCGGTGTCGTGCCATCGAATTACAGGCGGCCACAGGGCTGATGAGGGGTTCGCAGCGGTTCTTGCGGCGTCCAATTAGTGTTTGGAGTCACCTGGACCGCCTGGCACGCGCTGCAGGAGTGCCTTATTCTGCATTAGCGCAGGCCCCCTGGACTCCCATATTCCTTGGAAAAGCTGGAAGGGTGGGGCGCCAGGGTCTTGACTGCATTTGCTTGGCCATGATCTACGGCAGCTGAAAGTAAACATACAGAAACGAAAGTCAACATTAACATCCAACGGCGACCAATCTTGTCCTACCACAACAAAAGAGCCAACAACATAGCAGCCCAGGCCCAAGAATAAATGTTGCTACCCCAACTGTCATAATCGCTGATGCGAGCTCATTTCTCCATTTAATTAATCAACTCCTTGCTCGCTCACAAGCAGCACGATCACAAGATGTTAGGTTGGATGTTGAGACGCGGCGAGAACGCGCCAGAGCCAGTCAATTCAGTCAATGATGGAGGTAGGCACCGTTAGCTCTGAAAAACATGGTATATTGAATTTCTAACGTTTTCCGCCAGATACAACTCAAATCGACGTGCCTGACACTCCTGCGCCCGTCTTTGCTGCCAGGGCATTCAAGAGTGCATTGTTTGGAACTCCAGCGCGGCCTACAAATCAACCCACGAGAGCAAAGGACAAGAATTCTAGGATGGATCAGGAGTCTTCCCGAACGCCACCGCGACCGCAAGGGATTCTTCTGACGCCAGGAACGGGTACTACGAGACGAAAGCGCGTATCGTTTGGACAAGATGTTAAGAAAAATGCCAATACAAACAAAGAACCAGAATCGCGCCAGCGCACGCGCTTGAACGATGCTCTCGAGAAAGCATCAAAATCCATAAGTCAAAAGAACGAAGCGCAACAAGAACAGGACAACTCCTCAGATGAATGGGAAGAAGCCGATGACGAAGATTACTGTACTCACGACATTACGATCGATCTTAACGAGCCTCATTCGCAGTCGGGCAGATACTGGAAGGAAGAGTTTGAGAAGTACCACGAGGATGCGAAAGCGGAGATGGAGAAATTGCTCAAGTATAAACAATTGGCAAAGTCCTACGCAAAACAAAAAGACGCAGAGGCGATTGAGCTCGCAGTCAAACTCAAAGAAGAACAACTCAAAGTAATTGAGATGGAGAAGCAAATTGCAGAAGGCGCCTCTAAAATGGCATCGAAGCGTGCAGACCGGCCAGACGAGAGCAACTCTGATCTTCTATCAACACTCACCAAACAAACAGCACTGGCGGTGCAATACCGGACGCGAGTGCAGGAGCTGGAGGACCAACTCGAGGAATTTCTCCGCGAACGAGAGGACGACCCAGATTCGAACGACCGAAAACGACGACAAGCGACATCACCCAGGACCCAGAAGACCCTTCTCGAGACGCAGCGCGAATTGAGGCGAGCTCGTATGCAGGTTAAAGAAGTCGGTGACCTTCGAGAGCAGATATCTTCTCTGAAAACTCAACTCAAAGCGGCTGAAAAACGAGCCGCCAAAGCTGAAGCGAACAGCGAAATGGGAAACAGTACGAAAGAGAAGACCGATAACGAGCCTCTGCGCGAGGGGTCAAGAGCGCAGGAATTACGTGCTCAGCTTCGCGAAGCCCGAGAAGAGAACAAGAAAAAGGACGAAGAGTTGCGCAAACTCAAACAGGAATTTGAGGCCTACCGCAACGAAACACAAGCCCATAACGCAGACACAAATGCTGTACTGGAAAGGGCGCACACAAAGATTGCCGAACTTAAGAAAGAGATCAAGACGCTCAAGTCGGGAGATCACGATGCTCATGAGCAAGATGACGAGGCCGCACGACCGAAGAGCTGGCATATTCAATCAGACGCTGGTCGCCTGGCAGATGAAAGCTCAAAGCCTAGAAATGTCTCATCAGACGATAGAGACCTTAGGCGCAACATGGTGCGCCAGAGTTTCGACATGACTGACTTGGAAGACGACACCATGGAGCTCAAGCTTACAGATCCCAGCATTCATTCACTACGTCAAAAGTTCTCAGATGATGCTCCCCCAAGACTTAGCAAATCTGATATTGGATCTTCCAAGCCGGTTTCATCAAGCTTCGGTGGTAAGCCAGACATTGGTCGGCCTAGATGGCAACCGTTTGTTCCGCGATCGCCAAGAAATCGAGCATATCTTGGTGAAGAAATCACCAAGCGTATCGAGAACGGGGGCGAGACTCCCGGACGACCAAACTTCGATGAGATTACTGTGCCTGATTTGCCTGCGCTTGCTAAGTCAATTGCTCGGTCGAAACGGACCTCTTCCACCGAAGCGGATGAGAAGATCGACTTGTTGCAGGATCGTTATGCACGCCTCGGAGGTCCCGATCCGAACCACAGTGCTATCGCTGCCAATGCATCAAAACTACCGCCTGAGCGTAGAGCTGCTGCCATCGCGCGAATTGAACAGAGAATGGCAGAAAAGAGACGTGAGCGTGGAAGAAAGGGATTTGACAAGGAGAACGTTCGACCTTGAGTAAGATAGTCTACCGATACTGTACATACATGATACCAGGACTGTGTTGAGCTTGAGCGAGGGAAGGTTAGGATTGAGATGTTTTTAACGTGGCTGCTAATAATTGTACGTCGATCAGTATGAGAAAGACTGAATGGGTTTGGATTCGGCATTGGCATGGAGTTCCGGGGTTGTATTTGATAAATATCCCAGTTGCTGGATTTACATGATGAAGCTTGTCATGGTTTTGGGTCGATAAAGGCCGAGTCTAGAACCTTTTTAACTGCCTCGGCCTCCTTATCTCGCCGCGAGCCATTTTTGATACTCAACTTAACTTTGTAAAATAACTGAAATACTCATAATGCCTTCCAAAGTAATGATACCGACTGATGCCAACCTCATCCAAGATGAGATTTTCGAATTAGAAAAGCGTCTTCACGAAGCGAAGGCCCGTCTTAACAAACACCAACCATCGCCACCCCTGTCACCCACTCGTAAGTCATAACTCATACCTATAGATAAGGGGCATAAACTCATGATTCATAGCTCATGCTGCCGAAACAACTCATTTCTTGCTTTTATTGTCAGATTCAGCACTTCCATTGGGTTCATTTGCCTTTAGCAGTGGTCTTGAGTCTTATCTGGCGCATGAACCTCGCGGTACAGCATCGTTCACCAACTTTCTCCCGGCTTCGTTATCCTCCTTTGCTGCGACGACACTTCCTTTTGTTCTCGCAGCACACAGAAGCCCAGAAAAACTTGTGGAGTTAGACGATCAGCTTGATGCTGCTATTATATGCACTGTAGGTCGACGTGCTAGTGTCGCGCAGGGTCGTGCATTGCTGGGAATATGGGACAAATCGTTTCGGTCAAGTTGTCCGAATGTTGATGGGCGTGCATTACGGGAATTCGCGGACCTTTTGAGAAAGGAGAGCCAGAATGAGGTGCCATTGGTTTCTGGTCATCTAGCTCCGCTCTTCGGAGCGATATGTTCCCTTGTTGGCCTCGGGTTGCGACAGACAGCATATGTCTTTATGCTGAGTCATGTCAAGGCCTTGATCTCAGCTGCTGTGAGAGCCAATGTTTTCGGCCCTTATCATGCGCAGAAAGTGTTAGCCGGACAGCAGGTCCAGAAAATGATTGACGATATGATCGACCGAGAGTGGATGACCCCTGTGGAAGAGGCCGGCCAAACAGTGCCTGCTATGGATCTGTGGATCGGAAGACACGAGATCCTATACTCGAGGATATTCAACAGCTAAGTAATATTTGCTGTTCAGGTGGTATCATTACTGTATATATCTATGCATTTTTAAATATTAATCAAAGCGCCTTGTCCCTATTCATCATCACTGTCGCTGTCGCTGCCGTATCCAACCAAAGGTCCTGCTGAAGCTGCAGCCTTGGGTTTCGATGCCACCGCTACCTTTGCCTTATTAAGGGCAGCAAGAGTACTGCCTGAGAAGATGCCACCGGTCTCTTGCTGCGATTGTTGTTGTTCCTGCATCTGAACTGATACCTCGCTGGCCTCTCCGTTTTCAATCATTGGTCGTTCCTGGTACTCCACTTCGAAACCTTCTCGTCCTAGGGGGTTGACAGATTGAGCTCCTCGGGCAAAGTGAACTTCGTCAGGAGCCTCATATCCTTCAAGACCATAACTGCTTTCAATCTTCCGTCTCTTTCTGGCCTCGGGGTCTCGACCTTCGATCTCGGCAACGAACTCTGCAGGGAGAGCTCTGCGAATGGCATCAGCGGCCTGCTCTTCAATCCTGCGCGCCTCTCGTGCTTGCGCCATGGGGTTCGGATCGGCAGTTGCCCAGCGAACGTTTAGAACTTCTTCGTGGTCGAGGGACTGATGCGCCATGGCCTCTTTGGCGAATTCCGCGTTGGCCTGGTTGACGTATGTGATGAATGCGACACCTCTTGTGTTGAGGACACGAACTAGTCCTGTCAGTACCATGTCTGCTGTCTAAATTTTGGTGGTAACTTACTGCGCTCGACAGGGCCCCATTCTGCGAAATGTCGCGCCACAATCTCTTCAATATCATCGGTGACGTGAATTCTTCCAACGTAAACTGTTCGGTTTTGCCTCATGAAACTTCCTACACCACCCATATCATCTCGGTAGTCGGAGAACTTGTCGCGTCCAAAACAGTCGACGTTGGGATTGAAATGATCGTAGTCGCCTGGCAATCGGTGAAGGAAATCGCAGTCTTGACCCTTGGGGCAAATTCCACGCGCAAAGCGTAGGCAAAAGAAGCTTCCCGGTATCGAGTCGGCCTTCGTATATCCGCTGTCTTTTGAGACATTGCAGCGACCTTTGGCCTTGGTCTTGGAAAGGTACTTGTCTTCTCGATCGCCGCCGGACCACTTGTTGTACCAGATATTGAAGATCGTACCGGTCTGAGGTGGAGGTTCTGATGTGAAGAAATCGGGGTCGACTTGGGCTCGCGCAGGTCGCTTCTTCTTGCGAATAATCTTCTTGACAACCTTCTTTCCAGTTGGCGCCGCGACTTCGTTATTTGTTGTCGCTACTGCCATCTCCTGGGTCTCCTGCTCAGCGACCGGCGCCGTCTCGACATGTTCTGCTGTGTCGGCCATATTTTCGAATGTGGAAGATGAATTGTCAAAAATTCGTTGTGATGGCAACGCGACGAGCCTGTGCTGATGATGCAAGGCTATAAAAGATTCTGGGGGAATAGTTGAGTTTCAGAAGAGGAAAGCGGTGAGAGCGACTTTCCGCACCTGTGGAGCTTGATATTTGAATTCTGCCACCACTTCATCAGGCCTCTTAACCCCCCACTCATGATTTAGATCTTGGACAGGCGCCGAGGACTCGAGACTTATACCCTGCTTTATTTGTCTTTCATTTTCAAGCTGTTCTCAGAGACGCACCGGCGTCTCAACCAACCGACAAGATGGTGAATATTACGGAAAAGATCAAGGAGTACGTTGGTCCTTGGGAACAATGGCGGGGCATCACTGATATGGCGACAGGATTGAGGAGGAGATGAAGAGGACACAAAGTGAGTGAGAGACACAATCTTATGAGTATGCGTATATCAAGTTCTTTTGAGAGGTCTATGCCAAGGTTTAGGGAAAGGGTTACAACAGTCACCCCCAACTCATCCTCAGACTTAGTCTTAGAATGGACTTGACTGCTCATACAGCCATGAAAAGAAATACTCATACTTCTCATAATGGAAATTTGCTGACTTATTGTTAGAAAACAAGGCGACTGGTATGTTTCTATGGTTGTCTCATTTCATAACGTAGGAGTGTTAACGCAGCCCAGAATATCACTTGGGTCTATTAAAAGGGTAAGTCCCATTTGAAGGATCAGTTCTGTTTTCGATTATTTCATCAATTATCGAGTTTCAATGTACTGACAACCCACAGAAAGCTCGCTCGATTAAGGGCGCAGCTGCTTGAGCCTGGTCCTGGAGCCGGAGGTGGTGGCGGCTCAGGTTTCGATGTCAGCAAAAGTGGTGATGCGCGAATTGCCCTTGTCGGTTTTCCATCAGTAGGAAAGTCAACATTCTTATCCAAAGTCACGAAGACAAGGTCCGAGGTTGCTTCCTACGCTTTCACAACCTTGACAGCTATTCCAGGTGTGCTCGAGTATGGTGGCGCTGAGATCCAGCTTCTCGATCTTCCTGGTATTATCGAGGGTGCTTCCGAAGGCAAGGGTCGAGGACGACAGGTTATCTCGGCTGCCAAGACCAGTGATCTTATTCTCATGGTTCTCGATGCTACCAAGAAGGCGGAGCAAAGAGCGTTGCTGGAGGCTGAGTTGGAAGCAGTCGGTATCCGCCTCAACCGAGAGCCACCGTAAGTGCTTAAATCAAGACAGTCTTGAATTGCTATTAATGTGAGACTCGCAGCAACATTTACCTCAAGGTTAAGACGGCGGGTGGCATGAAGATCACATTCCAGTCCCCTCCCAAGAAACTGGATGAGAAGATGCTTTACAACATTCTCCGCGATTACAAGATCCTCAACTGTGAGGTTCTCGTCCGTGACGAGAACGCTACCGTTGACGACTTCATCGATGTCATCATGAAGGACCACAGAAAGTACATCAAGTGTCTCTATGTCTACAACAAGATTGACAGTGTCTCACTCGACTTCCTGGACAGGTTGGCCCGTGAGGACCACACAGTCGTGATGAGTTGTGAGGACGATCTGGGTATTCAGGATGTCATCGACAGATGCTGGAAGGAACTCAAGCTGATCCGCATCTACACCAAGCGCAAGGGTGCAGAGCCCGATTTCGGTGAGGCTCTTATTGTGCGCAGCAACAGCACTATAGAAGATGTATGTGATCGCATTCACAGGACTCTCAAGGATACATTCAAGTATGCGCTGGTGTGGGGTGCCAGTGCGAGACATGTTCCTCAGCGAGTTGGTCTGAGTCACCCTGTGGCGGATGAGGATGTTGTTTACATCAACACCGCGTGGAAAGCATAAACGCATGCGCCTCTGTCTTACAAAATTCAACAAAGTCATCATGTCCAATATTCCATTCAATGTTCCGTGTATCAAAACCATGATTTATTGGTATGAATCGTATATAAACCGGCCACCAGAAAAGAAGCCAACCCAAGCCCTGTCATCGCATCATGTCATTACAAGCCAAAGTGTTCAATCCTACACCACTATTAATGTGCGTGCATATGTGTACGTCAAGTGAACCCCAAACGCCTTAAACCAGACCTCCAGCGGTTCATGTAAACACCGTGGGCTAGCAATCACTAGCCAACAAAAAAGCAAAAGGCGCATCCCGAAAAGGTGGGATATGCTCTAACCGAAGAAAAAGAAAGAGACGTTGCCGAATGCTCTATAGCTGGAAGGCGGCCTTGGCTGGTGCTGGCTTTGCGCCGAAGGGGTTGTCGCCTTGGAGTTTCTTAGCGCTCGCTTGGGCGAACAGCGACTTGGGCTTGGCCCTGTAAAGAGTTTGTTAGTTGAATTGATACAAGATGATAAGGTAGAGAGGGAAGACGGACTTGCTGGCGTGCTTGTTTCGTAGAGCGTTGATCTTTTTGGAGGCAGGGCTCATGATGTTGTCTGATGGTGAGACGTACTTGTCGGCGCTGCTTCAGCGTTAGTTACTGATACTCCTTCATATAGAGGGAACTACTTACGTCTCGTCCTCAGCCATCTTGGTTTGGAAAGCCTGACGATGGTACTCCATGCTCTTGACGTCCTTGACAGCTGGCTGCTCAGTCATGGTGGCGTTGACGTCCTTATCAGCGAGAACCTTGGCAGACATGATGAAAGTGTGTAGTGAAGTCGAAAATGTGTAAGTTGAAGAGAGATATTCTCGAGTGTTGAGAGAGAGAGATGCGGTAGTTAACGGTTGGGTATGTGTGTGTGTATGTGAAAGAAACAGTTGTGATGAGTTGCAAGTTCTTTATGTTAAGGGTAGTGTCGTCTATGAAATAGGTGCCATGCACAACTAGCAGAAAATTAACAGGCAAAGTAAACGGTGCCTGACGTTGACGGGGCAACAAATCAATTAGTGAAAATTACAAGGATATGGGACAGTAGCGACCCGATGACGTGGGTTGTTGCCGCGTTCTAGCGGGCTAGATGCTGGAATGGATGGTTACAGGGCATGGCCTAGAAGAAGACTCCACTGTGAGAAATGGCACGCTGAGGCCTATGTTTAAGGCGGACAAGCCGTGAACAGCGCATCATCACTAGGGTAATAGGAATGGCATGACTTATGGTCAAGGCCTGAGGGTATGTTCTAAGAGGAGCTGAGTATTGATTCATGATAGGGGTAGATGAGTCGTTCATATATGGCTCTTCATGAGATCCAATTGCGGTTGATCGACTTGGACATCCAAAACAACACCCACATGTTATGTATCAACTATACCTTTAGGTTCTATAATGGAGCCCAGAGTGACATGTCTTTTCCGGACTAAACAGCCTGAATTACTCATCCCTTCGGCTTGTTACTAGAAACGGACCTTTGTTTTCATCTCCCATCAGTGCATTGATCAAGGCCAGTGCGTTAGGACTTAAGGGGTTCAAAGAGCTCAGGGTATTCCTAGTCCAGAATCTGTTAGGTCAATGGAGTCGGATGTGTATTGGCTGTGGTCAGAGCACGGTGTATGCAATATCATATATTTTAAGACTAAATAACATGACTACTATGGTCGCCATGCGGAGATGCTTCGGCATGCATGTTCAAGCAAACAAAGAACCGTCTGGTCACTAACTCTACCATCCATGACCTTACAACTTGGCCTTGTGCTGTATTCTAGCGCCAGGCTGAAGTCTCTGAACTCCATAAGCCTTCAACAACTCATCGGTCTTGGCTCTCTGCTTCTTAATCGTCTCAGTCACCTCAGCATTGCGCTTGTTCTCGTTGCGTCCCATTTGCTGCAAATGCACCTCATCAGGTCCATCAGCCAGTCGCAGTGTTCTAATACCAGCCCACATGTAGGCCAAGGGGGTATCCTGAGAAACACCAGCACCACCGTAGGCCTGAATAGCGCGGTCGATAACAGTGAGCGCTGTCTGCGGAATGAGGACCTTTGCCTCAGCGATCTCCTTAAGGGCCTTCTTGGGACCTAGCTCATCCATCTTGATTGCTGCGTTGAGGACGATGAGACGTGCGGCATCGATTTCAAGGCGAGACTTGGCGATCCATTCGATGATGACACCGTGCTCGCGGAGGAGTTTACCGAAGGGCTTCTTGGACTCGTCGTTGACTCGGAGGAGCATCCAGTCGAGAGCGCGCTCAGCCTATAATATGGTTAGAATAGGTCACTTTAATATGGGGATGAACGTAGACTTACAGCACCAATGCTGCGCATAGCATGGTGAATACGGCCAGGTCCAAGGCGACCCTGAATAATCTCAAATCCTCGTCCCTCTCCAAGAACAAGGTTGGAAGCAGGCACCCTCACGTTGTTAAATGTGAGGTGTCCGTGACCGTGAGGCGCGTCATCGAAGCCGTAGACCTTGAGCATACGGTTGATAGTAATACCGGGTGTCTCGGCGGGAACCAGAATAACGGATTGCTGACGGTAAGGGTCCTTGTTGTCGGGATCGGTCTTGCCCATGACGATGTAGATCTGGCATCGTGGGTCACCAGCACCACTAGACCACCACTTCTGACCGTTAAGGACATACTCGTTACCCTCGCGGCGAATGCTCAACTCAATGTTGGTAGCATCAGAGGAAGCGACCTGGGGCTCAGTCATGAGGAAAGCTGAGCGAATCTTGCCGTCCATCAGAGGTCTCAACCACTGCTGCTTCTGAGCATCGTTACCATACTTGGCCAGCACCTCCATGTTACCAGTATCGGGGGCAGAGCAGTTGCATGCCTCAGACGCGACGGATGAGCGACCTAGCCACTCAGCCATAAGACCGTATTCGAGGTTGGTCCAACCGGGAGACTCCTTGTAATGACCCTTGGGGAGGAACATATTCCAAAGACCCAGTTTGCGGGCCTTCTCCTTCAAGTCCTCAATGATAGATGGGTGACCTTCCCAGCGGGCATCACCCTCGCCAGCAAGGGCTTCTACCACAGGGTCGGCACTATGTACGGTTAGCGATGAGTTTGCGCGAGCGCGAAAGAAGCACTGACGGGATACATTCTTCCTCGACGAACTTGGCAACGAGGTCAAGCTGTTTCTTGGCAGCATCGCTGACGCGATTGGCAGCCTGGATCGTCTACGTTAGTCTCATTCTCATCTCGTAGTTTAAAGGGGCGGCTTCACATACAATGGCTGGGATTCTCGCCGACATGGTAATGTTCTAAAGTCGACTTGAGATGATGATTATAGTGTAGCGTAGTAAGGGGTAATATAGTCACAAGTGATGACGCAGAATGTCTCGACAGCAATATTCCAGAAAGTGAAAAAAGACAGAAACAAAGGAGGAATTGGCTTGAGATATGAAGAAATAAAGTACAAGCTACAGTAATTAATTCTACCCCAGGTTTGTCCAGCTCCAAGTTCTCCGCACATCATCGAATGTTCAGGCGATGGAGCCGAGGTTCGCGGTTGATGACTACACCTTTTGGACCTCTCACGGCTCGAGAATCACAAGTGGAGACTCTAAGAATCCGGGGTATCGGTCGCTATCATTGGGAGCGCTCCGTAGGCCTCGGAGCTGAGTGGGTCCCTTGCCTCGGGACTTTGATAGCTCCAGCTTCAAGCTTCCCATTATGGATAAAGGCTTGAATTGACACTCATAATGGCTCGACTTCTTTAACCTGGGGCTTGATAGCTCTAATCTCTCGGCTATGATCCGATAGACTCGAGTTCTCGATTGTGGGGGATCACCAAGTTTAACCATCTATGAATATCCACATATGCAATATCACAGTCATGCAGAGTTGGACAAGATTTAAAAGAGAGAACTCGCATCCATGTATGAACACCAATGGGAAACAAAAAGACTAAAATAAAACCCGGGTTGCCTCAGTATGCTACATCCAGGCAATATCAATAATCCACCAGAGAAGTACCTCCTCTTAAACAAACGCTGTTACACGTCTCTGCCAATCCAAGCAGCATTAGGCGCTGCTGTTCGTCTAGTCTGCTCCTTTAACAAGCACAGCCATCGCGGTCGTTCTCGATGTGGATGTTAATCGGGTCATCGAAGTCACCGCTAAACTCTTCGGACTCTTCTTGGGCCAAAGCGTTACGAGCAATGACTACAAATTGTTAGTTTTATGCACATCCATCGAAGGGGAGTACTGACCCTCAAAAGCCTGATCAATGTTGATAGCCTCCTTAGCACTTGTCTCAAAGTAAGGAATATCGCCCTTGGACTGGCAGAAAGTCATGGCTCGCTTGTTGGAAATCTTAAAGACGTTAGATCGGTTCCCGTACATCGATTCCTGTTGACTTACCACTCGCTTGCTCTCCTCAACATCAATCTTGTTACCAAGCACGACCTGGACCTTGCATTAGCACACTTCCATCATCGACATCAGCAGACCACTAACAAATGGGAAGTTGGGAGGGTCACGAGGAGAAGCCTGGATGAGGAACTCGTCTCTCCAGCTGTCCAGCGCCTCGAAACTCTTGGCATTGTTCACATCGTAGACTAGAACGCAGCAGTCGGCGCCTCGGTAGAACGCAACACCGAGGGACTGGAATCGTTCTTGGCCGGCGGTATCCCAAAGCTATCAAAAACAATCAGCCTTGCTGTCTCTCAGACTCGAATTTGTGTTTACTTGTCCTACCTGCATGGTAACTTGTCGATCATCGACTAGGACCTCTCGAGTTAGGAAATCAGCACCGATGGTAGCCTTGTAGCTTGCGCTGAATTTCTTGTTGACCTGTTGTTACAGAGCGACATCAGTTATGGACAATTCTTGTCGATAGTCGCCGGAGGTGCGTACATATTGGTTCATCAAGCTGGTCTTGCCAACACCGCTATCGCCCAGGATGATAACCTATTCCACTCTAATATCAATACTCAAGGTTCCGGAAGATTCTTGGCGGTTTTTGCATCGTATCGCACCTTGAGAAGAACCTTCTTTCGGGAAGACATGGTGAATAATCGTTTGTGAAAAGGGACTGTTGCTCAATGACGTTATCTCGTGCCTTCAAACCGCAATAGTCGAGGCGTCGAAGGTTAATCTAGCTTCTCCAGAAGCCGGACTCCTCTATCGTTCGAAGCGCGGTATTTCTTCTTCAAACGACAGAACCGCTGCTTGTAGTTGATCTGGCACAAAAGTCCAGTCGTGGATAATCGGGTTCGCAAAGGTTTGTGTTGTTTGGAGATGGCGGCGGTAGATGACGGTGGGCGGAGGTACCAATGTCGCAGCCTCGTCGGTCGCTCGAGGTGATGTATGTGGAGCTAGTCTATTCTGAGCTTAGCGTTATGCATAAGTGAAGTGTGGGATCCAAGCCACTGGTGGTTGGTCTTGTGCAACTCCACGTGACATCATATGGAGCTCTTATCATGCGACTGAGCTTCTAGACCAGCCATGATTAAGGGATGCTTTCCTAGGGGCCATTTTTGGTGAGCTTCGACGATCAATGCTCAAGGCCTCATGGATGTATCACCGAGGCTAAGACGGCTGAATCATGGCGGATGACGGCCTTCTCGACAAGGTTCATGCTCTGAGTGACCTCGAGCTGGCCATACTTCTCTGTCTAATTAGTCGCGAACATTGCCTTGTCAGCACACCGTCTGAAGCGATCGACGACTTGATACAAGAGTTACAACTTGTAGCTGTAAAGACCTTTGGTCTCAGCTGGGTTGTTATCGACTGTACTCCATCTACAACCCTCGAAGACTTCGCGTCTGCTCTTCTCCTGGGCAATCCGACTTCTCCTTCTAGCCACTCGCCTACAGCGTTGCGCAACCCCGATTCATACTTCACATCGAGGCCATCGACATCGCATCCGCGCGCACCACTCAGTCCTCTTACACCCGGTGGTGCTCCCGCTTCTCAAATAGCCAATGTTGTCCTCGCGAAGAATCTTGACCGAGCACCACAAGCCGTCCAGATCCAGGCCCTAGAACTCCTACGAACCCGTCGCATATTTACACGAACCTCCGTACAAGCTGCCCCAAAGCAATTTGTTTTTGTCCCGGTATTAGAGGCAGCCAGTGGAGGCGAGGCTCGTGTGACGGCGCACTTGAACGACTTTTTATATATAGCATATTGGCATAATCCTGAGGATGGCTTCGTTAACTTAGATGAAGCCGATGCTGGTAATGATGCTGATACCGCGTCTGCGGGAAGTGTCGTGAAAAGGGGCCCCGGGGAAGACACCACCTCGGCTCCGCCCCTCATCGTTGAGGCTGTATGTTGCCTCCTTTCTTTGCTTATAAAGACATAACTGACCATTGCAGAATATTAGTTATCTTGGTACACTTAGTAAAGAGGCTCAGGTAGATGTGGAGGTCACACGCTACATGATGAACATTGTTTCATTCCTTCGTATGCACCGGGCTGTCGCTGGAGGCATCAGTCCCACAGCCACAAAACACTTCGGTCAACTCATACGTTGTCTTGCTGCTTTGCATGGTTTAGACTTTGTAACACCAGCTCTTGTCAGCCTTGCTGCACCGAAGGTTTACTTGCATCGTATCCAGCTGACTCCTCCTGAAAAGGAGAGGAGCATGCAATGGGGTAGCAAAATAGAAGCAGTAGAAGCATTGCTAGAGGACATTGGTCCCGAAGAGGTTATAGAAGATGTCATGGGCATGGTGACCGCGCCGGTATAAGGCGGGTACCTGGTATTAAATAATTCTATAATAATCTACACGTCATGACAAGTCGAGGACCCCAGTTCCCCAGAAAGCCAGTCCGAACTTGCATCTTAGTCCATCTTGAGTTCATGATGCCGATGGTCCATTGCGATGATTTTTGCCATATCCCAAAAGTCGTTGCCGTTCTAAAGAACCGGTCTAATAGTAAAAAGAAAAACGTCATGCATTTCCATTCAACGCCTAGCATCCTGTGGTATATCTTTAAGCAATCTGATTGATCTTGCAAGACCAGCCAGAACCGCTTGCAAGAAGAGGCAAACTAAAGACTCGTTAGTAAGGGTTAAAACTCATTAAAGATGGGAACATACCTAGCACCAAGGCACCAGCCAAGCTCGTTGCCCTTGATCTTCTTTGCAATCTTGACTTCACGGTCAATAGGCATATCATAACCAGTGTGGAGAAGGGCCATCATGAAGTTAAGGTCCAGGCACCAGTCAGGTCGGTCTTCGAGCTCCTTGATCGCATCGGGAACGGCAGTGAAAACGTCCCAGGCATTCTTTCCCTTGCAAACAGTCTGGGCGAGATCGTGCATCTCACGGAGAGTGAAGGAGTCAGGCATGCCAAGAGGCTTAGTGCGATCGAAGAAGAAGGAGAAGATGTAGACATCCTCCTTGCTGAATGTCTTGGACAGCAGAGGCTGATGAATACCGTTGAAAGAGCAGGGAGCGAGAGCGCACTTCTCATCCTTTTTGAGGATCTTCTCAGCCAAGTTGCGGCACTGAGCGGGAGCGGGCTCCGTGGGTCCATTGAAAGTAATAAGAGTCGGGGTCTGGTCACCCTCGACAGTGACGTTGACAGCCTTGCTCATTCCGGGGGCAATGCAAGGGTTAACGACGGGTTCCTTCAACCAGCTCTTATCACCACCCTTTGAAGCGACGAGGTCTTTGATCAAAGTGGCGTGAATGGCCTCGCGGGCAGCCATCAGACCGTAACCCAAGTGAGAGTGCTGATAAAGCTCAAAGTGACGACCACCAAAGTCGAGGTTATACTTGTGATCGCCCTCAGCAAGCTTCTCGGGCATGCCACCATCAGCGGCACCCTTGAAAGTAGGCTCGAAAACAATCTGAGTAGATCCACCACCGAGATCAAAGATAGCGGCAGTCTCGCTCTTATCGGGACCGCCAATCTTTCCAAGAAGGTAGTTTGTAGTGATCCAAGCAAAGACACCCTCTAGAGAGCCGTCCATGATAACGACGCCCTCATTTTCCTTGTCGACAACAGGGAAAGGATAATCTTGCTCGAGGTGTCGTCGGACTTCGTCGAGAATAGCACCGGCAGCTTCGGCTCCGATCATTCGAAGACCAGCAGTAGCCTTAACGGCAACGGGAGTGCAGCCCTTAAGCTTGTCGGGAACAGTGTCCATGGCAACCTTCAGGAGAGGATCGAGAGTCTTAGCAGCAGCAATTGGGTCACCCTTGTACTTGCTCAGACCGCCAACGGGTACATCTGTCATCTTGAACTCCTCGCCCTCGAGCTCGGGTGTAGAACCGCAGTTGTTGAACTTGTAGACGTGGATTCGAGAACCAGTGCTGCCGGCATCGATCATGAGAACATACTGGACAAGAGGCTTGCCCTTGTAGGGTGTTGTGCATCGAGAGCTAGTGGGAGAAGAAATCGGGGCAGGTTCGCCATTGTTGCTACCTTGGGCGGGCTGGGTAACTGTGATTTTGTTAGCATGAAGGCATTTCAAATCGATCAATTGCTGCTACTACCTCCACCTGTCGTACCTTCATGATACACTTCAACACCCTTGGGGGAGATAAAGTAAAAGAGGGTAACGATCGCAAAAACGATGGCGGCAGTCTTAATCCACCTCGTCCTCTGGGACTGTGACATCCAAGATTCCTTCATCCTGCCAATAACGCCTTGCCTCTTGGGCTTGAACTTGTATCGGTCTGGTTTCTCGTGGGGATCGAAGCCAGGGAACTTTGATGAAGACGGTGATGTGGGTGTTCTCATGAGCGCGGGTCTCGCGAGAAGGGAGATAAGATTGTCTTTAAAGGGCCTGGACTAGGTCGAGCATGGGAGGGTCCCTTCTAAGGTAGGGGGGAGGGAGTGTCTTAGAGTAGGGTGAATTGGAGTAGAAGGGGACTGGAGCGTGGCAAAGAAGAATTAATTTCCATCAAAAAGGGATGAAGGAAATGGCGGTTGTCGAGACAAGTGACAAGCTGGCAATGCTGCAGATAACAATGAGAAAGGGGGGTCGTATACTTTTTTGGAGGACACGGAAATGGTTTGGTTTGCATCTTGTAGCCAATCTGCATCCAGAACCACCCTCACCTCCACGGCCATGGCGATGGTGTCCGCCGCATCTGCATCTATCAGGGGCTGATCTCCCCTAGAAGAATATTCCCAAGCCCCTGAACCTGCAAAGCGAAGACTCGCCTAATTTTAGATGCCCCACCCAACAGATCGTCAAGATGCGACAAGACCCGACGGCATTTGATGTCATGAAGTTTGAGAAAGTGTTCAGCCAGAAGACGAAGTCATATACATTCTGAATATGAAGGCCATACTAGTTACTCTATTTCCAATATCACCCTTTCTGAGTTGATCCTGCTTACTACGGTGATCATGAGAAGAAATGAATTTGCCTCCTACGTAGACCTTTGTAAATCTGCGCCTCCAGAATGTTCCAGTCGTACGCAATGTTGCCTGCTTCATTTCAGTGATAGATAACTCAAACTTGGCCTGCCTACTATTCAACACCAATAACGACAACTTTTACTTTCACTTAACCATCAGCTTAACATTCCATCATTCATAATACTCTCTTTTTCTAAACAATTTGAGCATCAAGGCATTGCACTCATTGGACAAAAAATGGATGTGCAACTCTATGTCTATGACCTCTCGCGAGGCTTGGCTCGCCAAATGTCCATGGGAATTCTGGGCTTCCAACTCGATGCCATATACCACACGTCAATAGAACTCAACGGCAAGGAATACGTTTACGATGGTGGCATAATCGCGATTAGACCGGGCTCGTCACACCTTGGTCAGCCACTCCAAAAGATCCCTCTTGGTACGACACATCTCCCTATGGATGTCATCGAAGAGTTTCTCGATTCTCTACGGCCCATCTTTACATTAGAGGTATGACAATCCGATATGTCATTTGTGACTAGGTCTGACAACGCATAGGCATATGACTTGTTCCATCACAACTGCAATAATTTCTCGGATTCATTTGCAAACTTCCTACTAGGAAAAGGCATCCCTGAGCATATCGTCAAAATGCCACAGGCTGTTCTCGACTCTCCCATGGGTCGAGCTCTACTTCCACAGCTTACTCAAGGAATCAACGCCGGAAGACAGAATGGATCTATACTCGGGCTGCAGCAGAGCTCTCAGGCGCCAGCTCCAAAGGGTGGCGTCAAGAACATTACCAGCGCGTCTGAGTTTGATCGTTTAATGACCGAGGCAAAGAACTCATGCGCCGTCGTTTTCTTCACATCAGCGACATGCCCTCCTTGTAAGACGCTCTACCCGATTTATGACCAACTCGCAGAAGAAGTTGGTGATAAGGCGACTCTCATGAAAGTCGACATTTCACAGCCACAGCAAAACGAGATCGGAAGTCGGTATTCAATCAGTGCGACTCCCACCATCGTGACTTTCCTTAACGGCGAGGAGGAAAATCGTTGGTCAGGGGCTGATCCAGCTGCTCTTCGAGGCAATGTACAGCTTCTCGTACAAATGGCCCACCCTGTCCATCCTCACGAACGACTTCGCCTTCCCACATTTGCCAACCCGAACGTAAAGCCAGTCCTTTATGCAAAGGTTCCCCCATTGGATAAGCTCATGGTGAAGATGGGTTCCGAGATCGCTGGTAAGCCGGAAGTCAAGGCTCTGAAGCAATATCTTGAAGATCGAGCAAAAGACGGTCCCTCGAGCGCAGTGATCCCTGATATGGGCCATTTGGCAAGCCTGGTAAAGGGATCGGTCACATCACTACCCATCGACATTCTCTTTACTATTGTAGACTTATTCAGGTGTGCACTCTCAGATCCTAGAATCAGCGGCTTCTTTGCAGAGGAGAAGGGCCACGAAACAGTTCTTGCGGTATTAGAGTTTGTCGCTCAAAAAACGGAGTGTCCTTACGCTTTGCGTCTCGTCACACTGCAGATGGCCTGCAACTTCTTCTCAACGCCTCTATTCCCTCATGAAATCATGCAGGACAACTCTTTACGCGCAGCCATCATTCTTCTCGTATCTTCTAGTTTCTTAGATGAGAGCCACAATAACGTAAGGGTTGCAGCTTCATCACTTCTTTTCAATTTGTCATTGGCAAACCGAAAGGCCAGAAAGGACTCAAAGCCCACTTTGTCTGGGGATGATGAACTTGAGCTCGCTGCGTCCGTAGTAGAGGCCATATCACTGGAGGAAAAGTCTTCGGAGGCATTACATGGGATGTTGTTGGCTCTGGGACACTTGGTTTACGGCACCAAGCTTGATGGAGAACTGCCAGACCTTCTTCAGGCAGTTGGCGCGCAGGATAGCATTCTGGCCAAGAAGTCGAAGTTTCCTGATGAGAAGCTCGTTACGGAAGTTGGCACTGAAATGTTGGGTAAGGGGCTCAGGAAGCCCTAGATAAGCTGACAGCGGTTTTGTTATTTTAGAACTGTGCTTTTTGTTGCTAGATAATATCATAACAAGCCGGCCCTGGTTGAATAGATCGTTTCCAATGTCAATTTCACTGTGTTCAAAAGCCCAGCTACCCTATCATGAGCTCCATTCGCAAGGATATCCTGTTTTCTGGTGATTAGCAGATGCCACTCTGCAATCTTTGATGGATTACGATAAGTTTGTTTAGAGCTCTGAATGAAGTTTCGATTTGACACAGCAGGTATATCGTTGACGTCCTCTCAAGAGTGCGATACGAAGGATATTCGACTATGTTGAGTGATAAAATTTGCGTATAAGACTACTGGTTGAAATTGACAGGCCCATCACGATGGTTACAGTTTAACACTTGAAGCAGTTGCTTCTGTACCGGTTTTAGTAGACTAGAAATTTCTCTGGACGCCCTTGAGACCAGAAAACCACACATCTAAAGGCATACTCAAAGCATCTCAATATTCCATATTCGTTAAACTTGAACCCGACGTCGTCTTAGGGTAAGCAGTCTGGCAGTTTGGCATCCAGTTCTGCCAGTCCCACTGTGCCCACTCCCAACCACCTCTGTCAGACTTTTTGGTGGAGCGACCCATAACCTGCTGAATAATCAGCCCTCAGAGCAGCCCCACTCGCTGATTTCTTACGGGTATATAAACTCGACTTTCTCCCGATCTCTTTTGTTTTTGCTCCTTAGATCAAAAAGCAATTTTTAATTGTTTTCTGAGCCGCCACGACCTTCACCCGGCCTTTATGGCTAACTTCTCACGGTGTCGCGTTGCCTTTCCCATCTCGGGAAACGCTCAGTAGATTATAACCCTTGGATATAGGAAAATCTTCGCCAGCTCCGTTGTTTCGCAACGGATTCTGTAGGCGTTGTATTGCCAAGAAGGGGGGACATCTCATCATCCTTAAAAAGGATTTTGATATTTACCTAGTAGCTTATTGCTCGCGACTAGTTGAAAGTCTGCGTGCGTGCCTGCGTAAATATGTGCTGCTTGATTGCTGTGTTGTACTGTCAACTGTGAAATGCAGATTTTGCACCTCTGTTTTCGCGTTGCTGTGCCCCACCAATGCTCTCTCCACGCTTTGCCATCAGGGTTATGCTGGAAAACAGTCATGCAGACCAAGACGAGACCATCGGCAAACTTGTGATGTTTAAGCTCATGAGGCTCAAAAGTCTTTGCCGACTACCAGGATGAATGATCCTTGACGCGGTTAATGTTGATCATCACGGCACTTGACAGCGCAACTTCACGTTCTCAATCAAACATGGGAAATCGTAAGTTCATTCAATCGTGTTCGCTGATACCCTATTATACAATGCCATGAATCCTCCCCTAGAAACGTGTTTTTACTCGTCGTTTGGATAATTTCCCAAAACACCGTCAAGACCCTGACTTCTGTGCTGGTCCCTTACGAAGTCCTCAATCTTGTGATCATGATGCGGTCGCTCGGGAGGTCCTGGAGGCTTGTCCTCTTCCTTGGGAGGGCTCTGACGAGCGGGCAAGATCTTGGCAGCTGCAGGGACGTATTCTGTGACTGAACGAATGTTAGTCTTGGTATGTTGCTAAGTTGTTCTCTGACAATGACTTACTCTTCTCGACAATGGGATTGGGCTTCTGGTTTTCCATCTCTCGAGTCTCGTCCGCAGCCTTATCAAGCTGCTTCTTGAACGGCTCGTCCTGGACGTTGTTATTGCCTGATTCTTGGGATGTCATCATTGCTGTTTGTACTGGTTGTATTTTCCTAAAGCAGGATGATGGCCGATGTAAGTGATAATGATCCAAGAGAAAAAGAGGCAGGTGAATATTGTCTTTATTGATGGGAAGTAACTGTAACTATCGATATTTCCTTGGCCTTATCCCAGCATTGGCATACGCAATTGGCGTAAATCAATGCGCGTCCTTGTGAAACTTCAGCTGTCAACCAACCCCAGACCTCTCGCAAGTGACGTCAAGTCGCAGACGGCGGGGTCTTCCCCGATAAGGCCCGATAACGGTCAAAAGTCTATCTTATCGGGCCGCTCTGATGGGCTGACCATCACCCAACAATTAGTTACTGATTTAATTGTTTTTGTCTACCGCTAAAGAGGTATTTTATCAGGAACAAACCTTGAACGCCGTGGTTCTGTTTCTTATTCAGGTACTCGATAGAATCGCAAGAACAGCAAGATGTCGCCGATTCCGATCACCATTGTCACGGGCTTCTTGGGCTCGGGCAAGACGACACTCATTCTCAACCTCATTCCCCAACTTCGCGCCCAGAACCCAGACTACAAACTCGCTCTTCTAAAGAACGAATTCGGCGATCTCGCTGTCGACTCGCAACTCGCCGCCAACTCTTCCATCTCTGGAGTTCAGGAACTTCTCAACGGGTGTATCTGCTGTAACCTCGTCGGCCAGCTTGGCCCCGCGCTTCAGGAACTCGAAGACACCGTTACTCCCGACCGAATCGTTATCGAAACCAGTGGCTCTGCTTTCCCCGCGACTCTCGCTCTCGAAGTGAACCGTCTTGCGCGCGAGTCTGGAAAGTACGTTCTTGACGGTGTCATCAGCGTTATCGATGTCGAGAACTGGAAGGGATATGAGGATACCAGCTACACAGCCCGCATTCAGGCGCGCTACACGGATCTTATCGTTTTCAACAAGTGGGAGAATGTCAGCATGCTGCGATACGATGAGTGTCTCGACCGAGTTGGTGATTTGGAGGTGGACGTTGCCAAGGTCAAGAGCGACAAGGGCAAAGTCTCCATGGACTTGGTCTTTGGTGTGGATGGTGGGTTAGCGCAAGAGTTGACAGAGGAAGTTATTGAGAAGACCAACGGACACAGCCACGAGAACTCCAATGGAACAACAAACGGCCACTCACACAATCACCAGAGTGAAGTCGAGGTTCTTTCAGTCCTTCTCAAGGCCGACCCCTCATCACGCATCAACACCGAAAAGCTCATCGCATTCCTCTCCTCTGCACCCAAGGATGAAGCCTACCGCATCAAGGCTTTAGTGTCACTCTCATTCCCACCAACAAATTCAGACCCCGATATCCCCAAGCCAGAGCCTAGCGCATCAGGCCGCTACATCCTCAACTGGGCGTTCGGTCGCTGGACTTTCACACCTGTCGCGGAAGCTCTTAAGGAGCATGACTCAAGCAGTGATGTTACATTGCGCATGACAATAATCTTTGCGCGGTATGAGAGCAACAAGTGGAAGAAGAGACTTGAAGCTGGTGGTTTGATAGAAGTTGAGGGCGGCGATTCAAGTGGATTGACCGTTACTAAAATCCTATAGAGTACGAGGATAGAGAAAGAAAAAGAGTACTTAGATTTAGACGAGGGAAAAGATATCACGAAGAGATGAAAAGAGATGGTTATGAAGAGACATAGACTCATGATTGAGAAAAAGACGCTTGTCGCTACCTGACCAGGGATATAGAAAAATACAACCCGCTACCTAGAATTTTACATAAACACATGATACAGTCTTTTTACACAATATCCTTTTATGTGACTTCATATCCATCCTGGACCTGGACAGACTGGGCTTGCGACGAAATGCAAACCAGGCACTGGATTTTCAGTTTCGTTGCCAGGTCCAGAATTGAAGTTTTGCTCGTCAAAATAGTAATCGGCCCAATCGTCTTCGTAGACATCATCCTCGGGAGTTTTGGACTTGATCATCCAAGGATCGTCGAATGCAGGACTATCGTCTGACTTGGCTCGGTTCTCGACTTCCTCTTGGAACCGCTTGAATACCTCAGGTGTCGATAGCGCTGACATGGGCGTTGGAGGTACTGAAGGGCCAGTAGCGAGAGTCTTGACAGTCTCAGCTGTGCTACTACTGCGAGATCCCGGTGATGGTGGCGGTGAGATTTGGTTGGCTTCTGGGTCTGATGTAAGAGATGCTGAGGGACGATGGAGCTTTGCGATACTGTCGAGAGATTGAGAAACTAGAGGTGGAGGACGGTTGTACCTCTTGACGGTTGGTTTATGATGGAGTCTCGAAAAGTTAGGACCACTTTCAACGGGACTCGCTGGCATAGAGTCATTGTCGCAAATGGAACAAGTGCCAGACCTCTCAGCGATTCCAGTATGACACACACGACACATAGGATCCGAGACGCTATCTTGTCGAACGTGGACTTGCGCAGTTGAAGAGTGAGTTGGATGAGAGTTGAGGGCGTCTGAATGAGGTTTTGTTGAGGGGCGCCGCACGACTACTGTGTGGACAGAAGGTTTGCGCCGCTGAGAGTCCTGTGACGAACGACGGATAGCGACCATTTGCACTGATGGTTTTCGCATAGGCCATCCCGACGCTGAAGCATTGCTAGGTCGTGGTGATGAGAAGGGTGAGACACCAGGCGTTTGTGTGTTGTCTACTCGCTCGAGCCTGATGGTTTTGGCCTCGCTGATGACAACTGGCGCAGCAGCTGGTTCAGTTGCCAAGTTGAGGTCATCAACAGCCAAAATACTCTTTCGAATATCTATCGGTGCTCCTGGTATTTGTAGTCCCTCCTCCGGTGTTGTTGTAGACTCTGCGGTATCGGCATTTTCAAGTGGACTGGGCTCTTCTGTAAGTGGCCCGTAAGCAGATTTGAATTGACCGTTGAAAGGGCCAAATGTTAATCTTGACGGCTGCTGTGCTCGAGGTTTCTCAATCTGAAGCTGTTCTGGCTGAGCTCGTTCTGACTGAGATCGTTTTGGCAGAGATCGTGGTGATGGCTGTGGTTGCTCTATCCGAGGCAGCTCGATCTTGGGTACTTTTATTGTGAAATATTCTTCAGGCGTAGGCATTGGCTCTGGCACTGGAGATAATTGGTTTTGATGTTGATGATGGTATTCGTGTCGTCGATGTATATGTATATGATCTGATAATGATGCCTTTCTCATGTTTATAAGTGTCTTTTTACAATCTGCGTCGCTGGGAATATCGGCTTCAGTGATCCTCCTCGTAGGACGATCAGGAAAATGCTTCATGGTAAAGTCGTTTTTTGTCGACGATGAGTTCGTCTTTGCCACCGACTCTGAAGCTCTTCTAAGACCCCGGAAACTCAAATTCCGGGGTGAGAGCTGGTCCCGCCAACTGCTCATCTTGTCGTCGTTGGTGATGGTCCAAGAAGGCATCGTGACGAGCGAAGAGGTTGGGGGAAAGGATAAAAAGAGGGCTTGTCCGAAGACCAATGTCTCAGAGATAGGTGAACAAACTCTTTAAAAACCTGATTTCGAATAGATATCCGGCCCTCTGCTTATAAGAAACCTCGGATTGGCTTGTAAGTCCCCTTTTTTGCCCAGGCTAAGTGGTGTCAGGTTGTTCGACTGGAATGTAAGTGACTGATAGACGGGAGGGGTCTTGGGGCTTTGACAGGCCTGAAGACTCCAGCGGCTGGTGTTTCTTTTTAGGATAGAGTTTATCTTGGGTTAAAGAACTGCAAGGCAAAACCTTGTTGGGAAATAGTCGAAATAGTATACGCCGCGTCTTACCTATGGCGGCTCGGAGGTTCCGATGACAACGCTAAGTAGTAACCAAACTGTCATTCGTGCGGGGACAGACTCCATGGATGAGGTTTTTAGGCTTGCGTAGTACATACGTAGTAAATCGACAAGACGTCAAGATGGTGGGAACACGGCACGGCTCACCACAAAGAGTTTGCATCCCAAGAATGCGGTTTGGGTGACACCAGATTGTGCTTGGACTCACACCAAGTTAGTATCTCTAAGGCAGAGAGAGACACCACAAAAGAACCCGCCAAGTATGAGCACAAGCCAGGTTCAATAACTAGTTGTTCTCAAAATAAACCAAACCAACCTCTTGAATCAATTCTCACTTTAACGAGAGACCGAGAGAAGAGACAAGACGGCGTGGGGAGAGCCATGTGGCCCATGAATCATGGCACCAAGCCACCAAAAAATTAACGCCTACCCACAACCAAGAATGTATATCCAGAACTTCAGAGATCATTCCAGTGGGTGTTGCCCTTGAAATTCTAAAAGAGCTTGCAAGAATTCACAATAAACTATATCGAGGTCTTCGGACCAAATATCTGTTGGCGCGCCCCTCAGTTCCTGTGCCTGACAAGCTTTCTCAAAGCTGTTCCTGGCTAGTAATCTTTGCCCATTCTTTGTTGACCATGACTCGGCTAACGCCACCTTTTGTTGGAGACATTGTCCTTGGTGTAGTGGGTGGTAGAATGACTGGTAGACTGGTAGTATTTCGCTCACTTAGACCCGTACACTTCGCTAGAGAGATCCATGCTTGGCTAGCTGTCAATCATGGGAATATTGCGGCTTTGTTAAATTCATTGCTTGCTTGCTTTGCTTTGTGATTCATTTATATCGTGTATGGTATCTGTTAGACTGCTACATATACGGAAATAACCACCTTAGGCCCTAAGGTAGCTACTGCTTTTGGTGGTCTAATGGTATCTAAAGATTGACTGTTACTGTCATGTTGTTACTGAGCACCAACAACGTGGGTGGTAGCTCGTTACAAAGCAACTCAACATCAGACAAGTACTGTATTGTCGCTGCTTCATCCAGACAAGTACCCTCCGTTGGAATAGGCAGAGTGCTGAGAAGCACAGCTGTGTCTTTGGAATGTTGACGCATCAATTCGTTGACAATGAGGTGCTGAGCTCTGCTTGGCAGCTCGTTGAATGACAGCTCTAAGCCCTGGGGCGTGTATCCGGGTTCCTGCGCCTCCTCCTCTAAGTGCGAGCTTAATCGGTATCTCTCGAGCATTTCGGGTATCTGCTCACAAGATTCGCCCCCGTATTGTGTAGATCCCCGAGAGCTACGGCGCGAATGGAATCGGGAATGATGCGCCGAATATGGCTCGTAGTCAGGCTGCTCCGCAAAAGAGATTTTCTTGCTTTCGATCTCGCCAGCCGTTGCTTGAGAACCGGCCCGAGATGGATAATTGCCCATAGAGGACTGCCTTGAATAGCTTGGTCGATACGCCCCGGCTTTTGGTGTTTCTGAATCTGTACTAGACGGCGGCGCAAAGCTAATCGTGGACCCTTCCGCCTCCGAATTGACAATCTTTGTCTCGGGAACTGGACGGCTAGAGAACTTCACGGCCGAAGATTGCCTGGAGAGAGTCGGCCTTCCTGGTGTTGTCGTACCACCGCGATACGGGCGTACAGTGTCCTCTCGCGAAGGGCTTGCTGGGCGTGTACGAGAGTATGCATCCGCAGGCCCCAACGAGTCTCGCGAGACAAGAGAGGGCATATCCGCAGGGGCAGAGTCTGTACTGCCTTGCTGTGGTCTTTGATTCGTTTGTTGAGAAGCTGATGCCGTCTGCGATGTTTGCGCTCCTCCAACACCCTTCACCGTTGCAGTCGATGACATAGTACCGTACGATGTAGAAACGGCATCCCCAACGTTGTCAGACTTGGAACGCCGGCCAAAACCTTCCCAAAAGTCACCACGAACTCTGCCGTTCTCATCATGAGAATCTCCACCTGCCAGCAAAGGTTGATGCACCGAATCGCTCGGGCCGATGCTGGCGTCGTCGTCGTTGTCCTGTTCTAACACAGAGCTATACCCCATTTCCTCATCTTCCAGGAGATCTGTCGGGGAATCTTCTGTTTCGTCGTCCTCGCTACTCGTTTCATCTAACGCATCGTCCTGCAGATGGTGTGTATGGATCCCCATGCTGACACCCATTTTCGACAGCATCCGAATAGCCGGCCGTCGTGGCAGCTCGGGAACATCCGTTGTGCTTGCGCGCCGGCGCTCATATATCTCCTCATGAGGGTTGTACAAACCGGGTCTGCCAGATGTCGAATCGTAAATCTGTTCAAGCTGATCCAGCTCTTGAGTCGAAGTCATGTTGTCCGCGCGTCCTCTGTACATCTGAACATCATCCCACCACTCTTCGTTTCGAAGTGTATCGTTAACAACAATTTCCCAATCTATATCGCTGCCAACACCGTTGACAATGATTTCGTAAGTGTTCAAACTGCCTGATGACAAGCAGAATACGTTGACTTGTGCGTCAATTCGTAGTTTTTCAAGGAGTGCCAGTACACGGGCATGTTCTTCATGTACCTCACTCTCATACTCCACAAACACCATAACTCGTACTATATATACTTGCTTCCAGAGTTGGCAGCTGTGAAGGATATGTCCGAGTTGAAGAATCAGAGTGTCTATGGCGGTTAGTTTGCAAACGTATCATCGATGTACCATACTTACATGTGTCAAAATTCGTAGTGAGTAGACTCTTGCCATCGGATGTTACTTCAGCCGACATCTGGATAGGCCACAGATCAAGGTACTTTTTGGTGTTTTTCCCGTCCTTTCTAGGAGTCTCTAGCGCATCAAAACCGCAACCCACTGCGATGTTGAGTCGATATCTCAGGGCAAGATCTTCTAGAATCGTTAAATACTCCTTGGGCGACATCATGTTCTCGGTACGAATGACATCAGTCGGGAGTATACCCTCCATAAGCCTAGCTGAGGTATCTCCTCGCTTCCTTCGCGGCCTCTCAGGTGCTTTGCCATTGGACTTGGGTGGACGTTGCATTTGCCTCGAAAAAGATACAGGCACATCAGGCACACGAAGTCTTGGACTGGACTTTCGCAGTTCTTCCATATTATAGAAGCCAAGCACAGCAATGTTTGGGCGCATACCCCCAAGCCCAGCTGACAGAATCAGATTTCGAATGCCCCAAGTGATAGTAGGGGACATTGTAAGCTGAACAAAAGCCTTGATCTTGGAGAACTCGTTGATGTACTTTGTCCAGGCGTGCTGCTGTAGTCTGGCTTCGTGGACCCCAGAGTTGAAATCATCAGTCACAATGACATGTCCGAGGATATATAGTGAGCCTTTCTTGAGTGCGTTGCAAAACTGGATCAGCCTGGTTTGACGACGCGGGTTATTGATGAGCAGTATAATGTGTGGTCTCCAGAACTTGATGTGTTCTGGCCTGAGACGTAGCAAATACTTCCTCACTTGATGGTAAATCAGATTCTGACTCACATCGCCCCAATGTTTAGGAGGACTGAGGTAGTGAATGAGTAAGAAGAGCATGACGAGTACCGTAATGGCCACTGCGGCATAAGTAACGTCGATGAAGAACATAGCAAAGCCAGACAAGATGCCGGCAAAGAACGCGGTCTGCCAGGTGAAGAACTTGAAACTCGGGCGAAAATTGGGTGCGGATCCAACCTTGAGGAGGAAGCACGCAAGGTTCATGACAAAGAATGTCATCTGGTAACCCATGGAGATGAAGGTAGCGATCTGGTTGAGATCAGCGAAGAGTGCCAGTTGTGCAATAGCATAGGTCAGGAGCAGAGCATATATCGGTTCATCGCCATGCTTCGTGCCTTTGCTGAAGAAGCCAAGGCCAGGAAGAAGCTTGTCTCTCGAGAAAGCCTGGAACAGCTTTGATGCACCAATGAGACCCATCAGAGCCGAGAAGAAGGTGACTGCGCATTCACCGGCGAGGATCACGGGCTGAGATAGGTTGATGATTGAGATGGCGTTGGCATTAGCCAGGAAGGATTCGTGAGTAGTGCTCGCAGCGAGGGAAAGAATCACGACGAAGTAGATGATAAATGTTGTCAGCATCGCCCATAACGTCCCGTGGGGAATTGACCTGCTAGGGTCTTTGAGATCGCCAGACATGGAAGCTCCAGCAAAGATACCCGAAGTAGCACTAATGCACGGTTAGTACGGGTTCCAATACTAGATTGCAAATCAGGGTCTTACGGGAAGAGAATGCCAAATAGATCACGAAATGTCTCAAGACCTTTGAACTGAGGACTATTCAGATGAGGGAGGAAGTTGTCAGTCAGTGTATCAAGACTGATGCCAGTGAAGTGAATGCCAAGATCCTCATCACGGAAGGGAGTCTTGAAGATGGCAGAGACCGGGATGCTGACGATGGCCAGGCTTAATATTGCAAGCAAAGCGTTGGATGCTCTCGAGAAGGTAGCAGATCCCAAGAAACAGAGGCCGGTGCAAAGGAGCAGAGCCGCCGTCTGGAGGAAATAGCCGGTCCAATATCCTTCTGGGAAATCTGGGCCAAGATTCAGTCGGATACAGTCAACGAGACCGACAACGTTCATGCTTGCATTGAGGACTTGAGCAAGATAGAAGAGAATGCCAATTGAACCACCAAACTCGGGACCTAAGGACCTCGAGATGAGGTAATAGGCGCCACCACCTTTGACTTCGCCATTGGAAGCGATTGCGGATAGTGAGAGGGTTGTCAATAGGTCAATGGAGTACGCAGTAACAAGCAATCCTGGGCAAGATCAGCTCTTTGTTCTTCAACTTATAAAGCCGACTCTGTAGCTTACCGAGGATGCCCACAAAGCCGATTTTTCCAATGATGAGACCAAAACGCAAAAACATGAGAATACTCATGATATTGAGAAAAACAGGGATATAGACACCCGAGATGCTGCCCAGCTTGTTGCTGTGGCGTGAGTCCATTGTGACCGAGACTCGTCCACCATGGGACTCGGATGCACTATTTCGTTGACGTTCTCCTCCATTGTCCACCCCCTTCACATCCGACTGGTGAGGCGTTGTCATGATGCAGTCGTGAAAAGAAGTCAGTCAGTTAGTCATTCAGTCTTTGCTAGACGAGACAAGACAAGACGAGGGGTTAGAAGTAGCGAGCAAAGGCCCACATGGGAGACGGTGAAGGGATGAGACGGTGAGAGTCTCGAGAAGTGAGTGGACAAAGTGAGGCTTTTTGAGAGAAGAAAGGGAATAAGATGATAGACGTCAATGGATGATATTGTCTACGGTATTGTCCCAGGACCATTTAGCGATTGGATAATGGGTCGTTAATCCTCTGTCTGCCAAGACAATTCCAAGCTGAAGCCTCCCGCGTGCTGCATGTTGAGTGTGGTTAGTGTGGATAATACGAGGGCATGTATTCGGCAATCCGGGCAAAAGAGTCCTTGAAGACAAACCAATCAAGGACGCCACAATATACCCAACAGAGACATTCATGAACAGATCTGGGGCTTCTGTATGAGGAGCTTACAGAAGGGGTCATCCGGAGCCCGAGAGGAGGAGGTTGTGAGAGTGTCACTGCCTAAGCAAGCCTAAGCCTGGGAGTAGAAGTTTCAAGGGTCCATTCCCCGCTAAAACTTCACTCCAGCGGGTCATAATGATACTGTACTCAATCAATCTCTTACCTTTCTAGGTATATAATTCCTAAACCCTAGTCAGATAGTACATAGTATATCTATTCACAACTTACGATAGTATTCCCCCTCATTATGATAATCCTCTTCATGACTCTCTTTGTGGGGTAGTTGGATCATGTGCAGTGTTGGCTGCAGTTAGCATGTTTCTGATGGATTATTAGTGAAGCACAAGTGCAGCATCGCATCGCGATAGGCGCTGCGGGTGCTACAGAATGACGTAGGCCATGGCTATTCGGAATCCACTCTTGAAATATCAAGCTTCTGTTCTGTCGCTTCCGAGCGGAGCAACAGTGGACGCTATGTTCACAAGATGATCTTCAATAGCTAGGAGAATATCCATAGATGATGGAGGTAGTGGAGGTAAAGTTAACAAACTGACAACACATCTGCTGATGTTGCAACACCATAAGGAAGGTACTCAAATCGAGATCTTTAGCCGAGATCCCTTGGACAAGATATACCTGACTACCTAGAGTATCACTTCACATGTAAACATGCGCCTCATCCATCCATCCATCTGACCCCCGATTTAAAATGGTCGTGACGCCCCCCACGAAGCGTGACTGGAGAAACGTGCCCGCTCCGCCGCACCAACTGACGGGTAAAGCCAAAATATCAACCTCTGGTGGTGCAGCATCTAACAAGTCAAGCTGAGTAATAATGCCTAGAGGTAGTCTTATGCATATGTGACGAACCCAGGTATCCCCAGATAGGAGCATGAACATGTCTCAAATACTCTGCAGCTCAATCTTTCATCTTCCAAAACAAAATAATATTCATTTCACGCCGCAATGAAACATATGCAGACACGACAAATAACATGTCGATCACTGCTCACAGATACCAGCATTCTGACACGTTACATACCCATATCTTGAAAGCCAATAGTGTTGTTGACTCGGCCGTTACAAACCCGAGTTGGTAGGTCGTAACACTGACCTCGACCTCCATCTAAAGATAACGATAAGGTTGCCCGCAGACGCCGGTCTTCATTTCTTTACTTGCCGATAGATATTCATAGGTTGAGGTCGGGTTCTTTGCTTTTTTAGTGTCTCCGCTGTCTCTTCACTGAAGCCCTCCACTAATAGCCTAGCCCGCCTCGGCAACTGCCCTTAACCTTAGTCACCAGACCCCAGAGCCGGGCTGGGTCTCCCTGCGTGAGCGTCTGAGCTTCACCGTTCAGGGCAGCTATAAGCCCAGCCGACAAGCGACAGGCGACAGGCTGCAGGCAGCATGCACAAGCCCTTATCTCACCTACCTACTTCCCAATCCATTCCTATCCATCCTATCTCCTTCCTCCAACCAGAAATTCCATCAATTGGTTCTGTCATCCGACCACTCGTGACTTCTTCATATAATCTCCGTTCCCCGAGACTGTTTCTCTATTCTTTGTCGTCATTCTTTTTTGTCGCATAGTTCTTCAGCTTTCTTATCTTTGACTGAAGTCTCGTTGCTAGGCATCCATATAGTCGCCTACATCTGCATCTGCGTCATTACCGCTCTGCGCGACTCAAAACTATTATTCTCAACACCGTACATACTATGCGATAAGGCTTATCACACCTTCAATCGACTACAAGATGGCTTCTCCGTCGAGAATTCCATCGGATCAACCTCCCAGGTCATCGTCACCTTCGAGCTTCCGACCCCGATCGATTTCCGCTTCGGTCCCTCGAGCAGATTTGACGGCGCGTCTTGCTTCTCCCATTCCATCACAGATTGGAACTACACCTCCTGTTGGAGGTACCCCTCGACCTGATGCTTCGCGTGCCGAGAACCTTGAGGATCTGAGCCAGTTGCCCGGGACCGGGACCAGCATGCAAGGTCCTGGTGTGTCTGCTCTTGCTGCGGCTCTATCCAACTCTTTGGGACAATCTCCTCCACGCCATGGTACTCCTGCTGCTCGTGTTGGTACTCCTCCGATCCGTTCGCAATCTCCTCTGTTGGGCGCTCGGAACTCGGGGACACCGACCAACTATGGCTCCTTCAACTCACGCTCTCAAAATGCGCTGGGCACTAGTGCACCTTATGAGGACCCTGAGATTGTTAAGCGCCATCTAGTTCAACCCACGGATGAGAACCCGACTTCGGAAGAGTCCTCGATCCAAGGTAATACAAAGGGCAAGCAGCCAGCTGAGATTGGTGGTGCTGGCTTGAATGAAGATGAATTCTCAAGTTTGCGCCTGCAGGGCGGTGATGTTACTCGAGGTATCTACAAGTGGACTGAGCAGGCCGAAGCACGAGCAAAATACAACCGCAGCAAGAGTTTCGATCTTGGACGACCCGAGCCCGAAACGGACGTACTCGACATCAACTCGATAAAGGTCCCTGGTGGTTTCCGCAGAAATCATCTTCGCCGGTCTGTGCAAAGCCCAGGCCCCCATGGTCATCTCGAGGACGGCCATAATTCTCCAGCACCCGGTCAGCAAAGATTGTTCACGTCGAGTTTCCTCGAATTCTTGTCGATCTATGGACACTTCGCTGGTGAGGAGCTCGAGGAGGATGACGAAGACTTGGGTCCGAACGAGTACTTCTCATCTGGAGAAGACACCGACGAATACAATTCCGATGATGAACGAGAGCCTATGGAAGACAGTGCCCTGTTGACACCGTCAAGGCGCAGACGTAAGCGCAAGGTCCGAGGTGGCAGCGGCAACAACAGTCCTTTTAACGCAGCTCTACTGTTGCTCAAATCCTTTGTTGGTACTGGTGTTCTCTTCCTGCCCCGAGCCTACCTTAACGGAGGTATGCTATTCAGCAACATGATCCTCTTTGGTGTCGCCGCCCTCAGCTATTACTGTTTCGTTCTTCTTGTCAAGACGCAGCTCAAGGTTGGTGGTTCTTTTGGTGATCTGGGTGGTGCTTTATATGGCAAGAAAATGCGCACTCTCATCCTGGCCTCCATTGTCATCAGCCAGATTGGTTTCGTGGCAGCTTATACTGTCTTTACGGCTGCCAACTTGCAGGCTTTTGTGAGGGCTGTCTCCGACTGCAAATCCTCCATCAGCATTCAGTGGCTCATTCTCATCCAAATGATCATCTTCTTGCCTTTTGCTCTTCTGCGAGACATTGGAAAGCTGGCATTTACTGCTCTGGTCGCAGATGCTTTCATCCTGATTGGTTTGGCGTATCTTCTCTACTACGATATCTTGACCCTCAACCAAAACGGTATTGCCGATATTATCATGTTCAACAAGAAGGATTGGACTTTGTTTATCGGAACTGCCATTTTCACATTTGAAGGCATCGGTCTTATTATTCCCGTCCAGGAGTCGATGAGACATCCTGAGAAGTTCCCTCGCGTTCTTCTCATTGTCATGATCATCATTACTGTTCTCTTCATCGGTATGGGTGCCATCTCATACGCCGCTTACGGATCCCACACCGAGACTGTTGTCCTGCTCAACTTGCCTCAGGATAACAAGATGGTCAACGGTGTTCAATTCCTGTACTCTGTTGCCATCTTGCTGTCTACACCACTGCAAATCTTCCCCGCGATCCGTATTGCCGAGACAGAGCTTTTCACTCGCAGTGGTAAGTACAACCCTTGGGTTAAGTGGCAGAAGAACGTCTTCCGTTTCTTTGTTGTGATGCTGTGCGCATCCATTGCTTGGCTCGGAGCCGACCATCTGGACAAGTTTGTTGCGCTTGTTGGTAACTTTGCCTGCATCCCTCTTGTCTTTATCTATCCTGTAAGTCAAAACACTCATTGTTGATGGGTTCATTACTAACAATTGTCTCAGCCTATGCTTCACTACAAGGCCATTGCCCGTACGAAGTTTTGGAAAGCCGCCGACATCCTGCTTTGCATCTTTGGATTCATCGCGATGGCGTATGCGACAACTCTTACTGCGATGAGCTGGGCCACTGCTGAGCCCAAGCACCCTGGATACTGCGATCAGAAGGGAGCCCCGGTGTTCTAAGATAATGACATGTTCATCGTCGATACGTGATGGGGAGTATGAATGGAGAGGGGGGAGAGCCGCAAGGCTTGGTATAACAGTGTTCTGAATAAGTTTTACGGCATATTTGATAACTTGCATTGCGGTGTTCCTGAATAGATTGTATGCAGCGTTGATAATGGCAACGACGGGAGTTGGATCATAGGGTATTAGCCAGTTTAGTTTCGGTTTTTACAGCGAAATACAAGATATTGGATGCTTTCTTCTGCCTTATAAATGCATTACCCTCTCATTATTTTGGACAGGCTGGCCGCCGATAGTATAAGAGAGAAATTATTATAGTCACTCGGTTACAGTTTAGTCAAACCTGTGAGCCAGTAGCAACATTATGCATTGTATTGTTAATCACTTAGTCGTTGAGACGTGGGGGGCCGAGTCTTCCGGAAAGTGGGGGATTTTATATATTTCTTGTCTCCGAAAACCGATGATGTATATACATCTCAAAACCCCGGCCGCGGTATTCGGTCTATTCGTTCTCTTACTGAGTTATGCACAAACTCCACAACGGCTTCTCACTCACAGTATAGACAAATACAGCTTCAGTCTGTGAAATCTCTATTATAATGTCTCTCCGGCCGTCAGTAAACCTCACACGGCAATGTATCTCCAGGTTATCTCTCATACCACGAAGAGCATACGCCCAGAGCACCAGACAAACACGACCTCCACCTCCTCCGCCATTCAACACTGTTCCGACATGTCCAGAACCAACGTGCGGGTGTGCTGAAGCTCCGAAGATGCCAGAGGACTTGCCTCTAGATCGTGAGGGACCTCTCAAGGGTGCAATCGCTGGTTATGCGGAGCATGTTCTCGTGTGTACAGGAAATGCAGACTGGCCGTCGAGAATAGAAGATGACAATGGCGGTGATTGCCTCGCTGCGGATTTGAAAGAGTTGTTTGGTCGGGGTGGAACTTACAGCGATGTATGTATTTTCTATACGCTTCGCATGAACTATCTTGCTAACTCGTCTAGCCTTTTCATAATGTTTCTGTTCTCAACTCTTCATTTCCAAGCTCTATTTCACCTCGTCCTCAAGTCCAGACAACGTCTGCGTACTTACTACCAAGCTTCAAATACGTTCCGTTTCTCCCACGGGTTTCATTTGACAGTGTAGAAGCTCTAGCCAAGGGGTTTCTACTACCTGAGAAGCTTCATCCTATGCACGATGGTCTCCCACCTATACATCGAGACCGTCTGACGCGCAAGGAAGGTTACCAGGGGCTCTTGCCAGGAGTCCAAGATGTTCGGGATGTTCTGGTGCTTATATGCGGACATACAGGTCGTGATGCTCGGTGCGGTATTATGGCGCCAGTTCTAGCTACCGAGTTCGAGGACAAGCTAGAGAAAGAAGGTTTCAATGTTCTACACGGACCTGTGCAGGTTAATCTCAACGACACTGAGAGAATACAGGGCGAAACTGGCGAGGACAAGCCATCAGCCAGAATCGGATTAATCAGTCATATTGGAGGACACAAGTTTGCCGGCAATGTTATTATCTATCTGCCTCCAGACATGAAGATGGGCAATGAGCCGCATCCTTTGGCCGGACATGGGATATGGTATGGGAGGGTCGATCCTAAGAATGTGGAGGGGATTGTCAAGGAGACTGTTTTGAAGGGAAATGTGGTTGCGAATATGTTTAGAGGAGGAATTGATGCTCAGAGAAAGATGTTGAGGATGTAAGAGTAGATGGTAGTATAGATAGATAGAATTGGTGATAGATACCCCGGTATTAGAAATCCACGATACGTTTTCTCAACATATGGTTCTGCATATTTCGCTCACTATGAGTATATGTACAAGATTCTTTGAGCTTGGTCTGGGAGATATTCATCAATGACGATGTCTATTTATCGAGGCGATTCAAAGACCCACGTGACCCATGTAGGAATTTCATCTTAACTTTTTGTAACATAAATCTCAAGAAGCCTTTTTGTTATTCGACGATAACTCGGCCATAAGGGAAGACCAGCCTTTCTGAAGACATAGTCTTACTCTGCTTCATACCGACGCTATACTGTTCAAATCTGGGGGTCGGACCTTTATGGTAGCGCGAAAAGTCTCTGAGATCAAATTGAGCATTCGACCACCAATAATCAACATGATGAGATCTACAAGCATATTCTCAAGGTCATTGAGGACCCTGAATCAAAACAGGGGAATTCTCGCACAAAATGGCCGTTTACAAAGTCGACTATCAACGTCACAAACTAGAGCTTTCAAAACATCATCACCAACTCTATCAATCTCATCAGCCCAACGACATGCCTCTCACAAACCAGACTTTTCCACACCTCTTCAAGCACGCATATTTCCCTCTTTGATAGTCGTCGGAATCGTTCTCGTCAGTGGCGGTTACTATCTCCTTACGCCACCTTCTCGACCAGATACTCTCAACGACATAGCTTTCGTCCCTTATGCCATCACAGCCAGAGAAGCGATCTCACCAACCTCATTCGTCATCACGGCTGTGCCACGTACACCAAATCCTTCTTTACCTTATCTTAACCCCTCAGATAATAAATGGAAGAATCCTCTCTGGTCTGTGGAGTTCAAGCAGCCCGAAGTGCAGATCTCACGACACTACACGCCTCTTCCACCGCTATCTACCGAGGATCCCACAGATGGCGCGCTGCGCTTCTATATACGCACTGTTGGCGATGGAGAAATGTCGAATTATCTAGGACGAAGAAGGGTTGGTGAGGATGTCTTTTTGCGTGGTCCTCATGTGGGCTTTGAGCTCGCTGAGCGATTGGGCGAACACTCCCGTCTTGTCTTCCTCGCTGGTGGGACGGGTGTCGTCCCTGGCATTCAAGCCGCAAAGGCCGTGTTGGAAGCGAACGAGAGGTCAAGTGTTGACTTGCTTTGGGCTGTAAGGAAGCGAGAGGAGGTGCAGAACAGCGCTCCTCCACAGCAATCATCATGGAAGTTCTGGCAGGAGAAGAAACCGACTGGATTGGGCATTGAGGTTGACAACCCTAGCCCTGTTACCCAGCGTTTGCAAGACCTTAAGATGACCTACGGTGATCGTTTGAGGATCCAGGTCGTTGTTGATGAGGAGGGAACTCATTTCCAGGATAAGGATATTAACAACGCTATTACAACATCGCCTGGGGCGGTAGCTTCGTTCAACGCAGGCTGCCGATTCCATGACCAGGCGATGCATGTTCACGCCTCTGAGTTCGCTTTACCAGAAGGACCCGGATGTGTCTGCAAACCCTCCGAGGGCACCACGCCTGGGAAGAACTTATTTATTGTCTCCGGCCCAGATGGTTTCATCGAGCATTATGCTGGGCCCAAAATCTGGCTAGGCGGACAGCAGACACAAGGTCCTATCGCAGGCGTAGCTGGCCACTTGCAAAGGCAGAATCCTGCTTTGGCTAGGGACTGGTTGGTTCTCAAGATGTGAACCACTACAGAACAAAAGACATATATAATATCTTGTAAAAGTTTGAAGCATTCGTAAAGAGGTATAGACATCATCTATGGATAGTACAAATAAAACCTGCAATACTAGTAGTAACAATGGTTCCGTCTAGGTGATCATCCAACGCCAGCACAAAACTCCACGCCCATGATATGACTATTTAATGATTCTGAACCTTCCTGTATGACGGGGGCTTCATTGTCCTCCTAATCAACTTGCCCGCGTACGGTGGGATCAGGGAAATAGCGCCGATCGTAAGTACACGCCAAACGAATCCCCTATATGATGTAAGTAAGGAGCGAATAGCACAGAAAAGGGGCAACTTACCAAGTTATCAAGAATTCGAGGTCAAAGTATCCGCCCAAGAACGGTATGGAACCGATATACATAAGGAAAGTGCCGATAATACTGATGATCATAATGGGGTGCCATGTGGTGATCTCAATAGCCACCATAAGAAGTTCGTTGAGAACGAGGACGGTATAACTGACAGCAACCATCTTAGGGCCGTCGACTTCGGTGAAGATTTGTGACAAGCCCTGGATCATGCCGCCTTGGTAAATAGATACGAACACCCAGACGAAGAAAGTTCTGTATGAGAGAGATCGTCCAGTCGTGAGTTCCTTGTAAAGCTCAGGATAAAGGTTGGCAAGGTTTTCGTCAACGTCTTTGTCAAGCACAAGTGACAGAACTGGTGCTGCCGTATAAACGGTAGCATAGCCGACAAGAAGCCAATCCTAAAAAAGTCAGTCAAACGGATGGAACGGCGCTGAAAATAGAATTTACCTTGTATAAGCCCTCGGGCTCAAACTTGATAGCAATACTATACATAGTCTGGCACACGGCAATGATCAGACCACGATGAATAACAAACTGTGCGAGCTTAGCGCTTCGCTTGTAGCTGTTACGACCATGCCAGACCAAGAGCTTGACCAAGTGACAGAATTGCTCGATCGAGAAATCGGCAGCCAAACTGGCCTGTCGACCTTCCTTACCAACAATACCGACACCAACATCGGCAGCTTGAATCATAGAGACATCGTTGCCACCGTCACCAATACAGCATACGCGCTTCTTAGTGTACTCCCGGATGAGCTTAGCAACCTCAGCCTTTTGGTTCGGCGAGCAACGGCAAGCAACAACAGTAGGCAGCTGGACAGCAATAGAGATGAACTCAAGGCGGAAGTGCGTCAGCAAGAGCGCCAAGCTCTCACCATCAACAAGGAGACAAGCATCCGTCTTGCTTCGAAGAAAGTCAAGATGTTCTTGGGCATTATCCTTCTTCTTAAGCTTCGAAACCGTATAGATGTATTGACCACGAGCCACAAGCTTGGAGCTGACCGCTACACATCTGGCAGTCTCTACCTTGTCACCAGTCAACATCCAAATCTTGATACCAGCATTGCGGAGTAGCTCAAGAGAGGGCTTGACGTCTTTCTGAAGCTTGTCCTCTACACCAGTGACGCCGATGAGTTCTAGGTCGTTTTCGAGGTAGTGAGAGACCACACGCTGCATGCCAGCATCACGTCCACTGATAGAAAGCGATGCCGACTGGTATCGAGCAGAAAATTCTTTGTACTGGTCATATGAAAGCTTCTTTCGGCCAACAACAAGCGTACGCAGTCCTTCGCGTGCCATATTGGCAGTCTCTTCATCGAGCCAGTCGTTTGCTGCAACAATGGTGCTCATGACTGTGTCAGCACCTTTCTGGAAGAACCAAATTTCGCCGCTCGACAAGCTTGGGTTCTTAACGCTGACGTCCTCGTGGAAGTGAACGATGATACCCATACGTTTGCCTTCAGAAGTGAAAGGGAACACATCAAGAATTCGCACGCGAACTACCGGTCTCTTGTTGTTGGTGTATTCCAATACCATACTCTTGCGATCACGATACACTAGCCTTAAACCAACAGATTCGGTCCATCTGACGATGGCAATCTCATCAGGCGAAGACGCTTGGTATCCAGTGACCTCCTTGCCGTCCTCGATATCAACCGTAGGTGTGACGTTGTGACAAAGAGCAAGAGCAAGTACGACATCACGAACTCGAGTGCCAATTTCTCGCCTTGTACGTGTTGTACCCGTGTTGGTAGAGCTGGAATACGTAGAGGAAGGGGTGATGAGCATGTTCTGGGAAGCGTGATCTGTTGATGGCGGAACATAAAACCCTTGCTTGACATATGTTGATACTTCATCCATTGCCTCGTTTGCGTAGGACACTGTTCCAACGTGGATCTTCTTCATCTCCATTTCATTTTGAGTCAACGTACCAGTCTTATCGCTAAGCAGGTATTCAATGCGGCCAAGATCTTCAGGAATAGTACTGGTACGAACAACAGCGCCAGGCATGCCAGGGTCACGCTGTATAAACCAAGAATATGCGCTCTTGCCCATGTCAAGGTTGACACGAAGACTGATGGGAACAATAGTAGAAAACAGAACCAAGAAGCGCATGATCTTGACATACCAAACATTGTTCTTGGTATTCTCGAAGCCTTCAAGTGCGACCAGGATAACCGACAGAGCCAATGTCAACGCACACAGAATTTTGGTCAATGAATTGATCTCATACTCCAGCAAACCAGTCTTGGAACGGGAGGGGGCTGTGGAAAGAGCGGATCGTGTCTGAGGACCAGTGTACATAATGACAGCTAGAGTAGTAGCTTGTGAGGCGATGACAGTATTGGCCCATGCTGTGTTGTCGATAGAAAGGGCAGCCGTATGAGCTGCATCAGACTCCCCTACTGTCGCATAATGTGCCAACGCTTCGGTTCGAGAGTCAACCAACTCGATCGTACCTAGAAACTCGTTGACCTTTCTGTCCGGCTTTCCGCCAGTAACACGAAGACGGACAAACTCTTCAGTTGGCAGATTCTGTGTAAGAGGAGAAGCAAGTCTGAGCTTCCAATCCGTCTCACCATCAAGTTGGTCGGTCCTGATGAAGGTTTCACCTCCTGGTCCACTTTCCGCCTCTTGCTCTGGGACCGCTTGCGCAGGCTGTTTTCCTTTTCCGCGTGGCTCCTCACCGTCGAACGCCAGCAAAGATTCCTCTTCCGCGGGTTCTTCAGGAATTGGTGCAGGTGCAGGAGCCTCGGAAGAGAAGCATTTTAATATGACGACATCAGCCGGTACACGTTGACCCTTCGTAAGTTTAAGAACGTCGCCAACCTTCAAGTCCTTAGACTTGCGGCTAACTTCAATAGCTCGTGAGGATGGAGGTGGCCCCTCGACATTCTCCTCTTCTAAAATGTCCGAGAGATTCTCCCGTGCTCCCTTTGACTTCTTCCTTGAATGCTTCTGCAACACTTCCGACTTGAGCAGTTTTCTCTGACGCACCGGAGATTGTGTTGAATCGGCATCCTGGAATACAATGACCTTGTATTCCTCCGAGTTGGCTTCAGTATCTCTTCGTCGTCGAGCAATATCGTCAAAAGCCTCCTTTCCCATAGTAATACAAAGCACAAATGCCAACGGGGCAATGTATGTGAGCAGATAGCCGATTCTCAGGGCAGGTATCGCCTGCGACAGCGCCACGAGAAGGAAGTACATGTTAAAGAAAAAGGAGAATTCGTTGTAAAGAGTGATTGGGAGGAACGTCAAGGCGGTGTACTTGGCGTTCGAAATAATGTTGTTCGGAAAGCGGACGGGCTGAGTTGAGCCCACAGCAACATGTCGTGATGAAGATGGGTCATCTTCTTCTCGGTCCTCTGCGTCATTTGGGTCTGGCTTCTTAGAACTCGACATGAAACTAGGCAGTCGTAGTCGTGAAGAGACTCTGTCCGAGTTCATAGATCTCCGGCCCTGCGAGGGCTGCCCTCCTAGTAGTGGCTGATCGTCCTCATTGCCGCTTCCATCTGACCACCGAGGCGTGCTGCTGTTATGTTCTCCTAGTAACGATTGCGAGTGCTCGTCGTTTTCATCTCTGTCCCGACCAAGATCACCGTACCCCCGATTCCGCTTTCCAGCTCGCCGTGCTCCACCCATACGCAGATTTCGCAGCGCTATCCGCGAAGTCTCGGGCTCAGTCGAAGGACGCTCGTTGTTAGCCCTTGGGGCAGGTTTAGTCGATATTGGGTCGAGCTCCTGGATATCTAGGTCAAGATCGGAGTCGGAGTCATTCGCGGGGGAATCGGGTGGGTCGGAAGGTCGATATTGTTGTGAGGGCGGCATCCCTGGCTACGCTCCTGGCGATGAGGAGGTACGGATCAGGTGTTGTGTGGATGTGGTGAAGTATGGAGATGGACGGCTAGCAGTGCTCCTCAAACATGCTGCAGCGGTGATGTAACAAAGATGCAATTTTCTTTATAATCGTATTTGCTTCTCTTTAGAGATTCTCCCCTTCTTCCTTCTTATCGAGTCTAGGAATGTGAATTATATCTCGATTTTTTTATCCGTATGTCGTTGGACGTTGTCGATCGATCTTTGGTATGGAGTCTCTTATCTGTGTCGCATTTCAGGGTCAAAGTCGCAAAGGGGTCCACGAGTCTGTTATCCGTTCGGTGAACTTGTGCAGTCGATATATTCAGAAATAGGCGAAACGCAATCGATGCTTCGTGGGTTCTTGTACAGCTGGTGTTTGTTTGTTGTAGAACAGTAACTCGTGTCTTGGCTCATAAGGGGACAGATTATTTCAAGACCAGCGCATTACCATTGTCGCAGCCTAAGTGCGCTATTGTCAAGCGTCATTTGGGAGGTTACGCCTCCAAAAATGTCCCGCCGCCAATTAGAGGTTCAAGCAGGTACTTTCTGAAACACTACAGATTGGGCATGTGAGAGGTAACTTCAAGTAGCAGAGTGGGTCAAGGCGACAGCTATGGCCCCGTTCCTGACAGATTACGTGGAGGCTACCACTACCCTGAATGACATCTGAAAGTCTAGAGCTTATAACAGTAATACGGCAACTGAATTAAGCCGGTAAACAGTTAAGTTCAGTTGTTGTTGAGAAAAGGCAATTCGGAATTATTAATGCCTTTCTTTTTTACTTCAAAGATAACCAATCAGTCAGTCAACATCTTATGTACTCTGGCGACATCTCATGGATAGAAATATTCATCATGAGAACTAACCCACGTGCTGAATCCTCAACATGGTTTGGTACCAAACCGTTGTAATCAATTTCTATCACAATGCTACCAGCTAGATTGTAGTTTCATATTAGTCGAGTGATGTATAATTGTCTTTCCAGCAGTTTTATTGGTACTTACACATTACTTGCTTCCAAGCTACTGAAGCTGGGGTGAAGCTCTCACTTACATGGTCTGGTGCGATTCACCACAACGCATGCCAGACTCGACAAGAATACAAGACAGAAGTCACAGACTTATATGAAAATTACGTATCACTAAACGAAATACTCTCAAGTTTAAAATGCAAACCATTCGAACCAAAACAACGACCACGAGTGCAACTTGGAATGGCTACAGGGTAAGCACATAACTAGGAAGTTCGCACGTGACCGTCATAGCGCGTTCTCGCGCCGGTATGAGAGCTGCTCGTTGGCTTAGCTTCAGTCGCAAATATTTAGAAGCCTTCGCGACATCTACCATCACCATCATACTCAATCACCCCACAAGAAAACTATCTCACTCCGAGTCGAATCGCCGCGCCAATAAAACCGATACTACAACTCATCATCGTCGATTGATTCGACACCCGTCGCCACCATGGTCCAAATCAGCGAGGTCAAGGGCAACAAGCGAGACAACCGTACAGCTGCCCATACACACATCAAGGGCCTGGGCTTGAAATCCGATGGATACGCAGAGAAGCAAGCCGCCGGCTTCGTTGGCCAAGTTGGCGCGCGAGAGGTATGGACTGAGAGGCACGATGTTCACTAACAAATGCTTACCAATTTGTATTTAGTCCTGCGGTGTCGTCGTGGACTTGATTCGAGCTCAGAAGATGGCTGGTCGAGGTGTTCTACTCGCGGGAGGCCCTGGAACTGGAAAGACAGCTCTGGCGCTCGCCATCAGCCAAGAGTTGGGTACCAAGATTCCATTCTGCCCCATCGTCGGCAGCGAAATTTACTCCACCGAAGTCAAGAAGACCGAGATGTTGATGGAGAACTTCCGAAGAGCCATTGGTCTCAAGGTCCGAGAGACAAAGGAGGTTTACGAAGGAGAGGTCACAGAACTCACACCCGAAGAGGCTGAAAACCCTCTAGGCGGCTATGGCAAGACCATCAGCACACTGCTGATTGGACTCAAGAGCGCAAAGGGACAAAAGAAGCTCCGCCTCGACCCTAGTATCTACGAGGCGATTCAGAAGGAGAGAGTCACAGTCGGTGACGTTATCTATATCGAAGCGAACACCGGCGCCTGCAAACGAGTTGGACGATCTGACGCCTATGCTACGGAATTCGATCTCGAGGCGGAAGAGTATGTACCCATTCCCAAGGGCGAGGTGCACAAGAAGAAGGAAATTGTGCAGGATGTCACGCTACACGACTTGGATGTCGCCAATGCTCGTCCTCAAGGTGGCCAGGATATTATGAGTATGATGGGCCAGTTGATGAAGCCCAAGATGACGGAGATTACGGACAAACTGCGAGGCGAGATCAACAAAGTGGTCAGCAAGTACATCGACCAGGGCGTGGCTGAACTTGTGCCTGGTGTTTTGTTTATCGATGAGGTAACCCTTCCAACCTCTTGCCGTACTGAGACGGGATTGTATGGCTAACCGATATGTTTGATAGGCACACATGCTTGATGTGGAGTGCTTCACTTACCTGAACAGAGCCCTCGAATCGCCAATTGCCCCCATCGTGGTCTTGGCCTCCAACCGGGGAATGTGCACTATCAGAGGCACTGACGACATTGTCGCAGCCCACGGAATCCCCGCCGACTTTCTTACACGCATGCTCATCATCCCCACAACGCCCTACGAGGCCGACGAAATTAAGCGTATTGTACGGATACGATCGACAACCGAGGGCGTCTCAGTGTCAGATGCTGCCATTGACAAGATCTCGGAACACGGTGTTCGCATCAGTCTGCGGTATTGTCTGCAGCTCCTAACTCCTGCGAGGTAAGTCTAAGTCATTGTGGCGAAAGGGGAGACCCTGAGGTCCGAGCTGAATTGATCCGAGACATGATCACTGACACTGAAGAAACAGCATTCTTGCCAAGGCCAACGGCCGCTCGCAAATCGATGTTCAGGATGTTGCTGAGTGTGAAGAACTGTTCCTTGACGCTCGCCGAAGCGCCGCCCTTCTGGGCACCGAGGCCGGAAAGGGATACCTCTCGTAAAATGGAGACGACTGCGAAGTCGGAGGAAGCTGAATTTGGGACTAGAAGGCGCTGGGTGTGATGGAAGACGTGTCATAATTACTATTTTTAAGGGGGCTACTGGTAGATGGGAAAACACCTGACCTCTAGCTATTGTGTACTTGATAGGGAACCACGGAATACTACTACAGAGGTTTGGCGTCGGGCTGGCTCATATTGATTCTATCTTTGCGAGAATGCCGTTTGCAAATCCCTGCCTTAGTTAAGCTCCCTTTGAGCAAGTCTAGCCTCCCTTGTATTGTCCACCCATTCATTAACTTATGCCATGCTATGCTAATCATAGACAGATCCAGAGTTAGACTTAAACAACAAAGTGGCCCCTCCTACAAGACAGACCCTTTGATCTCTTAACACAGGCCAAGGAATATGTCGGAGCGGATTGGAGGACGCACCTACGGCAATTCTGCGTCACCAATCCCATCTCATTTCAGCTGCCGTCTCTTAAGCCAGAATTGTTGGTTCAAATACTGTATCAGGTTAGTTACAAGGGGGAACAAGTCAGTTTGCCTATCACGTGCACTACATATAGACTTGTGCCAATTTCATGGACGACATTGTCTTTGTTTCAGTCCCTACACCAAGCATTCCAGCCCCAGACCAAGACCAGACATAGTCCACATTCCGACATTGCATAGCACAGATTACAGAGCATATCGTACGTAGCATTGTTGCGGGTTGGAAAAGAGGCTGGGTTTAAACAAGGGGGAAGAAAGAGAGCGAGTGAGAGCCCAGACCATTTTGGGTGGACGGTATTCGCTCACATCATAATGAGTAAACGTGCTTCACACAGAAAGACAAAAAGAATGAACAGGGATAGAAGGGAGGAAAGATGATATATCATGGCAAAGTCCGTGGGTTATGGTTCCCTTTGTGCGTGTTTCTTGTTTCCTGTTCCGTTCCGTTGGCTCCTATCACATCTACACTCACACTCACACTCGCATATTCACTTCCTTTCTCTCACTAATAGACCCCGGCCCTATTTCGTCCTACTTTACCAGGGACCTCTTCCCGACTGTGGCATATACCTTGTTCCCTGCTGCTGCTGTTGCATGCTTCCTATTGGACAAGTGGCTGAGGAGACCGCCGACAGATCAAACGCAGGACCAAGCTTCAGCCCAAACATCAAAGTACCGGGACATGCAGAGGTGCATATCCGATGTTCACCTAGTAATCCCAGAATTGTCAGAACGCCTAATCTATCTTTGATATTGGTAGAAGGGAACACCGTGGGAGAAAAAGCTTGGATCTAACGAAGAAAGAAAAAGAAGACTTGCAGAAGTAGGGCTGTGAAGTGAGATAAGAAAAGAACAGAACAGAACAGAGGAGAGAGAGACCAAAGAGCAAACGATAATGGAAACACACCTAATTTCCCGGTTTAGGTTGTGAAAGGAAAGACTGGTACAGTTTCATTGTTCTCTAGAGGCTACTGAATGGGCTGCTGTTAACACACAAAGACTTGGCACTGCACAGACGGTGCCCCCAACACAACGAGAACTACCTATCTTCTTTGAAGCAAAAAAGACAAAAAGAAGAGAAGACATTTTTATCTTCTTGGACAAGAAACATCATTATACCGACCGAGGTTTTGGCCTCATTACTTCTTATAATTTGTCCTCATCTTGAGGCTATCCGTTCGTTATTAACTCTCGTTTCATCTCATCTCATCTCATCCAATATTACAAGAGTTCATTCAGCCTTTCTGTTCAACATCAATACGACAAGGGTCACTAGCTCGGTATATTCTAATCGACAGGTACCGTCCCAAAAGAAAGCAAAAATGACACAAGTCATCTCTTTGGTTACGCCGGCCCAGGCCATGACCCCGGCCCACTCATCCCCCATGGGCTCCGATGACTACGGCAGACCCCGGGCCTTTCGTGCCTTGCCTGATACTCCAGAATCTCCTAGTCCTCGCACTTCTGTTCTGGGTAGAAAACGTGCTGCTTCCATCAACACTGCTGATGCAAATTACGGTCGACTTGAGAGGCTCCAGCTGAGCACGCCTACAAGCATGGCCAGTAGCGAAGGAACCAGAGATATTTGTCTCTGTACTCCAGCTCCCAAGATTCCCAGACCTCGAAATGGTGAGTTGAATCTTTCTTTGTTAGGTTAATACCATCTCGGTATCGATTGCATGGAGTTTGTCGATAGTGGCAGCACCCCTCTCAAACAACGTTGCTCCACGTCTACATGTAGTTCCTCCACTGACACACCATTGCAGCATTCATCCTCTATCGTCAACATCATCAAGCCCAGGTTGTTGCTCGCAACCCTAACCTTTCTAACCCTGATATCTCAAAGATCATCGGGGAGCAGTGGCAAGATGAGCCAAAAGAAGTCAAAGACAACTGGAAGAGCTTAGCAGACGAAGAAAAGCAGCGTCATCAAAGACAATATCCGGACTATCGTTACCAACCCAGACGTGGAAACAAAGGTCAAGGTCTCAGATCTGGCTCTCTGTCAGGAGACGACTCTGGGCGATGCCCGAAGTGCAATTTGCGTTTGATTGCAACTCCTCAAACCCCTTCAACTCCCTTCCCGACACCCGCCTCAGTAGAAGACAGGCCTGTCCCGTACCCCTATACGCCAAGCTTGCGAGGTGAGGAAGCAGAAGCTGCCCGCCGTGGGAGTTATGGCAACTTGCCTGTCATGAGACAGCGTCTTCCAATGCAGCGACCTGCTTATCGAGAAGTGGACGACTACGAACCCGACACTCCTGAAATAAAAAGGCGCCGTTTCAACTCAATCGGCGGCTACCGCACCATCCCTTCCCCTGGAGCTCGAGCAGTGTCTATAGGAGGAGCTACTCAACGACCATATCCCGTTACCCCTCATCCTGATCCGCACTTTACTCGCTCTAAAGCTGGTCCAATGCCCCCTCCTCCGCGTCCTGGAGCTGGAGGGCCATGGCCTGAGCATGAGAACCGTGGCCGATACCACCACGAGTCTTTGAGACTCCCTCCTCTGCAAACCTCTGGACCGATGTCGCCTAACACAGTACCGGAAGTCGACATTCGGCAGCTAAGGACTCCAGTCACTGGGCTTGGAATCTCAAACCCTCGTGATCCGCAAGCCAGAAGCGTCGAGGCTATGGTTATGTCTATGCCATTCACCGAAAAGCTTGCGCTTATCGCTCGAATCACTCGTACTGAGAACGACGCTATCGAATCTAGTGGCAAGAGAGCAGGGAAGCGAGGCGCCGTAATCGCGATCGAAGGACCAAAGCCACGAATGCTGAAGCAAGTTGGAGCTCTTGTTGAAAGAGCTCTTTTGTCATCCAACGAGGTGGCACTCAAGACATGGGGCAAGGATGCATATGGGGAGCCAAACAGTCAGCGACAGGGCTCTCGAAGCGAAGACGAATCACCGTCCCCCAGTCGCCAAATCAGTTCATGCTTTGAGACCATGGTTCACTGGCATCAAAACTCACGAGAGATGGTGAAGCACATTACCAGTCAAGCCGAACCGCTTCTTACCTCCAAGATGGAGACAGATCCCGAGTCACCTATTTCTCGACGTGGCTCCATGGAGGAGGACAATGCGTCCAAAGGGAGTCAGGACGATGGCGTGAAGACAAAGACACCTGTGGCACTGGTCAAGGAGGGGTTCAGTCTCACTCGTTCAGAGGAATTCGCTTGTACGGTGCCCATTGCGGACTCGTACGCACCCATTGATCACTGGCAATGGATGGCCACCCTTTGGCGCGGCATTGTAGCTACCGACTTGGTGGTGTACGTGAAGCCCAGTTTGGATGAGGAGATTGCCACATATGGATCAGTTGAAGTCCTAGATGGGTTAATCATTATTAGAATCGCAGTGGGTAAGAGTTTGGATGAGGCTACCGAGAGACGAGTAGCCTTTGAAGTCGTTGAGTGGGTAAGAGGAGGAACCTTCCGCGAGAGGCGATGATTGTAATGCAATAGCTATGGTGTTTTGGAGTTCTTTTTGGAGAGACCATTTGTTGTCAACAAGGGTGGCATTGGTAACATTGAGAAAATAGCTTCTAGGGCAAGGGGGGAAGAAACAATTTGCCTTGATTTGTATCACATTCCTCAGTAGTAGCATAGTTCAGGTATCTAGGGATTGGAGTTAACAGTTAACAGTGTCAATAAACTCAAAATGCTTGATCACCAACGGTTTCCAGGGGTGATTCTTTGTTGCTACTCGGGTCTGGCGAGAAACCCGGACTAACAGACAAGTTTGGCAACCAACAGAGTTAAGAATAAAGAAATGTTGTGATGTTTGTCCCACGACTGACGTCTTACAAGTGAAAGCTGACCGGTGGATTGAGAGTTTAACCCCCTGCATAAATGGTACGTACCTAGACGCTAACCGCCGGGAATGACTGCCGCCAAAGCAATTTATCCGAAGGTAAACGCGCCTCGACTCCAGGTACCCCGAGGGACCTGAAGTACAATATGGGCGGCACCGCTCCACTATGCGAACAGCTCCCCTCTAATTAATACGCGACTCAGGAGACCCGACTTCTATACCGAACCTACCTACATAACAGACCCGCAACAATAACAGCTAACGACATCACGACCTCGTCGATAGCATCTCACATAGTAGCGGCGCCGACACGATGCTCCACGGTTTCGACAACATATTATAATGCCAGATTTTAAGCCTGGGCAGACGGTGAAGCTCAACGATGACCGGATAGGCATCGTGCGCTTCGCTGGTACTACCCATTTCCAGGTCGGAGAGTGGATAGGCGTTGAATTAGAGGAGAAAACGGGGAAGAATGATGGCAGTGTTCAAGGGGAGCGTTATTTCGATTGCCCCATGGGCTATGGCATGTTTGTCAAGCCTGTGATGGCTACCATCATCGCACAAGCCCCCACACCGAAACCGCCGGCTCGAAAGCCCTCAAGGCCGAGTAGCTACAACCAAGCTTCAGGAAGGGCATCGAGCGCGGGAGGAGATACAGGCTTGGGTAGGAGAAAGAGCTTGAATGCACCGAGTCCGAGTCCGGTTCCTAAGGTGGCCCGGCCGACGAGTCTTGCAAGGGTAGGTGTCGCCGTGTAGTTTTGCGGTTGAATGCTAACATTCGTCAAGTCACCCACGAAATCGCCTACGAAACAACTGAGCGGCGCTTCAAGTACTTCCGTCTCTCGGACAGGAACGCCCTCGGGTACGCGTGCCCCCTCTGTAGGAGCGAAGCCTCGCGCTTCTGTCGGAGGAGCGCGTACATCTATGGGTCCTCCACCACCTAAAACAAGACAACCATCCATATCTTCATCGATATCAAGACCTGGTGCAGCGCCGGCAAGGACTACAAGTAGTCGCATGTCCCTAACAGGACCATCGCGACCAGCATCACGCCCAAGCTCCGCTGCCAGACGGACATCCATCGACTCTCAAGCACGAAGAGGCTCTTCTGATAGAGAGGATGTTGTTTCTCCCCCACCTCCTCCTAAGGACAATGGCGACATCCTTTCACCTCAACCCAGAAGCCCTGTTCAAGCGAGAACAAAGGCTCTCGAGAAACTCACAGCAGGACCTGCATCGCGACAATCTACACCACCCACATCACGAAAGCCTTCAGCAACTAGCACTGCTGGTGCTGCTCGTCCTGCTGCAAGCACAGCGGCAAGTAGAGAGATTGAGGATCTCAAGGCCAAACTGAAGGTGTTAGAACGCAAGCGAGCTGAGGATCGAGATAAGCTGAAGCAACTCGAAACGGTGCAGAATGAAAGGGATAAGTTTGAGAGTGTCATTCAAAAGCTGCAGCAAAAGTACCAACCGCAGCAGCAAGAGAACAATGAGCTGAAGAAGTTAGTGAAAGAGGCGGAAATGCGACTAGAGTCTGTCGAAGAGCTTCAGCAGGAGCAAGAAAGCGTATTAGAACTGGCCACTCTTGACCGGGAGATGGCTGAGGAAACAGCAGAGGTTTTGAGAGCTGAACTAGATGCTCTCAAAGAGAAGGCGGAAGAGTTGGAGCTGGAGGTTGAGGTTTTGAGGGAAGAGAACGAAGAATACAGCAAGGGGACGTCTGCTGAAGACCGAGCAAGCACAGGCTGGTTGCAGTTGGAACGAACAAATGAACGATTACGAGAAGCACTTATACGATTGCGCGACCTCACTCAGGCGTCTGAAGAGGAACTGAGAGACCAAATTTCTGGACTGGAGGATGATATGAAGGACTTCAATACCATGAAGGAAGAGCTTTCCGTGTGTCGGGAGAAGCTTGAGCAGTCAGAGACTGCAGTTGAAGATCTACGTCAACAACTCGACAACGCGCTTGGTGCCGAGGATATGATTGAGGACTTAACAGAGCGAAACATGAGCATGGCTGAGCAGATCGAGGAGCTGAAGGCTGTTATTGATGACCTTGAGAGCCTGAAGGAGATCAACGACGAGCTTGAGATTAACCATGTGCAGAATGAGAAGGAGATGCAGGAAGAGCTCGACTTCAAGGATAGTGTAATTACCGAGCAGGCTCGACGAGCGGGTCAGCAGGAAGAGTCGCTGGAGGATATGGAGTATACTCTCTCGCGATTCCGGGAGCTGGTCACGAGTCTGCAGAGCGACTTGGATGATATGAGAGCCTCACAGGCTGTCACTGAGGGCGAGTCCGAGAAGCTCAACGATCGATCTCGCGCCATGATGGACCTCAACATGAAGCTGCAGCTCTCAGCATCCAAGGCTCAAGTCAAGACCATCGACCTTGAACTTCGACGATTGGAGGCCCAAGAAGCAGAGGAGCATTTGGAGATTGTAAAACTCTTCCTCCCAGACACCTATAAAGAGGACCAGGATTCTGTCCTCTCGCTGCTTCGCTTCCGCCGTGTGGCCTTTAAGGCGAACCTCCTCAACAGCTTTATTCGGGAACGACTCAACGGACAGCCTCACCCTGGACACGAGGACGATGTTTTCGCTGGCTGTGATGCTTCAGACAAGCTTGTCTGGGTGTCGAACACTTGTGATCGTTTCGTCAACGACATGACACACTGCACCATTGGACAATTCTCCAAGTACCAGAACGCTTTGCACGAACTAGAGCCCGTTGAGCGAGCCCTTAACGTCTGGATCGACGGTTTACGCAAGGATGAACTGAAGGAGAAGACTTGCGCTGATGAGCTTCACCGCACTATCGCTCTTCTTTCGCATCTTGGAGAGGTACACATCTCAGACAGCCTGGCTAACTATGCCGATCATGTTCACATGAAGGCCAATGTCATGCAGAGCCATCTCGATTCTGCGGCTGTTGCCTTCAACACCCTTCGAGGCCTTGTTCAACGTGTGGTCCCTTCTGAGGGTGACGATGAGGAGCTTGCCCAGCATTTCTCCAAGAAGTCTGAGGCGGTTATTACTCACACTCGAGGTGCCAAGGTTATTGCCGCCAAGGCGGTTCGAGCTCTCCAGGACTTGAGGACACGATCTCTCTCCCTGTTGCCTGATACCAATGAAGCATTCGAGGAATGCTGTGGGGCGACACAAGAGCTTGCAGATCTTGCACGACAGATTGGCCTTGACCTTCACAACCTGTTCCACGCTGACGAGGGCCGCACCGAACCCTTCACATACGCGGAGGTTCAATCGGCTGTTCACAAGACTGTTCTCGCAGTGAGCACCTCAAGCGAGTCGGATCTCTTCTCCACATACCTGTCCAAGCTGCGAGCTGTCACCGCCCAAATCTCAGATCTGGCAGCGCTTGCTACCGACCTTGACCAAGTTCAAGAGTTTGAAGTTGCTCCTGCTCCCTGGCGACTACGGTCTCAAGAGCTCAAGGCTCAAAAGGTCATTCCTGTTGACGCCGAGGAGGAGCTTCGTCGTCTTAAGGAGGAGCACGGTGAGGCTCGCCGCATGATTATCCAACGTGAAGATCAACTCAGCACTGCTGTTCTCAAGATCGAGACCCTCGAATCTAGAATGCGCGACGCTCAGGCCAACATCGACCGCATCGCTAAGCTGCAGGAAGAACTTGAGGCTTCCGGCCAGGAGGTTGGCAGCCTCAAGGAGGATATCGAGAAGCAAGACCGAGAACTCAAGAACCTCGAATCGGAGCGTGACAAGTGGAAGAAGATTGCCAGCGATAGCCGTGCTTACGCTGAGGGTGCCGATGCTGCTGGTGCTAAGGTTGGTCAGGAACGTGCTGTTGCCACAGCACGCGAGATGGACGCCCTCAAGAAGGATATCGAGAGCCTTCAGTCAGCTGTCCGATATCTACGTGAGGATAACCGCCGTGCTCGTACATCAGAGCAGCACAAGCACCAATGGTTGGCTGAGCCGCTCAAGAAGCCCACTTCTATCACTGAGCAGCGCCGAAACATGATCACCAACGAAGGCAAGGATGTACTGGGCGAGCTTGTCAAGATGGCATCCGGAGCATCTATGTACGACTTCTCTGCCATGCCCAAGGACAAGCTTACTTGGAAGCCTGCTCGATCAACACCTCAGTATCATGCCGCTAAGCAGATGGAGGATTATGCCGCCTGGGGAGCCTGGCAAGAATCGGTGCTTAAGAAGGCACATGTTCTCCAGGGCCAAACGGCCAATGTCGAGAGAAGAAAGAATGCGCCTATGGCAGCTCGTCTGCGTATCAAGTTGCCTGGTGCTGATGGAAAGATGGTCCCTGGTTCGGGACGAGATGTGCAGATCGTTGGATCGCAGGAGTGGGAGACTCTACAGGGCCGTTTGGCTGTATGATCATAGAATTACTACATACCCCTTTTGTTGGTGAATTTATTGGTTTCGATGGTTTTTCATGGATATTGTACGTGTCATAGCGAACGAAATAGCAAATCCACATAGTAGCAAGCTTTGTCAAAGCATTCCTCGGAAGAAGGGGCTGTTTGGTTGAATTTTTGAATCATTTCGTCTTTTTGTTCATATGTGATCATGCTCGATCCCTGGGTATCTTTAGCATCCCAGATTATAGCATCTCGCCCCTCTACATGCTGTAAATATGACTCTCATGCCTTGCCCTTGCCCTTCTTATCCTTCTTCTTCTTACCGCCACCACTGCTTTCTTCACCACCGCCGCCGCCTGCTTGCGCACCCATAAGTGCTGACATGGGATCTCCACCACCTTGCATCTCCTTCATCATATCCTTAAACAGGTTCTCGGAAACACCACCGCCGGTCATGGCAGCGCTCAGGTATGGTACAAGCTCGCCCATCTTCCATCCTCGAGGCACAGCAGGTTTGGGGTAGGGCTTTCCGGGCTCGGGCTGCAGTTGGCCTCCGATGCGGACACGCAGACCGGGGCTGTCTTCGGTCGTGGGGTTTTCGCGCAAATGGTCGGCGACAAGACGGTACAGGTGGTGCTTGTTCTTGACGGGATGACCGTCTGTCTTCTTCAGACCGACCTTGACACGTCCAGGGTTGGCCCAATCCTTGGGATGCACCTTTTCAGGCTCAAACAGTGTTGGGAGTCGTAGTCGTGAGCAGGCATTCGCGATCTCTCGCGCAAGAGGATCCTTGACAGCCAGCTCAGCGCCCACACGACGGCCCTCAGCGCGAGACCGCGAGGCGTCAAAGTAGACGGGGTAAAGACACTGGAAGTCGGCATAGGCAGAGCGATCGGCTGAGGCAGGCATTGTGCCTCCAACGGGAGCATCGGCGGGGACGATGGCGGGTTCCTGACGAGGAGGAGCTGCGGCGGCGGGAGCTGTTCTGGGGCCGGTGGGTTCGACACGGCGCATGATATCGGAGTCGGCAAAGTCATCGATGTCGGCCTCGGCTGGGTCGGAGTCGAAGTCGCTGTCCGAGACCTCTTCTATTCTTGGGTGGGACATTTTTGCGGTTTTGGTGGGTTGTAGGAGGAGGGGTAAGAGAATGAAGAAAGATCTGACGAATCTTCTGCGATTTGCGAGATGGTGAATTCCTATGCGATGGAGCCCGCGTCCCTATGAGCTTAGAATTGAAGACGAAGGACTCAAGGTGGTGATGATCGAGGTGAGGTTAGGTGAGGTAGAGAGATATGGGGTACAAGTGGGTAATGGAAGGTGGCACTTTGGTGAGGTTGAGATGTGGGATGAGCCTCAAATGGATGTGGGGTAACTTGCAGACAGCCCAGGTAATCTACCTGCTTCCTAGGTACATATTAAATCAGTACTCAGTCACCACCGTTCTCATCAAAGGAATTGTACTCTTAGGTCGTAATCTAAATGCCATATATCTACTTCCATGGCTCTAACCTCTTAATGACTTTCCAGTGCACTAAATGGAAACAAAGTATTGGGCTCGGGGGTTCACCATCACTCGTAAGGAGCCATAACCACCAGCTGGCTATGGCAATTGAAAGACCTCTCGCTATCTCATCTATATGTGAATTGCTAGTCGAAGCCCGTAATCAACTAACAGAGATTAGTATTTATAAAAAGTACAGAAATATTATGGCGAATCTTATTCGTTCCCAGCGAGTGGATTGGACATTCGTCTAATATTAACAAAATATAGGCCAATGAAGAAAAACAAATGGACGGCCAACGAACAAAAAGGAGAAAAGTTTACAACGAAGTCTATACCTCCCACCCGCTAAATCTCAGTGAAACAAGATTCCCACGATTATCACCTCTAGCAGCTAATAAAGCTCCTCCACATCATTGTGTGGATGCTGCTTCTCTCAATACTTTTACCCAGTAAGTCTCCTTCCCTCCGGAGTCAGAGTCTTTGAAAACCACACCTCTTACGCCGACTCATGCAGTATAGGAGGAATCCATATAATGCCCACCCAAAGTATACCCTAGTAAACACCCCTTGTCAAGGAGCAAGTTGAAAAAGACCGTACACAGCTATAAACCCGCTGTCCCCTAGTCAAACATATTGGCAGCTGGCAAGCCTGGGAAACATCCCAGAAAAGCTAAAGGGTTTGCTGCCACTCGAAACCGTCACCGTATTACTGATAAGATCAAACAGAAGCCCAATTTCCTCCAACTTAAGCCTTCTTAGGCTTAGGTCGAGGAAGACCTTGTTCCCGACGAGTCTTGAGATCAATCTCGGCGAGAGCCTGGCTAGCGTTGTAAAGCTGAACGCAGTTGATGAACTGCTTCATAAACATAAAAGGGAAGCTGATACCGGCAATGGCCCAGGGCACTGTGGAGTCCATCTTGTTGGCACGAGCAAGCTCAAGAGCAGCGGGGCTGAAGGGATCGGGGAAGATCTGGGCAAGAATCGAGGTATTGACTTGGGCACCAGCCTGGAGTTCAGCACCGACAGTCTCGATAGGCTTAATTAGGTATGGCGAGACAAGAGGAGACGAGAAGCAGAGGAGGTAGAGCGCGATGAAGAAAAGCTCGTTAAGGGCGCAAAGGGTAAAGAGAACACCCTAGTGGTAATTAGCAAATGGCAATCATGTATCACGGTATTAGTGGTCATACCTTGTTGGTGTAGTAGAGGCGGAGCAGCCAATTCTTGCTCTCATCGATGTTCTTGTGACTGGCATTGCTGCCTGAAACCACAAGAGTAGCGTACATGTGCATGTAGTGGCTAGCAAGGTCGAGAGCAATCAAGCCCTGGAAGACGATAGCCCATCGAGGGAAAGCGGAAGAGAGGAAGACGATGAGACAAGCTGTAGTGCAGCGATCGGTAACCATGTCGAGAACAGCACCGAAGCGAGTTGACTGCTCGTAGATACGCGCGGCGTAGCCATCAAGGGCATCGAGAAGGCATGAGACACTGTAGAGGAACGAGCAAGTGCGAGGATGGAGGGGCATATAGTATAGAGACGCGATAGCAAGGACAATGCGCGCATATCCTAGACATTGCTTGTTAGCAAATTTGACACCATTTCCTCGAGTTATTCAGCTTATCGTACCAATTATGTTGGGGTAGAACAGGAAGATGTTCTCGCGAGGGGCAGCGTCCGAAGCATCCGCAGTACCGCGGGCAACACCATTGCCGTTGGATTTAACTTCAGGCTCAGAATCAGAAGAAGAGCCTTGGGCCTTTGCGGCCTGTCGTCGAGTTCGTGCGCCCATTGTAGGAGAAGGTTATTTGTATTAATTAAGATTCTTGAAGTTATCGCAATGCCAAAGTGGCGTGGCTTATCATGTAGCGTCTGGATCTGGATCGAGATAACGGCAGATTCTGCGAAAGGGGCAGGGATCAGTCCGGCGCTGTTGAAGCTGCTTGTCGAGTCGGGGTCGTCGAGTCTGAAGGAGGATGACAAAGAAGAAGGTATTCTCGACTAAGGAACCGTTGAAGATGTAAAAAAAGGAGTGGATGTGAACTAAGGAGGAGAAGGGAAAAAAAAGAGAAACCTGTAAAACAGGGAGCTTCACGTCTCTTGGGGTGGATAACGCAAAGTGTTAAGTTAATTAGTGATGACGGCAGAAAGCAGGCACTCAGTAAGGTAAAGTAAGGTAAGCTTAGGTAGGCGCAGGCCAGGCAGGCCTCGAGGTTCCCTTTCTCTTTCCCTTTTCTTTGGATGAGATGCTCCCGCCAAGCGAATTACAGGGGCAGTTCTCGGTAGGTTCGGACACGCTACACGGCCCGTTGAGAGCTTGGCTACGTGCCAATTGGCGGAGAAGTGGGTGTTATTTATCCGCTTACTCTCAGCTAAGAGCTGTCCAAATTTACACCAGTCGTACTTAAATCCCCTTAAATGATATCCGCTCATGGAAATTGTCAGCATCCATATCCTGGGAAATGGAAAGAAGGAGGGGATCCACCCACTTTCAAGAACAAGACCGGTTTCCTTGCAAAAGCTGCCAGAGAACAACTCACCATCTCACTATCTTACTCCCAAGACGTATGATTTGCATATAGATTACCAAGAATCAAGATTGCTGCACTATCTAATATGCCAAAGAAGGAAGTTACTATCAACCTCGGCTCCATGACAGGCAACGCATGCTCTTGTCTTGGTATCATGGCTTCTATTGCCCATGCTCCATGTATTCTACGGAAATAACCTTAACTTTTGAAGAGGATAATGGCCTAGAACAGACAGTAACCAGGCAGATCATCCATATGAGGCGCGTTAGTGACTAAGTATACAGCCATGATCGGTAGGAAAAGCTAAGGCTATCATGACATCTCAAGCTATCCTTGCTATGAATGCCACAGAACAGTAGAGCATAGCCAGACAATGACAAAAAGCAACAATAGACCATGATTCAGTTGCACATTATGGCATGCGAATAGTTTGAGAGCGAGTCAAGCTTGCAGAAGAACTGCATAAAACTACATATACAGATCTTCACGTGTCATTACAAAGCGATCAGGGATTGTCGATTAGCCGCGTTGGCAATCAAGAGTTTCGTTCGGAGGCAAGCTGGCTCATTTGTAGACCATAACCGCAACCTTCATGATCCAAACTCCCAATACGCAGCTCTGTTTCTTGATTCTCTGACATGACTAATCGGAATACGGTCTTCCATAAAATAATAGCTAACTTCAAACACCACAGATACTGGATAGTTGAGACAGTTCCAAGTTCTAACGTCGCCTAGATTGAACCGAGTCTCAGCGAGGAATGGCGGCTTAATACAGGAAGCCCATTGTAGCTTGGCATCTGATCTGGGCAAATCGTATCTGTCTAAATCTCACGATAACACGTCATGGCTTGTCTTGAAGCGCTTCTGCGGGCGAACCCTGTTATAAGCCACTGCCATAGCTTTGCGGCTCATGAAGTGCATTGAGTTTCCCTAGCTTACCAGACAGATTGGCGGCTGTCGACAAGCAGCTGAGGCGAGACCCTGGGTAATGATATCCTCATTATTGCCTGATTGTGGCGGCGGGCTAGTATTCAATGTGCAGCATTGTATTAAGCTTCAAAATAGTAACGATGAACGAGCAATTGAGAGCAGTCCAAAATGTCACCGATATCGCAAACATGATATTTGGCGAGTGTACATTTTACGAATCAGACATGTAACTTGTAATATGTGTTGCCGGAGTCTGAATAGTCTCAATTGAAACCTGCGATGATATATGATGCCCTTAGCAGAAAGAAGCAGCTCACTAGCATGCAATTCAAAGATAGAAAGCAGTTCTTTGCGACTCTTCAATTCACTATCTCAGACCGTGTAAAGTTGCCCGACAATGATGATGAATTCAACGTTAAAGAATCGGGAGTGCCGGAGAGTGGAGAGTCCCGCGGCATAGCCGAGACGCCAGAGGAGTTAGTAGCGTAGCAGGCAGATGAGACCCTTGCTTTTTTTTACTTTCTGCTTTTGGTCAATGGACTTTGAGTGCTTGCGTTCAAGTGTGCTGCTGCTACTGCAAGGGTTTTGGTTTGTGGTTGTCTCAGGCAGGGGGGAGGGTGACTAGGAATGGCAGGTCAGTAACTTTATTCCGGGGTATTGGACAGTACCAGAGTACATAGAGATACCACGATGATGGATCCCAAAACCCTGGCGGCGATCGCGGGACGGTCGAATGTAAGAGCCCGAGCTTGATTTTGAGTCTGATGCAGTTGTTAGTGAATCTGGGGGAGGCAAAACTGCTGCTATAGAATATCTAGAACTGGTACAGCTGGAAGCTCTTGGCTACAGAAGAGTTAAAACAACGGCGCCTGAGTTTTCTACCACACCAAGTTGTCCATCCACCAATGGTGATGGTTGCGAAAACGGCGGTACCTTGCAGCAGTGAAGTCGGCGCTAGTTCAACCCACTGCCGGTTTCTCCGTTGGAGTTCATTCAAAAGTGTCCGACATGAAATGATACATGCTACAGTACGCTACAGGACAGTTTTCTGAAGATCATATCCACTGGCCCGTAAGGTACGCATGTAAGCTGTGGTCGCGGATTAGTGGATGCATTACTGCTGTATCGTACCAGTCGGATGTCTACCAAACAGTCAAGTTAGTCATTGAGATACTGTACATGCACGCGACAGGTACTAAACTCAAGAATATGGACTCGGCATCGTCCCGTTATCCCGTCTAACTAACAGTACACCATTCATCGTCGTTATAACGTGCACTTTAGTCATGGGGCCGATACAAGCAAGCAGGCAACGCGCATTTTACAACGGTCAGGTTGCTGCAAAGCCATGTAGCCGCGGTGGATCTCGACGTTACAATTGTCAGTTGTCACCCTGGCTTGCTGGTCCCGTTAGCTCAGCTTGCCTTTCCTCCGAGCTGTCGCTGTCGCTGGGCTAGGGGACGGTTGTTTGCGGCAATAGTTCGAATGCCGTGTAACCTGACTAGATGATTACTTGGAATCGTTACCAACGTAGCGTTGTAGCAGGCCCGAAGCTGTTGAGCTCGGCAGCTGGTTGAGCCCGCCTTTGTGGATATGGATATGGATATGGATATGGGTATTGATATGGGCCTCCATTGTAAGCAGAAGGGAAGAGAAGATAGAGCTATGCCTCCACTAAGATCTAACCCGTATCAATGGTTAGATAGATGGTCTAGCAGCCTACAGAACCGTGCCATATCCGTTTTGGCATTCAGAAGCCTCCTGTCTCTGGGTTATAGTTGAATATCATTTAAGCCCTTGCTAGCAATGATCATCTCGACTTTTTAGCTTAGTCTGTTTACATAGATTTTTGATCCCTGATCGTCGGGTCGGGTGCAGCCAAGACCTCGGCCCTGTCCATGTCCTAAGGAAGACTCCAAGTCGATGGCAGTTGATAGAGGTATGGATTTGACAGAATCATCCGATTTTGTTGATCAAAGCTTACGGATACCTTGTCTCGAATTGGCTTCTCAGCTCCCACCTTTACTTTTAGTGCCCCCCACGACACGCACGTCACTGTCACTGGTGGTAAAATGGACCTACATTGGGGCACGGGGGGCTTAGACATTGTGAAAACAGACGGGTCCTAGGGCTAGGAGAAAGAACTTGAGTCCCCGGCTGACCTTGGACCAACCAATATTCTGAAGAGAGAGACAGTCTGTGCTGCTCGTATTGTATTCTCAATGCTGGCTTGGCTGAAGGGGTCGTTAAAAGAGTGAATAGTCTATGCTTGTGTGGATCGATACGCAAGGTAGTGCTGTCAAGGTGTACATATCGGATCAATTCCGATGAGTTACTTTCAAAGTGCCTATTCATGCTTGTCACATCGATTGGCTAAGCCATATCTTCAATGTATTGTACTGCACCTAATTACATTATGTACATACCTGCTATCTGCGCTACCATCTTCTCCAGGGCTGGTTCAATGGTCTAAGATCGTCGTCTCTGCTGTATTCCACCCTCCGGTTACCGGCTAGGGCAGAAACAGTCAGTCTATCAAGCTTTTGGATCATCTCTTTCCCCCTCAATTTTCTGTCATTATTGTTACCCTTGTCGATTCCTGGTATGTGCAGTATGTTTGTCCCAGTTCAGTAAACATCAGCACGGCACTGTAAAATACCTAAGAAACACCTGTCGTGTCTTCTCTTGAATCCTTGCTGTCCTGTCCTGCATTTGAGCCTCGGGCTTTAAATACCTTAGCTTCTTCCTACCTAGTACGGCAGTAGCCTTTTCGCTTGCAGAAGAGCCTACAATTTGATAGCGACTAACGACTACCTACCTAGTAATACTACTACCAAGTCCCTGTCCAGGCCCCTACTTGCAGTAGCCTTGTCGCCTGTCGCCTCACAATCGCTCTTACCTATAGAGACAGTCGGTCCATTCAAGCTGTGGATCGTCACTTTTCACTTTTTACCTTGGGCTACCTCTACCTTCCGCTTTGTTAGGCCCAAGTATCCCGTCCCGCCTCGCCAAAAGACTTACCGGTACTTCACCTTCCTCACCTCCTCCTCCGCTCTTTCTTTTATTTTACATACCTACCTACCTACCTTCCTCCTGCTCTTTCCCTCTTTCCATACTTCTTCTTTTTTACCTTCTCCCTCTCCCTCTCCCTCTTCTCTACACCATCAACAACTCATCCCATTCATCATCTCCTTATATCGGAAGAAAATACCCGTCACGACCCATTTGGGCTAAGCTAATAGGATCTTCACCCCTCGTTCCTACTCGAGGCTCTTGGCTCCGTTTTTTCAATTTTCCCCAGCTTCCCCTCCATCAAACCGCCACTTGCGCCAACTCATCTATTGAGAGCCTTTGTGCGAATTGATCGAGACCGAATATCGAGATAGTGAATTGCTTGCGATTCTAAGGTCTAGATACCATTTGGTGAACCATCCACCACCCACACCGCGCCCACCTTTGGTTTTGGTCATATCTATCTGATCTTCAAACTTCAGCTTCATCATGTCGTCGCATCCGTCTCTCAAGGCGACCTTCGCCAGCCGAGCTGAGACAGTCTCTCATCCTCTAAGCCGACATCTCTACAAGCTTATGGACCTCAAGGCCTCCAACCTTTGCCTCAGCGCCGATGTCGCAACCGCTCGCGAACTCCTCTACTTCGCCGACAAGATTGGTCCTTCTATCGTTGTTCTCAAGACTCATTACGATATGGTGTCTGGCTGGGACTTCGACCCCCGAACAGGAACAGGTGCCAAGCTCGCCTCACTAGCCCGCAAGCACGGTTTCCTCATCTTCGAGGATCGCAAGTTCGGTGACATTGGCAACACGGTCGAACTGCAGTATACTAGCGGTGCTGCGCGTATCATCGAGTGGGCACACATTGTTAATGTTAACATGGTTCCCGGAAAGGCTTCTGTTACGTCTCTGGCTAATGCTGCCAACCGATGGCTCGAGCGATACCACTATGAGGTCAAAACATCTATCAGCATTGGAACCCCTACGGCTAGCCAGCTGGACGAGGATAGTGAACGCTCAGACAATGAGAACCAGAAGAGTGCACCCGAGACTGGTCGCGATAACGGACGTAAAGGTAGTATCGTCTCGACCACCACCGTCACTCAACAGTATGAGTCGGCTGATTCACCACGCCTCGTCAAGACGATTCCCGAGGGTGATGAGACAGTATTTGCCGGTATCGATGAGGCGCCCATCGAGAGGGGTCTTCTCATCCTAGCACAAATGTCAAGCCAGGGCAACTTCATGAACAAGGAATACACACAAGCTTGTGTCGAGGCCGCACGGGAACACAAGAGCTTTGTTATGGGTTTTGTCTCACAGGAATGTCTCAACACACAACCTGATGACGATTTCATTCACATGACCCCCGGTTGCCAATTGCCCCCTGAGGGCGCTGATGAGAATGAGGCTATCAAGGGAGATGGCAAGGGCCAGCAATACAACACACCACAGAAGATCATTGGTATTGCTGGTGCTGATATCGCCATCGTTGGACGTGGAATTATCAAGGCTAGCGACCCTGAGGAGGAGGCCGAGCGATACCGATCCGCGGCATGGAAGGCTTACACAGAACGTGTTCGTTAGGATGCGATTCTGCATCAGAGTCTTGTCATTTTTGGCGCGGTAGACGGGCTGGACTGGAGTTATCGAGACATCATCTAGCGGGGTCTGACATGAATACAGTACCTTTATCATGACTGCATGGTAGCAGCCATGCATAACTCAGCTGCAAGAACAATGAGAACTGATCCCTGGTTTGGGGACATCATAAGCACTAAGCTTTCGTCTAACTGCATAAGCATGGTTTTTGTCTTCGCTCACAGCAACGACACACGAACGTTATGAGCTTATGAGATTCAGCTTTAGAAGGAGATTCAAGATACAGCATTATAGCTCTGGAGTAGGTATTCATTCAATGCCAATATTTGTCCCACCGGCGCTCTCGTATGCTTGTCCAGTCTATCTTACATGCATCGTTTCCTGCTCCAATAACGTGGGTCTCTCCAAGAGGCACATGCAATGAAGGCGTGGCAGGGCTGAATGCCAAATTAGGTAGGTATGTTGGTGGTAAAGGATGTGATGGAACCCCACAATGGAGGATTGATCCATTGCCAGTTTCTTGGAATCCCGGACTTAAGAGCGCTGTTAGAAGCTGACTTTCATCGTCTGAGACATTGATCAATAACACATGCACTCTCATGCGCAACCTGAAATCTTTGCCCTTTTAACAATCTTGTACCTACTATATGCTACAACGTCTCTTGTGAGCGTTTAATTATCTCCAAGTTATTTCGGAAGCCACCATGACAGCGCCCGAGACTGCTGACGGTCCTCGGAAGAGAAGACGAATTGTCATATCCTGCGGTGAATGTCATCGCAGAAAGCAACGGGTTCGTAACCTCCATCATTCTCTAAAACCAACTCATTCAAATTGAAATGCATGGTTCCATAATTAACGGATTCATAGTGCGATCGCTTGTTACCTTGTGGAAATTGCAAGTCTCGAAATAAAGAGTCGGCTTGCTCTTATGAGACAGGCGCCCGCCCAGCCACTCGCTCACATGAGTATCCAAACACGGAAACTTCACAAGGTCTCTCCAGAGACACAGTGAGGAAGATTATTCCTTCGCCGTCTGGATCTAGCGACTCGCTCGACAATGGGCCCAACGAGCCTCTATCGTCAAAGGCTGCTGATTGGGGATATGCTCACAATGGTGCATCCACGATGGGTATCCTCAAACGCATCGAAACTCTCAGCGATGGAGAAGAAAGCTCGCCGGATTTGTATGCTGGGTCTCGAGGCCCGACAGACGGCAGTAAAGAATTTGCCTTGAAAGAGAAGTACAAGGCCATCATCCGTCAATTGCCTGCAAGGGACTACATCGATAGACTTGTGGAAATGTATCTGCATAGCTTCAACTGGCAGTACTATGCTATCGACCCAGACATATTCTACTCTCAGCTGGAGGCATGGAACTCATTACCATTCTCAGTACTCTCGGATATTGGTCCTCGTGGATTGCATTCTGAACTCCGAGCATTTCCAGCCGTTATCTTTCAAATCATTGCAACAGCGCTACTTCTTCTACCGGAGAAACCGGATCCAAGATTTGACTCGCTCAAGTTTGCAGGCGGTATGAGCTTTGAGGATCTGGCTATGGAGTACAGTGAGTCAGGACAAGCGATTGTTGATCTACTAGGGAAGAAGCATCTTTCGTTATCAACGGTCCAGGCACAATTTCTTCGGGCATCGTTTCATAAGTTTACAGCTAAAGTTACTGATGCAGTAAGTAAAATTCGCGATGTGCCAGAGAGAAGCCGCTAAACCTTTGAGCAGTGGCATACCATAGCAGTAGCGATTCGCGATGCTCAAGATCTAGGAATGCATCGCGATAGCCTTGATCCCAAAAATGCTGGGTCAAGCTTGGAAAGCATTTTGGAACATCAATGGCTGATACAGAGGAGACGAAGAATCTACATACTACTTGCTATCTGGGACTTGAATTGTGCCATGATTCTTGGACGCCCAGGCACGATTGATTGGAATCAGACTCTTCCCACACCCCCCGTCGATGCACCCATACCCAAGAACCGCGAAAAAACGCCGGTTGTTCCTCGAGGAGAGGATGATCACCCTACGCCTATAACTCGACTTCTGTGGAATTATGAACTCTGCAGACCACTACTGGCTATTCAGAACCTCGAAGTCAAGGGTTCATATCCATTGGATCCCGAGAGAATTGAGAAAATCCACAAGAGTATACAGGATCTGGACAAGATGATGCCGCCATCCTTCCGCATGGATAACCCTGACACGAGATGGGATCACCTCCCTGAAGCACACTGGTACACAGCAAACCGCTACTACTTTGCAAGTCTACACGAATTCAGCAAGATGGCTCTACATCGCCCGTTCATCTTCAACCGTGCCGAGAGCAGAGTAGAAGCTATACACACAAGTCTGAGAACACTCGAGATTCAGAAGTTGACGTTTGAAGGACTGCCGCCAGACTCGTGGAGGAATTTCATGCTCTTCTTTGCAAGTTTCGATGCCATCGTATTGCTTGCGTCTGTGTATATCCTATTTCCGCAAGAGCATGCGGAGTATACAGATAGGATGATTGAGCACTTTCAGTGGACTATTGAGCGCTTCTCTGCCATCCAGGAGCGTAACCCATTGGCTAAATCTGCTCAGGGTGTGCTAAAAGCTATCGTCGCGAGGTTCAAGAGAGCTATGGCGAAGGCGAGGAATGGTTCCCTGCCATCTTTGACTGAAGGTTCTACAGGAGGATCGAGCAGAGCAGTTACGAGTTCTACGCCAAGCAGTTCGACTCTAGAGAGCAGTGATTTCTCAGGGTTAGCGACTACGGACCCGACGTGGATGCTCCCATCGACGGACGAGCTAAACATGATGGCGCCTTTCTTCCCTACTGGCGATTTGGTTTACAACGACCTCACGGCCGGTCCGGATATGACGGCGCTTCCTTTACCTTCGGCGGATGATCAGGGGGTTGGGGAGATGTGGCAGTTTGGAGGAGGATGGGGGGATGATACTGTTTGGCAGATGCTGAACCAGTTTCCGGCTTCAATGGAAGATTCTGGTCTTAATTTGGTCTGAGGACGGCTAAGAAATCAGTCCAGAATGTTGTTGGGGTGGTTGCGAGAAGAGGCTCAACTTTGGATATTTAATTGGGTGTGTTTCTAGGGCAAACAGGGAAATCTTCATCAGGATTCGCACACGTTCGGAGCTTTAAGATTATCCCCGAACACTATATTTCTAAACAAATATATCGTGTCATTCGGGGTGTGTCAGAGAACCACAGTTTGCCATTTCATGGATTTATAGGTACTTGCCAACAAATTAACTTGAGAATCCTGGATAGAGTTACGGGGTGAGTATGAACCTGGTCGCAACTGGAGTGTCCTTAAAGTTTAATGACGGTAGCAGAGCCCGGTATATTGCCAAAGCGTAGGACTGCGGGTGTCTATGAAGTTAGCAATTTGCCTTGCTCCAGATATGCATGGAAGGCCGCCTGGCAGACAACTTGATATCGAAATCTTGGGCTACAGTAGCATACGGCCCTACAACTGGACTGAGTTGATAAACTGAGTTATTGGTCTCGTCTCTTGTGTAGCAGCAGTCAGCCTTCCGGCAGCCCAGGTATTCAGTTCACGACTCGTTCATCTCAATCGTTGTTGGGTTGGAACACCAGCCTCTGTGCTACAGTGACTCGACATCAGGCGCCTCATCTGGACACGGCATATTGGCAAGGCGTTTTAGGTGCTGCACCCGCACGCGTACGGCGATATAAGGGTGAAATGATTGGACGATGCTTGCCTCGAGCACTATCTTTGACACGCGGGACATGCATCTCACGACTGATCAGGCTGAGGTGGCCTCAAGAGCGCAACGTTGGGCTCCTGTGCTACCAGTCTGTACTTCAGGACTGACTCGAAAGGTTTGGATTTGTAGTGGCGAATTAATGTTGAGATTAGATGGCCAAGTGTCCTCAAATCGAATACTGTGCGTCGTACTCGGTATATGCAATGTATAGATGTGATAAGTGTACAGTATGTGATGGGACAGCTGGGTTTGATTGGAGGCGTCAAATACTTTGGTCATATGCCGGGGGTTTAGAACAAGTAACATCTGTTTTAATTAAATTAATGTATGTTGTTTTTTGCTGACAGGGCTCGGAGGAGAGACTTGAATAGCCTATAGAATGTTTTGGAAGTGATCATGCATTTAAGAAGACTTTTTGGCTACCTAAATGCCGTGTTTTGTTTTGCTTTGTCTCAGCCATTTTTCGAACCATCCACTCAATGAATGTCTCGTCATTCAACTCCATGACAAGGCGTTTTCCAATTCCAAACGGCCAGAGAAAAGAGTGGGGTGGATTGTGCCTGAATTGGCATGGGGTCATGTGGGTTGGTGATAAATCCTCCACTAAGGAAGAATAGAAGATCTGGAAGATCTGACAGTGATTTGATGAGGATGAGACTTGCGACTGCGAAAAGAGAATATATCATATAGAAGACTTGGGTTTAAAAAGTACTAAATCTAGTATTTAGTTTTTGATACGTGCTACTTGCACTGTAGCTTCGTATCAAACATCAGCTATTCTTAATTTTAGCATCTTTATTTTAAGATTGATTCCCTGTCGCTTTGAGATGTCTTTCACATTTTGGCGCGCGTCTCCACTTGTGGATCTGCAGCTGTGCATGGGCTGATGCTCGAAATCCCTGTCCCTAGGTCGAGGTGAACAAAAAAAGGCAACAAGAGATGCAGAGAAGACGAAAATATCAAGCCACATCAATCGAGTCTCGATGAACTGAACAGTGTTGTTCATCCACTGCGCATCCACTAGCAGTTGAACCAGTAATTCCCTACACCTCAGGCCTAAAGTAAACTTTTCTGTCACCCACTTTGCCGGGGCTGTTAGCACCTTTCATCACTGACGGGAAGGAGCCAGCTTCGGCTTTTATCAGTTAAGAGACAAGGCGAGACAAGGCAGCGCAGCACAACCTACTACTAAACTTCCATACCTTCCCGGAGGGAAAAAAAAAAAAGTTTTTTACAAAGAGACGCCGCCCACCAAATTCTATCTCTACCTATTACTGGTAGCCCATTAAATTGAACCCTTTTATATCATACTCAACATAAAAGAGCACAACGTCATCTCTCCTTGCTCTTTTCTTTTTTTCGTTCTCCAAATTATCACCTGCACGGAGGACGGTATCTTTCAGTACCCTGCAAACGCGACGCGCCCAGGGCACATCTTCCCCCAAACGTGCACTTTCACCCACCAAAGCAAGCAAGCAGTGTTCTGTTGGCTGCAATTGGAAGGAACAAAGACCACCTGCTGGCCTTGAGTTTCTAGCAAAGAACTGACCTTTGCTTTGTGCACACAATTTGCAGGCCTACTCACTACCTTGTCGGTATAATATCCACACTGCGCGCCTGCATCGACTTTCAACCTTCCAACGATCGCATCGCAAAATCCACCACGCAACCCTACCTGATCGTGGTCGGCTTCATAGAAGCACAAATCATTCAATATGTCGACAACTTCATTTGACGATTTTATTCAACGCTATACTCAGCTTCAGGCATACGAGTCTTCAAAGGACAAATTGTTACAGGTATGCATGCGCGCGCACGGCCGACATCATGATTCCTTTCGCCCGCCCCGGGGTAGCAGAAGACTGCCGACGATATATAAAAAAAAAACGAAACGACCAGTTTGAGAGGCCGGCGACCGGCTTCTCATGCTGCCAGAAGTCTGCTACCATTTGGGACAGCTGGGTGTCAGAAGAATTGTTCTCTAAGGCTTAGGCTACAGAAATAAAGTAGCCTAAATGCTATCCCAAGCTACCAACCATAAGGTGACCGAATTACTTCGTCTCTTATGCTCTTATGCTCGGTGGCCAATTCTTCTGACACCCTGACGGGCACGCACGAGTCGTGAATCACTGCTGACCATCTCAAAGGATGTTCTACTTTATTGCAAGGCTATAGAGGACAACTCGGATAAAGAGACACACAAGCTTAAGGCTCGTTTGCACGAACTGGAGCTTGACCTCAAAGCTGCGACCCAAACCCGAAGAGAACTACAAACAAGTCTAGGGGAAGCTGAATCTCAGATGAAGTGGGTTTTAAAGGAAAATGATGAGATCAAGGTATATTGATGAACATGATATGCCGCTGCGTCAGCGCAACCGCTAAAGGGGTCAGAATACCAATTCTTACGTTTTGATATTGATCGATGGAGACGGTCTCTTAGTATGTTCATTTCATTCCGTCCGGTCTGCAGCTTGTTGTTGAGGCTGACCATGAAATAGTTTAACGAAAGCTTTATCAAGGATGGTCTTGAAGGCGGAAAAAGCGCTGCTCGGGCACTACGGACTGCGGTAGCGCAGCTTTGCAGCCATGAGCGTACTGGTTCATTAGAGATTATTTGCCGCGTTATGGCTAACGTTGGAGGACTCAGCAAAGCGTTGTACAACGAAGGCTGCATTGAGCAGCTAAATCAGTTTAGGGATTTCACTCTTGGCTTTACACAGGCTAAGGCATCGTTCGACTTTATTGACGTGGGCTTTGGAAAGGAGAGGGCTGATGCTAAAATCCGAGGTACGATACTACGTCGCTATGACCTTTACAGTCAGCCATGGTATGAAACACCCCTCACTAACGCTGTCAGAAACCGCACGCTGGCATCTGGGCAATCAGAATTGCAAACATATCCTCTTAGGCATCGGGCATGATTCGGGATACGCCCCTTTTCTCGAAGAGATTGTTCACGATGAAGACTCTCGCCGCTGTGTGTCCTTGATCAAAGGCCCGCCCCTTGCGCGCGAACTGGATAGTCTTCAGATGAACGTGATCGACTTCAATGACATCTTCCGCGCAACCAAACTCGTATCCGACAAGTCTTCACAGATGACGAACGCGCAGCGCACGCTTCCCATAAGGACTCAAACGTCATCGAATAACGGACCATCCACACAGGCAGCTGTATTGACACCAGCAACAAGCACTGCATCGTTGTCACCAAATAATTCTTGGGCCAAGGTCACAAAGAGCGCTACCCCACCTCCTCAACTTACTATGCCATTGCCTCCTAAGCAGAACAAGCCAAAGCCTGTCAGTAAAGCTCCAAGCTCGACGCAGCCAGCTTGGAGTCCCGGGGCTCGTGGACTCGATCCTGCTGTCACCGTTAGTCTCACGGCAATGGAAAACATCAAGCGACGAGCTGGTAACGAGAAGCTTTGCAACAACCATTATCTGCGAGGACCTTGCGGAAGAATCGACATCTGTCCCTTCGTTCATAACTACAAGGCTACACAGGAGGACTTAGCCGCTCTTGCTATGTTGTCCCGGCAGAACCCCTGCACCAACGGCCAGGTATGCGATGTGGACGATTGCATCTATGGTCACAATGTAAGCCCCTCGCCAAACCGTTCCCCCCGTTTTACGTTACTGACCGTCGAAGTGCCCGAACGTTGTTAATGGAGCTTGCACACGACAGTACTGCAGATTCTCTAGGGAATTGCATCCACCAAACACAAAGTTTATCAACAAAAACATCGACGTTAATTGATAGAGCTAATTATCAGGGAGTTCCGATTAGCTTGTAATATTATTATACAGAAGAGACCAAGGATCGGAGTTAAGAGGAAACAACTATGGGACCAGTCTTGGGAATAGTGGATCAAACACGATAAATTGCTAAATTTCGTCTTAAATGTTCTCTAAGGCTTAGGCTACAGAAATACAGTAGCACAAGGTGCCTAAATTATTTCATCTCCTATGCCTCTGGCGACCAAACATAAAGAAGGAAGAAAATCTGTCGAGAAAGGACACATGGGTATGCTGAACTCAGATGCGAAGTGAACCAATATATACAGGTAGGGAGATAACATCGTCTTTTTAACCTATCTCAAAAGGCGAGCCGGGCACTCACCAAAGCCCAAGGTACGACCTCTTAAGTTAATGACTTCTTGAGTCACCCGAAGGCGAGATGACTGTCTCTTGAGGGCCCTTTTGGGCGGACTGGATATCTCCAGAATCATTCTCGACAAGGCCAGCGCTGAGAGCACCAGCACTGGTTGAATCAACCGGTGCAGAGAAGCCATACCATGCAACAATCGTCACGCCAAGGATTCCGCAGATGCAACTGAAAACAAGAGCGACAATACCGCGAGGTGTGAAACTATATCAAAGAGTCAGTGAACAGAGTATTGGTTTCATAGGAGAACAACTTACCCAGCGGGCAAGGTCTTAGCAGGCTTGTTCTCGCCACTAAGATCGAGAAAGTCTTCCGTATTCGCAGCAGCGTTGCCCTTGGTAGGCATGTCGGCAGCAGCGCAAGCCTCGAGGTGGTTCTTTGGGATTTCAATGGTTTCTTGGAGGGTAAGAGGGTCCTCTATGAAAGTTGCAATGAGGCCAGAGATAACATGCCACTCAATGTGACAATGAAATAGCCAGACACCTGGTATGACTGTTAGCCCCTCAATCTTCTTTCTTGGATGAATGTTGAACACATACCTGGGTTATCGGCCTTGAAGCGCATGACGATGTTACCATTAGGGTAAATGACCAGAGTATCACGACGCATAGGCGTTTTGGGTAGATCTTTGTCTGTAACATTGGCATCCGCCCAAATACCACCCTCCTCCTCGGAGCGGTAAACTGATTGAAATGCATGTCCATGAAGATGGAAAGGATGGCGGCCCGAGTCAAGGTTGTTTACAACAAGCTGAACAATCTCGTTCTTCTTGAGGACCATAGAATGCGTGTAAGTGCCATAGACCGTAGAATCTTCGGCATCTTTTCCTGCGCTAAGTGCTGTGTAGAGTGTAGGAACTTTGGCCTCAGTATAGGTGATGTCGTTAAAGAATGCGTAGTTCTTGCCATCCTTTAGGTTATCCATCTTGACGTCGAGGACAAACTCCTTGTCAGGCTTTCCAAGTATCTCCATCTTGTCATAGGGAACAAGTGTCATATCATCAAAGGGATCCAGTGATTCGACAGTAGCTGCACCTGGCTTCTCACCCCCCTTGTCGTAGATCAACCAACCAGTAGAGTTGTAGTTTAGGTCTGGGGGGAGGACATCAAAGAGAGTCTAAGACAGTGTCAGTATTTCCTAAACGACTGTATCAAGGGCCTCTGTACTCACAGTATCCATACTAGCAACAATAGGGAAGTTCTTGGACGTGTCTTTCTTAGTAGTAAGCAGAAAACTGACACGTTGGGCCGCTGAGATATAGATCATCTCCGCCTCAGCTTCTTCAGTATAGATGCCGTCAACCTCGACGATGCGCATCTTGTGTCCCTCGAACCAGAGATACTGGCCCGCGAAAGCGCCAACATTTATTACACGGAACAAATATGTCTTTTCAGGCTGAACAGACATGGTAAAGTTTGTGGTTTCGTTCATGAGTGCATTGTTAGGCACAGGTTCGGCGCCTGAAGGGTTGGACTTTGCCATGAACTTTGGGATGAGGGTCCGCATCTCATCATGATACCAATCAGAAAGCGTGAGTACCACTTCTTCATCGTACTTGTTTTCGTATGGAAAGTCTTTATCGTGGACGATAAAGGGTCCACGTAGACCATCTGGGTATTGAGCTGCAGTGTGACTATGATACCAGTATGTTCCGGGTTGATCGACCTGTAAAGAATATGTTAGTATACTAGAGCACCGCGACACTTTTATGCGCTTACAGTGAAGTTGTATGTGAAGCTTGTCCCAGGAACAATCGGACACTGGCTGACACCGGCAGGGCCATCCATGTGTGTGCTTCCGTTCATGTAGAGACCATGGAAATGCAGCGATGTAGATTGATTTCCCAGGTTATTATGCACATCAATGATAACCCGGTCACCAATATCAACCTCAATAGTAGGAATCGGCCATTGTCCGTTAATTCCGATGACTGGGCGCTCAAAAGCATTATCGGGGTTGGCTCTGACCCAACCAATCTCGAAATCAAACTTCCTAGTAGCTGCCCAGGCCAGTCGAGGAAGGGCGAGAAGCAGCGCTGCCTCGGCCGACAAGAGATTGGGTCGCATCTTGCTTGCGAAGGACTCGCTGACTCAAATAAAGCAAGTCCGGGTAGAGTGAGTATAGAGAAGAAAAGTGAAGAAAGAAGTGATACAAGATCACGCACGCGAGTGTCAAGGTACAAGAGCTTATAGACACCTGAGGGAAAGAAATTATGATGCGCCACGAGAAGCAAGAGTTGGATGTGGGAAGAGATCAGTTTGATCAGATTAGATGAACGAAATCGGAGTTGGATTCACATCAAGCCGGAACGTGGTGGGATGGCCAAGTCATGGTATGGATGGGCATGGCGAGGGAAGAGGTATCTACTGGTGGCATCCTAGAGTGGTCGGGGCTTGTGTTACACTGGTACCAACAAGAATAGAGCGTGTATTGAGAAACAGTTACCGAGAGCCGGAGTAGAACAGTCCAGCTCCTGGGTTAAGTTTCTGCTAGCTTCGAGATCCATGTTGATCTTTGCATGAAGCGACAGGAGCCTACCCATGCAACAGCCGAATTAATGGCGCTAATCGAGGTGGAAAGACAGAACGAAACTAGTTGATAGTTTTGATCAGCTCATGGGCAAAAGCTGAACATCATGATGCGGAATAAGGGCGCGAGAGTGTTAGCCTGTAGATGGATAAGATGAGTAGAGGCTGATCCATTGTGGCTTGCAGCAGCTTGAAGCCATCGAGCATTCTGGGTCGTTGTTGCTGTGTAAGTGGGAGGAAGGATCCAAGCTGCACCTTGCCTCTTCCAGCTTAGTGCACCTGCTAGAGTAGTCCCACTTGAGCTTCATCTTATCAATCGCAACTGTTTGCTTGTGCTTTTCCTCTCTTCCACTGCCGCTAACTAATCTTTTGTGAGCCATGATTAGCCTTCAATACCTGGTAAGTGAACTGACCAGCAGCAATTGAGTTCTACCTACTAGCTTTACTTGAGTGGTGCCACCTTTTTCGGCACAGACAATTCCGATCCCTACCTATCTTAACGCAGAAGTTCATTCAAGGGTCCAACTGCCCTGTCCTGCCTATCCTATGCCAAGCCGGGCCACCCACAGCTATCAAACGCGATGAATTGTCTTGGCGATCGGCCTCTTCCTCGAAATACAGATACTGGCAGAACGTTTCCTGTCCTGAACCACGAGCTATCCTTGCAAATCTTGCTATACCCTGTCTTGAAACTAACTTAAGACATTATGATTATTAGAAAAAAGAGGATCCCACGGCACGTCAAAGCCGAATCGACCGCCACAAATTCACACGAGAGTCAGTAGCTAGGCATCTTTGAGTGGACCCTTCAACGGTCGAGAAGCTATTCCATGGATCCGGCAAGCATCGAGTGTGGTCTGACAGCTACTGAGGCCTTCCGAAAAAAGAGAGTCGACACCAGAAGTGAGCACGGAGCTTTATGGAACATGCCACACGAGATTTTCAGCTGCGGCATATTTCATACCCCTGACTGTCTCATGTAGGTTGCTTCGGATCAGATAATGATAATCTTCTGATCTTTTTGATACGATAACTTTGATCTAGAATCAGCAGGTCATAACACCAACTTTGTCTGTCGGCCGCTTGTTTCCATCCAACCGATCTCAGGTGCGGCTGAATGTCGCTACCAGCCATCTCTATCCGCCGCTTCGGAGCCCGTCCCTCCATCTAATAATGACAAATTTGCCTCGTTTAGAATCCAAAGTACTGCGGAATGATACCGGCGTCCTTTGCACAAGCTCTCGGCTGCTTTCCCTAATACTAACAAGGATCGCCATTATGGACGCTTCATACAAGCTCAGGCAGATCCAACTCGGCATTGGTCTTTTGGTTAACCAGGGTTGCATTGTGGGATCATCGTGACAAACATGACAGACCCCGAGGTTCGATCTGCGGTAACTTCGCTGCAATTCTGAAGAAGAGAATTGAATTGCTTCTCAGAAGCGTTCTATATGATATCACGTACATCTACATGGAGTTGACTGAGCTTTGGCACCTATGCCTGACTCAACATAGACTCTATATCTAAAAGCATATTCAGCGACTGCCCTCCAATTTCAGTACCCACGACCTGAAAAAAATGAAGTCGCTGTCACAAGGTTATCTGATTGATTAAGCTCACCCCTCCTTGATCTAGCCTCTGTTTCAACGTCCCACGTTACGGCAATTCCTTGCCGAGCGTCAACAGGCTAATGCCACTTAGCAACAAGCCACCAACCATCCAACAACCCAAACAAGCTTGATCATGGGCTGTTTCCTCCGCATCGCTACGGCACTCGAGCCTGTTGACTCCTCTAGACTTCGCTCGTTCCACGGCCCTCTTCTGCTGATCCATGTGCTATCTCAAAAGTGAAATTAATCTAAGTCGCTCGCTAGTCAAGTTAGCTTGCAAGGTTGTATGAATCCTAAACCATATCGTTTGCCTTCCGATCCCTGCTCTTCTGAAGAGTTGAATAGTTATCTGATCCGCTGCATGTGAGGTCTCGGGAGTTCACAGGCTACTCTGACCCAAAAAAGGAATCAGGTGTAACGCAGAGGCCAACACTCCTCTGCCGCTTGCTACTCTATACTTCTATACTTCTATACTTCTATACTTCTATACTTCTATACTTCTATACTTCCATCTCTGTTCCTCTTTTCTGTATCATAAATTACCTTAGGTTGTACAAACCGATTTCCTGTCCGAAGCTCGATACAGCTTGTTTAACAACTGAGAAGCTTCACTGCCAACAACATCCATCATGGCTGTTGACGTCTTTGCAGTTCCCGTTTTCCTTGTTGTCTTTCGGGAGACCCTCGAGACAGTCATTATCGTCTCTGTCCTGCTTGCTTTCTTGAAGCAAACCCTTGACGGACCAAATGGCGATGTCAAAGTGTACAAGCAACTGCGACGCCAGGCAAGTCAGCCAGAATACACTGCCTCGCTTCCAATACTAACTGGTCTCTCTAGGTCTGGCTCGGAACGGGTATTGGCTTCCTCATCTGCATGGTAGTCGCCGCCGCTCTCATCGGCGTTTTCTACACTGTTGGTAGCAACTCTTGGGAAAAGCACGAGTTCTATTATGAAGGTGCATTCTGTCTCTTTGCTTCTCTCATCATCTCTGTTATGGGCGCTGCTCTTCTTCGTATTGGTAAGATGCAGTCCAAGTGGCGGGTCAAGTTGGCAAAGGCTCTTGAATCTCCCATCAAAACTGGAGAAAAGGGCTGGTTCAAGCAGTTCGCCGAGAAATACGCCATGTTTGTCCTACCATTTGTAACAGTTCTTCGAGAGGGGATCGAGGCTGTTGTCTTCGTCGCTGGTGTGTCTTTCTCAGCTTCGGCCAAGTCCATCCCCCTACCTACTGTCGTCGGTCTCTTCGCTGGCTGCTGTGTTGGGTACCTCTTGTATAAGTAAGTTCCCTTTCTCAAGTACAAGACTTTTGTCAATGCTAACAATAATTCCAGGGGTGGTGCGAGCACCAAACTCCAATTCTTCCTTGTTCTGTCGACCTGCCTCCTCTACCTCGTTGGCGCAGGTCTCTTCTCTCGATCTGTCTGGAGTTTCGAGATGGCTAGATGGAACGAGTACATTGGTGGTGAAGCTAGTGAGTTCGGCAACGGACCCGGCTCTTATGATATCGATCAGAGTGTTTGGCACGTCAACGTGAGTGATTCTCCGTCTAGTCTCCATCTATAATGTTAAATTTTCACAGTGTTGCACTACCACCGACTCGATTCAAAATGGTTGGGGTATCTTCAACGCCATTCTGGGCTGGACGAACTCGGCTACATATGGCTCTGTCATCTCGTATAACCTATACTGGATTTGTGTCATGACTGGCTTTATCCTCATGCGATTCAGGGAGACACATGGTAGACTGCCTTTTGGAAAGGCGAAGGCTCCTGCTAACGCCGTTGACGATACTGAGAGCCACGCGACCTCGTCGCCAAAGAACGGTTCCACTGAGAAGACAACAACCGCATAATTGTTGACAGGAAAAGGAAAAAGGGAAATCGTTGGGTGCAATCGGACGTACAAGCTCGGTAAAATTATGTTCGCCTTCTACCACTCCAGGAGTTTATGTTTTTCTATATCCAATGATGTCTAACAAGCAAGTCCTGTTCTATCCGCTCAAGTCTCAGGGGTCCAGTCCCATTCGTCTGCCAAAAACATTGCCTTTGCCATCTTGTCGACATAAAGGGCTCCTTCGTAACGTAATCGCTGATCGTTTGCGATAGCTCGTGTGAACTGAAACTTCTTTGGGGCATTATCTCTGTCGTCAGAGGCATGTTCCTTCTGGGCCAGCCACGACATTTCGGTTGGTCGCTTCTTCCAGTCGGCATAAGAAATCGCGATGACATTTGCTGAAATCATCGACCGCATATAGCTCAAGATAGGTTCAAGACGGGTTCTCAAACCGCAGTTGGTATGATGCTTGTCAACTTGGTAACTCGGACATTGCTGCAATGTATTCAGTAGCTCCTCGATCTCGATCATGGCAGTGTCTGGCACCATGTTCAAAGATGCAGGGCTGTAGTCAACGAGGAAAAGCAAGTTTTTGTTCACGAAGAACTTCAACATTTGACCAAGCTGGTAAGAATCGCATGCTGCACTTGAGTCATATCCAAGTTTGCATTGTCTTTCTCGAGATGTGAATAAAGCGAGGAAATGACGCTGGACAGAGGAGACGGTATTAAGAATACACTCCCGTCGGTGCCGAAGCTCCTCTACATAATAGTCAGCGTCCGTTCATACTAATATTTCAAGTTCGATCTTGTACCTACCCTCTAGCCCATCGGGCAAGTTCCACCATGCAGCAGTCATATTATTCACATCAGGATCATGAAACTCGCTCCAAAGAGTTGACCCTCTCATAATGATCTCCCGAGACGACTGTTGTAGGCGCATGGGTTGCCCTAACAGCCACGCGACCAGAATCTTTTGGCGCAATACCTGTTCCGTCTCCGTAGGTCGTCCATCTTCGCTCCGTAGAGGTTTGTTAGAAGTCAATGGCCACTTGAACTTGAGCTCCGTGTTCAAAACGCGAGCCACAGCCGCTACGCAATCGAAGCGATCAGCAACGATTGCTAAAGTAGTAACGTATGACACGGTCCCACGAGACGTCTTTGTAGGTCGCTGGTGTATGATATTGAGGATATCTTCCATGGCATTCTCACGTCCAGCAGCTTTAGTTGCGTCATCATCGTCGGTGATTGGGATCCAGGGTAGATCCTCGACATCGGCCTCAGTAGCGTTGATCTTTAGCTGAGCAAGCTTCTCGTGTATATCCGAGATGAGCTTGGCTTCTCTAAATTGAGAATTGGAGAGAAGGTTTGAGAAGTACTTTGAGTGCTTCTTCAGAGCTGAAAGGTTGACTCGATATGCCACCCGCACCTTTGACTTCAGGGTTGAGCGGTCTGGGGGCTGGGTACCGGCTTTTCTGCTAGCAGCAAGCTCGGCTTTGCGAGTTTGGTTGAGAGTACTGGCAGAAGTCTCAAAAGTTACATCCAAGACAATATCGCCAGCAGAATCGATTTCTACCACGGGAGGTAGATCCTTCTTAGAAGCCTCTGACCCGTCCGCCTCGGCGGATGCTGCAGTCCCAGACTCGCCCATTTGCTAGGTGTTGGGTGTTTATCGACATGGAGATGTTAGCCTATATAGAGGCCCAGTTGTGAATAGGCTAGATGCCACGAGGTTGCTGATAGAATCTCCGTCGAGTAAAAGTCTTCAAAGGAGAACGATAAGATCTTAAGCTCCCATCTCATAGGTTGAAGTTGGGATGACGTTCAAATGCAGAGTACGTACCCCAGTCTGGCAGACCCCGCCACTGGAAGGTGACGTTCCCGGGGCCGACCCAGGGCCTCAGTCGTTAATTTTAGCGGTTGCGCGAGGGTTCCCGCCCCTGACTCCCGATGGCGTCCCCGCTAAATTCTCGTCGTGCAGCCTGAAGCCTGGTTGTCGCGATTCATGATTGGCCGGGTTTCATCTAAGTGAGAACCTACCCGGGCTCGGATAGATCCACCTGGGAAATCATGCCTATCCAACATCGTCACTTTCCGACCAACAGGGCAGACCCAGATCCTTCGTCCTTCACCCACTTTATGGCGTTGTCTACTGATGGCCAAACGTTGTTTACTGAAGTAGACTTTCTATTGTCTGGTCTGCCCTCTTACTGCGAATAAACTTCAGATCGTGCACGTCTTCTCGACGAACGGCGACTAGCTTTATTCTACTCCGACGACGCACACAACTTTCGACGAACTCAAACTCGCCCGATGGCATTGCAGATTTTAACTTGCACAGCGCTTCAGTTCTTCAAGGGACGCTGATGATCGAGACCTGGCGAATCAAACCATACACACATTTACTCCTCGACAATGGCACCCTTTTCCCGCGCCGCTGTCGATTCAACAGTTACCCCTGCACTTCAGCTCCTTAGGATCACATCTCGACCTTCCGCGGTCTCGAACCGCCTTACGTTTCGGTCGCGCACCGACGCGCAGAATGGGGCATTAAATACGCTTGGCTTCAGCTACGGTCCTGGATTTTCCACTGGATATTCGACATGCGCGACATGGTCCGACAAATCGCAACAGTCTCGGCTTACACGTCCGAAGTCGCAGCCCAGCCAAATATCCCTGTCGACGCTCGAAACATATAATCGACGAGGCTTTCATACCTACTTTGTGACGCATTTACCGTCATCTTCTGTTCATCCCGATTCTCGCCCGAGAGGACCCGGCCACAAACTCCCTCGAGATGCTGCAACCCCTCACACTCCAAGTGCTGGGCCCGTCCCCGCTGTCGCCCCGCCTTATATCCCGTCAACCCGAGACTTGACGGTAGTACGAATTCCAATGCGGAGGGCAAAGCATCATCTCGGAGTCGCGACAGATCGAGGAAGCCGTCCTTACAACGAAGACAGAGAACAGGCCGGCACAATCAGTCTCCCAGCCTTTGCAAAGAGAGCGCCAAGGAGCGTAAAGCACAACCCGGGAGAAGCTACGGCAGCGGATAGTGCTTGGGGAGACCCTCAGATCTTCTACTTTGGCGTTTTTGATGGGCATGGTGGTAGTGAATGTGCCGAATTCATACGGGACGAACTACCCGGGTATATCGAGAAGGCATCGGAAGAGTTCGGGCTGCAGAGTAGCTTGCGCAAGAAGAAGCCAGGCCGTGAAGGTACACATAGCCACCACCATGACCACAAACACAAGCAGACTCGCGCATCCCAGTCTGCGCAACCTGCCAAGGGTCCTTCGACGAAACGCGAGGCTCTTGATGCGGTCCCTATGAAAGGACCAGAAGAGGTTAAGAACGAAATGAATGTGCCTGAAACGAAAGAGGGCGGCATTCCTGAAAAGCCAGTGCATGGAGAGCGAATACACAGCGCAACTTCACCACCCGCTGAAGTCACAGACCTTTCAAAAGCAATTCGTATGGAAAAGAACTTGGTCAAGGAATACAGAGACACTATCGGCGGTTATTTCAGACGATTCCACCCGGAATATTTTGTCCTCTCACGAGATGAGAATCCAGGAGAAGGACGCAAGATTACAATTGAGTCGGTACTTGCGTATGCCTTCTTACGAGCGGATCTCGATTTTGTGTCCGCTCAGGCGCGAAAGGTTGATCCTGAGGATGCGAAAGGAGCCGACGACACCCCCGTTAACAACGACGAGGTCTTTGGCCATCCGTCTACACCCTCTGGTCATGGAATTGGGGGTCCTGAACGATTCAAGGGGGGTTCCACAGCCTCAGTAGCCCTCATATCTACACCAACACCTGCCCCTTTCTGGCACCCAGCAGCCCAGAGCACATTACTATGTGCCCATGTCGGAGACAGTCGCATTCTTCTTTGCGACACTGCTACCGGTTTAGCTCAGCCCTTGACATCCGACCACCACCCCAGTAGCCCGACTGAGAGTCGCCGGTTACGACGATATGCACCCGCCGGATCAATGGTTTCCGGCGATAGCTTCGGCGAGGAACGCATTGCTGGTCTGGCCAACAGCCGTGCATTTGGAGACATGAAGAGCAAGCGCATTGGTGTCTCAGCTGAACCAGAACTTACACGGGTCGAGATGGGTCCTGCCCAATACTCATTCCTTGTTCTAATGACGGACGGTATTTCCGGAACCCTGAGCGATCAGGAAATTGTGGACGTCGTCAAAGAGGCCCGTACGCCTGAAGATGGAGCTCGCAACATCGTCAGATATGCCACTGAGGTTTCTTCTGACGGTGATAACGCAACGTGCCAAGTGGTACGTCTGGGTGGCTGGGAGCGTCGATCTGAAGGTGGACTGGGCAGTTTGGGAACCAAGGAGATCCGTGATGCTCGCATTGCAGAGGCTCAAGATCCGCGACGAGGAAAAAGGTGATCGACGCGAACGATGACGACGAGAAGACTGGAATTTCTTGGATATAGGGTATTAGAACCTTGGCGGACTACAAACTGAAAGGTATTTTGGGGAGATACATTTGTGTTTCCATACTAGGGGTATTCTACTATTGCTTTAGCTGTTATTTGTAATGCATGGAATACGGAGTTCTCTGGAGTAGGAGACAGCAACATAGCATGCGCTTAGGGATCATCCGCACTGCGATCCTAGTTAAGGCTGGGACATGTAGCACTGCATTGACATGTACGATAATTCATACTCTTTATCATTGAAGAAACAAATAGGTCTTGACTAGTCTACACCTGTTGCCTGTCCTCCGCTCCTGGGTATTCGACATCAAAGCGGCCGTTACTATCCATTCCAGCCATTGTCCTTGGCCAATCCTAAGGGTTTTCTATCCAATCCCAGTAGTTCCGTGATATCATATATCGTAGCATGCAAGGCTTCTAGTAGCCATGGCGTGAGCCAGGGTATTGTCCCCAACCAGGAGGAGGAGGCTGTTGATTAGGAGGAGGTGCGCCATAACCTGGCTGGGCGTATGGAGGATATTGGCCAGGGGGCGCGCCGTAGCCTGGACCTCCGTACTGCTGAGGGGGAGGTGCTCCATATTGGGGAGCCCCATACTGTCCTGGGGGAGGCGCTCCGTATTGCCCTGGGGGAGGAGCTCCGTAGTAAGACTGGGGAGGAGGTGCTCCATAGCCACCGCCGTATGAGGGTTGTGGTGGAGGAGCGTTGTAACCACCTTGCTGCGGGTATCCAGAGTTGGATCCTGCATAGCTGGAAGGGTTCTTGCCATAGTCGAATGAAGACTGGCTAGGTGGCGCAGGCGAGTTCGACATGTATCCCGTAGCCGGGTTGCCATCTTTACCCTCCATAGAGTCAAGATCGCGAGTCTTGACTTGCGACCACAATGAACCTGCAACCTTGCCGTGACCCGCGTTAGACGTATCCCCAAATGTGCCGTGGTTGCAACCGCCGCCACCAACGCTACGGGAGTTCGAGCCTTGGACTTGGTTAAGAATATGGTTCTTGTGGTTCCTGACGGAATCGGAAGAGAGAAGATGGGCAAGCTCGTGGCGACGAGGGTGCTCGTCGGCCCAATTCTTCATAGTCTTGAACATATCCCGGTGAATCTCGATGGAGTCGTCGCGGGCAGCGGGATGGTGGAATGCACGGAGCACATCGTTGACAACTTCATCCACGGAAACACCAGTGTTTTCCCATGCATACAGGACACGACTAGATTTGTTAGCTCACAAAGAAGCCATTGCCAAGGGCCAACTTACGGGACAGTGTATTGCAAGATTGTGGCAGCGACGCGGCCGGCACATGAGTTAAGGATGTTTGTAAAGTGATCCTTGGACAGCATTGAGTGGGTTGGGTCGGAGCATGAAGGGTTGTCCCAAGGCTCATACTGAGACTTGGCGCTGGCAGTGATGACACTTGACGAACCATCCTTGAGGACCTTTGACACCTGCTGAATGATAGGTCGGATAAAAGGAGCAAGAAGGCCGAGAATAAAAGCAGTAAGTGTCTCACTGATCTTTTCGAGAAGCTTCTCCAGGCCAGGTACCTTGGCAATACCACGGCTGATGGCCTTGACGATCTTGTCACGAAACTCGAGAATGGGGTAGATCTTGCGGGCGGTCTCAACCGGGTCGAAATCGGCGCTCATACCGGGGACTTGGTTGGCGTTGTCACGAGTCAGATCACCTCGGCTTTGCTGGTAGCTTCTGTTGCGCTGCTCTTGAGCTTCAGAGCTGGCCTTGAGGTCTCGAGCCTGCGAGGCGAATCCATCACCAATACCAGGCAGTTTAGACACCAAACCAATAAAGTCACCAGGGGTAGACTTAATTCCAAGGAAGCCTCCAAGAAGCGAAGACCCGCCGCCGCCGCCGCCGGAGTGGTTAGCAGTACCTCCCTCAGCGTTCTTGAGGGCAACATCAACTTCGTCGACTTCAGACTGAGTGAAGTGGTCGGAGGCTTCTCCGATAACGGAATGCAAGAAATCGACGGCTCCAAAAGTACCAGTAACAAGGGGGTAAACTCGTTTGCCGTGAAGATTAATCTCGGTGTGTGAACCACAGTGAGGGAAGACGGAGTGATATCCAAGCTCACGGAGGGCAAGCTCGCAGTAATTGCTGTGGGCACTGAAATCTTCCAAAGTGTGCAGTGCCTGTCCAAGGCATCTTAAGGCTTCGCAAAGGTCGTCCTCATTACCCTTACTAGAGCCGCTTGTGTAGAGTCGGCCATAGTGAATGCTTCGAGCAAGACTGTATCGCAGATAGGCTGCGCTTGTTGCCCAGTGACCGTTCTCGTTCGCGATATAGTTTTTCATGCCTGTCCGAGGGTCTATTTCGGTTTCTATCGGTTCGACTGGACCTCGCAATCGTTTGTCAAAAGTGCGTGCATCGACTCCATCTCCGTAGCCGAGGGGATTGTCGATATGCTCTTCTGGGCGATAGACACCGAGTCTGTCTGCAGTGACCTCGAATTCACCAGTGGCGTAGCCGTGGGCCATGAAAGAAAGCACCCAAACCTGCCAAGGTCAGTAAGAATTGCGAATGATCTCAATGTATACAGTAGTCAATTCGTACCAGAATGCGGATTGTCTCGGCATTGACGCCCTTTAAACTTCCAACGTCAACGGCTTGGGAGTAGTCGCGCAGCCAGTTTCCGAAGTACACACGTTTGATCAGCATAGAAGTCCATTTCTTCCCGTGAAGAAACGCGATGGTCTCGAGCATGTCCTCAATGTCTGGATATTATGTGAGCAACACATGCGACAAGATTGAGATGGAGGGGTAGTTTACCTCCATGGCGCCAGTTATGTCCTTCGACCTTTGCGCGTGTCAGTAGAAGATCTCAAATAAGGTATAGATAATTCTTATAGCTAACCTGAGCAATTGAGGGGATGTTTCCAGCACCAAAAGCCTCAGCTTTGCCGGGAAGGAGAATCAAGCAAACTGCGATCAGCAGCAGCCATGAGCCCCGCGGCATGGAAAATGACGGCATGGCGAATTAGCGATGCAGCCCTATGGCGGGGTTATATAGCAGGGAAGGACGCGATAAATAAGTCAAGTAGGTTATATCCAAGGGATGAAAAAAAAAAAAAAAAGATGAAAGAAACAAGAGGCCAAGAGGATGTTTTAGACGTGATATGCCAAGGCAATAAGAAGAAATAGGTTAATAGTGTGACTGACATGCATTACTAGTAGTAGGTCACACTGATGACGGGATTCCCTGTGGCTGGGTTGGGCCGGTTCCAGTAGTAGCTTCAGCTCCCAGTCCCAGATTAGATGTGCATGTGGCGCTCATTGGGACTGGTCAGATTCCGCTTTCAGGCACTTGTGCTAAGCAAAGCCGTTCACTCGGTACACTAAACAGGCCCTGTCCTTTGAATTGGGTAGCAAATCATCGACTTTGGGCACTGCAACCCCCAGTTGGCGGCTCGTGAGGCCTCTCGAACTCATGGTTTTTCTGTAGCTGATTGCGAAGCCCTACCCACAACTCATGGCTTGGCAGTCAAAGTTGAGGCTCAGCCAGAGACAGTACGTAGATATATGTATCTTGGCGTTTTAGAACTTTGAGGACTGTCGATAACATGATTCTTAGGTCTCGAGGCGAGAAGGTGCGAGTATTGTATTTCTAGAAGAACGAGACTCGAGCCAATAGTTCATGTAAGTCAAACAGTTGCAAACTGCCATACAACGACTAGGAAAACCGTATGACTAGCTGCATGTACCTCGGCAAAAATGTTCTTCCTTTGCAATCTTATCAGAAAAACAGACATCCTTCGCTTTAATTGCTACAGAGTCAACGGATTAAAAGAACCATTAAAACCTGAGGCTGGTGGAGCTCAACCACTAGTAAAGGAGATCCGGCTTCGTCGGAAAATAACCCCTGGCATCCGTCAAAACGTTTTGATCGGAGCATACGGGATTCTGAAATTCCGATGTCTTTGGTCTATCCGGAGCTCCCGTTGGTCAGTGGTTGATTTGCCGGCATCCATAATAAGCCCATTGATCGACTGATCGATTCGATGGAAAATGCTTGGCCCCAGGTCATTCATTACCCAAGAGGGAAACAACATCAGCGACGCTTACATTACTTTGAATGTTGAAATTGATACCTGGTTGATACGAATATTACGATTACGATTCGGCTCAAGTCAGATATTAAAAACACCAAGACCTTTGTACATCTTATGTGATTGCTGCAACCTACACTTAGTAGGTTGTTGACTACAAATCTCGATCGCCCCATAGCATTGACAGCATCCCCTATAAAATTAAACTCTATGTAACTGTCCTTAACAGCTGATGTTCTTCTCTTCTGCTTCGACCACGAATGGTAATTGTCCACCGCAATTAAATAAACGTTGTCGTCTTATTGTAACTTCCGCTTAATACCACGAACTCAGTACTTGTCTTCCGCTATTGTGGCCTGTTCTATGGTCATTGTAGCGCCACTCTGTTGCTAACACATGGCCATGGATGGGGATCCTCATTAAAAAAAATCCCCTGGATGGACCCCTGTGCGGCGACTTTAACTCGCCGCTCGCGCCGCCCTTTTGTTCCTTTGCTCTGACTAGCCTTTGATATTAAACCTTCAACCCTTTTCCTTAGGTTTCAATTTCTGGTTTCTTAATCCTGCACTCTCCTTCAGTTCCCATCCTTCCTCCGCTTCTCCCGGTCGTCGACAAAGAGCACCTCGCCTTGTGTGCTCGCTTCACCTCTGGTCCTCCAGTCACACCTCCCGACCCTAAAGTTCCGACCGCTGCTTGAACAAGAATGCCTGGACGTACACTTCCAACCTTCACCCGCGCCGAGGTCGAAGAGCACAACTCGGGGGACTCCTGCTATGTCACTATCGGTAACAAGGTCTACGATATTACCGACTTCGTTGAGGATCACCCCGGCGGTCCCGAATACGTTCTCGAATATGCCGGTCGCGATATCGAAAAGATCTTGAAGGATTCTGATTCTCATACACACTCTGACTCTGCCTACGAGATCCTCGATGAAAGCCTGGTCGGATTTCTCGTATCCGAGAAGTCCGTGAATGGACATGCGAACGGAACCGCCAATGGAACTGCCAATGGGACCGCCAACGGCAATGTCAAAGTCCATCCTCGAACCGGAATGTCTTGTGAGGAGGATTTGAGCAAAGAAACAGACTACAACATGGACTACAAGAAGAACAAGTTTCTCGACTTGAACAAGCCTCTTTTCCCTCAACTCTGGTTCGGTGGCTTCACCAAGGAATTCTATCTCGACCAGGTTCATCGTCCTCGCCATTACAAGGGCGGCCAGTCTGCACCTCTCTTTGGAAACTTCCTCGAACCTCTCTCCAAGACCGCTTGGTATGTGGTTCCTACGATCTGGCTACCTTGCGTCGCCTACGGCACCTACATCGCTTCTCAAGGTTTCGACAACCAGCTATATACTCTTGGTTACTGGGTGTTTGGTGTTTTCTTCTGGACGATCATCGAATACGTTCTCCACCGCTTCTTGTTCCACCTTGACTAGTAAGTTCCCCTAATGATTCTACCGAACTCATATACTAATTCCGTCAGTTACCTGCCTGATAACCGAGTGGGAATTAGTCTGCATTTCATTCTTCACGGTATCCACCATTATCTTCCCATGGATAGATACCGTCTCGTTATGCCACCTACTCTCTTTGCTGCCCTGGCGGCTCCTTTCTGGAAGATTGCCCATGCCATCCTCTTCCACAACTGGTATGCTGCAGTGGCCGCCTACTGTGGAGGTGTCTTCGGATACGTCTGTTACGACCTTACACACTACTTCCTTCATCACCAGGACCTACCTCTCTGGTACAAGGAGCTCAAGAAGTACCACCTTGCTCATCACTTTCTCGACTACGAGCTTGGTTTTGGAGTTACAAGCAAGTTCTGGGACACCATTTTCGGCACTGAGCTCGTCTACAAAACCAAAAAGACAAATTAAGTTCGCTATAATGTATGTACGCAATTTCTGCCGTGCGTGCATCTAATGAAACCAAGTCGGCACATTGTATAATCTTGCCATCAAGTGCTTGGCGCACACTGGGTTGTACGGAGCAGTCATGATTTAATGGATGGTAATGAGCACGGTGGGCCCTCGGCATTAACGGTATCAATCATCATAAATAGTTTTAATTGTTGGGACAGGTACGCCCAGTGTTCTTCTTGGACAGAGTCGCTTTAATAATAAATCTTCTTTTAAGTATCTTATCTTCAAATTGTCTGCCTTAGTACCCAGCGTATTTCACTGACAAGCGTGGTGGCCGCAGTGCTCGCCACGTGTCAGGTCACGTGCAGGCAAGACGCTTTCGACATAGTACGTTAAGTCAAAAGCTCGACCCTTACGGACTTTTCAAGGCATCTCCCGTCCAACGACCCTTTTCATCAAACGAAGGCGAATATCAAAGTACACACCCGGAATCTGTACTCAGATACCTGAAAATATTGGATTACGTACGAGTCCTAATTTTACACACCCATCGATAAACTTAATCCGCAGACATCATGGCTACCTTGGACGTGGAAGCACTCCTCGACGCCACCGCGAAAGATACAACCGAACAGAAGATCAAGAGCCCTGTAGAGGATAAAACTAGGGACGAACCTGAGCGAAGAGACCGGGAACGCGATCGTGGCCGTGATCGGGACGGAAGTCGACATCGCGACCGCGACCATGGCCGACGCCGTAGAGACAGCCCAACCCGAAGCCGCAGAGGCACCCCCGACGTAGGAACACCACGCAGCGATGCTGGGAGCCACAAGAGTAGGAGAAGAAGCCGCAGCCGCGACAGTGACCGCCGTCATTCACGCCGAAACAGAGATGGTGATTATTACCGAGGTGGACGACGCTCTCGTTCACGATCTCGCTCCCCTTACCGCCATTACCGCCCTCGTGATGACCGAGAGCCTCGTGATCGACGAGATCGCGGGGAACGACGAAACCGTGACTATGGACGCGGTAGGGATGACGAACGTCGGGAAAATAAGCGCGAAGACGGCAAGCCGCAGCTTACCGAAGACGAAAGAGATCGCCGTACTGTGTTTGTCCAACAATTGGCTGCCCGTCTCCGCACTCGCGAGCTCAAAGAATTCTTCGAAAAGGTTGGACCCGTTAATGAGGCCCAGATCGTCAAAGACCGTATCAGCCAAAGATCCAAGGGGTAAGATATATCGCATTCTTTGCTAAGGATGATTACTAACAAATGGCAGAGTTGGTTATGTCGAATTTACAAACGAGGAATCCGTTACCCAGGCGCTTCAACTTACTGGACAAAAACTCCTAGGTATCCCGGTCATCGTACAAGTGACAGAAGCCGAGAAGAACCGACAGGCTCGAAACCCTGAAGCTTCAGGGCCCCATCCCAATTCTATTCCATTCCACCGTCTTTACGTTGGCAACATTCATTTCAACGTTACCGAGCAAGATTTGCAGGCTGTCTTCGAGCCTTTCGGTGAGCTTGAGTTTGTTCAGCTCCAAAAGGATGAGAACGGCCGCAGCCGCGGCTATGGCTTCGTCCAGTGAGTTTACCCATTCCAAATCATGTATCGACTGCTAACTTGACAAGGTTCCGTGATGCTGGTCAGGCACGAGAGGCACTGGAGAAGATGAACGGCTTTGATCTAGCTGGACGTCCTATTCGTGTTGGACTCGGAAACGATAAGTTCACCCCTGAGAGTACTGCCAACATGTTGCAGAGATTTTCCGGACAGAATCAACAAAACCAGAACTTCCAGGGCTCTGCGTTCTCTGGTTCTGGCGGACGTGGCCCTCAGAACTCTACTTTCGACCGAGCCGGTGGTCGAGATAACGAGAAGACAGGAGGTGCTAGTGCTCTTGATGATACCGACGTCGCTGGTGTCAACTTTAACAACTATAGTCGCGATGCATTGATGAGGAAGCTTGCCAGAACCGACGACTCTGCTGCTACCAACGGCAACGACGAACGACAACAAGTCCTCAAACCCAAGACAGAGGCGAAGCCATTGCCTGTTAATGTCAACATGGCTAGTCGCTGTGTTGTGTTGCACAACATGTTCGACCCCGAAGAGTATGTCGCCCCAATTATTCCGTTCAAGAGGGAAACAGAACTAACAATTCACAGAGAGGAAGGCACCGACTGGGTCAAGGAACTTGAGGACGATGTTCGTCAAGAAGCCGAGAGCAAGTATGGACACGTTGTTCACATCTCGGTTGATCCAAACTCAAAGGGTGATATCTATCTCAAATTTGACAAAGTCCAGGGCGGCGAGAATGCCATCAAGGGCCTCAACGGCCGATACTTCGGCGGACGAATGATCGACGCGTCACCTGTTGTAGATGCCGTCTACAGCAGTTTGTTCTCTCGTACCAGGGCAATTTAAAGCTAATTTGTGGCTTGTCAACAACGCTCTCTAGGACTCTTGCAGGTTAGCAGAGTCCATATGAACTGGCTGAAGAGCATCACTAAGAGTTTGGCCATGAACAGACTTGAAGTCTCCGCTTCTTCCGGAAACCTTCCGCTGTCGCTCTTATACACGTTTCCGCAGCGCGATGTATTCGCTACCACCGCCCAACTTTCACGACTCATATTATATGCATCAAGGTTCCTCATTTCAGCATCGCGTCTCTTTTTAACCATCACGGTGTCGCAGGTTTATCGCCCTTTATTCCGACTTGCCTTGTCTGGAAGCTCGATGCGCACGCGCCCCTATTCGGATCTTTAATCGATCTCCAGGTTCAGCACTCGTTCAGTCGAAGGACCAATACTGATGTCTTGTACCCTAGGATGGCTCTTCCCCTTATTCAAAGGGGCAGCACCCCCAGACTTGCGCCTCTTTTATTATATGAATAGTTTCTTCCAAAATATAGAATGTGTTGAGAGTAATTATCGCTTTTTGTGACTATGTTTGAGGCTCTAAAGGTAGGGGATGCCACGAAACTTGATTCGTTACCTTACTGATTACGTTCAGGTATGTCAAGCGATAAGTAGACGTCAGCCTCGACCCTGATGTTGAGCGTACCTTTGGGCCATTGACCCTAGAGGTAGACCTTGCGGACGTCTAAACTTCTACCCACGTGCTTCGCCCCTCCAGACTCCGGAGATCGTGTATCATATGAGGGGATATCTCGTCGTTCAATTGAATAAATCATATTATGAAAATATTTCACCACTCTTGTCGTCGCTTGTCCTTAAAAGCAAAGAGTTTTGTTTGCTTGTTATCTTATCCATCCTCGTACACTTACTTTGGTTCATCTACCGATTGTCATTCCGTCGCTCACACCATATTTGATCGAATCTCACTTAGTCACGTCTTAACTGTTGTTGTCTATCCAAACAATTGTTTTTGCTATCGCCTCTCTATTCTTTGGTAATACATAGGTACCTGTTAAGAGTTGGGCTGAGGGAAACTCTGTGCGAGTGCCACTAGCATTGGTTTGCCAGCTGCTTGCCAGTGCCAGACAGCTGGCTGACTAGAACCCGCCTTTGATTTCCGGCACGCAAATCAAAGAGGAGAATGAATGTGCTCTAGATTCTCGCCGTTCATTTTCCGGCCTTTTCTCCTCCCTGTTGCGACGTTGAAACTCTCTCCATGCACATGAGAAAGGGGGCATTGCTAGATGCTACACGAACGCACTTCGATACCTTTCATCCCTAGCGTTTGGTGCATCTTTTTCGAACTTTTCCTGCGCATTTGGCAAGCAAGGGGAGACTCAATCTGACTCGGCGCGAACACAGGAGGAGAATCACATAAAGAGTTTTGTCTCGGTATTGTTTAAGGCTTTTGTTTATTCACTCCTCACGTCACCTCACCTCAGCACTCCACTCTCTTTCATCGACCTCCCCTAATTCTTTCTACTGCCCTATCTCGATTGAACCGAATTGCTATCATCATCCTTGAGAAGTTTGCTTTGTCTAGAATGACATTCGATTGCAACGCATCTTCTACTGGTAGCTATTTCTCACAGAATCAACCGGCATCGAAGTGGTTGTCCAGCAGTGGAAGTCGTGATACCAAACCTTCCAACACGATGTTGAGCATCAACTTCTCGACTCCCCTCGCGGGAGCTGCTCGATCAGAGAGAATCAAGCAGATGACCAACAACCACGTAAGTTATCAATTCCATTGTCGTTGTTCACTCCGCGTCGCTTCCCCGTCGTTCGTTGAGCAGCTGCGCATATCTTGAATCAACAACTGACCAGTCTGTTCTTTCGTAGCCTGCTTTTGAAAAGTCGCGCCAGTCTCAAGAGATCCTTGTCAAGATCCAAACCTCTCTGCGACGCATGCCTGGTGTCTCTTCCAAGGAGTCCAGTGAGATTATCGCTCAGCTTCAAGAGGTCGGGCAGATCGTCAGCACCGAGACGAGCCAGCTTGTCGACGCGCTGATGAACCTGACTCTAGATCAAGAGGATACAGACAAGGCGATCGCGCGTATGAGCATCGAGGCCAACCTTGCCAAGGCAGAGGCTGACGATCAGGCTCACAACCTGAGCAACCTTCGCGTCGAGCTGACAAATGAGAAGGAAAAGCGACAGGAGGCCGAAACCGAAGTCGCCAAGGTCATGGAAGAGCTTCAGAAGCTCTCTCGTGAGATCAAGTCGCTCAAAGAGAGGAGTAACGACGGTAATTCTGATGATTCCAAGTCATCTCCTGATCGTGACGCTATGGTCAAGGTAAGCTACTCGTTCCAACATCTACTGGAAGCAAATGCCTGACTCATTCGCTAGCAGCTAGGAGATACGATAAAGCATCTCGAGGAACAGGTCAACTCCCGTCGATCCCTCTGGGTCATGAAGAACCCGAGCTCTGACTCTGTGGCTCGTGCTATTGAGAGCATCGCCGAGTCATGCTCTGATAAAGACGCAGTCCAGAAGACCATCATGTCACTGCGCCCTGATGGGAACGGGGACACCAACTCACGCGACACCAAGTCCTCTGGGCCCAGCGAGGTCGCTGTCCAATCTCATCGTTCTCTTTCTGCTTCGCGCTTTGGTTCTCATATAGTGCCTGGTCCTTCTCGCCCAACCTCAACTGCACCAAGTGAGCGTCGGTTTGGCCAGTGGGCGCCTCCTACTCCTTCGCAGACACAGTCTCGATTTGGAACCCCATCATCAAATGGTACTGGGCCTCAGTCTTTGTATGGACGTAATGCTCCCCGCCGTGCGTTCGGCAACGGCAATTATCGTCCCAATGCACCTGAGTTCTATCCTCAATCTTACGGGCATCCCGACAAGAGTCTCATCTCTCCCAACAAAGGAGGATATGGCCAGCCGCGTCAGTATTACCCCCCTACTCCCTCGGGCGGGCGCAACAAGTACAGCCGCTTCCGGGATCCTGTCACTATATCTGCCCCTGACTACACTGCCCCGCCAGGTGTGCTAACTACTCGCCCTCCTTTTCCTGGACCTCCCATTTACATCACCGATATGACCATCACTGCTTGGCACGATCAGTTTACCGACCTCTACGAGTCTATTCGCGCTTTCGTCCGTAATCACGCTGAAAAAGCCACCTTCATTAACCCTACTGATCTTTCCGATACTCGTCTGTGGCCTGTGCTCGTAGCAACCTATCACCCTCTTTCTGAGCACGAGGCCGTCTCCTATCTCGACTTCCATCTCAAGGAAGCAAGCTCTAAATCCTGCTTGGTTACTCGCGTCGTTGTCGACTACGTTGTGAACCGTGTTTGGGTTCCCCGCGCTTGGATGGGTGCAGAGACTGAAGCCACTCACGGCCTCGTCGAAGTTGAGAAGGATCTTGAGCGAACTCAAGGTATGTTTTCCATTACTGTGGTTATCAGTACCTACTTTGGATACTAATAGGTCCTCTAGGCCAGCCAGCTGCTCGTCGTCAGCACATTCTCGACCGCCAGGCAAGCATCATTGATTCCATCATGAAGTTGGACGGATTCCAAGAGTTCAGCAAGGTTCGCTGCCAGGAGATCTCGGATGTGATTCTCAACATGATCGAGCCACTGCTCAACCCTGATGGCGATCCCGAGACCATCTGCAAGGAGTTGGAAAGCGTCGCTTCCGCCACTTGGGCCCTATCCAGTCGGATCCTCAGCAGCCGACTGACTTTTGATTTCCGCTTTCCCGAGATCGGTAGCCGATACTCTTCCCAGTCTATGATGCCAATCTGGCCCGACTTCGATCCCCAGGACCTACAGGCTGAGCACTGGCGTGTTGCTCTTGTTACCACGCCTGTTGTGACTTGTCGCAACGACACTGGTTCGAACATCTCTGCACACTCGGTCTGCGTGGCTGATGTCGTCTGTATGCGATAAACAAATCGCTACGGTTGTTCTTTACTGTCCTTGATTCGTTGGAATAACGTAACTTGAGAGAAGAACCTTGGCTTCTTCTGTGGGACAGTGAGACTCTGACGAGTATGGTACTGAACGAAATTGTGCCATTATGTCATTCTACTTTTGACTATGAATTCACTTTATAACAATACTGTTGCCGTCTGGGGAAGAGACCTCATCAGCGCGTCTCAGACACAGTCGCCTAGACCAAACAGTCGACGGCAGGCGTTTTGGGTTTTGATCCTACGGGTGTTTCCTTTTTTACACATGCCGATTTTCTGCATGCACAACGACATTGGGTTTTCATTCATGCACGGACACAGATCATATGCAATCACATTTCCCTTCTGGAGATTGAACGGTGATCTATACCCCGCATATGGGTTTGTTTCTTTGCATTCTCTTTCTTTTCCATTATGGTGAAAAATAGGAAAACAGTACAAGGGGTTTTGGGGGTTGAGGAAGAAGTCAATCTTCGGGTGAAAACTACTACTGCCGGGGTTTACGACAAGTCGTGGGAATCATCCTGGGATACATGGAGCCTCGATCGATGGAAAGAGAGGCGCATACATTCAAGAGAGACGTCGAGATGAGTCATTATACGTAGTAATCGAGTTTTGATACATTAAACTAGTGAAGCCTGTGATTTGAATCTCGTGAGAGCGTGGCTCTATTAATGTAGGTTGCCATCTATTCTGTCTAATTTCCAGAACTCCCCTGGTATGATATAAAGCAATAGACCACCCCAATAGTAATACAATAGAAGAAAGAACACCATGGCTCTGATATCTAGCATGAGCCACCCCGTTACAAATGGAAGGTTTTAGCGAGCACGACCTTGGGGAGAGCCATGAGTAGACCGACGGTCGAGGCGTCGGACAACCGCACCAAGAACGACCTTGAGAATACCATCGGCCGTTAGAGACTGGGTGTTGTTCGCGGTAGTGGAGTTCCAGGTAGCTGTATCAACCATATCACGAATTCCCTGCTCAGAAAGCTCGTCGTCCAGTTCGCGAAGAGCCTTTGTAGCACCGAGCTCATTTCCAACTTGGAAGAACTGAATGCCAACCTGGTAAGGAGGCGCCTCGATTTGATCGAGCTTCCTGGCGTGGTGTACGATGATACCCTCTGGGTCATCTGTGGGACATCCGTCGGTGATCACGATGATATTGACCGGCTTGGTCGAGTCAATGTTCTCAGCTCGGCGGGCGATGTGCGAAACGTAGGGCTTGAGGATGCTGTGAAGACGAGCGCCAGTTGGTGTTGAACCGCAGGGGCGGACGGACTCGAACAGGCGAGAGACTTGCCTGGCGTCACGGATGTTGAAGTATCCTCCTGGTGCTTGTGTGCCTGATCCCGTAGCGGATGATCGGTGATTCAGGAAGTAAACATCGATACCGTCAGGATCGTGGGATGTGCAGATGGGTGCGATGGTGCTAAGTGCTTCCCGGACTTCTCGCCATGATCGACCAGCCATCGAACCGGAGTCGTCAATCACGAACACGGTATCAAAAGTTGAGAGGAAGGCATATTTGTCCTCTGCGCTTGTTATACTAGACATACTAGGTGCTGGGGATGCGGCTCGACGGGGAATGTCGAGATTAGAAGCTTTGGGGTATGATTCATAAGCAGGAGGTGCTTCGTTGGCTGCAAGAAGTGTTAGTTCTGAGGCAGCATTACACGAAGACTGTAACTTACGGATATCGAGGAAGGGATTATTACTAGCATAGCTAGGTGTGGTATTTGAGTTACCCATGTTGATGTCGTTGTATTGCGTCTTCAAGTCCCGCGTCGACTTCTTGCTGGTGAATTTATCCTTGATGCGGCTGAACATCTTTGGTGAAGAGGAAGTTGCGTGGGGCATTGCGAAGATGTTGCCTTTTATTCTTAATAAGAGTCTGGTAGAATAGTGAGTTTGGGAGTGATTCGGCGTCTTAAGGCAGTGACAAAGTCTAATAAAGCAGTAGCTGTTTGTGGCTTTGTGTAAAAGCTCTTTGTTTGTTGGTATGTTACTTTAGTATACTTTATATGTAACCACAGGTGCTATGGATCTTTATATTAAACCTTTGTCTGTTCGAGGCGCACAAGGCATTATCCAGTGTAGGAATTTGCCATTAGTTGCAGAACACCACTATTATGGTGTTTTCAGTTGGCCTGTTCCTTTTACGAGGCGCAGTGTATAGGTGTGCAGTGCTCGGTGATTAATTGGTTGCACCAATAGTTCGCACACAGTTCGCCCATTCTGCCCAAGGCATTCACCAGCGCCTTGAGCTTTAATTGCGTGCATTAATCCGTCGCTAGTGGCGATCTCAGCCCCTGCACCGCCCTGCCACAGCCATGTGGCCAATAACAAATCGCCATCTATTTGGTACCGTTCGCTTGGGACAGTCACTTCTTAGATCCGCCTGCATTATCTTGTCTGATCCTACAATTTCGTTCCTTTTTCCGGAACTTATTAGTTTCGGGCAGGCATCTCTTGCCAATAGAAATACACCATCAAGCTTACATTTACCCCTGGCTGCTGAAGATTGCTGAACGGCGCTTACCGAGCAGGACAGAAATCACAAGGACAAGCAGCACTGTCTTCTTGTCTGCTGTTTCTGTCAGGCGCAGTGCATATATCCATCCATGTATCCATCGTGTGACTAGAGCCTCCCAATCAACCTTGTGCCAGCCTTATGCCAACCCTAAAATCCAGGCATTGCTGGTAAGTGTATTGACCAGAAACAACCACATGTCTTTGTTTTTACCACTTTAGGGTTTTTGTCAAGAATTGTTACTGTTTGCATACATAGTGCAGCTGTTTCAATAGTTTGCGCGATTGCGAGACGCAAGCTGACAAAAGTGCAATCTTCCCCAAATTCGCTCACCATGAGAGCAAATATCAGCAGAAGTATATGAAGCCCCTCTCTCTCAGCCTTACCATTTGACAACAAAATTGGAATGATTAGAGCCTCATGTACTATTTGGGATTTTATATACACAAGTTCGAAATACCAAGGTCTCTGAGTTATCAGTCATGGACTTTGACCTCTACGAATTCTTTTTCCTACTTACAATATTACAAGAGCACATCGCTGAAGGAAAGGAAACCAGCTACATAGAAATGTACTGCCATATATATGGAAATTCTCGATGTTGGCGGGGTCACCCTCTGTCATATCAACAACAGAGCATACTTTTCATCGAGTAGCTGTCTCTTCGCACTCGCTCGATGCCTTGATATCAGAGACCTGATATAATGCTGAAATCGAACGCTCCAGTCAGGAAGGGCCATCACCATGTCATATACCGACAGACATGGGGAAGAATGGTCCAACTCCACAGAAACAATAGAACGCGGGGGAGGAGTTTTGGTTGAACACGTAAAGCATTAAAGCCTTCCAAAAGAGAAGACACGCCACTGAGGCTGCGGGTCCCAGGCAGGTAACACTAGGAGATATGAGTGCAAAGCTCAAGTTACACTCATCCTCAATTCAAACTCTGATCAAGGCAGTTCTGGCAGTCTATGTCTTCTAGAAGGAGGTGAGGTTGACCGGAAATACGGATACCCAGCAGATGGCGTATCACGATAAGCCCTTAGTAATTGTCTCCACTTATTAGACACACCATCGATTTGGTCAGCCTTAGCAAACCATCTGCAGTCCCTAACTTACGGCGGCCATTAGTGGTAAACCCTCCCTCTAGCTGCTGATGTAACATTGACTAAACATCGCCAAACCCCTCCACAATCGCCATTCTGACCCAATGGCTTCGACTTAATAATCCATCTATTTCTACTCATTTGTCGTTGCTTGTGAAATCATCCCCTCATCCATCTGTCTCTCCTTGTAGTATATAAGTCCTTGCTTCATCCGTCCTATCTTGTCATGACCCTCTTCCGAAGCATCTTCATCCCAGCATTCATAGCATTAGCTGCCATCGCCGTATTCCAAACCCGTTTCAAGGACACAGCTACTTCTACCTTTGAGGTGTTAAAGACTCTTACACCTCTATCTTACATCTACAGCGACAAAATCATCGACCAAGAGAAGGACACTCAACACCTTTACGCCACCGAAATGTCTGTCCATCGATCTATTCGCAAGGTCTTCCTTGCTATTGAGCAATCTGAGGGTGCTGGTGCTCGCGTTCGTCGATCAATTGGCACTCCTCAACTGCGCAACTTTTCTCCTTTCCTGATGCTCGACCACTTTTCTGTCAAGCCTGGTGCCGGATTCCCTGACCATCCTCACCGTGGTCAAGAGACTATCACTTATCTGCTTGAGGGTGGTATGGACCATGAGGATTTTGCTGGTAACCGAGGCACTCTCTCCGCTGGAGACCTTCAATTTATGACTGCTGGAAAAGGTATGCTTATTTACTCTCTTATTTAAAATCACATTTACTAACATTCACTTAGGTATCATGCATGCTGAGATGCCCCAACAGAACGCCGACGGCAGCGCCAATGTCGGTCTTCAACTCTGGGTCGATCTCCCCAAGGAGCTCAAGGCCTGTGAACCCCGCTACCGCGATCTCAAGGCAGCAGAGATCCCCATCGCCAAGATTGACGACGACAAGGTCACCGTAAAGGTCATCTCCGGCCAAAGCCACGGTATCGACTCAGTCAAGGATCTCGCCTACACACCCGTCTGGTTCCTCGACATTGAGATCAAGCCCGGTGGCAAGATCACGCAGCCCTTGCCTCCCAACTGGAACGCCTTTGCCTACACCCTCGAGGGACAAGTTATCGTTGGCAAGGATGACCAGAAGCGTGTTGAGCAGTACCACAACATTGTTTTTGAGCCTGAGGGCGAAGTTGTGCACTTTGAGGTTGATGCTGGTGCAGAGAAGTCTGCTCGGGTGGCTATCATCGCTGGTACGCCCCTGGATCAGCCTGTTATTCAGTACGGTCCTTTCGTTCTTACTTCCAAGGAGGATGTTGCCAAGGCTCTGTTTGATTATCAGACACACTCCAACGGCTTCGAGCGAGGTGAGAACTGGGAAAGTGAGATTGGAAAGTCCATGATGGGCTAAAAGAATTGGAAATGTCTTGTTATTACGGCGTTAAAAAGGAGGAATTCTCATGTATCTCTTTTAAAGTTTAAATTTGGGAGCGTTGAATGTGGCTATTTAGATGTGCAAATAATCGGCACATAAAGAATCGAATGTGTATGAAAGGCCATATGATCTATCACCAACTTTTACATCATTGTCAACGTTACGTGTTGTTTGTCTCACAATATAGCAAAGTGAGGCCTCTGAGGATGCATTTACCCTACACCTTTAGATTGTCTATGCGGTCAAGTACCTAGGTAGATAGATCCCATATATTAGTCTGAGTCGTGTCCGACGTAATGCCTTCAACTTGACCACGTAATACTGTAGGGTAATGCGGGAATAATTCAAACAGTCTCCGTGCACTTGCCCGTGTAACGGCGATGCCGTCCCGTTCCGCGGCGTAGTCGAGGTGAGCACGGTGAACATAGGAACCCATTCCCCAGCCTCGCCCGTATGCAAAACGTCCCATACAAAGCCCAAGTAACGTGTATGTCTCATGATTCAACAACCCGCTTGTGCATGTACCTGAAGACCCTTGAGATCGGGACCAACCGGACTTGTTCCCTGACCGATATCAGGCATTCTAGCGAGGTTCTAGAGTGTTTCAGTTTCGGCTTCTCACCGAGCTTCCCTTTTGAAAGATGCGCGACATTTCACCCGGCGAAAGCAGTAAGAACAGCCAATGTCAGCATGTAAGAGCTTTGAGCTTGATATTTGACGGCAAGTTTAGGGATCGGGCCGGGCGAATGAGGCGTTGTGGGTAAGGGGAGAAACCGAACTGGCAGGGGATGAGGTTTTAGGTAACGATATCTCAAAGATCGTCACTTTGCCATTCTATGCGGGGCCCTGTTCGGGACATTTGAGTCCGGTCGGGTTGATGTTGGGCAGAATAGAATTAGATGTTAATCAATACCCGATTCAAAGAAGAATAAGCTATGAATATGTTTGTTGTATGTATCTAGAAGATGAAACAAGTACATCTTTCATACCTACTTGATACTCCAACTTCAGGTGGTAAATGAGATGAAGGTAGAGAATGATTGGACGAAGCTAGGATAGCTGCAGAGGTACTGTAACTGCATCTGGTATCTGTAAGAGAAGCGTCTCGACTCCAAAACCAACCTGACAAGTCGTATCAGCATTGAAAAAGGGGGCCATTTTTTACCCCAGGATTGGCAATGCATTGTCAAAGCGGAATATCCATCCATAGTTAGCTGTTAATACTCGGTGTGAGGTTGGCAACCGAATGAGACTTTTTGAAGCGATTCAGAGGTACGGACGGTAAGTGATTACGCAAGACGGTAATTAATTCCTGTCAAATGGTTGCTCCAAAGATGCCGTTTTCCGTTGATGTTCAGTGCATGATGCATACATCCAATACCATCTGGTGATAGTCAGCTCAATCCAATCGCATTCCTCTCAGCTTGGCCAATGCTGATGCTGGCCTGGTACTCACAGACCACTCTTGATGCTGAATGGCTTCCCTTTTCTGTCTTGTTCTTGTTCGTGACACACATCCAAGTCCAAGGCGCTGTAGAGAAGAGAGTACAGTACCTGAAGGCTCCAGGTTCCACCCCCGACCTAATTTTTCGGTGACCGATCTGATTTCTTTTCCTCTGCACTTGTTTAAAGTTACATGTAATCCCCCGTAAATTCATCCACCTTGTTTTTCTCTCCTCTTCCTTCTTTCTTCTCTTTACCACCAACTCTTTCTCCTCGCACTGTCGCGACTACTACGTTGTGACTTGCATGACTGCCCGGACCTCACTAAGCTAGAGCTCCATTATCCCCCAAAACTTAGGCGGGACCTCACAACTGCTACTTACTCATCCTCATCATCACTTGTTTTGGCTTGGAGCCATAACTGAATTCTTCCTCAAACCTTTGCGAAACCCCTTCCTACCTATATCGAGTCGCGATCCTATTACCCACCGCCCATCATGTCTTTTAGCGGACGCAAGTTCTCTATCAACCGCCATACTGGCGAACCCAAGCCCAAGGTGCTCACCCGCCGTTTCAGTACCACCGAACCTTCGATGAACGGTACGTTTATGTCTCTCCCCAGCCACAGCCAGGTCTTGTCTCATGGCTGTTCTGGTTCGTCTTGGACTTTGAGACATTGCCCTGAGCTGTGTCGTCCTAGCTCTATCTCTGTATCCAAGCTTCCTGAGCTCTGGGGACTCTCATGAACCATCGCCAAAACCCTCATCTACTCTCTTCACCGTTTTCTCACCTCCCCTCACCGTCCCGCCTTTTGACTACCGGCGCCAATGGGGCGTTACATTTGCTGTGCATTGCCTTGCTGGGTTCTTGCTTTTCCCCTCTTCAATCCCTGTCATCGGTGGCTGCCCCTCTATCCTGGCCTTAGTTACCCCTCCAAATCCGCCTTACACCTGGAGCTGTACAGGAGCTTGGCTGCAGCTCTCCACAACGTCATTGCCAAACCAATGATCAGAATATAGCTTGCAACTACAATATGACAACGACGAAATACTAACTGAAGTTAAATAGAATACCAATCCAAGGTCCATCGTCAGTTCCGAAACGCTCATGAGGGTCACATGCCTCACGCTGGCCTCGACGCCAGCCGATCATCCACTGGTGTCATCTGGTGTACAGAGCGAGCCTCCGAGTATGGCTACCTCGACGACCCCGATGCCTGGGCCAACCTTGGTCAGGGTGCTCCCGAAGTCGAGGACGACATCGAAGGCTGTTTCCCCCGCCCTGATACCATTAACGTCTCTATGGCCGGCCGAGAGTACGGTCCTACAGCTGGTATCAAGCCCCTGAGAGAGGCTGTTGCGAAGCTCTACAACGAGGCTCACCGACAGGGCAAGGAGAGCCAGTATACCTGGGAGAACGTTGCCATCGTCCCCGGCGGTCGTGCTGGTCTCATCCGTATCGCTGCTGTCTTGGGCAACTCATACCTGTCCTTCTTCTTGCCTGATTACACGGCTTACAATGAAATGCTGAGTCTTTTCAAGAACGTGAGTTTTTAGCAAACAAGCTTTGATAATCGGCCATGGCATGCGTGCTAACAGATTCCCACAGTTCGCTGCCATTCCCGTACCCCTGTCTGAGGAGGACGGCTACCATATTCACCCCGACAAGATTGCTGAAGAGATTGCTCGTGGTACTTCCGTTATCCTCACATCAAACCCTCGCAACCCTACCGGTCGTGTGATTGTCAACCCAGAACTTGCCGAGATCCAGGACTTGTGTCGAGACCGTGCGACATTCATCTCCGATGAATTCTACTCCGGATACTATTACGCCGACAACTGCTCGGGAAGCACCATCAGTGCTGCTGAGAACGTTGAGGATGTTAACGAGGATGATGTTCTGATTATTGATGGTCTTACCAAGCGCTTCCGCCTGCCTGGCTGGAGAATTGCCTGGATCTTGGGACCTAAGGGTAAGCACAAACCAGTTCATCATAATTTAAAGTCATGAAAAGAAAGCTAATTCGGTTTATCTAGAATACATTAATGCGTGAGTCAGCGCCGAGCTCCTGAACTTTCGTCAGGTCGCATGAGACTGCTTTTGGTGGTTTAACTTGACTATGGACAACCACGACTAACAACATAATAGTATTGGTTCATGTGGTTCTTACCTGGACGGTGGTGCCTCGCATCCTTTCCAGGAGGCCGCTATTCCCATGCTCGAGCCCGAACTTGTTCGCAATGAGATGATTCACCTTCAGTCTCACTTCAGAGTAAGCCTTTATGGACTTCAATAGCCAAGACACGGAAGTACTAACACATCTTTAGGAAAAGCGTGACTTCGTTGTTCGACGTCTCCGCGAGATGGGCTTCGTCATCAAGTACGTGCCCGACTCGACCTTCTACCTGTAAGTCACTGGATCACTCCAAATTCTCTCTCCACTAGCCTAACCATTTCTTTAGCTGGCTCAACCTCGAGGGTCTCCCCGACACTATTGCCGACGGTCTCAACTTCTTCCAGGCTTGTCTGGAGGAGAAGGTCATCGTGGTGCCTGGTATCTTCTTTGATCTCAACCCTTCGCGTCGTCGTGACCTTTTCGACTCCCCTTGCCATCACTTCGTAAGACTGTCATACGGTCCTCGTATGGACATTCTCAAGATGGGAATGGACGCCATCGAGCGTGTTGTCACCAAGTAAGTATTGCAGAACTCTGTGAGCGTTCCACAAGACAGCGCTAATATGACATAGGCACCGCAAGCTTCACTAAATGGCCTCTAACGAATGGCCAGAATTTTGAGTATAGAACAATTGGTCTGTGTAAGACTATTGCATTATGCTTTGTGGGCTAGACTGTTGACATGCAGTATAATATGTCAGTCTCTACGGTCTGTGAGAATGTCTCTTTGAGGCAGGTTATGTGTTACGACGACTGTCATGCGCTGAATATGGTTTGAATCAATGAACCGAACACAGGTATCTGATACCTGGACTTGAAAGAAGTACCTCTTGATAGATGGAGGGGTCTATAGGGCCCTTGTTAGACAGTTATATCCATCCCCACTGTACAATTTATCTGAATGAACGGTGACATTACATTAAATTGACGAGAGTATAGCAGTGTAACCCTTCATGTCATGATAAACACAGTCGTAGTATTCTGAGTGTTCCACGAACTGATCTGGGGATTGTGGAGTTAGGTCAAGACCCACAGACAAACAAGAGAACTCATTCGAACGGAGAAATAAACCAATACAGTAGTGTTGCAACTTAGAACAACATAGAATTAGATAATAAAATAGTCAACTCATGTGTTTTCGTATTCTGGCTTCCTCGTTAATGCGGTTAGTGAGTATTGCAGCTAGTTCTAGAACAAACCCAGGGATCCATTATTAGTGGTCAGCTTCTTGACTATTAGCTTCCATTTTTTTCTATCCTGCTCCAAACACAATCCAAGCAGCACCTCACTTACAACTCCTCTTTCTTTCAATATAATTCCCCATAGCTCATCAAACTAAAGCTCAATTCTATAATCTCTTAAATTAAGCATTTCAGCGAGAGATTTGATATCTTTGCTAGTCATTTTCACTCACTGAGTGAAGTTATACATAACATATCTCAACCTCATTATGCTCAAGCGCTTCCCACGCTTCGCAATCACACGCCTAAACAACAACAACAACTACTACACGCCATCAGCCTTCCGCTTCTCCAGCACTATGTCCAAGGACGAGCAACAGCCTGGTCAGCAAGAGAGCAAGGATAACAAGAATCCTCTTCCTCTACCGGCCCCGGAAGATGCTGCCAATAATGGCCCGACTCAGCTGCGCGTTGGAGAGTCCGTCGCGCTGGATGCCATGGGTCCCCTTGTGGTTAACACGGATGGGACGATGGGCAGGATTGGGAATTGGGCGGGCATGACGGAACATGAGAAGGCGCAAACGTTGAGATTGTTGGGAAAGAGGAATAAGGAACGCATGGATGTTTTGAAAGCGAAGAAGGCAGCTGAAGAGGCGGAGCAGCAGAAATGAGAGGACGATAGATGCTTAGAGGTTCATATTTGGTTAACAGGATGAGCAATGGGACGTAGGTCCATGATTACGACACGCAAAGAAGCGAATAAGAGATAGATATGGACGTGGAAGAGTTCTATTAGTAACTCAATAAACACTGGCTTTCAAAGCATGGTTTCTTCGGACCAAAAAGTGTTGAACATGGAATAAGAAACTAGTTACGGAAACGATATATCGTATACCCGTTGATATCATGACAAGTCAAAACAAAGAATTCCAGCCAGTTTATCCTGTTGCTTGAACACAGGGACTGGTATCTATCAGTTGCTGCAAAGGCAGCTCGTGCAATGTGTATCCATCATGCCTCTCATCCGCCGAAAACGTCCCCTCACTATCCCTCTCGTGATTTTTATGTTGTGTATGTGCCGTATCCAATGTATCATCATCATGCTCCTTGTACCCCCAGATATTGTTGAAAAGATCAGAAAACGCCGCATAGCCCCGACTAGATGCAAAACGAGCCAGAAGAACGCCGTCGGCCTTCTTCATTAAAGGTCGACCCAGGATTTTGCTGCACTTTTATAGGTTTGTTGCAATCACCTTGTCTCCTCCTTGACGGAGGACTTGGCTTTTGACTCGGACTTGTCAGCAGCCTTGGATGCAAGAAACTCCTTCCAAAAAGCAACAATCTCATCATTGCCCTCGTTCTTGTCAACCAAGAGGTTCTTGAGCCACTTGTTCTCGGTCTCGAGTTGTGACACCTTGCTCTCTAGAACGGAAACCTTCTCGGACATCTCCTTAGCGGACTTCTCGAGAGCTTGCTCACGCTGCTTCTTCTTGATACGGAAGCGAGCACTGGCAGCAGTGTTGCGTCTTCGCTTATCTTCCTCAGCGGCATGACGGGAAGCTTCCTCCAAGTTGACGGATCCACGACCAGCGCCAGGGGCGGTCTCGGAGTCGCGCCTCTCGGATGAAAGCTGAGGGGCAGCTGGCTGAGCGAAGTGAGGAGCCTGCTGCTGTTGTGGTACAGGCTGGTAGCTCGCGGGGGCACTAGGCTGCAGAGCAGCGAAGTTCTGAGTGCCATCGGCAAAGGCGGCGGTCATGGGGGTTGAAGGATAAGTGCTGGTAAAGTCAGGGAAGTTGAAGTCGCCTGCCATGGTATTGTGGTCAGTTGATGTCGAGAAGAGTCTATCATGACTGAAGAAGAGAAGATAGTAGGCTTGCGGAGTTGAAGAGTAGTCATTGTGTATTGCAGAAGTGCTTGAGATCTGGGGAAGAGCCTATCCCAACTTGGGAAGTGGTAGTGAAGTGCAGGGATGCATAGTGATGTCGTGATCAGTGTCGGCAAATCACGAGATATTGCGCCATAGACACCATCGTTTATGCAGCCACTAGCATTGAGCTTGAGATCCTAGACCTGGGCCGCACTCGAGCAGCCTAGCATCGAGGGACTGCTTATCCCCAATGACCAGAGGGCAGCATGCAGGCCTGCAGGTTGGGACAAATGTTCTCAAGGGAGGGTGGGGGTAAATAGAGTTAAGGGTTAGTGAAGCGGTAAGACGCTTCTCATTACCCATTTTCGGACCAGGTGTCAGATGTGATAATTGAGGCAATCCGCTTGGACTGTAGCCATATGGATGTATGTATAGTAGAGTGAGGAGCAGAGCATCAGTGGGAACCCGAAATGGCTGGTTGAACCCGAAATTTCGATCATTGGTGATACCATAGGGCAGAAAGTCAAGAGAATTTCTGCTTTGTGTGATAAAACCATAATGCATCGATGGTTGCGGGTTATTGCAATTCCCTCTCATTGATGTACTCCATCCCTTGAATCTCCAGTTTGACATGTTTTCAAGGTGGGAAGTTCCGTATAACATAAAAAAAATCTTTTAAGGAAAACTCACCCTGCATGAAATCGAAGTTACCGGCAGTGATATCACCCACGACAGAGGGGGCCGGAGTCATTCCATCGGAAGGGGAAGTGCTTTGAGCAGCCTCCAAATCAACCTTCACGGGGTGCGCCTGGTAGTCGGTGTTCTGGCCAGTCTCAAAATCAAAGAATTGAGTGTTGGTGAAAAGAGCGAGGTCCTCCTCCATGTTGAAAGGCTCGTCGTGAGTAGTCTCTTGACGGTTGATGGCGTTGAGGTCGCGAAGGTATTGCGACACGTTGGGGCCGCGGCGGCCGTTGAAGTTTGTCATTTCGATTGATGATTCGAGGCCAGTTGTTTCCCCTTGAATTGGGTTCCAAGCACCAATTACTTCTTCAAAGTGTCTTCAATCAAACGGTAGTCGATGATTCGATATCGAATCCGAAGGCGGCTCAATGAGGATGAGCGGGGTCTGTGTAGGCAAATTTGCCAACGGCTGCGGGTGACTCAATAATATCGGTCAGTCCCAAATCGATAGCCGCGTCGGTGGAAAGTCGAACGTTTATCGTCGTATCGTCGTATCGTCGTCGTCGTTTCCCAGATTCAATATGAACAATGAGTCTATTCCGAGGTCGATTCTGGAGGTTCTTGGGGAGGAAGTGGAGGAAGAAAGAAGGGCGCTGGGGTCAAGGCAAGTCAAGTCGGTTTTCTCAAAGTGGATGCAACTTGGGAAGCCGATTGACGCCGAAGCCACTACGCAGATGGGTTTAGTGGAGTGGGTTATTGTTTGGGGAGCCCGTGGGTGGTGGGTTAGTGGGTAATGAGCTGAGTAGTCACTGGATGGCAAAGGGCCCCCTCCTGGAGTCGGAGGCTTAGTTGTAAACGAGGACCCAGCCTTTTCAACGATGAGATGGTGGCCTAGAACATGGGGGCATCCGGCGAATGGATGGAAGAGTAAAGCCGTGTGACGAATGTCGCAATGTTCATGTCAAGATGATTGCGACTCTACGGAGTATTTTTGTTGCTATTCTTTGTTTATACTCTATCTTGCTTTCCTGGTGTATCTCACATGCCTTGCTGGATTACCTCTTTCGTTGCTCAATAGCGGCTCTGTGGTACAGAGCAAAGAGGACAGAAAATTTTGCTTACCAAACTGCCAGCTCCGATCAGGATTACCTGCATGGGCCGGCGGCTTGCTTAACAATCACACATGAACCGGAGCTCCAGCCGTCATGGACTCCCAAGTCCCTCCCTCGCATCAATGATCATTCATCACACCCCCCATGCCATATGCCACGGATGACCACCGAGGTTGCACCAGGACCCTGCGTTGGGCTCTTTTTACCTTATTCGGCATACTGATGTTGATTTTAAAGCGCAAGCAGGGCCGAGACAGCAAGAAGCCGCTGCTGTGAGCTTTTGTGCTGTGAGAAGGAAGTCATCGACTTTATACTATGCATTAAGCATGGCAGCATGTATCGAATTAATGTTGACTTCAGTCCAATAGCCAATTCACACATTGCACTGTATTTTGAAGACAAGTGTTGTGTGCTCAAATTCCAACTCCCCGCCCCCTGTCTATTGGCTGTGACTAGTCTGGAGACGTGGATATCTCTTATTTCGCGGATACCTTCTCCATCTCCGATTTTGAACGGTCATGCTCAGACACAGCCAATCCCTCTATTTCTATGAGTGATTATCTCGCAGAAAATCAGTCAGCGTGGGTCGGTTCGTTTCATCGCCGCTTATGAGTTCGTTCTTGGGCGGCAGGGAATGAAGGAAAAGAACTCCAATACCCCCACTTGCACATGTTGCTGAAATTGGAGTCGTACAGCAGACGATGTACTTCACTCGACAGAGAAGGGAAATCGAAACTTGGCGTGCCACTCTGGAACGTGGTCACACAACCGCCCCAACTCCTTCTCTGCAGATGAGCGGATTCGGACAGCTACGGGGAGTTGTCTGTTCGTCTCAGACATGGGAGTCAGCTAACCCTATCGTTACAAGGCCGTGTCTTTGATTTTCGCCAATTCTAGCTTCCTGCACTGGACTGAAAAATCGGTGAAAGAAATCCGCGCACAAGCAAATTTGAGCCATTGACGCCCAGTGGATGAATAATGCTCACAACGAGGTTGGCTTTCCAGAATGAATTCCATCTCATTGAAACTCAAAGTTACTGCAAGATCGGCAGCGTCAAAAGCCTCTGTGATGATTGTAGACGGAGTTCCTGACTTTGCCCCCACTTACATACATGGCCAACGGTTTAATTGCCTCTTGTTCGACCACGCACTGGGGCAGCTCAGCTGAGACATGTTCTTTTGTCGTTGTGCATAGACTGGGTTCAGCCTCAAGGAGTCAAGGGGCTCTCTCGAAGCTGGTACTAGCTGTACAGTGAATCCTTCACGGATTCGAAAGACCGAGCGTGCCAATCTATTCTGCACGCCAGAACGAAACCAGTCAAGGCATTCGTTCTGGTTGATGGTTTCTGCAACTATTGGACCCAGTCCGAAGGGTCTCTTTCACCCTGGAGCCTTTATCCGCAAATCTTCCGTGAACTCCCCGTCAAAAATGGGGCCCTAGCACAATCTCCAAAAAAGAAAGTGTCTCCAGTTTGAAAAGCAACTCGCTTGCCTGCGGCCCCAGACCACTAAAAGAAAATTATGACACACATTTTTGAGGCCGTGAAAGACAGCATCGAACCTGCCGCATCTCGGACGTATTGGTCCTGTCGATGATACTGTAGTTTGTACAATATGTAGCTTCGTTCTTACAGCGCGCCTGTGGTCCCAAGCTGTCGAAATCTGCCGAACCGATCTGCAGACTTAAGTCAAAACGTCATAGCCCCTGCCATTCGCTTACGTGGGGGTCTTGAAGTCTCGCAAAGCCAATAAAGAGAGTCCTGGACCGTTGCAGAAAATCAATTCCCAGCCTGGCCCACGGTGTCGTCAATGATTCGCCTCCATCACGTCGAGGTCGAGGTCATGATGAAGTCCAACGGCGACACCCATCGGCATCAGGGCAGTTTAGCGGCTTTGGCCCTTGTCAATCTTTGCACAAGTTCAATAATTCGATGAGCCAGTCATCGTAGCGTCTTGATTCTCGGAATGGTATCCCTTTGATGGTGGAACCACGTTATCTAGGCTGTGACAAGAGCCATGAGGCACTGAAAACTCTCAACCAATCAATCGAGATGAACCGCTTCTCCGAATCGGACCACGCTCACGTCCGAGTCCACTCAATGTTAAAACCGAGTTTTGGTTTCGACTCCTTTTTTGAGTGAGAATTCTATACCGAAGAAAAGCGGAAGATGAGATGAGATGTCTTTTGAGAGATGACATTGTTTGGCATTCTGGTCGTGACAGTTTTGACAGACAGGCAAGCTTGTCTTCCATGTCGACATCATTCTATCGAGATTGAGGTTATCACATGATGTAGCACGTGATCGGATTCGGCCAGACATCCGCTCTGTTGGCTGTTCACTTGTTCTTGGTCCGTGCTTCTCGCTATTCCTGGTTGGTCTGATTGCAGACGCGACTCCAAGTGAATGTATCGCGTCTCATGAGTATGTCTAAGCATTGATTATCGGCTCGGTCTATTCTAAGAGATCAATAAACCCCTGCCTCAACTAAGCACCAATCAGAGGAAGAGTCTTGTGGTTTTATTTTGCGTATGACTTGCTTCGAGCGCTCACTTTCGGTCTTTGTGACTCGTTGTAAAAACAAACAAAACAACAATGGCCCGTTTCTCAATACCAACAACAGCAAGACTACCATCCTCATTACGAGTTGATGCGACCAATCCTGCTGTTGTGAAGAACCTCAACCGACTATCACGAGAAGCACTTATTTCCTTGGCATTAGACTGGCTTGACGATGAGAGTCTACCTAATGCCGTGCCCTATATTGAGAGGAGAGATGAGGACGATGAAGCAGACGACGACCTTTATCCTCCTTGTCAGTCCATTGACGATCTTCAACAACTTTACATTGACATGCAACAACAAAAAGGGTCAAAACGAGATGTCGTTAGTAGAATCGTTGAGGGCGACTGGAGGATTGGCCTAACGCTCTATCAACTGGCCATGGCAGATATGGCATATTTCGAGCAGAATCCAACATCTCAAAAATGGTCGGCATATTCGATTCTACCTCTCAAGCAACCTTCTCAAGATGCTGGCGAGGACCAAGTGCTTAAAGTCGATAAAGAGAACCTGAAGGTTCCACGCTTTCACCCATCAACATTCCTACAAAACCTTCAGACTCATGTGCTACCAGACGTGAAGGCACATTATCACTTCCACAGACCAAAAGATATACCTGTCTTGATCTTGCGAATATTCGTTGTTGACTCACCTTACAACACTGGTTCTGCTCTATCAGGCCGAGACGCTGGTGGTGCGACCAATTTCGACTCATCACGGACTGTGTACATTGCTTTCCCTGACGGTTCTCCCTCACTATACATCACCAAGTCTCAGGCCACAGGCTCCGCTGGCTCAGGCGAATCCAAGAGTTTACAAAGTCTGATTGTTGACGGCGTTCCCAAGGCTCTTTCACGTCCCCGTGAACGATACACACTCAAATCGGGGAGCCTCTCAAGCAAGAACTTAGATGCTTTGTTAGAAAAGAAGGGATCTGGGCGCATGAACGCTGCAGGTGGCGGCTGGAGCATCTATACCAACGAATCAACAAAAGCATCACCGTTGGACACTGTTCTTCCAAGCCCACCTTTATCTCGGGACTCATCAGTTACTAGTCTCAAGCGCGGAGCGCCTTTGACTGAAATGCAACAGGCATCGAAAAAGGCAAGACTTGCTGCTAAAGCTCGGTTTGGTGATACGGGCATTGTCACAGATGGAAAGGGAGTGGAAAAGGTTGACATTGTGATACAAGACCCATTTCCTACAAATGTTGATTTGGGCGAAGCAGATGAGACTGGCAACGAGGATGGTGCAGATGATGGCAGGAAAAGTCGACGGAAAAGTAAGATTGACGCAGTCATTCGAGAGGCGAATGTCGCAACGGAAGAGGACGGCAGAAATGATGCGACCACGTCCCAAAGATGGACGCCCACCATCAAAGTTTCGTTCTCCGGCAATCATGTTTGGGCTGGTGTACGACAACTTGTTGAAGCTGGGATAATAGATGGAGAGAAAATGCCTGGTTGGATGACGGGTGAGGAGGGAGTAACAACAGGACTGGTAAGGCACGGAAGGATACGCGGGCACAAAGGCTCTGGCATGTGAAAAGTTGTTGGATCTATATGGCGCATGGTCTATGTCTTTTCTCTCTATATGATACCCCCATGACGGATCAACACGTCGATCAATTCCTACTTCTCTTCAAGCCCAAACACTTTTACTGTGTTCTTCCATGCTGCTTCGCAGACCTCTTCGATACTAACCTCTTTGATTCCCGCGATGATTTTGGCGACTCGCTCAATGTTGCAGGGCTCGTTGCGCCCCTTGACCATGGCTCCTTCTTCCCATTTCTCCTTCTTCACGATCTTGTATCGTTCAGGGACTTCTGGTTCCTTCTTTTGGTTCTTCTTAGACTGTTTTTGAGGTTTCTTCGCAGTCTCAGTAGCGCCAGTCCCGTTCTGCTCGTTCTCGGGAGCAGGTTCCTCCTTCTTCTTCTCAATCAGGTATTTGTAACCCTCGTGGCTTGGTCGAACCTCGCACCATGGTCCATCAGTCTCGATCATGAGACGGTCGAGGTGAACTTCCTTAACAACAGCGCAGTTCTCAACTGTCTTGAAGCTGCATCCGTTGATACCAATGTACAGTCCCAAGTCCATCAACTCGCGCATCTCCTCAGCTGTACCAGTAAAACTATGCACCACACCACCCTTCTCTAACTTCTCTAGCTTCTCACCAAATGCCTCCTTCAGAAGCCGGACAAAGTCCTCGTGAGCGGCACGAGAGTGCAAGAACAGCGGGAGCTGAGGAGATATCGTAGCAGCAACCTTGAGCTGGGCAGCAAAGGAGTGAAGTTGAATAGTCTTGGAACAATAGTGCAGACGGTCATAGTCAAGACCAAACTCTCCCATTGCAACAAGGCTCTTCTGGCCTGAGGCCTGAGCCTCTGTTACAAGAGATGTAAGGTCTGCAATGAGCTTCTCAGTCTTCTCTGAAGAGGGAGGATGCTCTTCCGAGACCGGAGCTTCAGGATCAGGGTCGCATGGTGTTGTGTGCTCAGACTCATGAGAGGGACCCGCTTCACTGAAGACGGCACTGCTGCAGGGATGGATGCCTGCAGTTCCAAAGATGGTCCCGGCTGTTGACGTGAGTTGGTTAGATTATCAGATTGATAAACAGGGGTCAAACTTACGATAATCTTTGGCAAGGGTGAGGGCGTCTCGGGAGTTACCCAAATCCGAGCCGGTAACTATGAGCTTCGTACATCCGACTTCACGGGCTCTTCCGATAATGGCATCGAGATCATCGGGATGTCTTTCTTTGCCATGGTATTTTCCTCGAAAGATGGGATCGGTAAGGTTGATACCGATCTACTGGCAGACGTCATGTGTTAACGGGATCTGATCTCGGACATGACTAATGGGTCGGATATAGTAGAATCGACTGGAATTTTGACATACATCGATGTATCTGGGTTCGTAACTGGGGCCATTAGCTGGCTGGGCTGTTGTTGATGAAGCCATGTTGCGAAAGTGTGAGGCTTGTAATCTGAGACTTGAGGTCCTGAAACCGCTGGTAACTGAAGATTGAAAGCAACTAAAGAGACGTCTCGATGTCATTGACTTTGAATGTCTTTATTCAACCCAATGGTGAGTCACTGAATGTCCTGCTGCCTTGTAACAGCTGTACTCTAGATATCTTTTTTTAGGCCAGAGCGTCACCAACTCAGGCAGGTAGTTTCGATACACGGTGTTGATTGGTTGCTGAGTACGTTTTCATCAAGGTCAAGGTCTCATCCTCCAGTCAACCTGCGCCGTCCAAGCTCAGACGTAATTCCACCGCTTGCTTACAGAGCCAGCACATGCAATTAATAATTTGCATTGACTTCACGTGATTTCGCGCCGCTATCTGACCCCTCTGAAACCCCACCAACGCTCTGGCAACGCAAAATGACATGGAGGGCGCGACACCGCGATATTGGAAAGGGGAGGTGAGATAGTGACGTTGTAGGGCATAAAATGCATGAAATAGCAATAGATGTATTTCCCTGAACGCATTCTTAACCCAATGAAACCAGAAATCACCTAGATTTCACATAAATCACCAGCTTTGATCAGTCTCTTCTCCAAGTCCCAGCTTCTAAACGGGGCGTTGCCTTAGGTTTCAGGCGGGGCCTTTTTAATGGATTTGTTCGACCCTCTCACTGCTTGACGCGCTAAAAACTTGGCGTCGCGTATGGTAGACGCGCCTCCTTAAAACCACATCGACCATCCGCCCAAATTTGCAAATCTCATCTCCTCAACAACCACAAACAAAACACTGGAAAATCTTGTAATAATTCTCACGTTCCCTTTCAACAAAGCGTCAATACCCTTTTAGACGCTCTTTGGCCTCTTCACTGCTTCCATCTGCAGGCACAGAACCTGCTTCACCTCCTTTACGACCTCCCCGCCTTTTCCTCTATCCGCCATCATGTTTGTTAGAAAGAGAGGTATGTACGATCAGACAACTTGGAGACTCATGATCACTGACAGGAAATTCAGATGGACGCCAAGAGCGTGTCCAGTTCGATAAGATCACTGCCCGTGTCTCGAGACTGTGTTACGGCCTCGACATGGACCACGTTGATCCTGTTGCTATCACTCAAAAGGTCATCTCCGGTGTCTACGGCGGTGTGACAACTGTTCAATTGGACGATCTCGTAAGTGATAAATGCATTGGAACTGCTTCGTCATCAACTAACTTGATTCTTCCAGGCTGCAGAGACTGCTGCGTACATGACCGTTACGCACCCTGATTACGCCATCCTCGCAGCCCGTATTGCCGTCTCCAACCTTCACAAGCAGACCAAGAAGCAATGGTCCGCCGTTGTGAGCGACCTTTACCACTATGTCAACCCCAAGAACAGCCGGGCATCACCCATGATTTCCAAGGAGACTTATGAGTGTGTTATGAGACATAAGGAGGAGCTTGACTCCGCCATTGTCTACGACCGAGATTTCCAATACCAATACTTCGGCTTTAAGACCCTGGAGCGATCCTACCTTCTCAAGATTGACGGCAAGATCGTCGAGCGTCCTCAGCACATGATTATGCGTGTATCTGTTGGTATCTGGGGTGACGATATTGAGCGAGTCTTGGAGACATACAACCTCATGTCCAGCAAGTTCTTCACTCACGCCTCCCCCACACTCTTCAATGCTGGTACCCCTCAGCCTCAGCTGTCTTCATGCTTCCTTGTTGATATGAAGGAGGACAGCATTGACGGAATCTACGATACCCTCAAGACTTGCGCCATGATCTCCAAGATGGCTGGTGGTATCGGCTTGAACGTTCACCGCATTCGTGCCACTGGCTCCTACATCGCCGGAACCAACGGTACTTCCAACGGTGTCGTTCCCATGCTGCGTGTTTTCAACAACACTGCCCGCTATGTCGACCAGGGTGGAAACAAGCGACCTGGTGCTTTCGCCATCTACCTCGAGCCCTGGCACGCGGATGTCTTCGAGTTCCTTGATCTCCGAAAGAACCACGGTAAGGAGGAAGTCCGCGCTCGCGACCTGTTCCTTGCCCTTTGGATCCCTGATCTTTTCATGAAGCGTGTCGAAAAGAACGGTGAATGGACCCTCATGTGCCCCAACGAGTGCCCCGGTCTTGCCGACTGCTATGGTGAGGAGTTCGAGGCTCTCTACGAGAAGTATGAGAGGGAGGGCAAGGGTCGTAAGTCTATCAAGGCCCAGAAGCTCTGGTATGCCATCCTCGAGGCCCAGACCGAGACCGGAAACCCCTTCATGCTCTACAAGGATGCCTGCAACCGCAAGAGCAACCAGAAGAACCTCGGTACCATCCGAAGCTCCAACCTGTGCACTGAGATCATTGAGTACTGTGCCCCTGATGAGGTCGCTGTTTGCAACCTTGCCTCTCTGGCGCTTCCTTCTTTCATCAACTACGATGACGCTTGTTACGACTTCAAGAAGCTGCACGAAGTCAGTCAAGTCGTTGTCCGTAACTTGAATAAGATCATCGATGTCAACCACTACCCTGTCCAAGAGGCTCGCAACAGCAACATGCGTCACCGACCTATTGGTCTCGGTGTCCAGGGTCTTGCCGATGCTTTCCTTGCCCTGCGCATGCCTTTCGAGTCTCCCGAGGCTCGAGAGCTCAACAAGCAAATCTTCGAGACTATCTACCACGCTGCCCTGACTGCCTCCGTGCAGCTCGCCAAGGAGGAGGGTCCTTACTCTACTTTCAAGGGTTCTCCTGCCTCCGAGGGTATTCTTCAGTTCGACATGTGGAACGTTAAGCCCTCTGACCTGTGGGACTGGGAGACCCTTCGAGAGGATGTCAAGACCCATGGTATCCGTAACAGTTTGCTCCTTGCTCCTATGCCTACTGCCAGTACTTCGCAGATTCTTGGCAACAACGAGTGCTTCGAGCCCTACACCTCCAACATTTACCAGCGCCGAGTTCTTGCTGGTGAATTCCAGGTCGTCAACCCTTGGCTGCTCAAGGATCTTGTCGACATGGGACTTTGGTCTGATGCCATGAAGAACCGTATCATTGCCGAGAACGGTTCTATCCAGAACATTCCTAACATCCCTGCCGATGTCAAGGCTCTGTACAAGACAGTGTGGGAGATTTCTCAGCGACAGGTTGTCCAGATGGCTGCGGACCGCGGTGCTTTCATCGACCAGTCTCAGTCTCTCAACATCCACATGAAGGATCCTACTATGGGCAAGATCACCAGCATGCACTTTGCTGGCTGGAAGCTTGGTCTCAAGACCGGCATGTACTACCTCCGTACACAGGCTGCTGCTGCCCCTATCCAGTTCACTGTCGATCAGCAAGCTCTCAAGATTGCCGACTCTAGCTCTGCTCAGATCAAGCCCTTGAAGAAGCGTGCTCCTCCTGCCGGCTCAAGCTACCTGATGTCCTCGCCTTCTGCCATGGGCCGCACTGGTCTCAATGGCAGCAGGACCGGTTCTCAGGACAGCGGGCTGAACGGCAACTCCACCAATGGCGTGACTGGCAGCACATCCGTTCCCGGCCGTGCTCCCGTCATCAAGGCTGATGTTGCGGAGGGCGACAGCCCCAAGGCCCTTCCCACTGAGCCTGCTGAGAAGGTTCAGGAGGAAGAGTTGGGCGTCAAGAAGAACCCTCAGTCCGAGGATCAAGGCAAGGACAATGAGGATCGTGAACGCGATATTTACTCAGAGGCCGTCCTGCAATGTAGCATTGAGGATCCCGAGTCCTGCATCATGTGCAGTGGTTAGATGACGGTATGATTTTTTGCATGTGTTTTTACGACAATCGACGAGTTGCATGTTTTGGAGGGAATGATACGATAAAGCGAGGAAAGATAATGTGGCTTGGAACTTGATGTTTGATCGTGTATGGGTATGCTGGGCGGCAACGATCCCTTTGGACATGCTTATACTGGAGTACATTGTTAGGATATTGTTATTTGTGACCCTGGCGGCCTGCACTTTGAGTTGTAGTACATGATATAGATAGTGTACGCTGGTGCTTTTGCATCTCTGGATAATTATTTTCTGGTATATTTCTTCCCCTGAAAAGTATCTATGTGAACATGCGACTTCGACGTGTATGTTGACAGTGACGACTCTCTGTAACCAGGTATTTGCCCTCAGTTTAGGGTAAACGAAACTATCCAGAAACTCGATTCATAATCACTCCAGTTTGTGTAAGAAAACATGTTCTTCAGACTCCAGAGTCATGCAGGTAGACGGCGTAGAGTTTTGTCTAAATTGGAATAAAATTACAGTATTATTTCGCCTCGTCTGCTCAGTAATCAAGTTTTCTGATATCTATACCCTAACGGCACTTTGCGAGAGTGGTACTTTTGCTAGGCGCCAACGCATATCGTGCAAGTCCAGCTAAACGTTAAGCCACAACAGTCGATTCAACGACTCCTTCTCCTGAAACCTAATCTTCCATAGTCTCACATATTAATTACCAGTTATATACAAATAATGATATAGAGATTTATACAATCAGACCCAAACATGAACAAACTACGGAGTAGTGAACATGGCCACCCTAGAGTAGTTGGGCAAACCACTATGTGCTACACAGTTTGTGACGCCAACAGCAATTGGACTGCGCTTCACGAATGCAACCCAATACCCTTGAGCAATACAGTTTCAGAGTATGCCAGCCAGGTGGGTGTCAAAAGAATTGTCATCTAAGGTTTAGGCCACAGAAATAAAGCAGCCTAAAGGCCAGCCTAAGCTAGCATAAAGTGGCTCAATTATTTCGTCGCTTATGCTCCCTGGGGTCAATTCTTCTGATACCCTGAGGCCAGCCTCGAAATTAGATTGAGATGGAGGGTTGGCGACATGTTAATCTGACGAATGAGATTATTAGATGACAAGACATTGCGACACAAAAGGGAGAACCAGCCACAATATACGAGCTGCAAGTTAGATGGTGGCTAGAAAGAGCAACATGTCTCAACTGTGAAATGCTGTGACCGGAGCGATGTTCCGACTCCATTGCAGCCGTTGCCTGTCGTATCGTCAAAGCAAGCATCTCCATAAAGATCAACAATCAACCATGACGAAGATCACGGGTAATACATGATCAGGCAGGAATCATGAAACGACAATTGCCAACTGGCAGAATTGTCATGATGACGGGCCGGGAAGGCAACATTGCATCTGCTTCCAGATGAAAATGAAACTGGGGAGAGTTCAGGATGCTGGGGTGGTGAGTGACGTTAGGATGAATGGATATTTGCAAGGTCCAGCCTTTCCACCACAAGGTCCAGGCCAGGCCGGTCCAGCTCGACAAGGCCTGCGAAGTTAAGCTTGGGCCATGCGAAAAGACTGACGATGATGCGATCTATGACATCAAAGATCCGCCTTTTTTGTTCAACCCCTGGTTTTCTTGGCTCGCTTGGCTTGTGGCTGGAGTGGCTTGGCCCGCTGCGTGGCTAGTCTGGGCACAGTTCATCATGGCCAGCTGAACAGGGTATCTGAGCATCACCGGGCTCGATTGCACGTTGAGATGTTTATGGGTACAGTGTAAGTGGAACGTTCAATGGGGAAGATGAGTTGGTTCGAGTGGGGATGCCCTTCGAAAGATCCAGAATGAGTGGAAGTTAGGCGAAAACCTGATATAATGCGAAATGGAAACTGGGATTAGGATGATTGTACTGACAAATGGCAATCAACAAATATGATACTGCAAATTGCGGTTGTTTGCGCTGTCTGCTTCTGAGACATGTACACACCCTCTCATCACCCGCAACACCATATCTCTAACTCATCCCATCTCAATTGAGGAGAAAGTTCCCCAGGAAAAAAGAAGGACGTGATTCCCCTTCCCGGTTGCCAGGGGATCGAGAGTTGGCTAGTCCAGTGAATTGACTTGAACTTGTTTTTGGGGATTGCCAAGGATGGACTGCTGCAGGGGTAACTGACGAATCGGAGCTAGCCATGGTACCACTGGCCAACGACGATTGATCTCACTGTCGTGGATTGGATACGCGATATCACACGTATTATGGGCTATCGGTCGGATGCTTGCACAGTAGTTGATAAGTTGGGGATGAGAAGACAGGATGGAAAACCTGTGATACTAGGACGTGACTGACTGGTAGGATTGTGGTTGCTGTGGCAGGAACACAATACGGTAGGCGCCGTACAGCAATTAGGCAGGTACCCCAGATTGGCAGTCGTCATGCTTGCTTTCCTTCATGCTCAAAACTTTTGTATGCGGCCGTGATTCCGGCTCGGCGCACGAGTTCCTGCCTGCTCTTAGGTATCGAGATTGTTTTTTTTTGCGGTCTCGAGGAAGGCCGCCCAAAGAGTTCCGTCATCGACCAAAGAAAATATCCAGTTTTTCTTTAGTGACCGGTCAGCTCCAGCTCTGTCTGTTGCTCAATGGATTGGTTAGTGGTAGGACCGACTCAAATACGAAGCTTTGGTTAGCCTGTATAGCAAGTAAACTTCGGGTTGTTCAGGCGCACTACCGCCACTATACTATACTAGCAAATATGGTAGATCAAGCGAGAAGATCGAGTTTCGGGTTAAACAGATACATGCGAATATTACTTCTTTTGCGTTTTGGGAGGGATTTCAAGGGCTAAAGCTCTGTGCGCCATGAAGTGGGTGCCGATCCGGGTGGTTGGCGATCTAGCGTGGTAGCCCGCCCGGCTACGAACAACCAACCACTAACCCATCTTTTTTTTCTTTGTTTTCCACTCTGAAGCTCGTTGCTTCTCCAACTGGTCCTTGATAAAAGATGCAATCTAATACTGAAACCTATTTCAGTGGCATTAAACACACAGTTTCTGATGCTCCATACTAAAATTCTGTCAGCGGAGTAAAGGGTCCATGTAGATTCGAGAATCGCCCGCATGCTTGCTATCCCATAAGAACCTTAACTGAGAGCCTGCTGCAAGGACTTACACCAAATTCACTGACGTGGTCAAGTTGTTGTTGACAGGGGTAAAGCAAGTATCTACATACAGCACTGTACCTATAGCATAAAGATCCGTTTCCTGTGCAGTCAAGGTCTGACCTCATTGTGTACCTCAAGATCGCGGCATTGACGTCTGAATCCGAGCATGTGTTGCTTGCATTGACTCAATTTCCATGGCGAAAGCTCGGAGCAAAAAAGAAAAACAAATTAGAATTGACTTGGCTCATCACAATGTCCGTCCATCATTGACAAGCATCCTCGTAAACAGCATCATAGCTACAAGGGGCCTCCGTCCTCCGTCCGTGTCTTTGGCGGTCCGGGCAGTCTAGTTTAGCCCGTGGCAGTAGGAGTGGACCTCCATACTAGCTTCGGTTACCAGGGGCATGTTAGCGTGGGCCCCTTCCGTGCTCTCGGTCGCCTCCAAGCCAGCTTAGCAGATTTACGCTTCAATTTGTGATGGAAGCTTCCTTACCATGCAAGATAGACGTAGACGTAGACTGTTGGCAGGCAAGGTTGTGCCGTGCTTTCCCTGCCAGACCGCCCATGCCAAGCTGAGAATGGTACCGTTTAGGCAGGGGAGCTTGCCTGCCTTGCACCTGCTCTGCTCTTGCCTTACCAGCACGCACTGCTCGCACCTGCTGGCTCAACGCAAGCAACCGTCACGCCAAGATCAGGATTCTGGTTCCCACCTCCCACAGCCCACCACTTCTTGCCTTTATTAAAGCAACAACTTCCTCCGTCTTGTTCCACCTCAATATCAATCAAGATTCTTCATTCCAACAACTCAAACATCCTCTCCCACAACCTTCAGGGCCAGTCTCACTTCGTCTCACTCTCACAAGAGATCGATCGCCTTCTCTGTCACATATCACTGTAAGTTACCATCGCTTGGTTGCTCCCCAGATACCCTCTCCCTTCCGTTTGGTTCGCAGCTTTTGCTTGTCAACCAAAATCCTCCCATTCCAGCTTTACGCTTGTGTAATTTGGTGTCGGAACGCAAGCACTAGAAATCACATTACGAGGTGTTCAGAGCTACACACTTCGTTGCTCTCGGCTCTTACATACCTAGAGTGATACATGTGCCCTTGTGTCTCACGCAAACATCACTCGCGTGCCTCAGGCGCAGACCTCCTGGACTTGCACTTCATTTATCTTCAGGGTCACCTCCCTTACTGGCAGTGATTCACTACCCATCTTCCTCTCGTTTCCCTTACTCGCTTGCCTTGCTCGCTCACCCACCTTCGTTACCATCGCCGTCTTCCTGTCGCTACAAATCTCGCCTTAGTTCGCAACTAATTCACGACTTAGACTTCGATTCTCAATCAACCAACCATCAAGATGAAGTCTGCTCTCCTCACCGTCTTCGGCCTTGTTGCCGCTGCCACCGCCCAGAGCTCTGGCGACCTTCCCCAGTGTGGTGTAAGTCTTGATATGAAATGTCCAACGTCGCATCGCTAACCTGTAACAGCAAACTTGTGCTAGCAACATGGTCAGCGCCGCCAAGTCCCAGGAGCTTGGATGTGATGCCGGCGACATTAGCTGCCTTTGCACCAACTCCGACTTCATCTACGGTCTCCGTGACTGCTCCGCTGCTATCTGCAACGACGAGCAGGCCGCTGCTGTTGTTGCCTACGGTCTTGCCATTTGCCGCCAAGCTGGCGTTCAGATCACCACTGGTAGTGCCGGTAGTGTTTCGGCCTCTGCTACTGGCACTGGCGCCGTTCGAACTGTCCTAAGCACCCTCACCGAGAGTGACTCTACTATCACCTCCGCCCTCTCTACCATCAGCGGCACCGCCACTGGCGCCAACGAGGATGATCTCTCCGTGAGCACCTACACCAGTGTCTTCACCAACTCTGAGGGTGATGAGGTTACCAGCACCGTCAAGGAGATTCTCGGTGGAGCTGGCCTTACTACCTACACCTCTGGTGGATCCACCATCATCGAGCCTATTGAGACTGGCACTTCCTCTGCCGAGACCGAGTCCGAGACCGCTGAGGTTACCACCTTCACCACCGACGGTACCGCAGTTGTTCGAACTCTCGTTACCGAGACTGCTTCCACTGACTCTGCCGATACCGCTGAGGTCACCACTCTCACTAGTGACGGTACTGAAATCATCCGAACTCTGACCACCGTTACCACCGGCTCTGAGTCCGAGTCCGGATCGGTTACGGAAACCGTTAGTGACGCCTCCACCGTTACCGAGGGCTCTGATGCTACTGGCACTGATGCCGAGTCCACTGCCACCTCTACTGATGCCGACAACGCTGTAAGTTACTCGCACACATACTCTTCCTTCAACATCCACTAACCATCTCTAGGCTGCTCAAATGACTGGTGCCCCTGCTGCTGTCGTTGCCGCTGCTGGTCTCGCCATGCTCCTCCTCTAAATAAAGGATGGACAAAATTTTGACGTTTAATGCTTTCACGTGGCACATGTTTGTTACATAATTCGCGCCTGTACCTCGATCTTTTGGGACCCTTAGCATACTTCCTCGGTGCAAGGAGTCGGTTTGCGGGAAAATCTTCACATAATGGAGAAATGGAAATGAGGTGAATGGAAATGACGGGTCAGGTTTTTTCTTCTTCGAGGCTTTATTAATGATGCATACGGCTTATCTCTCCTTCAATGGTCACGACAAGAAATGTTAGAGAATGGATGGAATCTTTGATGCTGTTTGTGACAGGTGAGGAAGGGGGCGTTGGCATGAGAGATGACGACGGGAGGCGGCAGACTTGCGCTGCCGTCGTACAAGACCTATGTTGTCTCTCATGGTTACATGGGTTCTGGGATGGTGGTGATACCCGGCCTACGGCCTGACTTCGGGGGTGGACTTTGCTTCTCGCATTCTTTGAGAAATAGTAATAGATAATCTTCTTCACACACACGTCCTTGCAAACTGTGCAACCTAAATGTGAGCTGTTAAACCCAGCAGAGTGAGACTCAGCTGTTTCGTTCTCCACGCTGCTATTGAAGTCTATCTCGATCAGGTTTATCAAGGCAATTTCCGGATATTGCAAACGTGTAACTACCTAGCTAGTCTTCAAGACAATCTAACACGGCGACTGCAGTCCGCACCTTTTGCTCCGCGTTAGGAAGATGTATTGAATAAGGCTTTCACAGCCGAATTTTGTACATCATTAACTTGAAAGGAAGTATCTATATCTGGGGTTACCCTTGGATTAAGGAGAATGAAATTTGTACGCCTCGATAACTATGTGATGGAATGTCGAATGCTGTCTTACGAAGGTTATGATAAATGTTCTCTTCCTTTGCCAGGAGTGCAGGGCTATGTAACTCCGAGATGATGGCACTGATACGACTTCAGGGCCATCGGAACTTAGTAGAGGTTTGGGCCTTCTTTCGAATTCTATGAAGCCTTTTGTCCCGTAGTTGAAATCGGATTTCCGGATACATGGTGTTTGACAGCCGTAGATTTGTCATGTAAGATGATGTTTGCGGTCACCTTAGCCAGCACTAATGATATTGCGGTGTAAGTGCAGCCTCTCTCTAACATTTAACTACTGCAGTTTTAAGGCATCCTGGCCTTGAGATATATGCGTGTTAGGGGCAATAGTCTCCATATTCTGACCACATCGCGTACTCACCTCGACCTTTTCTATCAAAGCATGGGCATCCCAAGGATGAATGGAGATTCAGTACCAAAGCAATATCCATCCAAACACACTTGACCGTATCATATTGCCTTTTGTTCTCTCTCAGCGTGAGACTTGACCAGTCCCCAGGAGCGTAGTGTTCCCTAGATAGCTGAAGCCCTCAATGAGGGCCGCCTTGTGAGAAGGTTATAACATGGGGGGAAAGAGTTAAACAATCGACCAAAAACCCGCACCCACAAAGCCAGTACCACTGTTGGGAAGAGTGGAAGAACCGAATTCGGCAGTGTGAGATTGGATTTGACCAACCGCTATCTCATACGACATAAACCTTAGAGGTGTGTTCCTATACAGTGATCTAACCAGAACTACTGGTACTGTCTCGAGAAAGACTACTCTTGGAGAAGTCCCAAGTACTCGTGGCTGGCTGAAAGAATCGCGTGTGTCTTCGTAATCTTAGCCCTTACACCTGTGCCTTTCCATGACAATGATTGTAGAATCGTACACGCAAGAAGCATTGAATAGGGCGCCCAAAAACCGTCCATCCGCTTGCGGCTCTTTGGTCTGGCACTATACACCAATATTCAATGATAGAAGTTTTATTATGTGGAAGTTGACAATACACAAGGAGTCAGTCTGTCCGCCTAGATAATGACAAATATGAAAATTGGTGAGTATCACTGCATGATATAGTGACACTGAGTCGTTCTCACGCCGGAGGCGCCTTATAGTCATTCTTACAGGAAAGTAGGATCTCAACAACCAAGTTCTATGACTATCAATCATGTGCAATAAGGGTAGTTAGTTATGCGTTCAACCGCAAAATCACTGCGGATGTGAATTATGATGGACAAAGACTCAACCAGATCCCAAAGTTACCAAAGAGGACTGTCATTTTATATTCTCTTTCCACCTCTACCAAATTGTCGTGCTATATAAAGCCGTTGCTATGTATAATCGTAAAGAAAGGATGCCCATTTACACAAATAGATGCTGACAATGCTTCTTACACTATGCAGACAAACACACATGCTTGAAGAATATTTATGAACCCAGCTGCCAATAGACTTTGCATCAGAAATACAGTACCGGACATCGAGAGCTAAGCGCAGATGCGGGCTCTCAAAGTTCTTCGTTCACCTGATCGTCGATAAGCCCTCTGTCGCGGAACAATCGCAGCGTCTTTGACTGTTGGGGATCGCAGAGCATGACTCCATGTTCTTCAAGGTACGCAGTAACCTTGTCGTAGACTTCTTCAGATCCAATCCTAGGGGTTGACAGCTCAATCTCCATGAGGTGCAGTTTCCCAGCAACGACGTCGTCAAGCTTGGCTTTGTGTCCTAGGATCCTTATCTTCCACTTGCCATCTGGGAATGGTCCAAATGGTACAAGACCATCCCAGTCGATATCGTCATACTTCTCTGCGAAGCGAACCTGGTCTTCGCTCCAGATTTCCTTCGTCTTATCGCTCAATAGATACCGCGCTCCGCATGTATATGGGACGTGGTCTCCATATCGATCCCAGACACAATCTGCGTTGGGAGGCAGGCGGGCAGGCTTCTCGGCAAAGCGAACCTTGATGACAGAATAAGGATCACCTTTGTTGACCTTTGTGCGAAACATTACGCCTTGTTGCGCGTGCGTTGGTGGCATTGTATCGAAGTAGGTGATCGGATTCCGTTTGTAAGGAGCACGAACTTCCTCGCCTAACTTTTCCAGGACAGTTTCTGCGTCTTGATCACATAGCGTCCATTGAAGATGAATATTCTTATCATTGGTAAGACAGAAAGAAGGATTGAAAAACAACGCCAAAGCGGCAAGGCTGCAAGACCTCATGACAAATTCAGATATGATACGGTACCCAAAGGTAACTCAGAACGAAGCACTTCAAGATGCAGTAGAATCATAGGAAAAGATCAGATCGAGTATATCATAGTGAAACAGACCCATAGTTATACCCATTGGAATATCCCAAGACTTTTTGGTGACGCATATTTATTCTTGATGGTGGTACATGTGATGCACCAAACATGCGGAGGCCACTGATGTAGAAGAAATGTGATGATCCATCATATCGTGCAGCTCAATAATCCATAATCTTTGCGCCTGACAGTATTGTAGCCAGACACAGATCGCCGGCTAAAGGAATATGCAGCCAATTAGACTTATCGCTTCGAAGCCAGCACATTGATGTGTAGGGCACGTCCTTCTTCAACTGAAGATTGACTTGGAAAAATGACGACTGAGTGAGCTCAACTGAGACATTTGGAGATCCCAATAAGAAAGCGGCAAATAGATTTGATCAGTGCCCCTTGCGCGGTCTGATGCGTCATGTCAGCGCTGTGCGAACTAATACGACTGTTGTCTGACACCAAGGAACCCTGATAGCAACCGGATTCTTCTCTGCGATATACTCAACTGACAAGAGACAAATCAGTTCCAGACTGTAACCAACTCACGATGCAGATGATGCGGTAAACGAGTTGAAGAGTTGACGAGAAATCTCCAGATGTTAAATATCTGCCCACTCTTGATATATAAAAAAAAAGAAGAAAAAAAAAGAAAGAAAAAAAGAACGATGATATAGGTCGAAGCGCTCACAATGCTTTGCCGCAACAATGCAGCTCTCCAAACTCATTAAGAGACACAAACCATCGGTGCCCGAAGTCAGCGGACGTGGCGGCCTCGCACGACTATACACAAAACAGAGAGCCCTGCACAGACAGATCTTTCGAAGTGAGCGGTTCTTCTAAATATCACGGAAGGGAATAACGGATTTGTTGTAAGTTATGTAGGGCTGTCGACTAGCTCGAATGAGATGCAAGGTGTAGTTAAGGCCCACATCGCTTGACGGGAGGTTCAGCTGCGATTATCGCGATAAGAATAGTGATAGGAAGATCAATCAACCTTGCACATGTGATATTGAGGGACCAGTAACCATGTATATTCAAGTTTGTCGATATTTGTTGCGCACCAAAATGTGGAGTGATGGATCTTTCGGAGGATGTGCATGCCGAAGTTATCACGGCATGCTAAAATGACGTGAAGCATGAACGAGGAGGAGAATGGTTCCCACTACAGATTAGCCAGCAGGAGACGTGGTTGAATTCTGAGCGCGCAACTTTCCAACAGTCATCCTGCCGTGCGCCGTTGATCAACAGCTGCCAAAAGTTCCCGTGGTCTGGGGAGAGGAATGTTGGCGCAGTGGACTGGTGCCACTACAACTTACAAGAGGGCAATATCATGTACCGTTAGCAAAACCGAGCATGCGCAACAAACCGATGGACAGAGACGGACGATCAGGGTTACACGAGCTGCTCGTCTCGTTTGCTCCCGACTCTCAAGGGGGGTCTCTTGTCTAATGATTGATACTTTCAAAGACCACGACTCGACGTCGAATTCCTGACATGTGAAAGTGGCTGCGAGTGGGCCGTAGAGAACTTCAGTGACAGGGGAACAAGAAGTGCATGCCACGTAGCAGGGGGGTCGGTTCGGGCATCGAGCAAGGGACCCTTGGGGCTCTGAGCCAGCTGATCGGTCGATAAGGTAATAAGAGCGATTCAATTAACGTGATGCGGCAAAGGAAACATGGTCGAAAGAGGAATCAAGTTCGTAGCCGGCCATGAGACTCGACTGCCCTGGGACAGAGCCGCTTTTCTGGAAGCAACCTAAATTCTTTTCGCTTGGCTTCCGAGGCCGTCCGTCAAGCTCGTGTCTGTTATCGAGATGAGCCGCGGCAGATGGAACGAAATCAGTCATGTCGGACAGCAGGACGGCTGGTCTCTTATCAATTTCTTGAGATTCGTGAGAGTACGAATGCTTCACGATGCGGCCACACCAACGGAGCAACGTACGTGCCCCTTGTGTGCGCGGATTGTTACTCTGTGGCGAAGAAGGTTTAGTGGTATTGAACTGGCGGAAATGTCTGGCTGAAACCGACGAGGCGGGAAAGGAATTCTACCTCAGAGCTGGTTGCTACTGCTACCCAGTCTGCCGTGTTGCAGCTTAATAGACTTTGAGATAAGCCTCAGTTGGTGATTACAACCGCTGACTGGGCGCTTGCAAACGCACGCGAAGGAGCGCGGATTGGCATAGGCTTCGTCTCATAACGCATAATGACGAAGGATGAGTTGTATCATTGTATTATTTGCGCATGCATTGCATTGAGTTGCGTGGTATCCGTACAGTACTGAATACTCCGTGGAACTTCCGTGCCTTAAATCCGTTCTCTTCGTCTTCATGTGCCAATGGAGCTTGTTGGCGATGCTGATAAGCTTGTACCAGATTGTGGAGATCGGTGCAGCCTCGAATTGATAATCTCTTGCTCGCTCGGAATACCTAAAGCGTTCGAACGCAACTTGCTTTTACCAATTGCTATGCTTTGCCCTCTCCTCTGTGATCAACGCCAAGAATGCATGGCGTCGATCCTGGTACATGATTGCCATAGCTGTAAGCAAGGCTCATAGTACCACAGTATGCAGAAACGTCAAGATATTTTGTTGAGGAGCTTGAACTGAATTGACCATCTTGATTTGGTGTTGGAGAAAAGGGAAGCGTTATTGCTAGTGTGGGGGGAGGGGCACAGGGGATGGAAGGAGCCACTTTCACATGCAAAAACCACTTTCCACCTGCAGCTGCATGGACGACGCGAGTAAGATCGAGATACGTACCTGCCCAGTTAATGTCGGGCATTCTCCTTCCATTGGATCTGTCAAGCATCAAGAGATGTGAAACGAGGAAGGAACGGACACTTGAAATCCAGGGCATGCGGCTGAGTCGACCCATTATCTTGAGCTTTGGTGGTGTCACCGAAGACCACTAGCACCCCACTGCTACATTAATTGACAGATGCTGAAGTTTATGATGAGTAGGTACTATCACAAGAAAGATAACGAGGATATAGCTCAACTTGTGGCTGAGATGTTATTTCCAAGCCAACGATCACAAAGACCAAGAATCAAGCTCAGAAAGCCAGTAATTTCTGATTTCCCTGGCCTGTCGGATCAGAAGGGAGACTCATGAGAAACAGATGATTCAAGGCATGGAATCAGCCACAGCTGTTAAAGTACTACAAGGTACGAACCATCGAAGCTACGTCAAGTACCCACTCACCCAAAATAGCTCTAAGAGATACCTGGTCTAGTACAAGCACATGTCTGTTTGCTCTAGCACATGCAAACCTGCACATCCCATTTCATCTCCAACTGCTTGCGATGGCGAAGAGAAGCTGCAACAATTGGACCTCGACGCTCTTGGTGAGGGTGGGTTACTTTCCGGCTTCGTTAACCCCCTGCCTACCAACAAATTTATTAAGTACTAGACAGGACCCCTTCTCTTAAGTCCTCTTCTTCTTCTTCCGAGTGCCTGACTCTAGACCATCACCAAAAGCTGTAAGTTACATGCTGTGGCGTCCCACCAACCATCTCTCAATCCATTCATACTTCCCTCCCCTCCCCTCCTCTGACCTCAGATGCACACACAGACGCACACCCGTCTTCATATGCTTCCTTGATCCTTCTCGCAACTGTCTCCTCCTCGTCATCTTTTTCCGGCGGCTTCTCTTTTAGCCTCTGCAGGTCCCCTTCAATTGCTACCTTCCCACTTTCCCTCCTCACCCATCTTCTTCCATCTTACACCATCCTACCTACAGCTCTCTTATAAATTCTCGTACCTGACTCGTGCTTCAAGCTTCTCTACCTCGCACCTTTCGGTTATCCTCTCGATTTCGTATCCGAACGACCGAGCAATTGACCTTATCTCGAATCTCGCGATCAATCTGCAACCATCACCATGTCCCACCAAGTCAACGGCGATGTGAGCTCTGCTCAGTACTCTGCTTTCATCCAGGTATGTATCAGCACCGTTGCTCTACGATGTAAATTAACAATTTACAGCATCTCCTCAACTATCCTGTTATCAGTGACGGCGTCCACACCTTCAAGTCCAACGAATTCGGCCAGCGCTCCATCAGACTTAGTGATGCTGCCTACCAGACTTTTGCTGCTCCCGTCGCTCCTTTGTTCTCCAGAGGCTACCAATATGTCTCACCATACGTCCAGAAGGTCGACTCTCTAGGCGACAAGACCCTTGATCGCATCGATGAGAAGTTCCCCGCTGTCAAGAAGCCTACCGACGAGCTCTACCAAGATACCCGCGCTCTCATTCTGTTCCCTCTCCAGAAGGGCCTTGAGGGCAAGGACCACGTCTTCCAGGTGTACAACTCCGAGATCAAGAAGGTCGAGCAAGGAGGTCTCGTCGCCCACGGAAAGGCTGCCGTTACCACCGTTCTCGTCGTTAGCAACGAGACCCTCTCCTGGTTGAGCTCTTTTCTGCACCAGAAGAAGGCCGATACTGCCAACGCCGTTAACGAGAAGATCAACCAGTAAACATCTCGATTCCGCGACTACGACAACGTGAGCTTGATGAACGTGACCATCACACTCACATTTATACCCTCCTTGTTTCATTTTAATTACGGGATTGCTTTTGAAAATATGGCATTTCTTGTTGTACTTCTCCTTGTTGCTTCTTGGAGTTCCGACCACCTTGAGAGTGCAGAATGGCATGTCCAACCCCACCACTCCCGGTGTCTCGCCATGTGCCTCTCCTGGGCTGTATTTCAGGCACGACTCTTTGTTTTCCGCAAAACGTACTAGTTCAAATCCAGCTTTGAGCATTAGTATCTTCCAGTGCTTTATACGCGTGCTGTGAGGGCATTCTGTTGGTGTCTTATGCTGTGAAAGTTGGGCGGGCGGTAGGGACGGCGAAGTCAAGGCATGTGATGGTTAAGCTGGTGTGCTCTCAAAATCTACGTGTGTGGGGTACTCCTGTAGAAGGAATTGTGTTTATCGGATGAATGTTGACTCTGGAAGACTTAAAACGAGCTAATAGATTTTCTTTATTTTTCATGAAACATGATAAGCGTTTCTCAACAACATACTACTCATGATTACTCGGAAAGTGAGGCAAGACATTTTGAGATCCGATGCATCAGACAACTACTATCTCAAAGATTGGGTATAGAAGAGGACATGTATTCAACGAGACTACTTTGTTTGCTTGTCCTATTAGAGTATTTGTGTCGCTTGATTATGAGCAACTAAGTACAAGTTCCATCACAACGACCAATATTCACCCAAGTCTCGAAGGCTCTGTACTTGTTTATGTTCTGTATAGTACATGAGACGATCCAGCACACATTCACCAAAACTTTCTGTTATGCAAAAGAGCACCAAGTTTCAATCTATGGTTGGTAGCAGAAGGCCACGCTCTATGAAGCAATAGACGAAATGGTCAGTCCCTTGATGTGAGTTTGTGCTGTCTTTCAGCCCATTGCTTTTGACGCTCTCAAGTTTGGGTCGACCTCACTCTTCATCTCAAACTAATACCATGCCATGATTTATTATGCTCTATCGCCAAGATAATACAACGAGCAATATAGACAGCACAGGCTGCAAGTTTTCTTAGGTATATCTGGTCAAATAGGGTAAGCTGTAAGACTGAACTACGCGAGCCTCCTGAGTAGGTATGAAGAAGCTACGGCTGTTGTCCATCCGGGTGGGTAACAGAAGAGTTACTCTATGAGACTTAGGATGCCAAAATAAAGTGACCTAAGTGCTGGTCTAAGCTACCATAAAGCAAGCAAGTTATCTCGTCCCTTATACTTTTAGGGGCCATTCTTCCGACACCCCTGGGCCATTCAGTAGGCTTCAAAAGGACGGATGAAGGAATTGGCTCCAGCTCGGGTAATACTCGTAAAGAGAAAGACTATTTGAACTTATGAGCGAGCTTGTACAGTTATCAAGGTGTTTGCGATGTCAACATTGGCAAGTTAATGGTGTGCACATGGTCAAATGAGCTCCTTGACAAGACTATAAGTCCTAAACAAGAGACGTCAGCTCCAGGGTGGTGAATTAAGATAATCAGAGTTACTTTACTATTAAATAGCATGACTGCTAATCCCATAGGTGCGAATCTGATTAGAAATGGATGAGTGTTGTTGGCATATTTGACATGGGTTTGTAGAAGGAACTCAACAACAATATGAACGTACAATTCATATAATGAAATCTTATCAGATGCCCCTATCGAAAGCAATTTCTTCCCCATACTCAAGGTCATAGGTTCGGCTAGGGGGACATGATGAGGGTGATATATTGTTTACCTCTAAGTCATACCAGCTGCAGGATTTCCGAGGTTTAGTTGAGTGCCCAACTTTATCAGATTACACAATCAGATGTAAATGTGATTCATGAACAGTTCACAACACTCCCTCGGTGAGGCGTGATTCATCGACCAGTTGTTCTCTTTAAATCAGTATTTCGTTCGCTCATGGTGAGGGTTGTTCCTCATACCCATACGGCAAATGGTGGATCAGGAGCTTGTTCATTTCTCTGATAAACTGTACAGATGCACAAGTCGTTCAATCTGATTAACTATGTTCCAGAGAATGGACACTTTGAATGTCAACTAGTCAGTGTAGTAGAGATGGCAGACGAGGACTGTAGTTCAGGGGCATCTCTTTAGGATAAACATACTCTATACCTCAAGTGCAATATGAACTGCCAGCAATCGCAATGCTTCTTTCTGAAGTAGACGACCGAGAATCTTCTGGGGCAGCACATACTTTCCTCTTCTGCGCGAAACACATCTTACCTGGTGTTCATTGGCGTCTTGATCGGGTGTTCATAACTTTATAGTCTAAGTTCAGCAGCCTCACACGATGGAATACTGATTAACTTTCTGGCAGGATAAATATATAATGACAGCGTGTTGGCCCTTTCTGGTTCTCGTAATTTCACATTCGACAGTCACCCACATCGTATCTTCAACCCCTCGAATTGAGGATCAATCCTCTACCACGCCTTCAACTACTCTGTCACCAAACCTATCAACCCGACACTACCTAGTACGCTACCTTGTCTTGCATACTCGCCAATACACCATGGCGTCGGCAAAAACTATGTCACAGGATCTTCCACCTGCCTCAGGCAAGGGCAAGGGCAAGCTTGTGATTCTCAATGACATCCCAGATGTGAACAAGCCAAACCTCCTCAGGGACCTCAAGACACAGCTCGGCGAGTCCAATATTCGCATAGTCGACAGCTACATCATGAACAAACCACCCAATTGTGATCGATTGGAACGGAATTTGCGATTTCTTTATATCCAGCAGTTGTTGAAGTTGGTGGACCAAGGGTGTTCAATAATTATGACAACTTCTAAGCTGGACACCCCTTCAAATCGCGAAGATCTTCTAAATCTTTTTCAGGCTGTCCATAAGAAACAGCACAAACTGGTATGGGTCAACGCCAACCGACGACGTATAAAGGTTGACATTTGCGAGTGTGATGAAGAAGCTGAGATGAGCACAGCTATTACCGGCTTTACTTTATCTTGTCATCCCCGTGGGATACACTCTGTGAGGGTTTGCAAACCAGGTGACGGAGCTTTGTAATAATGACATCAAAATTGTATAATATAATTGTATCAAACCCCAGAGATACACTTTGGGTTAAGAATGAAGAGTCACGAACTTGTTTCTCGAATACATACGTTTGCAACACCGTTTAGGCAGTTAACTAGTCTACCCTGGAACGACATTCCTCTAAATGTGGAATATCACATCATTAATCTCCTTGTCTTGTCTCAGTTTCGGAAACAACGGAACTCTGCTGCACCCCGATGCGGCGAGTATAGTGACTTGCGGCGTATTTGCTACAGATGTGATGTGAGCACTTTAATTTGTTTACAAAGCACATGAGAGGCACAGAAGTAAGGAACATGGCGCATGGGTAGTAGCCAATTTGACATCCGTCCAACATTGGGGTGTAGAAACCGAATGGCCTAATATCTGTTCTAGAGCATCATAAAGTGACTGAATTGCCCGTCTCTTCTACTGCCAGAGTCGGTTTCTCTGTGACCTTGACGTTAAGGCCAAGTCTATCCTACAAGGCATATTCCTAAAGCCAGCACTGCGCCAAAATAAGCTACCGGAGCAACTAACAACAACTTTCTTATTTCTGGAATTTATTAGAGATACCTAACACAATTGTCTTGTTTGTGACAGGTCTTGGCTGAACACTCTTCGGACTAGATACTCCCGAAAGGTTGCACCGTAGGGTACTGACTAAACAGGAAGCTATTTTCAGAATGGTAGGGAACAAACAAACAAGGTCTTTCGTTTCTCCCAGTGCAACCCTCGGAGCAATTGATTCAATTAATTGGAATGGAATGAACGTTTAGGTCTCACGCTCAAGTCCGAATGTCCACAAGGGCCAAGACATTCGGCGCCATAATTTATAGATATGGATGGTCTCTAATACTGGAGAACAACGTGAGATGTCGAATTTTTCCTTGAGGCCGTAGCGAGAGGAGGATCGACACCTAAGTAGAGTCCGTCTAACTATAGCGAGCGAGACGAGGCCGAGCGCCCCATTCACAATTTCTCCTGGGTCTCGATTAGGGGTCAAACCACGGAGAAACTAGCGACTATCTCGGTGTCTGTGTACCAAAGGTAGTTTTGACAGACAAGGATCTATGGAAAGACGTCTGGGAAGAAAGACTTCAATGCCAGCCCGAGGGAGAGATTTAGACTTGAAAGAGGAGAAGAAAAAAAGCAACGCAGATAAGAGGGAGAACAAAAGCACCAACACGAACATGAACATGGTGCTTTAATTAGACGCGGATCAGGAGGACGGGATAGGAGAACAAGGACCAGGATATTGGGCCAGTCTTAGCGTAGCAGTAGGCCGTTGGCTAATACTACCTTGTAAAGAAGCAAGCAAGCAAAGCTAGGTACGTAATTAGCTAAGGACGTTGCATTATTGTACCTGAATGATCAGTAACAATTAAGATATACACAAGGCTTCAACTATACGAGATGACGGGTAACATGTCGAAAAGACAGGTCAACCATTAATGCAGTCAATTATCTGAGCGTCGTTTATTTGAGCCCGGGAGCACACATGGTGAAACAGAGGATATCGTCAGCCGATTCATAGTTGAGATAGATCGACATGCATGATCAGAGAGAAAAGATCTTGAGCGATTTAGCCTAGACGAGAAAACTAATGTGAGCGATTCTCTGAAATTCTCGCAACGAAGAAGACGTTGTTTGGTCGGGCATCGTCTGAAACGCTCGGTCGACTTTGAATGTACTGTAGCGTGTTGGGAGTGGATAATAAGGTCGCCCGGTAGTTTGGTAGTAGGGGCTCAGGGAGTTTGCTGACGATTGAACGGTAATTACGTGCTGGATTTTAGCGAGATGCCTAGCAAGTCTTGGTACCGGTACATGGTCATTGCCACGGTCTTTGATTAGGATGGATGATAGATAATGTCAGGGCTGCTGGAGAAACGGGCTTGATATCCATCACCAATACCACAAAACAATAAGTGAATACAATGCGCGTATAAACATGTAATGCCAAGTATAATTCTGCTTTTATTATGCAGTTTTCAGCTCGGCTTGACAGGGAACTGTTGATCCTTCCAACGTTTATCTTCATGAACCAGTGGCGATGGCTGCCATTAGAACGTCAGTTATCAATATCACATCAATATACCTCTAACAATGCAGTTTGCCTCGAATTCAACGGCCGTCTGCACATGATGTCGTCAGGGAATCGCTTCGTATCTGACCCCTGTCCTCTCCTCTTTGCTGACTCCTGCCATTGCATAAGGCAGCCCCATTGATTGATGATCTAGAGATGCAATGCCACTTGCCACTTTTTAGCATCTGAAACATATCTGCAGCTTCTGATGGTCTCGCTGCCTATTGGAGAAAAGTATGTCTGTCCAAAGCAGATCAGCAATTGCTCGCCACCTGTGTACATGACTTTATTCGTTGTTATTTTCTCAGCTACTGTATTGTTGCCCGTGCGCGGACAAATGCATTCATTCCATGTGGAGTTGAGTTTTGGAGTGCATGCATCGTCAGGTAAACCGTACAGAAGCGAGCAGTACAAGCAGGGGATGGTCTCCAACTCTTGCTGACTGGCATTGCAAGGAACGGATCTTGGCGTAAAGCTGAAAAAGAAAAGACTGTCTAAAAAAGAATCCGTCACCGCATCAAGGATTTTGTTTCTTAACAGCTTCAACTATTGCATTGGCCTCAACCCGTCTACCGTAGCTCACCTAAAGCAGCTTGCCCAGATGATGCCAAAGGCCGCATAGCCTTCCTGTTTTGTTTCCTTAATCCAGGGGATCCCTGTAGATCGTTTCCGTGCCTGGTCACATCGTCCGTCAAAATCTACCACGAGGTGAATTGATCTTGTACAGACAAGGCCAAGCTTCGGAACAACTCTAGATGACATTCAATATTAGAGAGAGAAGCTGTGGGTTAGTTAGATCAAGTTGAGATCAATAAGCAATTATTCTTGTATGTACCTGTACTACCTGTAAGGGTCTACGATGATAAGCTTGTGTGCTTGACCTTGCATCGCCTTGTACAACAAACAAGACACGGCCGAGATGCTCGTGTCTGGTTCACGTCCATAATTAGTCCATTCCGCTCGGCAGACACACAAGGACTTTGTGTGAGCATAATGCGTTCGCCTCCTTACTTACTGCACGCGGCAGATCAATTGTTCGTGGCTGGTTCTCTTGTCCATCTAGAAGGCGGATTGCTTTTTTCTCTCTCCCTTTATCTTGATCTCCAAGAGACATGCAGAACACTGCAGCAAAGAAAGGAACCACTCAAAACTCAAAAGACCAAGATCAACTCATCATGAACAAGACAATTTCCCACGTTGGGGTCAAAAGCTCACCTCCCTTGCTTATCATTGGTCGTCCCAACCTAGTATCTTAATCTGGGATTGGGTGGGGGGTTGATCGTCCCTGGCTGCAGTGGACACACTATGGAAATATTCAGACACAAAATGACAGACTCTGAGACTTAGATTGAGTTTTGAAGACGCGGCAGGAATTGAGATTTATCATCATAGACCGATCATAATGCTCAGCCGGTTTACACTAGAGGAATGAGGGTTAGTATCTGAAGAAACCGTCACAAGTTTTGCATCTTCTTCTGACAATTAATGTAGAGACAGGAGTCACAGGACAGCGGCCTAGCCAACATGTATCCCTGGTAACGAGTTTTGAATCCGCGTATCGTAAGGAAAACAATTTCAAACATTGCCATCAATCAACTGGTGACATCGTCTGAACTGATAGAGGAACAACAGACTTTTGACCAGAATGCTGGGACACTGCAGCAAAGAAGAGAGAGTGGAACCATCGATGCAACAGCAGCAGCCGCGGAAATATCGCTCCATTGTATTGGAGACCGGTAGTTGCGTGGGTCAATAATACCAAGATTAAGTACATGCTACTTATTCATGGCAAGGCTATGCTTGTCTGTTAGTCTGGCTTGGTTTGAGTTTCCCCGGGTCTCTCCCACGCTCTTTTTCTTTCTTGAGCAAGAAAGAGAGACAGAAAAGCAGGGGCGGGTCGCCTTTGTTGCTGTTTCTGCTGTTGTTCTGAGTCAGTTCTGCACTTTTGGTTGAGAGCATATGAGACTTGTCAAGGCGTTAGCGTGACTTGTCATGGAGCATAAGCAAGCAAAAGAAAAGAAAGAAATAAAGACATGTCGTCAGATCCATCCAAATGAATATCCTTGAGGTAGCGTCGGGGTAAGAAGAGCCGGACCATGACTACTTGAGTCCAACGCCGAGCGAACTCCAAGCCAAGACCAACCTTCATGCCTCCCGCCCTCTATGGTTGCTGTAGAAAAGACCTGGCTATTAGGGGTCTAGGTTGTGTTCTGGTCCGTTCGTCATAACGTCCTTCCATCGCTTAGAGAGTACTGATAATGAGAGGGTGAGAGAGTGAGAGGACTAGAGAACTTCCCGCCATGTACCCGGAACCACTTGGAAAGTCTGAAGCCTCCATGCACGCTTAGGTAGGGGACCAGGGCCCCATGACCCCTGCAGGATGCGTGCAGGCTCAGGCGCAGGTCAGGTCCAGCTCGCAGTTTGCAGCTCCATCGTGGTTCTGCCCCTGACAGCCCCAGCAATAGGTGCCATTTCGGCCCCTCACTGGGGTGGATGGGGATTCGGATTGGTCTCTGCTGCTCCTCATCTTGCCCCTAATGTAGGTACAGTACATCCTTGATCAGAGCCGAAAGCTTCCCCTTCACCTCACCAAATCTGACTTCTGTGGCGGTTTGACTATTGAGAGTCTAATGATGGAAATTGTCGCAATCGACGAGTATCGTTCGCAAAGAGATTCTCGCTGTTTGTGAGTAGGAAGCCAAGTCAGATGATGCTTTCAGTCACTCGCTCACAAACAAAGGCACCCAATGTAAGTTACACATCGAATCACATCACATATTGCTTGCACCGCATAACGCCATAAACGCTTCCATAAACAGGTCGCCTACCACTTTCGTAGCAGTCATCAGTTGAGAGTCAAGCATTTACAGCGCCTACCTGAGAACTCTGACAAGGGTCAAAGCCTACATGTCCAGGTCCGGACAGCCTTCTGTCTCATAATTTCGCCCACTGCGAGCGCGACGAGGCCTTGTTCTTGACCTCTTTTCAGGGCTATCCTCTGCCGTTGCTGTAACGCACGTTCTTTCCACTAACGGGTCTAGACTAGGTACCGGTACATTAGGTTCAACGGACAACGGGAGCTCCCATTCAACTGAAAAACCGTGGACATCCTAAAAGTACAGGTACTTGCATGCCCATTCCTTCCTCAACTGGCGTCGCATCTTGTTTCGCTTGCTGGGTGTCGCTCCTGTGTTATTGCATGGTAGCTCTCCACACGCCCACTACAGACAGCACCAGGACCTTTCTGCACACCCCGTTGGTCTTGCCTCTCTCCCTTTACATATACATTTTACCCATCTCCCCCCCTCGTTCTTCGAGTTTCATTCTTTTTCCTTCTCCTTCTTCCTTGCTTTTCCATTCAAAGCCCGGTTGACTCGAGCCTTGAATGAAGCCTTGAGCGCGGAGCGGAGCCCTCAACCAAAACGGGCACGACGCGAAGACCCAAGGACTGCCTGCTAGTCACTTAACGCCAATTCGACAAACGAGACGAGCTGTAGTTGCGAACATAGCAGTCTCCAAGTAATCAATTCGACGACGACTATTGTTATTATTCGATACCCAATTTGACGAAAGAGACGAAGGACCGATTCGCTTCATTATCGCCATTATGCCTCCTTCGCTGAACACCCATTCCTCCTTCACCCGTCCTCGGACTAGCGACCGCGATGGCAGGCCCAGCACCCGCGACCAGGGCCCAGACCAAAACCTGCTGATCCCTAGTCGAACTTCTTCGCTGCACTCGCGCATTACGCAACCCATTCCTTCAACCCTCAACATGAAGCCTCAACAGCGAACACCAAAGACCTTGACACATGCGTATATGGTCTGTGGTGTCGGCCGCGAACCTTCGCAATGGGTCAAGGCTCCTGCACCAACCCAAGGAAAGATTGGCCACATGAAGGGTGCTGTTGGACAGTTCTGGTTACCCGAGATTCTGGGTAGTAGCCCTCGCCTTGAGCAGGATAATGAGATTGCTCGCGCTCTTCACTCAGCCATGAGGGTGCGTATCTTTCGATTCAACTTATTGATTTCCTATAGCTAACTGGTCCCGAATAGGCTTGTTTCCCCCATGATGTTGAGATCTGCACAGGCCGAAGCCAGCCTCACTGCGTTCACCATTCCTTTGTTCTTCAGCAGGATTCTTCCCACACATTGTATGGTATCTGCCTGCGCGTTTGGTCGCGAGCCGATGAGAAGAGGGCCGAGACAATCCGTGAGCTTCGCAAGAGGACGGAGAGCGACTACTATGACAACCCTGATGAGACTTACTGGATTCCCTACTGCTTGTCGTTCCTGTCTCGCTACCCTCTGTACAACCTTTTGGGAGATTATCTTCGAGGTATGTGGATTCACTGGAACAAGGCCACCAACCTGTTCCACGCCGAGGAGGTTTCTCGAATTCTCAGCTTCCCTGCTCCCCGCCTAAACGATCTGGTCCGTATCGACATGAAGGACTATGCTCTCTGTTACCAGTTCCCTTCTTCGCCCACTGGATTCCAGAACTTCGCTATGTGGCCGCTCTTCAACTGTTTGTCAATTCCCAATATTGTCGGTGTCATCGAGGCGGCCATCTCTCCTACACGCCGAATTATCTTTGTCAGCCACTACCCTGCTATGCTCACCATGGCTGCCGAAACTGTGCGATACTGCGTCCGAGTTTACGAATGGAGTGGTCTCTACGTTCCGGTTGTCCACGCTCGCCACGCCAAGGAGTTGGTCCAGGAGCCTGGCCCTTACATCCTGGGTATCACCGTGGAGTGCCGCTCTCTCTTCACTGCTCCCACCGACGCTCTTGTCGTCGACCTCGATCGCAATTTCGTTCTCACCTCCAGCCCCCCTACCGCTCTTTCTGCCGGCCAACGCAACAAGTTCGTTACCCGTCTTACACAAGCCCTGAACGGCGACGTCACACCCTCCGGAGTTCCTCAACATCTTCGATCCGCTTACGGTGGCGGCAAGCTCGTTCCAGCTGGTCAAATTATTGTGATGCGCGGAGAGGTCGAGTCTATTCAAGATCCCGAGTGGTGGAACCAGGATGCCGTCATGGCTGTCATGGATCATGTCTGTGAAAAGCTTGGACGCAACACTGGTATCAAGGCCGTCTTTGGCGGATCTGTCAAGAAGCCCCTCATGACCAAGGTGTCAATGCGCCACCTCAACGAGATTGTCCGCGAGAGAAACCAATACTCGCGAGATGCCCTTGAGGCCTGGCAGGACTTCATCAACCTTAAGGGTCGCATGGACACTGAGCTCAGCAAGGTTAACAAGCGCAACAACTACCTCGTGGAGGAGCTTGAGAGCTGGAAGCAACAGTTCCTCAAGTTCCAGGCCTTTGCCGAGACACTTACCAAGGAGACACAAGATCTCAAGGTTAAGATTGATACGCACAAGAGGGAGAACCGTCGCCTCGCTGGCCTCATTGACCAGCAGAAGGATGACAATGCGCGCCTCTCTGTGCGCCTTACTGGCACTGAGAAGCAGCGTGATGACGCTCTTGAGGCCCTTGTCCTCCAGCAGGAGATTGCTGAGGAGCTTGAGCGTGAGCGCAAGAGAAACAAGAAGGAACTTTCTCAGCTTCAGCACACCAACGTCACCATCATGCGACAACGCGACGAGGCCCGAAGAGTCGTTCTTCACCTCCGCAGTCTCATTGGCGGCCAAAGCCACCACATGGAGCACCTTATCCAGTCTCTTACCAAGCCTGACGATCTGGCTCACGAGATTGAGGAGGGCTACGACGAGACCGAGGAGGACAACCAGACCAGTGATTCCAGCCGTCTCACTCCCAGCCCCAGCCCCAGCTCTTCAACTCACCGAAGCAAGCGATATTCTTCATCAAGCTTCAACGATGTGGCCGACCGCCACCTCAAGGACAAGACTGATGCCATCGCTCACATTGTCCGCAACATTGCTGAGCAATGCCAGGCTGCCGTTGAGGGCCTGCAGTTGGCACATGATGCCGAACTAGGGAGTTCTAGCCGACGGAACTCGAGAATCTCTACCACCCCGAGCGATGACGGCCACTCCGCCGCCACGTCCGAAACAGGAGACGAGTCTCTCCTGGCGCCGCGCTCAGGGAGGGCGTCCAGTATCCCTCCCACCCCGGATCTCATTCCCAACCGGAGCAGCACAGCAATGTCCTTTGCCTCTACAGCTACTACTCCCGAGCGATCGTCGCAGCAGTATCACCTCCGAGACGACATCCCCACCAAGATTGTCGAGGATGACGAAGAGGACTTCGAGGAGAATCGATCCGACCACGGGGCGGTTTCACACGAGACAGGCGTCGTATCTAAGCATCAGCTCCAGCACCAACAGTCCCTGATGCATAGACCATCAGGCGCCAGGATCAGCGCTCTTGGCGGTACACGCTGAATGTGTTGGATGATAGCTGGGCATTGCTTGGATACATCTGTTTCTCATAATTTATTTAATTGCGTTGTATTTGGCGATATGCTTGAATCAAAACCTGCGGGCCACGGCGTTTAATGTCTCCCTTTCAATCTTCTATCACAACCATTTACTGTCTCATCTGATGAGCAGCTTTCGCTCATATACCTGGGCTTGACGGCCATTTTCCATTTTGTTAGAGTATTCTTCTAAGAAGCGGTGTTTATTTACTGCGTCGCTCCGTAGCTTAGTCTACTGGACGGCACAAGAATGAAACACATTTTTAACGTTAATGATGACCTATACAAATTACAAGTGATAAAATACTTATTCCCTTCTATTCTAGTGATATGTGTATTGTAAACGAGATCCCAGCGACTCAGATCAACTCGTCCTTCTATTCTGACACTGAATGGCCTCGAAGTGTTCCCACGAGAGTGAAGCCTATCCATCTCGGCCCACTTACCTGCGGGTTTTACAACATGACCTTCGACCTCGAACCCATTGTAGCCTTGAGGCGATTTTAAAGCCATCTGCATAGGTAAAGGTTACCAGGCGTCGGCATAGGTACAAGTTCAAGAATTAAGGCGTCCGTGATAAGATAAGGCATGGACCCATAAAAAAGTTTCCCTTAGCTGCAACTGCGCATGCGGTCGCGGCGCATAGATCTTTCCTTCAACCAATTCCCTCCTTACATGCCTACTTTTTCATAATGTCCGATCCACTACTTACATCCTTATGTGGCATTTGTCATATTTCAACGCCGAAATACACATGTCCACGATGCGGTACACGCACCTGCTCACTTGGGTGTGTAAAAAAACACAAAAACTGGTCTGAGTGCTCCGGTGAACGCGATGCGACAGCCTACGTCGCCCCCTCCAAACTTCGCACAGCCGCCGGCGTCGACCACGACTACAACTTCCTCCATGGAATCGAACTATCCGTCGAACGCGCCGAGAAGCTGCTCGTAGAGGAACGTAAGATCGTGCAGCAGGAAGAGTTGCGCCCGTTGACGATCCAAGAGGTCAAATGGAAACCTGGCCGAGATGGACGCAAACGCAAAGTTCTCGTCACTAGAGTTTTGCGCGAAGCAAAAGGTCGGGAGTTTGAGAGGCACTTGGCTGCGCGATTGAAGAAGCTCAACATCAACATCAAATGTGCACCATTGGGTATGGCTAGACAGCAGGAGAACGTCACGACGCTCAACAGGCGAACAATGAGGATCAATTGGCTGGTGGAATGGATGACAATCGGAGACAACACAGATGGCGAGTTGAAGAACACTAGGGCTTTGTCCAAGGTAATGGATGATATGCCTCTATACCAGGCCTATCATGCGTTTTTGGAGGACCAAGAAGAAAAGGCGAAAGGAAAACAGTCCAAAAAAGTCCCGAGACCGGGTTTCGACGGACAAGTGCAGGACTCAACACATTCAACATGGTCATCTGGATCATTTGCCCTCCAAGACCCGTTTTCACATACTTGGATGAACTACCACGGCACAGAGCCCAGCATGTGGCCTTCGCAGAAGGACAAGGCTCAAAAGCGGCAGTTTCAGTACTTCCTGGCGAACCAAAACTCACCATCACACCAACCTGTCGTCACAAAGCTTGACCCAGAGGATTGTTTACGAGAAGTCCTTACGAACACATGCGTACTCGAATTCCCCACGATATGGGTTCTCAATCACGATCAGAGCCTCCCTGCAAGCTTCACATTGGGACCTAAAAATACTGTCTCAGGAGGCAGCAACAAAAGAAAGAACCCACCTGGCAAGAAGGGATCTATGAAGCCGAACAAGAGGAGGAACAAGGGCAAGGATAGGGACATAGAAGAAGGGGAGGTTAACAGCGACGACGAGGGGGATCAGTCGGATGATAACGCTGGTGTTGCATTTGAGGCTGGCGATGTTATTGCTGAGCAGAGTTTTGGGGAGGAGGATGACGACGACGACGATACAAGTAGCTCCGGGAGCGATAGTGACTAGAGAGTGAAAAAGACGGGTGTAATTAAAGATTTGACAAAGAAACCCCAAAATATAGAGTCTAATTCCTAATAAATGGGTATAGCTGGATCTTGGCTGTGAGACTGATGATAGAGTATTATTCCTACCACGTTCTGCTTAATCTTGAACGGACAATTATGTCCTTTCAACTAACTCTTACAAGGATAAAATCATGAGCCTCCTAGCATTCTAATCGTTGTATAATTTGTAGATATTGAAGCTATGAGATTACTGGTCTCCTATGTTGTACAGCGTTGAGCTTCAGAGTGGCTGTGCTTAGCTGTCAGCCACACAATGGAACGTCGACCACCTACTAATCTAGGGGCAGGATAGTGACAGCTCCCCGCGACCTAGCATCCCACTTCCTTAACTATACTCGACGTTCGCTTCAATTCCAACCTTCGCTGTCATTTAACGACTATACTATTTCGAAGTCCAGCTACCGACCCCTCGGAAATAACCCCCCGCATCATGGTTTGATTGGGCGCCATCACCTCCCTCGACGCCGACGCCGCAACAATGGACGATACACCTGCGCCTAAGCTCTCAGAGCTGCTGCGGCATCCCGACGATTTAGACAAAATTCCTGCGCTTAAACAAGAATTCTCACGCAAGAAGGGCGCAGTAGATGGACAGCTCCGCAGCGGTCTGCGAGAGCAGCTCGAGACAACTCAATCGGGTATGACGGGGCTAAGCGATGGCCAAAAGACAGTACAGATGATCAAGGAGGAAATGATCAAGATCGATAAGCTATGCTCTGAGTCACAAAATATGATAAAGGACTTTGCAAGCATCAATCTGGTATCACAAGCACACCGTAACTTTGGGGCTGTCGAGACGATGCGCCGCAACCTGGAAACGTTCAACGAGCGCATAACGCGTGTGGAGGCTATGCTAAGGGAGGACGACGAAGATAACGACAACATGCCCAACTTACTGCCGTGCCACTACGAGCTCACTCAACTAAGAAATATTCGTGACGATGCTATGGAACAGATACAAAGGGCAGACGACGACAGTCTTGAGGCGACACTGGTCGACTACTTTGCGCGACTGGACGATACGATCGATTGGTTCGATGAGCATGTTGGTATCATTGCCCTCAACCTTATCAACCTCGTTGTGCAGGATAACAATGGTCTTGTGGTGCGATTCGCGGTTGTGATGGAAGCCGAGGAGTCAAGCGACCAACGGGTGCTGGCACTGCAGGAAGCTCTGAAGGACCACAAGGAGATGGCTACCCGATTCCAAAGTATCACAGACGGTGCGAAGAAGGTCCGAGGCTACAAAGACAAGTTCATACAGGCCATTCGACTCAGCGCTGAGCAGCAATTTGATGGCGCAAAGGAGGAATTTCTTGACGACCCGAGCAAGCTCGACAAGATTATGAAGTGGTACTTCAATGATCTAAATGTTGTCAAGGTCGGAATGTCGCATCTCATGCCCAAGAAGTGGAACATTGTAAAGACATACGCAGGGGTCTACCATCAGCTTATGCATGACTTCCTGGTTGGCATGGTAGATGGCAACGAGGCATCATCAGCGCATACTCTAGAAATCGTTGGTTTCCCAGAGAAGTACTACCGAAAGATGGCAAAGATTGGTCTCAAGCAAGAGGAGCTTGTACCACAGGTCATCGACAACCGTGAAGCAGAGCTTGTCCGTGACTTCCGCGAGCTTATCATCAAGTTCCTCGACGAATGGATCGACCGAATCTTTGCACAGGAGAAGCGCGACCTAGCAGAGCGCAACGTAGAGGGCTCCAACTTGGATCAGGATGAGTATGGCTATTTCCGAACCAAGAACTTTGTCGCTCTATGGCGTATGTTGCGCGAGCAAGTAGACGCCGCTGCCAATTCACAGCGCGCAGACGTCGTTGAAGGTGTAATCGACGCAATGTTTGCTCGTCTGCGCACTCGACAACAATCGTGGCAGAATATGCTTGAGGAGGAGGCTATCCCCTACGAAGAAGGTAAAATTCCTGAGCTGGAGGGTTTCCAAGCGCTTCAGGACTGGCTTGTGGCTACAGCCAATGACCAGATCGCCTCTATCGACGACAACGAAGATGAAGGTCGTCTGGCTTATCTCTCAAGTTTCCGTCGCTTAGTCGAGCAGCATGTGTCACCTGCATACCTCGAACGTATCGATACTGAGGTTAACACGTTGCGTGATGGCTACGTCGACTTCAGCACATGGTGCATCACCCGCTTCGCCCAACTCGTCTTCACAGTGGACTTTGGCACGGTCATGCCTGACTTCTTCACGCCTCGCTGGTACACAAGTAATGCTATGAAACAGATGGTGGTGACATTCGAAGAGTACGTCAACGACTACCGCCAGGTACTACACCATTCTCTTGTGGACATCTTTATCGAAATCTTTGCCGAGGAGCTGCTCGTCCGGTACCTATCCGCCGTGCGCAACAAGGGCGCAAAGTTCCGTCGCACCGATCCTTTCCAGGATAAGTTGTTCAACGACATTTCCACTGCGTTCGAGTGCTTCAGCACCCTACCATCGCCCGAGGTCGGCGCTTCTATCAAGGACACGTGGCGTGTCACAGAGCACTTCCTACGTCTACTGACAGCAGACCGTGATGGCATCGTTGACGCTTATGTAGCTTTCAAGATGGCCTATTGGGATCTGAACCTTCAATGGGTCGAGGTTGTACTGAGGACAAGAGATGATTTCGAGAGGTCCATGGTAGCGGCGGTTAAGAAAGAGGCTGCCAACATCGATAGTGCGCGTGGGCCAGAGACTATTATGAATAGAGTGAAGTAAGTAACTAGAGGACGAGTCACGATTTGGGTATGCATGAGAAAAGTGGAAGGCACTGCGGGAAATCTGTATGATAGGCATTATTTCATGCCCACTTAGCGACAATGATATTTAAGCTTGTTTATATAGCCTCACTGTTGTGACTTGTTTGTGTTGCTCCGTCCTGAACATTAAGCCGACAACACAACGCGAAACGGTATATCTCTACAGCTGCAGACTCGAAGAATGCAACCCAAAAAATGCTCCAATGACTAAAACAAACAAGCAATCTTCATGATACTACAATGTGTGGGCAGATGATGAGAAACAATCCCATATACAATGGGGTAAGACGCATAAGGAAAATTCGCTGCCAGAGAAGCTATTCAACAAAAGAACCATGAGGGAGGATGCGGGAAAAACAGTAATAAGGAAACCGGAGTATGCAGCGGTAGCATTAAGCCCTCCCTTTATGCGAGGATATATGATACAACGTTGTGGTTGTATGTTAATTATGAGCGGCTAGCAAGGTGGTTCGCAGCCTGAGATATGTTAGTGATGTTCGTAACAGAAATGCACATTGGAATTTACCTTGTCGAGATCGTAATCATATTTCTCAAGAGCCTCGAGAGCCTCAGAGCGCTTATAGCCCATACTGGTAAGGCTCTTCAGAATTGGGTCATCATGTTCAGACTCGGTTGAAAAGGTGCGGTTCATAGCCTGCTGACCAGGATGAGGCTCGGTGCCCTCTGGCTTCTCGGGAGCAGCGGGTTGAGCAGCAGCAGCGCTGGGTGAGTCCAGACCGGAGAAGATAGCGTCCCAGTCATGAGCCTCGGGGGCCTTTTGCTGCTGAGCCCCAGCAGCAGGCTGAGTTGGTCCAGTTGAGCTGGCAGAAATAAAGTCAAAGCTCTCGTTACCGAAAGCGGTAGACTCGGTCTTGGTCTGGCTTCCAGGAGGGCTGCTATCGAAAACAGGGTTAAAGTCATCCAACCCAGAGCGAGAGATATTCGCAAAGTCCTCGTCAGCGGAGCCCTCTTTTGCATCCTCTAGACCTTCGAAGTCGCTGTCCAAATCATCAAAACCCCCCTTGGCCGGGGGAGGGTTAGAAGGAGCTGCTTGCTGTGACACCGGGGCAGTTCCAGTGGCAGCTGCACCAAAGATGTCATCGACAGATGACTTCTGGGCGTTAGATTCGGTAATGGTGGCGGGCGATGAGGGTTGCTCAGCGCTGTTCTCGTATTAGCCATCTCTAAGTTTTAAATCAGATCGGTTAGCACTTACCTGGTAGCCTTAGGTTCTTGGGGAGAGTTGGCCTCCTGAGCGGGCTGTGGCGAAGTGCTGGCAGGAGCTGCGTGTGTAGATTCGGAAGCATCTCCTGTGGTAGGCTTAGCAGGAGGGGAGGCTGGGGTGAAGTTATCATCAAAGCCTCCGTTGTCGCTGCTAGAGTCCGACTCGTCATCATCGTCACGCTCAAGCTCTGAGATGGGAGGGAACTCAGAATCGAAAGCAGACGACTTATTCGCCTCGGGGGAAGGCTTGCTTTGAGTCTTGGCAGTTGTAAATGCAGCGAATGCATTCTCGAAGTCAGCCTTGGCCTTAGCTTCATCAGCACCACCGAAAGGATCAGCAGACTCAGCAGGCTTCGATTCATCATCCTTGGCAGCAGGCGCGTCGTTAGGAGCAGACAGTGTGTCTTTGCTCTCAGACTTGGCGAGATCATCGCCAGGGAAAGCTCCAGGGACGCTGCCAACGCTGTCTGAAGACTTGAAGTCACCAGGAACAGGTGTAACCGAACCGTGAAGAGGGTCATCAGCACGCGAAGCGGGAGGGGATACCTGGCGAGAAGACGAAAGAGACTCAGTGTGGTCGGGGAATGGCAAGAAGCTAGAGCTGATTTGTCTCGACTCAGGAGGCGCGGGAGGATCGGCAGAAAGAGTCGCTTGGCGGCTCATGACGGGAGAACCCTGAACAGGAGGAGTGTTGTATGAACCTGCGCTAGCGTTCGAGGCACCGGTATGCTGGGGCTTGAACGCAGCTTGAGCAGCTGGAGGAGGAGTTGCGGAAGAACTGGGTGGGAAAGAAGGTCCGAAGAGGTCGTCAAAAGATTTGTCAGAGACATTCTTAGTGGGAGGAGAAGCAAATGCACCCATGATATCAGTGCTTGCGGTTCGGCGGAAGAAGGGGTTGTTAGCGCTGGATGTGGAAGCAGCAGGGCTTGCAATCTGGGCCGACGGTGAAGCTGGTGAGCTGGTGTTTGCTTGACGCAAGTCATCGATGCTCTTGTTAAGCTCCTCTGCCTCAGACTTCAGCTTGTCACGTTCACCCTCTGTGGTAGACAGCTGCTTCTTGTTGATAGCAACCAGTCCCTTCTGCTGACGAGCATCGGACTTGAGCTTCTCAATCTGAGGCTTGAGCTGCGCAATCTCTCCGTTGACTACACGGATTCGCTCCCTGAGGTTAGCGTTCTCCTGCTGGTCCGCCTGGAGAGCTGCCAGTGTTTGCTGGTGCTGAGTTTGAGTATCTCGGTAAGTGCCTTCAAGTGTCATGCATTCAGCTTGAAGCTTAGAGGTCTCCTTTCGAGCGTTGCTAAGCTGTTCCTCGAGGGCACGAGTGTCCTGCGCCTCCTTCTCGTAGAGAGTACGCAACTGACTGAGTCGCTGCTCGAAGTTCTGCTTCTGAGATGTAGCCTGGTTTAGCTCATTCTGGGTTGTAGTCCTCTTGGCCTGGACATCCTGAGTTTGCTTGGCCAAAGAAGAAATCTGGTTCGAAAGGTTTGCGAGCTCAGTGGTTTCTTCGGAGATATTCTTGCTGGCCTCATCATTGTCTGACAACAAATCCTCGGAAGCAGATGGTGCAGAAAGCTTCTGACCAGAACCGGCTGAACCACCAGTAGGCTGCTGTGTCAATCCCCGACCGAAGGAAGATGACGGAACAAATGGCTTGAAGCTTGAACCACCAGTTCCTGTCAGGGATGGCTTCATTGGAGAAGTGGGTGTCATGGAAGAGCCACCAGCAAAGGGATCATTAGCATTAGAGCCTCCTGTTGACATAGGAGCTTGAGCAGGAGGTGGAGGGGCAGGGGTGGAGCTACCCGAATCGAGGCCGAACAAATCATCAAGAGCAGACTTGGGTTGAGGCGGGGGAGCTTGCATCACGGGCGCAGGAGGAGGATCAAATGCTGAAGTGGCAGTTTGTGGGCGAACCTGGCCACGAAGACTAGGAGGGATTAGGTTGGCGGGGAGGGTCGTAGGTAGAGGAACTGAACGACCGGTCCTCTGTTGTCTGATCAAGTACATAGCAACAGCGAACTGTTCGCGTGAAAGTTGGCCTTGAGAGTTGGTGTCCGCAAGGTCCCAAATCTGAGCCAAGGAGTCTTCAGGTAGGTTGGACTGGCTGAAAAAGGGGACCGCTTCCTCTCCCGTAATGTAGCCCTTGTTACCCTTATCGAGGTCGGCATAGATTTGGTCGAATCGAGCCTTGTCGGCGGGGGTTACAGCCCAGTCACTAGCACCGCTTTGTTGAGGGGACATGGGAGGTCGGCCGAGAGGGCTGTTTGTGCGTACTTGGGCTGTTCCGCTGAGCTGTCGAGGAATAGAAGAGATACCGGGACCAGTGGAAGGTTGGCGAGAGGCGGGGGCACGGCGCGAAGCAGCCTCGTAAAGGCCAGCAGGGAGAGCATTAGGGAGAGATCGCAGAGCACCAGTCTTCATCGAGGTGAGCAGGTGCATGGCGATAATGAACTCCGTCAAGATGAGAGCCCCACGCTGCTCTGTATCGGCAAGTTGCCATATTCTGCCCAACGCCTCATTGGGCAAACCAGACTTCTCAAAGATACCTCTGGCTTGATCACCAGGGAGTTGGCCATTTTGAAGAGGCTGTCGTTCAAACAGACCGGTATATTGTGCGACCTTCTCGGGAGTCAGGGGTGGGATACGGATCGGTCCACCAGTGCTTTGGGCCTGAAGAGCAGCTGGGGGAGGCGGCGAGCTGACGGGAACAGGCGGAGGTGGAGGAATGCCGCCTGTAGGCTGAGGTGCGATACCATCGAATCGAGGAAGAGGAGCTTGTTGGAGAGCAATCTCGGGGGTAGGCTCGCGACCGGCTTGTGCGTGTCCGATGAGTCGTAGGGCAATACCGAAGCCAGCTGGTGTCAAGAAACCTCGGTTCTCCTTATCGGCGATTTGCCATATCTATCAAGTGTAAGTGAGCCGAAGTTGGATGGTTAAGCAATGTTTTGGACGTACTTCGCCAAGAATACGGGAGTCGAGGCCTGTTTTGTGGAAGAACCTAACAGCAATTTCACCAACCACAACACCAACACTCTCGGAGTCGGCTTGTCGGAAGAGTTGACCATAAGTACGCTTCTCCTCAGGAGAAAGGTTCAGGTTCGGCGCTGATATCGAGTTAGCTTACGTGGCACAAGTAGAGATGCCATGTGAGTGCCATATACCTTCATCAGCCGCCATTATCACGTTTACAAGCTACAACGAGCTCAATACGGGGGAGACGGACGACGGGTCGCGATGGCGCCAGGAGAGGTTCGAGTCGATGCTTGTCGAGTTAGCGATAGATATAGACCGCGGTTATCGATTATACGGTCGATAAAAGCGATCGATGATAAAGCCGATATTACGGGCACGGAAAGCAAATACCGTTGTTGAGGAGGTTGAATTCTGGTGCTTCAAGATAGAGATGAGATTGGATTGGATCGTCAGCCTGGTCTGGGTCTGGGTCTGGCGTTTGGGCCATTATGGGGGGGTTGGTCGGTGCTGCCACCTCAAAGAGGGAGCTGGAGCAAATGAGAGATGACGACAGGGGACATCAAGGCCAATCAGAATATGCCGCGACTAACAGGGGATAAGGGAACCTTGACAGAAGCAATTATCCGCTAAAGACGCACTGAAGCGAGTATCACAGACTACGTAAGGGTTTAAGCCACAGAGCTCAAATGGATGGGAGCTGTCAATATCCAGCTACGAAGCGAAGCTCCACCCACTGAACGTCATACCTCGAGAAACTCAGAAGAAACATCATGAGTTTTATATCATGAATGTCGAAGACTTGAGTTGTGGCCCTGGTGTTGACGGTTTATGTACGTTGACCCGCCTACTGAATATCTTAATCTCAGGCCATGTGGGAACTCATCAACGTATTGACGTTTCAAGTCAACTATCAGTGAATGAAACCTTCAACTGGCATAGACTTTTGGTCGTCATATCTCGAGAATTCTTCATGAGCTTTCGTGTGAATCGAGCTGGCCCGAGTGTTGCTGAGACCTGCAGTGTGTCGTTATAGCTCCGTCTGCATGCATATGCGAGAGCTGCATGATGTCTGAGAAATACATCATCCGCAGTCGTATTGATGCGAATAGCCTCGACCACGCTGAAGCTTTCCCAGGTGTGCATGTTCAGAAATCTGAGCGTTAGCCGAAGATCCTATGCTTACACAACATTTTTACTGTTTACAGAGTGGCACAACTCTTGTCCTACTAGAATATCTTCCCTTTGTAATCAGCCTCGGTTGAACTGAATGTAACCTCACAATTTTGCTGTTGGCTTATGTCAGATAATTTGATAAGACGCCACGAACAGACACAGAGCTGTGAGAATTAGAATCTCAGAAACATGATTCCACATTTGTTTATCTGATTTGAAACTTGACACACCTCAAGGGACTCTTCAACAAGGTCCCTGTAACCAACCATAGTCTAACCTCGGAGGCTATTATTATTCGCCGCTAACGGAGATGGAGGTGGGAGGTGGAACTTCCTAGACCCCGTAGATCAAATCAAAAAATCATCATCAAGCTGCGGGTGGATTTCAAATCGTTTCTCTTTTCCTGCAGCTCGTCATTGAAATCGACCAATCCAAGCCTCAATCTCAAATCGGTTTGCTTACTCAGTTTTCCGATAATTGTTTAATAACCAATTCGCATCAATTCCGTCCAATCCGCTTCTATCCTCTACCTCTGTAACCCCGCCACAACCTTCCGTGCTTCTACTGTTCCATCCATCGCATTTCGTATCCTCTCATCGTCCATTTAGAAGACGTCATTCCCCTCCCACCTTCTCTTTTTATTTCCCTTCAAATTCTAAAGGCGAAGCCTTAGAGCAAGCATTTTTTGTCCATGCAAGCTCTCGCCCACTCTCTACGCTCATCAACCCTGTCTTCGTCTTCGAGAACGACCCCGCTGCGAATAGCTTCAATTACCCGCCATCTTTCTACGTCTGCGCGCAATATGGCTCCCGTTACCAAGGAGACTGATTACCTCGTCATTGGCGGTGGTAGTGGAGGACTTGCTTCTGCGCGCATGGCCAGCAGCAAGTTTGGCGTCAAGGCTACCATCGTTGAGAACAAGCGACTTGGTGGAACATGTGTTAACGTTGGGTGTGTACCCATTGAAGCTCGTGCTGGATCATGGCACTAACATAATGTATAGCTGTGTGCCAAAGAAGGTTACATACAACGCTGCCGCCCTTGCCGAAGCTATCCACGACTCCAAGGCCTATGGCTTCTCAGTTGAGGAGACAGCTCCTTTCGATTGGTCTACTTTCAAGACCAAGCGTGACGCTTACATCCAGCGCCTGAATGGCATCTACGAGCGAAACCTCAACAACGATAAGGTCGACTACGTACACGGTTGGGCTCGACTCACCTCCAAGAACCAGGCCGAGGTCACGCTCGACGACCAATCCAAGGTTCTGATCAACGCTAAGAAGATTCTTGTCGCTGTTGGAGGCAAGCCCACCATCCCTCCCGAGATCCCCGGCGCCGAGTACGGTACCAACAGTGATGGTTTCTTCGATATCTCTACACAGCCCAAGAAGGTCGCCATTGTCGGTGCTGGTTATATTGCTGTCGAGTTCGCTGGCATGTTCAATGCCCTCGGCACGGAGACTCACCTCTTCATCCGTCACGATACCTTCCTCCGCAACTTCGACCCCATGATCCAGGAGTCCGTCACCAAGGAGTACGAGAGACTTGGTGTTAAGCTGCACAAGCGTTCGCAGGCCAGCAAGGTCGAGAAGGACTCCAACGGAAAGCTCACCGTCACATACAAGGACGACCAAGGTAACGAGAGCGTTGTTAGCGATGTCGACAACCTAATCTGGGCTATTGGTCGAACTCCCGAGACCAAGGGCATTGGTCTGGAGGAGGCTGGAGTGAAGCTTAGCGAGAAGGGGCACATCGTTGTCGACGAGTACCAAAACACCGCCGTTGACAACATTTACGCTCTTGGCGACGTTACGGGAGAGGTCGAGCTGACACCCGTTGCCATCGCTGCTGGTCGCCGTCTCGCGCACCGTCTGTTCGGTGGTCCCGAGTACTCCAACCTCAAGCTCGACTACAACAACGTCCCCTCAGTCGTCTTCTCCCACCCCGAGGTTGGCAGCATCGGTCTGACAGAACCCGAAGCCATTGAGAAGTATGGCAAGGACAACATCAAGGTCTACAAGACAAGCTTCACAGCCATGTACTACGCCATGATGGAGCCTGAGCAGAAGGGCCCTACTAGCTACAAGCTTATTGTTACCGGGCCTGAGGAGAAGGTCGTTGGTCTTCACATTATGGGAATTGGCAGCGGTGAGATGCTGCAGGGCTTTGGTGTCGCTATCAAGATGGGCGCCACAAAGGCTGACTTTGACAGCTGCGTTGCTATCCACCCCACCAGCGCTGAGGAGCTTGTGACATTGAAATAGAAAGGATATAGAGATTTACGACTTCAAGCGTTAATACAAGAAACTGTTAAATAGAAGGAAATATTTTTGTTCTGGTCCATGATGTTGTGTACAAGAATTTGACCTGTCTCTTCGTTGTTTTGACTCGATCTCGTGTAAGATTGCATATCAGGAAAGGGGCTGGGTTGGTTAGTGATGAAGCACCCGAGATAGACAAACAATTAAACTAACTGCGGTTTGTTCTTAGTCCGAACTGGTCAAACACTTTCCTGTATGTAAGCAGTTATGAATCAGAGAAGCCAATACTTACTATTCGGCGTTATGCAGAACAATATCTCCTAAGCAAATACTTGTCGAACATCGAACGGCATTGCTTCTTATACCTAGATAGATAATTCATGGGATTTCCCATAATATCTCTCAGGTTGGAGGAACTCGGGCGGTTTTGTCATATAGTTTCCACGAGCTCCTTCATCAGTGTCTCTCATTCTTTCTTGGATCTAGCTAAACGTCTCGTACATGCAGTACCACGCCTCTGGCACTGGTCCAGGACAGTTAACTGTCACACATTTGAGATAGGATTCCTGGTCTGTTGATTGGATGCCATTGCCTTCGATACCCTATCCCTCTTAACAATAGCTATTATTTCCCCTAGCGCTCTCATGCCGTCATATGGCTGTGTTACCAAAGCCCAACTCAAATCTGACTCTCTCTAGCATCATCACAGAACAATGAGACGCTATTCAGAGTCAATTGTATAAATACAACATAATGCTTAGCATTGTATTCTAGACGGCGCTTTTACATAACTCTAGAATTCGGACTTCTTATATAAATTCACCAGCCGGCTATCGGCGACCGGTAGCCAGCCACTTTATCTCGGCACCCGATTTATACGCAAGTCAGTTATATTCCTCACTTAGACCACCATCCAACCTACGTCAACGACAACAATTTGATAAACATGTCTCTTTCAAATCGCGCTCATGAAGCAGAAGAAGCCATCAAGGGAATGGATCTCTGGGAGGTCATTCCTAATCTCTTCGATATAGAGACCAATCCTGACGGTATCGTGAGTCTGGGAGTTGCGGAGAATACCCTCATGCACGATGTGCTTCGGAAACACATTCACGATAACTTGGCGTTGACGAATCCGGCTTTTACTTACGGAGATGGGACTACGGGTACCAAGGCGGTTAAGAAATCTGTGTCACGGTTTTTGAATAAGCACCTGAAGCCGTTCAAGGCTATTGAGCCGGCGCATATTACCATGACCAACGGATGCAGTGCTGCTGTTGAGCATTTATCGTGGGCTGTTGCGAATACTGGAGATGGAATCCTTCTCGGGCAGCCATATTATGGAACATTTGTTCCTGACCTCACGGCTCGTTTTGGAGCCAAGCTGCTCACAGTTGCTTTTGGCGAGGTCGATCCCGTTGGTGAGGACGCGGTAGCTGAGTACGAAAGGGTTCTTCTCGATGCTCAATCGAAGGGGACTAGAGTTGCAGGACTGGTCATCAGTCACCCGCACAACCCCCTGGGGCGCTGCTACTCTCGGAGTGTTCTCATCGCCTTGATGAAGCTGTGCCAGAAGTACAAAGTGCATTTCATCAGTGATGAGATCTATGCTCTGTCTGTCTGGGAAAACACTGTCGATCAACACCCTCCAGCTGTCCCCTTTGAATCTGCCCTTTCGATCGATATCGCAGGCATTATCGACCCTGGGCTGGTCCATGTTCTTTGGGGCATGTCCAAAGACTTTGGCGCCAACGGTATCCGAGTTGGCACAATTGTGTCCCAAGCCAACATGTCTCTGCATGCCGCTATTGTAGCTGTTGGACTATACAGTTCAGTGTCGTCAATCTCCGACCACGTCACAGTCAACATCTTGGACGATGATGCTTTTGTCGAGTCATACATCTCCGAAAACCAAAGGAAGCTATCAGAGCAATACACCCGTGTCGTCTCGTGGGCTAAGAAGAATGAGATTGACTACGCTCCAGGAGTGAATGCTGCCTTCTTCCTGTGGGTTAATCTGGGCAAGGCTTATATGGCACGACACCCTGGGCTGGAAACTGACGATATAACGGATCTTGTTATGAGTAAGATGATGGCAAAGAAGATATTTTTGGCATCTGGCAAGGCTTTTGGTTCAGAGAAGCCTGGTTGGTTCAGAATCGTGTTCTCACATGTTGATGAATATCTTGATTTGGGGCTTGAGCGGGTGATAGATGCACTGGCATAGGCATAGCGCTGCTTCATAAGAAGATTAGAATATACAACCTCAAATTGATATGTTTGGCGTAATAAACGCGGCAAGTATCTTCTTCTGCTGTTCGTATCCTATTTTCTTGACCACCTTGCATCCCTTCTTGACCAACTCGGTGTCCATCAGCATGAACGATGAGCCTGCCTATCGACCCCCTATACACATTCAATCGAATGGCTAAACTGTAATATCGCTCTTATCCAAAACCGCCGGGACTATGTTTGCCCATATGTGTACAGGCGTTCGCTGCTGTTCATGAATTGTTATTGCTCGTGTCAAGCGCAGCAATCAGGACTCTTGGGATTTAATTTAGGGAGATGGACACTCTTGCTGACTTGTTAAGCAGCTATGCCCTGTATTTGATGCTCAAGAGGTTCCAAGAAGCGGGCGGTTCTTTTGCAGTTGATATATATATCGTTCCCCTTAAAACACTCAAGTCTCGTGACATCCCTGGTTTGTGTAGAAGAGAGTACAGTGTTGTTGACGACAATGACTTTGGTTCTCCCGTATCATAAAAGTAATACTGATGGACTAGGTCTCAGTCATAACAACACTTAGTTGTTGCTTGGTATGATACATATCTAAGTAAGCCTCCATATCTCCGTGAGCAAGCGTAAGAAAACGTATCATGCGAGAACATCAAATGAAGCAGCTGAGGCGTGGAGATCAAGAACTGAGAAAGTTCAAATGTTTGGCGCTCGAGTTATCCGGTATCAAACGCAATCTCGGCCCAACCTCCAGGTTCATGAGCCCCCTCCTGTGCTGAACTGGTCTCCCAATCATAAATGAGTAGGTCAGTTCACCTCTTATGCTACTAAACATATTCTCAACTATCCCAATGGCCTACCACGTATGATAAGAGTGCTATGATGACAACTGAAGTGCAATGAACTTGGAGTTATCGTTGCTAGCACGAATCAGAGCTCTTCTCAATCAACATGTACTGGAGACTGACAAAAGAGCACGGTAACTCAAAATAGAAAGGACAAAATAGTCTCGAGATCTATTATCAGTACAAGCTCAAAGAGCCTCAGGACCGTTTTGGCAAAGATCAGGCAACATCGTTAAGCGTGCGCCTGAGCCCTTCTGACTTCTCGATGAACGGTTCGGGTACCTTATTGCCATAGTCTAAGATGGCAGATATAATGATACAATACGTGTGATAACCTGTAGAAGGTGATTTACTAGCTGTGTGTAGTACTCCACCCTTTGATAGGATTCTAATTTTCCTGACATTCATATCAAGGAAAAGGTTACCCTTGATTCCTGGCCTCTTGGGTCTCGATTGACCAAGATACTGCCTACGGCATCCGGCTACGATACCTAAATAGAGCTTCTTTGCGAAGCTATCTTTAGAAGAAAACGTTGAAGCCGCCGCTGTCTTATGGTCCACTATTCAGGGTCCTCTCTTGTCTCGTACGAGGTCAAAGTCGGCATATAGAGGCTAGAGAGGGCACTGTTGTGCTTAACTGTACATATCCACGTACAAAGAACTGCTCCAACCGGATCAGGCCGGGCCAGTTTCAACTAACATCCCATCTCAGGGTCTCGGCTGAGGTGTGAGAATTACATCCATGCATCAACCCCAATTGAGAGACTCAGCACGTCCCTTCTCGGCAGACAAGAGCGGAAAGGAAGCGAAAGTGAGGCAAAAGAGGTGAGTTGTACGACATTCGGGTAGCAGACCGGTCTTACAGCGCATTTGGCATTAGTTTGAAGAGTGAAAAAATTGTTACAGGCAACAAGGTATAGTGAAGAAAAGAGGCTTCGGCGACCAATCCGGCCAGCCGTCAAGACGGGTAGATCCCGCCCGGAGGCCGGTGAACCAACCGGAAGAGAGACCTCAAGCCCGGTATCCAATTCTTTCTACTTAAGGTGCAGATGCCATCCAACGGTCCTTGAAACCCCAGCAAAACAATGCAGACGGTCCGACTTTTTAATGGATAAGCATGTCGGGGAACCGTTGAGGGCATCCCCAAGTCTAGACTACAGGCTACTGTCGTTTGATGGATCTCTTTATCGTAGAGCAAGGGTCATAGGGACAGGACCCTTGAAATGAGAGAGGGTCTGAAAAGACTTTAGCTGCCGCCATCGGACTGGATTTGAGCTGTAAGCTGAGATGTCAGCTGGAAAAGAGAACGGGGAAAATCAGAATTTGATAGTCATGAGTGTCCACGCCGCTCAGCTGCAGGAGCTGTAAGACAATTGATCAGTTCACTAAATTAGCCCCAGAGATACTGTACCGTAGCACTGAGGAGATAGGGTTACCAACAGCAAAAGGCGTCAGCCAGCCATTAGTCACTGTGGTTAATTCACGTCCACGTCAGTCAGGCAGCCCAGTCAGTGCATATCGACCTGTGAATGGTGAGAGTTAGCTGCACTTCTGGCCTGAAAAGCGAATCGAAAACTGCATTCCTGGCGTCTGAACCAATTAGATTTATTCAACCATGAAGATGGTGTGTGTCTGTTCCTGTGCCTGTACCTGAACCCTGGAATGCAAAACCGATACCCGAAAAGAATCTGCCTTGCTGCAGCTTATCCCCTGTCATGATCAAGGTATCATAGAGATCCTGCACAAGAGGGAAACATCGAATTTACTGGATGAGGGCAGTTAGACATGCATTTTGATGACGGGAGAATTGCGATATCACAGGCTACAGTGAGTGATAGTCAGTCAGGCATCTTTGCTTTTGCCCAGCTGCTTACACGATGCCAATCTTTACTGAGTACAGTTGCTGTAAATTAATACGGATACGTACCAAACTGACGGGACGGAAACAGTCACTCATTCACTCGTTAAAAGTAAAGATTAGCGGACTTTATGATAGCGAAAATTACAAGGGACGGAATTTAAACTCGCTATCTCTCGCTAAATCTGGCGCTGTCAGACTCCAGGCTAATCCAGATCAGATTGTCCGCTGCATGTTCTTAGTTTAGATCTCCCTTTGAAAAGTTTTTATTATCTTATTGAAAGAGAATTTTCGTAATTAATTACAAGGGTTAATTGAAAATGAAAACTAACTGTAACGGGCGTTTGGCAGATGGATCACTACTACACCACTATCTTCTCTGTCATCCACTACAATATCATTCAGCCCTCAATAGTTTCAGTTCGAGACTGTCTGTTCCATCCCATCACACCTCACTAGGAGTAATTTCGGGCATCCCTGGAGAGAAATTTTCAAGGCGGCAGGGTTAAAAGCAAACAAATGATAGGCAACAGACATGGAGGGAGGGGAATAGCACAAGATCTCTCGGGATATCGAATAGTGCAAACCTTAACATCCTAGCCAGATCCTGCAAGCGTCCACTCTTCTTCGTGATCACACAATGAGAAGCCAAGCTTTTGACGATCGTTGCCAACGTCTTGAAAAGTCTCCTAACACTGGAGGATTTTGGTTCCAGGGGGACAGGAAGAGAGGGAGGGTGGTGAGAGGTGAGGCCGGAGGAACCGTCTGGTTTAGGATTGGGTTCCTGGGGTCAAATTGTTGGCCTTTTTGCCTCCCGCTATTGGAGGACTTCCTAGGATGATGAATGGCCGATTGTTTCAAGGTTTGGAGCTTACGAAGCCCTCCCCGCGATAACCGGTTGGTTTCTTCTCCATCATGGGGTTGCAGTGATGGAGTTTGGCCCTGGGTCTAAGCAGAATAGAGAGAAAGCTCAGAGTCTATTCTGCTGTGCTGAATGCGGATGTCACCCTGAACCTCTCACGATCGAGGCTTGGTCTTCACTCCCAGGAACATGGGCTTACTCTATACCCGATTCTGGGAGGGAGTTTTCCTATGAAGCTATCCACCACCCGGGATGTGAATTAATGAACTCAGGCCGTTGGGTCTAGGTCTACAGAAACATACGCCTCAATTTGCCTCTTGCAACACAAAGAGTACAGTAGCAGCAACTAAACAGTCATAATTACTCTCTAATGTGAAGCCGTCCTCGGCCGTGAATACGCTCCGACTCCGCACAATCGGGGCCATCCGGTCCGGCGCGGGGAACAGGAGCTGGGGAAAGCTCTCTTAGTCTCTATGTCTCAGTCTGTGATAGTGATAGTGATGGGCTCTATCCACTGAACTACCCAATAACTACCACTTGACTCAATCCAACTCTTAACGAGAATAACCGATGAGTAAGAGATTACGAACCTGTCTCAGTTTGGGCCGACTAGAGACAGAGTCCAATTTAGTACATGCTTCCGAAATCCAGTGAGCCATCACCCGGGATTACACACTCTCTTAACGTCATGAGCACGGCATAGATATGTATTGTATGTATTCTCTTTGTTCAGCAGAGAAGGAAAAAAAGAAACATGGGCCAGAAACACACCCAATCGCTTTGAATCCCTCTTGATGCCGGCTGCCTCCCCGGTTGCTGGTATGTCTTGCGATACTCGCGTTATACGGCATCACGACTCCAAGACAAAAGGAGCGGGGACTTGAAGCGAGGCGTCATGACAGATCCGAGAGACAAGGTGTTTAAGAAAGAAAAGAGATAACAAATATGTCTCTAACAATCGACCCAACAGGAAGCGGCGGAGATAAAAAGAAAAAGAAAAACAAGTTCCTTGCGCTTGCAATATAGTCCACCTAATATCCCTTCAGCCTCCCCTCTTGTTCTACCAGGTTTCCAGAATCTCGATGGGCTGAGGAAACAAAAGACAAGGGGTGAGCCCATTCCAGGTGCGTTTGAGCCAGCCACATGCGCTTCAATATTTCTCTTAGAGGGAGAGGTATGTGACAAGATATTTCAGCCTGTGATGAACATGAGGCGATCATAGATAGCCACATACATGCTAAGATGCAGCTCTCAAGACGCACCAAGTTAGTAGGTTCCTGAGTCACAGATACCCTTCCAAGTGCAACGTGATCTACTAACACAAGGCGTCTCGCCATTGACTCTCGTGCAATACGTAGTAGTTATCTGTATCTACATACGCTCCATTGAGTCTGGTTATAGGCTAATACCTCGGATGAACCGGCCAGAGTGAGGCTTACGCATGTTTCGGAGCTCTTTCTAAAGATATCAATTGTCCAAGAAAAAAGCAAACATGTCATTATAGAGAAAAATATACATCCATATTCAACATTGCATAGCCTACTCAACGATAGAGACCAACGATGCAGACGCCTTCCATCGCCTTGTCTAGAAGCTGCAAGTTTACATCAATTGAAACTCAAAAACTGACGACTGTGACGATAAACTCCAAAATCTATGTCACATGGTTGAGGCGATCATAGGCCTATTAGACAAGCGTTTCTGGGCTGACGTCCTGGGTCCCAGCTCTGTGGGTGACAAGACACTAACACCAACACTAATAATTTCGACTTGAACTTTTAACGAATTATAGCAACGTCAATTGGAATTCATGGCTTGGAGTCGCGAACGCCGTAGAACATTCGCCCTGAGAAACATGGCTGATAATGACCCCCAAAGGGCGCCATGTCAATGACCAAGTTACCACCCTCGGAGGGGTCTCAGAAAGTCTTGTATTGCCCCTCGGAGCGAGATAGCCGTGGGTGGTCTCAGAAGTACTACGTCCCTTTGGAATTTGTGACTTCAGTATTAACCGGCGCTGCATTATGGATGCAACGCATTCGGAGTTGTGATGGCGTAAAGAGGCAAGACAATACCCTGTTTTCTCGAGGCAATTGGTCTTGTTAGTAAAACTAAGAGACTGTTATTGTTACGAATGAAACTGTGTCAGACGGATTGGCCCATAATAGCCGGGTCGTCCGTTACTGGGCGATGCAGAGGCAGGACAAGATTGGTGATGTCGTCAGAAACTAGTCGAGGGAAGGAAAACTTACGTGTAAGTGCCCCAGCTCGGCATAAACGGGCAGATCTTGAATCCGCTGTTCTGAAACGGCTGCTGTATGTGTCAACTCGAGAGCCTATCGAAGTTGATACAACTATCAAATCAGATTCAAGAATAAGAATAAGGCATCAATTGCGGTTGTATCTGTGGCAGAGGGCGTTGAGAGACGTCCATTCGGCCTTCGAGCCGCAGTTGGTTATGGAGGGGAGGATTCCACGTGGTGTAACCACACCACAGGAACAAGACCCGAGCCGTCAATTGACATGGGTAACAGTAACAGTAACAGTAACAGTAACAGCCTCTATGGAGTAGTCTACATTGTTATGTACCTGTCTCGCAATAAGATACAGAAAAGGGAGATTGAAGGGTGCATGTACATTCAATCCGACTCGTCGTTGAGTTGACAACGCCCTTCACAAACAAATAGAGGCTGGCTGATGAATCTTACTTTTGCCTGTATGTAACTACATGAGTGTAATATCCTCTTTTGGCCAGAGGCATGCGTATCACGTTTCACGGCATTTGCATGAATGGAAGGATGTCAGAGTATCACAGCCGCCCTGCCTCTGTCATACATTTCCCACTCGAGTAACACAACAGGAACCAGATTACAGGCGACGAACCGGAAGACATTTTCTCTCTCATCAACATAACAGAGTGAGAAATTTTCTTTTTTTCTGGTGAGACGTTGATGAAAAAAAGTGGCTCGGTGGAATGCTGAAGCTTTTTTTTGTAAGACAATAGACCAAGATTCTTGCTATTGTTTTGTTTCCATCACTTTTACCCTGCAATGACAGAGTTCAGAGCCTCAGAATCAAATTACCGAACTGAAACCCGGCATTGGCATCCGGCATTGGGGGTTTATGGTTCTCAATTGGTCAGCAGGCGTTGAGATCAAAAGCAAATATGAAATTGCTTGAGACAAAGGAGCCGCCTGTAGATAGGCGTTGGGTGATGTTACAGTGAGTGACCAATATCAAGAGTTGTGCAAATGCCGTACTTGAGCAAAACAATGCAAAAGCAAAGCCACGATGGATAATTGTAACCTTCCTTGTAATCAATGCCACTGGAGGCTTACACAAGAGCATAGCATAGCATTCACTTCGCTTCGGTTCGGTTCAATCCAATGGATGAAACGACACACACCCAGCGGGGCAGCAGCCCGAAACCATCAACTCAATTCAGTTTGTACCCAGGATTAGGGCAGCAGGAGGATATTCGTTCGTTGTCCCTGGAACCAAGGCAGAAGAGAATAACAACAGTAATAATAACAAGGGTCGTGGAAGTGCCGACGTCACCCAGCGGTCAATGCATTCTCATGGAAGACTCCAGGGTGAATTCCGGAAGCACAACAACCCATTCACAGCGTAACGCCAACCTCCGGGCCGTTCCCGCCGATCAATGGAAGAAGTCTCTTCTTTGCAGGCACAAAAAGCACAGAGCCCAGGTACGGTGTAAATACAAGTACAGGGTCTGTTATGAGAGTCAAAGAGAGGCGGTGCCACGTAGGTTGATAGTGGATATCTAAAGCAGGGACGAAGAAAGAAGACCAAAGAAGGTCAATTTAGTAAAACACTCCCTTTGTTATTAAGAACTAATTAATTGATTAATTAATCAACTTAAAAGTCGATCGATCGAGATGAAAATAGGTAAAACGCATGGTGAGTGCGTAAGCAAGAGCCCCAAACGAAACAGCCCTATCCAGGAACATCCCTCTATACAGTAACTTCCATGTGAAGCATAACAGAACCCCATAGTCCCGAAACAGCCACAAACCCACTCAGTACGCGGGTCCGCTCTGAGTTTTATGCTACAGTACGACTTGATTCATTCTCTCATTCTGATGCAAAACAAAGAAAAGTAAATGCAGAGCCGGAATACTGGGGTTTCACTGCCGGACGAGACGATGCTAGGCGAGGCGAGGCGAGAGGGGATCCATATGCCGATGAACAGGAACAGAAAAGTAAAAACAGGCCATCTCAGAATCATCCCATTATTCCTCGGATATCGGAGGGTAGAAATGGCCAGATTGTGGGTTTTGTTATACTCGTACATATTGTATGTATTTTCTGGTCTAGCGTCCGATCGATCCCCCAGACAAAGGAAAAGCTGGAGACATGCAGTAGTAGTGACGAATACATTAATCATTTTCAGAGACAGAGACAGAGACAGAGACTGTAAGAGAAATGCTTACGTTTACAAAAAAAAAAAAAAAAAACTCCACGTCCTAAAACTCACGATGGGTTGGGAATGGCCGGACCCTGCCGATGGGAATGATGTCGATCTCGGTCGACAATCCCGTGGAGGTACGTACCTTGGCTTTCACCGGCATTGAGCTTGTAAGGTAAGTTATGCGCCATGTCTCCTTTTAGTTGGAAGATTTCACTAATTCAAGATGCCCTTGGTCAGCTTTTGGTTGGGTCTCTACAAGCCCAGCTAAACAGATCATCACCACATCAATGAGCCTCAAAATTGCCCAACAACAAAGAAAGATAAAAATTTGCTGTCCTGTCAATGCAAAGACCCTGGAACAGAATTTTCTCTCCGGTCCCCTGATCTGTCTGACACATACCTAATCGCCAAAGCCAAGCTTCTGAGTCTCCTCTCTTGAAAATCCACTCTTAAAATTTTACTCTTACACACGTGCAAAACCCTGTTGCTAGCTCAGATCATCTAATTCAGTCGAGCATCGCCGATTGACAAGAGACAGATGCGCTGGCACACAGACTCAAGGCTCAAAGCCCGCCCTAAACGATCGTCTCTGAGCTACTGTACGGCCCGCCCTGCGAAAGCATGACGTTCAATGGCCCAGGAGACCAATCATATCCCTTTGACAGGACCCTCTGCCCCCCTGGTACCTTTTTTAGCTACCAGGTTTTCGGTACAGAGGCTAAGAAAATCTTGTTTTGTTGGTCGGTTACAAGTAAGGGGGCTCAGAAGATGGAAGAAAAAACTCGAGCATTCGGATAGGGGTGACAAAATGACACTGGGTCTTGTACCTCCACTTGACACAGGCGATGTCCGAGTATTCTTGTCATCTCGTCTACGCATTGGCAGAAATTTCGATTATTTACATCCACAAAGGGGGGCGTAAGGGGACCAAAGTTGAGATGAGAGGACAGTCCAGATCCTGCATTCGAATGTCACCAGACGAAAGAAGCTTTCACTATCACTGTCAGTAGAGTAACCCGTTATTCAATATTGCTCCCTTCTTTCTATCAAAGGGTTTGTTTGTATAAGTGAGGGTTGCAAGAGCCGCCTTCCCCAAGGGGAAAGTCAAGGAGAACTGATTAACAACTAATAAACAGCAGCATGTACTACCAAATCAAACCAATTCTTATAGAGTTTAACGCCGATTGACTTGGCTTACAGCATTGAAATGCCTTCCTTGACCTTCGGTATGCCATGGCAATAGATGGATACCCTCGGGTACTACACTACGTAGACACTTATTCCTCTGTAAAGGCGGTGGAATCACAAACTTGGACAAACGTTTCGGGTACCAACTTGCTTTTTTCTTATTCTTTCTAGCAACGTCTGACTGACTTTAAGCCCGTATGACACAGACCAGACGCACAAAGCCAAGTTGCAATAGCACAAAAAAAGTTTGAGAAGCTCGGCTTACACCCCGTTCATCGGCGAGGCAAAAGAAAAAACAAGTAATATTTTGAAACCACGAGGACACTTTCCAAAGTTAATTTGCTTGTTTCCAATTCTTAGTAACTTGTATCCATCTGGTCTGTTACAAAGAAGGGGTCCATCCATTACCTACTCCTTGGGAGGATCTGCTGTACTGGTGGTAGGCCGCCGGAGATCGGAGTTGACTATGGCTCATACAGTAGCGTAGCCTCGGACAAGCTTTCGGATTGAGTCTGGGGAACGGAACTGAAGAAATGCCGATTCTCGCAAGAGCAAGATGGCCATAGCACGGCATCTTGCGCAATTCATCCTATCCTCAATCCAGCCCATTAAACCATCCCCCCTGGAGGTCGACTGCAGTACCTGTCCTTGTCCTCCTGAAGCACATCAGTTTAGTCGTAGTTTAGCTTAAAATTCATGCAGAAAAGAAGAGCCTCGATTTTCGTCCCTGATTGGGGTCTTCCTTGTTGGATCGTTGAGATACGTGCGTGGATCTAAGAAAAAAAATGCAAAAAAAGTGTCGATGCACGCTTGGTCTGTCCATCATCCCAGTCGAGCGGCCTGGCGGTGACTGTCCGCTTGGTCGAAAATCCCCCGAGAAAAAGCAATCAGAACCCACTTGGTATGTAAGAGACTCAACAATGCCCAATCGTTAGTTATGCCAATCGACAAAAGGGTGACAAGGGACGGTGACACCTCAGAGACAAGTCAGTAAGACAGTAGTAAATCGAAGCACAGAGAATTATGCAGACTTCACATTTTTTGTTGTAAACTTGGCTTGCTTTGTATGGAGGGAGAAAAAAGATCTCTTTGGCTATAGTATGCTATGGTATCCAATGATGTGCTATGCTGTGCAGTGCAGTGCAGTCTTCCACAGTTCCTGTCAATGCCCAGTTGCCCCGTAGTCAAAAGCGCTATACCTCCCAATAGAATAATCCATCGACCGGCTTCTTGCCTGGTCGGTCCTGTACGCCTGACCCAAATGTCCCCAGCCGTCGTATCCCGGTATCATGATAACCTCCCGTGCTCCCGTAATCCATGCTCTGAAACTTTCATGTGATATCAATCCGCCCTGTATTTGGTACAAGATACCCTCTTGCTTGGGGCCCGTATCCGTGAACCCCGATGGACAAAGAAACCGCCCAGATGATCCCACCAGAAAAGGTTGGTTGAGACGTAAAGAAATCGTCATGGATCGATGTAAAACAAACTTTTTTTTAATGCAGTGCTCCGGTATAATGCCCTTCTTTGATACAAATAGATTCTTCAACAAAGAGAAAAAGAAAAAGGCGTTGTGGTATGAGTTGAGGTGTCGTGTTGATGCGATTGTTGTTTAAGGTGTTGAATGAGTTGCGTAGTGGTATGTTTTTAGATGAGGTTGTATGCGTGTGTGTTGCATCATGTCGTGGTAGCGAGGTCCTTAGTAAGATCGTCGTCGCTGAGTCCTCACGTTGTCGAAAGACACTGCGTACGCTCGAAGTTCCTTCCTCGCCTTGTCGGACAGTTGACCTTGCTCTCCTGTTGTTGAGGTGCTCTGCATGGAGCACAGGCTGCTGTGGGAGCTTGAGGGAGTGAGGGATCGGTGGGTGGTCGACTCAGTGCCGTAGGGCTTGAAGGTAGGTTGGCTCATGTGCCTCGATCCATATGGCTTTGCGTTGGAGAAATCGTAGGCGGGGGAGAGGTAGAAGCCCGAGCTAGAGGATTTCGATGACCATTGGCAGGAAGGAGAGGCGAGGCCGGGAGAGCTGGCTTGAGAGCTTGTCGTTGACGTCTTCTCGAAGTCGGCCAGTCTGCATGACTCGGAGCAGTAGGCATCAGAAGATGATTGCACTTGCTTGTCGCAGGCAAGGCAGAAAGAGTGAGCCCAAGAATCGAAGTCCATGGCTGCGGTGATGTGTGGTTGTGTGAGTGAGGTAGAAGGTAGTGTTGAAGGGGTAAACCCAAGAGGCAGTGACTTGATCTCTTATATATGTCGAAGTGTCGAGTAGAGTATGACAGTAGTTTGGTATAGTAGAGGAAGCAATTGAAGGATTCCAAGTGAAGAGAGTCAAGATGATGGTGGAGGAGATCAGAAGTCAAGAGGTTCGAGGGGAAGGGTTATGTATATTCTTGGTCAGTGGCCCAGGCACAGCCTTGGTCGATGATCAGTTGCACGACCAGGATTGCGCTAGAGGTACACTTCCTAGGAATTCGTGGAGGAGGGTACCAAGGCACACCTCTGCTCCACCAAGGAAGAGTACGTATCGGTGGAGTTTTGCACTTTGGTGGGGGCGCCTTGCCGCTCTCAATGCCCTGCAGCGACATGTTAGTCGGTACGTACTGCTTTTTGCTGAGAAAAGCTGATCCACCTCGCTCTGTAATGGGACGCCCGCCGGGCGTGGGTTGCTCTCGTTTCAACTGGGTGTGTGATATGCACACCACGCCAGGGCGTCTCACCCCCCAGACTCAGGGAGTGCTGGAGGAGGAGGGAGTGCCAGGATGGGCATTGGCAATGGCAATGGTGAGTGGAGATGCACAGGTCTCAAGGTGAAAGAGGTGCCCTGTCCTTCAGCGAGCCTTCACTGCTCTTCCAGGGACCACACAAACTGAGTCTGTAGCAGGACAAAGGAGCCAGGCAAGACAAGACATTCAGACACCAGACCAGGCGTGTGATTTTGCTGCACAGCACTTCACTTGGCTGACTGAATTGAACTGCGCCTGAGCCTTGACCAAGCCCAGCCCGTGTTTTGTTCTGTCCTATCCCATCCTGGCCAACGCTATTATTGTACGAGATTGCAACGGGTAGCCGAAAATTTTTCGATGATTGAATTACGGCCGGTTCATGCCCACGAGAACAATCACTCATATCGAAGTTCGATGAGGTGACTCAGATGGGTTCTTGAAATGGGACCTTGAGGGTCCCGGATCCCACCGCGAAGGCATCAGCCGAGATTTTTCGCTGGGGCCTGAGCTGATGAAGACCAGAGGATAGCGACACCGGAGGTGGGCAGTGGGCTGTTGGTCGTCCAGGTCGCCTCTGGTTTCCGTTACCTACCGTGCAATTCTGCACGGTTCTGCCCGTTTGCTGAAGCTTTCGGAGTGCCGCAAGTGCCCCCTCCCCGCAAGATCAGAGGTCGATTGTGCATCTCATCGGCTCTCTGTGGTGTGAGGTGAGGCCAGCTCTGGTCTGTTTTCGAGGCTCGGCATCATGAATCCTGTCCGTCTTGATGGGATTTGATGCTGGCATTCTGTTTAGCTTTTTTTGACCCAGTGACCACCCCGCCCATGAATGGTCAATTGATTGCTTTCGAGTCCAGGGAGGGGTTACAGTACAGAACAGGCGAGTCCCTATACTGATGCTGATACTGATGCACGCCCTGAGACTGGCTGGCTGGCTCTATTCTTGTGTTATTGCTCTGTGCTTCCGCCCGCTGTAATAAGCTGCGTTTGCGCTGAGCTGCAGGCCGCTGTTACTGGTTCTGCGGCGTAGCGCAATCTGCTTGGCGGCTGGTCTGTTTCTGTTTGCTAGGTTCAAAGGACTGATTGGCCCACAGGAATGGGACAGGCTACAAAGGCTCCCGCCGCTGAGGTGACGATTGATGGGAATTGAAAGCCTGAGGCAGAGAATGCTCTGCGCCCGCAAGCACAACGCAATGAGCTTAGTGCTCGAACTCTAGCCCCTTAGAGGCATAGTGTCTCCTTCCCCACATCCCTGCTGCCGTCCGTCTCCATCTCCATCTCTCTCCACCTTTAACTTTAGTTGCTTCACCAATTCTCCACCTGAAAGCACGCAAACTCACCACTGACTTGGACAACGTGCTTCAGCTTGATGCTCTCCGTTCAATTCAGGGTCAGGTTGAGAAAGGGTTCAGGGTCAAGATCTTCTCCGGTGGTTACTAGTCTACTCTCTGATGTGGCACCGGAAATAGGAGAATATTCGAGTTATCAAAACTGTATCCAGTTGCACAAACACGGCATGGATGTTCAAGTTCTTCCAAGCCAAGAGACTCGGCGGAAGATATCCATTGATACCAAGATAAAATTGTATCTCTGTTTCCGTAAAGCGATAATCTCGCTTCATGGTGTTTATATCAAAATGAAGAATCTAGTATAATCATAATCTTATATCTACGAATGACTGAGGAGTATGAAGCACCTAATATCTCTTCGGTACCAATAGTGGAAATCACTTTGTACCCTACATCGGACTCGATCTATCGCTGCCGCTCAGTATCAAGTTGACACAACCTCTTACATGACACAAGAACAACCAGCTGACTCTGGATGCTAGGAACAGCCTACATATGGACGCCATAGTCAGTCTAGACCTCAACCATGTAGACGCGCAATCGTAGTTTGTGAGACGCTCGAAACGCTCAACGCGCCAGCAAGTGACGCCATATTTCGCAACTGTGTTGCCGGATTGCATGTTTGTTCTGCAAGAGCCTGCAACTGCAACTGCAACATACCCTAGCCAAGCCATCTCTAGATAATGTACTCACTCTTCGCCCTCTACCGGGTTTATGGATGCTGCCAGTCTGCACAATATTATCTGCTGCTGCAGCAGCAACGGGCAGTTTCGACTGCTGCAGCCGCTCTCACTATCAAGAGACTTGCGCTAGGCCCATCGCCTCCATTGGTTCCTGGTTCGCACTCGCTCGCACCTTGATAGCCAACAGACCAATAACCATCAAGCTCCTCACCACAATCTTCAGTCTTGACTTCTCACAAAGTCAAAGTCCCGTTTTTTTCGCCTTCATACAAAAGTGACGAGTACCTTGAGGAGGCGACCGTTGCTGAAACCACCACTTTCAACTAATGAACTAGGTAGAAACTAACCAACACCGTCCTAATGTTGGGTTACAGTAAACGAATTAAAAAAAAACATCTCAACCACAATGACAATCCGTGCATGATATATTGCCACCGGACAATAATCAACTCAAATGTTGGTGGTGGTGTTCGCGCCCAAGACAGTTGATCAACCATGGGAGATCAACCATCCTTCAGGAATCTGACTGGACCCTGGATTTGCAGTAGGTCTTGGGCATCTTGTAGATTCTGCAAGAGGAAACCCAAAAAATCTTCATCTCGTTGCCACAAGCCACATTTTGATGCAAATTGATCTCATCGTGGCTTTTCTTTGTTTTGCTTTTCTCTTAACATATTGAATCGCCCGAGTGGTTATCGTACAACTCATTGTCTCTCATAACACAAGGTGCAACCGAAGATCCAATCGCCTCAACTCGAGTGAATGTCACTCGGAGCGAGATACGGAAGATAGCACAGCAGCAGTGTCATTGACGTTGGATCCTACCAACCGAAGCGAGAACGGAGACCAACCAGACACTTGGTGCTCTCTCTTTTACTGCATTATCGTCTATCAAACCCCGCTGGAACTGTATTGGCGTCCCTTTTAATTGGGAGCATCATCCATAATGTCCCCCATCTTTCATCAAGTGCCCATCTCCTGTAATAGCGCTTGTGTCAGTTGAAGCGTCGATGACCTGAACGCTACGAGTCAAACTAGTTTGTGCATTGAACATGTCTTCCCCAGGATCACCGGGAATTGCGCTGTCAGGTCGGAGGATTGATTTGGGTTGAAAAAGTGGCCGCCTATCGTGATCATCAACTAACAACGGGAGTATTGCGAGGTGCTAACCTAACCAAAACTAACGTAACAGCAAAGAGCAGAGCGAGTCCATGCAGTGCAGTGCTGATCCCTCTCGACGCTTTCGCTGCGCAGTTTAACAAAACCATTCCATTTCTGTTCAGGCCTGCGTCTGGGGGCGGAGTCTGGAGACGCGGCCAGGGTTCTCTAGAGCGAATCACTTGGTGTCGTTGATCTGCAACCTCCATCTAACTGCATCCCCGTCCTGATACTGCCGCCTGACCACTTATTCCAACCACTTTTTTTTTACTTGGGAGAAACAACAAGGTCGCATCGTGTAGTGTATCCATATGCATAGTATGTACGGTGATTAGCACGCCCTTTCATGACCACTTTGTTACAGCACAGTCCCGTAGTCCTAGTCTCCCTAGTCCGTGGTTCTGACTACTGTAGCGGGTCAATTCTCTCTCTCTGGGGTGCATGTCGCTGAAGACAATAGTCACTTCTTACCTGTACCATCCCATACTAGTACCTTTGACGAGTCGCTGATACTACTTCCCCGGATTCTTGTGGAATTGACCTCCGGGACCTGGTCAAGATAGCAAGCCATGCATGATCTACTCTGTTCGGTGATACATGGCATATAGTATTCCCGTGCTCTCTGAAACGATCCTTGCCATGGCTGGCGCTTCAAGTCTCGTGGTCATACATTCAACCCTCAGGTCTTCTTATCTTGTGTTGTTAGTTGTTCGGCGGTTCGGGGTAACTTTGTACAGTCAAATCCCCACTGAGCAACATCAGCCCCTAGTCTGATGAGGACAATGCTGATACTGAAGACGCAATCAAACGCAATCTTTCCAAGTTATCCAATCCAAAGATGAGACACTCTGTGGGCAATATTAAATTATTCGCCAATCATCACATCAAGCCTCGGGCCGGCATATCGCGGCATTTGCACGGGGTTTCACTCGGCTTTTCCATGGCTATACACTCCAGGTAGGGCCTCAAAATTGTTCCCTCCAACCAAGGTTTTGCTGCCATCTGTTCCATGATGAGGTTTTTTCTCTGTTTGATGACCATACAGAATCAACAATTTGGGTCCTGTTCCCGAAAGTTTAATGAGATGCATTGCATTCTATGGGGAATTGAATGGTGCCCCATCACCGAATCATGGTTTTCCACAACAGCGCGGCGCTGATCTTACAACGCGTCTGTCTCCAGAAGGTGGACGATCGGGCATGAATTATTGAAAAAGCATGACTTTTGATGATGGTAACTGGAGAGTCAGTTTCAAGAGTCATTTATCACTTTACTTCCACTTGTATAGCGACAGTTGGACCGAGACTATCTTAGTCGTAATGATAATCCCCACGCGATCAATTAGATTCACTGATTGTCGAGATAGCTCATGTTACATCAGTCATGACGGCTTCTCTAGATGTAGATTGAGCGCCCGCAATATCGTCGTCCATCAAAGATATGGCGCAAAAATGGAGCTTGTTAGTCGTACGGTACCTGTTTTTTGATAAGATAGACAGCCGAGAGGGTCCCTCCCCCCACGATTTCCCATCAGCTCTTTGTCGAGGAGTCTCCAACGTTGCAACATATTGGTTTAGCTCGTCGGACAACCTGACAAGAAAGGAAATCCTGTCCATTCTTCAATTGCGGTCCTAGCCGCTCTGCCGCTCAGCCCGCTACCAGGTTCCTGAACTCTATTTCGCTGTGATTGCCAAGGTCTAGGTCTAGAACCGGTGAGGCTTTTCCCGAGATAATCAATAATTCATCGTCAACGCCGAGACTCGTTAACTGTCTATTAGAGTCGTCTGTCGTTGGGGCTTGACGTAGGCTCTGCTTACAGATCCGTGACAGCATCAGGAACCAAGGTACGCTAATGTTCTGTGATGTGAGAGCGCTGGGCTGTGATATTTACAGGGGACAGGGCTCTATGCACTGGCCACGCGGGAACCAGGGAGCTCCCTCTTGCCCGCTAACTTAAAAGATTTTGGCACTGAAGGGTTCAAATCCTTGGATCGTGTTAAGGAGTTGGCTTGTATGGGCAAGTTTACGGATACGGCGAGCCCGATTCTATCTTCCCCCTGGTAGCAGAATTAGCTTTGCTACCGTATACGGACGGGAGTCTTCTGACATTCTGTATAGGATAGTAGTGCTACCAAAATCTCACCTGTCTCGCCTTCATGTAAGCGAAGCATCCCGAAAGATGCATTGCTGATGATCGATTCGTCCACCTCTTGTACAGCCTGCATCTCAATAATTCCCAAACGAGATTAACGCGCGAATCTATCAGCAGTGTCCTTCCGAGTTGAGTCTTTGTGGCGTTGTCTGTCATCCCAAAAAGCGAAGTCGCCTCAGCTACAAATTTATTTGTCCAACCACTCTTCAAGCGAGACCTGCAGGGTCACATCGTCCAAATTGACGGCTTACATACATCGCAGGCAATAAAAAAAAGAGTGCAGCACATCACCGGAACAGGAGACGAACCATCTCAGCTGAGGATGTTCGAGCGGCTACAAGGATTATCAGGAGCTTCAATCTGAGAAAGGATATTCAAGATTGGTCTGGTGCTGGTCGTGATGGTGGGATCACCGATCACCTCACCCTCTGACCAGGCTGACCCAAGACAGAGGCCTCTGGTAGGTAGGTGCTCGTGAACTTGGCCTTTGTTAGTCTGGTCTAGCCTACCAGCCCCTATCTTTGAAGACGAAGTTCAAGTCGAAGACAGAGCCCGTGCTCAGCCTGGTGGCGGCCTTTTTACAGTAAAGTAAAGATGGGATAGGGTGAAGAGTTAGAGTCTAGCCAAGCCAGGCTGCAGATAAATCAATGAGATTCAACAAGTGGAAGAACAATTTACATTGGTCGCAGCGCTAGAGCTGTCGGGCAACTACTGATCCAGCGCTACAATACTCGATCTGCGAAAAAGAAACGACTAAATTAACAGATCGCTCGCCTAGGATGACGCGAGAACGACCGCACCGCACCGCACCGCAGACGGCGGCATCGCATCTTTCAAGGTCAGGCCCAGGGTCAAGGGTATAAGGGTCCAGTCCAGAGGGGGAGGCTAGAGGTTAGGGCAATGTCGGTTGTTTAAAGCCAACAGAAGATTACTATACAAGCTACTATACTAATATTCCTTAATCGTCTGAGTAAGGTTATCCCGAGAATGAACCTGAAGCAGTTTGCGTTCCTTGCCGACACAGGTCGGCTTGAGTCGGTTGTATGGTTTTGTTGTACTGAGAAGGAATGTATCTACGTATTGTACGTACAATCTGTGCCTTGCAGAATCAGTTACGAAGGGACTGTTCGGGTACAACTCCGAAATCTCTCATGCATGTCAACATTGCGCGCTTTAAAGAGGCAACCAACAGAAGAGTTTGCAGACTCAACACAGCCAGCCGCATCCTGGAATTACAGCGATAAGACCCGAAAAGGTATGATAGTGGTGTGGTGTGGTGGTGTGGTATGACTGTAACTGATGGTGGCCTCGTGCACACAAGGATAAAAGGCCAGGTGAGCCATCTCATTCGTCAAGAAACCACCATGATCTGACAGCAACTGAGATTGAACCTTAGATTGATTGACTTGGACCATAAAAAAATTCTTGTTTCCGAAATTTTCAGTCTCCTGAGACCAAGATTGCCCCCTATCCCGTGTCTCTCTTGCCCTCCACTGAAGCCTGACAGGACATCTGATCCTTCTACGGGTACTGTTAGCCTTGGGATGGCATGCCAAGAGATATCCCCAGAGTTGCTCACCTTAATAGGTATCAGGGTTCCCTGACAGAAAGGGAATAAGGGACTGGGATGACAGGAATAGCCCGGACAGAGTCTGCCCAGTTGGGCATGATCTGCAAGAGCCTATCGCTCGCTACCTTACTTTACCTTTCCGTTCCAAGGTTAGAGCGGAATGAGATTGAACTAGCTAACGGCACACCTTTACTAGTTGAGTCCAGGACAGTAAGGCTATCAAGGCCTTTTCTTTTTTGGTGTGCTCTATTACTGCCTCGAGTCTGTAACTAACTAACAGCTAGAGATTCCACTTTGTCCGTCTCCCCGTATGCAATTCTCGATGATTAGTTGCTTTTTCCTGTACGAAATGTCCATGCGTCCCTTATTCTCTTGGTGCAGTTTTGCTGAGAGACAGAATCAAGACTTGTCCCAAAAGGTGAAGGCGCTTTGACAGAGAATGCCAAGCTTCATTTCAACTAGGATTGGGTGATTAGAATGACCAGATCGGCCGATTGCTTGCATGACGACATGACAATGAATTTTCAAGTCCCTAAATTTTTTTACTTTCCCTATCCCTAGACCTAAGCTTGAAGCTCAGCCCGGACCTCTCCTGGTGAGCTGATGCCATCGTGAGATTGGGTTGTGCAATGAGATCGGATTCCACTGGAGTGGAGGAGTTTTAATGGAGACTTTGGAAAGTTTTTCTCTTTCTATTTTTCGTTACACCATTGTGACAGAGGTTGCTTAGAAAGATTTCGTCACTCTGGCCTCATTGAAGGGCGTGTTTTGTTTGAATTTTTCCCGATTTATATGATGACTACAGTACTGAGATCGTTGACACAACGACTCCAGCTTAATAATTATGGGTAAAATGTCAACGTCCCGTAGTCATGGTGTTTCTTTAACTGTCAGTCGCCGATTAACGGCCCTGATGACTGTGTCCATGACTTGCGTGAACTTGGTCTGATCTGATCTGATCATCAGCACGTTTCGAATAGCGGCGCGTGCCTGGCACTTGTTTGAAGTTTTTCAGGCCGTGATTCCAATTCTGACTGTGACTAACTCTGTGACTGTGTGTCTATAGGTGGATCTTTTTCCTTCATTCTTTCTCAGACGTGACCTTGTCCTGTTCTGTCCTTGGTTTGATTGACATTGACCTGACCCTGCGATCCTTGACCTTGACCTTGATTTAGTAATCGCTCAGGTCCGAGTGAAGCCGCCCGCTCCTCCCGCTGAAAGTCCTCTAAAGCACAGGGGGAGTGCGTGTGCATGCTCTTTTGATTGGTTCACAGGCGCCCTCGAGTGCCGTGTCATTCAAAGATTGGTCGCATGGGCCAGAAAAAGCTTCATATTGGTTACGGATAGACCTCACGGTACCTAGCCGAAAGCAAGATTTTCTTTACTTGCTCGTTGATGAAAACTCTTCTTCATTCTAGTCAATTAATTCCCGGTTTCTTGGATACGATGCTCTCCTTACCGCTCCGCGTGGTTAACTCAGGGTCTGTCTGACTGTGTCTGCTGACAGCCTCAGGCTCTCAAGCAAGGGTCGATCAAGTTGACTCGGGTCGAGTCATGAGAATCATCTAGAGAGGTCTCAGTGTTTAGGTTAGTTACTTATCATAAGGGCGATATAGACCGGAGCAAAAGCCCAAAGACACTCGTTAGTTTATCATCCACAATGTTTAACTCAACGGTCGTCTTACAATAGGCATTCTATCAGTGACATTCTGATAACGGCTGCCAAGCTCGCATGCTGTCAGATTTGCAATTCAAACCCCTGACATAGCGGCTTCAAGTTTGCCGTGATATAGCGATAGCGTAGCATCCTATGCGTTCTGTGCTTTCGCTTCAGCGGCAGGCAATGACTCCGAACCGAAATCCAGCCAAGTATTTTGATTCTATTCCTATTACGACGTGCAATTCTCACGACCAGTCTGGGGTTGACATCTGGGCCTGTCGCGAGCCGCATGCTGATGCTGATGCTGCTGATGCTCGACATGCTCCCTGACGTCGTTACTCAGATGAGTCTCGAACCTCTGGGCAAGCGAGATGAGGTCGGTTCAACAGTCTGTCACTGATTTTGACCTATCATATCAAAATGTCCAACTTCGCTTCCGCTTCTCACCTGCAGGATGAACATCATCCCTTGCATATGGTGTTTTCAACGCAAACACGTTTTTTCAGAGACATTCGGAAGCAGGGTCCACCTGGCTTGAATAACGGTTTCTCCTGCGAATTTTCTTTTTCCTTCTATTGCCCTTACAGCTTTTACCTCCGTGTCGTATGTCTTTGGCTGAAGGTGGCTTGGGTGGTCTAGGCTTTAGCCTGGAGCGTTGCATCGTGCCTTGTCTTGCTTACTAGGCAGATCTGACATATCACATTCAACGTGCGTTCCCCCGCATTCTTGCAATGTCTTTTTCTCTCTCGAGCCGGGGTCAATATTTGTTGAACCAAAAAAGTCGGCTGGACTGGCGCAAATTTGCATTAAAGGAGCTTGTCACTTTTGTCAGGGCCCGTCATGCCACAATGCCTCTACTGCAGGTTCTGCTGCAACCAACAAGGATGGGTGCTCTTATTGTCTGTGCTATATCTGTACTATACAGTACTGTCTCTATGTACAGTTACGTAGGGTCACAGTCAGGTTTTGAGATGAGATATCGAGATAGGTATGCTCTAGAACACTTTTACGTCTTCTTGAGATTACACTCTTCAAGTGAAGGGTCCTCGAGAGACATCAGCCAAGAAAAAGGAGGCAATATTGGCCACTCAGCCAATATCTGACAGCCGAAAATATGTTTCCGTCCAAGGGCACATCTCTAGCTTCAACGTCTGTGCGATGCCTGCTCCTGCCCAAGCTGCCGTCCTGTTCACCAACACCAAAAGACCAAGCCAGCCCGAGGGCATGATTCCTATCAGGCTGCTGCATCTGGATGCTTTTGGACAAAAGGTAAGCCTGCCGTCGTGGCTTATCAGGGGGTATTCTACCTTGCCGTGCAATCCCCGTGCCTGCGCTGAGTGGTCAATTGGGACATGGGGGGTACACACAAGTTCACAACCTGGGTTATCATGGGCGCTCCAAGGGTTCAAATGTCGCCTTTGAAACACCCCAGCGTAACCCGTACTCTACACAATCGACAGGCCTGCGTCGGGACCATCGAAGATCCATTTCGGCCGCCTCGCTTGGACGCAGAGGAGAGGCAAAGAGCCAAGAGGTTTGTGGTCTAGGGGTCGGGTGCTGGCGGCTCAAAAGAGACAGATGCCTGAATACCTCATTTGTACGATGCGAGGCAAAGAGTTTCCTGTACGTCGAGAGTCCTAGAAAAGACTTGTCATGTTGCACCGAACATGAACCTCTAGGAAGAGGACAAGACAGAGAAACAGGCGTGTGTGGCGAGACTGAGGCAGACAGAACTGGTGATTGCAACGAGGCGAATCGAAATCGGGATATCGTTGCATTGCATCGAGCTGCTTCTTCCGTCGTAGCAGTTTGATGAAAGATGTGGTTGTCAGTCTCAGGCTGTTTGTTGTACTGTAAGTCATGTACAGTAATTCTTCACGATGGCCCTCATTTGCAGGATAGGACGATGCAGCACTTCTGGCAGCTGAGATCGCCACGCGGTTGCATTTCGTTGTACGCAACAGTTTGAGAGTCTGAGCCAATCACGTCTGAACCAAACCCAGACCTTTCTTGTGCTGCGCCCCTTGACGTGGGGAACTTGCCATGATTGTTGGAGAGAGATAGAGGGAGAATGATAAGAGGAGAATGAAAATGAGACTTGTCGAGTTTGCGGGGAGCCGAGGATGCTTCCGTGCCGTCCTGTAGGTCTACTGTAGTAGCTATGGACATGCATTTGCAGTAGTACAGTACAGTAAAGCAATGCAATTGCCATGAATGGCATTGTCCAACGTCCCATTTCTCAATTTTCTGAGGCATCACTGAATTTACCTGTCATATTGTGTTTTGTCGCTACTGTAATGGTCTGATTCCTAACCCATAAGAGGTTGTCACGGCGTCTTGTGTTGCACCGAACCAACCAAGTGTCTAGGTCTTGGCAGAACAGACCCCTCTTGACTCGGACACTGACGCTGGAGCCCCAGTAAATTAATTATTACGCTACAATACAACTTACCCCGGATTTCTCCAGGCTTCGGACTCGGCATCGTCGGTGGCTGAAGTTGCCGTCCGCAGCGGTTAGGCTACACCATGAAAATTATTGTTCGTACTAGTATCCGTAAAGCGTTACGAGTCCAAGACATCCCTGAATAACTTTTCTCTCTTTGTTTGTTCCAGTAGGCGCTTACACCAGAGAATGGTGTGATTGTTACAGTTCCATAGCCCTAGGGCTGTCTGTGCTTGCTCTGACGGACAACAAAGTCCATGAATGTAAAAGAACCAACATGCTGCACTTTCAGTTGGTGGCTGACTGAAAGGAGAGAAGCAAACATAATCCTTCCGTGATACGGTTATTGGCTATAGCCGCTCATGAAGATCCGACCGCTTGGGCCCCAGTCTGCAATCTGCGGCAAAGCTCTGACGACATCCATCCATTATCTTGAGCCTCCTGCATGTACTAGAGGTATATAATATTGCGGTAATTGATGGGCAATTGGATCGTCTTGCATGAAAGGGAGATTATCAAACAGCCTCCGCCATGCATGTATGCATGTTTGCTTCCTTGTTGAACTCATTTCATTTAGTCGAAACGCAACTGTTCAGACCACTATGCCTCCTAATCTCTAGAGAGAGTCTAAGTGATAGGGGCATCTATAATTCGAGTCAAGTTGGCTGGGCTTAACAAGGCCACACCCCCTTTCTCGTGACCGCCTCGACCTTGAAGGTAATGCTATTCTCCTACTCATTCCACCGTCTCCGTTAAGTCGGTTTGGCTTCTGGTGCTTGTGTGATTAGCCAGAGTATGTAGTGATCATCTTGCCTGGTTGTATCCTAGTGCGCAAAAGGGAACGCTGCACAGAACAACTCTACCATCAAAGGAGGGGGACTAAATTGCGGAGGTGGCGCCTGAGTTAGTTGACTTTGTGATGTCTTAGTATCAAACCTGCAATGAGATGTCTTGTTCTGTGTCCATGTGATCTTTAGTGTGACGACGTAGGATTCGTGTGGTCTTCGCTGCAGGAACTCCAGACCCTGGACTGTGTCAATATTGCCGATGACATGCTTGACAGGCAAAAAGGGCGCGTCTGGCCCTTTTTTGGCTTGAGTAGGAGAACAGACAGTGAGGGGGTGGGTGTGCTGACCTCTCACGGGACCGTAGTGATGATCTTGGTGAGGTTACTATTCCGTGGGGGATAATGATGATCTGCGATAAGGGGACTGGTCTAGGGTAGTGATAACGGAGATGATGCTCCACGTTTGAGTCTGAGGGTCAAGCTCGTTCTTGAACCACTTATTCAAGGTGCTTGATAACAAAAGATGGTGTATATTGAAGTCTCGGTATACGCTTCCTTAGGAATACCATGAGCGTTTTACTTACCACAGTGTTTCCAGGTACAGGATTGGTTGTCGAAGTTGCCATGGCATGAGGGTCCAGACTTCAACCTCACCTCAGACAGCATTATCTCACTAACTTCACTTGAACAACCTCACACCTGCGCTTCTGATACATCACTAGAAACAACACTGAAAGTGGGTTATGTCATGCCATACCATACCATGCCATGCCATGCGATTTTTCTAACGGCGCCCTTTCCCCTCCTATCATGCACTTACCCGGTGAGCTTCTGCGCCTAAACCAAATCGACTGTACAAGCTGTTTCTACCCGAGACCTGCCATGCAGCTTGATACCGATCCAGCGTATTCACGTATTATGTAGAAACCACTGTATGTTTCCGCACCGGTCCGGATGGCCGCATTACACCGAGCCGGATGACTGCCGTGCGGGATATCACGATGGATCTATAAGTGGATTTCGCGATTCACCGAGGAGGGGCTCGGTATAGAGTTGATGGAGTTTGTTAGCGACAGCAATAACAATAACCTTAATGATGAGTTGGCTTAAGGCAAGGACGACTTGGTCAATGCATTAGGGACCAGAATTGACGATAGAGTTGTTTGTTCAATTCACGCCTCAGAGCAACTGCCGGCGATCTTGAGCGAGATGGAGCTTGACAGCAATAACCTTGATGATGAGTTGGCCAGAGACAAAGTCAAAGCGTCAATGCAATTCAGAAACCCTGGATAGTTGTAGAACATCCATTTGCTGTATCGTAACAACGTAATTGTTGTTGATCTCGAGTTGAATGGAGTCGTCTCTGCAAATGCATGATGCCCGAGTCTAGACATGTAAGTTGACGTTTCCACGAGGAAAGAGACAACTGGGAATACGAACAGCATATGCACCTCTCGCTGGAGAATGGTGTTTGGCTATCAGAGACCTGGACGTTCTTAGGTTTTGACTGCAGACATCAGTGGCCCCCTTGAGCTAGGAACTCTCCTGGAAACCCGCTGCATCTCGAGTATCGGGACTCCCAGAGGCTCACAACAGCTTCATAGTCGAAATCCCATAAATAGAAGTAGAAAACGCATTCAAATAGTGCCGAAAAGTATGCCCAGTCGTGGACTCGCTCTCACAAGGTGTTCGACCCTTACTGGGCAAACATTGAATGAGGCCCGTTGCAGCTTCGAGACGCAAGGAACTGGAGACAGCTATCATAGGATACACGTGGAGGTTCAATGAGATATGAATAATGACAGGACATCAATGTAATAGTCAGTGTGTATCCAGTAGGTATCTTCATTTCTGTTACTCATGAATCAAGTATAGCAAGCTCTTGCTCTTTGAGTATGCCAGCTAGCTATGCATGACCCCTTTTACTATACAGGAAGGATGTTTTGAAGATATGAGAAGTTTTTGTAGTAAGATGGATGATAGCCAAGTTGAACGGGCCGCTGCGTTCCACAGCTGCAGTGCCTGACTGTACTTCAATGATGACAGACGGACCCAGTACTTACGTAGCTCATCAGCCAAACAAGCATGTTTGTCTTCAGTATACGAATACTGACAGTCCAACTACAAACATACCATGAAGCAGGTTAATAGAATGACATTGATGTCCATCAAGCCGATGTTCTGTTGCACTCAACTGAGGTTACAAACTCTCCTCAACAACAGCAAGATCATAAGTGAATAGAACTCTCGTAGGTAGCAAACAAACATCTATTCTAAGCGTCTAAAACGAATCTATATCCATGAATTGTCCCAATTCTTGAAACCTTTAGATCAACTGCCATTATCCCACTTGTTCATAACCAGGGGTTCAAGATCCCTATTACCCAAACCTCACAATGACAATAGGTAAATGAATTTGGTATAGCAATATGTTTATAGTTTTGTGTGAGCTATGTCAGGTTAGTTCATCCCATTGGTGTTCCATTTGACTTCTTCGGCCACAGTATATAGGCCGTCTGTCAAAATCCAAGAGGCGACCGATGGTAATTGACTGACAAATGACTTTCCGACTGGTGTCATGAGATCCGGTTCACTGCCGATCATTATTCTCCGTGGTCTCTGAATCCGCAAGTCTATTTTGTTAGCTCAAAAACGAACTGAAAATTGTCCCCAAATCCATAACTTCAGCTAAATGAGCTATAGCAGCTTGTATGAAAGGCTCTATGGCCGAAAAGGACGCCATCCGTGTATACAATAAACATCGTTTCCCGGCCTGGTTGATCTGCGGCCTTCCATGACACCCAACTCACCATCTTGTTCCGCAAATGCGCCATCTGGTAATCGCTTAAGCGCGCATGATCATGGCCTTACGGTCAGGGCCGGTGCCAATCCACTTGACCTAGGAGATGTCAATAAAAGCCTGTCAAGCAGAAATGTCTGATAATAAACCTACCTTGACTCCAACATACTTCTCAATGTACTGAGATCTATTAGCAAAACTCAATCTCACAATGTCGCTTATCCTACCTCGATGTATTCTCTGGCTTGCTTAGGGAGGTCGTAGAAAGTCTTCGCGCCAGTTGTGGGCTTCTGCCAGCCGGGCATTTCGTGGTAAACTACCTCGGCGCGCTCCAGGAGGTCGAGGTCGGCGGGGTAGTGGTCGAGTTCCTCACCATCAACCTTGTAGGCAATGGCAATCTTGATCGTCTCAAAAGTGTCGAGAACATCGAGCTTCGTGAGGTTCAGAGCAGAGTAGTAGTTGATCGAAGCGCTGTACTTGACAACCACAAGGTCGAGCCATCCACATCTACGGCGACGGCCAGTCGAGGTTCCCCATTCCCGTCCGATCTCCTGAAGCTGGGTTCCGATCTCTCCAGTATCCTCGGTCTTGAAAGCTCCCTGACCAACACGTGTCGTGTAAGCCTTCACAACACCGATTGTCTCGGTGATGTTCTTAGGGTTCAAGGTGAGACCGCCAATGATGCCACCGATCGTTGTGTTGGATGAGGTGACGAATGGGTATGAGCCATACTTGATGTCGAGCATCAGGGCGTTGGCTCCCTCAACAATAATGTTCTTGTTGTCCTCCTGGGCTGCCTTCATGAAGGAAACACCGTCAACGGCGAACTTTGCGAGTTTCGGTCGGTATTCGTCAAATCGAGCAATTTCCTCCTCGAGGTCGTATTCGAAAAGGTCTCCGAAGCGCTTACGGTAACCGGCTTCGAGGCGTCGAAGCTTGGAGTCAAATAGCTCCTTGTTGAAGACGTCAACAAGACGAACGCCCTCTCGCTATGATGGGTTTAGTGAACATCCAGTTGATACTAAAACAGATTATATCTTACTGCAGCGGCCTTGGAGTAGGTAGGACCGATACCTGTTATCAATGTTAATAAAATCCCACCATATAGTGATTCCAAGGGGTGCTAAAGCACACGAGACTAAGATTCATCATGATAGTAGATATCCCGACTATCCTTAGTCTCGTGCTTCTCCGACAAAACAAAACCCGAGGAAGGACGATAACGTGCCTCTACCGGTGGTACCGATCTTCTTGTCTGCCGAACAGTTAGATGTGCATCACGCTCGATCGCTGTTACAAGGACACACCTCCAAGTTCCTTCTCTTCAAGTCCATCGACTGCGATGTGCTGCTGCAAGATGATATGCACTCGGTCCGACACGAGCAAGCGATCCTCGACCGAGGGGAGACCCTTCTCTACCAATGCGGCCATCTCCGAGAAGAAGCTTGGACTGAGATTCAGTCAGTATGTCGAACATCCGAAAGAGACGTAGTAGTAGCAAAGCAGAGGAGATGATAAAACCAATACTTACACGTGGAAAACGACGCCGCTGCCGATGAAGTTGAGGCTTGATATCTTAGCTTCAGATCTCATAAGTATTGTGTCTTGGAAAATTACCAGTTGGGGTTGATAAGTCCACTGGGCAGGAGATGGAAGCTAGATGCATGTCAGTAGCTATCAGGAGATTCTCATGTTTGCTTATGCGCACCTGTAGGATACGCCATTGGCGCTGTAGAGAAGAAGTTGAATATTAGTTATGAGCACAATTGGCGAAGGGATAGTCAACTAACACGATGGAGTGACCGGCTAAGATAATTCGTTAGTACTCATTGCATGTTGAAGCGACCTAGTCGTCTTACCATTGTGACCTCCAGCAGCACGAGCGCAAAGTTGTGCGTCAGGGGCAAGGATGTCGGTCAACTTCCCTTTCTACATAACGGCACATCGTTAGAAATCAGGCGAGTAGCAGCAATAATGGAAAGAAGGGTTTGTCGGGTTAGAATCGCAAGGAAATACGTACGCCCTCATCGCCTATGATTCAACAAGTTAGTATCTGTCCCTCATGAATATCGTAAATAAATCATCCCATGCTGGGTACTTGGAATTGCCAGAGCAAGCCAGCAAGAGGTAATGCAGAGAACAAGACGAGACTCACCCCATTGAGCACCAAGAATAACCTTTATCGTCATATTGCGCTACTGTAAAATCCGTTGAACACGATGTTTGTCGATGTTGCAAGATAGAAAAAAAGGCGCGGGGCATGACGCGGGGCATCATCGGAGCGGGGCAGAAGCTTGCATGAGTTACGGTAGCACCGGCACCGGGGCTGTGAATCATTCCAGTCATTTAAGGTACAATTGTTAATACCCCAAACAACCAAACAACAGCCCCTCTAAATTTATGATTGCGCTCCATACCAGTATTTTTCTTAGTCACTATAGATGGTAACGCTCAATAACTTATTATACTAAGAGGGCACTCATGACGGGGAGTTTGCAAATATTGTCCTTGTGAGGTCAGTTATCTAGGAAAACCTGCTCTTTCTATTCGTCTTTATGAGTATCATATGCCAAGCTTCAAGTCTTCATGGCATAAGGAGCCCTAGCCCTAGATAAGACCATTAATACCTACTGGCAAGTCTCAAAGCCAGATGTTCAAAGCGGGTCCCAATGATCAGCGGGTTTCCTCTAACATTTGGTGTTATTGACCAAAGAACAGCCCAGAGGGTGATGTGATTTGGGGCTTGGACTGAAGTGAGCAGGCGGCAGAGACTTCTGCACATAGATTACTGTTGTCATGGAGTTGAAGGGGAGTGGAATACCTCCCAATCCAGTAAGTTTTGATCTATATGTTAACTGGTATGGACATATCGATCGTATTGCCATTTCTCCCCATTGCCACCAGGTACAAGAAATACGAGTTTATCTGTTTATTTGCTTCCTCTGTCTAAAAAGTTCTTTATCAACCTACCACAGGAAATGCTATGTGAGTACTGATTGGTTGGAGTTGTTAGTTGCACCAAAGTCCGGGTCAACACTGAAAGCGGCAGTGTGAGCATTATCGGAGCTATTTTCGACGGCGAATGAGATATGTTTAACAAACAGGTCCTTCTGATGAGGTTACCGTTGTACTTTAGCGTCCCTTGCTAGATTCACGATTCTTAGTCAAGTGGTTGGGGCAGCAATTGATCAGTTCGATGTTTAAGTGCACGTCACGTGCTGTCGCGTCACGAACGTTCGCAGTGCCTGCCTCTCTTTGTTTCCTTTCCGGTCAATTCACTCTAATTTAGCCGCAAGGAGACACACTCTCTTCGTTTTCCTTCTCCAACTTTGCAGCAAGTTAACCCATCTTCACTTGGAAGATGCGTGACTCACCAAAATGATGGACTCCCAGTTGCTTCAAGCAGGCAGCAATGAGTCGCAGGATAGCCAGGCCATCATTGAGGCCTACAGGGCCGAGTTTGGCGTCGGCACGGTACGTCTACAGTGCAGCTGAAATCACTTCACACTGGGGTTTGCACCCATTCAACCAGGATGCGCTAACACTTGTATTGCTTCGTACAGCTTAGCAGTTCGCCTTCCAAAGCCTTGCCGTCCTCGAAATTAGGCATTTCAACCCCGAGACAAATACCTTCACCCACAAGTGAAGTCGTCGTGCTATCGTCGGATCCGACAGCCAACGAAAAAGTGGTATCCGAGGCCATTATTTCTCACGACGCGTTAGCAGACGAGGCGCGCTCAGTGAGACCCGTTCTTAAGAGTAGCGATCCGTCGCACTGGGCCGCGACAGGGTTGGCACTGACACATCCAAAAAAGCAATGTACTTCGAAGACCGGCATACTAAAACAAGATACCCAGGGCCTCGAGAATCGCGTGAACTCGAGTACTGACAGAAGCAAAACTCAAGGCCACGACACTTTCATTAAACCTCGAGATTTGAGCAACTTACATGCGCGCCATGACAGCGCGAAGCTGCAAGAAGTGCAAAACGATGCACCCAAGCCTCTGATCAGGAGAACGAAGCCGCCGAATAGCACTACGGTCGGCACCTTGCACAAGATGGATTTTTCTCAACAAACCCCGACACAGGTCAATTTCGACCGTGATTATAGCGAATTTTGCGATATTATACCCTCAAGTCCTGTCAATGGTGATACACAATCTGGATCTCTCGAGCCCCGGACTCTCCAACATGACGACACAGGGGCCGTCAACTTTGCCAACTTAAGCGAGCTGGGTCGACCTTCATCCCAGGTCTCAGAGGATGCAGGCTTCGAGAACACTAGAGGTGACTGGAGACATCCTGATGGGACATCGCAGTTGAACAATGGCCAAACCCCGCACCGTCCCAATGCACCGACATTCGAGACGCCCGCTGTCCCCAAGAACCCGTTTGCTGCGAAACCGAATATTGCTGCCCCTCTAGCCGGAAGTCAATTGTTCGGCACGACGCAGTTTTCCTCGGCGGTTAAACACATCAGCCCAACATCGTCACGACCTTCTCCGAAGCTTTTCAACTCGAAGTCATCGAATCTTATAGAGACATCCCCATTGAAGAATAGAGCCAACGTCTCATCGCCAACCGATATCCGTACATCAAGTCCTCAACGCCTTCACGAGATACCCGAGACATCATTAAGAGATGAGCATGGAGACTCTACACGAGCGCAAACGCCACTAGGTACCAGATCTGCTGGTGGCGACATGATACCAGAGTCTCCTTCCTCCTCAGACCCTACGCCTCGTGCCCAAGCACCCAGGTCATCAAGTACTACTGAGCCTATGTCACATTACGAACCAATGAAAAAGTCACAAGAGAGGAAGATCATGGGGTCAATTGTGATTTCCCCCATGAACTCTGACGACGACTCCGACGACGCAATCCGACGGATGGAGAGGCGGAAGAGGATTGAACGGAAAAAGGCAAAGGCGGCAGAGGAGCTAGGTCGTGTTAGTTTCACACCAAAGATCAGACAAGGCTCGACAGAGCAACCATCGAGGAAGAAGAGAAAGCTTTCGCCAAATGAAAATTCAAAACCAAGCCATGCACAGTCCAAGGCTGGCAACGATCTCAGCAAGGGTCAGGACTTGCCTGCCCTCGTGGATGATTCTCAAAAAGGAGTGGTGGCTTCCAACGAAACTCTACCGATTGAATCTACCAAGGCCACTCCTGGACATAGCGCTCCCGAGAATCAGCAGATTGACCACGACGGTGACGTCGTGCTGGTGGACGCTGATAAGGTTGTGGTAGATGAAGATATGATACCTGCCACCAGTCCAGCGCCATCGATGCCACCCACAGCACCTATCGAATACCCAGAACCATCAGAGCCTGAGCTACCCCGGCTCCGTATGGACGACGGGGACTTGCTGGAAGGCCCTAATGATCACTCAGAGCCTTCATCGTTACCTCTGCCACGTAGACGGACCAACAGGACCTATGGCCGTGCAGTCCGACAAAAACGCAGGAACCCTTTTCTTAGTTCTTCTAACTCGGATGGCTTGACGGGCGACTTCGAGTCGAAACCGGTGACCATGTCGTCGCCTTTGCATAAGGCAGCTGATGTTTCCATGATAGAAGAAGAGTCGGAGCGGGAATTACAGCCACCCCAGGAGAGGATCGTTAAGGCCGAGACAAATCCAACAGCACGGCGTAAGAAGACGGCCCGCGATGTTTACGCAGACCTTCCCCCACCGATGACTACTCGATCACGACGCAGTGATATACCTGAAGCTACTCCAGTAACCCCACTGGCCAGTCGCTCGGCTGGTCAAACGCTACCAACATCATCGAGCTTGAGTGTTCTATCAACCACACCAGCACTTTCTTACAAGACCACACCCGAAACGCAAGACTCACCTGGCTCTGAACGACCAGAATCGGTAACACTTCCATCTCCAGGAGGTAATCACGGCTTGCGCAGGCAGCATGCCCGATCAGGAACAAAGTCAGAATCGCCTCAGCAAGCAGGGAAGTTGAGAAGGATATCAAAAAGAAACCCACGTCTTGATTCTGAATCTACCGATGAATTGCACCCTTCGCCTGCCGCAAGCGTGCTAGAAAGGAGTATAGTACACAAATCTAGCAGGTCCTTCAAACAGAGCTTCGCTTCTGTACAGAAAACGGGGCGGCTGTTTGATGGCATGGTGTTTGCCCTCTCCTTTTCAACGCAGTTCAAAGCCCAGGAGCGTAAGAAGATAGAGACGAAAATTACGCAGTCAGGGGGGGCAATTCTTGCAGACGGATTTCAAGACATGTTTGAGCACTCATCCATCATGAACACTATGAGTCCAGTAATGGATGAGGAAGACGCCTTGAGGCTTACCAAACTAAGCTACGATAGCGGATTCACGGCACTCATTGCTGATAATCACTCGCGAAAGGTCAAATATATGCAGGCATTAGCGCTAGGTCTTCCCTGTTTGGCTCCTCAATGGATCACGACTTGCCTCGCCAAGGGGGCTATTGTGGATTGGGAACCCTATTTGCTTTGTGCAGGCGCATCTACTGTGCTCGGAAACGCACTTCGGTCTCGAATCTTGCCAACATATTCAGCAGCCGAAGCGAGACTGGCCGAAGTCATTGAGCAACGACCACGCCTTCTGGATGGGCAACGAGTCCTTGTTGTTGTGGACTCAAAGAAGTCGCGCAACGAGGCTAAGGAACCCTATGTCTTCCTCGCCAGTGTTTTGGGTCCATCAATTTCGAGAGTGTTTTCGACACAGCAAGCACGAGAAGTGTTGCTGGAACACCTGAAAGCAGGAAACCCGTTTGACTGGCTATATCTTGATAAAGGTACCGGAACAGTGGAGGCGGTTCTCGCGCCTGCGGAAATAACAGGCAATAAAAAGCGTCGGAAGTCGACAGCAGCTCAGGCCAAGCTTGACAATATCCGTGTCTTGGACGACGAGCTTGTGATCCAGAGCTTGATTCTGGGTCGCATGGTGGAACAAGATGAAATGTACACATAACACCTAAAGGGGTTTCTTTGTTTTTACACAGGCGTTGGAGGACCATTATTATTTTGGAGGATTAATACTGCAACTACTTAGGTTGGTGCATTGGATGGCGTTGCAAAGCGGAATCTGAGGGGAGGTATATACCTAGTACTGGCAGGCGTAACTAGATGGCCCCTGGCGTTTATATGAAGCTGTTTTGATTACATTGTTTTGCTACTGGGTGATTTGCGGTAGAACAGAGCGAAAGGTTACATCATCATGTCGTTATACACTGGCTGGTGGCATCTAACGAACGGGGCAGATATCCCTCTGGTTCCCACTCTAATGGATCCCAGGCTTACGACAGTATCAAGGAATTTGGGCACCAAGGCTTGTTAGGCGAGGTGGTTGTGATTCATACATTGTGCAGGACTTTCGAGGATGCTCTCGTGAAGTACGGCAAATATGAAGGTGGCATGCAACAGACATCCAACTTACCCCGGATCACTAAGTATAGCTTTTATTCTATTATGATCTTAAGTCGGACGTCTTTAGCTAGTTCTTACTCATTTTGGCTGGGCATTTAAAAAGAAGCCAGAATTTGCTTTCGTGTGCTGTTGTTAGTGTGTAATGCATTCATTCCATCGTCAATATTAATCATGCAGGGATCGATCGTTTTCAAGGGTACTACTGCAAGTCCCAGATATCTATTGGGCCGTTACGATGTAGGGGTCTGGAGAAGGTAGGATTAACTGCTTCTGCGCCTGAATAAAGTAGGGCAATCTAGGAAGCCAAGAATTAAGCGCTTGAGATTTCCCATGTCTCGGCCTCATCGTGGTTCCTTCCCATAGTCTGCTCGTAACCAAACTGCCAAACAACCGCAACTGTTTCCGCTCCCCCCCATCTCGCCACTATCAATCAATCAATAGAGAATCGACAAACAATCTAGAACACATCCAACTATCGACCGTTCGAGACCTTGTAGATCTGCCGACACCCGGAGCATGGCCGGCCATTTGCGAGAACGGTACCTGGTAGCGGTAGGTCATTTCACAAATTTCCTTGGCGGTTCGTCTTACAGATAGACTAATGAGTCTATTTGATGGTGCAGGATTCGTGTGTTACCACCCAAACTTTGAAGCAACTCACCTGCAATACATATAAACAATCGATTTGTTTTCGGTGATTCCCGAGAGCCTAAACTATATCGCCTTTTGGTTCGCTGGTATATACGTATCGTTGGCATTGAGCACCAGTCCCTGCAGATCGCCACGACAAGATCGAGAACATAGTCGCTTGCCAAGAATCAAATTCTCTTCGGAATACTCAAGCTTCCCTGCTTTTCTTCACCCTTGGAACTGTATTTCGAAGACAAGCCTGAGTTTAGATGAGGGTTAGGTAAAGGTCGATTGCCAACCCTAAAAATGGCCTCATGCCCGCCCAAGCTGGTTTCGGAACCAGCTCGTGAGCGGGAATCCTTCAAGTTTGTTCTCCCACTGTCTCTACCTCTTCATGCTCGCATATAACGGCTGGTTCACTATTGCGCAATTACTCACAGGTTACTAGGTATGGAGCGTCGTTGCTCAACGATATCACAGACTCGCCAAGCGAAGGCGCCTCTCCTCCAGGCCAAAACACTCCCTCAGATAATACGTTCGATGATGCTATTAAGCAACAAAAGGCCTCAAGAGATACCGTACTTGCATCACTTGCGCAGCTGGGACTATGGAAAACAGGCACCGATCGCGCCCTGATCTCTCTATTCGATCGTAATCACCAATACATCGTTGCGGAAACGACGCAAAAGTCATCTCTTGCACCTGGACCGATTCGATCGAGAAACGACCATGGGGAGTTTTGGTTGTATCCTGGGACATTTCCTCGGCAGCTCTCAGTATGTGATCGGGCTCTTATGGCCCAAAAAAACGACCCCTCTGCTCCTGAGACTGAGCTGCCCCTAACTCTGATACCCGACCTTGAAGCCGATGCTCGACTTTCGAAACTACCGCACCCCTTATCAGGATGTCCCGCTCGATTCTATGCTGCTGTTCCTATACGATCACCTACCGGCGTCGATATTGGTGTATATTGTGTTGTGAATCCACAGCCCCGGGCTGCTGAGACATGGAGCGAAAGCGACACTCAGGCTCTGCGAGAAGTCTCTTCAAATATCATGGACTATCTCCAGTCCAAGAGTGTAGGCGATGCTTACAGAAGAAGTGTGAGAATGACAAGAGGAATCGGCTCCTTCGTGGAGAGGGAATCAACAATGGCTGGTTGGAGAGCCGGCGCTAGCTCTCCAGCATTCCACGACGATGTGACCAGAGAAGGTGCTCTAAATTCTGAACAGCAGGCTCTACAAAGATGTAGAGGCCTTAGTCTCCAGAAGACGCTCCCAGTGCATGTGCCGACGCAGGCCAATACTGGAAGTGAAACGACTGCTGTGAGCTCTGGGGATACCGGACAAGCGAACATGACCAGTGCTTCGTCGAAAGACCTATCTACTCGAGAATCCGAGGCAAACGTGAAAGAGAAAGCGATGGCCAAGATCTTTTCTCGTGCAGCTAATCTGATACGCGAAGGAATCGAGATTGAAGGTGTCCTTTTTCTAGATGCAAATTTCGAGGCCTCAGCAGTCGAAGAAATGCTCCATAACGATAGCCATTCAACTCCTGAATCTTCATCTAGTAGCGACGAGGCTTCTAATCAAACACTAGATGAAGAGGAAAGGCGATGCTGTGGTATTCTTGGCTTTGCCACCTCTACATCGTCAAGCATTAATTCAGATGCTAGCTCCGATCTTCACGCCGGCTTGCCAATGAAATTACTTGCAGCTCTTCTGAGACGATATCCTACCGGCAAAATCTTTAATTTCGATGAGGATGGTGAGCTTCTGTCTAGTGGATCATCCGAAGAAGATTTGTCCACTTCCATGTTCAGACAAGATGACCTTGTTGAGGGCTCACCAACGGCCCCTTTCAGTAAGAAGGAGCGCCCTTGGTCAAGATCTTCAGAGGGGCCTTCTCTATCAAGGGTATTCCCTGGTGCTAGAAGTGTGGCTTTCTTGCCTGTTTGGGATCCCAAGCGTGACCGATGGCTGGCAGGAGGCTTTGCCTACACCATGACACCCACAAGGTCCTTTACCATTGAGGGGGAACTGAGCTATTTGCGAGCTTTTGGCATGCTTGCGATGTCGGAAACCCAGAGGCTCGAAGCTCTACTGGTTAATAAGGCACAATCGGATGTACTTGGTTCATTGTCTCACGAGTTGCGGACTCCCCTTCATGGAGTCATGCTTGCGGCAGAGCTTCTTTCTGATACTCAGTTGGACGTCTTTCAGGGGAACTTACTACGCACCCTAGAAACATGTGGCCGAACACTTTCCGAGACGATCGATCATCTTCTATACTTTTCCAAAGTCAACCAAGTTGCGGTCCACCGGAAAAGAGAACGCCGGGCACGAAAGAGATCCATCGTTGTCGACCCTTCTGCAACACTAGCAGCGAGTACTTCCATGTCTGAAGTCCGATTAGACGCTTTAGTTGAAGAAGTCATGGACAGTGTCTTTGCTGGCCATGTCTTTCGACGCAACGAAGCCGACAAAGTCTGGCAAACTAGCAACAGAAGCGGACGCCTGGATGTTGACGACGCACAATCTCCTGAAACGAATGAGTTGACGGGCGATCAGGTCGATGCCACCATCAAGTACGAAGTTCCGCTTGGACACGAGAGCCAAGTGGCAATCTTCCTCGATATCGACCCTTACGTACCGTATCGCTTCCATGTAGCCGCTGGTGCATTACGACGCGTGGTGATGAATCTCTTCGGAAACGCGTTGAAATACACGCAACGCGGCACAATCAGGGTATCGCTTTCCCAAAAACCACTGTTTTCTAACAACCAGGACAGTAACAGACGAGTGGTCCGGATTTCCGTTACAGATACTGGTCAAGGTATTTCCCCAGACTTTCTCCGTAACGATCTCTTCAAGCCGTTCTCTCAAGAAAACCACCTTTCGCACGGGACTGGACTAGGATTGAGTCTGGTTAAGAAGATCGTAGCGTCCATGGGTGGCAAGATATCGATGGAGAGTAAAGTCAATGTTGGAACTACTGCAACTATTACACTGCCTCTATCTCGATCGGATGATCCGGACCCTTCACATCAGGGAGAGGAGAAGAACGAGGTTGACGAGGAGGCAAAGCGTTTGAAAGGATTGCGGGTGCGGTTGATCGGCTTCCCTTCAGAGGAGGAAATCAAGTCACACACAGCAAGTGGTATTCCAATGTCTGCTATGCGGACCATGTGTCATCGATGGTTGGAGATGGACGTTATTCATGAATCTTCATTCCGGGACGTGGCACCGGATCTTGTGCTGTGCAACGAGATGGCGATGGATGATCCTGTTTTAACCAGCGAGGAGCTCGTCAGGTCTCCGGTGGTTGTCTTATGTGCCAATGCCATCACAGCGCACAAACGATCTTCGGAGCGGAAGACATCCGAGGAACAGCGAGTTTATGAGTTTGTTTCTCAACCGTAAGTAACATTCAAACCTCAGGTTCTCGACCTACTAACACGGCACCATAGTATTGGCCCACATAAGCTCGCCAGAATTCTTCACATAGCTTTCCGTCGATGGGGAGACTTACAAGCTCTGTCACCACTGATGCCGACGAAAGTGAATGGAGAACCCTTAGAACGACAACCCGACGACTCGGCAAGGCCCTTGAGTGGAGGAACTATGAGAGTTAATGTTCCAAATGAAAGCCCTACGCCGTCAAGCCCGAGAACGGAGTCTATGAAACGCCCTGAGCCACCAACACGGGCTTCTCCGGCAGATGCACCCACAGAGGTGTCAAAGGAATCACCTTCGACAGATGGAACTAAGAGCTTCCTATTGGTTGATGATAATCCCATCAACCTCTCAGTATTGTGTGCTTACATGAAGAAGCTGAAGAGCAAGTATGCTACAGCAGCAGATGGCCTTGAGGCTGTGGAAAGATTTCAAGAAAATCCCGACCTATTCAGCTGCATTCTAATGGATATTAGCATGCCACGAATGGATGGCATTGAAGCCACAAAACAGATACGAGCCTTTGAACATAGCAACGAGCGGGAACCAGTAGTTATACTTGCTTTGACAGGGCTGGCATCAGCAAGTGCCCAACAAGATGCATACGCAAGCGGCGTTGATGTTTTCCTGTCTAAGCCAGTCAAGCTCAAGGAGTTAAGTACTATATTAAGGGAAAAGGAGCTGGTATGAGTGTCAGATAAGTACAAGACGAAGGCGTAGCAGGTACACATTCGATGAAGATATGATATACATAGATCGGTGGACAGGAGTTGCTGGGCGCTCGGGGTGAACATTGAGTTGAGCATACGAAAGAACACCTACTATATACTCGGGCTGAAGATCTTTTCAGATGCGGTTCAAAATTCGATGTTACTTGAGTACACTCCCATATTTCGACATTCTAATGCTATCATATGATAGATATTTCTGATCGCAAGGTTTGATTGATAACTGAACAACCTCAAATTGATAAGCATAAGTTTCACATCGAGCCACAAGAACGGATTGGACCGGATGTCTCGGCGAGCTGATGCATTGTCATGGTGAGATGGGACTCGGGTTTCTGGCATCGGCCGAGAGCATACGTTTGGGTTTTATTGTCAACTTCTGAGTGCCGAGAGGTCACAGGGTCTTGGCACTAGTGAGCGTTAGTGATTACACTGCATCGATAGCTAGGATCTGTGGGTGTAAGAGTCCGTGTTCATTTTGCTTTATGGCGTGGCATGTTTAATTATCGTGGCATACAAAAGAGCTATTGTTGGCTTGTGTCTCTGCTCAATGCGATGTATTCACCTATTTGGGTCCATCTCGCTGGGGACATGTAAGAGACATGACTGGAATTAAATGTCCTAATATTGCACGAAGAGAAAAAAAAGTTTTCTCAGTTAGTGGTCATTTAGAGTAAACGAAGGCGCCCAAGTCGGGAACCGGCAATACTAGAGACTTCTTTTCTGAAGCTCAGCTTTTAGCGTGGATCTTCCTCGTGGCAGCCGTAATACATTTACCGAGTATGACGTTAATATAGAATGTTCAAAATTTAGGCATAAGTTTATGTAGTTTAAATCACTAGACTATATGGTACACAGAGACGAGAAGACGGATAGGTAGCGAGTCCAATAAGGAGGTCAAACAAATAAATCTGCCAAGCCGATAATAACTATCAGTATATCAAATTAGAACACTTTGAAGGCTGGGTAAACCAACAGCGTACTAGTCAAAGACTTTGTTACCGTAGCCAAGCCAGCCAAGTCGACACTATGTAAAAAGGTGATAAAGGTCCGGTGTTTTGGGGCCTCGGTCATTAGGGAGAACTTGGCAAACTGGAGAACGAAGCGAAGCCAAGATCACGATTTCCATGGAATTGGCAGTTTTGTAACGAGGTAGGAGTCAAGCACAGACCCATCCCAAGAAATGGTCTGCCTAGATGAGCCAAATCCAAAGTTTCAATCCAGAATATGTTCTGATACGCTACTAGATTTAGATATTGCTGTGGCATTGAGTCCGGCACACCCGGAAGGTTACTGTACAAAGATTCGGAGGCCGGGGCGCAACGGGACGATTCATGTGCAATCGGTTTGTCATCTTACCCGTCCCTCCGTCAGTGTGATGATTTTCTTTGAATCGGGCTTTAATTAACCCCATGAACAGCGGCATCCGTGGGACATCAGGGGCTCTAGATGGTGATGAGAAAGGAGTTTTGCATGAGCGGCTGTCGAATGATGGTGGTTGAAGGGCACGGGCAAACAACACCATAGTCACGTCTATGTACGTCAGTTGATTGTCAACCCTGGAGACATCTAGATTGCCCCTGTTTGAGCAGAGACAAAGAGACGCGGCCAGTGGAGAAATATTGGACATTGAGTATCTTTTGATAAAATCACTGCATTGTAAGTATGATGCTATTTGCACTTCTGTAAGATAAGCTCACACACTAGCCAGCTCATGCTGAGACAGACTCGTGGTGTTACAGTATTTTGTCCATCTCTTACAAGCTCGCTGTCAATGACTGGTCCATTTACCTTTTCCATCGCATGTCAGCAGTGTAAAGTTGGTAGCGGGCGATCCATTACCACAAATATCCCTGCCTAGTTCCGCCCGGACGCTTCTCTTTTAGATGCGCCTGAAGCCCTGCAATTGGCTGATCAGCTCCAGGACCCTCTACAAACAAGCCGGCATCCGGCAACAGGGCGGGGGTTGGAAGTGCTTGGGAGCTTGGGCTCATGGGTATTCCTTGTATGGGGCACTTAGACAAGACATGTCGTGTGCCCTCACAAATGTCCATGACCTACCTAGTCTATAGTAACTTACCGGGTACACGCAGAAGAAAAAAAGCAACTACCAATTACACATTGGATCATTCTTTCTTGGCTGAGACTGAGCTGTTCCTGTAACGTGCCTAAATACTACCTAGCCATGAATATCAACATCAAGTCTATGCCCGAGCGTTCCGCTGGTCTCTCTCGTTCATCAAAACCTGCCGCCGCCCCTCCTGCAAACGACTTCTTGTGTATACTCTTCGTCCTATAATATTTTAAAGTTTTACAGTAATTCGTTTGCCTGATACCATTTTTGCATCCTCTTTGCTTTCGTTTGCCAAACCTTGGCTTGGCAGGGGTGACGACATCTGCCGCTTCGTACACAAAGCTTCGTCAACACCATCAGATCAGGCATTTCACTACGAATAAGCTTAATTTCGCGTCAACTTTCTCCAGCTCTCTTCAGCATGGGAGTCGGTTCCTTTCTCGAACCACTTGTTGTGGTGACCCTCCTTTTTGGAGGCGCCTACTTCAACCGCAGCAAGGACTACAACTTCTGGACCAACAAGTCAGGCTTCGCCAGCCTCAAGAGCTACAAGCGCTCCGATGACCTACCGAATCGAGACTCAACAGACAGTTTGATGAGTGGATGGAGTGGTTCGCGCTCACCAAGACTGGACTCTCATAGAAATACACAATCCAGTCTGCGCCGTCGCAAGTTGCAAGTGTTTGGCTACAAGCGCATCGTTTCTACACCAAACACTCATGTATTTGAGGATCGTCTATTAAGTCGACTTTTGAAGAAGTTGCCTTTCTTGGTTGAGTGCTGGTACTGGTTCCTCATCTACTTCGTCTACCAGGTTGGTCGCGCAATTACTGCGTTGACTCTCGATGAGGGTACCGTCGATGTAGCCCGCCGACATGCCCTACAGATTATCCACCTCGAACAGCGTCTTCATATCTTCTGGGAGGTTGATTTCCAGAAATGGTTCCTCGCACGACCAACTATTCTTCACTGGATCAACCGCATCTACTCCTTCATCCACATCCCCGGCACGATTATGTTCCTCGTGGTGCTCTACTACTTCACAACTACCCGCCATCGCCGTTATGCTGCTGGTCGCGTGCGCTCCGATAATGTAACTGCTGGTCCCGCTCTCTATGAAGCCCGCCGACGAACCATGGCTATGTGTAACTTGATTGCGTTTATCGTCTTCACAAGTTGGCCTTGTATGCCGCCTCGACTTCTGAGTGACCCTGAGTACAAGGGCCCTAATGCCGAGGAATCAAAGAGTTTTGGCTTTGTCGACACTGTTCACAGTGGCACCGGGGAGAGCAGCGTCTGGACCACTAACAAATTCTGTAACCAATATGGTAAGTGGAACTCACAAATACACAAAGCTACAATGCTAACTCACTTACAGCTGCCATGCCCTCGCTGCACTTCGGTTACTCTCTCCTCGTCGGCCTTACAGTCGCTACCATCCCCGTTACCGGCCTGCGACCCTACTCATTGAAGCGGTTCATTATCGTTGCTCTAGGACTGTCATACCCAGCTCTGATCTTGACTGCCATTGTCGCTACAGCCAACCACTTCATCCTCGATGCAGTAGCTGGTGCCATGGTCTGCGCGATTGCTTGGAACTGCAATGACTTCCTGCTCAACTTCTGCATTGTCGAAGACTACTTCCTGGCTTTGCTCCGCCTTCACAAACCCGTGAACTGGACCGATCCTGAGACGGCTGTCGAACCTGAGTTCCAGAGTGGTCTCATGACTGAGGATGTTTGAGAAGTCCAAAATGGACGGAAAGAAGGACGAGCCCCATGACCTTTTTGTTTTTAATAATGTTTTTGTGAGGAGTTCTTGAGCATGAACTTTCGAGACAGTCCACACCGATATTGAGAGTATGGTATTCCACTCTTCGAGAGTGGCATCGTCGATCATCTCCTGTCAGATGATCGAAACGACATGTCGAAGGTGCGCAGACGGGAGTTGTGAGAATATGATACTATGCCATGCGGTCAGCCAGATACCTGCATTATGTAGCAGGCTCCTGAGGTCCATAGACCAAGAGGGAACAACCTCAATTTGATACGATCAGTATAATCTGTTGACAATGTCGAGGATTGAAATGCGTGCTACCAAGTTCTCTGCTACCCTAAAGGATGTAGTGTCCAAAAGTATGAAATAAACTCGCCCCTTGTTGTTGTTTACGTCGGCATCCACGTATTGTCAGTGCGTGGTGTGAAAAATATTGAAACCATTCCGTATGCCTGTGACGACGCTCGTTGGTGAGATTATTTCCTTCGCCTACCAATAAATGCAGTCATGATAACGTGGACGTGATCAACCTGTTAAGCGTTGATTATCATGGGTACTTACGACCTAAGTGGAAATCGTCGATTTTGCACCAAATTCAGCCACAAGCGTAAGTACTCCTGATAACACGAGGTGGGGTGCTTTTGTGGCGGGGCACGTCGTCATCTGTGATCCGTTTGGGCAAGAGACAGCAGCTGCCTTCATGCTTGTCTTTACTCACATGCCACCCAACGACCACGCCTCTCTTTTTTCATCGTGACCATTTAAACGCCTTCTCTTTTATATACAAACTTTATCTGTGTTACCTCTACAGTAAACCAAGTGAATAGATCAAGATTTTACCCACAACAACTCAGAGCTAAGAGCTCAACTTCTCGCTATGTCGCAGCAGGATACTGGGGCAGCTGATGCCCCGCCACAGCAATCCTCGAGACGATCTGCGTCACCATCAAACAGCTTCTATGCGCTGAGCGACGATGAAGAGGGCGAATATAACACTATCAGAAATGCCGAGACAGGAAGAGGCGTAAAACTTCTCTTTTCCAAGAGCAAGGTGAGTAAACTCTGAATCCACATATTGCGCGACTTGCATTTGGAAGAGCGTTGGACAGCAGCTGAAAGTCGCAGGTTTATGTGCACCCGACACCATCTTCAAAGGACAACATCCCAGGATATATCGCACTTCTCCAACAAAGAGGTCATAATGAAGAGCGGCCTTCTTCCTCTTCTTCTCATGATTCACAGAATATCGCTTCTTCAGACCTACTTCTTGCTTGGATCCCCGAATCATCGCTCGGTGACTCTGCTAGCATCTACGTCAAAGTTGACCTTTGCGATGGAGACTCGCCTCCGAAACAGTCTTACCTGGTACCTCCTCCACCAACCGTTACGAGCCATGTTGGATCTGTTGGAGGATATGCCTTTGCGATTCCAGTGAGCGCTGTCTACTCGCTTCTCGTTCGTCCTCCCAGTATTGGCTGGTGGTATGGATCCGTCATCATCAACTCCCGTGCGGGCGACAGCTTCCCTGCGCTCTTCTTCCACGACAATGAATGCCAAAGCACGATCCTTCAAAAGAAGAAGATGACCCGCGACACATTCGACCCTTTTGGAGAATCTGGTCAGATGTTCTGGGGTGGTGATGAGGTTGTAAAGTGGCTGCGTCGTTATATTAAGATTGAGCGATCAGGTGCCGAACCTAACATCTACTTGCTCGAGCCGTCAAAGGAGGATAGTGAAGCCTTTGGTCATAAACTTACATCCAGCCCGTCGCAAATTGGTCGCCAGGATAACTCAGTAGGAGCGCAGCAACGCGGTGCGGGGGGACCTTCAAACCGAGATGCGGAGATGGACCCTTTCGTAAAGCTGATCAAGGAGACCGGCTGGAATCTTATGGAGAAGTTCAGCAAAGTCACCACGTTCACACGAAGAGCGGCCCAGGATATCGTCGAGAACCCAAATCTGCCACCGCAAGTAAGACGATTACTAAGGAATCCCGAAGTCCAGACACTCCAGGATGAGTTCGACAGCGCCAGAATATATCTAGCTCGTTGGGCTATGGGCATTCAGGAGCAGAGCGATCGCGATCGGAGACAAAGGATATGGTCCGCCCACGACGTGATGGAGCTTGAGGATACTGACGTTGGCGAATTCGAGCTATTAGAAGGCGCCAGCAACCTTTCACTCGAAGAACGTCGCAAGGCAGTGACAATGAAAGAGTGGAATACCTTTTTCGATCCTCAAACTGGCCGCTTAGCCGTAACTATTGATGAAGTGAAGGAACGAGTCTTCCATGGAGGTTTGGATCCTGATGATGGGGTCCGAAAGGAGGCCTGGCTTTTCCTTCTCGGCGTTTATGACTGGTATAGTACTGCTGATGATCGAAAGGCTCAGATGGCCTCTTTACGTGACCAATACTACAAGCTTAAGCTGGCCTGGTGGGAGAGACTCGAGGGCGACGGAGGCGAGGGCGAGACAGGAGAGTGGTGGCGCGAGCAAAAGGGACGAATTGGTAAGTTGCTCACCATCCCTCAGCCTTTCTCTCCTGAAGGGTTTGCTAACTTTGCGATTTCTACAGAAAAGGATGTCCACAGAACAGACCGCAACGTGCCTATTTTCATGGGAGAGGATATTCCTCATCCTGACCCGAGCTCACCTTTCGCCGAAGTTGGCACCAATGTGCATCTCGAGCAAATGAAGGAAATGCTTCTGACTTACAACGAGTACAATAAGGATCTCGGTTATGTTCAGGGAATGTCTGATCTTTTAGCGCCGATCTACGCTGTAATCCAGGATGATGCTGTGGCCTTTTGGGGCTTCCAGAAGTTCATGGAGCGTATGGAACGCAACTTCCTGCGAGATCAGTCTGGTATGCGTAATCAACTCCTGACACTAGATCAGCTCGTGCAGTTCATGGATCCTGTACTCTGGAACCACCTTCAAAAGGCTGACAGCACCAACTTCTTCTTTTTCTTCCGAATGCTCCTGGTATGGTACAAACGCGAGTTTGAATGGTTGGATGTTCTGCGATTATGGGAAGGTTTGTGGACAGACTACATGAGCGCCAACTTCCACCTTTTTGTTGCGTTGGCAATTCTCGAGAGACACCGCGATGTTATTATGGAGCATCTGCAACACTTTGATGAGGTGCTCAAATATGGTGCGTATTTACATTCTTAACAAGACTCGATCGTATGTATGCTGACAATATTTAGTCAATGAGCTCTCCGGTACAATCGATCTCGAAGCGACTCTCATTAGAGCAGAAAGCCTCTTTAAGAGATTCAAGAGACTTGTCGAGGCACTTGACAAGAAACAAAACTTCCCTGCTCCTCGATTCAATCCCAAAAACGTCTCTGGTCCTTCGGAATCAGCAGAGTCAGGACCTTCAAAGGATGGCAAGACACCCAGTAAGGGCAAAGCTAATGAGCCTGCGGTACCCCCGCCGCAGCCAAAGACGATTACCCCTGAGTTGCGCAAGCTGCTGAGTAAGGAGGTGGAGGTGCTTCCCAGGACAACTGTGGCTCAGAAGGGTGATGGTATGCCGAACAAGTAATAGTCTGTCTTAAGCTTCGCTATATATTGTTGGACAAAGATTTGTTGCGTGTACTTTTACGCTTCAAGGGATTACTTCACTAGGCGTTTAGTCAACTTTTGCAGGGAGTTATTGGTATTATGGCAACTTAAGCAATATTTGATTTAGTTCGGTCAGGCGCGCCTGCTGAAGGGGATACATGATATATCTTATATTTACTGCTTGAAGGATGATATTGAGAAGTAAAAATCCATTATCTTGTGAAACGCCTTTCTATCCTTCCAAGAAACGTGAACGCCATACATCCAACAGGCCTCCATCTTCTCTCCTCGAGGCTCTTACGTGTACAGCTGTCTTCAACATACAAGGCTCCTTTACCTGTATCCTCGTGGTCCACTAGGCAATCCTCTCCTCAGACCACCATTACCGCCGCCACTTGCCTGGTCATACATCCCGCCTGGCCCAAAGCGGTCCTCGTAATTACCACCGCCACCTCCATTGTTACCAGCTGGAGGCTGAAAAGGCCCTTGACTTCCAGCCTGCGGACTTGTCGTACGTGATCCGCCGCCACCCCAGAGCCTTTGTCGTAGCCTGTCCTGGGCAGATCCTCCTCCAGTACCAGCACCACCAGGCGGCACGCTCGCAGTTTCGGGCCTACCGAACTGACCACCTGCATTCTGGTAGCTTCCTGCACGCTGCTGGCTCGGTAGTGGTCGTCGAGAAACATCGCCGCCCCCCGGTTGTAGCGAAGCGGGTGTGCGTCCACCTCCAGCGCGAAGACTTTGAGGCGCTTGTTGCTGCTGTTGCTGGGGGCCATTATCCCACAGACTGCTGAGACCTCCATGCTGCTGTTGCCCCTGGGCACCGAAGCGCTGACCGGCCTGTGGCGTCATCGTAGGTTGGACGGGTTGCTGAGCTGGGGCCTTGGGGTCGGGTGGCAGCCATGCGGGAAAGGGGCGTCCCTTTTCGGTGTAGTAGCCGCGGAGAACGCGGCATACATGAGTATCGTCTTCGGTGTCGCCATCTTGTTCGCCTGAGAGCAGGTTCTGGCGAAGAGAGGAGATTTGAGACGACGTCTTTTGGACAAGGTTGGAGTACCAAGACGCCATGATGTAATATGTTTATCCTATGATAATAATTCCGTAGACAATACAATAGTGCGTTTTCGCATCGGTGGGTGCTTAAGAGCTACAAGTTTCGCGCGTGTCTCGTGATGTGGATTTGTTCGCAGTCGGTTCAAGGAGCGGTATCGTTGTCCAGGGTGTAAGATTATGTTGTAACTGAGGCTTGTGACGGTGAGCACAGTAGTATATTGCCTTCGCAATTGATTCCGTGTGCAGCCAGCTGCTATGGTTGATATAGAATCAGGATTAGAGGTTGTTGCAAGGGTCGAGGAAAGGTCAACGCTGGCGAGTTTAAAGAGGGGAGAGTTGAGTTGGAGGTGAAAGTGACGCAGGGATTCTTGGATATGCAATGCAAGTGGGCTGGAGAGTTTCATAGCTGCCTGAGCTAATCATGCGCTGCGGTTGGGCGGGGCAATTCAAGGTAAGGAAACGAACATATGTTGGACTTGATAGTGGGGCAGGACCTGACTATAAAAGAATTTGTTTAAAACTTTACTTTCATGATAGAAGCAATTAGGACTTCAAATGATGATCAATTTGGACTGCAAAAAAGTAGCAACTGGGTCAATGGGCTTATTAAACGGCAGTCTATTTGGTATGAATCAACTGCCAAGCAAACAGCTTCGTAGAAACAGAATATTGTACTGTAATGGCCCAGATGGCATAAAATAAGGACCATCATGATGCTTCCCCTTTCCTTCTCCCCATTTTCATCTTCTTTTAGGAAACGCAAACTCCTCAAACGCCGAGGCTTTACTTTGTGGACAGCAATTACCACGACAGGTCGTTGGTCAACATCAGCTTCTCCTTCTCCTGCTGTCTGGGCTTCTTGTTCTTCATCTTGATAGCCTTTCCACGCTTTCGCTTGTTGCCAGCCTTCTCACTCTCAGACTCTTCACTGTCGTCCTCGTCCTCGTTCTCCTCGTCTTCGTCATCGCTGCCGAGCCACTCCTCGAGGTCACCGAGCTCATCGTCGCTCTCGCCAATGTCGGAAACGTATTCGACCTGGTTCTCGAGGTTGTCCTCCTCATCACTCCATTCAGCTTCCTCGCCATTCTCGTCAAGACCCCTGTCCATATCCGTGTCACGTTCGCCCTGACCCTCGCGCTCCATAGCGTTAAGAACCTTCTTCCAGATGTGCTCGTCAACGTTGAGGGGCTGATCACCGTAGGCTCCCTGTCGTAGACGCTCAACAAGCTCTCGCTCAATGGTTCGCTCGAGTTTGGCAGCGGCCTCGGCCTTGCGTTCACGGGCCTGCTCACGATGCTTGATCTTGGGTGCCATCTTGGGCACAAGCTTCTCGCCCAGTCTTTCCTCCTCAGCGGCAATGCGGCGCATGCGGATTTGAACTTGCGTAAGACGAGTCAACCTCTGCTTGCATTTGTGGAGGGCGAATTTTGGCCAGTAGAGCAGAAGGTTGTCTATTTGAGACAAGGCTTCAGTGTAATTAGCTGAAAGCTTACGCTTCTCCCAGAGTTTAGAGGGGAGATGCGATCGTTCTGCAGTCTTCATGAACAAGTATATCTTGTCTCCTTCCTGTCTCACAGTAGCATAGCGAGTATTGGCGAGAGGACATGATTGACGATTGCATAGACCAGTAACATTGTACTCCGAACGGCAGAACGCCGATTCTTTCGCTTTGGTGTGCGGTGTTCTGTTACAGAGGTTAGCAAGCCCGCTATCTTGTGTCTTATGCTTGTCGTGTCTTGTGCTTGTCATGTCTTGTTGTGCCTCAGGGAAGAGCAAGAACAGCAAGAACAGCAAGATCTCGAAGAACGATGAGGAAAAGAACGACTTACTTTAGCCTTAAGGAGCAGAAGCCTGACGGTCCAGCTATAATATTCCAGACGACCTCATCGGAAGCCATCGTGAGAAATGTTGAAAATGTTGAAGTTGGTGGTAGTTGGTGAGGAGGCGCAGAGGCGGTTGACAGATTTCGGCAAAAGTAGCGCCAGCAAGTGCGCGAAAGAAAGGAAACCCGAAACAGACAGCCCAAAGGCTTGGTAGATTCGAAATTCGTTCACAGGGGGATCGCAAGTTTGAAGTTGGTGAAGATTGGCGATGCAAGGAGTGAGGGCAGTTTAGAGACAGAAAAAAAAAAAAAGATGCCATCCAGCCTAGGTAGCTACCGATAAGATAAGATAAAACTCCAGCGTGTGAGCCTACCATGAGCCAACAGCAGTGGGCCAATCATAGGCTTGATTACTGTAACCCATCCCCGGTGGCTAACGCAGCGGATGCTGGTTTCTCCGAACCGTTTGCGCCGCGGCTCTGCGTCACCCTGCAGTACGTACAATGACAGCTGCGATAGCATCACGTTGGAACTTGGCCTGCTTAGCCGCGTAACTCACCATCAACAAATTTCTCGATCACCGAACTCCACGAATCTCGCCACCTTGTCGCCATACGGCTTGATCATATCTCTTCGACCGATACGATCTCTCCCTTCTCTCCCCACGGGGAATCTTCTTCGACGAAATCGCCGCATACCAGTTCAATATAGACACCATTGCCCAACATGACTGCCGGTCTCAAAACCATCATCGCACTCTCCTTCGTGCTCGCCGTTGGATTCCTCCTCGTTATTCTATCCTGCGCGCTATGGAAGGAGTACTACCCTCTTCTCGTCGTTGCCACCTTCGTCGTTGCGCCCATTCCCAACTGGATCTGCGGACACTGCGCCAATCCCGATGATTTCGTCGAGAGCTCCGGTGCTGCGGTTTTAGATCTTGGACGCTTCTTCACAGGATTCTTTGTTGTTATGGGAATTGGTAAGTCTCACTGTTCCTGGGCGAGTAGCGGTTTAGCGCAGGGTTCAATACCGTTCACGTGGCTAATTCTTGTGCAGCTCTTCCCATTGTCCTCGCGCACGCCGGCCTCATCGCAGTTCAAGCCATGGCTATGTCCATAATTGGCGGTCTTTTGATTTACGGAACCATTGTCAGCTTCGGCATGTTCTTCCACGAGGAGCAAGAATTCTAAATACGGGCGCGCGATAGAAGCGCATGAAGTCAGGATGAATGAGACGAAATAGCGACTGAGAAGGCATTTCGCCTTTCAGCAGGAAAGAGGAGGGTAATTGCTAGCATAAAGCCTGTACAACGCGTGTATGATCACAGAAGACAAAGGAGTCACATTGGCATTCAGCGGGGTTTTAAACATGGGTCTCGGCTACTCACAAAGGGGGGTCATGGCAATGAGATGGTTATAGTCGGTCGCCAATGCTATTCTTTTTATGGGCGTCATATAAATCGTATCATCTTCTACTATTTTCGCAATGCTTGCGTTCCCTGTCTATGCTGTTGAAATTCAAACCCAAAAACTCCGACGATGTGTACGTTGAGGTATCATGTCTAAAGTCAAATGCTGCGCCAATCCTGCCCAAACCTCGAATCCAATCTAACCTTTCCCCCTGAGAACTGGCACTCAAGCTGCGTCTCTGAATACACCCATGGGGCCGGCAAGTTTGGTAAACATCTCATCCCTTTCACCTTCGGGCGTGCTGAGAATAGTTACCGCACCTCCAGCTCCAATCCTCCATACTTCTCTGGGCTCGGTCTCATCCTCCTGAGCCGGAGCATCCTCATCATCCCATCGGAACATAGTCCGGATGGTGACACTCCAATCGCCTGCGCCGGTGACATCCATGTACCCTACCACGCCCGAGTATAGACTTCGCTCGTGGTGACCCTCGATAACCTGCAAGAGCTCGCAACTGCGTTTCTTTGGCGCCCCTGTCATACTTCCGGGAGGGAGAGCTGCAGCTAGAGCATCTAGGCCAGTATATGGGCAGTGAGAGTCAAAGCTGCTTCGACGAGCACCGTGAGGCTTATGCCCGTTGCGTCCAGGTAGCTGCCCATTAACCACGGTGATCATCTGGAAGACAGTGGCATATTCTTCTACCTTCATCAAATCAGGGACCGTAACATGACCGACACCGCAGACGCCATGCAAATCATGTCGTACGAGATCGACAATCATGAGGTTCTCGGCTACTTCCTTGGGCACATGGAGGATCTTCTCAGCCTGCGCTACTGTCGACACAGCTTCTGACTTGCGAACGGTACCCTTCATTGGCCTCATCGAGCACAACCCGTTACTATCATGACGCAGGAAGCGTTCAGGGGAGCAGCTGAGCATTGTGGCGCCGCCAAGTCGGATGAAAGATCCAAAAGGAGCGGGCTGTCGGTTTCGCAACGTTTGGTAAATATGCCAAGGGGTGTTTTCGTTGTTTCGAGAACAAGGCCTTTCCATCGTGGTTTGTGATGTCAGGCAAAGTTCATATGACTCTCCTGCTGCGATAAAGTCTTGACACACTCGAACCTGCTCCTCATATCTATCGGGTTGCGGTGTTGTGATGTTCACTCTCTTGTGCTGAACAGAGTTGCCGTTGATTTGTCCGTTGATGCCGTGAATTCCCTTCGAGGCTCTCTGAGATAAGCATCGTTGAATATTTTCCGTCATTCTTTCGAGCCATTGGTCGTCCGATCCCCGAGGTCTCAGGTTTTGGACGTATGCGACACCAGCTCGGTGATCCAGAACGACGCTCTTGGTGACCCATGCCAAACAGATATCAGGTCTCTCGTGACCCCTATTATCTGGCACCATCTTCTTCTCGAGGCCGTGAAGACCCATCTCATAGGTGATAAATCCCATGAAACCACCCTTGAAGGCTGACCTTGACTGGTCGAACCCAGAAGGATAGCTTCGCTTCTCCCAGAAGTCTGAAATTATCTCCCAGACCTTCACTGTGCCATCTTCGAGACTGACTGTCTCGGTCTCATCCTTGTTACCAGCTTTACCCGGAAGTCGGACGGTGACATAATCGTTCGAGACGTTGTACTCAACTCGAAGGGCTTGCTCGACGTCTAGAGCAATAATACTGTTCAAGGCCAACGCATCACCATTCTTTGAGCTTGACGAATCAAGAATGACTGATTCTCCTTCAGCCAGTCCCAGCGCCTCGACAATCTCCGGTACACCAGCTCCTCGAGGCAGAGAAATTTCGCGATGTGTGTACTCTGCTGCTTTCGCGAAGTCTCGCAGGGATCCCGTCTCAACATGTGATGCCGACCACCATTCTCCCGATAAGCGTTCTTTATGTGCAGCTGCCGACTCTAGGTGGTTCGGTGGTGAGAGAGTCTGGATTTCCAGTAAAGGCCCCTGGACTTGTCGGCCGTGATATCTGTTCCACTGCAGAGCAGCCTGAAACCAGTTGATGATAACCCCTTGTGCATTCTTCTCTGTGCAAACAGACTCTGGGTGATATTGGAGACCCCAGAAGGGCTTCCTGAGATGGCGCACACCCTGCAGAATCTGCTCTCTTCGCCCATCATCTCTTATCTCTGTAGCCCATGCCAGAGGTGCAAACTCCGAAGTCGGCTTCCAACGGTTCTCCTCCTTCCAACTATCACTGTACTGTCCGATATCCACACACAGACTGTGATATAGAGTAGCCTTGAAAGATGGCACTCCACGGAAGATGTCCTCTCCTTGGTGCTCAATTTCTCTCACCATCCCATGCAGGCCCCTCTTCAATCTTCTCACGACCCCACCATGCGCTCCAAGTAGACTTTGGAATCCAAGACAAATGCCCAGAACAGGCAATTGGCGGTGCTCAGGAAGATCCCAAAGCAGGTTGAAAGCTCCCACGTCCTCTGGGTTAAGTGGCGATCCAGGACCAGGGCCGCAAACTACTGCATCGAACTGAGAGAGATTGTTGAGAAACTCTTGCTCCGTCCATTTGGCGGGCGCATCGTTCTCATCAAGTCTGTCGACGACTGAGAGATCGATTCTTATGACGAATATGTCTGCTCCGAGAAGTGTTCGCAAAAGTGAGACAATGTTGTTCGTGAACGAGTCATAGGCGTCAATGAAGAGAATCCGCTTCGGCACCTTGGCCGAGGGCTCAGGGCCTACGGTCATGTTTTAATATAATTATGCAAAGTGTTGTACCAGATGGTCGAGAGGTGATGCGAGTTGAAAAAGAAACTCGCAATTGGGGCGAGGTCAGAGATAAAATCGATAAGCTCTCGGTGTTGCATAGGTAAGTATAAATTCAAAATATTTGCCGCTACAAGCCGGAGCTGACTCGGCATCCGCTACCGCGGATTCAAGACGTTAAGCCACTGGAAATTCGCACCTGTGGCCGAAGATTATCAGGTGATCGGACAGCCCAGAGGAAAGTCGAAAGTACATCAAAACTCAATTGTTTGATATCAATCTTGGGGTATCTTCTTGTTGGCAAATGTCGCGCTACAAGACTAAAAAGTGGCGACAACGAATCGGATGCATGGAAGGGTATTTCTAGAACGCTGAGATCTCGACGCTACTGCTGGATAGCTATGATAGCATGATCCTGTAGAAACACATCTTGAAGGACAAAACAATGCTCGTTGTGAGAAGAAAAAACTAGGACATCGATCGCTATCCATGTTACTCGCTAATATCTACATCGCATCATATCACAAGTCTCCATTATCTAATATAGATAGGCCAAAATGCAAGTCCACAGCCACTATCAAAATCCCTCCTCATTCTTCTACTTGCGATCTCTCGCCATCAGCATACAAGGTTGTCTGGCATGCCAAATTCGTCTCTCCTTAACTCCCAGAGCAGCATCCTTCATAGTTTGCGACTCTGATCGCGCCCGTGTAGGCTCAACTCTAGGTTCGTCCCAAACCTGCACCTCCTCCACAGATGCTGAGATCTCAAACTCTCCACGGCAGAGCACCGTCATGCCTACTGAAATTTCTGCGCTGCCGTGTCCTTCTAGCACTGGAATGAGCTGTTGTAAAGTGCCATTCCATGCAAGCTTTCGTGTAAACTCCAAGCCAACATTCGCAGGTCGATGGCAAAGCGCAGGTAGAATTCTAACCAGAGGGTGGATCTTCTGGGCTGTTAGATTAGTGACACGCACTTTGAGTTGCATGAATTCATCAACGTATGCCACGCCCGTCTCAGCTGCATTGCCATCGGCATCCTCGACAGACAACTCAATATCGACTTCGTCAACCTTGATAGCCTCAATCATTCGTGTGGTCAATCTAATGCTTCGCAGGTCAATCGAGCCGCTTCTCTTAGGTAGTGACGTCGTTTTCCATGTCGCTCTGAGACAATCGAGAACCCTTTCCCTATACCAGAAACCTTCGCGGTTGGCTCGCTCCACTTCAGGTGAGATCTTGCTAGCACTGACCACAAACTGTCGGTTTCGAGATGGATTTAGTGTTGGTATTGTGGCATGGGGATCCTCCAAGTATACTCTCTTGACGGGTAGAATAACTCGACTCGTGTTGCCAGGAAGAATATCTTCTTGTACAGAGATTCCATCGTTGCTCTCCAATTGCACCAACATCTGACTAGGCCAGGCGTTGCGAAGATCCACAGACAAGAGACAATACTCGTCGGGTTTAGCTGTAAAAGAACTACCCAGACGATCCCACAGAGGCTGAGGAATGTCACCATGCACAGGTAGCGCATCGATCCGGGCAAGCTCAACACTGGCATTCACGGTGACAGTAAGGTCCAGAGAAACCTGTCTTGTGTAGAACTGATCAGGCATATCTTCTTGTGGGCATCCCAGGTGTGTGTAGTCAACCTGAATTGTTGCAGTTGTAAGCCCGGGTTTGCCTAGAATCTCAAATTCAAATGTCGCCTCTCCATTGGCTGCGATATGACGAGTCTGCTGGCTGTTAGGAAGTCGCAATGCTTGCCTCTTCATCAGCGCAAGCTCGTACTCATAGAGCTCGGAAGGTGTGGCATCTCGGTTGCTGATCGCAGTCTGTAAGGGCTCCTGCGTAGAATCCTTGAAAGAGAAGAGCATAAAGTCCACTGGTGTTGATGCAAGATTCTGCAATGTCACGGAGAACACCTGTCTCTCGCCCTCCAAGATCATAATTGAAGACTGGGCAAGTGTTGTCGACTTAACTACCACTAGTGGCTGTGCTTGAATGGCCGTAAGACTCATGCTTTCAGCTTCGAGCTTTGGAGCAAAAGGCTTGACGTCTGTCACAGCCTCCTCGAGTGCGGCCAAACCCTTGGCCTTGATCTTGACCTCTTGCTTTGGCACCCAAGGCATAGAGAAAACAGGGAACCGTCGCTCGCGACATCCCCGAACTTTGATAATGGCGCCAGTAACCTTGACAGTTCCTGCCTCCTTTGCTCTTCCTCTGAGCCGTATAACTTGTGTTCGATATGGGCCCACTATTGTTGCCTCCTTAACAGCGTCAAATTGAACGCCTTCGGTGGCCAAGTAGATGGACTCGACGTCGACTTCGATGTCGTATGGATTTTGTAATGTGATCTTGAAAGTAGCGTATTCATCAGCCACAAGAGTCTGGGTTACCGTCTCATCGGGCTTCTTTAAGAATGGGTTGTAAATGAATGGGTCGACATCCTGGGATGCGCGACTGGCAGTGGCACCAGGCAAGATGCTCTTTGAGTGAGCGACTGGTGTTTTGCTAGTTAGCGAGGGTTCAAGCTTGATGCCTCTCACAAAGAACTCATCCCAGTACTCGGCTGCTATGTCATTGTAGCCGAGCCTCTGTACCAAGCCTGCAGTTCTTGATATTCCGGTTGCCAGTCGCACTTGTTCATCTCGAATGATCATCGGCGATGCGTCTTCTCGCCGGGGCCCTGGAGCGACACCTGAACCAGCTGTGCGCAGAAGGTCACTCGAAAATCGCAGAACACCGTCAAAATCTGGCAACGCTTCCGAGAAGTTGATACACGCTCTCAGAATATTAAGCTTGACGTCTGGGAACCCGAAGAAGCGAGCTGCAGACTGGCCACGTATCCTAGCAATCACGGCTTCGTCCGAATCATCGGTGTCTTCATTGTTCTTTGCACCGGCTTTTCTAGTTAGATCAAATCCGACGATGCCATAAGATTTGCAGAGCAGAGTCATCAGAGCCTCTATGCCCTGCTCAACGTCACACTCTCCAATCTCCAAGGCCAATGCGCCGCTGCTCGAACCACCACTGCCGGAGGTCAACGACATCAGACCTGCAGCAGGATGAATGCCCATGTCAGCAGCTCCTCGGGTTCGTGCCTCGACGAGACCACCAATAAGAACTGACACTAGTTCTCTTATTACCATAGCCTTCTTCCGGTGAAGTCCCAAGGGTCCCAGAACAGTTGCTATACCGCTCAGAATGGACGCTCGGTCAACGGTTGTAAGAAGCTCCGAAGCACCTGCGGGGAATGCCTTGAAAAGCATCGCTCCGATTTGTTGTCGAGTAGGTGTTACACCAAATCGTGGTGGCGCCGCAAGAGGCTGCTCAGGTACAATGCCTGTTGCGATTATGGCCAGGGAATCTTTATCAAGGTAACCGTTAGACAGGTGAAGAGCTTGATAGATTTTGGAAAAGCGGATGAACGTTTCAGATAGTGGTAAAGGAGGAAGGCTGTCTGAAGAAACTCTAGAGTAGAGGAGAATAATGCGCTCGAGAAGTTCAGGCAGTAACGCTTGGAGGTTCCTAAGATGTTTCGGCTGATTAGGGTCCTCAGGCGTAGGGTCCGGTGCCTGTTTGTGAGCTGGCTTGTCCGGGAACTGGATGAGTACGGTAGGGACATGAAATTCGATATTGGACCAGCCAAGAAGAAACAGGTTTACCAGGATAAGCTCAAGAGCCTTGCCGTGCCACAAATGGTCGTTGACAGACCGGGCAGCCATGGCACCATCGCTAAGCTCCTTGATCGAATCAGTCCAGCGACCAGCTTGTAAAAACATAGAACCAACGACAACAGCCGCTCGCCCCTTGGTTCTGTGCCTCCAACGATCGTTTACACCCCCGGAACCAAAGCCCTGAGTTGATATCCGATCACGGCTGGCTGATCGAGAACTTTCGGAGGTTTCTGGCAGGGCAGACGGTTCCGGCGTCGACCGATCACTAGTCGGCGGACTTGGACCATCTGTAGTCATAGGTGGATTTGACAAATTGCTCTTCGGAGGTGTTGAAGATAATCCAGGCGTAGAGTTGCTTGAGTGGAGTCCTGGGCGAACATTGACTGGCATAGACATGCGAGCATGGGCCTTATCCATGATCCCGCCTGCTGAGTTAGAGCGTGAGGAATGCTTCGACGAGGTGATGCTAGAGTTCCGCTTCAGAAGACTATTTAGACCGCCTTCTCCGCCCCATGAGCCAGTTCCATTCGTATGCCTCGATGTTGTTGAATAAGGCACAGGAGACTCAATGTTCGTCATGGCCTCAAAGGACTTAGCCAATGTCGTCATCTCAGCGAGCAGAAGCGAGGAGATGTCGCACATGACTGTCCTGATCGTAGTCACCGTACATTTCTCGGGGGGAGGGATATCGATGAGGCCCTCGGGCATTGGGATCTCGGTGGAATGGGGGTTGACATAGTCGAAAATCAAAACGTGGTGGACGAGAGCTTTGGGGTATGTATCGCGCAGCTCCTCGAGCTCCTGATATAAAGCCCTGATGTTCTTCTCTGTTGTCGTTGGCCCAGCACCATTCATCGACTGTCGTTTGTTTAGGTTCTTCTGATGCAGCTCGGTGCCATCCGCCAAAGCTATTATAGCAAGGGGTTCTCGATATAAGTCGAAGGGGGTAAGGGCGAGATGAGAAGGCGGCGGAACGTGAGTAACGAGGGTATATATTATAGCGCCATCTGGGTAGGCCAGAGGCGAAAACATGTCTACGCAAGCTGTGTCAGCGCCAGGACAAGCGCCATCTCGGACGGGGTGACGGCATCACTTACTCCTGTTGGGTCGGCCATCGGCGCTGATGTCGCGGAGGTGGACTACATGTTGTTGGTTTAATCGCTCGACAAAGGAAGCGAATCGGTCTGCTTTTATCTGCCCCAGAGGTAAAAGAAGCGTCTTCACCCTCGCGGGAGCGACGGGGGCCAAAGGATCCAAGCTCATCCTAGCATCTGGTGTTTGCTCAACATGTCCGCCGGCGCAACGTGGTTGGTGTTTCGGTAGAGAGCAACTCTGGGAGCGTCTCTTGTACTTGATTGATAGAATTGACTTCGTTTCTTATAATCGCATTATCGTATCGATGTCGTCTCGTGTAATTGTAAAGCTGAGCCTTGGAAGCTGAAATGTCGTCTTTGATCGCCGGATCCTGAGCTTGGTATCGTACACCTGTCGCATGCGGCTAGGAGCTGCAATGGATAGCATGTCGGTAGCCTACCCTGACATGGGTGGCCGGATATAGTGGAGAAGCCAGGAACCGGAGGCGACTTTTTGCGAGCCGATAAATGCATACCAGCGACAGCAAGTCCACGTCAACACTTGTCTCATATCATATCATTCTACCAATCAGTCTTTCAATTAATATCTCTGATATTTCATATTGGGTCGATCACTCCGTGAATGAGCAGTGAAAACTCGTGGTATCTTAAGCCCGGTCTGCGACATACACTACACGCCAGGGTATCAGGGTTTCAGCCTCTTAACAATGTCCTGTCCAGCTTTCTCGAAGATATTACCAAACTTTCACTTATATGAAAGCTATATTTTCCTTCAAATTATTGTTCATCGTCTTTATCCAACTGACGAAGGTGGTCCTTGTGGACTTTGATCTGATGTCTTTCTTTCTCTCGCTTCCGCCTGTAACTCACTTTCAAACGTATCCACAGATAAACTCGCTTCTACGAAGTCCTCTAACTCCTCTGTAACCGTTTTGAGCTTCTCCTTAACTGCAACGGCAGCCTCGTGACCAACGATGTGGCGCGCTGGAGGGTTTTCGTGTCCTCCGATTGCCGATAAAGCGTGTACCGTCTCCATGACCAGCTTATCTGCTGCGCCGGGCGGCAGCTTGGGGTACCGATGCAGGATCTCACCGGGCGCTACATCTGGTTCGATGGATATGCTTGGCGGAGACATTGGCGAAGGCCCGTAGTCAGCTGGTGATGTGGGGTATGGTAAAGCTGTGTCGGGGTGAGTGTTGAGGACGTTGGCGAGAATGTCGCGAATACTTGGAGCGGACTCTTGATATTGGTCGTAAGCAGGTAGCTGAGGGGCGAAGGTAAGGCGGTTGGTCAAGGATAGAATCTCCTTGTTTGGTTGAACAACTGTGACTTTGATGTTGAAGGGCGCGATCTCGTATGCGAGTGAGTCGCAAAAGCCTTCGAGGGCCCATGTCGCGGCTGTATATATTGACATGCCCGGAGTGCCAATGTGGCCGCCAGTGCTAGTGAGAACAATGATATGCCCCGTGTGCTGAGACCTGAGCTGAGGAAGGGCAGCTCTGATAAAGTTGACCTGTGAGAAGAAGACAGACTCGAATTGGTCGCGAACGAGATTCTGTGTGAACGGTGTCGTTGACAATTCCTCTACCGTTCCAACAACAGCTTCAAGATAATTGAGTTAGTCAGATGTATACAAATGAACGACATAGGTAGCTTTTGACATACCATCAGATTTGCAGCATAGCAAAATATCGATCCGTCCAAAGACCTGAACAGCTTCTGCGACAGCAGCACCACAGCTTCCCATGGCAGCTCCATCACATCGAATGCCGCGAATTCGATCCTTCCACCCCTCGCGGTCTTTCCTTGAGCTCTTACACTCATTCACAAGCTCGCGGAATTCGGCGCTGCGGTCCTCATGATCGATCTCGTAAGGCGGTAGACATGCTACAACGTAGTCGCCGTGTGCCAGAAGCAGTCGGATGAGTCGGACGGCTAGAGGCGACAGTGCTGAAGTGAGAAGCCATGTTCGCGGGGAATTGTGCGTGGCTGTAGAAGGGTTGGAGTCAGCGTCGGCCATTATAATGGCGTGTACATGGTTTTATAGTGTTTGTGAAATTGATGAATTCCCAAGCTCTTTCCAGACAAGTGGCAATTCCTTTTTTCCTTTTCCCCGGCTCGTTTCCCCCAAAGTCTTTGATTATGTGACTCAAAGACTTTGAATATCCAGGAATATTACCCGTCTCGGCGAGAGGAATTGATCGTCAATTGTATGGATTCGTGCCAAGGTATGGAAAATAAAGAGATGCGGGATCCAAGCAAGTGTGGAGAGCTTGGAGCTGAACTGTAGGCAGGTACCGTAGCTAAGCTGAGCTTCCCTGGAACAAATTACATCATTCGGGATTGGATGATGGGAGAAACAGCATTGGAAGCCCACTCAGCAACTAAAATACCTGACATGAACAACAAACAATGTGACAAATAACGGAGAGGCACGGGAAACAATTACCCAAGCAAACAAGCTTTCCATAAAACTGGTTTAGGGCTTGAAAGGGAAGAGGCCGAAGGGGCGGGCTGGGGTCTAGTCTAGGGAATCCGTCTAGAGTAGACATCCAGCGGCAAAAGAAAAATAAAACAAAACAATAAATCCAATAAATCTGGGGTCACTTACGAAAGGAGGGGTTCGGCATTGAACCTGAATTATGTCGTGGGGTAGCGGTAAATGCCATCCTGACTGCCGCAAGTTGGCCGCTTTGGCCGCAGCAACTATTGACTGAAGGATTGCCGTGACTTTGACCTAGTTGATCGTGTAAGTCGCTGTCAATACGAGCTCGGTCCGATATCGATCTGAAACAGAGAACAGAATAGATTCCTCTGCTAGACCTCGCCGTCTTTCTTTCAAGCTTGTTCGTTTCTCCTTATGGTGCTTCTGCAAGGCCAATAGCCTAAGAAGTGCAGTGCAATTGACGCCGAAGATTGGCGAAATTCTTAGAGATTGGTACAATAAAACGACGAGACCATTAACTGATTGGTACAGTCAATGCGCTGTCCAAGTTTCGAGCGAGTCGGTCTCGGGCTGCCAGTTATCCGTATAAGTGAAAGTGCGAACCACTATTTCGATCAAGCTGAAGGCTAAGGCACCGTTATCATGCACCTAGGATGTTGAATATGGCCGATTGGATAGACCGTAGTCCATCAGCACTTGTGCCTATGCAAGCTGCAGCGTTGTGGAGTTTCGAGAATAAGGATAAGGCTTCAGTTGTTGAGTGTGTTGGGCTGAGCGTATGCGTGAAGAAATCGATCCGTGTAAGCAATGATGGGTCTGAGACAAGACCACGGATACATATACAAATACGGATAGATACACCACGCATATACACAGTTGTAGCGTAGTATAGCGAGCAGTCAAAGTCAAGTCGTTGGTTGGGCCCTTGTGAGCTTGACCCTAGTCGTGATGTGATGAGGGTCCAGTTCAATAGAGACAATAACCGTGGAAAACATCTGTTCACTCTCGAAAGGAAATACAAGGAGCTGAAATAGAAACTAAAAGGAACGGAAAACAACGGATGGTTACAGCCTGTACTTGAGTCCTTTTTTTCTTTCGGTTCGGAGAGAGCGAGAGAGAACAAGAAGCAGAGAGGAAAGATTGATGCCTCAATGCCTCAATGCCCCATATTGTTGACAAGGGCAGAGAGAACCTTTGACATCCATGTAAGTTAAGTTGGTCGGGCATGGATATACAAATACCTAGCGTATGTACAGTTACCTAGTTCAACTCTTGAAGAAGTAGAGTTAGAGTAACATCAGGCCACAAAGTAGGTAGTGTACTCTAAGTATTGCTGAGTATAGTACATTAGAGAAGATAAAATAGAAACAAACTTTAGGTTTCCAACGTCTGTCCATCCATGCTTTCCTAGGTATCTATCTATCTAGCTGTGGGTCTAGTCCCTTCCTGCGCTGCATGTTCGATGCCTTTGACTTTCTTGGCCGTTGGTGATCAACAGGGCTGTCACCGAGACACCCGATTAGAGAGATAGAGACAAGAGAAACGTTGTGACTGTCACTTGTCACTGGGACTGTGCACATCTGTGTGTATGTGCTATATCGTACATACATAGCCACAAACTACTATTCTCATACGGATTGATAATCAAAGCGATTTACTCCTGATAGGACGCAGTACGATACTAGTAACAGAAAAACCCAAAGTCAGGCCAGTTTCAAAAGGTTTCATTGTCATAGGGCAGAAATGATAATCAGAAATAGCTCCTGAACCTGGCCCTTGTCGGCTGATCATGGACGAGATTGGAAGAGTATTTTTTGAGGCGGCAGACGAGTCAGGGACTCGGGATAGGGCGGACCAACGACTAATTACGTTAATTCCAAATACTATGTAGACCCTGTTAGTTAAGTCAGTTGGTCTGTTCAGTCCTGGTACAGTATGGCCTTAGCTTGGGTCTGGGGTATCTTTGTTCCTCGCACTGCAGGAACATGGAGATTATCACAGTAACGTACGCAATACAGTATGTACACAGGATGGATAAAGAATATCCTCAGGCAACACCAGCACTTACGCAATACTACACGTAGGATGCATCCGTAGAATTCCTTCATTCTTCGTCCTTCTATCCGAATGGTTCCTCAAAAACGTGAAACCATGAAACGCCATCCTCAAACTTTCGAGTCCATTAACCTCCATGGGGGGTCCCTTGTCAACTTAGAGCCTTAGCCCACCAGGGCTTAGTAGCTCGACATCGTTTAAATTTAAATGACGACGTTGAAGAAACGGTCACGATCTCTTTTTTACCTGTCTCCCTCTCTTATCGAGATCTTCATGACACGTACTAATCCCCTCGCAAACCAATCGATCTTGGGCGCTGCGGTCAGACTTTTGTTTTGATACACGATATGAGCACCCTAGATTTTGGGTTGGGCACATAAAATATGCCGATCCTGCAACGCAACAATGCACCAAGGGATGACGCTACTGTCGGCAGTGGCCCAACTCCAAGAGACAGGAATCTTGTCTTGTTGTTCTTCCCACGTTCTCCACGAATAGGAGACACAGGATTCGTCCGCTGAAGGCCGCAAAGACAGAAGGTTAGCGCCAAGAGGGCCTAGAACTCTGCGTCTTCTTCTATGAGAGGGGCTTTTTAACAACTTGGGTCCTTTCTGATTGGTTCTTCGGTAGTGACCGTTGGTTCCTTGAGGGTCAGGGTCTTCCTTTGCTTTCCCATCCTCTCTCTCACTGTCTCTCGCCTTACCTTTGCGTACCTCTCCAGAAGCCAAGCGTATTATCCTTTTCTTCGTGGATTAATTTCGCAGTCAACTAAATCCACGTCTCACAAGACCTTGTCTTCGGTCCGATATCACACTCGTAGATAATGATGGACGTTATCAATCGCACAAGCACAAAATGACGGAGACACAACCCCACACAAACTCTGATGTTCCTGGTCTGGGGCTTCTCCCTTGAAGCGTCAGGGGACTTTTGTATTCACGAGCAACAGAGTTTTGGTCCGGTTCAAAAAGGACGTGCATCGACTATGCGGAAGACAAGCTCCTTTCTCCTGGGATCAAAGGTTGGATAAACTTTAGACAGGGGCCAGCTAATGATCCTAGAGAGACCACTAAATTCCAGCGCAGTCATGTTCAGACCAGCAACTCCCTGCGACTGACTCCTACATGATACAACGATCTAGTCTTTGATTGTAGCATGCGGTTACGTCCTTCCTTTCTTGTGTATGTATTCTGAACAATCTATTACCATTGGCCTATCGGGATGATTCCATTGCGTGAGGATCAATGACACCTGCATGCCGCACAGCATTACACAGACTCTGTGATCTACCAGGCGCACTCCGATCATGAAACACAACCTCACACTAATCTAACAGACGTTTCTGCTCGCCTTGGTTATGCACTGGTAGATGATGTATGTAGGCAGTCGATTCCCTATAACGGATATGTCAAGTGCAAAGCCACTCAATTCGCCTGTAAATCGAGCTTGTTATAAGATTGATAGGCGAAATGGAATCCTTCTTAGGACCAGGTTGTGTCTGGGGTCGTTTCTCTCGTATAATATCTCTCTGGGTTAAACTTGGCAACTTCCATATCGACTACCACAAAGAGTAGAGGTAGATCCCTCCAACCTACTGACCTTCACTTTAAACTGAAAACATCGACAAAAGACTCCTGGTCGTAATAGATCATATTTCAGGCCATCTCAACTAGTCTCAGATGTCCATATATCATACTATAGGTATATCATCCTCGTACTTGGTCATTTGCAAGCAATCCTTCTCCCTCATTACACGTCAGCAAAGACGCCCCTCCCGTGCAAGTCAGCGTTGTCTTCGGTCCCAAGGCAACATCCTTAGCTCTTGCTGCTCTTGACATGAGCCACCTCCTCGCGGATGCTAGGAGTGCGGGCCCCCTCAGGGCCCTCGGCGTCAAGCTTACTCTGGTGGTCGACGACGCCAAAGAGCTCGTCCATCTGCTCCAGACTGAGGCCCTTGGTCTCGGGGACGAAGAACCACACAAATATGCCCATGAGAAGATCAAAGGTACCGAACATGAAGAACATACCCTGTGGAGTTATTGTTAGCTGTTTTGTGGTCATCGTAACTTTGCATATAAGTACTTACATAACCAGCAGGTCCCATGGTCTTTTGCATGGTGAGCACAGTTCGGGCAACGATAAAGTTGAAAAGCCACTGAGTAGCCGCAGCAATGGCAACATTGAGAGCTCGAAGACGGGCAGTGGGGATCTCGGAAACAAGAATCCAGCAGCAAGGTCCCCAGCCGAACTGGAAGAAAGCAGCCCAGAGGTAGATGCAGACGATGGCCACATATCCAAAGGCAGAGATACCTGCACCAGCAACAGGGGGCTCAACACGACCGTAGATACCGATGATGTACATGGCGAGGAACTGAGCAACACTAGTCCACAGAAGACTGCGACGTCGGCCAAGAGAATCGGCAAAGAAGATGAGGAAAGTAGCACATCCAGCAACCTTGATGATACCGTAGACACCGGTAGCGAAGAGTGAGACGGTAGTTCCGGTCATACCAAGAGACTGGAAGATCTGAGGGGCGTAGTAGTTTACAGCGTTAACACCTTTCAAAAGTTAGCTAAGAGCATAGGATACCCGCAAGTCCGAGTCGATCAACGCCGGACCTCTCAAGGGAGAGGGGATCGTCATTCGAATCAGGCCGCCGGGGATAAGAGTAGAGACAAACCTGTCATTTGCTGGCAGACCATGAGCAAAACGGAAATGATAGCTCGCTTTCTGTTCCCGGGAATAGTAACAAGTTCTTTCCAAAGGGTGGATGCAGAGGCGTTGCCCGTGAGTCGCTTCTCAGCTTCGAGTTGGGCAGACATCTCCTGGAGCTCAGTTTGGACGTATTCGTGGGTTTCAGGAAGCCTGCAGTGCAGAAAAAGTTATTAGCTGACACTTTACAAGAAGATAAAGAAGCTTACTGTCGAAGTCTGATCAAGATGGACTTGGCACGTTCCCAGTCATCTTTGCGAGCACACCATCGAGGACTATTGTTTTGAATTAGCAAGGGGATCTTGTCCAATTGTCGCGAACGCTACTAACCTTTCAGGAGCAGCCAACATGCAGACGATCAAGAGTCTAGAATCTAGTTAGTTGTTATCCTCGGCGCAGCAAGAGTGTTACTGACACAGCAGGGAGAGCTTGGAGAGCAAGGGGCAGGGCGTAGACAGTGGGGGCACTGAGGTGAAGAAGAGCACCGTAGTTGATCCTGTCATCATATTAGCTAAAGGCCTGGAGGATTGACAGAGTTTCATCATACCAGAAAGACAGCATGACACCAGTGACGATAAACAGCTGGTAGAAGGCTACCTCGGGTTAGCACTTGGCTTCCACTTATGACAAGGAAGGACTTACAGGTCAAACCACCACGAATAGCTCGAGGCGCACATTCAGACACATACAATGGAACCAAAGATGAAGCAGATCCGACACCAAGACCGGCGATAAAGCGTCCGACATACATGACGGGAAGAGATCCTTGGGCAGTAGAGGCAGCCTGAAGAATGACACCAATAGTTGTGATCACACCAGTTGCGATGAGACACCAGCGGCGACCATACTTCTCAGTGAAGTAAGAGGTGTAGAAACAAGCAGCGAAGCAACCGGCCTGGAGGGTTGAGACAATATTTTGATCGAGTGTGACCTTGGCCTCGGGAGTATAGTTGAAGCGCTCCTGAGTGGCCTTCATGGCAAGAACACCACCAATAGCTCCAGTGTCCCAACCGAACAGCATACCTCCAAAGCATGAACCTGCAACGACGGCAAAGACACGCCAGTTGTAGATCTCTTCGGGGTCAGTCTTCATCGCGTCATTGCGAATGACTTTCTTGAGGACACCCGCGATACCCATGGTTGCGGTATTGGAAGTCGACTCGTAGTACTGGATGAGTGGCAACAGCCGAGGAAGTGAGGTCGAGATGGACTTTGGAGCTAAGAACAAGATAGGGGATGCTCTAAATTTAAGCTTGTTTCCCCAGATTCTGAATCGAACCAAGATGTGGAGCAATCGAGGTAACAAAGTGGTGCTCAAAGATTCAAAGACACCGAAGATTGGAGGAGGTGTGATCTCTGATGAAAAAAGTCCCAATCTCGAGGGGATCTTGCAGGATATTAAATGATCAACGGGTCGAGGTGCTACTGTCAAACTCCCCCAGACCACCATCCCCAAACCGATCGCCCAGGGACCAGTAGCAGCCACGCATGGGGTCGTATCAACCGACTCTCACCCCCAACTTCGGCGCACCGGCTTCATTGGTGTGTTATGAACTCCCATGTCAATTGCATAGACTTACCAGTAGGGTTGGATACCATGCGCACCACATAGAGGCACAGAAAACGCCGATGCATACTGAAACGGTATTATTCCTTGTCGACGTATCTTTTTTTGCAGCTGTGTCACCAGCAATGATGCGCGACAGTAGCCAGCTCGGCCTTTCAACCAGAGTTCAGATATCGTAGTAATCTATCAAGCAAGATACCAGGCTGAACGCCAAGAGCTCAAAACCATAGTATATCAACTAGCGCAGGAAATCGTATCCTCGGAATGAACACAAGAAGATGGAAGAAATTGTCCACGAATAGCTTTGCTCGTGTCGTTGAAATTGGCTACGCCATCAAGCGCGGGGAGAAGCGACCTAGTGGAATGCCCAGGCGGCTTTCGTGATAGAACTTTGGGGGCACAAGATCCCTCCATGATGTACTTGACGACTTGGAAACAAACATCCTTGTGATGATTTTTGCCAACATGCGGGGAGACGAGAGGTTACTGCGTGGAACCTGGGGTTGTGGGGAGATACTCCACCAAAGAGTTCTTCATCCGCAGTGCCGGCTCAAGTCTATTGATCATGGTGACATACGCCAGTGAATAGAGGTAAGAAGCCGCGAATATCTCTGTGATGTGATAAGTGGAAATCATTTCTTCCGGGCGGGGATCACAAGTGTCTGGGATCTTCAGCCAAATGCGGAGCCTTTTTAAGGTTGTCGTACCAAATGAGAATGGAGCATGATCACTTCAGCCTCAATAGCCGGCTCCTTTAACGGCCGCTGGATCTACAGCGAAATCGAGCTCTGCCAAGGTTTACAACAAGATGCAGCAGGCCTCCCCGCAAATGAGTGTTAGACAGGCAAAGATTGGGCTGATGGCGGGGAGCCGTCGTTGAATGAGGGGAAGGTCGTTTATTGATTTGATTGATGGAATCTCTCGTTTCCGTGCCATCCATCTCATTTCCATCCATTCAAGCTTGTTGTTGGCATTTGGGGTTAAGCACTCATCTCTTTCTCTAGCCAGCCTGGCAAAGCTGGGGCCTCGTTCCATCCATCGAGATAGCTCTCTTTGCTCACCCCAACCCCCGATGGCTTGGCATATATGGCAGACACATACCATACCGACTCACCAGCTTTGATTGTATGTTGTAAGGTTGGGATTGTACTTCGGCTCTCGATGAGATTCGAGTTTGGGTCCGCGTTAACCAGCATGGCTTGACGACCTTCTGTTGGCTCCAAAGCTTTAATTCCTACAGCGCCCTTTGACACTGCAAAAGCCCCCAACTTTCCGCTTGTCCAGCCATCGGGAGTATTCAAATCGTAATTTCCAATGATTTTGGGCGATGTTCCTTCATGCTTTCCTTCATCGTAAGGGCCCAGATATCGTCCATTGGTTGTGTTGACATTGCAGATGGCAAAGGAACCATCTGCTGTCATGACCTCACGAGCACTCTTGATATGGTGAACTCGAAGGTGCCAGTTTGGTGTTTTCTCTTCTGGGGGGGCCAGAATGGTGCGAATCGTGACATCCGGAAACGGCTTCCAAACCGAGACGAGGACAGGGTTGCCTTCGCGGTCTTCGATCCCCGCGTACTCGCAGAGTCTTCGGGTTTTCCAATACTCGCCCCCATCATCCGACAGCCCGAGTTGCGATGCAAGTGCATATTGCTCCAATGAAAAAAGGCCAGGGGGGACTGAATATCCATAGGCACTGCTATAAGCGAATCCGCCGTACTTGGCATGCGTTCCTTTCATTGGGTAGCTGCAAGCCTGTCCTGATGAGAGCAGCATGCAGTGACCACCCAGATAACTAGACCAATGTCAGTACTACCGCATGTGAAATTGTATATGATGAGCCATTCACCTCATAATATGGCCTGGTTGGTGCAGGGCTTTGACTTTTGGAATCACACCACTCGCCGATTCTTCCTCGGATGTCCAGAATGGGTGATCTTCTGGTGCGGCCAAACACATGAATGCGAGGCAGGCCCAATACTATGTCAAGGTCAGACGTTTTCTAGTTTTTTCATGTTGTTAGGGGTCTTACTGGGCTTCCTGGACTGTTGTAGTTCTCTGCCATCTAATCTGTGTTAGTGGATGCGAACTCGAGGAACAAGGGCAGCTGTTACTTACATACATGTTTGGATACGAGTACCCAATCGACAGTGTTCCGCTTGACGTCCAGATATCGTTCTGTGTCTGCCACCAGCGCAGGTGTCGTAGGACCACTCCTTTGACCATACCCCAGGTTAAAGGTGCAGGCAACTCGACATCAGCGTGAGCCAAGGCTCCCCAGAAAGACACCATGGCAAACCGATATCCCACACTTCGGCCGTAAGGGATAGCCCTACCTTCATCGTCGAAATAGTGAATCAGGTCCAGGGCAACTTGCTGTGCACGTCTCTTGAACTCTTCAGCACGCTTCGGGTCTTCCTCTCCGGCCAACTTGGCATACAGGAGCTGCAACAGCTGGATCGCAAAGCTCGAAGAGTAGTAGTCCATTTCTGTTCGTGTAAGTCAAAGTCGCCATATCATTGCGGTTCACTCTTACGGTGGATGCCTTCGGGGCCATCGTTTGACCAGCCTCCTCCACGATAAAAGGTTTCAAGGTGTTCAATGTCGCTGTCAAGCCTCTCTTGGGAGAATTTGCCGCCATTCTTCTTCAGGCCCAGGTTTGCGAAGACTCGGAACCAAAGCCAGTTGGTGTTTGGCATACTACAATGGCGGTTAGCTGATGAGTAGTCTTCGAGTATTGAGAACAGACTTCTTCTCGTTGATTGAGTTTCCAAGCCATGTCTCAACATTACACTTCTCCTTATCTGACAAGCTACCCCAAAAGTCCGGAGCCACAGCAAGTGCCCATCCTAGAATACCGTGTCAGACATATACCACGATTCAACATTCGGTATGGTTCCTTACCGAGAGGGCACATTTCAACCATTCTTTGATCATTGTCTTGGGGGTATCCCCAGTATTCGGGACTCTCCGGGTCGGTTCCTGACTTGATACCTTGAATCCACCATGCTTTGCCATCATACTCACCACCACCCGCCAGCAAAGCAGCCAATCCCCACAATGGACGACATATTCCTTCCACTTCGGAGGCAGTTTGGTCAAATCGGACTGCTGTTGCTCCTGGACACTTGACACGAGCCTTCTCGGGTGAAAAGAAAGGCTCTAAAGGATCAAGGACAGTACGAAGAAGCTCCTGGACTGAAGAACGGTCCTTGATCTCAACCTTGGAGAAGGGGTGAATCCCATCATAGCCAAGGCAGAGTGTCTTGTTAGAAGTCATGATATGTGGTATACAACTTGGGACAAAGTACGGGGTGCGTTAACCACCAAACAGTGGGAATTCAACAAAAGGTAAATAGGACGTATATATATATACCAATGTCAGTCATGAACTTCTAGCTTACCCTTGTAACTTGGTAACCGGATTCCAATGCCATGTATTTATCCTCTGGTTCTCAGTATATCCGTCCAGTAAGCGGGGGCCTTGTCACCATGTTCGGATACATTGCCGTGTTGATCAATGAGGGGTGACCAGAGTGGGATGTGTTGGGCCCCAAGAGGTCGTGGGGGTACCAGCGTTATGAACATCACGGATTGCGAACGGCAGTGGAGCTAATTGAACACATCATAGAACCCGGCGTGTTCATTGAAACAACTTCAAACAAAATTTAACAAACAGCGATCATGTTGTGTAACTGCCGCTTTGTCAGCCTTAACAGGTCACGGCTGCCTGCAGGAGCAATTACGATGAAGTTACCCTGGAGACAAACAAAGAATCCTTATTCTGCTCAAGAAGCAGCATTTTAATAAATATCAATACGATTTCCAGTTAAAAATCTGGCTTCTTACTTTCTATACCTGGAAAGCTGGCGTAATTTTCTCTTTCTCAATTAGATCTGGCACCATGATGCTCGCGAAAGAAGCTGGACCAGGCTCCCATACGCCTTCGCCGGCTTCCTGTTTACCTGACAACATCACCAACATGGCCAACGAAGGAAAGGATGCGACAATAGTCTGCGGCGAGAGTGCACAAACACCACAAGAGAATGCAATAGAGTCATCTCCTCTATCAACAGTGCCTGATTCAAGATTTAATGATACACCGGCCTCAAAGGTTGATCATTTACCAAACACCACTGCAACTTCTCCAAATAACCAGGAGACAAGCCCGACCACCACGCCAAAAAGTACCAAGAAGGCCAAAGCCAGGAAGAGGGTCGTCGTGAAGAAGACGGCGAAAAAATCGAAATGGAATGCAAGCAATATTTTGACTGACCAAAGATCGCCTCTAGCTTCCGCCGATCTCAGAGTATGGCTCCCTTTGATTCAATGACGAAGTTACTGACGAGAGAAAACAGAGCATATTGTCAAATCCCATGGCCTGGGATGTTCTCGATAAAGAAGAGAAGGCGGAAATACTGGCACTTTTCCCAGACTCTGAGCATATTCTGGACGCCGGCACTGAAGATGCATGTCCCGATTTTGCATCGCTCATGAACGATGACAGCTTCCGCCGCGACTGCGCAGCTTATACAGAGAACATCGCACAAGGACGGCACGACTCCGAGTGGCTGGCCGAGGCCTGGTCAGCCCACGAGCGGCGGAAAATGGGCGACTTCGATGAGTACTTGGACAGCAAATTTAAGGACGACTGGGATGTTGAGCTCCCGCCAGAGTTTAAGAAGAAGCGAGGCTCTGCTGTGCTGAATGAAGAAGGCGACGTCACGATGGAAGATGCCGAGCCCAAGACCAATGGAAACGAATATGAAGCGAATGATAGTTTGGCGAACAGCATACCAAATGAGCAGAAGGACGGCAAACCTGAGAGGGACTCTGGGGTAGATGCACTACCTCGAGGTGACGCTGTGCAAGAGGAACCGACAGTTGTGGCTGATGGTCATCAGGAAGACACTGCAATGGAGGTTGATGGCGAAGAAACAACGAATGAGTTGAAACTCGTTGATGGAAAGCGGACATAAAGAACTCGGGTGTTGTCAAAGTAGGCCGCGATTCCTGTAAGTCTATTCTACTTTACTCTTCTCTTGATCTTTCTTTTTGCTTTTTAAATCTCATTCTGAAATGCCACCAGGTCAAGGATATGGTATTGATTTTGTTCTTGCAGATACACCTGGAAACATGGATAGGATTAGTCTCCGCCGAATATCTAATGCAGAATTTGTATTATTGAGGATCCATGAATGCCTTTGTGGGATGGTTTTTGTAGTGGGGGAAAAACTTGGTTGGTCCAGAGTTTTTAGATATATATGGGCGACAAAAATATTCGCTCATTTTCTCTTTAGCCTCCTAGTCTTATGTGGTTGATGCAGTGTTTTCCCCATAGCTCAAGATTAGGTGAGCAATCCTTTCTGTCGACCTCGCTGGAAGTCATTCAGATAGATGACCCACTGAATTCTAACGTCTACCAAACAAGTTGGGCGCCGATTAGAATAATTCATTTCCTCATATTTCACCCTTGATACTTAGTAACAGAGCTCAGTATCATTAATTCTGGCCGTCATCAAAATCACAGTCTTCATTGCAGCGCTCAGTTGAACCCTGAGCTTGCCCTCCGCAACCATGGCACCAACATCAAATATCCACGCTCGATCTCATAGTCTTCTTCTCTTACAGAAGCTACTCAACCTCCGCGATGGCGCAAGTCCTCTCACTCTCATGATCGATAATCTCGAGCAACCCGCGCGGCCAGTCATTGGTGAATTTGTAGCTCGAGCAAAGGTATGTTCGTCTTGCAACAAGACAGTCGGTATGACCAACTAAAATATTTCAGATCGCAAAGACACAAGTCATTTTCTTGTCAATGGTGACGCTCAAGAAACCACAAGATGCAGACGTTTTCATAAAGGCCATGGGAAGAGATCTCCAAGCTGTTCGAAAGGATTTGTTAAATCATTACCCTGCGTTTAACCCGTTGGTAGACAAGGGAAAGCCCACCCAGAGTAAGTTAAGCAAAGTTATCAACTAGACAATATCTCTTGGCTAACTGTTATAAGGGGCCGTTGTGATCATAGACTCACTCAATGCTCTCGCTTCTGCGGCTCCGCAGTCGTTGGCAAGCTTTCTATCAAGCATCATCACACCCGCTGTCTCAATTGTCGCCACATACCATGACGATGTGCCCATTGTACTACCACGGTCTTTCAGCGAGTACGAGCCTCATCCTTTGACAGTTCTGTGTCATTTAGCCACCGCTGTTCTCAGACTATCGAGCTTGTACCAAGAGATCCAACGTCAGAAGGCACGGAATCGAAGTGTCCAGGAACCAGAATGGGGTCTAAACGAAGATCGTGAAGGATTACTCGTCGGCCTTGGAGAGAAGGGCAAGGACAGGAACGAAGATAGCAATGGTGTCGTTATCTTCATGGAATTGCGTCGACGCAGTGGAAGAACCGTATCTGAAAAGTTCATTCTCAGCCCAAAGGGTTCAACAGCAGCACCTTTGCCTGGAAAGGTGTGCTTGCTCACAGATCACCCCATGTTTACAACGCCAACGGACGGTGGGGAGGCAGGCGAAGGAGAAGAAGAGCCCGAGAGCACTTTCAACCTTGGCCTTACCGAGAAGCAACGCAAGGACCGAGAGGGCATTGTGCTGCCATACTTTGATGCACAAACAGACATTGGCGCAGGCGAGGGAGGAAGAATCCTCTACGAGATGGGCAGAGAGGATGACTTTGATGATGAGGAAGATGAGATATGATGAGACGATTATCTTTTCGAAAATGAATACAACGCTTCCACGACCATTCTCGAATGTTCAATCAGTGTGTATGCGAGAAGAAATGTAAACTTCACATCTTCCAATGTAAGTCCCCGCTTAAGACTATCGATATTGTAAGCGAGAAATATCTCGATACTTGCTGCAATCCCATGCATCTTTTTTTAAGAGTTTTCGCGGGGGTTTGGTTATATGGTGTTCTACAAACCATGTCTCTTCTCACGCTGTTGATGTACTGGGAACCACACGTCCAATGGCAAGTGTTTGCGGCATGATGATTTTCATGCCTGCTATTAGATTTATGCAAGAATAGCTTCCACCCGAGACCATATACAGATCGCACACAGCACATAAACAACGGAAATATTTTGTGAATTCAACAAAACGGTAATCGAAGGCGTCAGGGCACTTGAAAGACCATCTTGAGTATAGTACTTAGTCGGAACGCTGAGGTGATTCGTTATCTAATCAGCACCAAGCTCCTGTCTCTCTAACATGCGCCAGCTCCACTACAACCATCAATCGTACATACAGGCACCAGAACGAAACAGGGAGTCAAGTTCCAAACTGCTAAGTTCAACTATTAATCGAATTGGTCTTTTATACTCTTGAAATCAGGCTCCCACTTCACCACGGAGTTCTCTTGGCGTGGCTCAGTTCCGTGCCCCTTCGACGTCATCCCTATAATCACCTGTCTTCTTGACACGTAGTGGTATAGCTGAAGGTCTTCAAGGCAGTCAAAGAGCCACTTCTACAACCAGCACAACTCTCTCCTGTTTCTTTGCCCCTCACAACCTAACGAAAGAATGATCTACTCTACGCAAATATCAAGGCTCGATGGTATTACCCTCCCTCTACCGCAGCGCAAGCACATATACTGACATTCTACAAGGCCTTATGCTCTGCGCCTCGGTCGACGATGAACAGGTACGCCCCTCATATCCTCCAAATTCGACCGCAATTCGATACTCACAGGTTTCTTTCCATAGGCCGAGTCTTCCCTCGCAGAGACCAAGCAAAACGTGCGCCAAGTCCTCCGCAAGCTCACTCGCAACTCGGAGTCCCAAGCCTCTATCGAGACACCCAACCACACGCTTCATTACATGATCGACTCAGACATCGTCTTCCTCGCCATCTGCGCTCCCTCGTACCCTCGCAAGCTCGCCTTCACCTACCTCGCCGATCTTGCCCGCGAGTTCACCACCAACTACCCAGCATCCCAAGTGCACTCTCCCGCCCTGCGACCCTACGCATTCATGGAGTTTGACACATTCATCTCCAAGACGAAAACCACCTACGCCGACTCACGTGCCACGGCTAACCTCGATAAACTCAACGACGAGCTGCGCGATGTTACAAAGGTCATGACCAAGAACATTGAGGATTTGCTGTACCGTGGAGATAGTCTGGAGCGCATGGGCGAGATCAGCTCGAGACTACGAGATGACAGCAAAAAGTACCGTCGAGCCGCTGTGCGTATCAACTGGGAGTTGCTTCTCAAACAGTACGGCCCCTTTGGTGCTCTTGGGTTCATCATCATTTTCTTCATTTATTGGCGGTTCTTTTGAGAAATGCAAGCGAGCTAGTTATGCTTTACACACTTAATACCTATGTCTGCTCACGTTTCTCTGTATCAACCCTTACTTTCTGAAGGTCTGCGCAACGATGTCTGATGTATGTCGAAGGAACCTGAATTATGATCTCACATAAAAGGGAGCCCCGAAACATTGAACATTACGTGATCAATTGTGACAAGTCAATTCGTCTATCCATTGCCAGTTTGGCGAATTTTTGTGCATCATAACCTCAATCGCTCCAAATCATGCAGTCCTATCATAGGTAGACGGTTGTATGTTACTCCAAACTCCAAATGCCATCTGTTCTATCCAACCATCCATTAAAGCAAAAAACACCAATTTTCGAACACCAATCTTGATATCATGTGCGTGATCTCACTACATGACTATGCAGTCATTCGAAGTCGCTTGTGCCTGCGATGTTGGTGCGGTCACTATATGTTGCCATTCGAGGTGCTCCTGAAGCGCAGCCATATCTTCGTATCCTAGATCTGGTCGATATGCATCCTCATCGTCGTACTGTTCCTGAGGTACTGTCGATTCCGTTTCGCAGTATGGGCACAACAAACCAGCCAGCCAGTCGCGGTGTTGCGGTGCGACATGGTTTGCGATGGCGACCGGCGCAAAGACAACCTGTTTCTCCTGATGTCCAGATTGAGTGAAACCTGTCGCTTGCCAGTGGGGGTTATCGGGGGTTGGCGATAACGTCAAGATCGGAGACGCCGCGGCTTCTTGAAACGTTCGTATCGAGGGCATGTTCTCAATATCCTCCCATATTATATGGCCGTCGCAGTAGTCGCACACGAAGGCAATATCGCGATCGCCGAACCGCTTGAACGATCCTATAGCGTTACACAGGCGCAATTCCTCCCGGTATCTTTGTGAATATTCGAGCTCGTCTGGTACGGTTTTATCCAATGCCCATTTGCGTTGTTGTCGATAAACAAGGAATGCTCCCAAGCATCTCGAAGACCCTTCCTTTTCCGACGTGTATATTCGTCTTGCCGCTCGGCATTGCGCTCTATGTAGCTTTCGTTGTAAGGTATGCGTCTCGCGCACCCATATCGGGTTGATTGGACCGCCTGAACGGCTCCAATCCTTTATCTGTTCTATGTGCGAGGTGAATTGAGCCTTCAAAGCTCTCAGCTCTTCAAGGGATTCATCTATAGAGAAAGTTAGCACAGAGATTCCTCAGCAAATGCCTCTAGATGATGGTTATGCTGTAAAGCGTTGTTAAACATACGTTTTCGGTCGGTTTCGTAGTATATCTGACCATTGACCAAAGGTGCCAGCTCCTGAAAGTCCTTCTTGGCCTCGTCCAGCGCAGCAGCAAGGGCTTGAACCTGCTCGTGCTCGTCAGGGCCCCAATGGCTCTTGTCAACCAAGCTGAGTATGCGCAATCCTTGGGCGAGGAGGGTAGCAATGGCCGCAAGCAATGACCCGACTGTGTCAAGACTGCTCATGGTTTGTTGCGAGGATAAAGGTTGCGATTGCCCTCGAGGGTTGGCCGACAGAGAGATCGCGGGGTTGCGCTGAAGGCGGATAACGTAAGCTCGTAGAGTCGTAGTCGGAGATAATTTGTATCTGAAGGAAAAGATGAGAGGTAGTACTGTGAAAAACCTCAATCACCGTCGTCGTCGCGGGGCGAAGGACAGAAACGATTGGGGGCGGCGCATGAGGTTTCGTCGACTCGAACCGGTCTCCCCGGCTCGAGAGAGTTGATCTGAGGACGTAGAAGCTGTAGGTAGCAAGGGACCCAAGCTAAAGCAGGGTGAGGTAAGGCGGGATAAGCTGAGTGCTGGGCTGTGCTAGCCTATTTATTTACTTGACTTGTTTATATACACCAAGCAACCGAGGATATGAGGCTGAGCATATGATAGGTACGTAATATGACCTATGTAGCAATTGGTTCAGGGTCCCTTTCCCGTATTGTCAAGGTGCCCTTTGTGAAGATGAGGCTGTGCAGCCAAAAAAAATTACCGGGGCCGATTATTCAGACCGTTAGTTGTCGAATCCAAGGGATGGTTTGAGAACAAGGGCTGGTTTAAGGAAGCAAAGACTTGAGGGAACTGGACTTGGTCTCTGTGTTTCACTCTTGACGAACGAATCGTAAGGTGGCCACTCTAGGTCACTTTTTCCACGGTATGAAACGGCCAGTTTGATACGCAGTTTGAGTCAAATGGAAGCTGAGCTCCTCCGCAAAATGACGGAATACTCTTTACGGTGCACTAGAGACCCTGCAATTCGTCCGCTATGACGCCGGTTAGTGGGCCGGGACACCTAGTGGAACTGACCCCGGGCTTTACTATTCGTAGACCCGTATAGACTTTGGAAGAGACGTTCACAGGGCCGCTTCTATCGAGGATACAAATGCACGTATTAGACATGAAATTCATGATGACTTTTATTTGAAATAAACGATCAAGTGGTATCTCTAACCATGCGCCCCATTCGAGCTACAGTGTTGAGAATGTAGGCCTACCTAAGAATGCTTGTTTGGATTAGTTGTGCCTCTTGTAGAGACAGAAGACAAAAGCTTGCAAGGCCAAGTTTGAGTAACTAATCATATGCATTGGCCATCGAACTCAGGAAACAAGCCTCTTCGGCTTTTGCTGCATCCTCAGGTTCACTTCCGCTTCTTGGCCGTGCCGGCATCCGAGCCAGTAGTCTTGGCCTCGGCCTTGACATCCTCAACCAACTTGTCCTTGGCTTCGTCCTTGGCCTTCTTGTCGTCAATAGCCTCATCCTCACCACCCTGGCCAAACTCGTTGACTCGGCTGTAGTCGACACGGTACGCGTATCGCTGGTACAAGTACACGAAGAAAATGACATCGTCGCGGAAAGTTGCCATGCGATGGAGGAATGGCATCTTGATGGTGAAAGCGAACAAGTCATCGATGAAGGTGTTGAGGAACTTGTAGAACATAGCTTTGCCAGGCATGTGGGCAACACTCTTCAGACGGTAGTTGATGTACAGAGAAGGCACCATCATCAAGAAACCGTAAGCGTAGACAGATCCTACCAGAGTTGTAATGATGTAAGAATACCACGACTTATGTGACTCGTAGTAAAGCGAGTAGATACCGTATGCGATCAGAAGAGGAACTCCAGCCATGTACATGTACTTGAAAGCAATCTCGTCGTACTCTTTGGTCTTCTCCTCGGTTTCGCTCAACTTTTGCTTGTCCTCGAAAATAATGGCATAAGGTAGGAAAGATTCAGGTCCTCCAGGACGGACGCGAACGTTGACGACAGTGGTGATCTTCCAGAATTCGATAACTATACCCACAACCTGAGATCCTAAAATCATCCAGCTGGTATTCTGCGAGTTATCAAGGAGGTACAGGAAGATGACGGCCTGCATAAAAACATTCGCCAAGATAGAGCGAACAGAGATGCCGACGTTGTCCTTCTTCTTTCGGTAATGTGCGATATCGGAACCAAAGGCAAGAGTCTCAAGAATCATGTGCAGAATACTGACGACGATGGTGATACCGAGCAGGATGGGGTTAGAATCCAGAAAAACCTCTTTGATCATTTCAATCTCCGTACCGTCGCCACCTCCAGGGAGGGAGCTGCCGAACGCAGCCTGTCGTGCCGCTTCTTTGCTGTTGGTTTCGAGAGTAGACATGAGCTGGAACTGCCAGCTAGCCATGTTGTTGAGATCAATACGAAGAGGAAGCTCCTTGACAGTATCATTAAGAAGGGTCATTTGGTTCGTCAATTGCCAGAAAGTGTTAACGAAGAGAACAGGATCTACAGAAGTCAGTTGCTGTGCATTTGGTGTAAGTTATCGTTACTTACAGTACCAGGCATGCTGGCCAGAGCCATCTCGAGCACCAGTGGCCTCAAGTCGCATGTATTGTCGCATTTGGGGGGCGATCTGGGCGAAGTCCTTGACACCCATATCTGGGACGAAAGAGAAGCTAGCATTGGGGTGATAGTAGTTGGCAATGATGGGTCCGGTTGGCTCTTTTTCCTCGGGTTCCTCATTCGTAGGCATGTTCTCGAGCAGGTTTCGTGTCTTTGCAACCTTTTTCTTGGGAAGGTATTGGGTCAAGGGCCAAGTAAAGTAGTATGCTTTTGATGTATCATAGCCTGGCTGCTTGGGATCGAGGTTGCTTCCGGGCAGGCCGATGTAGAAATGTCCCCAGAGAGTACCATTGCGCTGGACAGCGGGAGGGACAGTAAACTTGGTCTCGATCGTTCGTTTATCGCTCTTGTTGCTCAGGTGGAATTCCTTCTCCTGCAGCACGAGATATTCTTCAGGGATGGAAGAGATTGGAGCCGGGTTGAAAGACTGCGAGAGGGTAACGGTGATGTCGACATGGCTGTCTTGAGGCCAGATAGGCGCGACGTTCTTGGGGATCTCTCGATAGATCTTGCCGGGGTCTACGAACTCCGGCCGCAGTTCGAAAGGAGGGATACCTTCGACGTTTCCAGGGACTTTTATGGGCTCGCCAGTCTTGGGGTTGTTGATGGTAACTGCCTTCTGGTCCTTCTTCGTGGCATAGTTCATGGCAGCATTAAGGCCAAAATAAATGGCGCCACCGAGAAGCAGCTTGTTGAAGCTGAAGCCCTGTATGGGAAGCCAAGTTAGTATATTGCTAGGATCGAGCCTCTTAATGCAATGCATTGCGATTACTTACACCTCCGCCTCCCTCTCGCTGCTCGCCTTGGCCACGAGGCATGACCTGTGCTTCGGCCATGGTGTCTGTTTCCGTTTCTATACAAGCAACGGGGCGTAACAGACGTAGTGCAATGGGTTGAATCAACCCTGCGAAACACTCCTTGATGTCAAAGTCAAGGTTGTGGCTGTTGCACCGATGCGAGATGTGTTTGGTTGGCCAAAGGTCAGATTGCTTAGCACAGTAAAGAGAAATCCCCTCGCCAGGCTCCTTAACAGGTAACGTTGACGTGCTGCGGGCACCCACGAAATGGATAACGATTGGCCACCAGAACACGTAGGCACCCCTGTAGAAACCCTCTGGCCGTTGGTTATCGGCTCGGAGATTGACCACGTTTTGGAAGCTTGCGTCCACTAAAGCGAGTTTAGATCCAGTGCATCATGGCTTGAGAGATCAGCTCCAGCCCCCGGGCATGTCTACGGACGGTTACTGGCAGTAAATGCCCGCGGCTCAACGCATCAATGATGCTCGAAACAAGACCTACATTGTTACAAAGCCATGAAGATCCATGCTAAACCTTGCTGGGGATCGCCCTATCGTACTAAGTTAGAACACGCCTCATCTGACCAGCTGACCTCTTCGAACTATCCATATGTCATTGTCCAGTAATGTAACTCGTGGTAATCACCGCTGCTTTGTTTGTAGTGACACAACTTACATGAAATGCCCCATGCAGGGAGCACGGCCGCAAGCAGCATCCTCGAAGACGTGGCTCCCGTCGTGGACGAACAGTAGAAGACATTCCGATAGGCTATCTTACCAACCAACTACAGGCACTCAACAGTCTCAACTTAGTTGGGCACGGCACAAACATAGGATTGTTAACGTTTGTCACTAACCGCTAGGCTATTCAGACAATTCTCCTATATAAACCTGCCATTTCTCGACTTTCTTCTCTACTTCTCTCTAGTCAGATCTTGATTTGATGCTTAAACCTTTGACTCATCTGGAACCTTCTTAGACAGGTTTCTTTCCCCATTGCCACTTACTTAAGTCTCACTCTGCGAGACAAGCGTCGTTAACCGCCTCCGCCATTGTTCTCATTCTTACATCAAGCCAAACCTTCCTCCTTTAAACAAACCTGATTTCCCTATCAGCTTCGTTCTTAACAACCTTTCTCAAACTCAAACTCAGACAACCATTATATTCAACGGAAATTCGAAAAACAAGCCCATCATGACTGCTGATAGCACAATCCCATCACAGGCCGCTGTTGCCTCGCGCGCCAACACATCAAACGGCCAACCTCGAACCAAGATCTGTGTTTACTGCGGTTCTGCTCCTGGTTCGAGTCCTGCTCATATTGAAGCTGCTCGAGCTCTCGGAAAGGCCATGGCCGAGAACAACATCGACCTAGGTGAGTCACTTATTTGCTTCCCAGAAGATGGATCCCCGGCTCCCGGAAATGATCGCGGGCCGCCGACCGCCGTCTGCCGGATATGTCCCCAACATGACTCAGAAAACTAACGAACGGTGACAGTTTACGGAGGTGGAACTGTCGGACTCATGGGTGAGGTGGCAAAGAGCCTTTGCGCAATCAATGGCCCCGAGTCTGTTCACGGTATCATTCCTGAGGCGTTGGTCAAGTATGAACGAGATGGCACTTATGGAACTGTCAACGAGAACAACCACATTGTACCTGAGGAGTCTGTGTATGGCCGCACCACGGTTGTTAAGGACATGCACACTCGAAAGAAGCTCATGGCCGAGGAGGTCTTTGCTGGTGGTCCCGGCAGCGGCTTCATCGGATTGAGCGGTGGTTTCGGTACTATGGAGGAAATCTTCGAGACAACGACTTGGAACCAGCTTGGAATCCACAATCGTGGTATCGTTCTACTCAACATTGAAGGTTATTGGGACGGTATCGTTCAGTGGATGGATCGCGCTGCTGAGCAGGGCTTTGTCAAGCCAGCTAACAAGAACATCTTGGTCAACGCTGATACCCCTGAAGGTGCAATCCAGGCTCTCCGCAACTACAAGGTTTCGGATGCCATCTACCAGCTCCAATGGGGCAGTCAGTAAGCGATTGAATTTGAGGCGCTACCTGGATCCAGTTTAGAATTGGGTATCGGAGACGGCCTGGTGTTTTACGGTGCTAAATGGATGATTCTTCAACCTGCATTTCTAGGATAGAATAGACTGGCGCTCCATTAATAGACGAACTGATGACCTGACACTTGCTTGCATTCCGAATGATTAAGATTCATGAAAAGCTGCCTCTGCAGCGCATAATACTACATGATCTATTTGTTTAGTCACTACCAGCGCCATATTCCGCGTCGTCATTCATAGCAGATTTAGCTGTCTACATCCATACCTTCTCCCTCGCCTTCTTCTGCGCCACCTTGGCCCTCACCAACGCTCTCGATCCAGGGCTGCACCGAGTAACCATCGTACAGCTTGAATGGCTCGACCTTCTTCTTGCCATCTACTGTGTTGATGCCCACCACGCCGACCGATGTGTTCTCCACTGACAGCTCCTTGTCCTGGACCAGACTCTCCTTCAAGGCCTTGAGACCGTGCTTAATCAGCTCTTCCCTTGAACAGTCGGCAAAGGAATCGATGTTGCGCTCGAGGTATGTTCGGGCCATTTGGCTTCGCGCGCCAATGGCAAAAGCAAGCATCTCCTCTGTCATGCCTGAGGGCTGGAACTCGAACAGGTGGGGGCCACGCTCGTCAACACCAGCAACCAAAAGACCGACACCGTAAGGTCGCTTGCCGTACATCTGAGTGTTCATCTGGGCCTTCTCGCCAATCATGTCGACGAGGGATCGAAGGGGGATGGCGCGGCCGTAGGTAAGTCGGTGGCCTAGGCACTGCTGCTTCATGAAGTTGGAGAGTACACGGGCATCGGAAGTAAGGCCGGCGATCGCGATACCAGCATGTTCGTCGACGGTGAAGAGCTTCTTCTGGTAGGAGGAGAGTTCCTCGGCATTTCGCTATTGTGGTAGTCAGAAAACCGTTGACTTCGAAGCTTATGGATGGGGCAAGACCGTAGTGGTGGAGGGGGAGGGAAGACGGGCAGTAGTACCTTAACAGCGCACAGGACGGCATGAGTCTTGCTGGCAATACCGACAACAACGGAACCTTGCTTCACTGCCTCTGCAGCATATTCGATCTGGAATATTCGGCCCTGGGGCGAGCTGGGGATAGTTAGCTTAGTGATGTGCTGGGGCTGGAGCTACCAGCAGCTTAGGTGACGTACAAGGTAACGGAATCGTTATCGTAGTTGTTTCGAAACATGGCGTAATATCAACGGCTCGAGCAACGTCGCGTAGGGTTCGAATGAAGAAGGCGTGCAACAAGGCTCGATGTTCGTGGTGGGGGTTGTGGTGGTGAGCTTTGCTGGGATTAATAGTTGAGGTTGGAGATAGTAGGTCGGTAGAGTTGAGGTGTACCTGCGCAGCGTTAGGCCAGGCAGCTCAAGCTTCGTAGCCTGGTCATACTGGACTGCTGCCGCATCTCAATGCCTGTATTCTGCCGTGGAAACCCCGCCACACCGCCTGCCGAAACGGATAGCTTCCATGATGACATCCATCATGAAGAATGGATTTCGTTCAGCTTTAAAAATTAGGGGTGCTCAATCAAGTGGGAGAGAGCCGCGAAGTCTTGTCGTCCCTCATCATATGTCGTGGCTCCATTTTGAGGGCCATTGTGCTGCCCTGTTCTGAGACGCGGGTTAGGCACGGGGATGGCGAGAAGATAGCTGGTTGTTTCCTTTTTCTGTTATCCATGGAGTGATTGTCTTTCATCGTCTCCAAAGTGGCCACAATGTTTTGACATTGATGGTACTGGGAGGACCAACAAAGCAGAAAGCAGACAAAAACAGAATGAGAAGAATTAAAGAAGCGAGCAATTTAACAAGGTCATCTCTATATACTAGTTTACACATTAACTTCAACGTTAATATCGAAGATAACCTGTAGACTACGTAGTCTAGAGCGCATTGGATCAACAGAGCAATAAAACTCAGGATAAAGATAGTTAGCCTACAAAAGATGACCTTGTGCATCTTATTATCCTCAAAAGGATATCATTTAGTTCCCTGTTCGCATTTACTGATACTCTTTCTTGATAAAAGACGAAGGCATTCAAAAGTGTTGAGCTTCCACGCTTTAGCTTGAGCTCGAATAGCTGTTTCCTTACCTCATGCATGAGGCGTATATTATATAGACCACAGTAAAGTATAGCAAAAGTCAATACACTTTCAAAAACCGAACCTACTCTTTTCCTTTTTTTGTGAAATAACAATGGGGGATCTGCACTATTTTGTTAGTAACTCTTCGTTGCGGAGCTAGTAATGCAGCCTTTTTGTAGTTGATAGGTGTTTCACTGAAGTATCAGCGAATAAAGAGTGCATTTAACAGCCATCACGGTTCACCACTCTTTTGTATGCCATTGACGAGTGCAGATTCGCTGTACATTTTTGACGCCTCTCAAATATCCCTCATTCTTCCATCTTGTTCTTGTCATACCCAGGCAAACCCTCTAGAGTCATACGTTGAATATCGGATCCCTCTTGGTGGGCATTTCTATTGGATGACTCACTGAGACTTACATATTCGCAACTTTTAGACAACTCCAATTTTTTTACTTTTAGCATATTCACACTCTTCACTTTTTACCACGCCAATACAATGCCTTCCAGATCTGATATCACATATTTCGGCGCTGGCCCAGCTCTGCTGCCCACTGACGTTCTTGAGACGTCCGCCCAGGCCCTCGTCAATTTCCAGGACACCGGATTGGGAATCGCTGAGCACTCTCATCGCTCAGAGTTGGCGACCAACATCATCAACGAGGCCAAGGCTGATCTTGCTTCTTACATCGACATTCCTGAGGACTATGAGGTTCTTTTCATGCAGGGTGGTGGTACTGGAGAGTTCTCCGCTACCATGTACAACCTTGTCGGCGCCTGGGTGACCAAGAAGAAGGCTCAGATCGTCGCCAACCTCAAGGTCCCTGAGGATGACCCTCGCGTTGAGCAGGAACTCAGAAACGCTGTTGAGAAGGATCTCAAGACCGATTACATCGTCACAGGTGGCTGGTCGCAGAAGGCCTCTGAGGAAGCTAAGCGTCTGCTTGGTCCTGAGCACGTCAACATCGTTGCTGATGCTCGTCAAATCAACGATGGCAAGTATGGCAAGATTCCCGAGGAGAGCACCTGGAACCTCTCTAAGGATGCCGCTCTCGTCTACTACTGCGATAACGAGACTGTCGATGGTGTCGAGTTCCCTGCTTTCCCCCAGGCATTGGCCCCTGGCCCTGATGGCGAGGGACCCATTGTCGTGGCTGACATGTCTTCCAACATTCTCTCAAGGAGAATCCCTGTGCGAAACTACTCCGTCATTTTCTTCGGCGCCCAGAAGAACCTTGGTTCTACCGGTATCACTGTTGTGATTATCAAGAAGAGCCTTCTCCCTCCTAAGACTCCTCAACCCCCCGCTCCTCTACTCCGAAAGCTCGGCCTTCCTATCCCCCCTATCATCTTCTCGTACGAGACCATCGCCAAGAACAACAGTCTTTACAACACCCTCAGCATCTTCGAGTAAGTATTGCCTAGAACAAAACTGATAATGTTACTAACAAGATAGTGTCTACATTGCTGGCCAAGTCCTTAAGAAGTCTATCAAGACCTACAACAAGGTCGAGGGACAAGAGGCTGTTTCTGCCAAGAAGGCTGAGATCATCTACGGTGCTCTTGAAGCTCACCCTGATGTGTATAGAATTGTCCCTGACAAGTCTGCCCGTTCAAGGATGAACATTTGCTTCCGCGTCACCAAGAACGGTGACACTGACGGCACTGAGAAGACCTTCCTGAAGGAAGCTACTGCTCAAGGCCTTACTGGATTGAAGGGTCACCGTAGCGTTGGTGGCATCCGTGCCAGCAGCTACAACTCTATTTCTCTGGAGGGTGCCGAGAAGCTCGCCAAGTTTATTGAGACATTTGCTACTTCTTAAGAGGAGTCAAGTTGGAAAAAGTACCAGGTGTATACTTTGATGGGTTTATGTATTGGATGTGATTCGGGTACGAAACCAGGGACAAGAGTTAACTTGAATGGAGTTTGAATTCAACATGCTCCTCTATATTAAGGAATAAAAGCAAGGAAAAGAATGAAAAGACCTAGAATATTCATCGTAAAAAGTGCCCGACGAATCGTGACTTTACTATTGTAATTTGATGGGTTGGAGCGCTACCATCTTGAATTCAGTGGATCCGGGCGCTGAGGTTACCAAACCTTAGGCTTCCAGCTCAATTGATTCTGTAAAATCTTTAGCTTCTTTCATCCAAACGTCCATCAATTCATCAATTGCCTATTCAACATGCCGATACTATTTTGTCTTTGAAAAATTCGAATAAGCTCATCTCTTACATAATAACTCATCTGCCGATGCTCAGGCGCACCTTTTGTCCGAGGAGACTCAAATGCGTTGCGAGTCCATCTCGAGTTTCATCCAATCTTAGAAACCGCACTGGCCCCCGAATCTCATCACCGCGACTGCAATATCCTGATGTGAGATCAAGGCCATTCTCGCAACAGTCATGGGAAATTTCGGAGTCTGAAGCCCTGTCCAGGCTACCAACTGTGGATGACACAATTTATGCTTTGTCAACAGCACAAGGCCGAGCTGGCATAGCGGTGATTCGTATCTCTGGCCCATCATGTCTTGAAGTACGAATATTTTATGTCATGCTCAGTACATTTCTAACTTTTCACTTCAGATATACAAGGCACTGTGCCCATCTAAGCCATTGCCAAAGCCAAGATATGCAACTGTACGATCACTATATGATCCAGGCTCTGCCAAAAGCCAGCCACTTATTCTAGATTCAGAAGCTCTGGTTCTATACTTTCCCAATCCGAAGACTGTAACTGGTGACGATGTCCTGGAGTTGCACGTTCATGGAGGGTCGGCCACTGTCAAGGCAGTACTAGCAGCCATTCCGAAATGTTCCCCTGCACATCGTATTCGATATGCAGAACCGGGCGAGTTTACGAAGCGCGCTTTCTTTAATGACCGGTTGGATCTTGCCCAGATCGAAGCACTGAGTGACACCCTTGCGGCAGAAACAGAACAGCAACGTCGTGCAGCTGTGCGTGGTAACTCTGGCTCCCTCGGTCGCCAATACGAGGCATGGAGGGAACAGCTATTGTTGGCTCGAGGAGAAATCGAAGCGTTGATTGACTTCTCGGAAGACCAACATTTCGACGAGTCTCAGGCAGAGCTGCTGCAGAATGTAACAGCGCAAGTTGCTAGGATGCTACACAGCATTGGGCTGCATGAGCAAGGGAGTCAACGAAGCGAGCTCCTTAGAAACGGAATTCGTATTGCACTGTTGGGGCCGCCCAACGTCGGCAAGAGCTCCCTAATGAACCTGATTGTTGGACGGGAGGCTTCCATCGTGTCAGGCGAAGCAGGGACTACGCGAGATATAGTAGAGGCAAGCTTGGACATTCGCGGCTATTTATGTTCTTTTGCAGATACGGCAGGATTTCGATCCAAGAGCTCACGGAAGACTGACGGGGCTGACAGTGGCGCAATTGGGGCCGTGGAAGAAGAAGGAATACGGCGAGCTAAACAACGAGCTTTGGAGTCGGATCTTGTTATTGTCCTCGCGTCGGTGGAAGAGGGCCCGGGAGGATTCTTCCTACAATACGATGAGGAAACGCTTGATCTTGCTGCTGGGGCGGAAGACTGTCTAGTTGTTGTCAACAAGCAAGATGCAGTTAATGAGGCGGAATTTGAGAAGCTCATACAGGACTTTCGAAAGTGTGCTCAAATTCGAGCCCCCAAACTAGCGGCGGCGGAGCTAGTGTCGATCTCGTGCAAGGAGGCTCAGACAGAGTCATGGGAGAACAAGGACCCGGGCGGTATTCAGGCCGTGATTACCAGGCTCGTGGCATCCTTTGAGAAGATGACCTCCATGCCTGTTGATCTCCAGGATTTGCTAGGTGTAACAGAACGCCAACGCCAACTTTTGATCAAGTGCCGCCAACATTTAGAAGATTTCATGGTAGAAGCCACCCCAGAGGAAGGTATGGACGCAGACACGGTCCTCGCAGCTGAATATCTGCGATATGCCGCAGACTGCCTTGCTCGGATCACAGGACGGGGTGAGTTTGGAGACGTGGAGGATGTTTTGGGTGTAATCTTCGAGAAGTAAGTTCTGACTGAGTGGATGTTGAATGTTGGACAAGATGCTGACTTGAGACGTGTTAGATTTTGTGTGGGAAAGTAAGCGACTCAACGAATACTAGGTGGAGTAGAAGATCGATATAAGAGCAGAATGTCTATTTCCATCGAGGAGAGATCTATAAGCCATAACGCCGGTCTATGTAAGTTAGGGCTGACCACCAGGGCCACATCTAGACAAAAGAAGGGACATGAGAAAGATTTGAGATAAGAATAAGAATAAAGAAAAAAAAAGAAAGATACAATGCCTATCGCTCGCTTCTATGCCATGCCTATGCTGATGCAAACCCATTCCTGCTATGCTTGTGCCCGTCTTTTCAAGTCCGTCCCAATGAGCGATGCTGCTTCTACCCAAATGCCGATGCTAATGCTGAAAGAACAAACTCCGTAACAATGCTGAAAGGAAGAACGAGTTTTTAAACAGAGAACGCCCCATCCATGCTTGCGCTACCGCTTTGTGTATGCTTTTGAAAGATGATAGAAGATGGACGAGATTCTACTCGTCATCGTCACTGGGACCGTTGTAACCAGAGCGGCCCTTGTTGCCCTGAGCGTTGTCATCGTCGTCAGGGCCGTTGTAGCCAGAACGACCAGAGTCACCCTCCTCAGGCTCATTGTAACCAGATCGGCCACGGCCGTTTGTAGGCTTGGAGTCAGAGTCGTCGCCGTCCTTGTTGTAGCCGCTGCGGCCGAAAGAGCGGGTGGTGGGAGCGAAGGTGAGAGTGAAAGCAGCCATTGTGAATGTAGTTGTTGAGTTGTTTAAGTTTAGAGGATGTTGATCGGATTTTAAAGTGAGTTGTAGTTTGGTTGTTGTGTTCAAGAGAGTTGAGTTGTTGTGTGTAAGTAATTAAAGTTGTAGAGTGTGGATGCTATTAGATGAATCGAATGGAAGATTTTGATGGTGATGATATTTTTCCTTTGACCTGGAGGACATGGCACTTATATACAGAATCCCCCAAGATAGGAAGCACACACATGGATCTCGGTAGGTAATGACGGCCAGGAAACGACAGTGAAAGGCTGACGCCTACTCGGGTCGTGTCATGACGATGGACCAGGCACACTCTGGAAGAGCAGGGATACAAAATAGAAACACCAGTATAGACACACTAGGGTAGGGTACAAGGCTACCTACCTAGGTAAGGTAGATTGTGCATCGCCATTGTTCCGCACATGGAACCTTCTTTCACATCCATAGTCGTGGGAACAGTCATCAATCGGAGGACAGAGTGCACACTATGCCTGCGCCATGTCGGCGAGCTGACAGGGGCCGGCATCTGAGCCGTGAGTGGTGGAGGACAGCATCGTAGGGCTGAGGATGCTCTGGGGACCTTGCATTGCAGGGGTCATAGAGAGTCTTTTGTTTGACAAAGAACCTACCGGGAGCGGAAGACCCGGGCCGTATCCAGTCAAGCCAGTCGAACAAGTTGCGGTGCGTATTACTTACAGTACGAGTAAGAATATTGTGAAAACCCTACCCAGTTAGTCTAACAGATTGGCTTACATACTTACGGGGGGGCTTGGCCAGGGGATAAGAATAAGCCACAGCCTCGAAATAAAACAACACCCCTGGCCACAGGCCCATGTCATCCTTCTCCACGGCTCTGCCCATGGACATGAGAACGCAGATACGGTGCCAGTATTGTCATGATGGTAATCTTTGACCCCCAAATATTGCGTTTCGATACCACATTGTTAGTCAGGGTTCAGGCTGGTGACGGAGCTTAGATACGTAAATACGCATTCGCGCAACAATACGTCAAGTACGGTGGTTATTCGTATCTTGATGCTATTCCTTCTCCATCACATCCGAAAGTCTTGATCATTGCCAATGCAGTTCTGCATGCGGAACGTCATAAAGGCTGACGAATTTGGAGCCCTGTGATATGATTAATTCCAAGAAACTCCGACGACTTTCGGAGTCAGGAGTCAGGGATGGAGATTAGATGCTGCATACATACAGAGTAGCGGAGTATGAGATTGTGATGATATAACGTTAGGAGTTGCCATTAATGGATGCGATCCTGGTTGATACCTTCTCGATGAATGCAGACTCGACATGTGCTCGATTGAGTGCGCGTCCCTACCCCAATTGGAAATCTGGTAGATGGTTCATTCCGTCACATGGGCGTTTCGAATAAGTTAAAAAGGTTGCCTAAAACACAAGACATTTACATGAGGCATCATGATGGCTAAACTGGTAAGCATGTTGCACCACTTATTCTGTCAGCGTCTTTGTCATCTCTCAAATGGCGGCTGCAGCCACTAAAGCCATGACGCGACTTCCCCCATTGGCGTGCATCGGTCAAGCCCGTAGCTTCCGCCTACCGAAGCGACAAAATGCCCCAGATTCCACTTCATCCCACCTTCCCTACCCTTCTTCGGGCACCTCTAACTCAGCGGGAGTCATCATGTACCGTACACCGAATGTAAATGCAGATTTGATCTAATCTCATCTCCGCCTTTCTTACAAGCATAACGCTTAGGCTTCATGATGCTTGCTTGACCGAACTCCCCTTGTATTTTTCTTATCGTGACTCATGCCGAATTATTCCAACATCCATTCTACCAGAAGACCCTGGTTCAATTTACTGCCCTGCACATGTTATGTTTCCCGTGGGGGCAGCAGCGGAATGAAACGTCACACTTGAGACAACCCAACCCTTGGACTTACACCATCAATATGAGGTAATCGTCGTCAACACCCTTGAATAGCCTATCCGCACCTGATCATTGGGTACCCGGCATTCTCTGATTCCGGCGGCGTGGCACCTACAGTATTACCCGTCCGCCGGTTGGGCCGGCCATCTTTTAGGGCCCTCCCAGTGCCATGGGACCTAATTTCTGAGCATCCTGTCGGGTCCCTTCAATTTGGGCTGGGGGTTTCGATTCTCGATTAAGATCTATGGTACCGCTTGTTATTGGCCAGACCCCCAAACGGTCATGATACGATTCGTTCCAATGACAAGCAAGATTCAAGTCAAACTCCAGACCATATCTCCTTGGCCTGGAATATCCCATGATACGCCTGTTCTATCAAAAGAATCATTTCGCAGCCATCAATACATTTCACATCATAATACCATGTGGTCTGAGCGCTCCAAATAGCCGCAACAAGACACCATCCTTACCATGCCACCAACTCTGATACCCTTGTCGGCAATTAAGCGCTCAGGCGCTTTATAAATAGAAGCGGCATTACTATTGGACAATTGACGCGTTATCGCTCGATCTGACTGTTTTCGCTAACTAGCTCGATGCATAGCCCCGGACATGCTCCAGTTTACCCAATCACTTTGCTTACTCACTACACTCACCACCACGAGGCGTTCTCCATGAAATCAGCCTTGCAACCTGATCCAAGCTCTACTGTTACCATTTCTACCTAAGCCCTAAAGTCATCGACCCTCTTCCTGTCATCCCGGCTACCTCTGAGACACCTCGCTATTCTACGGATACAGCCATTCCGATCCTAGTGCACATCATCAGAAGTTCGTTTCGTCTTGGTCTGTTTCTCGACCTCCCGCTAGTCCCCGAGCCATGTCTCGGGAAGGATCCAAACACTTGCCAGGGTGGGCTGCAGGGGTCTTTGAGACCTCGACTCTCGTAGTTACGCTACTGCAGGTAATCGGCAGGCTCAATAGATGTCTTGGTTGAAGACATGCAGCAGTTTTCAACTTCATGCAATGGAACAGTGGTGATCTCTGGCTCATTGCTAAGAATGGCTACACCATGCGCCTTACAAGCCTCGGCAGTGACTCTGCGTCTGGAAACAGTACCTGGCACCGACCAGCAACCATTACTCACATCGTGATATTACTCACCCTCAGGCTAATACTTTCGGGTCAATCCCGCTGACGTTGATTATACAACTTGTTTTCAATTGCTTGACAGCCCTCGGTCGATTGAATAAGTTCCACCGACGCCACCAAACAACGGCAGCCTGTCGATTCACGTAGCACACGGGTTGATCTGCAGCCAAGGAACCTTGACAAGGCACAGAGGGCCAGATCATAGCCATCTGTCCTACAAAGGCACAGAACCAAAATGGGGGGCTCTGTCCCTGGATTTCCCAGAATGGCACCATGTTTCGATCCCTGTTCCTAGTTCGTCGGTCCTTGCTTCAACGCCCCCAAACCTCCACATGGTTCAAGGGTGCGGTATGAGCCGTGGACAGTGTAGTTCCGATGTCTTGACTACAGGCAACAATCTAGCCAATGGCCTGCAATTTCAAATTGGTATGTCTACATAAACACGCCGTCCGTTGAGATAGCCCTACAAGGATTGGTTCCATTGCCTGTTCACAGCTCGTCCCTGGCATGAGCCTCCTCGCTAGGATCATCCATAGCCATAATCTTAACGACCAGACTAGTCCATCCAGTGAAATGCTGTGTTCGCTGCCCGGCACCCGTGTCCGGATTGTACTGCTCCCATGCAAAGCCTGTCTCTTCCCAGCTCTTGTACACCGTATCGACAAGGTTCTTGCGGAGACGCGAAAATAGATCCTTCGCCTTGGCTTGGAACGGACCTTCCTGCGATGCAACATTCTAGATAGACACGTTAGCATTTATACCATTTTCCCAATTGAGTCTCTTAGGAAGTACTTACACGAAGCTGAGACACAGCGAGGTAGTTCATGGGCATCCACACGGGACTACGCCAATAGTTTTCGCCAGTGTTGTAAAATTCATCCTGCTTGCTCAGACTACGGATGCCGTGAGGGCTCCAGAGATGGTTCTCGTCACCGATGAGATCGAGAATCTTGCCAAGTTTGGGGTCGTCAGCCTTCATGAGACCAACGAGGAAGGGAAACAGGGAAACGTAGCCCTTGTGGCATACGAGCGCGTGTTCCTCATAATCGTCAATCATTGCATCGCAATAGCAGCCCTCCTTCTCAGACCAGTGGAGGTCGTTGAGGTTGTGTTCGATGCCATCCAAGTTCTTTTTGTACTCATCTACATCCTCGGCCATACCGAGGGCGTCTGCGATGTTCATGAGGGACTTTGTCATGAGACCCACCCAAGACATGAGATCGACATGCAGCTCGCTAGGGGATGGGGGCTGGGGTCGAGGATAATCATCCAGGCCGCTGGTCAGGATGTGGGTTTCGGTACGGCCTCTCCATCGGTAAGCCTCCTTAGTGGAGTATGCCTCGCGATCATAGCTCTTGATGTCACCACGCTGAGTTTTACGGAACCAATCATACTGACGGCGCAGAAGAGGGTACAACTTTCGCAAATAGCTCTCACCGAGCTCGATGTTGTCGAGATGGGCAGTTTGCAAAAGATCCGCTCCCATCATGCGCTCCTTTTCCCCGGCCTTGGTACCATTGGCTGCACGAAGGCGCTCCATGAAGCCCTCAATGATAAGGAAAAGAGTGGGAGGGTTAGCATAATGAGGGTACTGGACCTGAAACTCAGGAGGCACCTTGCTACGAGCCTCATGACCCAGGATCTGCTCGCGAGCAATCCAACCATTGTCATCCATGGTGTTGTACCAGCTCTTGACAATCTCCAGTGTCAGATCAATATCCCAGTCGGCGATAGGGATAAGGTGAAAACCCTCATCCCATAAGAAACCACGAGGGAAGAAGGGACGAGATGGTACACTGGTGAAAAGCTCGTAAGGGCCCTCGAGGTCCGGCTTATTGCGGCTCTTAGCTTTCGCAGCTTCCATCCAGAATTCCTCGTCGTCCTCTTCGTATTCAGGTGCATAGGTTCGGTCAATGATCTGATGGCCGTGGAAGTAACCGATTCCGCCGACAAGGTTGGAGAACATACTCTTGCCAAACTTCTTATACTTCTCAAGAGTGAAAGGCTTTTTGAACTTGAAAGTGTTTGAGAAGCGCTCATTGAAGGTTTCGGAGGTCTTCTTGATCTGCTCAGTAACGTCTTCCGAGTTGAACTCCTTTCCGCCAGAAGCCGATGAGAAGATGACATCAAACTCGAATGCCCCTTCGAATGTCTTCTCCACGATCTGGACATTGGCTTTGGCGGGTGCATGGGCAATGCGGTACACTTGCCATGGTGGTGGAGGGTCATTTTGGTCGGCGTTTTGTTGGACCGGCGAAACAGCTTCCTGGAGCTTTTGGAAAACAACAGGTTTGCCTTGCCAAGTATGATCCGCAGGAACGTCCTGGGGGCTTGAGACAATGGTCTTGTCACCATGTCGGTCTTCAAGAAACTTGTTGTTTGATGTGGGGTGTTTTCCAGTACCCTTCGTGATAAGGAGCTTGTAATCTCCTAGGGTCTTCGAGTTGCCATTGAGAGTGACATCTCCCTCAAAACCATGCTCAGTACCTTCGCCCTCAACATCGAGCTCGCCCTCGCCATCCTGGGCAATGTAATAGAATAACATGGTCTTAGTGTCTTTTGCGGCGCCTTCTCGAGGCTCGCCCTTGATACGAGCAGCCCAGCTTCCACCATGGCTGCCTCCTGGTATCTTGACAAAAGTTGTTGTCAAATCAATACTGTTGGCCTTGTCGTGAATCGATTGCACACCGCCTATGCGGGCATCGTACTCATCCCATCCATAGCCATGGATATCTTCTCCCTGCTCACAAGTGTATCTGAAGCCTAAAACTAGTGTCAGTAAATTGATGTGAAATAGCTAAATGTTTCACATACCGCTTTGGATGTCTTGGTAATTGTCAACCTTTGCCCACATGAGTCCTGTCCATAGAGCATCTGGGGTTCTTGGCCGCACGCCAAAATACAGATTGGACTTGTATGGACCCCAAAAGAGGCTCTGATTATTTTGACGTCCAATTTCTGTAGTCAGCACAGACGAAGCTTCATCTGCGGCTGATGCGCCCAGAATGAGTGCCGCTGCCGACACCCAATGGGTTATTTTCACCATGGTTTTGAGAAGAAATTACCCTTTGTTTTGTCTGTGGAGGCAAAATTCACGAATGATTCCCGGGCGACTTGTTAAAGAAAAATCACTGCCACATTAGGTTTGTTGCAGCTTGCAGATAGAAGGAGCTTCAGAGAACACGTTGGGACCACAACTTGACAATGACGACGCAAGGCTGAGACTCCAGAGATCCGGGGTCCACGAGGAGAGCTTTGGCCAATCGTAGAGCTTCACTAGCCACCGCCACTTTTCCGTTCATCTCCACATTAAAGTTGTTTTCTATCAGCCTTCCGCTTCTAGAACTCTTTGGATGTCTGCTTCCTCCAAATTATCTCCCGATTTAAAAAGATCGCCAACTTTGAACACAGATACCAAGCATTTTCAAATCGCTTATCGAAAACATGAGTGACTCAAGACGAAGCAGACGACCAGACAGTCGTCAAATGTGGGACGAATCTGATAGACGCGACAGGCGCGGAGGTCGTGATAGGGACAACGACCGTGATCGCAGAGGTTACAGATCACGATCGCGCGAACGCCGTGGCTATAGAGACCGATCTAGGTCTCCGGATAGGCGAAACAGGGATAGAGATGGGGACAGGAATCGCCCAAGGGATCGAGGTCCGCGACATCATGATGAAAGAGACAAGAGGGATCGACGACGAGATGATAGAGACGATGGGCCGCCCAGACCAAAGCGGGATGATCGTCGCGACGATGATAGGGACAGACGAGGTATGCGCTTTCAATTGCTTCAAAGATTCAAGACTAACAGTATGTCCAGGCAAGTCTCGTCGCTCTGCCTCACCGCGATCACGCAGCCCCTCCTCTAACGAAACAACACTTCCTACACGCACTCGCCCTGAAGCGAAGCGCCCAGCACCTCACATGTCTTTCAACGTCGGCTCTCGTGCCAGTCGCTCACCACCCCCACAGCCCTCACGCCCCGAACGTGAAGAAGAACCCGCCCGCTCGGAGGATGGTCAGGCCTCTGAGCCAGAAGACGAGCCAATGGAAGTAGAGGACGACGACTTTGCTGCCATGCAAGCCATGATGGGCTTTGGTGGATTTGGAACGACGAAGAACAAGAAGGTTTCGGGAAACAATGCAGGCGGCGTGCGGAAAGAAAAGAAGACGGAGTACCGTCAGTACATGAACCGAAACGGCGGTTTCAACAGACCTCTGAGTCCGTCTCGATAAAGGAACTTCTTGCGGAGGTTGCTATCGATTGCTTTATGATATCCGGGGGGGATTTGGCGTCTCAAGTGTCACGCTTATACATAGTTCGGACAGGCGTTTAGGTGAAATATTAATACGAGATTTTGATAGCCAATAAATACTCTCAACACGCCAACTATAACAGTGTAAATGCTTGGTAATATGAGTGTGTCGGAACATTGATAAGCTTGAATCAATGATCAAGCGTGCAGACACTGTGATCCGCTCAAAACGGGTGCCAAAACAGAATCTTTTGGCTAAACTCGGCGAGTTTGCGAGCACAGTAGCTGTGCCCACTTTCCATAACACGTCCAACAATAATCATAGCTTGTTCAAATACTCTCTTCCAGTATCTACTGGTGTAAACATTACGTATAGCGCGTTCACTACATACAAACGCGGTATCTTCCTTCCATCTCCCCCAAACCATTCCCAACACCATTGGTATGCAACGAATGACAAACACCGTACGTCCATCTCATCCTCATGCCTTTTCTCCTTGCTCTTCCTCTACTGCACCGTCGGCTACAGGATCTGCCTTTGGCGTTGGTACATCATCTTCTATAGGGGCTTCCTCTTCCTTTGGCTGCTCTTTGACTGCCTCTTCTTCTCCAGCCTTGGATGCCGGTCTGGAGTCGTCCTTATTTTCCTCTGTGTTCTCTTCGGATTGGTTCGTTGCCGTTCTATCCCTTCGTCTCCTTCTTAGCCTTCTTTCTTCCTCTGCTGTCTGCCGTCTGGCTTTACGAAGAGTTTCCCTCCTCTCTAGATCATCGTCGTCGGCACCGTCACCACCACGCATTCCTTGCAACAGAGCAGCTGCCCGATCTGCGACATCATCTCCCCCTGAGCGAGGCGATGAGAGACCGGGACTGAGCACGTTTGTATCGTCTTCGCTTGGTGCTTCCGTGGTCTTGAGGGTTGCCTCTGCTTCTGGAATCTCGTCGAGATCCGGGATCTTTTGTCCAGAAGCAACACGAACCTGGTGGCGGTCCTTGAGTCGCGCTCGCCTTCTTCGGTCTCTCTGATCCCGAGCTTGGGGCGCAGCTGCACGTAGCTTCTCCAGCAGAGAATCCATGGCGCCAGTATTGGAAGGTGATGTTGGCCCAGCCTCGGCACTGTTGCTGGTGAGCTTGAGCTGTGCCGCATGCTTTCGCTTCATCGATGCTTCGTTGCGCCTCCTTGTCTCCTCGACTTGTACGTTCTTTTCGCGAGACTTCTTCCACTCGCCCACGAAGAGTGCTAGCTTGGCAAAGAAATCGCGGCGGGCACCATCGTCGGCAGGATCTTCACCATAGAATACCATGATATCTTTGTACGTCCTCATCATCTCTTCGAGGTACAACTCCATCTGTTCGGACTTTCTTCTGGCATCCTTCATAATGCGCTGGACGACTTGGCTTACTCTGTCCTGGGGGTGGAACTTCTTGGGATCGCTCAAGTTACCCGAATCTAGCGACATTTGGATGTTTCGAATATTGTCGATGTATTTCTTTGCATCCGCCTGCAGTTGCTCGATATTGATTTTTTGCACAGTCATGACGCCGTTGATATCGTCCGCAAAACTCTCCCATTCGGGATATTGGTTTCGAACAATACGCTCCACGAGATCGGCCAATGTCGACTGGTTCTTGTCGTCCTTTACCATACCCAATCGTGCCAAGGAACTAAGCTTGAAACCACGTGCCTGTTTGTTCGCATCGTTCATGTAGTTACCGATATCCAAAATAAGACCAAGAACATTCATCAATGAAACGGAATCACGTAGCGACTCAGACACTGTGACAACTTGCCTGATTTTCTCGTTAATCTCCTCGTACTCTTGCTCGAAGCTTCTAGTGAGGGCAAGTGCTCTCATTCGACTCTTCCAGTAATGGTGTAACTCAAAAGCCGTGTAGAGGTAAAGCTGATCTTGACGGGTGAGCTCAGAGGGGTCCAGTTCACGGCTCTGGGACTTGACATCGGGGCCAGTCCAGTCCTTGCTATATGGGACCATCTGCTTGACTGTGTTGTCAGGAATGTTGCACAGATCATCTTTTTGCAAGAAATCCATCACAACAACGTTGTCCAAGATATCCGAGTCACATTGGATAATCATCTGAACGATCTTCTCAACAGAGTGCTGTGAAAACTTGGCAAAAGCGATTTCTGTATTCTGTTAGCACAAAAGCTCCATGCGTAGTCTCGGCCAACTTACCATAAGCTTTACGGAGATCAGAAGAAATGATTTGCTTCTTGTCATCCTTCTTAGATGAGGTTCCCATGCCAAGTTTCTTGATCTCCTTTGCCATGAACAGCTTCTCAACCTCGTCGAGAATACCCTTTTTGCTGAGCTCCTGATACTTCTCCTCTCGAGCTTCAGCAGAGGGAGTATGTGCCGCCCAATGACTGGTCTCAGGGGCGTCCACCTTCTCCCAATGCAAAGCCTTAAGCTTCTTCTTGGGACGGACAACGGGCAAGCCAATGCCTGGAGCAGCCGCGAAAGCGGGTTGTCGCGACAAGTAGTGCCCAGACATAGCACCAGGCATAGGAGGAGGTGGAGGAGGGGGCATACCTCCAGCACCAGGCAGAGGAGGCGGAGGCGGAGGAGGTGGAGGTCCACCAGCAAGCATGCCTGGCAGAGGAGGAGGCGGCGGAGGCGGTGGAGGCGCTCCAGGGAGTTGTCCAGGCATCGGGGGAGGTGGAGGGGGAGGCGGCGGAGGGGGAGCACCAGGAATCTGACCGGGCATAGGCGGTGGTGGAGGCGGTGGAGGCGGAGGCGGAGGAGGAGCACCGGCAGCAGTAACTTCGATCTTCGGGGTTTCGCCATCGCCAGGAGGAGTAATGGGCGACGAAGTCTCCATGCTTGGGTGTGAAGGACCGGTTGTATCATCCTCGGAGTCGCTGCCATCATATCTCTTAACCTTAGAGCCAATCTCACCGAGCAGACCAGCTTGTTGCTTAGGGTCAATGGTTGGTCGCTTCATTTCAACGATTCTGGGCTTCTCGTAGATAACGCCATCCTCGCCTTCAGTTTCGTCGTCTTCCTCGATAACCTCGCCATCGGAGCGTCTCTTAAGGGGCTTGCGGGGAATCTTAGTATTGCGATGGATGCTGCCCAGTACGCTATTAGTGAAATCTCGAGGAGGCGTTCCGCCACCAGGGGGTGTTCCAGGTCTGTCGTCCATCTCTTCACGAAGAGCTCGAAGACGATCTGAAGGTCCAACGGCATCTCCCCATACACGTCCCTCAAGTTTGTATTGGGTCTTTTGCCTCTCGATCTGCATCTGCAGCCGCTCCATGAGGCGGTCGCGATCGAGAATGCCTTGCATACGAGCAGGGTCTTCGGGAGCGGCAGTCTTGCTGTTGGCATTCGCAGTCTTGGCGGCCTTGGAAGCGGCAACGTCCTGGGCGTCTCGAAGCATGAGGTACAACTCTCTTGTCTCTAGCTCATATCGTTGAGCTTCCTTGGCTCTCATAGTTTGCATGCTATCCAACTCGGCCTTAAGTCCATCAGCCTGTCTCCTTTGAGCATCGATGAATCGAGCTTGCTCCTCTAGTTGCCTTTGCAACTTGGCAACCAATCCATCAGCACCAAGCTCTAGCTGGGCCTTCATCTCGTCACGCTCCGCCATGGCGGCTTCGGCGATCTGTCGCGATTCAAGCGCTTCATCCTGAGCTTGCCTGGCTTCCGAGTCTGTGTGTAGCTTATCTAGCAGACTTTGAACCGTGAAGTTGAGACTCTGCTTAAGGTCCATGTTCGGCAACCGTCTATCCATAGCAACGTAGCTCAGCATGGAATCGACCAGCTGGAACATACGTAACCGCTCTTCGCCATCGGTGGCACGGATGAGCATGAGATGCTGCAGAGCTGAAATGAAATAGTCATTTGTCTTGGTGCCATGAAGACGCTGCTGGATGGCATCTGCGATTTGTACGGGATCAGTCAAATCTTTGACTTCGCCCTCTACATCGTCCTTGATGCTACTGTTCTCCCGATCCAGCATGTCCTCATAGTCGATCGCCTCATTTGTCCGGAATCGCTCGATCTGTTTGTCCAGGAGTTCGTATTGGAACTCCTCCATCTTCGTCAAGATCCGTTTTATGCCACATGCTGTAAACTGAGCTCGGATGTGTATCCTCAACTCCAAGTCTCTCTCCGGCGAATCGATGATCATGTTGACGAGCATAAGAGTCGCGACGGCATATTCCATTAGCAAGTTCTCCATTCCAATACCACCGGTCCTCAACTCTTCGCTGGCACCGACCAGACTTCCCATCTTGCCTCTACCGTCGATGGTGACCTCCACCAGACGCATCCAAGCGTCGAACCGGCCATTCTCTCCGTGTGCCGTCTTGACCTCATCAAGAGCTTGGATAACCTTCAAGTGACCTTCGGAGTTCTCTCCCCATGTGCACAAGAAAGTAATTATTTCGCTGACAAGCTTTCGTGTGGTGAGTCGAGGAGAAATGAGGGAGCTGGCGAGGGCCACCATGACCTTTTGGTGTATCAAAGCATCGTCAGCACCAAATTTGTTGTTCATCAGTGCCTTCACACATTTGATGATATCGTACTCGCGGTCGAGGTTCTTATCGATGCGACTGTTATCCTGGGCAGGTCCCTGTGCTGTCTTGCGGTTGATCTTAAGCAGCAAGGTCATCAAGGCAACCTGTCCCTGACACTCCACAAATCTCTTTACCCAACCGATCTGCTGAGTTCTCAGGTTGACTTCCAAACTTCCCATGCCCTTCGTGTCGAGTCGGTCTTCCATAACTCGTCGAACGTACCATTCTGGAGTGCCTTCCTCGTCGGAATAAGTCGTTATATCGGGAGTCGCGGTATACTGGGTCGGTCGTGCTGTCTGTCGGCGCTTTTGCTCGCCCTGCCACTCGGTGAGTCGGTCTTGGTAGAGCAACGTCCACTTCTTTTGCGCCGGGTAAGCCATCATCTGCCTCCTTGCCTGCTCAGGAAGGTTATGCCATCCTCGCTTCTGCATCAATTGAAGGAACATCTGTTCGACCACATTATCGTCGTCAGGCTTCGGGAAATAGAAGCCACCCTGAGGATCGCTTTGGCCTGGGGGAGGCCCTGAGGGGAACTTGGTGAATCGGTGGGAATCGCGATTCGAGTGCTGCGAGGCCGCATAGGAGCTTTGAGAAGATGCACTAGGCATTGCTGCATTTGGTGAGCGAGATTTCGTTGTATAAAAGTAGTTTGAATTACCTGATTGTATGCTCAGGTTGTCCGCTGAGCCTCGAGCGGTAGAAGACATGAAAGAGTCGTATCGAGGGTTAGGTGGGTTATTTGAATGAGACGAACTGCCCCTGGCGGGGCCCCATTGCTGATACTGGGTCTGGCGTCCTGTAGAAGCCATGGTGACATTCGCATTAGCATAACCATATCCCGCGGGCTGACGCCCTGGAGAACGGGCCCCAGACTGGCTTGATCCGTCCCAGCTTGGATATTGGTGGAAATCTAGGCCATTTTGATTGAGGTGGTGCGGGAGAGGTTCTCGGCGCACTGGCATCTGTTCACCTTTGGGCAGGTATTCGACAGGAACTGGAGATCGTGACCCGCCTCCAACAGCGTCGTATGGGATTGAAGTTATAACACCTGCCATCTGGTTGATACCGCCATCGGAAGATTCTGGACGGCCGTCGAAGGAGACAGCAGATGACTCTCTCTTGTGGCGCGAAGAGCGAAAGCTGGCTGCATCGTCTGCGGGGTATCTCGACTCTTCAGCCAAGCGCTTGTCTTTGTGCTTACTTCGCGAGAAGAGAGACCGGCCGCCAGAGGACTGCCTGGTCTTGTCAGACATGGCGACTGCAAAGTCGTGGCCGCGACAATTGTCGAAGCGAAGTTTTTAAATTGCGAATCGTATTTCGAAAGTAGTATCGGTGTCGTACTGGGAAGGGTAAAAAAAGGAGGTATCGGAATATCTATATCGTATAGTCTTTCACCAACGGCTACCAGTTAGAACACGTGAAGTTGGCGATGTGCTGGCCCAGGGCCGCTCGCTTCATTTGGGGCACGGTCGGTATCGACGTTGAATGAAACGCTGTGAAGATATTCGGGGTGCGGAGGACCTCCAAATCGAAGCGGCGTGGGCGTTGTGGGCGGGCTTGAAACCTGGATCGCCGCGAGTTGCTTTTGACAGGAAGGAAAATGTACTGTAGTAGATAGATACTGCACTGCACTGCACAGACTGTAAGGGACTGGAAGGGGGGCAAAGGTAATGCGATGCAATGGAAAAGACAAAGAAGAAAGGCCTAAGCTTGGCCGGATGATGCCGCTGCTTGAACGAGTGGTGCCAGAATGAAACGAATCGAACTGCAAACCGAATTAACTCAAGGTGGTGTGCATAAAGGAGCGTAAATAGCGTAGCGTGCGTGGTAGCATACAGCGAGGTAAGTTAGAACCTGCGTATCTGTACCATCAGCGAACACCAGACAAGAAGTCAAGTCAGTTGGGTGTCCAAAAGACGGGGATGATCTGGTTGGATCCTTTTCCCTATTACCAGGGCCCAGGGATCTTCTAGGTTGCTCAAGCCAAGCCGAGGGTCGCAAGCAGGACGAAAGCGGATTGGCTCGAGTGTTTATGGGGATGATGGACCCAATATTGCTTAGCCGCCGCTTAGAGGTAGTCTAGGGGGGTAGTTCAGTGCTTCGAGCACCAAGGGGGTGGATGTCTAGTGAATCGAGAATTATATAATCCTTCTGAAATAAAGCGCCTCCGCTGCCAAAAAAGCACTCGGAATGAGAATTAATTAATTGTATAAACCCAGGTAATTCCCGTGTCGGAATCCAGGTTCTTTATTGATGTTTTTAAAAAAAAGCATTTCTAAACAAAAAAGAGTTTCCGTTCATCAACATTGGGTATAATCGATAAATGAAGCTCACCTACCCAAGGTTCCATGATTTACGCCTCTAAAAAAGCGCTGAGACTGGGCACTGGCCCGACCTCGAGTGGGAAGGACACTTTTTTAGGAGTGACCCGTCTCCTAAGCGGGGAGCTTTTTGATAGCATCAAGGGACCTATCAGGGGAAGTGGGCTTTGTAGGTAGATTGAGGACGCGTAGACATTGTCAACCTATATTCTCGTTGCTACCTCGAGAAAGAACTGCAGCAATTAAGACACGGAAGAGTAATCGAAACTGAAACCGTCAGAATATGATGGACCCCATAACCTACCTACAAAGATCTTTGATTTAGTTACCTTTCAATACTCGATACTACCTAGTTACTCCAAGACTTGCACAGTAAACCCTCGTACCAAAATGGGGCACGTCCTGCATCAATATATCCTTTCGAATGCTAACCAAGTTGCTGGTGCTTAAAGATAGGTAGTTCATGCAACCACTCCCTGGGCTTTGCATGTTACACCTTAAAAGTCTTGAGTTGATTTTTGTCGTTACACTCATACCTAAGTACGGTATGAAAGCGATGTTGGTCTAAGATACCTTCGTAAGCTTGCATGGAATTTCTTACCTCTCGGTATCCCTTGAACCGCGTGCAGCTTTTGTCATTTGTCTCAGGTTTCATCCGCATCCGTCCACTATTTCGAGACAAGACAAAGATCTCTCTTCTCCATTCTTAAGCGAGGTCGGTTGTCTCAGGGCCTCCGTTCGCCCCATGCCCTTCGCTTTTGACAGCTGAACTGTCATCTGTTACAAAATCCGCATGGAAAAAGAAAGGGCACGATTAAACTTGAACGTCCAAAGATCTCATGGGTGTGAGTTCATAAGCCCCGGCTTTGAAGTCTAACAAAGGGAAATCATAGAGATCAATCTAGCTTGTAACAAGTGCAACCCAGTTTTGAGAGATGGTACATGAGTTAATTTTTAAAAGCAATCACTCAACTTATATTCTCTACTTTGACCTTTTCATGTGACGTGTCCAGCTTGAGAAAAGTTACGGTTAATTAAGAGGTAGCCCATCGAGCCCGTGTTATACGACCCGCTCAACTGAAAATGGCGTGCTTGGAGATTGCTAACCATGGACATATCATCTTCTTTGGTTAGTTGGGTAGCTATTTAAGTACATACGTCCACAAGCATCTAATTGAGTGCCTGAGGAGCTTAGGAGCCATGATCCGATTCACACGGGTCCAGTTGATATCCATGCATTTCTGCCTTGTGTTCAGAATAAACTTGCAGACACAAACCGCCCGTTCAGAAAGTAGCCTAAGTGCTAGTCTAAGATATCATAAAGGGACCAAATCATTTCATCTCTTATGCCTTTGGGGGCTAATTCTTCTGATACCCTGAGGCCGTCTAAAAACGATTCAATGTCGTTGATATTGGCACTTTTACCCCCTTGCAAGTCTAAATCCTTTTGTTGGTCGACCCCTTTTTAGCGGGATCTTCGGCGTCGTCACCTCCTGGATCCCAGCTGCCCAGCTCCAGGTCCCGCTGGGCCCTTGTACTTGTGGCTTCAGCCACGTTTCCAGGGCAGCCTCTACCATTCTTGCTAGGGCGATCGCAACGTCGGATCTCAAACCTCCCGTCACCTCGTGGCATCCGCCGCGCCCTCGAAACTTGTATTCCACGCTGAAACAGACTCCAGCATCGTCCTCTCTGACTCTTGAGAGGAAGAACATGGGCGCAACAATGTCGGTTATCAAGGTATGCACTCATCATGACAACTTGACCAATATTCTTGGCATTCATGGCACAGCAAAGCGCATCACGATGGTAACTAACATATCGTCGCAATCAGACTCTCGTTGTTCCCGCCGTCATTTCGTTGCTCCTCTTTATCCTCCTTACATATGTTCTCATTCCCCTATGGCGTCGATATGCTCGCTATAGCCAATATCTTCCTCTCGATACCTTATCGTCTCAGACGTCTTCTTTGCGCGAGCGCATAACAGCCCGAATAGCCGCATGGCGCTCCAACCGCGGTGTTGCGTTCGCTTCTGATGATGACTTCGACGATGGGTTGGATGACGATGACGGGGAGGAACTTGGAAATGTCGACGAGGCCACCTGGCGTCAGATGGAGGCAGATACCCGTGCGGCCCGGCCAGACAATACAAGGCGACTAAGCAGAGAGTAAGCATCCATAGCATATGCCCGTTCACTGTGTCAACACCAATTCTGACTTGGATACAGTCTTGAAGAAGGGTTCAGAGACGACAGCGATGATGAACCAGACCGTTTAGCAAGAAACAACTTCAGATCATAATAGCACAGCTTCTACCGATAGTTAATCTACAATCAAGAAAGCACACATCCATACTAGAAATACGGCCACCAATCACGCCACGCGTCAAGGTATCAGAAGAAATAGCCGTCAAGAGCATAAGGGACGAAATAACTTAGTTGCCTTATGCAAGCTTAGACTTGCACTTAGGCTACTTGATTTTGGCGCCCTAAGCGACGACAATTCTTCTGACACACTTCTCACGGCCAATTCAGGTGATATCAAAGACTGTCAATTCATTCAATCGCTCGTTTACTTGCAAGCACTTCTGCCTCTTCTTAACCGGATCATAACCAGTGATCTGAGTACTAAGAACCACGTCGCTCTAACCATGCCGCTATAAAATTATCCATCATGCTGATATTCCCATACGATACACGCCAGTCACCAATGACGAAACTGTCAAGTGGCTCAATCAACCCTTGAAGCGAGTTTGGAGGCACTAAACTTGATCATAATTCTAAGCAACAGCCTCCCAAAGATCGCATCTTGGTCGGCCTTCTCCTTTCCCACTCCCAAACATGACAACTTGCACCAGGTGTTTGAAGAGATTGATCTAGACCACCCGTTTGAAGGTGCGAGATCGTTGAGTAAAGACATGATTCGAAGTGATGGCCGCAAGGAAGGTACACTCGGATTTCAGACTTAATCCATCTCGAATGGTATTCAACTGTATCGCAGAGTACGGATTGTGGCACTCGTCTCTAGCTCTGGGTGTCAGATGCTGCTATGACATGCATTCTAGATTGCCTGTGGTGTGGTTGCTAGTATCCTTGGCTGGAGCTTCTTCTGGATGGTCCTTGGCCTCCCTGGGTGAAGCCTCTTCTGGCTGGTTGCCGGTGTCCTTGGTTGAAGGTTCCTTGGTTGAAGGTTCCTTGGTTGAAGGTTCCTTGGTTGAAGGCTCTCCTGAATTGCCACTGCTCTGGGCTGCGTTATTGATGTTCTCAAACCATGCATTGACCAAATCAGTCGCGCGCTCTTCCTTGGTCTTCTTCGAAGGTAGTGCAATAGACAATTTCCGAGTTTTCGTTCCTGCGGAAGACTCTGGCACGATTGTTTGATTTCTTGTAGGTGGTATGGTCGGTATGTCATTACCTCTAAGTGTATTGAGCTCAACATCGTTTTCGGTTTTCTTTTTTCGCAGTCCCAGGCAATCGAAGAGCTGGGTCAAACAGCCACGACGTTTCTCGGAGACCATTGTATCTTGATACTGCTCATAGCGGCTGAAAAGTAGTAGCGATGGATATGGAGATGTAAGTGAGAGTAGTGATCTTGATGACAGCGTGTGTGTGTGTGTGTGTATTGGAGTGAGTGATGTGGGAGAGATGAGATGACGAGGACGGGCTCTTTTAATTACAACCGACGCAAGGCTGAGACTGTGATCAAACAAGAAGGAGCCACTACTCAAGTTCTCGTTTGGCAAGTGAGAAGAGGGTTGAGGAAGGAAGGAATCGCCGTCAAAGTGTCAGGAGAAATGACCGCTAAGAGTATAAGGGATGAAATAATTTGGTCGTATTATGCAAACTTAGACTGACTTTTAGACTACTTTGTTTCTGTAGCCTAACCTTAGATGACATTTCTTCTGTTACTCGCCCGTACAGGTTGACAAGAGCTCACAGCAGCCTGCACTCTGATACAACTCTCCTGCGGCTGTCTTTACGGACATACTCTATCTATCATTTATCCTAAGGTAGTTTGTAGCAGTGAGCACATGGTGCAGATAGCGTCTTGTTGCTCCTAAGGAGATATTACAGACGTAACACAAATCAACAATAACAACTCTCCTGCGGTTGTTCGTTATCCATTAGGTTTTATTTAGTGTTCTATATACCTTTTTTATTTATTTTTCTTCTGTTCTCTTTTCTTCTCTTTCTTTCTTCTTCTTCTTCTTCTTCTTCTTCTTCTTCTTCTTCTTCTTCTTCTTCTTCTTCTTTTTCTTTCTTTTTATTAAATTTATATCCTGCTGTCCTTAGTGGTCTACTATTATCCGTGAAATAGCAAACAAACTACGGATACTCAATTCGGTTTTGACTTTTGTGAAGACAGCGTTCCTCGAAACCTGGTATAACTGTATGAGGGGCCTGCTGTTAATCGTTTACGATCACTTCATACCAATGAGACAGTACTAATTGCCCTTATTAGGTGCTTGATCCCACGGTTCTTGTTCCTCACAGCATAGCACCTTCCACTTCCCTATAAAGTTGTCGCAGGCAAGTAGTGGAGACTCTGACTTACACATCCCATGGCACGCATCTAGACTAAGATGCTGCCAAATTAGCATGTATGCAATGGAGGTTGATGTATGCAGAAGTAATAGTTCTCAGGCCGTTCAACTATATTGTATATATATATATATATATATGGTTGATATTTAAGTTGGAAATAATCGCCCACTCAAAGGTAGTTGTCATTTTCACCTCTTCCCGTGAACCCCAACTGCATGTTCACTGCCCCACAAATCCGCAACTGCCAACCTCGACATCATCACTTTCTAACTTAGGCAGGCAACCAACACAACCGTCTGTCTTCCCCATTCACTGTTTTAAGCTATCGCAACTTCCCATCATAATGCGCTTTCGAACAGAGCTCAAGAACATTCGCACGTTTGCCAGTAAGTACACTTTTCTTAAATTGCTTGTCTTTGCGTCATTCTTTGTTGTTTCTCAACTCTTACTAACCGTGAATTTCTAGAGCTTACAGCTGCACTTGGCTCTCTTGAGAAGATCGCTTGGTTGCGCCTGAGCGATGATACGGCACGATTCACCGTCATCCCAGATATGGGATCTCAAGTATGGGCGTATGTATTATTTCGTTTTTCATGACTTTGTCACTGACAAGTATCTAGCTCACTCAGCATGGACTTCATCTTTGATGGCTATCATATTCAATCCGCAGAGGCAGGCAATACCATTAACCTGGAGCTTCCTCTCCAACCTCTCCAACGCGCTCTCAAATCAGCACTAAACAGCATGTCTGCTTCCCTGCGTCTCACAAAGAAAGATGGATTGCCAGTTCTTTCCATGACAATCACGACAACTACGTCAGCTTCCAACCCGTCTGGAGCCACGAAACCTTCAGGCACTGCCGCTGGCGATGACCCTTTTGATGACGACGAGATGTTTCAGCACGAACACCTGGAGACTAATTTAAGGCGAGAGCATGAAAAGATCATCACCCAGGATATACCTGTGCGAGTCCTTCACCCAGAGACAGTTGAGACGATCATGCAGCCCCGAGTACGCGAACCAGATGTTCACATCCAACTACCGCCACTCCTTCAGCTCAAGGCCATTTCAGATCGCTTCACCAAACTTGCCATGGCCTCCAACTCAGGCGCAAATAACGCCAAAGCGCCTAAGCTTGAACTTAGTGCTAACATGCATGGCGGTCTAAGACTGCGAATCGCTACTGAAACCACTGATATCTGTAGCGTCTGGTCCAACCTCGAGAACCCAGAGTTAGATCCAGCACAGCTGGATTGCCCCGTCGAAGAGCATCCAAGCACAAAGTTTCGGGAAGACGGCCCTGAACGTTGGGCTACGGTCCGCGTGGACGGCAAGGATTGGAGCCGTGTCTTAAGTGTTGGTCGTCTGGAAGGCCGGGTAATTGCTTGTTTTGCGGATGATCATGCTTTGATCCTCTACGTCTATGTACCTCAATACGACGATGCCACAGCCGACGACTCAGTCGTGACAGTTAGTCCATCTGTTGCTCTCCCAACTGACCAGAACCATGCTAATAAGAATCAGTATTACGTACAGTCTTATAGCGTATAAGACAACACCGGATGGAATCTTGATCACGATTTCTTGGCGTTCAACTTGGTAGAAATAATTCATTGTGGAGTTAGTGAAGTTGCGATAGACGGTTATGGGGTGCAATATACATGGTGCATTGGGCAAGCAATTCCTGCAAACCATTCTTCATCGTATTATCGTTCTGCATTGAACTCCATCTGAGTCATGATCGTATCTCGCCGGTAGTATAACTTCTTCTATGCTTCTTCTCATCCAAAACATTACAACTGAACCTCCACCCCAACGGTTTGTACAGTCGCTGATTATAGCCCCAGGCCAGCGCTTCTTCAGTTCCACTTCTCGCAAAATCACAAAAAAGGACAATACTCTATTATTAATACATTTCAATTCGTTCCTAGCACGAATCCCCATAAGAACGCCCGGAGTTGGTTTGGCAATTCAAATTCAAACGAAGAGATAACTCATATTCGTCTTATTTGGCCATAACATCAACATAGCGACCTCCCTTTCGAGCCTTCTTTTTATCACTGGCTTTGCGGGGTGCTGCGCTGAGTAAGTCATCAATGCTGCTAGCATTGCTCATGCTCGTGGTCGGTCTACTAGGCGGCGCACTAGCATTGCTGGTGTTGGAAACCGATCGAGCCATAGCAGGTGGTGCCAGACCCAGGCTTTCCGTAGACGCTTGCTTCATCAGTTCAGGTGTGCCGGCGCGCACCTTTGGAGGCATGAGCGGCGGTGGTGCACTGTTGCTCGTGATCAAAGGTGGAGGTGGGGTGCCTGTAGGAGGTGGAGGAGTTCCAGATACAGACCGAGGACCAGCCTTGGGCGGAGGAGGTGTGGCAGTCTTGGCTGGTGTGTTTTCAGCGCCCGGCTTCTTGTTAACCCATCGCTTTAGGTCAGGATCGTAGATAAAGCTGCTGGCCTCACCCAGTTTGGCACGGATGGGCTTGCCAGGCGAAGATTCGCCAGATGAAGATGGTTCGAGAGCAGCCTTCTTGCTACCTCCGAACCAGCCACCGAAACCCCATCCCTTCTTGGACGACTGCTGGGCAGCTGCACGCTTGGCTGTTGGTTGTTAGTGATATATCATACAGATTTGAAAGTAATGAACTTACCATCCTCTTCCGCGGCCTTGCGGAACATTTCCTCGTTCTCCCGGTCCTTGTCCGCCTTTGTTTTCTCGGAGGGTTTCATGGAGGGAAAGTCATCGTCGTCGTCGTCCATGATACCCTTCTTCTTGGGTTTAGGCGCTTCATCGTCGTTATCCGCAGTAGACTGAGGCTCGTAAGATGGTGGCTCGTATCCGTACGGCTGGAAAGAAGGAGGTTCGTATCCACTGCCGTTGGCCTCCCCGTTGTTTTCCTCGCTTTCCTGTTCAGGAGGGTTTGAAGACATTTGAGGGGGCTCGTAGCCGTAGCTGAGGGGCTGGAAGCCTTGAGCCGAAGAGTCGGCAGGGTTTTCATCACCACCCATCGGTGTGGAAGTTGGCATTCCGTATGGTTGGTATCCAGCAGGAGAGTAGCCTTGTGTGATTTGAGCAGCGGGCGCCAGACCAACGGAGCTACCGACGCCAGCGTCATTCGACCCAGGCTGAGGAATCGATGGAGTGTAGCTGTCACCTTGACTTGCTGAAGCTGCACCCGGATAACCGGGCTCATAAGGGTTATTTCCGAAATCCGCAGGTGTTTGTTCCATCGAGCTTCGACCAGGCGTATACTGAGATGTAGGAGAATAGGGGTTCAGGTTGGCAGCAGGTGTCATGGTGGCCGGTGCGTATTTGGATGCTGCAGCATTTGCTGGTGGCTGAGCAGGTGTCATTCCGAAACTAGGCGATTGCTGGCCGTAGATGTCGAAGTTCGACACCGATGGTGATCGACTAAACTCTCCCGAAGGGCGGGTAAACGGTCCTGCCTCCCCAGCACCTCCGGCACTGTCCTCGTTATCATCTCCAGCAACAAACTTGTTGAATCGATTCCACATGCTATCCGAGACCTTGTTCATGCTTGGCTTCGAGATCCATGAACCGCTCTCCTCCTTTGGTGCGGACTTCAGCCTTGACATAAAGTCTTCAACCGCAGTCTCAAGAACATGGTGATGATAAGGCGATCGCTTAGTCTGTGAGGATATAGCGGTCAAAATAGCATCACAATATTGCATAGCCTTGTCCCTGTGGCCATATTCGGCGAGAGTCATGGCATGCTCGAGCTTGTAAGCAGCCAAGTGAGGTGTTCCTGCCGCTGCGAGAGCCCCGCCGGCAAGCGACAAGCCATATTCGTAAACTTCACTGAGCTGAAGGGCCTCGGTCTCTTTGGCGAACTGATCAGACTGTTGCCGATGATCAGCCCCAATGAGCACGAAGTTTGCATTGGGATCATCCAATCCACCAAAGATAGAAGAATGGCGACCAAAGATGAAGCAGATGTGGGCGGCTTCAGCTCTCCCATAGCTGGACAGCAGCTTTCCAAGAGCATTTAGGCCTTGGATATCGTCAGTACTTCGGTTGCTTAGTACGAGCGAAAGAGTCTCGCGCCACTTGTCTAATCCATCAAGCGTATCTTTGGTAGGTCCTGGGCCTGCATCAGTAGACATAAGCTGAAGACCAGCCCGGGCGTGCACAGGAACAAGTTCATCGACGCAATCCTCGAAATTGCCAGAGAGAATCTTGTAAAGGGCAGCCATAGACTCGTTGGCATGGCCAGGATAGTTGACTTCTTTGCGAACAAACTCTTGAGCCACACGTTTGTAAAGGTCTCCCTCGACAGTATGAGAGATCAGCATGGCATGCCCCCAAAGTCGCTTGTCAACCAGTGCCCAAACAGCCTTGTCTCGATCACCTCTCAAAAGATGGTGCCGAACCTGATCCATAGTAGACACATCGACGCCGTCAGCTTGCATTGAGGTAACAGAGGCAATCCCTGCGGCAAAGTTTCCAGCAGCAGGGAAGACCGCATCATCGCCAGTGGTTGATGGATTCTCCCCCGGAGAGAGGACATCTCGAACGGCTGCCTCCACAGCAGGGTTACCCTCCAGAACACCGTCGTTCTCAACGAAGATACGCATGATTTTCCACAGCAGCAAACGTTCTACGGCTCTCTTTGCTTCAAGAGAAAGCTGCGAATGGAAGGAAACATCCGGCAAGTCCTTTTCCAACAACTCGATTCCGGCATTGAGCCACGAAATTGTCTCCTTCTTCTTCGACTTACCCCTCAGAGGACCAGGGAATTTAGCCACATGCTCGTGAAGGGGTTCGATGTCCTTGACACTCTGAACCTTGACTTCTCCTGGCGTGCGCACAATCATGGGAACAGCCTGGTTCATCCCATATCGGGGGACACTCTTAGGGAACGAGGTAACAATAGTGCCTCCAACACCCCATGAGATGATAGGAACACCTTTCCATCGCTGGAGTTCATCGTGTTCCCGGCCATCTGTAGGAGCAATCATGTTCATAGTAATAGACTGGCCACGAGTGCGAACCGTTGAGACTCCAGCGGCCGGAGCTGCGGGGGCAGCTGGTGCATAGGGTGATGGCGCTGGCTTTGCAGCCAATGGAGAAGGATGCGAGTGGGAGTGGGCAGACGAAGGTCGACGCGTTGAGTCTGAGGATCCTTGAGTCTGCCTGTGACCGAAAGCGGCACTTGGCGATTGGGTTTGAGCTCGAGGAGGAGGCACAAAGCCAGTGTGAGCTGTTGGCGCAGCATGAGGTGCATACGGACCCGATTGTTTAGGCGGCGACAAGGTCAACTGCCCAGCATAGCTTGGGGGTGGTGGCGATGTTGGGTTGTACCTCGACTCCTGGGGAGGGGGAGATAGGGTAGCGCTGACAGACCTTGTCTGGGTCTGTTGGTCATCTTCTTCGTCCACCTCACGGGTTGGAGGAAGAGACGAAACGCGGCTCAACCTGGGCTCAAAGTGAGCCGTCTCAGAATGGGTTAATGGACTTGATGTTCTTGGCTGATGTGGCAGCATTGGTGCAGGACCAGACGTTGCCACGGCTCCATACGACCCATGAGTTTTAGTAGCTGGGGGTGCGGGTGAATAGCGGCTCGCTACAGGAGCTGGCGGCGCAGTATGACTTGTGCCAGGGGCGGGAGAGTATCGAGAGGCACTGGTCGAGGTTGGGGGTGGCATGTGGTTGGCAGAGGTAGTCAGAGCAGCATATGGACTGACCCTTTCAGGCGCAACAAGACCAGCTCCTGGGACAGGCGCCTGAGTTGGAGGCTCGCTATAAGGCTCGCTGGGAGGAGGAGCCATGATGGGAACCGATGGTGGAGGCATCTGGTTCGGGAACGAAGGCGCCAGTGGCGAAGGAACATGAGATGTGCGAGCCATTGGGGGCGGGTTCCTAGCAGGAGAGGCAGCCCTTTGGCTTGTTCGCGAGCTTGGTCGGGGTCTGGAAGTCATGGGCAGCTCCTCAAAGAAGTTCTCTTTGTGCTGCGCACCAGAAGTTGTAGGGTTAGGGGGTCCTGCTTGTTGAGCAGGTAGCCCATGACTAGAAGAGGGAGGCGTGAGCTTGGTGGGAGGAGCCGGCATACCAACGCTCGCGCTTCTAGGCGGCGCCTGGACTGGGGCATGAGGGTGACTAGGCTGTGAAAGCTGTTGCATGCTTGCCCTCTTGCGAGGTTTCACCACATTTGTGACAAGGTCAGTAGGCAGATCGTATGGCGAGTGATATCCTCCTTTTGACTTGTCGGCGAAGCTTTGTGCCTTTGACATATCTGGCCGTGCTGAAGGAGGCTGGCCATATTGAGGAGCCGAACCGAAAGGAGCTATACCGGGCGCTGGGGAGTTGTACATGGGGGTTGGAGGGACAGCTACTCCAGGCACCTGGCTGACTGGAGCATAAGGCGATGGTGCTTGTTGGGTGACTGGTGCTTGTGGCATGTAAGGATTAGGTGCCGAAGGCTGGTGTGATGCAGGGAAAGATGCAGGAGCTGGCGCGGGCGCTGAATCCGCAGCCGGCTCTTCGTCTTCTAGGAAACCCTCATCATCACTCCCAAAGAAGGCTGCAGGATCAACTTGCTTGTCTCCTCCAGCGTTATCGTCAAGAAGAAAGTCATCGTCGTCCTCGTCATCGGCGAATGCTTGCTCCCACTTTGAAGCGAGGTCTTCCTGTTTCACAGGGGCTGGTTCAGACGCAGCAGGGGTTGATTCAGCCTGTGCTGCTTTTTCGTCTTCACTCTTGTCTTCACTATCATTCGAGTCTGAGTCGTCCTCCTCTTCCTCTTCAGGAGTACCTTCAAGCGTCGACTTTTTTGGAACAGAGGCTGCATTCATCGAATCCAGAACTTGCATCGTCGATTTTCGTTCCAAGACAGGGACAGGTTGCCCCTCACCTGCGGGTTCAGAGCCTTGGACCTGGCTGAAAAAGTCCGCACCATCTTCGCCCTCTTCCTCGTCAAAAGGGTCAGCTGCAGTGTTGTTTTCTTGGACAGCGGTCGCCTCGTTGGTTTTTTCAGCAGATTGTGGGATCAATGGAATGCCCTCTTCATATCTCTCATCAGAATCTTGACCTTCCGGGCTCTTCAAGTCTCCTCCTATAGATATAGATGATGAATGACCTCTCCTTTTTGGTGCCTCTAATCCTTCTGATGCTTCCTCCTGTTGATATAGCTCCTCTTCTGCTTCTGCTTCCTTCTCTGTTTCTTCCAAGACGTCCATCGCCTGGTTGGCGGGGAGAGGTTGTTGATCTTCCGCATCGGTAGTCGAATGGGCAGGTGGAACTGGAGGGAAAGAGTTTGTTCGATCGCTGGGAGGCATAAACTTGAAAGGATCGGTGTCAGTGCGGCTCAAAGTCCACTCGCCCTCGTCATCGTCACCAAAACTGATTTCGTGGGACACTGTACGAGCAAACGACCTGGAGCTCGAGTGCTGAGATACCGGTCCCTTGGGTTGTGAAACGGCTTCGGTGGCTTCTGGCGCAGGGTCAACTTGCTCAGTGTCTACCTGCTCGGTATCCATTGGCTCAGTCTCTACTGATTCAATGTCTGTTGTCCGAGTGCTTGCTTGCTCGGGTTCTGCATGCTCGGGTTCTGCTTGCTCGGGAGTGGCCTCGCTTTGTGTTTCCTCGTGCTGTGTGTGCTTGTGGACTGCATCGTCAGAAGCTAGCCAGTCATTGCCGTCTTCGTCTTCGTCCTCCTGCGAAAGCCAGGCATTGGCAGCACCAATTTGCTCTGTCGAGTCCTGGTCAGGTTGCGACGGTGCTTCTTGAGTGTCTTCTTGAGTTGTGGGTTGGCTAGGTTGCGCGAGCGTGTCTGTTGTTGATGACGTCGCAGGCGCGGGAACCTCGGTGGAGCTGTTGCTATCATCGGAATCGTTTGACATCGTGGCCAGATCTTTCGGTTTTGGCGATTCGGAAGCCATCGCGAAGCCGATCGATGCGTTGGCTTGTGATGAGAAAGAAGTCAAGTTTCAATGCCAGTAGCGACTACTTTGTGCGATCGTGTCAGCGGAACAGTTTCAGCACAAAGGGGCTACTACCGAGCTAATCTGCGTGGAGCTTGGACAGCTTCGCGACTTTCAGGGGGTAGAGGGGGCTCAGCTTGTAAGTAGCAGGGGAAAGAAATAATCGCGTACTTAGTATACAAAGAATGAAAAGAGAATCGAATGGTGTTGATTGCGATTAAAAGTCGATGTTCGCCATGTTCATCTCAGGAACGGAAGAGGCGTTGCTGTAGTTGGAAGGGAAACGTTCTGGAAGTACAGTACAGATCGCAAGTGCAAGTTGGCATGTACAGAAATATGGAGACCCAAACGGGCAACTGACACTGACAGTCCCGGCACGGAGTTGAAGGAATTGGATACCGAATCATGACTAGATCGAGAGGCGGAGCAAAAGAGCTGTTCCGGTGGCTGCCACGGGCATGAGCCGTCTAAAGCTTTGTCCAACCTCTAATTATAGTGACAGCATATTAATTAGCAGTATTAACCTTGCGTTCACATTAAGATGCTATATCTTGAATTTTTTATCTGGTAAACTATTATTTCAACTACACATACCCTGCACTGAACGGTACCGGATCTAAGCCAACCCGCTATCTCCCCTAGAAGTTAATCACTACGTGGTGATCCGCGGATTATCCGTTCCCTGTCTCAACATAAGCTCTCCCCATCAATGACTGGAATCTAGACCCCAACCATTCGCCATCTCCGAGCTTTGATTAGCATCTGCTGACCGCAAGGGATCATTTCTGCCTTAATAATCGTGTCATGCTTTGGACGCGACCAAGAAACGGCTCTTGCGTACATTCTTGGCCGAATAAAGATTCGGCGGACGGGCCAACAGAATTCATGGCATTCTCAAATTCCATATTACAAATCCAATGGACCTAACCTAGAGCATTTCGTGTTCTAGTCAAATAATTTCATGTTCAAGGGTATTACTATGGTATCTATGTTATCTATGCTATCATTAAAAATATTACTACTTTTGCTCTGTCTTGATTCTTATACCAAAACCATGAACTAACTATCCAGAGCTTGTGCTTCACACATCTTGCGGTACAGCCCACCTTGAGTAAGTAGCTCCTGATGAGTTCCCGCCTCCGTGATCTTGCCACCAAGGAACACGCAGATCTTATCGGCATCCTTGATTGTGCTCAAACGATGGGCAACAGCAATTGTGATACGATCCCCTTCCTTTGCCGCTTCTGCAAGGGCATTTTGCACAATCTTCTCACTCTCAGTGTCAAGAGCGCTGGTGGCTTCATCGAGCAAAAGAACCTTGGGGTTGCGAATAAGTGCTCGCGCGATGGCAATTCGCTGTCTTTGACCGCCAGATAACTGAGCACCGTTTGAGCCAGCCTGTGTATCGAGACCTTCAGGCAGAGAAGAGACGAAGTCCCAGGCGTTCGCGGCGCGAAGAGCTGCTTCAATTCGCTCATTGGGAACCGACGTGACCGGATCATTCTTCTCAGTCTCGGGGTCATCGATGCCAAGAGCAATATTCTCTCGTATTGTGCCCTGAAACAGAGTCGGTTCCTGCTGGACGAGACCAATGATGCGACGGTAGAGTCGGGGGTTGAGGCTGGGAAGAGTAGAGTTGTCGATGCTGATGGTGCCGCTGGAAGGATCATAAAATCGTTCGAGCATGGCAACCATGGTCGATTTTCCACAACCTGAAGCGCCCACCAAGGCCACAAACTGGCCTGGCTTGACGTCAAGATCAATACCACGGAGAACAGGAGCATGAGGTCGGAGAGGGTACGAGAAGCGAACATTGTCCAAAACAATTGGACCTCCGGACTTGGGACCGTTGTCGCGGTTCTCAGGGGTTTCTTGAACATTAGGCTGAAGTGAGTTAAGCCAGAATATGTAATTGGCAGCGTTGACTCCTTTCGTGATACTGGTTGAGAACTGGAAAAGCTGAGCAGAAGCCTGACCTGAGTAAAAGACACCGAGGAAGGCAACGAAGAAGTTGTACATAGAGATGTCGCCATATGACAAAAGACGGCAACCGTACCAGAAGCCAAGAGCCTGGAACCAATACTCGATCGATTGAGTCAAGGCGAAGAAGATCATGATTCGGAAAAGATCGTTCTTTGAACCGGCGACAGCTTCGTTCAGCTCATTGACGTACTTGTCCAGAACAGACTCTTCAATAGCCAAGGAGGAAACAGTTCGGATGGCAGTGATGGCCTCAGAGGCAACGGAAGCGCTGGTAGAATATCTCTTAGAGGTGTCTCGGTCCAGCTTGGCATCAAGGCGAATCTTGAAGTAGCCTGAGCTGACAAGAGGAGGAAGGCCGGCACAAACAACCACCAGACCCAGCTTCCAGCTGTGGATGATAGCTAGAAGACCACAGGCAAGCAAGTTAAGAATGGCAATGAGGATAAGCGCAACGTTGAAGCCCATCAGCTCCAAGATGGACTGAGGGTTGGAGTCGACGCGACTAGCCAGGGCACCAGTGCTATTTTCTTCGCGATCGAAGAACTGAAGATCCTGTCGAAGCATGTCCTGCAAACTCTGCTTGCGAAGCTTGTGGCTAAGGAATTGAGCGATGGTATTGGTGGCATAACCGAGGACAAAGTATGATACAAGGAGACCGGCCGCAAGGACAATGAACATGCTCGCGTAGAAGTCTCCGCGGTCTCTCATTTCGTCACCGGTAAGTGTGAATACGTCCACAACGTGAGCAAGTAAAATTGCCTGTCCGGGGAATGCCGCAACAGCTCCCAAGCATCCCGCAAGAACGAAGAAGTATGACCATGCGACCTCAGGGCTCTCTCGAATGAGTCGGAAGATGACATGTAAGATACCCAATTGCTTGTGGTTGTCATAGTTGCCATGCTCCTTTCCGGCCTCAAGGCGTTCCTGGACATGGGTTTCGTATTGAGTGACAGTCTTGGTCATGGCAAAATCCTCTTTTTCCGTGTCAGGGACAGCTTCGTCTTCCTCGGCTGAAGTATGGGTTGAGTCGTTATCCACAGCGAGATTCTGAATCTTGACAAGTTTTGCATAATCGCCGTCTTGGGCGATCAAAGATTCGTGTGAGCCTTGTTCGATGATGGCACCCTTGGACATGACAACGATGTTGTCTGCCTTGCGAATAGTGGCAAGCTTGTGGGCGATGACGATAGTTGTACGACCCTCAGATGCTTTGTCGAGAGCTCGCTGGACAACACTCTCTGCGTGAGGGTCAAGAGCGCTTGTTGCTTCATCGAGAAGAAGAACCTTGGGTTGCGATACGACACTGCGGGCGATTGCGACACGCTGCTTCTGACCACCAGAGAGAAGACCGCCTCGTTGTCCGATCTGGGTGTTATAACCCTCAGGAAGTTCCATAACGAAGTCATGAGCAAAAGCCATCTTGGCAGCGTCCTGGATCCGCTCCATTTGTTCCTCAGCGGGGGAGTTTTCCCACTCAGTACCGACCAAGCCATGCTTGATGTTATCAAATACCGATCCCTCGAATAGAACGGGTTCTTGTTGGACGAGACGGACATTGCGACGCAGCCAGTTCAAGTTCAGTCGGTCGATGGGGCGACCATCAAGTTTGATAGTTCCTGACTTAGGATTGTACCAGCGCTCAAGGAGACCGACAATAGTACTCTTTCCAGATCCAGACTGGCCAACCAGAGCGGTGACCTTACCAGCAGGAACATTGAGGGAAAAATTCTCGAGCACAGTGATGCCCGGTCTGGTCGGGTAAGCAAAAGAGACGTTCTCCAACTCGACGTGTCCAATAGTCTCGGAAGGAGTCTCACCATCCTTGGAAAGAGGATCAATGGCTGACGCGCGGTCGATAAGAGTAAACAGCTGAGCTGCTCCAGACATAGCCCGGCTAAAGTCGATAGTATAAGGAGTGAGCTGGGTCAGTTGAACAGCGGCGATGACAACAGAAAGAAGAACTGTGAAAATAACGCCAGAGCTTTGGATCTCACCACTTGCAAGCATACGGATACCCTGCCAGAAAGCGAGACCAAAGCCAAGATAGATGATGGTATAATCGGCAGAGAACAAGAGACCAAAAAGAACCGAGATCTTCTTTCCAACAGTATGGGCCTCCTCAAGGTGCTTGTCGAACTTATCAACAAGCCTGGCCCGCATCTCAAAGGCGTGAATAGTTCGGACGCTGGCCAGGATACCCTCTGCGAGCGAGTTGGCTTGGCCATGAATCTCCAGGATTTTCATCTCGTGAACAGCTTCCATAGTGGCAACAACAGTCATGACAATAATCATGGCCGGGGCAATGCACAAGCAGATGAGAGTGAGCTTCCACTGCACGATGAAGGCAACGATGAAGGCAGTAAGGAAAGCAGCAATGCCTTGGAAGAAAAGACCAAGCTTCTCGGCGATACCAGTCTGGATTAAACGACCGTTGGAAGTAGCTTGAGTGGCAATGGATCCGCCAGTGCCAAAGTCATAGTAGGCGACTTCCTGTCGAAGAGCAGCACGGAGGTACTCCTTTCGGATGTTGCGTACAATGCGGTATGAAGAATATGTAAGGAAGACGTTCCAGATGTATGAGAGAACAAATCGTCCAATACCGAGGTATACAAAGTATAGTCTTAATGGTGAGTTAGTGGGCGAGTATAGAAACACTGGGTAAGTGGAACTCACGCCAGATCTGCAACGTCTTTTCGGAACTTGCTGGGCTCGGATTCTCCCGAGGTATAGTCGGTGATGATAGTGATGAACTCTCCAAAGATGAGATTCTGGAGAGCAATGCCAGCACCTGAACCTATGGCAGCAACAAGGGCGATAGCTTGCATAAGATATTCTGCAGGCCCGGCATATGTGAGAATGCGCTTCGATGGTGTTAGTAGATTCTCGACATTAAATTCTGATTCCAATTACCTTGTAGTCACTCCATGAACCCTCAATTTCTCCTTCTTGACCTGGTGTGGAAGCGTCGCCACCTTCAGCGTTGACGACGACATCTTCAGGAGCTGAAGTAGCATCGGTACTACCAGCAACCTTTTCGTTGCTCTTCTCATTGATACTTGAACCCATGGTGGCTTTCAAAGGACCTCAAAACGAAGTACAAGGCCTCAAACCTGGTGTCAGGGAACAAAGAGAATGACAGGTCCAAGAAACAAGAAGAAAGCCATTTTTACGAGCAAGGGGATGAGCGTCTTTTTGAACAAGACCCAAAGAACTTTTTGAGAACAAGAACCGGGGGGTGGAGTGAAAGTACCGTACATGGTTAGCAGAACAGACCAGTTTAAGTGGTGATCCTTGGCATTTTAGTTTATATTTTTTATCAGATCCGCCTCAGAAAGTAGCCCAAGTGGGGTTCTGATTGATAATGAATTATCTAGATCGGGGTCATGTTAGGTCTGATTTTGCGATCGCGGAGGTTTAGGGCTTGAGGGAGTTGTTTGATCTAGCAATTGCTATCCATTCTTGTAGAGAGTTCAGTGATTGTTTACTGGCAATATTTTCATCTTGGCCTGCAGCTATAGCTGTACCGAGACTGAGGTTGCGTTAAGTTAATCCTTGTCCATCATCCACGGAGTAAACAGGGGTCTTTTCAGATGTCGTGCCGCCTCGTCGATGCTGAAGTCTTGGCTTATGATGAAGATGATGAAGCACTGTAAGCCAATCTCTTTACGAATGCGAAGTGTTTCAAAGCTTGTCAGTAATTACGCAAACTATTTTGAGAAGTGTCATGCCTACTTGAACTGCACCCCAAAGATGAGGCCATGATGGAAAGTTGCTCCGAGATTAGATGAACTTGGACCTTGATTCGGTCTGATTGGCTCTTTCGGGTCTACGGTCTTCTCGGGAGCCGTAACTGCCTGTCCCCACTTTGTCGGTTGACATTCAACGGTTCCAATTCTTCCGGATCCCGCGCGTTCCGTTTCGCTCCTTCTCCATGTAAGTCATCATCCAGTGCTGAGATTACAGATATGGCCATTCTCAAAACCGCTCTCTTTGCATTGGCACTTAGTCACTGAATTCTTGGTTACTTTACTCTCACCACCTGCATCCACATTGCGTCTTTCATCTGTACCCAACGGTGTCCGTGATTCCCGAACCTCACATCCCCCAGCATGACTGAAGACTTTCAGAACCAGATGGACCCTGATGTTGATGCCCCAGATGAGGGATCTGATGGGGCCCAAAATACCTCTAATTTGACTATTCGACGAGCAGTTAGTGCCACTTACACCCTAAACAGCCCTGTCCCTCCTCATCTCTATCCCCACGGCTCTTCAAAGCTAACATCTATTCTTAGTGTGATGCATGTCGAACTCGCAAGGTATGTGCATATCAGATCAATCTTATCAATCAGTCAGTCTCGGTGCAACAAGGGACCAGCCAAAAAGTGGAGGCTGCTATAGTCATGGCTTTGCCTCGTATGCTCTCTCTTTGAAACGCAACCTCTTCCTTCTATAGTCAAATACATAGTAACATCGCCTGTATAGATCCGGTGCGATAGAAACTCACCGTGTTCTCATTGTCTGCACGCCAAGATCCCTTGCACCCATCACGAAACTCGCCCAAAGGAGAAACGCACCAGGATCCTACTCTCAGCCCAATAGTATGTTATGCTACCTCGAATCCGATCCGGGCGTCATGGGCCAAATTGTCCCTGGTCTTCGCTTGTACCTCATGCAGTACACTGCGTTGGCTGCAATACCGAAACAGATTAGCTAACCAGTGTGTGCACAACCTATAGTGAAAGAAAGATCGACATCATTGACCGTCGGCTTGAGGCACTCACGGAGCTCATGAGAGATATGAAGACGAACATGTCATCTGCAAATCCTCCCCAACCACAACAGACTACCATTCCGCACTCTGATATTCCACGTCAATCACCAGCTCAGAGTTCAGCCTCAGCACAATATGGACACCTTGCTCAACTGACTGCTGACAGCCCGGTTGTGGAGGGAGAATCTTCCTTGGCTGCTCATGGAGAATTCGCAAACGAGTTCATGAAAAACGCCGTTGGTACAGAGTCTCTACAAGGCACCAGCCTGGAGTTAAGAGAGACTCTGGATTCTCTGCATCATATTGTCAATTCGCTAAAACAGCAGACCGCTGCTACGGAGATGTCTTATCCATATGCCAGATCAGTGCCTCGTCCTACATTCAAGAATGACCTGCCGCCGATTCAGACAGCTGTTGCTCTTATACGGGAATGCGAAAGTGAGTGAACAAGTTATTATTCACATCAGCGTGTCATACTGATCAACACGTCCCATGGTAGCTGAAAACTCGGAAATCTCAGCCTGGATAAGAGAGTTCTTTTCAATGGAGAGCTTTTCTGGAATGTGTCTACATGTCTACTTTTCAGAAGATGTCGCCGATGCTGATTTCATTCTTGTGAATATCGGCCTGATGTACATGTTCCAAGATCGTCAACAACGAGTAACCGACAAGAAGGAACACGAAGAGAACGAAGAATACACAAAAGCACTCCGAGCAAACACAGAAACAGCGCTGGCCAATTTACCTTTCCATCTACCTGCTACTTCAAACATGATATCTGCCCTGCTACTTGGAGTATGTTATCCTGCTACACAATCCATCGCTCACACTGCTGACAATATTGATAGGCTTTCTATGCTATAGAAATCTCGAAGCCTTCACTATCATGGACTTTGTCATGCAAAGCATCGGAGCTGTGTCAGACTCTGGGATACCATCGTACATCAACTATGAAAAACGACAAGCCTCGTGAAGCGCAGCGCAAACAGTTTCTCTTCTGGAACACGTACTTCATTGACAAGAGCCTTTCCCTTCGCCTTGGAAGAGCATCTACTATCCAAGACTGGGACGTCACTGTACCTCTTCCCTCCGAGAATCCCGTCAATGCTACGCCATTGTCCCCTTTCATCTCACTGTGGATCGCCACAGCTCGATGTCAAGGTCACATATATGAGCTTTTGTACAGTCCTGGTTCAATGAAGGAGTCTGACGATGTAAGGAGGTTCCGCTCTCAGAAGCTAGTAGGCGACTTGCAATATATTGAGAGAAGGAGCAAAGACCTTGCTGTGAGTACCCCTAATTCTGGCCAACATAACATTTTCTAACACGGAATATATAGAAGAACCGCGAAAAAGAGGTCAAGACTAAACTTGGGGAGTATTTCATAGACTTCATTCTTATATCAGATGACGTACTCCGCTTGTCACTTCTCACTCTTGTTTATCGAGCAACGCCTGCTCCTCCAGGTTCTCGAGTAACCTTTATTCCGGAGTGCATCGAGGCTGCACGTGCAACACTTCAGCGTCATCAGGACTGCATGGATCTCCTGGGGCATGATAATTTGCTATACTTCCCGTCCTATGTTCACTGGTAAGCGATCTTCCATGCAAAAGAATTGACAAAACAATGCTGATGAAACCAGGACTCTCCTATTCGCTCCCTTCATCCCCTTCATTGTAGTCTTCTGTCAAGTCATTGAGACTCAAGACCAAACTGATCTGGCTCGTCTACATAATTTCTGCACGTCAGTTGAAACGACTATAACGCTATCGGACGCAGCGGCCAAAACGCACCGTCTGTTCCAAGTTCTCTATACGGTAGCACTTCGCTACATTGAATTTCGGACAACTACACCCCCTGCAGATCAGACGCAGGCAAGTGCTGAGCTCAATAACTATCTTGCAGCACTTGGCTTCCCCCCAACCGGGCATAACAATGGAGGGCAGCAGCCTTCGGGGATGGATGCTGCACAGGCAGGTTCTTTCCCGCAGCCTTTGGGGGATATGGGAATGCTGGATGGTGCTGAAGGTCAGAGAGGAGCGAACACGATGATGTGGATGGGAAATACGGCGCAGTTGGGCGAATGGTTCAATAGTAACCAGCAGATGATGGAATTGCTCGAGGAGCCCAGCTTTACTTTTCCTCAATGAGATCAACCCAGAAGGCGTGGGATGCGCTGAACCAAAACCGCAATTTTCGGAGAACTAAGGTTTACGAACAGCGTTATTTGCAGATGTTCCTCGCGGGTATCTGCAACGAAGATGGACAGTCATTTGTTGTCAACATAAGGTTAAGCACTTCTAACGGCAGCGTATGGCAGTGGGTATACTGTTTCTATTTACCCTATGAATATACGGATATATACAAATAAATACTTCAAACTTTTATCCAATCTACCTCGAGAGCCTAAACTCTTCTGATGCCCCCGAGTCTGCCACAAGCATGGGAGACCCTTCTAACTCACCCTCTAGATTCCCATGCCTCTCAACGTCCTCTGAGGGTACTTTTTGAGGCGGAGACTTTTTAAGCATAACAACCCCAATCGCACTTCCAAGGATTAGAGTACATCCAGCGCCACTCATAAGCCCCATTCGATGTCCAAAGACCCAACGGTCGAAGCTTGCAGCGAATAGCATGTGCGTGTAAACCATGGAGTTGGCGCGGTTTGACTTGTCTGCTCCGAGGCCTGCTGTTAAGAGGTATTGCATTATGAACCCCAGAATACCCAGTGGAAGGAGGAGTGCCCATTGCTTGACAGTAGTCGGAGTAACCCATCGGAGACCTGGTTGCTGGATATCAAGAACAGGTCCGAGGATAAGCATGGTCAGGGCAATAAAGGTGGAAATGACTCCAAAGCAGTTGACCGATATGAGAGGATGGGCTCGTTTCCCAATTGTTCGAAGGGTTGTAAAGGCGCCCGCTGCGCCGAAAACGCCCAACAAAGCCACGGCCACGGCTATCAAACGTTCTTCGGGAGTGGCTTCGTGGTCAGCGCCGGGTATGCCTCCTGACTCGGGTGGTTCAGTCGTCGAAGTACCATCATTGTCAGAGTGAGAGAACAATGTGGTAGGTCGAGCAATCAACACAACACCGAGAAGAGCAACAAACGTCGCGAGCTGTTCAATTCGAGTGAAGGGTTCACGGAGAGCGAACCAGCAGATTAAGCCAGCAACACCTGGCGCAAGGAAGGTAATAACAGTGGCATCAGCGAGAGGGATATACATCATCGAGTACCAAACGCCATAAATACCCCAGAAACCACATGCTCCGCGCAACCACAGCAGCCATCGAATTTCCTTCTTGCCGAATGGAAAGTCTGGCGTCTTGTTCCACCACATATAAGTTGTACAGCAAAGTGCAGTTATCGAGTGTCTCATGAGTAAAGCCTGGACAGGATGCATGCCATCGCCTTCGAGTTCGACCAAACGAGCGCTTAAATTCATCAGAGCCCCGAAGAACTGGGACAGGGCGACATAAGCAGCAGGCTTGTTCTTGATCCAAAACTGTTTCCATTTCGACGGTGGAGCTTCGGTTGGTAAATCGGTCGCATTATGTGAGAATTGTCTTAAGGGGACAGGCGATGGACAAGGTGATGGACTTGGAGATAAACGACGGAAGTCGTCAAAGCTCGTGCTGTCAGCTTTTGAGGGCATCAGATAAGGTGACGCTGACGGCGGCAATAATTGATGATGGGATTCATGAGAACCCCCAGGCATCAATTTATCCCCGGGAGTCTGAGGGACATGCTCATATGATGGAGGAGTCTTGTCCATTGCGACTTAGATAATAACGGGTATCCACTGCTCTTCCATGGAGCTGTTACAAACTCACAATAGAATATTGCACATCAAAAGAGGAAGAGAGAGAAAGAGTCACAGTTCAAGGCGTAATAGGATATAATCGGATCTTACAAATAGGAAAAGGCCCCCGGGATCGACAACTCCAGGGCGTAAACCATTGAGAGCCAACCACTATGCAGGCGAAACCCACCGAAACGATCATGGATCCTCTTTTCGTCTTCTCTTTTCACGTTTACCAGTCATGGAGCCAACGGGAGTGAGTCTCTTGCAGTGGGGGCGGAGCCCAAGCCTAACCCCCAGCAAGAGTTTCTTAGACCCTTGATGACGAGGACAACATGTGTGAAGTGATAGTGCGAACTAGTTAAAACAGAGTCTGAACAACAGGTTCATTCAGTCAGGAACTTCTTGTTCTTAGTAAACCAGAAGACTGCTGGGGTTACGAGAATAGTGTTGTATTGCTGATAGTCACACGACCAGCAACGGTTGCAGTGGCGAGGGCCTCAGAAAAAATTGTTCGGCGCTTAGAAGACGATGAAGAAGCGAGAAGCCACGCCCTGCATCTTTTCGCTCTTGGCCCTGCAACTAACGTTAGAAAAGTCCGACTTCGGTGTCGGTGTCGGTATGAGTTGGCCGAGGGTGAAGATACCCGTTGCCGTTGAGAGTGGGGCCGGAAATAGCGGAGCGTTTCCATTCGCGAATCTTAAACAATGGATCGAAGGAAGAATTGAAACAACCCAATATCAAGAGGAGATATGTAGAATAGCAAATGTAGATAAAGTTGGCTATGTTACACTTGAGCTCTGTCTGGGTATGGAATCGTTCAAAAACACAGAAGAGTGACTCTTGACATCTATGTTTGTACAGGGTAAAACTACCTACAACTTACAACAAATGCACTGGGTTTTACGAAGACTTATTACACTTCTCATGATTGCGAATCAGTTTGGAGTTACTAATTTAGATGGTTTTGTTGTGTTTGACTAGCATTTCTTCAATCGATCAACTCTCAATCAGCGAGTTATGTGAGTCCCCCACTGTGCATATGTGCATCTCAGTTTTCATCTATTATCTTGAGTGTGGTGCCTCGTTAACTAGCTGAGGAAAATTGTCGAGCTCCTCCATCGTCAAATCGACAATATATGTCAAAGTATACCAAAATATAAATAAGCTGACTTAAGTTATTCTTGTTTACTCGCATCAAATCCTGATAGGCTAATTGGCTCACATAAAGCATCCATTGGTAGCTTCAGGTGGCTGCGAAAGACAGAGATAACTTGCCTTGGATCAGCTGTGGCGGGCAGGTTCAGAATCGATGCTCGAGCATTCGTGCTCTTAATAGGCGGTACTGATAAGTTAATACCAGCACGAACCAGTCACTTCAAGTCTGTCCTGCACAGTTCACTGTTAAAACACACTGCCTTAAGCCTGCAACAGAGTGAACACAAAGCAGGTAACAGCAGAATCAGACGAAAACACCAATAGCAAATAACCAAGTTAGCTTGCCGCTCTAGAGTCTTCCATACGGGACAGCATCGCAAATCTCCACAAAATGGATTGTTGCAATCTAATTTCTGACTCTGTGTTCCAAATCCTAACTCCAGTCCTATGCATGTGCCATAGTAGATCCCATAAACGCCTGAACCCAACCATGACCCGTGTTTCTGCAGAACGCCATAAGTGCATCAAACCGAGGGTTTCTGATAGTCTCATGTCCAAAAGCTCTATCAGCGCTTTTTACCCAACGCATCAAGCTCAGCCTCAGCATCATCATCAGCCTCACCTAACTCCTCTTCCGCTCTCGATGCCGCAGAGGCTGCTGCAGCATTGCTTCCTGAGCCTCCAGCTCTCGTATCAGTCTTTTCTCTTTTCTTCTCCTCGTCTGCAGCGTCCTTCATAATCTCGTCCTCTCCGTCGCGCAAAATTTCTCGGGCCTTCTTGATCTCCTTCTGCTTTTCAAATACCTCTTGGACCTTTCCGAGGAACGCGGGATTCTTACGGAACGCGAACTCGAAGTCTTCGTATTTTATCTTTTGGCGGCCAGAGTAGTTAGCTGCCCGTGTCGCTTCGAAGGCGATGGATTGCATGAAGTCTGTGAGAATCTCGTCGAGAACGCGGACAGTTTCGGGGAGTGGGTTTTGAACATCGCCGTGTGCGTAGAGTAGCTGTGCCACTGATTTTAAGAGTCAGCATGTATGTGACAGTCCAAGATGGAGGGAGACGTACGCTCTGCATGGCTGAAGTTCATCTTTCCGACATTCTTGCCGGCACGCGCTCTGGGCTCCATGTTGAATGTGGTTATTGGCGCTTGCGCGCTTCCAAAGTATAGATACGAAAGAAAGAGTAGTCGCTCAATTAAAAGGATGAATGTTTATGATTAGCGTTTTTGAAGAACCAAAGAAGCACAGCCTTGCGGTACGCATGTAGTTGAAATACCGAGAGAAGATTCAGGTGCTCAGCGCAGCCTTGCGACTGAATGTTAGAGGCTCAGTCCGGGGTCTCTTCAGTGGGGTTGTCATTTTTGTGGGGGTTCAATCCAGGTACGTCACCCCTGGAGTTCAACACGTCGCGGCTCCGGCGAATCTTTACCCCTAAGCACACCTGTCGCATGTGAGAAGACACAAGGACGAATCGATAAGGCAACGTCGAGCTCAACGTCGAGACTTAGGAACGAAATATTCGACTCGAAACACTTATTTACATACACGAACAGCTTCTCGGGCCGTTAAAATGGTACATAAATTGCTCGTTCGTTGTTGAATCGACATACTAACGAATCTAGTCCGCCCTCTTCAACTTCCAATCCCTCCTACTTGTCCTCCTGCTGCTCATATGCACGAGCGCATACGTTCACCACTTTACACCAGGCATCATGGACCGAAATAAGAACGGGTACGGAATGCGACAATTCTCGGAATGTGCGACGAGGCTGACACGATGGTAGATTCATGGGCATCTTCTGGAAATGCGCGAGGATAGGCGAAAGATTGAGTCCATACATAAGTATATGCTGTGTCCTCATGGCCGTACGTCCAAGTTCTCTTCCTGGTTCGTCGACTTGACTGACAGTGGTATACAGGTTTCCATCCTCCTCAACTAAACCACATATTCACAACGACACGTTTTTGTTTTTATTAAAGATATCACGACAGGTTAGGAGTTGGACTGGGAGAGGGGAAAGAAACCACCAAGCGGAGTTGGCGCTGTCTGTCACGTACCTGTGCAAATCTTCGGGATATGATCATGAATTAATTCGTCCTTGCTCTTCGCAAGATATACTCTGCCTGTCCTTGAGCGATGCGGCTTCCTGCACCATCTGGAAGCGTGCTTGCGTTGCACCCCCCAGGAATTTTACCACGCAAACTGGTGGCCTTGAAACATGGAGGGAACTTTGGTCCCAGTACCCGAAGTGGGATATTCCCCTTCTCTCGGGGAAGTATCGCAGGAAGTGACACGAGGTGACACCAGAATGTGATGATATCTGAAGGGAGAACAGCTGCATGCTGAAACTCGGCATAGATGGATGCCCCAACCTGGACTATAAGCCTTCAGGATGTGATAGTAGACGGCTCAGTTGTCGGATGCCACAATCGGATATCAGCTCTTCAATGTTGGTCAGCAGGAGAGCACCGTATTCAGTCCTTCCAAACAGGTATCCGTGCTGATATCACAAGCGTTTATCTGACTATTTATCCTAACCTAGAGACAAAGACACTGAAATTAAGGACATGCAGCCCATGCACAACACCATACAGAACTGTCTGCCGCAATCCTGCGAGAAGCCGTGCATAGTTCAGCTAGTTTTGCACATTGTTGAGGGATGCCACATTCGTCGTGATAAAATTGCAACATGCATAGGTACGGGGCAAGTCCGTAAACAGCCTTTACCTTTCTCATCTTTGGCTGCTGGCTCTGAACCCTCCCGTCTTACAAAAAGCAAAAAATATGTGATTGGCGCAGGGAAAGGCAACACGGGAGAGTAGGCAAGTCCAGAATCCGGGGTTAAGACTGGCCAATTTGTTGGGAGCCCTTTAGCCGTGTTAAAAGTTGTTATTCCCGTCTATGAAAAGAGTGTATGACTGGTATGTTTACTTATTAACGTTAGCTAGCAACGACGATCTGAGTCCAAGCACGCAGTTTAAGACACAAAAACAAGCAGATGTCACAGTAACACACGCGCGCGCAGTCGAAAGGCGGGTCACATATAATCAGTCATTTGCAGGAGTCTGATAAGTCTGGCGTCGTCATGTGTGTGCAACAAAGGCGTAATATCCTCGCATGAATACGATAAGCACGGTTAACCACCTACCTGCGCATAAGAAAATAAAACAAAACAAAGCTGAGCTGAGCTGAGTAGAGCCCGGACAGGTGGTGTGTTGACCTGAACAGGTGCCTGTAATTGAATGTATGGATTGCACTGTACCATGCCCAAAAAGCGTCTTCCGCCGTTCCTTGCTTCTAAATCTTGGCCCTAGAATTAGAATTAATACCAGTCACTATTATCGCCGTCCACTATCGTGGATCTGCTCCGGCCCCGAGCTTCTAGCCCCGAACTCGGCCTGAAGCTTGAGGTGGCCCCCAGTCTGACTCGTTGCGACACCACCTGCTTGATCCGTAAAATGAGTTGCAATTCGAAACCACCACGGCTGCATTCGAAATGAAACTCCATTCTAAAGCTAGGCGCCTTCAAGTATAAGTCTGGGAAAGGCCCCCGAAGGAGAATTAAAAAAAGGAGACAAGGCTCCGATATACGAAACGAAGTAGCGGGGATCAGCTAGCACAGTACAGTACAGTACAGTATAATACATGCTACGCAGTAATTAATTGACAGGTGGGATGTCTGGCGTGGTTGGCGTAGACGATCGATGGATCCAAGGACTGCATATGCAAGGCGAATCTAGGTGATTCGAGACGATGATAAGACATCTTGACATCCAACAGTAGAGTTTTAGAGGGAGGGATTCTTGTCATGAAGCCAAGTCGGAAGTCAGGGACTAGGTCTAGGTCTTGGTAGGCACACAGCCAGTGGCAACCAACCTGTCCCTGATTCAAATCCATCGTCTCGGTCTTGCTGCCCTGCTTCCCGTCTCGACCTCGTCGAACGAGCATCATGTCCACGACAATGACTAGGAAACCTAGGAAACTAACATGCCTGCCCACCAAAGAAATCCATACCAACAAAAGGTCCAGTGGCACAAAACACACCGTACATAGTCAATGAATCGTTGGCTTTAGGGTTAGGGAGTTCTTCGCCTTGCATGGCACTATTGACCATACCGCCCCAGCTGGTCTCCTCCCCAAAGTCAGCCAACATTTTTGGGTTTTGTTTAACTAAAAAGCGAGGGACAAACAACCTTTATGTTAGTGTATGGGCAATTTTCTCACCCGCGTGATCATTTGTCATGGACGCTTGTCAGGCCGCCTCGACTGCTTGCGGTTACACGAGATAAAACAAATCGATTGTAGTGGTAACTCGCAAGCCCGAGGGTCAGTGAGGGGGAAGTTACTTTATTACTGTGGCATGTATGCGATGGTTGCAGCCTCGCCATGTCCGATGTCCGATGTGGTGGTTTCGGACCTGAACGGACGGACGGTACGTGACACAAAGAAAGGAATCCGCCGCATGGGCAAGGTGAGCTGAACTGGACCTGGACCTAGGGCGAAGCGGCTGCCGCTGATGGATGGATGACTGTACGTTCCTGAATAATTATAGAGTTGTCTTTACGAAAAGCATTCCAATAAGAGGCGGCATCTCCGACTCGGGTTTGGCGTTGGAATCCTGCCGTGAATAAGATTTGACGTTAGCCATGTGGAAATGAATAGAACAGAACACCGTCTTTTGCGTTGCGTTGCGTCGATTAGGGTGTTGCAACGTGCTGTGCTTGGCAGTTCTAGTCTGCTGATTGAACGACCTCATCGACCACTCGACAAACACCAAATTGCGGTTTGTGCAATACGCTGAGGTGCCATCGGTTCAGCCACAACTCGTTACACCAAGCATGGCAGCGTTGCGACTGCGATTGCGGTTACGGCGGTGAAAGAATCCCATCCGCATTAATAGCTTTGCAGAATCTTGGGCAGAACAGCATTAGAGCCAAGTTTTGGGCTGTGGTTCAAACACGGGTGCATTGATGCGTTGGCCACTTCGTGTCCTGGCGGATGGTGATGTGGTTCCACACCGATGGTGTTTTGCAAATTGATGCTTGGTATTCTATGAGTGACATATTCTTTCTTTCCTGGTTGTTATCAATCCTGACTCATATGTACTGAGCTTTGTTGGACGCTATTGCAGGGTGGGCAAATAGCAACCCAAGCGTATGAGTGAGAATAGAAACAATACCCAAGACTTGGGCCTCATACGTAGTAGTCCATCTGATGAGTATGACGGATACAATAGTGGGCAATTGACAGGGCTGCCACATTCTTGTCGAGAGATGAACCCATCATCTCTTTTGTCGAACTGGTGCATGCTCCCTGTTCTACCCTGTCTGACCAGGAATTGAAGAGGTCCGCCCTCAAGATCCTACATAGTAGGTAGTAGTACTGCCAAACACACCACTACGACACCACTACCATTCGACGCTGCTGCACCTCCAGGGCCTGCACGCATGGACATTCTGGCAGGTGCAGGTGCTGAGCCTCCATCAAAATGGTCGAAGCGTGAACGAACCCCGGTCGCTCGCCCTGAATGAAATCTGGTAGTCTTGGTAGTTGGGTTGCTATACTCAAGGTTCCCAAGATATCGTCATATTGTGAACATCCACCAATCCAATTCTTTGTACAAAACGTTCAAGGGTCCCGAGGCTATTGTACACTGCCAGGCAAGGGACATGCTTGTACTGTACGGAGTACCAAAGAGAGATTAGATAGGCAAAAGCATCCCAGTACCACCAGGCTGGGATGCACTATCAGTGTTACTGACCAATTAGCACGTACTAAATTGGCGAAATGTCCTTCGCCTTAAATTGGTCGGTCATTGTGTACTGAGAGGCCTGGAGAAGGCTGTAACAACGTACGGGCAGGACGGAGTACGGATACAACCTCATATCCACTCGCGAGCGCCTCGGCAAACTTGTGTTTTGTGTGAGACTCACCTGCTGCATTGCAGAATGACACGACTGAGTGACTGCATCGACACAAGTCACCGCTCCTTACCCAGTACATGCCACGCTCTTCGTTATATGTCTGTGGCGAGGCGCAGACGAGAATTTTCGATGAGCATTCTGCAATACAAGCAGCTTTTGTGGTGGCGGTAATCGACGAGGCCAGTACTGTACAGCCGAAGAAAATACACTACTCTTTGACCGAGGTTTAGTATGCAACTGTCGTCACAACACTGCCACGAGAAACATGATTTTCCATTGAGAGTCAGTCAGCATTTGGATTGCATTGCTTTGTTGGCTTCTGGGCCAGCGAGAGTTGCAGGACGACTCGTAGTGGCCGATGCTGGGGCGGCTCATTAGTCGCGCAGGGACTCCGCTGAAATCTGCACGCTTCTGGTACGTTTCTAGATCAGCAGCGGCGGCGGATGGATCTTTCTGCGACCCCCCCGAGGTGTGCTAGTGCGATGAGATGACGATGGTGGTCCCTGGGAATGGGTGCCCTTGGCCCTGGGCCGTCCCTTGTTGGGGTTATTGTTGGCGCCAGTACGGTACGGATACTCGGTTCTGTACAATACGGTACCTCCTCTGAGCGTGGCATGTCAGCCATGTACTGTGCAAAATGTCCTTCATTGGTCCCGAGTAAGTGAGATCCCCTGGAATCGGTGGACGAATCGGCAGGCCAAGTTTGTTGTTCCCTGACCTGTTTGGGTCAAATGTTCCTGGAATTCGATCCGCCTTCGGCAAGTCGTAGCTGACCCTGTTTTATAACGTACGTATTTTGTTTATTTTTGTCGACGTCGCAAGATGAAGACTGCAGTGTCATGCTAGTTTCAATTCTGTGAGGTTTACAGCATTAAGTTTTTTAGAAAGTGCATTGCCTTGCATCCGAGCAATTCAAGGGCGGAATGAATTAGGATTAGAATTTAGCAAGGAGGGCAGCCTGAGGATCACATCCTGTAAGGGAAGGAGCCGTTTTTTTTTCCTGCTGCCCCTACAGAATGGAAAGTGCCATCCACCCACAAACAGCGTCACTGCCAACCTTCAATGCCCATCTCCATCTCCAGGCCCAGTATAGGCTTTACAGGGCATCTTCATCTCCATTTCATCCCGCGGATCCCATGAAATGACATCCATGACAAAACCCACTCCCTACGTCGAATGGTCTTGATCACGCACTGTCCACAATCTGTGGAGTCGTTTATATGTCGCTGCTACAGTATCAGCACATTGCAGCAGTTATGGTACGGATACAACGCTTTTCGCCATGACAATCAACTTCTCAAGGCGGCAAGTATCGTGATAGAGTACAGTATGAAAACACAGCAACGTTAGTCATTTGCAGGCAAAGAAATCTCATCAGACAAAGGAAGATCGATCACGGCGAGTGTGTGGCTCGTGATACCCCCTTTAGACTGAGTCAGGTAGCGTCTGACCTTTGCTTCCTTACTCATCTAACAGAGACGAGCAGGCGAGGCACCGAGACGATGGCAACAACAGGCTCAGACAGTCAGACTCAAAACAGCAGAGGGTCACGCTGTCGCTGCAGTGTTAAGATTACGCTCCAGTCCTCGCCAACATGTTCTGACTTTGGGCACAGGCTGGATTGAATGAATGCATGCCACTGTCTGACCTACACAATCAAGCCCAATGGCGCTGCTCATCGCCGAACGCCCAATTAAACATGTCCAAACTATCTTTATTGATCCATACGTCGATTTCGTTCTCGAATCAACTTCAGGGCGGCGACAGTTCAACCCTTTTTCAACTACACTATAATGTGCACTCATTGAGTAGAACCCACGATACGGATACTGTCTACACATGGCCACCACCCAGCATGCAGGACACTTAATTACAGCCTGCTACCGAGATACATTAGTGTACATCAGGTTGGTGTCCTTCACTTACCAGTGGTCCATTCCAACACCTATCACTATTCGCACACCCTACTTCGGACGCCACCCTCCCCATGCAGGGCCCTTCCACGCCAGCTTGGAGCAGCTGGGATACTGGGGTGAAGACATTACGGAGTAGAGTTAGCCGATTTTTGCCTCGTTCTAGGCACATTACTGTACATACGGCCTACACGGGCTCTCTGCATCCATGGCGTTCCGCCCACCGCCATACCCAGCCAGGCCCATCCCACGCGATGCCGCGCTTGGCCCCTAAAATTTCCAAGCAAAGGAAAAGCTTTTGCTCTGACTCGGTATGGAGACTTTCTGAGTTGGTCTGGTGGGAAAAAACGTGTCTCAAAGAGGCCATCAGAGGAGGAAGTACAGTAGACTGCCACTAGCCTGGTCTCGTCTGTCTAAGTGCCACACACCAACCCAGACTCTATCCACATATCAAATATCCCAGTCTCCCATCACTGTCGTCCCCTTTTCTTTCTTTCCTCCCTTCTTCTTGATCTGTTTTCTATTTCTGTCTTATCATACCTAGAATATATCAACCTGCCTGAGGCCAAGAGCGTTGAAGACACCCTATCTTTACTTTTCAAGGTTTTTGTTTTGCTAGAATACTGTCAACATCAGTTGGACGTTCCCCTACTTCATTTACTCGACGCAAGCACCCGCAAGACGATTGGTCACGTACAAAGACGACAGTATATACAACCGAGACGAACTGCGAAGCAACCCACCAGGAGGAAGTTCGACGGTAAAGGGAAAAGGGATACAGCATATACTGTCACACAGCCGCGATACTTGGTGCACACAAACAGTGACTGTCCGCTCCAAGCTCATACGATCCTTGTAAGTCGACCGCAACACCTCAGCATTGCATACGGCCTTGGAACGAAAACAATCGATATCCCGCCTGGACTTGATGTTGGTGCACAGCATTCAGTGGAGGAATAGTTCCCCACCAAGTGTCCTGCAGCTGGCCGTACGCTCGTGACTGATCTGGCTGCGCCCCTCATGTTCACAAGATGCCCTTTGTTGATGGGACACGAAATGACTAACAGCTACTCGAACAGTTTGGTGAAGTAAATAAACCAGATCTCTTTGACTTCTGGGTACCACCATCTCGAACTCTACTACGAGCAACTGAATCAACCAGTCGACACTCGAAAAAGCCACAAACAACAAGATGGCGTCAGATCAAGGATTTGGAGGCCCAGTTGAACGGTCAAGGCGGAGTTTGTCAACATCAGGTCCTGGGCCTAACGGTGAAGGCGAGACGAGACCAGAGAAGGAGACAACCAGAAAACCATCAACCGACGAAAAGGACGAGGCCACGCAATCATCACAAGTCTTACCACGCGGGTATGACAATGTCTCTAATGCACCAGCCCCAGTGGCAGCACCACTCTCACGAAACCCTTCCGAAATGTCAACAACTTCAACCACATCAAGTCCAGGACCTGATAGCAGGAGGTCTCCTGCCCCAAGCCAACCGCTCGAGCCTCCTGTGACAAAATCAAGCCTTGGTGAACTTGAGGTTTCCAAGATCATCAACAACCCCAAGCTAAGGCACGACATCAACTTCGATCCTGAACTACACTTCAGACCCAACGTTGAAGGTGACAAGGGCCGAAGAAAGCATGATCGTGCCAGCATCTTCTGGATGACCCTCAAGGAGGAGCTCCTCGAATTTATTGTGGACCGAGGCAGTTTCTACGCAAAGCACGGCACAGGCGACGACTGGTGCTTACCAAAGCTTCTCAAGTCTGTGAAGGAAATCATCCAAACCCTGGTTCCCCAGCGTGACCGACAATTCCTCGACGAGGGTCTTAACGTGGAACTTCTAATGCAACAGTTTCACCGCGGAATCGCCGATCTTGAGAAGCTTGCTTCGTGGCTCTCGAGCGTTCTCAAATCTCACTGCGCACCGATGCGAGATGAGTGGGTTGATTCTATGTACAAGCAGCTCAGCAACGGCAATAGCAACAACGATGTCGAGGAGCTTGTCAATGGCATGCGAAGCTTGCTTAGCGTTCTTGAGGCAATGAAGTTAGACGTCGCAAACCACCAGATCCGCTGTCTTCGACCGGCTCTCATTGAAGAGACAACAGCATTTGAACAAAAATTCTTGATGAAGAAGCTGCGAAACCGCAAGATGGATATTGGCGATGCTAAACCATGGTACCAGGAGGCTGCCAGAACCTATCCCAATGGCTCTGGCAAGATGTCATCTCACTTTGGAGATATGGGCGTCTTTTTCGAGGGACTCTCGCGATCGATGCTCCCTTCTGCTGGCGAGAAGCCTCTGCCTGGCACGTTCTTCTTTGATGAGGATCGACTAGGCCGTGTCCGATCTGATATCCTCGATGCTATCAACTTGGATGTCTGTATGCGCATGTATGAAGACCTCGAGCGGGTGTCACGGTTGAATTCACCTCCTGCTTGCCTTAGCGCTGTCCCAGACGATCATGAGTTCAACTTCAACACACCACCCTCTTCGAATTCACGACCTTCAAGTGTCGCCCTTAGCTCTACAGACTCGAACTCCTCATCACCACGGTCGTCCCTAGTTTTCCCTTCATACCTGACCTCAGATACCAATGAGTCAAAATCCAAGGCTCGAAACCTCCGCGATACCCTAGTAGCCCTTCTTCAGCAAGCGCCTCATGACCTTCACCACCACGACCGATGGCGAGCAATGGCCCCGTCTCTGGCCCTGCAGATTTTCCGTTTCACCAATGCACCCATGGATATGCTTGCAAGTTTCGAGGAGAAGCTGACCGAGAACGTTTGCCGCATCTCATCCCCCATTTACCAAGAGATGGAGGAGGCATACCGTCATCGACTTGTCGCTGAGCTTGCTACTCGTGTACGCTACTTCAAGTCACTATCCGGTGTTTGCCTGTTCTCGATTGCCACCGGCAACCGTGTGCCAGCCAGCAGCCGCAGCTTGGATGCAGGACGAGACCGAGATTTGGATGCAGCTATCCGCATGGGTCAGCAGGAAGGCGGCATTGAAGACATTGCAACCCGTATTGCTCATGTTGGCGTTGTTCACTGGAGAATATGGGCTCGCATGGCATATGTCGACGAGGATGATATGTCTTTGGACTAGTCCGACCGAGCAGAGCAACCCCGTGTATCACTTCGTACCACCACTTCGTTATACCCCATTTACCACCTTTTTAATGTCGATACATGCATGGTTACCTGCACAATATCCGGCTTGGCTTGTGGACATAACATAATACAGCCGGGACTCGATAACTATTCTTGGCTGGACCGGAACCAACCCAAATCATTCGATTGAACATCACAAAATTCATACATCGAGGCTTTGCCATTGGCATTAAGCTTCTGCATGGGGTGGCAGATCTATCCCCAATCATTTTCTTGCGTCATCTGCGTCTTGCTTTTAATAGGAGTTTATTTGTCTTTGCGAGGACGGGCGTATGTAGCCCTTTGATTTCACGTAACGGCGCATTTGGTGTTGAGCCATTCGACAGTACGCTCGTGCCTCTTTCAGGGTGCCACGTTGTACTGAGAAGCATATGGTTTTGTTTTTGGCTTCAGTGTACAAACTTGGGCGGCTCACTTCGCATTTAGATCAGGCGCACAGATTTGAACTCATATACCGGATATTCTTTCTGTACATACACGGCGCAATAAGTGGTATAGATTAGACAAAGAAAGACTAGAAGAGACTTAACTTATTCTCACTCCACCCTCTATCTGTTTGTGATTTGCCTGCCCGGGTAAGTGCATTTACGTATCCTTGTTAAGCTTGGTATAATGTTACACTGAAATGCGGTGTAAGTTGAGATGAGAAATATCGATGTCCAGAATGGTGGTCGTACCTCTCGAAATGACTAGAGTTATCTTTTCGGTCCAGTCGGCCGATGTCTTTCACTGTCCAATCTGTCACTGACCGAGAAGTTGGGCATGCCGAGCCTGAGACTAGGCTGCTGACCATCCAGTGCATAACTTGTGACCATCACCATGTGTCTCCTCCATTAACTCCAATTTACCGACAAATTGACAACCTCGCAGGTGAGCTAACTAATACAGCAGCCAGACTCTCGGTGTGAACTCGAACAAACCTCTGTAGTGAACAGGTTACAAAAGTGCTAGAGTAACTTGAGTGTTTGCGCCTCGATTGTGCGGGCGTTTTCTCAGTAGGGTTTGTATAGGCTTAACGGTTTGCTCGGCGAAAACCGTTTGAGTCAGGATTCTAGAATCCGAAATGAAAAAGAAAAGGGGTAAACTTCAAAGACAAAAGAATACATCACCAGAGGTTGAGGTTAGGTGACGACTTCTTCTGGTTGAATTGTGTATGAGTTATTGATGAGTGTTGATGAATGTTTGCTTCGAAACTGTATAGACGGTGTAAAGGCCATTTATCTAGGCTTGTTTCCCTTATCATGGAGACTGAGAATCATCGATAATAGCAAACTTCTTCTCTTTGCCTATTCAAAATCGAAGCTAGAAGCTGCTTGTGACGAGATAATGAGTAAACGATTATTATCAAGCCTAAAGCTTTTATAACTCGCCGGAACTTACATTGTAGTAATTGTCATACGAGCTGATGTAAAACTCCGCCTGCCTTTACGAATAACCTATCATTAACCCTTTGGGCTTGTATTATGAGGAAATTCTTACTGTAGAACCTGTAATAACTCAATTTGACCTTGAATCACGTCATGACATCTATCCTTGAATACGTTGACGCAGTATTGAGGAGTCGCCGATGTGTATTTGTTGGAGAAACAAAGTATATCAAAGAGTTAGGTTTTGTCTTTTTTCTTATAGAACGTGGTCTTTCTTCCTACCAAGAAACGAATTTCAAGTGTCTGTGATTTGGACATCCCCGGACGGAAACTTTCTGAGAAGCATGTCGGTTGGGCCGTGTCCTTTAACACTTCACAGCTCTGCGTGATCACCTTTATCGAAAGATATGATACTAGATTATTGGTATAGTAGTGTTGTGAAAATAAGTCAATATTGCTTTCTGTCATTTGGCATGCCTATTTAAAAGTCCCAACAATGACCCCATTCACAAGATCCTTCCAGTATATCGCTAGCAAAATAAACCCGCATATCACCCCAGCATCTATAGGCGAGAACCTTCTTTTTGGTTCTCATTTTTGGAATCATTGATTCATCCTTCACATAAAACTCCTCAAATGCATATGCGCCCAACAAATACAGCATCCACTCTCATCCGACCGATGCTTCTAAAGTAAAACAAACTGAAAACGTTTGTGTGAAAGCCGGACCATGTAGAAGATTAGTGACAAGGGCCCTCAAGAAACAAAATATTGTACATCGTGAAACATGGCGCCAGGCTTGGTGTCAATCTTGCCTCAAAGTTTGACACTTGTGGCTTCTCCTCTCTTTAGTCGACTCATTGAAGACTTGAAGGTACTTTGGTCGGCGTTTGAATACGCTTCAATTTGGCGAGCTCTTCTTCAAGCTGACGTGTTCGAGCACGTTCCTCCTGTTGATACTTGTTAGCATTGTTGTCATGCAACTTGCAGGTTAGAGCATAGGCCTACCTTGATATTCTCTTGGAACTTCTTTCTCTCCTCACGCATTGTAGCTCTGAATTGCTCGCTCAGCATGGAAGCACCTCTGCCGACTCCGCCGTTTGGTGGGATTGCCTTAAGGCGCTCGCCATCAAGATCTTCCTGAAGCTTGGCGATATGCTCGCGAGCCTTGTCCATGTCTGTCTCAAGCTGTTTGCGTAACGACGTGACTTCGCCTTCAAGCTGCTTTCTCACAACCTGAACGTCTTGAAGCTTGTTCTCAAGCTCGATCTTCTCCCGTTCAGCACTAAGAGTTTCCTTCGTGACATCCTCGAGTTCTTGAACAGTTCCAGCCAGTTCGTTCTTGAGCCTTGTGAGCTGATTCTGGAGCTTCATCACCTCGCCGCTGGTCTTGATGGCTGCCACGTCGGCAGCCCTCTCTGCACGGGACCCGTAAGCACCATCCAGTTCAGCCTGAGCAATGGTGAGCTCTGTCTTTGTCTCCACAAAGTTCATGTTGAGAAGTTCAAGCTCATCCTCCTTCTCTTTGAGCTGTTTCTTCTTGGCTGCCAACTCCTCCTTCTGACCGTCGACTCGTTGTTGCAGGGACCTGGCGTTATCCTCGGCCATTTGCTTGGATCGGTTGACTTCATCGAGCTGCGCGTTGAGAGCATCAATTACAGAATCGACACCAGTCAACTGGTCACGGGTATTGTTGCTGGAAGATTCGGCAGCGACCAGTTTCTCTTGAAGCTGTTTGATATCAGCCTCAAGAGCCGTGATCTTGTTGTTTCGCTCCTCAAGCTGAGCTTGAGCGGCTCCTGCAGCACCTGCAGCGCCCGCAAGGTCTGTTTGGAGCAACTCCATATCAGCCTCGAGACGAGCGACCCTGGCATTTCGTTCCTCAAGGCGAGCTTCAACATCATTGGTCTTCTCCAGCTCAGCCTTGAGAGTGGCGATGGTAGCAGTGTGCACCTCAACCTGATCCCTGAAAGTATTGGCTTCCTGTGCCTCGGTGTGAAGAGCGGCAATCTTGGCATCGCGCTCCTCAATCTGGGCGTGAGCAGCATTAGCTTGCTCAAGCTCAGCCTGGAGGACAGCAATCTTCTTGTTGCGCTCTTCGACCTCGCTCTGAGCTGTCTCAAGGTAGGCCAACTCGGACTCAAGAGCAGTGATTTTGCTCTCTCGATCATCGATTTGAGACCGCGCTGCGGCTGCGGCAGTTGTCGCATCAGCAAGATCAGATCTGACCTGGTCGAGCTCCTTCTCCAGGCTGTTGATCTTTCCTTCTCGGTCTTCAACTTGCGCATGTGCTGCACCTGCCGCCCCCGCCGCACCAGCCAGATCACTCTGCAGACGCTTGAGCTCAGCCTCCAGTTCAGCGACCTTCTTAGTGCTTTCCTCGGATTCAGCCCTCGAAGAACCAACATTTGCAGTGCTACGGGTACCTTCAAGTTCTTCCAACGCCTCCGAGAGCATGGTTTGTGCAGTCATGGCATCTCTCTCAGCTCGAGCCAACAAGACTTGTGTCTCATCCAGCTCGTCCTGCTTTCTCGCCAATTCCTCGTCCTTTTCGGCGTCTGACTTGTTGTTGAGTTCTCGCTGCTGCTTGATCTGTCGCTTGAGTACAGACTTTTGATCCTTGAGTGTAGTGGCTTGCGAGTATAGCCATTGGACCCGGTTGGAGAATCCAGGAAGACTGAATGCCTCGTCAATATCGAACTCGTCGTCAGAGACTTCCTCATCTTCGTAACCTCTTTCCATGCGGGCTCTTCGTCGTTCCTCCTTCTCCTTCTTGATCTTGCTGAAGCCTGTTTGCATCATATTCCAGAGGTTCATAAGGATTCGCTCCACTTGCTCGTCGTCCTGCTTCTCTGGCGTGCCCGATTTAGCAGCTTGGACTGCACGTTCTAGCTCCGAGTCTGCGGCGCGTAGTGCATCCTCGAGATAGTCGAGTTTCGCCTCGATACTGTCTTGCGAGGACTGAGGTGCAGCTGGGTAATCGGGGTCCACTGTCATCAACAGATCTCGAACTTGATGGTTTAGTGATTCGATGCGTTTATCAATAGACCCGTCAACCTTGCCATGTTCACCAGACGACTCTTGTTCGACCTCAATGGCGTTGAGACCCATTTCAAGATAGTCCATCTGGTTGTTGAGGAGTTCTCCTGGCTTCATTCCTGGCACGCCGAACGGAGGGTCGTAGTAATCCTCGTTTTTGGAGGGGTTGAAACGAACAATCGCATCCCGTAATGAGCCGTTCAGATTCTCCAGCCGAGCTTCCATCTCTGTTATCGACGTAACCAAAGAATCAGACTGGCCCTTAAGATGCAGGTTCTCATCCTTAATCTTTTCCATCTCATCTTTCAGCTGGCTGTGCTGTTCTCGAATTGGCGATTTGAGCGGTATCTCAATAGGTTGCTGACGATGAGGGGGTCCTCTGGTCGATATTCCTTTCGCTTGGTCGTAGAAGTTATCGTCGTGGAAATAGTTCTCATCACCTGCGCGGTCCATACTGTTGCGGGTATACGTATATAGGCTCTCTGGACTTCCAGGCATGCCATTGATTGGCTGAAGTGTAGGGGTCGTATCCTTCTTCTTATTTGATGCTTTGTGTGTGAGTTGGAGAATACCGGCAGTGTGTTCCAGCAGACGTCGTTGAGGCTCCATGAGCCGTTTCTCGAGATTAAAGAGCTCTGCCGCCAACTCCTCGCATTTTCGCTCGCTCGCCTGCCTCTCGGCCTCGGCTTCCTTTGCGCGAGCATGGTCACCGCTGTTGCGACCCAAAAGACTCCTTCGCTTGCCATCCAACTTTCCAGGATTATATAATCTCGCCATTGAAATTGCTGCATCTCGGTATTTGGACTGGATAGTCAGGTTCTGCCGAGTTGACTCGACGCGCTGGGACAGGGACTGGCTCTGCTTCTTCAGATCATCGACTTCTTCTTGCGACAAGATTTCATATTCCTTGCTGTCTGAAAGGGCGGTTTCGGTGAGAAGATGTACTTGGATGGGGTCTTTGAGGTCGACGAGCGCGGAACTTTGTGGTCGATCAGGATTCATCTATCAAGATCATAGTTAAAAGCTGTAAGTCGAAGACTCCACTATCATGGCTACGTACCGGGTTGTAAAGTCTGTGTTCTTTCTCGAAACCGTTCATTATATCGCTGCGATAACCTTCGACAAAGGTCTTTCCACGAGGACTTGCGGCGGTAGGTGACATTCTGGAGGAATCGAACCCATACGGGCTACCCTCTCGCGCGTACGCACTCATAGTTTCGGCGGGTTTACGAGCGTGTCGTCTTGGTTATCACAGCATATGGTGAGCTTTGAATGGGATTAACGGTCAAGATAATGCAACAGGAGCCATAGAGAGCGATGGCTGGCCAGTATCGAAAAGATTGACAGGTGGTTGACTGTTGACTACCCGAGAAGCTAAGATGAAATTGAATGGAACAAAGGTATGTCGCGTCCAAAAACGGCTGAGGCTGGAGTATCGCAAAAAGTCGAGAGCAATCCTACAAGAGGCGCTGGATTGCTACCGCCAAAGATTGAGCGCAAAAGTCGTGAGGTTATTCCAAATGCTAGGGAGGGAAAAGGAGAGGTCGGGATCGACTAAGAAGAAAAGGAGGCCCATCGACAACCCAGAAGGTCAGGTAGGTACGGTTCATTACCTTAAGTTATCGAGTGGGACCCTTGTAAAGACCTCCACTGGAAGTTGAATTACAGCGGTTGAGTTGATGAGTCTAACCGAGTCAGGGCGACAGGTACGTACCTGCGCCGCGTTGATCTACCACTCAGGGTAATGCAATTCGGTTTTGTAGGGGTTTTGCGGCGGCTGGAGCAAGGCACAAGAGGGGCGCACCCGCACTGCTCGGGCATGGGTCCTTCCACTAGTCTCTATTGAGTTCGTAGCTCTTTAAAGCTGCACCAGTAGGAATGAGTCTCTGTTTCGAGTATGGTCTTGTTGGAGAAAAAGAATAGTAGACAGAGTTTCTTTTTCTTGTATATTCAATAGTTGCATTACTGACTCCACGTTTTAACGACTGAGTTGGCATCCTTCGACCCCCATTTTGTATTTATAGACATTAATGCTCCCTTTATAGTGGCTTCTCATGGCGTTGCTGTCATATAAAAGGCTGTGCACGCTGATCCGCGGAGTAATGCTGACAGTTGACGATGGATGGTGGCTGACAACGCCATGAACGAAGCCCAATGATGCTAATACCCTCCTCTCATACACGGAACTCCGTCAGCCCGCCTTAACACATCAGAGGTGCATATGTGGTTACCATATCAGGTCCATTCCTCCGCTGGACGATATCAGAGTATTTATTGGCATAGCATATGTGCGCTGGGCTGAGACAAATTCGAGGAGGAATGCGCTACCAGACATTCATGTCCCGCAATTGTTCGGGAGCCACATCGCTGAATCAGATGCAATGAAAGAACGGTCGATATCTCTATCGTATCGACTGCACTAATTAAAGGACTTCCCGAACTTGGTCCATAATCTGCTGACCCATGGTTCTCCGGCGTTCTGCCTGGCCTTCCGCCGAACCCTGAGCTCCTGTTGCTGTCGCTGATGTTGAGTTTTCATCTTCAAGACGACGTCGAAGGCCTTCAAACTCGGCGCTCCGCCTCTGCGAGCTAAGGCCCACAACCCAGCCTGGGACGCGCCAACGCACGAGGACAGCTGGAAGAAGGCCTTCCCGCCACGAATATCCTACGACCCAGCCGATGATTGCACCTAGAACCGAACCTGGCCATTGTAATAGTGCAAGGTGTAGAGCAATTGCGTATTTGTAGGACTTGTCAGAGAATGTAAGTCCTACAAATGGCCGGTCTGTCGGTGGTGCCTCGGACGTCGCAACTCGATATTTGTACATGTGCGGAACCATCGCATGATACTGAGCTAGGATAGCGAAAATGATAGGAGTAGGACCAGCTGGGATATAGTTTAGATACCCGGCGGTAAGAGGCCGCAACACGACCGAGACAATTGGTGGGATGATGGACGTGATCAGATAAGTGACAGTTAAGAAAGACTAAGAGCAAAAGTGTCAGCGATGTCGACAAGAACTTGGGATTGGGCAACTTACAACGAACTTGCGAGAACCCCACATGCGCTCGACGATTCTGAGGTTATACAAGGACATGGCAGCAAAAAGGACCTCGGTTGAGTTAACATAACACAGCTGGTAGGCCAAGAGCCTCCAGAATTGCCGATAGCGCCATATGTGAGTATCAATTAGGATATAGAAGTAGTGCTTGACGTCGAGGACACTGGCCAGGATGGAGCCGGCCACAAGACCGACCACACCAAGCCGGGACACGGGTGTGTTGGTGAAAGACATGTTGCTCTTGGCTGGGAGACGTTCGCAATGATTATCGTATCATAATTCGGGTTGCCGATCGCTGTGCTGACTGATATACTGTTGTATCGGTGCTATAAGTTGTAATGAAAGCTCCTGAGTTGCCAACGATCGACGTCAAGTTTGACACGAGTGCAAGCTACCTTTAGATGCAGCTCCAAGAGCTATCCACGAAAGGTGGCATTTCAATATCACGTGTATACCCGGGTAATTATGGGTCTCGCTGCATCCCCCATTTCGGGCCCCGCTGACGTCGGTATAATTGAAATGTCGTTACCGACAAGTTATTTCGGTTAAGAAAATTGACTTATGTACAGACATACAGGGTAAAGAGTCGTCAATAACATGCGGCTAATGGCTACAGGTAGTCTTTACTTAATATGGCACAGCTATATAACGGTTGATATGATAGTGTATATTCGTAGTGCGCAATACGTGAGACAAAGATTACCGACGATCAGATCAATTAGATCGAAACAGGTGGGTGCCTGGTACAACGTCAATTGCACCGAATAGGATCTCACTTTGGACTAGACAGATCTAGAAACTTGCATTGGCGAGAACAACTATAGCACATACATACTAAACTTACAATTCTGCATTGACGTTCGATCTGTCTAACGGGAATAGAGAGATCCTTTGAAGTTGTGCCCCTGCAACGTCACGCTACCAGCCAGCATGACTAGCCTAGTGGACATGGACTGGACTCCAGTTGGGCAGGTAAATGCCAAGCATGCAAAGCCCATCATTTCCCAAAGATCGGGATGGAGATTCAGTTCAATTCCGAACACTAATAATCGTCAATTATTTATTAATAAAATACATCTTCTTTTGAGTTGAACGTTGGAGTGGGCTGCCCTACGATTACTTGGGTAGAAACTAAACTCTAAGAACGCCTTCTCTACTGTACCATCAACCTCCAAAAACTTGCATCTACTCGCCTATCTTCTACACTGAACCAACCTCACCCTCTCACCAAAATCAACCCTCCACAAGCGGCTCACGCGGCTTCGAATAAAGTCACTCGTCAACCTCGCTTCGGTACTGATCTGCCACCAAGAAACAGAACAAGAATTCCTCCCTCCCTCTTCCTCTCTGGTCCTTCCCCTTTCCTTTCCTTTCCCCTCCCCTCGTTGCCTTATGCCCGGGAACAGGGCACTTTTTGATCTAAATCTCGCCTCCTCCGCCTTCAACTCCGATCATGCCGCTCGCCAACTTCGGCACCCTCGTTCTCCACCATATCGTCTTTGTCGCTCACCTGGTCTACTTCCACATTGCTTTCTCTCACATGGAACAGAGCGCTCTCGTGGCTCTCTATTGCGTCTCTAAGCTTCTTGCACGCCGCGCCGACGACATCGGTGGCCCGCCTCCGGAATGGCCCCCTCCGGTTATCCAATGGTAGCCGGGCTTCCGTCTCCGCCTTCGGCTTCAGCCTCCGGTCTGACTACCGGCTACGAGTCTCCGTCAGAAGAACATCCCCCTTTCTTCTCTCATGTGGCATCAGCACCTGCTGCTCCTAACGGGAATGCGAATGGAGATACAAGACGTCTTGCTGTACCGCGGCCTGCGCTAACTCAACGGCCTTCATATATCGCCGCTATTGCGCCTGAGGATGTCAACGATAGCAACCAAGGTCGGCCTCGGCTTGTCAACCATAGTTCTACAATCACTTCTCACAGTTTGAATCATGTTATGGCAACGTCGGAAAAGACACAAAATCAAAAGGTTGGGATACGAGATCGGATCGCTTGTTATCAATGGACTTATTTCACTTTGGTAGGTGTTTCCGACGTTCACTTGTAGCTTCGCTGACATCTAATAGACAATGTCAACTGGCGGTATTGCCAATATTCTTCACTCATGTACATGCACCCTCTAAAATTTACTTTGAAATACGACTAATTTTGCTAGTAAAATGGACCGCTCCCTGGCTGCGTGGCATCGGGCTCTTCTTCTTCTTTCTCAATATTATCCTATTCATCATGAACTGCATTCTTATATGTACAAGATTCCATCTTCGTCCGGGGAGCTTCGTGAATTCTTTCACAGATCAGATGGAATCGCTCTTCATCTCAGCTTCTGTAAGTTTGCCGCAGCTCATCAACGAGACTATGTATACTAATAATAACTAGGTGGTCTCGTAAGCAATAAATATCTTCACATGAGCCCCCGACCAACTCTGACGATTTAGCATCGCTGTAATATTAATCAATACCTGTCAATACGGTATTCCTTATACAGGTCCATGGCTTCTTAACACCATGGAGTGGGTATTCTGGGTCTACGCCGCCCTCAGCGTTTCTGTCAGCGCATTTCTGTATCTTGTCCTTTGGTCTACACTGTAAGACAACTTGAAAGCTCACTCTATTCCCAATTGTTTTAACTAACCATTGGCTTCTAGAGTGTTTCCTGTTCATACGATGACCCCTACTTGGGTCTTTCCTGCGTATCCTCTACTTCTCAACGCACCATTCGCAGCGAATCTCATTGCCGCAGCGGATTCTTCAGGTCATAATCTGTCAGTAAACACCGTGGCTATGGCGCTCGGGGCCACTGCGATTCAAGGAACCGGCTGTTTAATTGCCTTCATGATATCCTCTGCTTTCATTTATCGCCTTATGACACAAAAGCTACCACGAGATAATCAGAGACCCGCTATTGTAGGTTTAATAGCTCGCGTTTATGTCCAATTCATTGATCTTTGTTAGTTTATGTCGATAGGTCCCTACGGTTTCACCGCTGCTGGTATAGGTACGATTTCAAACCCCATGCTCCGCATAAATAAGATGAAATCTAAAAAAAGAGTCCAGCCCAACTGGGCAGCCAAGCAGACTTGCTTGTACCCGAAAACTTCCTGGGCACACCACATGTCGCGGACATAATCAAAGTTATAAGCATTCTGGTAAGTCTCTGGCTCTGGGGTCTTGCAATGTGGTTCTTCCTCGTCTGTGTTGGTGCCCTGTGGAAATACTCTCTTGCAGGGCACCATATGCCCTTCCAGATGACCTGGTGGTCTTTCGTTTTCCCCAATACCGCTCTTGTAAGCTCCCCTTGACCCGGCTTCTCACAAGAGAAATCTTATTTATTCTGTGTTTAGGTCACGGCCACTAGTGTCATGGGTAAGATCTTTGACAACAATGGCCTACACATATTTGCATCTGTCATGACTGTTGCTATCGTCATAGTCTGGATCATGATATTTACAAGGATGTGTTGGAGTCTTAAGACAAAGAAGCTTCTTTGGCCCAAAGACGAAAAATAGACACCATCACGCAGCCTCACAGGCTTGGATTTCTTCTCAATACTTTCCTGCATTTCATAAACATCGATTTTGGTCCAGCGGCTCTGAAGAGCTTTTCATAGATGATGTACAAGCGTTATTAGCATCGAGGGCGTTGGGCGGCCCTCTCGCCTCGGCTCAGCATAGATGAATACCATTCTCTCACTGTAACCATATTGTGTATATATATATCTGGCCTGATTGTTCCGCTTTATGAAAGGCTATTCTACTATATCCTTGTAGATCGTGTTTAGCTTGAGTTCCCCAGTGGGACTCTTGAGATGCCATCTCCACTGCCGCTCATGTATATATAGATAGACTCAGTGGTTGCGCGCCTCGTATCTTACAAAAATAGAACCAAGTAAGAAAATGTTTGACGACTCGCTTTACGAGAACCCCCAAAACGCCCCCAAACTCCAGTGTAGAATTATTCTGGCCACCATACTCTGACACCCCAGTTTCAAGATACACCAACTGTCACAGGCGGAACTGTCTTACAGCTTTGCCTTGAGGCCATCATCGGCAGTGGCCTCGAGGTTGACGGTGACCTCACCTGTCTTCTCACCATGACCAAAGAAGATGACTTGCACAGTCAGATCATCACTATATGGTTATTAGCTGTGAGATTTGTGATGATGAACAAGGTTCCTTACCGGTAACGTCGAGAGAAGGGAGAAGGCAGGGTAAGCAGAGCGCAAACCTGCTCGTCATTGTTGCCACCGAGAGCATTTCGGACAAGGTGTGTAGCAACGTTCTTGTCCTTCACTGTGAAGCGATCCTTGGCATCCGGATCGATGCCCCACTGCTGAACGCGAATAGGGGTCTTGTTACCATCAGGTCCAGCAGTTTTACTCTCCTCGACGGGCAGAGGCGTCTTTGACGATCCAAATATTTTGTTCCAGGCAGCATCGAACTGAGAGTTGGTTCCAGACTGTCCTTCGGTCTCAATCCACTTGCCTACGAGGCCAACAACCTCTTCATTAGTAAGCATCTCCCAAAGACCGTCAGTGGCCAAAACAAGGAAATCTCCATTTTCGGGGTTGACCTTGGTAGTCGTGACAATAGGCTCAGCTGTGACATAAGGGGGTGTCTTCAGCAAAGGCGAGGGGCTGCGGCCGAAGAAGTTCTCGCGGAGCTTCCAAGCGACGTCTCTGCTCCACTTGTACACAGCATCGCCGAACGCACGGCTAGGTTCTAGTCCACCAAGAACACGACCGTTGCGAATGACGTTTTCCTCTCCGGGGTGCTCCTTGCGCATGCGATCGACTTCCTGAGGGTTGCTACCAGTCTGGTCCTCTGACAGAGCAGTGGCAGTCCACTTTCCATTCTCCGCTCGGCGACCCAGAACAGCACGAGAATCACCTGTACATGCTACGCGCAATAGCTTGCTACGGCTATCATAGAATGACAATAAAGCACATGAGCCGGAAAGAGCAGGCTGTAGCAACTCGGCAGCGACGGTCTTGGAGCCGCCCTTGAATACCTTCTCGACACTCTTGTGGACAATTTCGTTATCCAGGTTGTTAAACCCAGTCTTGATAGCCAGGTTTACCGCGTCTTCAGAAGGAAGCTTGCCAGAAGCCTGCTTGTAGGTCTCATTGAGTTCGCGAGCAACATAGTTGATCAGACTCTCCCTCAATGTCGCAGAAGTAGTCCATCCCCTAGAAAATGTCAGTAAAGACCCATTTTATTGCGCCGGAACGCAGCTGCATCTCATAATTGCTACTTACGAGTGGCCGTCAAAGACACCCCAGAACATCCAGTCGCTGTTGTCAGTCTCAGCAGAAGACCTGCTAGGAACCTGCACAATCTTCTCGGCGTGATCATCCTCAATTGGGTCGTTGCTGGGCAGCTGGACTAAGTCATAGCGAGTAACACCTTGACCTCGTGCTACAGAGAAAGACTGCTCAAGGCGACGTAGCTTCTCCGTCGCTTGATCAGGTGTCAACATCTCAACAATGCGCCGACCGTCGTCGCTGGTAGTCTTCGAAATTGGACCCTCGCCAACAATCGTGCCCTGTCTGAGTTCGTCGGCGCCCACTACGAGGACGGTTCGGGTTGGCAACACATCAGCCGTTTGTGTGGACGTAAGGCTGGTCTTGGAACTGAAGCTGGAAGTGGGCGTTAAATCAGAATTATCGTAGGAGTACCAAGCACCGTATCCAACGATAATACTGGAAATCAGCGCGGCAGGCAAGCGACGAAAGTACATGGAGGACCTCAGGGGAGCGCTTCGACTGTGCGCGCCAGCCTTCGATCGTGTTTGAGCGTGGACTGAGGATGAGAAGGAGAAGCCGCGACGTGGGGTTCGAGTAAGGGCGCGGACGGTCGAAAGAGAGGTCGTCCGAAGGGCTTTGACACCAGCTCGATTCATCGGGACGGCAGCAGGAGAGCTTAGAGCCAGTCTGGCGGGGGATGACGGTCAGGAGAAGTCGCTGGTTATTCGGTAGGGTTAAGGAATGGCCGATGACAAAGGTGATAATAACCACAATGACATGGAGGGGAAAGAAAGGTTGAAGTACTGTGCTGAAGCTAGGACCGTAATGTACCTTGTAGTTAGTGTCGTCTACCAGGGAGTGAGTGGATAGCGGAGGTTCGTGATGGTGGATGAGATGTTGCCTTTTGTGGGTCTGGAGAAGCACTGCGCTATCTTATCTCGACCTTTCCATTCTGGGACGTCAACTAATGATAAGTCACTGCGAATACCGGAGTGGAATGAGGTATGGATGTAATGAGATTTTATTTTACATGATCTTCTTTCATTTTCTCTTATGAAATCTCACACAAATATTTCTGAACTCATTACAGCGACTAATTCCGAAATATTTCATACTTCCATGGTCACTTCTAAGACCATCCGCGCCACGTGAACCAACAGAACAGCACCCGACCTGAGAAACCCTCATCAACTGTAAACCGACTTCTACCGAGGCTCACCTCTTGTTACTGTTTCAAGGGACTCTGGACTACCCATATCCTAAACAGGCCAAGCTTGGCTAGTCCTGTGAACTTTACCAGACCTGGGGTTCTTTTCTCACATGTTAGTGAAATTCCTTTGCATACGCATGCTGGCGACACTCATTTGACCATTTTGTTTGTCTGCCCTGGAGCTTACTGAGATCTTCCAGATACTTGATTCGTTCTTACCAGAACCAGGACCTCACAATGGACCAACAACAGTCTTCACAGTCCTTCAATGGAGCGGATCGCATCAGAGCTCTTAAGGATGACAACTCTATATTCACTGCTTTTGATACATACCCATGGAAAAAGGACAACAACTTTATGGTAAGCATTTCATTTGAAGCCTGCTACTAGAGGTTTTGACATCTCATCAGTCTGGCCTCCATGCCATCCTTGGCGAACCTAATCAGCAAACTCCTCAAACCTCACTCGAAGATATGACCACTCACGCTCGTATATTCTACTATGCGCAACGTATTGGTGTCAACATTGATTTTGGAGCCTATAAGACTTGGCTAGCAAGTAAACCTGATCATCAACCTCCAGATGTTCTGCCGGAGGAATACCGTCAACAGGACGAAACCAGTGCCGCCTCAACCCCTGCCTTGGATTGGCAAAAGGCTGCGCCAAAAACTGATCTCTATATTGATAAGAAGGCTGCTGCAGCGCAGTCTGGCCCACAAGATCAGCCGAATTATCCTATGGGATTCGCTGAGATGATTAAACTCATCCAAGAGGGCAAGCCTGTGCCTGGAATTCGACAGATACCAAACACCATTATTAGGGATCCTGTAAGTCTAACCATAGATATGGCGACCCCTCTAGTTCATAATACTCCTTACTAAACTTGCTTCAGGCCGTGAAACCTGTTGGAGCCAGAGCTGTTCCTAGGAAGCCCTGGGAGAAAGATGTTAGTCTCGACACTCCCGCTCTTGCAGAGCTCCCAAAGGCGCTTGATACCGAGTTTCCGCCCCTCAACGACGATCTCCCTACTTCTTCTACTGCTGAGGATTCCTAAAACTTGCATCACTGTTGTCTCATTTATATAGCATTGATGGCGTTAGGGGCCATGTCATAATCAGCATGGATGTACTTTGTAGAGAATCTGGGCAAGATAAATCACTTCAAAATTAACTACTGTACTCATCAATCACGTCACATAGCCGAAACATTTACAGTGATAAAAGTATCAATCGTTTATTAAGAAGAGTGTAATAAGTACCGTAACAACCCGTGTGTCATAGGAATACGCCTGAGCCCAGCATCGCATAGAAAAACGACATACAAGTTCATAAACTCATCTCGACCTCTAAAGGAGTCCTTCCAAACCACCATCATCCATACCCGTAGATTGACTGAAGAAGTATGGCTTCAGTGTCCCATGAGACACGCTCCTGCTCAGCCTGTAAAGGTGGCAGCCCATACACGTTGGGATTCAAAGGTCGATAGTTAGTATCTGCCATCACCTCCATATTGCAAAATCGATAACCATAATGTGTCCAATGCACCCGAGAAGGCAGTAGCCATCTGGGCGTAGGATGACGTGTGATCTGTAAATTACTTGCGTGGGAAGATGTTCTTTAAGAAAGGTCGACAAATTCTGGTGTGTTGCGTGATCTTGACGAGTGGAACGATTGGTGATTCAGATAGGGGCTCCCTGACACGGATGACAATGAAAGAACAGAAAAGCAAAACCTGTAATGGGGGACATTCTGCGTCATTTAGCAGAAAGCAGTCTTTGATAACAACAAAGATCGGGTAAGAAGTAAAATAATTCAGCGGTAACCGTTATTGTTGTAGCGTGGTCCAGGTCCCATGCGCCCACCCATTCCAGGGCCGGCACCAGGTCCAGGACGAGTTGCGACAGCATGGTTGGTGCAGAGCATGCCGACGCGAGAACCGAACTTGCTACCTCGCAAAGAGACCATGTGCTTTCGGATGTGGGCAGCGACATTCTCGCGATGCTGAGGAGAGGCGTTGTTTAGGATCCACTGGATGAGATAATTGCCGTACTGATCACTCGCGATATCAATCAGCGGGATGCGGGTGCGGTCGCGACGACCCTCAGAGACTCGGTCCAGGTAACGACCGAGGAATTCTGCACCTCCAATCTTAAGACACTTTTCGACGACCTTGGAAGCGAACTGGTCGGTGCTGTATTCGGCAGCATAGCGGATGACATGGTCAATAGCCCGGCTGCGGTCGGGGGGCGCACCATGTTCGCAGATGTGCTGGATGCACCAGTTACCAAATTGGCCATGGGCCACAATGTCAATGTTGGCAAGAACCTCCTCAATGCAAGGACGCTGTTAAAAAGAGTTAGAAGAATCATACCAACGTACAAGAATTTGACATACCTTATCCTCTTCGAGACAGTTCTCGAAGATATTTTGCACAACCAGACTGCCAGTCTCTCCAAGAGCTACTTCGTGCCACATTCCGTTCAGGGCCTCGTTGACATACTTCATGATCTGTGGGGGTGATTCAGTCCAACGAAGCTCAAAAAGCTTTTGCCAAACATGGCAGGCGTAGCGATGAATGACCGTCTCTGGAATTCGTCGCAACAGTTCGGAAACCATGATCGCCTTGAAATTCTCCGGGACCGAATCGAATGCTTTCTGAACAACATGACAGCCAAAGGGATCCATGGAGAGATTCAAAGTGTTTCCTCGAATAGCTTCAGCTATGTGGATAACCTGGTCAGGTGTGCCATGCTCAAAGCATCGCTGCACCAAGAAATTACCAAACCGGTTAACCATCAATGGGTAGGCCTGTGCTACGATCGCATCCACGATCTCAAACTTCTGCTCCGGAGTTCCGACCTTGAGTTTCTGCTGTAGAAAGATGGAGGCTTGCTGGTCGTTATTGCAGACGATCTTGTCAACGATGTACTTCCAGTTGCAATTGACGTTGCGATCCAACAGACGACGATAGTTCAGTGGCTCAGTTGGGGGGAGGTAGGTCTGATCATTAGGGGACAAAACGTCTCTCGGATCTAGCCCTTTGTGAGGATACACGGAAGGCGATCCAACCTCATTCTTCCATCCAGACCCGGAAGTGAACTCGGAAGCGTGAGGTGAGAGAGGTGTTCCGGCAGGGAGTGGATACGGCGGGTAAACACCCATAGGACCAAGGCCTTGAGGAGCGTTCATAGGCGCTCCAGGAATAGGACTACCCATGTAGTCTGACTGGTTGGCGGGACTATTGTAGCCTCCGCCATAACCAGATCCAAATGGTTGGGGGGAGTTGAATCGACTCTCCATGCGAGTGCCACGGCGTCCGTAGTTGGGGCGCATCATCTCTGCGTCAGGAGTCAAGCGTTCACTACGGTAGCCGTCCATGATAGAGTAAGGGGCCCCATTGGGCTCAGGGCACGGTGGATTGAAGCCGCGTCCGCCAAGCCACTTTCCAGGAGCCGGTTCGGCGACAGGTGCCTGAAGTGTATTGTTGAAGGGGCCAGGGTGATTTCCCCAAATCTCACGAGTGCGGTTGAATGTAGAAGCGGACAGAGCTTCGCTCGTATCAGAATGAGCATCGTCTGGAGATGGCCATTGGCCCTCACGAGCAGGATAACCCGAACTGTTAATTCCAAGGCCAGAGTTACCATTTCCAGTTTTCACGACGCGGGTCTCGGCCAACTCCTGGCCAAGTTTGGAGATTTTGTTCTCTGCTTGAGCGAGTTGTGCCTTCAGTCGAACTACTTCCTCGCTTTCGCCACGAGCATCATCAAGAGTGGCACTGGCAGGTCGTGTAGTAGGAGCTGTGCTGGGGAAGGCATCGGTGGCGGGAGTTACGGGCAAGGAGTTGCTCGACGACGCATGATCAAAACTTCTTGCGTACTGAATCGTTTCTTCATTCGCCTTGAGAGTGTCGACTGCAGCTTGCTGCTCGGTGAGCTTGGCAAGGAGTTTGTCCATAGGGTAAGACTCTCCTGTGGTAGACATATCGTGACTGAATTTCATCTTCTATCATGGTCAGTGAATTGCACGTTGCGAGTCAATATCGTTAGTATCACCTTTGGGAAGCCTTGGTTCGCAAGCTTTGAAGTAGTGAGAGCCGAGATACCCTTCTTTGATGTGTTGGTTTTGCTTGTTTCCTTCTATGCTTTGGGTCAGTGCATGGGTTCTTAAAGTAAAAGGAAAGCTCTGATATCAAGCCTACATGCAAATACACATGGCTAACAGAGTTAAAGTATACTGACCGAGGCGGAGGCAAGTAGCGAGCCACTTGGAGTTTCGCCCTGAATGATAGCGGTAAAGATGGGGGCGATCTTGTCAGGAGATCCTTGGGGATGCCCAGGTGAAGACATGATACCGCACCGTCCAGGCTCAGGTTTCGATGCAATGAATCTGAAAAGATCGGAATCGGATAACAATTGTAGAGAAGGAGTGGACGCAAAGTAACGCTCAATGTGATAGAGAAAGATTGTGAATGTGCCGACAAACCAAGAAGAGGTTGATTGATTGTGATGGGAAAAGAGTGAAGGGGACGAGGGAAGAAGTAGAGGAAAGGAAGAGGTGGTGACAGAAGGGGGGCGGAAGTTAATCACTGACGCAGTTTTTTTTATAGGCCAAGAGGAAAGAAGGGGCGGATGGAAGGAGCGTAGAAGTGGCAGGTGCCAACAGCCGGCAGGACGGGCTGTTCCTTCCACTTTTGAGAGGGCTGCCACCTGACTATAGCTGGCACTGCCAGGCAAGATAAGGGTGATGATTCTAAATGCATTGCAGTTGCGCCCTGCATCTCCGAGGCTGTTCAAAGTCCATCATTACTTCTTTTCTTTTTCTTCGGCCATGGTGTTTTAGACTTGAACCTCCCAGTTACTACCTAGGTAGGTACCTACCTGGTATATTTAGATGCTTCAGTGGAACGTCTCTTTGGAAAGCCATTTAGCATGAAGCGTTCATGCCAAGTTTGATATGCCTACTGGTTAATGAACAATATGAATGTGAATCAGCTGGAGGTTCTTTCTGCGATGGGAACTCAAGGAAATAGGGCTGCCAGTTTTAATCGAGTACAAACAACCCAGATTGTGAAGGAAGGCCAGTGGACTAGAGGCTTTCCTTCGAATTGAGTTTGCATTTAGTCTTGAATAAGCCTTGATCCGAGTATCGTAATGGAAGCTGTGATATCCGCTGCTTTCGCTACTTATGAAATCAACATATAGACTTCGTTTATCAGGAAAGAAGCCACTAGTTTGTCCAGCGAACAAGACATCAGTACCAAGGTATGGATACTTCTGGTGTTCCAAGGGAACTTTCACTTGGACAATCAGACCGAACAAAAGGTCAAAGCACACAAACTTTCCTATTTGGGAACTGAACAATGCATTCTTTGCGGTAATACAATAATTGTACATACTGGAACGAAAGCCATTAGAGAATGTCTTTGCTTTCCTCGTCACCCTCGCCCCAGCACCATACATAAGCAGTCATCTAATCAGAATATCGCAAGGCATTTGCAGCCCATTCCAAGAGTTTCTTATGCTGTCATGGTTGATGTCAAATTTTTCATTATATTCATTGTCTGGTTTATCGCTTCTTGCCGGTAGGAGCTGGAGATTCATTAGCGCTTGATCATAGCTGTTGAATTGCGTGGGCGTACCTGGAGGACCCTTCTTCTTCTTGGGCGCACTCTTTCCACGGAGCTTGAGTCTAAAATCATATTGTCAGCACTTGTGTCGTTTTCAAAGGCCGCAGTCGTTAGCTTACTCCTCAATGTACTCGAATCGGTCTTCCTCTCCCTCGTCCCAGGTCGCCAGGGTTGGTCCAAACTCGCGCTTAAGGTCCTGTATCGTCGCAGTCTTTCGAGGGTAGTATGTTGCCATGGCTGGTCCTCGTAGTCGTTGTCGCAGGACCTTGTTACCCATGCGGACGCCTTCAGGGTTATAGGAAGTCGCAAAGACCTGGCATTGCGCCTGCAGACAATTAGTAAAGAGATTTCCAGTTCCGTTTCAATATAATTACCTTCATCAGGTCCAATATCCTCGCACGTGGGACACTCATCTTGCCGTGGTTGACATCAAATGTTGCTCCTGTCAACTTTTTTGATGCTTGGATTGACGTCTGATGTGAAGTCTACGCAGAAGTTGAGCAAAAGACCCGATTGGTCGATGTGTCAGAAATATGGGTCTGGTAGCTCGCAGAGCCATTCTACGCAGACCAATGAAACTGCAACTCTAGGAAGTGGAATTCCTCTTTGATATAACACCTGCGATTGTTGTACGACCTACCGCAAGACCTCGAGAATCTAACGCCAGAGTGTCAAAAGAATTGGACAATGAGAGACTGAGAGAACAAATAACTTGATTATCTTACAGTAATTTAGGACACTTAGGTCACTTTGTTTTGGTCCTCAGAAAGGGTGAGAGGCTGGAGGACATATTCCATGTTCCTGTCACTGGTCAAATGTGGGTCGGGTCCCTGCGTTGCCTACTTCAACGATCAAAAAAACAACAATCTTCATCAACCACACAGCATGTCTAAAAGACCAGCAGAAGAGTCTCCAAGAGGAGACAACGAGCCACGCAAGCGCGTTCAAATAACAAACTCACCTCCATTGGCCACATCATCTTCTATCGCTTCAGTCGTGCCTGGGATTTCACGATGGTCTTACGCAGAAATACCCGACAGCCTACCACCTCTCCCACCAATTAGACCTGATCTTGAGGAGCAGGTCTTCAGGCATCCTGGACTTGAAGGTCCAAACTGGGAAAAACTAGAATGGTACGGCGACGCGACACTTGAAATGATCTCAACAGAATTCATCCTCGAGACGTTTCCGCATCTTCCAACAGGAAGTTGCAGTCAAATTCGCGAACAGCTGGTGCGCAACAGCACGCTCTCTGAGTACTATCGACAGTATGGCATGGAACAAAAAACGCAATTGCCTGAAGATATGGGCAAAATGGTGGATCTTCTACGTATAAACAGGAACAACCGGGATGTTATAAAACTACAAGGTGACGTTTTTGAGGCCTATGTCGGGGCAGTTGTCAAATCGCATCCCCAGGGCAACGCCGACGCCGTCGCTTGGTTGAAGATGCTATGGGGCCGTACGATCAAAGATCAGATCAAGCGAGCAGAACGACACCAAGAAACGATAGCCCGAGCGCAACCCATCGTCCAACAATTTTCTACTACGGAAGGACAACCTGCACAACCCGAAATCAAGATAGAGCCCCTAACAGAACAAAATGCCAAGGGCCGTCTCAGTGCTGCGATAGCAGTCCCTGGAATCAAGATCCGGTACGAAGACATGGCATGTAAAAAGAAAGACAAGGATACAGGCCTTCCGCTGTATGCGATTGGGGTCTATCTGGATGGATGGGGCGAGACAAACAGATGCCTAGCGCATGGTGTTGCGAAGCGCAAGATTGATGCAGGTGGAAAGGCAGCGATGCAAGCACTGGAGAACAGAAAAATGATGAAAGTTTACGAAGCTAAGAAGAAGCAATGGTTGGCTGAGAAGGCGAAACGGCTGGAGGCCAAGGAGACATGACCTTCTGTCAAAAGTACCTACCTAAAGGTCGCGATCAAATACCCTACCTAATGTATAAAACAAGTGGTCTAAGATGGCCTAAGAGCTAGTTCAATGTGGTGAATTGTCCAGGCTTTTTCGTGTCTTATGTTTTATTACCTACCTTAAGGATCCATTTGATGATTTAGGATAGAAAATGTTGTCGATTGGGCTACTGCTTAGGCAGCTAGCTACTAAAGCCCATTGGAGATGTCGATTTGCACAGCCAGCATCAAGGAGATACTACTGTCTGTACCTCAAAATATTCAAGTCATCATAGTCTAGGTATCTTCAACAAATGTAGAACTTGCCGATCCGATGTACCCATCTTCACGTGTCTCGGTTCGTCAGGGACAGACACATGCGGGCAGGGGTGGGTTTCCAGGTCCCGAGATCTTGAACCGTTAGGTCGATGAAAGGAGGGGAGAAGAATAAGCTCGGTACAAGGAAAAACACGGATTTGTAGGTCTTGAGGGATGACTGATAGATGCACAAAGATCAATCTCAAAAATCACAACTCCTGTACTCGAATGAGCTTTACACATTTAACCAAAATGAGACATGTCATCTCATTGTACAGGGAAAAAATTACAAGATCCATCGCCTTTCTGTCAAATCCAAATGGATGCCCGCCCCAGATATCGTCCCCTCTCCCCTGGGGACGTGCCTTTTCTAGTGGAGACGGCCCTGAAAGCGCATCCCCCGAACTGAACTGGTGCCCGTCACCCGTGGGCGCCGAGGTCAATCTATGGCTTTACCGATCAACGGGCCTCCGCAGGTCCCAACACAGCCCAGATCTAGCATCCATCATCCAATTGCTTCTGTAGAGCTCAGAGCATTAATTCCATCATCTTAGTTTCAAGAACCCTCCTTTCTTTTCCCAATGGAGTCATAATACACGGCGACTAGGCGTTCTTAGACTGCCTTCTACCTTTGACACTTGCTTTCTCTCTTGTTTCATTCTTCTCTTTTGATAAATAGCATCATTCAATCGCTTCTTTGCTCGAACTCGACTCGGTTGTTCTCCTTTCCATTCTTGGCTTGTGGGGTCCCGTTATCTCGGCCATCAAGCCGCGGTCCGGACGGCTCAAGGTCCGATAAAGGACCCCATATCGAAGCTCGACTTGGTCCTCGACGCAATTGCCACTCCTTCTCATCGGCCGCAACTTGCGTGTCGCGAGTCGCTTCTTTTACACGAGACATAGCCGCCAAAATGGCGGATTCAGTGGGTATGTTGCATGTTATAATTACAATTCGTACTCTGCTTGAAGGTGGTGGCTGACGTGATGATACAGATCGCGTGTTTGTACACGCCCTCAACACTGTTAAAAAGATACCCAAAACAGGCGCATCGAGACCACCGCCGACCGATCGACTCCGACTTTATGGGCTCTATAAGCAGGCAATGGAAGGAGATGTTGACGGTGTAATGGAGCGACCAACTGCGGCCTCGGGAATGGCATCCGACGACTTGCAGCGCGAAAAGGACAAATGGGATGCGTGGAATCTTCAAAAAGGACTAAGCCGAACAGAGTCGAAGAGAAGATATATCGAGGCGCTGATAGATACGATGCATCGATATGCGACCACGCCGTAAGCGCTACTCTTTGACCTTACAGGTACTTGAATTGTACTAACACACTTGATTAGGGATGCCGAGGAACTTGTATCAGAGCTCGAATTCGTTTGGGATCAGATTAAGAATAATAGTCCAAGCTCATCATTATCGTCACCAAGAGCTAACAGATCAACTGGTGCGGGCGCGAGCCAACCTTACCAACAACCTGAGCAAGCAAGCGATGAAGAAGGACCTTTGAAAGAATTAAGGCCAATGAGCGAGTACGACGAAGCAGAATTACGATCCCAGCGGCAATTGGACCTCGAAGATGATGAGCTTGAAATACAAAATAGCGACCGAAGTGGTGGCCGATGGCAGCGAAAAGTGGAACGAGCATTAACGACAATGTCTGCTGAAGTAGCTGCGTTACGAGAGCAAATTACCACAGGTCGAGAGTGGCGAACAAAGAAAGAACGCAGTTTTCCGGCATGGGTGAAGTGGTTTGCCTGGTTGTTGGTCAAGCATATATTTGCCGATATTGTTATTCTTTCTATCGTGCTATTATGGTTGAGGAAGCGCAAGGACCGGCGACTGGAAGATCTTGTGAGATCTGCTGTTCGGCTTTTGCGAGAATACGTTCGGAATGTCCTACCATCACGAGGTTAACAGCTTGGATACTATGTTGTCAGACGGTCCCTATCCTGGAGGTTCGTATCGAACAAAGCTCTAGTGATGTTACAGGTGCAGCCTTGCTGGGCAGTCTGCCAGGTAATATCAGAGTACGGAACCACCTCGTCATGAGGCATTCTAGGAAATCGGCTCTGCTAATCGGCTAGATGTGCAGTTGGTGATGAATTGCACATATTGACTATGATGGGAGGTGTACTTCCACCAGTCAAGCACTCAAACAACGATTATCTTTGGATTAAGGTCACCAACTAAAGACAAGGCGCTTCTTGGAGTATGGGGTTTAGCATTGTATTTATATAGCAAGAAAGGGGCGGTCACTGTGTATTAAGGACCTGTACTAAGTAGATATTTCATGCTTAGAAGTGTTATTACAAAACTACCTTAATCAACCCTGTTCATACCTCTCAAAATTCTTAACTTTTCTCCGAATCAACACCATGATCATTTTGTGGTATAACAATATCGAGAGCTTTGAAATGACACTATCTCCGGATAATTGAAGGCAGCGGGCGGTTGTTCAAGGCAACCTATAGCGGGAGGCACTGCCAGGTACCCAGGTGTGTATGTTGCCCTCTACACCAGCGCTTTGTTCAACCCAAACAATTCCATGATCGGCTACCTCGCAAAAACATTTCTCTAGGTACCTAACTTCTGTTGACATCTTCATCCACTTTCATTTATGCAGGTACAGACGCAGCCATCAAACCATCCATCGTCTTGTGTAACGTCGAACCCTCTCCTCTCTCTCTACCTATCCACTCATGGCCGCTGTGCAACAGCACCAACTACAGCCAGCCACATCCACTTGCAACCTACCATCTCAACCTTCAAAAGCAAATTGTGTTTAACAAATAAACATAAACCATGGCGCAGCCGCCTGAGCGCCGTGGCTCTGGCGTGAATCGTCTGGAGCACCCTACTCAGATTCCTGACCCAGAAGGCCATCCCATCATCCCCCCGTTGCGGAGCTTCGCACCGGCCATCTTCTGCCCAATAGCTTATGACGAGCCTCTGAGCGACATCACATCTGTCACTAGACTTGACCATTTGAATGCACAGCTCAAGAGTATCGATGACCACGCTCAAAGCTCCAGAAAAAACTTCGTCGCGCTGTGCATTCGCGAGCGCGAGCGCATCTTGCAAGAGGGACGGCGATGCGAACTACTCGACAAACAAGAAGACACTGTCTCGCCAGATGTTCCACTCGGCGTTGAGTCTGATCTGCTAGACAGCATGATTTCAAATATGGAGGCCAAGCCGCAGCGGTCGGCTCGCCACGCGAACACCCGAGATCTACCTATCCCATCGTTTAATAAGCATTATCGATCGCTGCGCGAGTGTCAGGCTTCTAAAATGATGGGCTTTGTACCGCACTCTGCTTCAGAAGCTCAGGCTCGTGATAAGACTTTGCAGAGACATCGCGCATCTGTCGAGTGGAAGATCAGAGAACATCAGCACAGAGCCGATTAGGAACGGACTCGTGCATCTGAACAGCAACTCAAGTTTTCACCAAAAAAGTATGTCGACGGGACATCGAGAAATACCAACGACAAGAACATGGTCATGTTCCTTCCGAACGCAAATCGGAAGAGGAAGGTGTGAAGTGGGACAACTGCACGTCGTAGTGAAGGAATTAGGTATTCAACTTATCTACCTTCAGCCCTCCGTCTGACGTCCTATATGTACATACTACGAACTTCCCAGACGCATTAAAACAAAGCAGATCTTTCTATTCTTTTACCATCGCCACATCATACGCCATACTCGACCTGGCCCATAGGCTTATCCTCCTCCATACCAGGAGCCATAAAGTTTGTCCTAGCATCGCCAGTGGCCTTGGCTGCTGAGCAACGAGCCATTGTGGGAGAGCTGGAGAGTTTGTTAGCAAGGACTTCAGGTACATAATGAATGAAAATTGCTTACCTTCGCGAGATAACATCTGTGAAGTAAAAGTTGTCGATAACCTTCTTGAGAGGAGCTCCAGTAACCTGTGCGCCCTTGTTCTGGTCCACGAGTTGAACCTTGCTAAGAGCTGGGAGGGCAACGGGCTCAACGACATCGTAGGCGGCCAGAGCAGGGCTGATCTCAACCATGCGGTCTCGGACCATGGCGACATCATCGTAAGGAAGAGGGGCGCCAAGGAACTCACTGGCAGCTCGGAGGATCTTCCAGTCAGTTCGCGAGGCGCCGGGCAGAGAGGTAGCGGCTCGGGTCATCTGGACACGGCCCTCAGTGTTGATGTAAGTACCAGCCTTCTCAGTGTAAGCAGCACCAGGGAGAACGATGTCAGCGATCTGAGCGCCCTTATCACCGTGGTGACCCTGGTAGACAACGAAAGCATCCTTGGGGATATCGGCCTCCTTGACGTCGTCGGCACCAAGGAGCCAAACGAACTTAGGCTTGGTCTCGGCAACCTCGGCAGAAGGAGTAGTGAAGCCAACCTCGAAAGCACCAGCGCGAGAAGCCTCACGCTGGAGGACGTTGTAGCCTTGCCACTCCTCAGTTCGGAAGTTGGAGGCGTGCTTATCAACGAAAGCACCGATGGTCTCGTAGTAAGCCTTGGCATCAGCGTGGTCAGTAACACCAGAGCCAACGATAATCATAGGTCGCTTGGCGTTCTTAAGGGTCTCTCCGAAGGGTCCAGAGAGAGCAGACTTGAGAGCGGCGTGGTCGGTGCCGAAGTGCTCGAACTCGAAAGTGGAGTCGAAAGTCTCACCAACGAGACCGATCTCGAGGTCGGATCGGAGCCACTGCTTTCGGATACGGGCGTTAAGGACAGCGGCCTCGTGTCGGGGGTTGCTGCCAACAATCAGGATAGCATCGGCCTCCTCAATTCCCCAGATCTGAGAGTTGAAAAGGAAATTGGATCGGACATCAACACCGTGGGCGAGAGGCTGGCTGCCAGTAGGGGTATCAAGAGCCAGGTTATCAGAGCCGAGCTTGTTAGCCATATCCTTGGCAACGACCAGAGACTCGACCTCAGTAAGAGCACCAGCAATGACCTTGAACTCGTTACCCTGGGGGTTCTTAATTTGGTAAGCACGGCCAATCTCGGTGAGAGCCTCCTCCCAGTCGGCGGGCTCGAAACGACCCTCACGGCGGACAAGGGGCATAGTAAGTCGTTGAGTCTTGAGACCATCGCAGGCGAAGCGCGTCTTGTCGTCGATCCATTCCTCGTTCACGTCATCGTTAAGTCGGGGGAGAATACGCATAACCTCGAGACCACGGGAGTCCACACGGATGTTGGAACCGAGACCATTGAGAACATCGATAGACTCGGTGTGCTTCAGCTCCCAAGGACGAGCTCGGAAAGCGTAAGGCTTGGAGGTGAGGGCACCAACGGGGCAAAGGTCGATAACGTTACCGGACAGTTCGGTGTCCAGGTTCTTCTCGAGGTAGGTGCCAATTTGGATATCGTTACCACGTCCTGTGGAGCCCATCTCCGGAGCACCGGCAATATCGTTGGAGAATCGAATACATCTGGTGCAGTGAATACATCGGTTCATAGAAGTCTTGATCAAGGGACCGATGTTCTTGTCCTCGACAGCTCGCTTGCCGCCAACCTCGTGGAATCGGCCTCGGTCCGCTCCGTAACGCATAGACTGGTCCTGAAGATCACACTCACCACCCTGATCACAAACAGGGCAGTCGAGGGGATGGTTGGCCAGCAGGAATTCCATAACACCTTCACGGGCCTTGTGAGTAAGGGGAGAGTTGGTCTTGACGACCATACCGGGCTGTACAGGCCAGGCACAAGAGGCAACGGGCTTCGGTGCCCGCTCAACCTCCACCAGACACATTCGGCAGTTACCGGCAATCATAAGCTTTCTGAAGCATTGTCAGCGATAGATCGTTCGTAGGAGGACTCGGAGGTATCGTACTCATGGTAACAGTATCTATAAAAGGTTAGCCATATCATCCAAACTCGCTACGACTGTCTTGCTTACCGAGGGACTGTTGAACCCGCCTTCTCGCAGGCTTGAATAAGGGCAGATCCAGCTACAATTCTGTCAGAAGACGTCGATCAAGCCGCCCAAGCATCAAAGCATACCTTCAATAGAGACCTTCTTTCCATCTGGTAACAGTATTAGCCTTTCTCGGATCGTCAATGGCTCTATGCACAAAGATGCTCACCAATTGTCAACTCCACCTCGGCCGGGCGCTGGCTTGTCGTCGCGAAGGTTCGCGAGACATTGACCGCCCGCCGGCTCGTCCGCCAAGCCGAACGTGCTATAGTATTTCGGAGCATCGTGTCGCCTTGACGGAGGGAAGATGAAAAGGGTTGCAGGGTCGCTGGCGGCGAATATATGCTCAGTCGTTGACGTCTTGAAAGGGAACCTGCTGTTCGGGTGATGGATTTAGTGGCGCTAGTCCGCGATTAATTTACGTTAATGCTCATTGGTCAGCGTCTTTTCGTCTGCCTCAGGCCACAGTCTTGGACCCTCTACCTCTTATTCCGCAATTTTCGGCGAGCTTTTTGAATTTTTTCTTTCTTCTACCAAATTAATTGTACACGGGCACACTTTATTGTAGGTGAGCTTGCGCAACAGCACTGCTTCGGCAGGGCTGTTGCTTCAGTCGAGTCTTCCTCTATCTTGTGCTCAAGATAAAATATTATTACGCCGTTTATGGAAGCATGGGAGAGTAACCAATCTCCATGACCGCTGCCTCTTACCGCCGGTCGTAACATACCAACACCAAATCTTAGAATAGCTAGTAAAGGCTGCGCCAGATGAATCTGTATGTGTCTTGATTTAGGGATATCTATCTCTACCTAAGAACTGCAGCTACATTGCATAGCTCGCTCAGTCTGTGGGGGGTCATCCGTCCATCGAAGCTCCTCGTCCTTGTCGCCATTGTATGTCTTGCCATCAAACGTTTCGCCATCCCAGCGATCCTCGAATGGGTTCAGAGACATCTGCATGATGCGGTTCAATACGTCTCTCTCGCCATCCTTCTCTACGCGTTGAATGAGTTCGTCAAGGATCCAGCCGCGAGGCACAAAGTTAGGGTTGACACGCTTCATCGCGTCGATTCTCTCAATGTCCTTTGCGTCTGACACGTTGTCTCCCTCGTCCTTCCAATCTTCGATGATGCGCTCCCGCCAGCTCTCGAGCCAAATAGCTAGACGTGCTCGGGCGTCTTCTTCAGAGATGGTGGTTGGGGGACCTTCTTTGTGGAAGAAGACGGACGCCTTCTCCTTGCGAGCTTCTTCGGTGGTCAAGTCCTGCAACTTGATCTTGCTAAGTCGGCGGAAGAAGTGATGGAAGTCGAGCTCCAGCGCTTCCAAAGTGTCGAGGGCCTCACTAAAAAGCATATCGAAATCGGAATCCTTGTGCGTCTTGAGACCCAGGCGAGCAGTCATGAGTCGCTTGTACTCAGCAAGGAATACAGCCTTAAACTCTTCTCCAGCTTGTGTGATGAGCTTCTCGGCCCTTGCCACAATTTCTTCTTCTTGCTCTGCCTTAACACCCTCTGTGACAAATGTCTCGTCGTCAACGTTGGCCCCTGCTCCCATGAGCTCGCCGATGGCCTCGCCAAAGCGAACCAGATTCCACCAAATAATGGTGGGCTGGTTTCTATAACTATAACGAAGTGCGAAATCATCGTGATTGGGTGTGTATGCAGGATCAAAGTTATCCATGAAAGCAAAGGGGCCAAAGTCTATCGACAATCCATAAATGGAGGTATTGTCTGTGTTCTGTGATAGGTCAGCGCGATGTTTACACAGCGAAAAACAAGTCACTTACCAAGACACCGTTCATAAATCCGTACGCTTGCCAGTGAGCCACCACTTTAGCATTGCGACGCACGACTTCACGGTAGAATCTTGTGAATCGATTTTCCTCAGAACCACCTGCACCTTCAATGCTGTCGGCAGCAACTCCACGCTTGGGCTCTGCAGAGTCGACAGGCTTGTCCGGGTCTTCCAGTCGAGCAGGCAATTTATCCCAACCGCCAAAGACATCCTCGGCGATGTATGTGGCAAGTTGTCTAATCAACTTGCGGTCTCCTCTCGCTCGCAGAATGTCAAAGCTACCGAGGCGTACCCACGACTGTGCAAATCGCAGTACTATTGCACCCGGCTCGATCCTTTCTCGACGAACCTTGGATTCTGGCAGTAGCGTGAGTGATAGAGCTCTGGTGGTGGGGATTTTAAGAGCATTGAGTGCCTCTGAGACGACAAACTCTCGGATACTGGATCTTAGGACAGCCTTTCCGTCGGCAAAGCGCGAGTAAGGTGTCAGACCGGCGCCCTTGAGTTGAAGCTCATATCGCTCGCCAGATATAGTGTTGGTTGACTCGAAGAGGGAGATTGCTCTACCGTCACCAAGCTGGCCAGCCCATTGACCAAACTGAAATCCTCCGTAGCATTGCGCCCAAGGATATCCACCCTCGAGCTTCTCTTCATCCCATCCATATAGCTTATTTCCAGCTACCATCTGTCTGAAGTCGTCCGTAGTTTCTTCTCCCAGCTTGATTCCCAGGTCACGCATCGCAGCCGGGCTGACAGCTAGAAGCTCCGGGTTCTTCTGTTCGGCAGGGCGCACCCAAGTGTATATGGCATTGCGGACTTGTCGGGGGCCTATCAGATCTCGGGGAGTTTTGTGTGAGTCGGCAGGTGTTGGGAACATCGAATCTGCAGGAAGGGACTCGGTAAAATGCCATGATTTGGGCAGATCTTGGAGCGTTTTTCCTTCATAGCCGGAGGCGGGCGACAATGCGCCATTGCCGTTGGAACAGTGAGCAGCCATTTGCTTAATTCGTGGTAAGTGTGAAGTTGGTTGTGAGCGCGGTACAGCTCTGCGGAGGGCGTTGCGACAGAGCATCAATGGCGAGAATTTATGTGCGGGGAGAGGTTGAGATTAAAAGAAACATGTGAGCATTTGGAATCATCTGCTGGGATATATCAACAGAGGGATTATTATCGCCTCAATGGCACATCGGGGCGATTAGTTATGACGGTGTTTGGCTGACAAAAGTGGCAAGTATTGACGGTTAACGTCGTCTATCTTGACATCACCTCCGGAGCTTCGGCGCCGCCCCCACGATCGGTTCTAGATCCAAATCTGACAGCTTCGGTAAAGTCAAAATCCCCGGTTATTCGGATGCATGTAAGACGGAAACGGCCCGTGATTTAACTTCATTGATAGTAATACCGAGCATATGAAATTAATATTCGGAATAACATATAAAATGAAATAAAAGTGACAAGAATGCTGCCCAGTTGTGTTTGTGATTTACCCTATAGCCGTTGGTGATGCGCAGTTTTCATATGGATTACATATTTATGGCGGTTATGACGTGCTTGGGTGATAATGTGTAAGTCTGGACCATAAACAATGCTTTTATCGTCGAAACAGAGAAGCATAGCAACAGCAGTAAGTGAAATCCCAACAAAGGAGATGAGGGCTCTAGCCAGCTAACATGTGTGTTACACAGCAGAAACCTCTACACCATGTTGACACATAAAGGTATACCGTAACCAGAGGATAACAGTCCGACCTATTTTAGATTTTGAACAGGTGACAAATTTAGTTTGTTATCGTTGCAAAAGCTTAAGCTTGTACTTGAAACGGATATCGTTTGTTGCTCTGGCAAGGAGATGGACTGCCAGCAAATAGGTACATATTAACACTACAGCGGATAGAACAGCGAAAGTCAAACTGTAGTAAACGGGTTGGTTATACTGAGCCTTATGCTCCATATCTAGGTGCTCATGTCTCATCGAGAATGCGCAATACAAATCACTGATAGACAAATTGAGCCATTGAATGTCTCAATTATCCATCATGCCGTCATCGATACCAGCTCGTATCCCCCAATTGGTGTAGAACCATGCGCAAGCCAACGGCAACAAGTGTTGTAGCCCATAGCAAACATCGTAACCAACCGATGAGCAAATAGCCAAATACGACGTGAGTTATCAATCACGGAAACAGTCCCACTTCAATCGCCATCTGATTACCGAGCACTGATCGATAGGAAGGGTAAGTGGGGGGCAGTACTTAAACTACCTTACACTTCGACTTCACATCCTCGGCAACTCTTCATCATCAACAATAACTTGTAGAGCTGGAAACTTGAGATATTTATCAGTTCACTGTCATATAGATCAAGATCTCATATCCAACAACCTTGCTTGAAAAACCATCAAAATGGGCAGCGTTGCTACCTCTCACGATATCCCCAGCTACAAGCTCAATGACGGCACTGAAATCCCGGTGGTATGTTCGCCTTCACTATATCAACAGAACCTCGCCAAAAGATCGTCAAAATTTCAATGAACAAAGCTAACATCCGGCAGCTTGCGTTTGGTCTGGGTACAGCTCAGTACAAAAAAGACCCTCAAAGCGGTTTAGACCAGCACGTAGTCGATATTACTACCAAGGCTATCAAGACCGGATACCGCCATCTTGATGGTGCTGAGGGTGAGATTGCGTATAGTTATTATACTTGATATCAATGCTAACTAACCAAAAGTATACGGCAACGAAGAAGAGCTCGGACAGGCCATCAAGGCCGGCGGTGTTCCCCGTGAACAGCTTTATGTCACCACCAAGATCCCTGCTGAGAAGAAGGGTTCTGCCATTGACTCCTTCAACGTTTCCCTCGAGAAGCTTGGTCTTGACTACGTCGATCTCTACCTGATCCACGGGCCCTGGTTTGCTGAGACCGACGAGGACCTTCAGCAGCGCTGGTCTGAGCTGGAACAGATCAAGGAATCTGGAAAGGCCAAGTCCATTGGAGTTTCCAACTTCTTACAGGTGCACCTTGAGGCGATTCTCAAGACAGCCAAGGTCAAACCTGCTATCAACCAGATTGAGTACCACCCGTACCTTCAGCATGGCGATCTTCTTGATTTCCACAAGAAGCACAACATTGCCGTGTCTGCGTACGCTCCCCTCACCCCCGTTGTCACAGCCAAGGGCGGTCCTGTTGACCCTCTCTACACAAAGTTGGCCGAGAAGTACGGCGTGACAGAGTCCGAGGTCGGTCTTCGATGGGTTATTGACCAGGACATCATTGCTCTCACTACAAGCAACAAGGTTGAGAGACTTGAGGGCTACTTGTCGAAACTTCCCAAGTTTAAGCTGACACAGGATGAGATTGCCGAGATCTCTAAGCTTGGTGCCAAGAAGCACTTCCGAGGATTCTGGAAGAACAAGTTTGGTGAGAATGATAGATCATAAACCCAAAGTAAGGCCCTGGCGTGATTCATATATTATGGTAAACAAAGAATAAAATGATTGGCCAACATTGGATGGTCAGCATCTGATATATAGTCCCAATCAAATCAACATAATGTGCAACGCTATGCTATGTTATGCAATGTCATAAATCGTTCTTCAAAGCTCATCGTCCGACTCAGTCTCGCTGCCAGCAGTGGCACGGAAAGGAGTAGTCTTTGCGGTCTTTTTTGTTGCGAATGGAAGAGCTCGAGGCGGTGGAGGCGCTTCGGCAGTTTTCGCAGGAGCCTTTTCTTGAGAAGCGGCTGTTGATGCAGGGGCATAGACTTGTCGAGAGGAACTCAAGTGAACACCAACACCAGCATCACCATCACTTTCGTCGTTATCGCTATCGACCGAAGCAGTCACTTCGGTCGTGTTCCCAGGATCTGTATCCTCGGCCTCTTGTTTGATATCGACATCCATAATGCCAGCGCCAGCATCGTCATCAGACTCTTCTACTCGCTTTGTCGCAGGCGCCTTTCTCTTCGCAGTCCTGGACTTGCCAGCTTGGCGAGCTGGCTTCTCTGGCTTCGGTTGTTCGATTTCAACCTCTACAGCCTGGGAAAATTGCGATTGACCTGCTAAACTGGGATTTGTTGCTAACGCCGCTAAGGATTGCTGTTGCTCCCGGATCTTTAACTTCTTTTCGTTCAAGAGGTCCCTGAACTTTCTCAGCAATGCGGTCTCATCCTCATCTTTCGCCCTGATCAGTTCCTCTAGCTGAGATTGAAGCTGGGTTGCAGCGGACTCTGCTTCAGACGACTTGACTGATAGGTCGGCCGCAGCTTGTTTACTGACAGCAGATGATTCAACGGCCGCACCGCACCACTCGAATAATTCAATGGCCTCATCTGGATCATGGTTTAAAGTAATTGCACCGAGGCGTTGCTATGGCAGTTAGTCACATACCCATATGTCAGAATGGCATCAGTCTTACAGTAATACCCTGGATCTCTTTTCGAAGAGTGATTGATATAGACTTTTCACTCTGCACTGTGGCTGTAGCTTGAATATCCGGAAGGGGTTTCTGCTGAAACAGGCTCTCGAGAGTCTGTTGCCATTCGCTCTCTGATGCGGGACAATTGTTGACACGCAGGGACATGACCCTATCATGTTTCACTAACCTCCAAGTCAGATTCAGGGATCGAAAGAATTGCCATTTGCGTCAATGCTGGAAATTATGGACTAGGGGTCCAGATTGCAATACAGCGTCGGGAATGAAATGACTTACATAAAGCAACGTATGGTTCTTCCCCTTCAGTCCCTACCAATTTGAGGTCCAGCGGCTTTGAGCCCTTTGAGGTTACCTGTAAAAGCACAAAGGAAGTCGTGTCATCGCTGCGGGGGAACCTTAGAACATGCATCGGAGCCATTGGAAATGGTAGACACAGCCGGGGCTCAAAGAGTCTAGGGAGAGTTTGTTCGTAGATGTCTGCCAACACCAAGGATTTAGATCAAGACCAGTGGAATGATGGCAGATACCGATGCTGTGGGAGTGATTTGTAACAAATATAACTCCCTTGTGGGAATACCGAGATAGGAAGTGAGACACGGCACACGGGCCGAAGAGATCAACGCTCGAGATTTGGCTTGCTAGAGGAATGAAGGCTTTGATGAAGTGAAGCTCGAAACCGTATGAGTTAAACAAGTGTGCCTGGATTCAAGCGGCCGAGTAAAGTAGATAGAGTAACGAAAGAGTTTCGACAGGGGCGTGAGCGGTTTGGCGTCAATGTAACGAAAGTTGATTGTTGGCAGTAACTTCAATAAGTTTGGGTTTTGGCTACGTCGTGACTCGTCTAGGATCGTGTTATTGATGACGATCAGTTGTTGATGGTGCTTGGACCATTTATTAAGTTGAATGATCCGCAGGAGCTGAGCGGCAGTCCAGGGTTTGGCGAGAAGCTCGTGCGTAGAGACTCAGACCACGAGAAGGGAGGGACAAGCTGAAGGATTTGGAGAGACTAGAGAAGAGGGAATTCCTTTGTTGGTGTTTGTCTTTGTTTGACGATATTTAATAATACGGAAGTAATTCGATCTGACTGTAGGCAGCCATAAGAGACTGCATGAAGAAGCGGGAGGCTGCAGGCTGCAACCGGCCTCCAGCCAGGGCAAGGACACCTCATCTCCAGGCCACATGGCCACCCGCTCCAGGCACCTGCCGCTAAAAGGATGGAACCCATCAGGGACCTCAACCTCAGCATTTGAGTCAGTCAGGTCTTGTGCCGTATTATTCCCACGCCATCACTCAATGAATGAATGTCAAGGATTCTCAGTTTCGATTTTATTGACAGCATACCATTGAAAAACTCTGCTAGAGACATGAGCAAGTTCTGGTTAGCTACAGTTGCTTGACAAGAAATTGTCACTTGATGCTTGCTGCAATACCATTCCAGCTCAGCGCTTTAAAGCTAAGATGGCGGTTCCCAAAGGAGTTTATATCCCGCCCAGTAGAATGGAGTCGTTCACTAGTGAGGTGGCCTGCATCTGAAGACCCATCTTGCTGTGAGTGAGATCGTGCCTGAACCTGGCTGGTGGAGTTATGAACCTGTCAGGTCTGTACATGAAATAAAGTCATCGTGCAGGGACAGATATTTTTTCCCTGAGACATGTTGGAGGGGAGTTCATCTACGTGATACAGCCCCAAGGAAATGTAGAAGAGATCAACACAGGCCAACAACAACAATAACATCATCATCGTCAGGGTAGCAGTGTATAGTCCCCGGCCCGGCAGGTTTTTAGCTTTCGTGAGATCATCAAAGATCGTCCAGGTACGCCAGGCACAAGATATGGAGGCAGAAAGCTTGGAAACTGGATAGGTGGAAGCTGAATCCTCAGAGCAACCAGCCACAAGCTTAAGTGACGTTCGATGAAGAGAAGCTCCTTTTACTGATAAGGTATAGTTAGATACTGACTTTCTATCTGTACTAAACTGCTTACACGTCGCGACCATGACGCGTGAAGGTTTTGGGCCAATCGGACTGCTCCCCAACTGCAAACGGTTCAGTTGCTCATTGTTTTCGCAGCTACCGTTGTTTAGGTTGTGCATCAACACCCGAGTCACGTGTAGACGGGACACTCTACAGTAGACAAACTCAATTCTCACAAACCAACACTCGAATGTTCCAACAAAAGCCCCTGGTAGGAACCCATTTCAGGTGTAGTCTCAGCAAGCCTTCTTTTGTAGTGTTTAAATAGCGCAGTGACCAAGAGTGAGCACTTGCCCTGTGGGGATCTGCCCATAGCGATCGCAGTGCCCAGCAACAGATGGTCCCAGTGGGCACGTCCCTTAGTAGTTAGCGGGGACCACCTCCAGCCACGCTTACAGTTACCCCCCAGCCATTTTCTTTTCCCTGGATACGTTACTTGCAGCTGCTGGACAGCCCACCAAAGAAAACCAAACAAACCAATCCATCTTGTCCACCAGCGACCGCATTCCTGACCTTCGCATCCTGTTTCGCACGTCACCCTCGCGACCATCGAAAAATCCTTTCCTACAACTCTAGTATCAAAAACCGAATACCATCCTCTTGTGATTTCTCCCTGTCGATCTTGCTTTTTCCTTTTTGTCTGTCGGCCCACGTTACTTCCAATCCGTCTCCATACGGCGCCCCGACGTTACGACGTCTTTTCTTTGTTCCTCCGACTACCACCACAGACCTCTCTGCAGCTTCGCTTGTCCGCCAGCACATCAACGATACGCACAAAGCCACCAACCAGCTGTCAGAGCCCCTGCAGGATCCACGATATCTATCGTTACGATTTTTGTTGATTTTTGAGCTTCTTTGACGTTACTATTATTTTTAAGACCGCATCACCCACGCCGTTTAACGCTTGGGGATATGCTTTTGTATGCGGGGAACAATTGCCGTTGACAAGAATGACTGTACGCAATTGACATCGCGTTTCCAACAGTCAGGCCGAACGCTTTATTTTTGCCGAACCTTGGCCCCAACCTTTAATTGCGAATCACTTCTAACAACATAACCGCTATCATGGAACCTTTACGACTTAAACCCAGACAACCTGTGGAGGCCGACATTGAAAACTGGGATGACGATGACTTTGTCGTGGAGGGCGACGACCTGTCCTTTCGCAGTCCATCCACGGCCACTAATATTCCATCACGGCCATCATCTTCAAGACGCCGAGATTCTGGTTCTTCCCACTTCTCCTTCCGATCTGAGGTTGAGGGAGAAGAGGAGAAGCATGTTCACATTCCAGGCGACGATGAGAAATCAACTCTGGATGCTATCGCTGCCGCACAAAATGCTGGCATCCCCTTACCAACTAATGTCCCATCCTCTGCCCTAATGGGCGGTACGATTAAGCGTCTTGGTGGAAGAAAGATCAGAAAGATCATTCAGGATGACTGGGAGAATGACCTAGAGATACCAGACTCATCCCAAGGTCTCAAGATAAAGAGACCAGAGCAACCTAAATCCCCCGAGACCTCACGACATGTCAGTTTTGGATCGACTTCCACTCACACCAGTCCTATTAACTGGGGCAATTCACCTCCTACTTCTCCCTTTGACAAGGACAACCGACGAGAATCTACTCAATCTATTCAATCTTTCCAGAGCATGCAGTCTATTCAGTCTGCGACGAGTAATCTTTCAGCCGCTATCAACTTGGATAGATTCAAAGACGACGACGAAGATGACGATTTCTTTGGAGGCGACACTATCAGAGCCTCTAAGACCCGTCCACTTCCACTTCCCAAACCTGTTTCTTTTATCACACCCCCCACTCCTCAGAGAGATTCTAAGCCCGCTAATGCCAACAATACTGAAGATGATTTTGAGGCGGATCTGGAGCTCCCATCAGATGGGAAGCTGAAGCTTTCTACGAGAAAGGAGATTCCCAAGACGCCCGCCAATCAATCCGACGATCTGGATTGGGGAGAGGGAAGCTTAGGCACTAGATGGGGTGGAACTCGGCGAGACGTGCGCTCTGCTAGGAGCTCCGCTGCTTCTGCCCTCAGCCCCAGTGTTTCGAGCTCTATTACTGCTGAGAGTGAGGACGAGACGTTTGATGGACTGATTCTGCCCGCCGGTCCTGTTAACTGGACAGAGAGGCTTCAGCAGCGTCGAAAGAGCAAGTCTCCGAATCGAATCTCCGAGGAACCTATTGTGCCTGCAAAGAAGGCACCAGCTGAAGCTGATAAGCCCGACTTTCTTGATGGACTCGATATCGGCGAAGGCGATGTTTTTGACTCGAGCAAGCTCACCCTGCACAAGAATGTCAAAGTCAAGGAGACACGTCCGGCTAGCCCGGCTCGCCCTAAAGCGGCACTGTCTCTTACATTTACGAACAAACCAGTCACTACTTCGACCCGGATCCCTCGTCTGAACCACCATGAGCGAACTCACTCAACATCCCTGGAACCAGTCTCAGAAAGTGGCGGCCCTATCCCCCAGCGTAGCCGTCGCTCACACTCTAGAATGGGCCACTCAGCTCAGTCATCCATCGCCAGTATGCCAACTCCCACAACAACCTCACCATCTCGCGGGCTCCCACCCCCACCCCCACGCAGAAGGGAAATTGGCACGCGAACCTCGACAACCTCACTCCGCACTGAACCAACTACGACGAGCGCCCAGCTTCTTAAGCAGAAACGCTCGCTGCCAGCCATCAGAGCATCGAATACTCCGGGCAGACAGTCAGCGTATCGTCATGATAGGCCACCATCAAGATCTGAAAACAATCGACCGTTGTCTGGAATACGGCCAAAGACGCCCACTGAACGTCAGCGCCAAAATTCAACGGACAGCCCTGCAACTGTCCGCAAGTCCCACCTTCCATTTCTGCCAGCTGGTGCCTCTCAATCACAGTCGCAGCACGTTGCTACTAAGCATACTCGTGGATTCCGTCGTCATGACTCCGACACTTCCATTGGATCCATTGATTTGCGTCCCAATTCTCGCACGCTTTCGCGATCAACAATGCGGTCGCCTAGCCCCAACCATCGCCATCGCGCGACTGCTGATACTTGGGAGCGTCTGAGTAAGCCAAAGCACAAGAAGAACTTTGGCGATGGTCACGAGTTGGATGGTTTCGATGATTTACCTACATCGAGAGAAACTGAAACAAGGTACCTGAAACAGCCTACCAGCTCAGGGCCCAAGGTTGCCATGCGCAACAAACTCTACCAGAATGTTCTTCCAGACAGACACTTGGCGAATTCCCCATCAATTCCCCCAACTCCCCGACCTTCTTTTACTCCTCACTTTGCTCGTGATACCGCTGCAAGTAGAATTGCACGAGAGACTTCACTCGCACAACGAGTCCCTAGCAATGGTCCGTTGACACCCTTGAACTCTCAGCGGACCACTCAGCTTTCGTCGAGGAGCAATTTGACCCCTACCATTCCCCACCACTCGAACATTCGATCGAGGAAACATAAACGACCCCAACAGACAAAGCCGCATCTAATTTCGAACCTGAACAGTGGCAAAGAGTCAAAGAGTAAGTCTATCAAGAATAAAGGCAGTACTCTTGCTAACAAGGACGTAGTGGTCAATGGAATGTTTTACAACGCAGACACATACCGGTGGGAGGGCAATGAGAACGCTCTCAATGTTTTTGATCCCCCTGTACAAACACCTACTCAAGTGGTTGCGTCGACCACTACGCGCGAGAAGGAAAACGCAACACCTCGTCCGGCATTGATCACAAACATTAGCGCTACCAAGGGCGTCCAAGTCGTTGGCGGCATGGTCTTTGACCCTCAAAACATGTGCTGGCTCAAACTTGATAACCCAGCTAAACCATCCTCGGAGACTAGTGATACCATGGATGGATTCGATGCGCTTGACGACGAGGATGTCTTCAAGGACATTCCAGATTTGGAAGACAATGCCGCCGACGATGAGGGCGCTCAAGGTCGTGTTAGCGACATTAAGGATGAATGGCTTGTCGGCGAGGAGTTCGACGTTGGCCCTGAGTTCATCCGACGACAACGTGAAGAAGAAGACCGATGGAGAAGAAAGTGCGAGAAATGGATCGGCCGAGGATCCAGAGATCGCGAAGCTTGGCGATGGACGATCCGCGAGCTTGTCTCACAATTCGACGATTTGGCAATGTGAGAATTTCGAGCCTTAGGGCTCTTACCATTCTTCGGCATCATTGTTTAAGCAACAATTTGTAATGAACACTCACCATACCGAGTACTTGTGGATACCCAACTCGGCAGAATACCTACATTGCATCATGCTAGGGACGAGCAATCGGTTGTCACGAAGTATTATGACTGGATACCCCCGGGTGGTTTGGGTTGTTTTTATGCGTTATGACAAGGTAATGGATTTTCGATGGGTTATTGTATTTTTTTTTCTGCCAGCACCAAAGGGATTATGATGACGACCATGTATTATATGGCAACGATGGATTGGACTGGCCTGGGTATTGATGAATGATAGAAAAAACTGATGGAAAGCAGCAGTACCCCGCCTTGCGGAAGGGGAACTGGGCTATTTAATGACGAGACGAACTTGACGACTTACTTTAACCGACATTCTCTTTTAGATTTCTTTTGTCACTTAGTCAGCTCTTATAGCATAGCAAACGAGATTTCCTTAAACATTGTGTACCTCATGTGATACCATGCCGCCTGGTGTGCTCCTATACATCGTTGTTCTGAGATCGGACATTTGCAATGCATATCCATAAACATGCCTTGCTTCAGAACCAGCTATCAATGCTCATTGTCAGCGCAACTCTATGGCTGCTTCTTAAACAAAATCACGTAAAGTTACATCAATGTTATTATAGCTCCCGATGTTGTAACTTCAAAAAACACCTCTTGTTTATTATCTAACGTATAAGATGGAAGAACGTCTACATGACCAACACAAAAAGTCATCAAACCCATAACCATTTTTAGAACAACAAACTCCTGACAACAGTAGAAAAGCTGATATCTACTTTTTGCTCTCCTTCTTCTCCTTCTTGGCCTTGGCCTTTTTGCTGTTGCTATTAGGGTCCAAACCTCTTCGGCGCATGGCGTTCCTTCGTCCCTTCTCCATGTACTCTTGATCCTCCTCTTCGTCCCAGTCGCCAAAGTCGTCGTTCTTCTTCGTCTTTCCGGCCTCATCCTCATCATCGGTAGTGATGGGTGTCTTGTCGATAACCTCGACCTCGTCAGCTGGGCCAGTAGTGCGATCGCGGGCATTAGAGGCGCTGGCGGGTGTGGGACCGATCTTCTGGAACTTTGCAACATAGAAACCGTCGACGTTAAGGGAATGAGGGTAGAATCGTCGTGTACGGCTAAGAGAGGGATCGAACTTCTTGCCCATGTAACTGGTGAAACCCTCCTTGCCGAATGTGAGGCCAGTATCGACAAGACGAACGTTGGGACGGCGGGAGAGGGCATAGTTAACGACTTGCTCATTTTCCTCAACAGTGACGGAACAAGTGGAGTAAACGATGTAACCGCCTGTCTTGGAAGCGTGGTTGACAGAGTCAATAGCAGCGAGAAGAAGTTGCTTTTGGAGGTGAGGGAGTTGCATAAAGTCGAGCTCAGTCTTGTTGGTCTTTACGCTGGGATCTTTGCCAATAACACCGGTTCCGGAGCAGGGAGCATCGAGAAGGACACGGTCAAAACCACCCATAGGCTTGGGGAACTCTCGGGCATCGTAGTTGGAGACGATGACGTTACGGCAACCCAGACGGTGGATGTTACCAATAAGACCCTTGGCACGAGCCTTGTTAGGATCGTTAGCGACAACGATACCGGTGTTCTTCATCATGGCAGCCATGTAAGTAGTCTTTCCACCAGGAGCAGAGGCCATATCAAGCACGCGCTCGTTCTCCTGGGGGTCGAGAGCCATACAGGGCAGGAAAGATGAGGCAGCCTGGAGAATGTAGTGACCAGCGAGATACTCGGGAGTAGCACCAAGAGGAACGCTGCTCTCGAAAACTTGAAGACCGACCTTGGACCACTTTCCAATAGGCTCGAGAGTGACTCCACGGTTGATAAGAGCCTGGGCAAGATCACGACGGTGGGTGCGCAGGGTGTTTGTGCGAATAACAACGGGACGCGGTGTCTCGTTAGCCTCGAAGAAAGCGAAGGCCTCGCGCGGTGTGAAAAGGTTGAAGAGCTTCTCGGCGAGGTAAGCGCTGTAACCGTAATAACTGCACACATCTTTCAGGAGCTGATCCACGTATTCGGCTCTTGAGCGACCTTCCTCGGAAAGTTTGGCGAAGTCGTCGAGAACGCGGATGTTCTCAGTGATTCTTGTTCGCAGGAGCTGAAGATCGGGCGCTAGGAGGGCGTTTGTCTTGGTAGCGAGCTCGTCGTCGGTGTCCTCGTCGGAGAGAATATGAGGCTTGTCACCGTCGATGTTGGTCTGGAGAGCCGCCTCGGCCATCTCAGCCTCCGCCTCGGCAGCTTCCTCTGCCCTTTGAGCATCCAATTTCCTTGTAAGACCCTCAATGTTGGCGGCTGTGAGCTTCTCCTCGGCGTCGGACTCGTCCTCGTCTTCAGAGAACATAGCCCTTGTGTTCTTGCCTCCACCCTCTTCGTCAGAGTCGAATACAGAGTCGTCGTTGTCAGAGTCGAGGAAATCGTCCTTGAGTCCAGCGCCGCCGAGGTCTGATGAACCATCCTCCAAATCATCGAGGTCGAACTCATCATCCATCTCCTCATCATCAGAAAGGTCTTCTAGCGCTGGCGCAGGAGCCTTCTTGCCCTTCTTCGCTTTGCCATTTGCCTTTGGCGCAGGAGCAGGCGCCTCGGCAGCCTTCACAGGCTTGGTAACCTTTGTCTTCTTAAAATTCTTCTTGACAACGCCGTTCTTCTTAGGCTCGACGACCTTCTCCTTTGTGACGGTTTTGCGCTTCTTCTTCTCGGGGGCCTCAGCGACAGGATCAGCAGGCAGACCGGCCTTGCGCTTGAGCTTTGCGAAATGTTCCTCGGACAGGGGTTGGGGAGGACCCTGCTTCTTCATGCGACGACCAACACCCATTTTGAATTATTGTGTCGAATTGAAAATGCTGTTGAAGAATTGGTTCGACCAAGATGCAAAACAGATCTGGTCTTGTTCTTTGGCCTAGGAAAAGTTACAATAGATCGCGCCCCGCCGAAACTTTTTTTCTGCGCGCGCTGATAGCAAGGGTCCGATAAGCGGCAGAACTTCGTATCCGCCAATACCATATCAGACTACCTTAGTCAGCATATGGTGGTCGATTGCTGCGGCGTGGAGCTTGCCGTCTTGTAGAGGTGGTGTTCAATGACGATACTTTGAAGCTGTTCACTACTCATTGCACTCCTATCATTGCGAGTTCCCAACTTATTACCCTATCAGATATCTCTAAGAGTATTTGAAACCACACTACCGTGGCTGTTGCTTCCTACACACCTAAATCGCATTTTCCTTATACGAGCTCAACCCCGCCTTCATCGAGCTTATAGCCAACTTCATCTACGAAGCTATCACCATGTCTGAAACCGCCTTCGCCCAGACGTTCCTGGCGTCGCTTGAGTCGCGACCTGTTCGACTCTCAGCCGATCACTTCGAAGACCCCAAGACCTTCCCACCTCGGCCACCTGTATGATCCTCCCCTCTGCTTCCGAAAGTCATTTTCTAATCTGGCTTCCAGTACATTATCCCCCGCATGTCCAAGGCCATGAGCAAGCCTAATGGTGTCGCCCCCGGTTCTGAGCGAAGCATCACTGTCACACTTAAATCCCTTCGCAACCCTCCTCTGAGCATCAAGCTTACTTCTCAACCCCTCGATACCTCGATCCTGGATATCAAGAACAACATCCAGAAGCAGACCAGGATACCTGCCGCTAAGACGAAGCTGCTGCACAACAAGAAACCTATTCCCGACAGCAAGATCCTCAAGGAAATTTTGGGAGAGACAGATATGTCTATTGAGTTTACCGTTATGGTTATTGGCGGAGCTGCTGCTATTCCACCTGAGGAGCCTGAGGCCGCCCCTGAGGCCCAACCCACAGGCGCACATGCGCTGGAGACGGAAGAATTCTGGAGCGATCTCAAGGGCTTCTTGATGCAGCGCTTGAAGGATGAGGCTGAGGCGGAGAATCTTTCAAGCCTTTTCAAATCCAGTTGGCAATCGAACCGGGCAAACCCATAGATTTAGAAGCAAACACAGCATAACAAGGACGCACGATTAAATAGATAATAAAATGCCAATGATTGCCATATACCAGCATGCGGTTTTATTTCCCGGGGGTACGTACGATACATGGTCAGGGCTGGCAATTATGCGAATTTACGTTTCGCCTCCAGAAGCAAACTTGTTGGTTTACGTCCTCGGAGGAAACGAAAACCCATGTTCTCCTCGCGCCTGTTTCCATCCACTCACTATGCACTCCTACTCATTTGCTTTGCTTGCTTATTTTGGTGTCTCAACTCTTGAAACGACCATAGGTATGTTCAAATTTCAGAACCGCCCGCTTCTATAAGGGAGCGCGGGACGGCGATTGGGTGGTTTCGTGACAGCGCGCTTAACCAGCAAGACCCTTGCTGACGGTCTTGAGGATGGAGTCGTATTCGATGTCATCAGTGTCGTTGGCCTGGAGCTCGGTGGCAATGCCGGTGAGCGATCGCTTGAGAGCCTCCTTGGAGGAAGCGTAGATCATCTTGGGCTGTAGTGGGGAGTCAGTTGTCTTGTCCTTGTGAGTTGGCCAAATGAGATGGATCCACGTACCTGGATACCGGCATCATCGGGAGACCAGGCAATGAAGGTGATCTTGTTTCTGCCCAATTGTTAGTTTGTTGGGCTATATAATCGGGCCGCCTGCAGGCCAGAGGAAGACTGCATACCGGATACCATCGCCAGAGGCCAGGCTGTACTCGAAGTCGTAAACGGCGTAACGGGGACCCTTGCCAACGGCGCCCTACAGCAAAAGTGTCAGAATTGGCAATTCGGCCTTTCTCTTTCTCTTCATTCGTTAAATTGGCAAGCGTACAGTTCGGCTCTTGGAGGTAGCGTTGACGAGCTTCTCACGGAAGTCCTCCCAGTCGCTGTTGTCGGAGGCGTGCTCGACAACAATCTCCTTGTAGTCGTCAGAGAGCTTGTAGACGATGTACTTGTACTTCTTGTTAAGCTTCAAGTCGTTGAAAGCAGTTATGCAGTCCTGGGAAACGGTGGCTCTGTTTCAGAAAAGCAAATTATGAGGTTAGCGCAGTTGTCTCAGAATTGGCTGTCAGGCTGCTGCGTGCTGCCCCGCGGCGGGCGTCATAATCATGATCGAGGGGGAGGGGAGATGAGAAGCGAAGCGAGGTCAAGCCGCGGGGAAAACGAATCTCTGCGGCGCGCGCGGATAAATAATTAAGGAGAGGAGCAAGAGTACGAACCCGGATTGAGACTGTAAGTAATTGTTAGATTCAGGGTCTTTTTGGTGGCTTTGGAGAGAAGCTTACCATGATTGCGGTCTACGTCAGGAGACGGGATCTTTAGGATGAGGGGTGGTCGGGCTGGTGGGAGCTTAGAATTAGCTATCAAACGCAACAGGGAATAGAAAAAAGAAGGAATATTGGGTACTATGTATGGTGATGAAGACAATAAGAGGGTATTGACGTACCGAAAGTAGAGTTAAGAAGGAGGAAAGAAATCGACAGTCTCACGATGCGAAAGGACAAAGTCGTTCGAAATGGGCGCTCGAGAGTAAGTAAGAGACGAGAGAGTGAGAAGTGGGTAGTATCTTAGTTTAGGCGGTAGAGCGAGAGAATTGTCCTGTCCCATAGAAAGGCGGGGCCGTTGCGGGAGAAACTTGAGTCGAGTCGAGTCTGGCTCTGGTCGTCTCCTCTCCTTCTCCTCCTGCTCCTCCTCCTCACCTCTTGTCTTGGTGGGGGTTGCCGTGAGATTAATCCTCCACGTGACTGACCGACTGTGTGCATCAACAAGACATTGCTTTATGCATTGCTGTCCTTCTTTTGAGATATAGATACATACTGCAGCCTTAACAACTATCATACTATTTTGAATCATGGTCAATGTCTATTCCTTCACGTTTGATGTATAATTCTCTATCTAAATTGTTGACTGAAACAAACTGAACCCTTGCTCGTAATTCGTCATCCTGTTCATGCAACGAACCCCTGCTCTGTATCTCGGCGACTCGGAACCTGTTTTTAACCCACATCAGCTACCGAAAGTAAACATTCCCTTCTTGAACAGATTAGAGGTGAAAGCCCAACCTCATATAGATACTCACTTACGGATGATAGAAAGTAGATAGACTGAGCAGGGACCGTCACTTTGAACAGGGCAAGTAGATTTGATGTTTTACATTTTCCTCTCTTTTGTATCTCATATCTTTTCATGCTAGTGCTACAATCAATGCTATTATACATGGCCCTCAAATGGTAGCCAGAAATTCCGTAAGGGGTATGAAGACAAATGTCGTGGTCCGACAACCGATAGAGAGGAGATGAGTTTGCAAGACCACTACACCCGTCCCGTCATAACACGCAAACCATTGTGCGCCGTTCATCCGTCCAACTTTTGCTTTTTGTTATACAACACAACGTAAAGTCATATCATTCCGTTTCTTACATCATACCACCCATTCCACCCATTCCGCCCATACCTCCCATGCCGCCCATAGGAGGACCGGCGGCGCCCTTCTCTTCAGGGGCGTCGACGATGGCAACCTCGGTGGTACCCAGAAGAGAGGCAACACCACTGGCGTCAATGAGACCAGTTCGGACGACCTTGAAGGGGTCGAGGATACCAGCGTTGATCATGTCAACGTACTCGCCCTTGGAGCTGTCGAAACCCTTGTTGAAGTCGGAGGCGTGCTCATCGGTGAGCTTGCCGACAACGACGGAGCTCTCAAGACCGGCGTTCTCGATGATGGTTCGGGCAGGGCGAGTGATGGCGTTCTTAACGATGCTGACACCGAGCTGCTGGTCGAAGTTGGCAGTGGGGACCTCGTTAAGAGCGTGGGCGGAGGCCTTGATGAGGGCAGTACCACCACCGGGCAGGATGCCCTCCTCAACGGCGGCACGGGTGGCGTTCAGGGCGTCGACGAATCGATCCTTCTTCTCACCGACCTCAACCTCGGAAGAGCCACCGACCTTGATGACGGCAACACCGCCAGAGAGCTTAGCAAGACGCTCCTGGAGCTTCTCCTTCTCGTACTCAGAGGTGGTGGGGTCAGCGATGACACCACGGATCTGCTCACATCGCTGAGCAATGGCGTCCTTGCTGCCGTTGCCGTTCAGGACAATGGTGTCCTCCTTGGTGATGGTGATGGAACCGGTAGAACCGAGCATATCGGGGGTGGCCTTGTCAAGCTTGATGTCAAGCTCATCGGTGAAGACGGTACCGTCAGTGAGGATGGCAAGATCGCCGAGGATGGACTTGCGGTTGTCACCGAAGCCAGGGGCCTTGACAGCAGCGACCTGGAGCTGGCCACGGAGCTTGTTGAGAATGCAGACAGCGAGAGCCTCACCCTCAATGTCCTCAGCAATGATGACCAGAGGTCGGCGTTGCTGGGTGGAGACCTCAAGAGCGGGGATGATGTCCTGGACAGCAGAGATCTTCTTCTCGGAGAGAAGGATGAGAGGGTTCTCAAACTCGACCTTCTGGGACTTGGTGTCGGTGATGAAGTAGGGGGAGACGAATCCACGGTCGAATCGCATACCCTCGGTGACCTCGAGCTCATCGGCAACGGTCTTGCCCTCCTTGCAGGTGATAACACCCTCCTTGCCAACCTTCTCCATGGCATTGGCGATCATCTGACCAATGTGGACGTCGCCGTTAGCAGAGATGGTAGCGACCTGAGCGATCTCAGCGCTGGTGGTGATGTCTCGCTTGTTCTTCTGGAGGAACTCGACGACGGCCTCAACAGCAGCCTGGATACCGCGGCGGAGATCCATGGGGTTGCAGCCAGCGGCAACGTTCTTGACGGTCTCGGAGAAGATGGCACGGGCGAGAACGGTAGCGGTGGTGGTACCGTCACCGGCGACCTCGTTGGTCTTGGAGGCAACATCCTGGAGGAGCTTGGCACCGAGGTTCTCGAACTTGTCCTTAAGGCTCACAGCGCGGGCAACGGTAACACCATCTAGAATGAGTTAGTTTCAAGTTTGCTAATAGTTTATGTAGCTTGTACGAACCCTTGGTGATCTTGGGAGAGCCGAAGCTGGACTCAATGAGGACATTTCGGCCCTTAGGACCGAGTGTGGTAGCGACCGCCTTAGCGAGGGTGTCGACACCAGCGAGGAGAGAGGCACGACCCTCAACACCGAACTTGAGCTCCTAGATTGTTTGTTAGTAGACAATTAGATACCCATGACGTTCGAGTATCATCATACCTTGTGAGCAAATCGGACCTGCTGGCTGAGGCTACCAGCTCGGTACTTGGTGGCGGCCGAGGACAGGACAGAGGCTCGGGCCCGGGTGCTCAATGCGCGCTGCATGATTGTGGAATTATGGGGTATATGGTAGAACTACAAGAAAAGGAGAAAAGAGAAACGCTCGTGAGGAATTCGACCTTGTGGGAGAGGACGGACGAGGAGAAAGAGGTTGGGAGAGGTGAGGGAGACGGAAGGTTGAGTTCATATGATGGCGAACGACTGAGAAGCTCCCAAAAAAATGGAATCGTCCCGTCGCTCGGAGCATCGGATTCGGTAAAACCCAGAAGCGACGCTAAGCCTAACATGTGCTGGCCCCGCCCGCCATCGATTTCTACACCTTTCCAACGACATCCGTGAAGCTCGCTGCTAAACGCCCTGGAAGACCAGTAAATGGGGCAGTCCAAGGCCTGGAACTGATAATACCGGAGCCATAGCCGAGGGAAACAGTGCAAAGGTCGCCTCTGACTGGGTTTTGACGGGTCACGCGCGGCTTTCAATGTCCAGACCAATTCTCTCCACGGCGAAAGACTCCACTGCCGATGTTGCATGACAAATGAATCGTCTGGGGTTCGCCGATTTTCCATGGGGCTCAACGGTGTAAGTTGTCTGGCCAGTAGACAGACTATCCAGGTGGACATGTATCTTGGCCTCGAGATGCCGCATCTTTGGTGTTTTATAGCACGAATGCCATACTCGAAGCAATTATATAAGCTAAAATTGTTTTGACCATGTTTGCTGCTGCGCAAATCGTTTATATATTCGGATATCATGACAAGACGCCGGGAATATGAGGGCTCAGTTGTCTAAACCCCGAGAAACATCGTGGCTGACAAGGTAAAGATGGCTTCAAAACAGAACATAATATGGGTGCGTTATCAACGAGCGTCACGCGAGATATAGTTAGGGGCTGTCAAACAAATGAGTCCAAGTAATAGCACAAATCAATTCCAACTCTGTATAAGTACAGACAACTCAAGGGCGATGATCTTGTCGCTATGTACATCACGTTGATCAAATCTGCACTCCGTCTGCACTTGATCTACATGATAATCCCCGATATTCAGTCCCGTCCCCCATCTAATTCCGCGCAATACGGCGGCGCTTGAACTTGCTCACCATGCGGTAAAGAGAGGATCGTTCACTTCGCTCAATGACCTCAGAATGAGTAGTTGCTTTCTTCTGTTTCTTCCCAGGCTTCTTAGCGGCTGTGGCAGAGGCCTCGATGTCAAGTTCAGGCTTGTCCAGAGTGTCCATGGACACATCGCTTGTAGACTCGCTTTGGGTCACAGACATGTTTTTGCGAACTCCCAGCTGCCAAATCTCAACAGCGGACTCGAGAGCCTGACGAGCATGGAGTCTGGCAGTCTCCTCAATAGTAACCTCAACAGCCTTCTTGATGACCTGAGGGAGCTCGTTTGAGAGGTTGTTGACAAGCTGGTTAGCGCTGGCGAGGTTCTGGGCAGTTGCGTGGTTGTTGTAGGCATGAGGCTCCAGAAGGTCTTGCATACGAGCGAGGTGGGCAGACTGGACGTCAAGCTGTTCTCGGACAGCTTGGTTCTGTTTCTCAAGAGCATCGTTTTGCTTCTTGAAGAAACGGCTCTCCGTGCGAAGAGAGTAGGACTGGTTTTGGAGAAGATCGTACTGACGCTGGAGAGCATAATCTTGCTGCTGGAGGAAGCCAGCATGCTGTTGAGCTAAACTGTTCTGCTTCTGAAGAACTCCGGCTTGCTGTTGGGTGAGGTCGTTCTGTTGCTGAATAGCATAGTCTTGCTGCTGGAGGAAGCCAGCATGCTGTTGAGCTAGACTATTCTGTTGCTGGAGAGCACAATCTTGTCGCTGGACAAGATTATGATGCTGCTGGAGAAGATCACTGTAATGCTGGAGAGTTCCAGTTTGTCGCTTAACAAGATCCTTATGTTTCTGAACGGCGCGCTCTTGTTGCATAGTGAGTCCGTTCTGTTGCTGGAGAACATGATCCTGACACTGGATGAAATGGTCATGCTGCTGGAGGATACCATTTTGATGCTGGAACATCTCACTTTGCTGTTTGAGGTTCATGCGAAGAGGCCCAGTGGCATCGGCAATGCCCTGTTCAATAGTGTGCTCAACCATAGAGCACATGTCATCGTCGACGTTGATAAAGTCTTGCTGGATGGGACGTCGGACCATGGCGTTGGTAGCATGATAGTAGCGCTGCTCATCCTCAACAGCTTGAAGGTAGTGGTTGACTCGACGAGCGGCTTCTTGCTGGCTCTCACGCTCCTGAGAGGCGGCACGCTGCTGGATACCCATGGTAATCTGCTCCCGGAGATGAACGTAGGAAGGGGGAGCATGGTCTAAATGGTTTCCACGAACACGCTGAAGATGAACCAATGAGTTGAAGTCATCAGCAATGGCATTGGCGTCGAGAGTAGTCTCGGTGGTGCCAGGAAGCTCTCCATTGTGTCGGGCCTCGGCGACCGCCAAAGACATCAGATTCATCTCAGAGCTGGTAAAAGCTTGACCGCTTCGAACTGTGACCTTTGCCTCAGAATTCCAAGGGTTATAGGGCTGTTTGGGGGTCTCGGGGCGAAGGAGGAAAGCCTCGATGGGAGACTCGGTAGGAGAGCTGTTCTCAACAAAAGTGTTGCTCTCCATGGAAGTCTCATGCTCAGCGGTGGCAGAGTCCTCAGAGTGTTCATCCTTATGAGTAACAGCAAGCTTCTCAAGATGGGCGACGACAGGAGATATGGCATCGTATTCAGGCGTGATAGTGCCAGGCTCGGAGTTGTTATCTTCAAAGGTGACCTCCAAAGGAGTACGAGGAGGAGAGTTCCACATCTTGAAGAATTTCCGAATAGTAATAAAGGTCAAGAATATAGCAGCAAGATTGCTTTCTCCAGCACGATTGCAGTGATATATGAGAGTGCCTTGAGAGTGTTAGCTCGAGGTCAGAGGGGTTGCGGATGAGGCAATGAACACTCACAAGAAGCAAGTTCAAGTCGAAGTTGTTCAAAGAAGCTTTTCGATCAGCGAGAGAAAAAGTGTTTAGCAACGAATTTCAACGCTTGTAAAAGAAGAGATGATGGAGATGAAGCTCGATGGTGTTGATAGAAAGCGAACTATAGTGTGAGAGAGGAAGAAAAGAATATCTCAAATCTCAATGGGAGGAGAGCTTAGTGGAAGTAGATTCAAACATAGCTTGCAAACCATTGAACCCCCTCATTTGAATCAACTAGCAGAATCTGTATTGTTCTATTCAAGTTTAAGTGCAACAATACAAAACGTTGCATATGCACTGTGGGGCTGCGATGGTCGTGACGGCGCTGGCGCTCGCACTGGCAGTGCCTGGCAGCTGATGAAAGTTGCTCTCTAGCTCGCTTGACTCGTTCTCAGTAGTTCTGACATAACTCTGGGTTCCCAAACAAAAACGGGTTTCTGTGCGTAAAGGCAGCGTCACGGTGTCGGAAAGGTTGGCCGCCGAGAGCATAAGAGACGAAATAGTTTAGACCTCTTATGTCGGCTCTTAGGTTTCTTTTCTTTGGCATCAAAGATTTAGTGTTAAAAGTCATCCGGAGTCTTCGAGAGATGATCACGACATTCATAGGCGAAGGGCGGAATTTATAATCAAGCATGTGCTTTCACATTAATAGTCCATCATGTTGTGACTACCTAGGGATGTCTTGAGACTATCCTCAATCTGTTGCACTGCTACCCAGCTTTGCGTACGCTGTCACATCCTAATCAGATATCTGGCTTGTAATGAGATCGGTACCGCAGTATTCCATCCATTCCAAAACTCATCCATGTCCGGTTGGATGATTTAAGACTCATCAGAGGCGGGAGCGTCTATTGTTGACAAGTCAGTACATGGCAAACAGATACGAGATCGACAATACACACCAGAGAGAGAGTCAGGGGCCTCGGCAGAAGACTCCTTCTTTTCTTCCTCCTGTTCCTCTTCCTTCTTGACCTTGCGCTTAGTGGCCGAGGCCTTGGGCTTAGGCTCAGGCTCAGGCTCCTCGTCATCAGAAGACTCCTTCTTGGCCTTGGCCTTGGCACGAGGAGTTCGGGTCTTTTTGGCGCTGCCAGCAACCTCTCCCTTAGCCTTACGCTTGGTTGGGGTGGCAGGAGGGGTCTCGGCACTAGCATCACCGTTGTTGGCGGCAGCGAGGGCACCAGGACGAGAGATTCCGTGCGCCTTGAGCATACGCTCGTATCGCTTCTGACTGGGCAGGGGTCAGTATTCGTACCGAAGTTAGAGAAGGGCACAGAGCTCTTACGCAGCGGCCTTAGTGACAATGTCCAGCTCATCCGCGACGGCCTGGAAGTCGGGCTGCAACAGTCAGAATTAGGCAGACGAGGATAAGGATATTTATCAGCTTACTCGTCCGTTGCTGGAATGTCCGATGCATGACACAAGGAACTTGATCTGGTCGAGGGGCTCCTGCTTAGACATGATGTCGGATGATAGATCGAATCTTGCGGATGAGTGAGAGAAATGTAAACAGACGGATGATGAGTGGGATGGAAGGTTGAAAAAAAGAAAAAAGAGAGAGACGAGAATCCAGATGTGTTTGAGTAAACAGAGGACGAATAAACAGAGACTGGATAAGTAAACAGATTAGACAGGCAGTGAAAGCGGGGAGGCAACACTGCACTGTCAGTGACTTCAAAAGACGGGACGAAGAGGTAGCAGCCAAACAGAGGGAAATGTAACGTAACAACCGAATAGGTACCAGACAGTTGCAACAAATTGGGTCTAATCTAGCCTGCTGCCCGCTGGCGACAGCTGTCAACTTGGATGCCGTAGTTATTCAGAAAAATTGTCTTCTAAGGCTTAGTCTAAATGCCAGTCTAGAAACACAAGATGGCCAAAGTATTTCGTCTCTTAGGTTCTTCGTCTACGGGCGTATCGTCGGTTATTGACTCGCAATGATTGTCTGTTTCGTAAATAACGTCTTCCTCCAGCTTCTAGGGGTCAAATAAAACCATATTCCCATCCTCTGTGTCTTCTTTTTCGTATTGTCTTCAACTGGTTCCCTGGCGGCTCCGAAAACGGCGGTTCAGGGGTAAGGTCTTTGATTTTGACATGTTGAAACTGAGCAATACTGACTCGGTTTGTAGTGACTATGTCTTATCGTTTAATTATGAACAGCTCAAAGGTGCTTGCTTGTAGGCATTTGGCATGATCTTTCTAAATCTCGCCTGGGGGAGCCTGGAGTATGGCCAATCCCGACTTGAGGCCGATGCGGAAATGGTACTACTACATGCAAGCCCCCATTTGCAATTATCACTGGATATGATTATAACTAGATGTAGAGCTTCAGATTCTCCTTCAAGGTCTCATGTTCATTATCGTGATAGCTCTGGGTTATTCTAGCCAGATCCCTTGGATCCCAGCTCTGTTCTTGATACCATGGTGCAGTGCAACTCATGGCACAATACATAATCAGCAGTACCATGTCCTCAATCTCCACTTGTCACATCCTTTACTCCATGTCCAAGTCATCATCCTCATTCTTGACCTTCTTTCCCTCGGTCTTGACCTCGTCCTTGACGTCCTCGTCATCTTCATCCTCCTCGGCTTCAGCCTTCTTGGCAGGCTTCTTGGCAACAGGCTTGCGAGGAGTGCGAGGCTTCTTGGTGACCTTGTCTCCAGCGGCAGTAGAAGCAGCCTTGCGAGGGCTGGCAGCAGCAGAAGCAGAATCGCCGCGCCAGCCGTGGCGGACGGACATCTGGCGGAAGCGTTCCTTGGCGCATTTGGCGTCCTTGAGGCTGAGGGTCTGGGCGACGGCATCCCAGTCGGCGTCAGGCTTCTGGGTCATGTTGTCGAAGATGGCTTTGATGAATCGAAGCTCGCCATCAGTGAGGCCAGTGGGAGAACCATCTTCGCCTGAGCTCTTCTTGGGAGGCATGATGATTGGTAGACTGCTTTTGTGTCAGTGTTTGATAATGAGTGTCACTCTTTGAGATAGGACACATACTGGTAGTTTTAAATAATCGAAAGGTGGTAATGGGATCAATAGTATAGGTTCTTTCGTTGTTCAGAACTGGCTGTTGCGTGGAGGCAGAGAAGTGTGGAAGTGTGGTTGGGAGGATGGAAATATTGGGAGGGAGGAGCATGGGGGGAGGGGTTTTATGGCTGGCTCCAGGCAGGAGTGTCAGAGCCGAAAGGTTAGTTACCAGCTAGCTTAGATTGAAAATTAGGGACTGCCAGAGTAACTATTGTTGTTTGCAGTCACAGCAACAACAATTTGCAGTGTCGGTCACTCGCGAGCAGCTGCACAGGCAGTGACAGCAGAGCAGAGGTACCACAAAACAAAATTGACCGTCCCAATCAGACGCAAAACTACCTAGGGCTACTTCTTGAACTCTATGCATATAAAATAATGTTGAGTTGCATGATTGAATGTGATGGGTGTCCAGTTTGCTCCCAGTCGCTTCCAGCAATCAATCACTCTGTCCATTGTTATAACAAGTGACACTCCTCAACCACAACCCATTCTCTTCATTTTCCATGGAAGAAAATAGTTACAACATATCAATGGCTTAATGAGATCTTACAAACGTGATAGACTTATCAATTTAGTATCGTGACTTTATTATGCATGGTATCATGTCGCTACCTAGCCGTCACATCCTCAGATGATATACCATTCGATATCATCAATCGTTCCAGGCTTTCCTCAAGACTTTCCACAACCATCATAGATCGTAGTCCCCAGCTTAAGAGCTGTATTTCATCGAATTGAGTCGCCAAATTACTGGAAGAAGGGGTATGCAAAGGCGGCATCAGCACCGTCGCCCTCATTATCCTCCTTCTCGGGAGTCTTCTCCGAGTCGTGGCCCTCTTCCTTGATAGTGGGCTTGGCCATCTCCCCATCCTCATCGTCGAAGATGTCGAAAGATTCTTCCTCCTTCTTGACCTTGTTGTTCTTCCCCTTGGCCTTGACACTGCGAGGGGTGGTCTTTGTGACGCGAGAGGGCTTCTTGGGCGTGGCGGGGGCACGAGCGGGAGCCGTAGTCTCAGTAGAGATTCCCAGCTTTCGCTTGACCTGGCCGAAGCGGACCTAAGGGTGTTTGAGTTAGTACAAAGGTTGGGATGATAAGATGAGGGTGAATGAGGAGACGCAATGATAGGGTAGAGCAGGGGACGGAAAGGATGAGACTCACCTTGGCGACATCGGCATTCTTGAATCCAGCCTCAGTGGCGACAGCGTTCCAATCAACGTCGGCCTTGTTGCGAGTGTGTTTGACGATGCTGAAGAACAGCATAGCCTCAGCGGCGGTAGGCTCTCTTTTGTCGGCCATGGTAGCGATGTTCTGTAAAGTGTGAGCTTGAGAAAAGAACAAATGGAAGTATCGAGCGGTTACGTTTGTTTTGTAAGTTGAGATTGTCTTGTGTGTTGTTTGGAAGAGAAGTGGTTTGGGTGAAGGCGATGGATGAAGGCGATGGATGAATGTAGTAGGCAGTGAAGAGATTTATAGTTAGATCTTAGGCAAGAAGAAAACCGCAACTGCAGAAGAGCTAGGTACCTAAGAAAACTGTAGAGTCGGTGTTTGATCGTAGGGGGAGGTTGAAGACGGCAGGTTATTCACCGGGCGAGTGAGCTATAGTTCTAAAGTGCAATAGCACTGCTAACTGCCAGAATTAAGATTACCTTTCCATTTCCATAGGCACAGATATATAAGCCACTCTAACGAAATCATTTCCTTTACGTACCTATATGCTATACCAGGACTTGAATACACTTTCAACAGGAATGTAGGCATGGTTTGAAGATATTTCTCATATTATATTGCAAATAGAAACGCTAGTGTACAGCTCTCAGAGCGACGTATGAGTTTCAGCAAGACGAACTCCCGTAACTAACGACCTTTTTTTAATATCGGGAATTCATCGTCCGCATGTATTCCACAACGATGGTTGTCACCAGTAGGCAGACAAGAGTAGAAACCAGAGGTGAGAGATACTCTGACAAAGGAAACAAGGAAAGTAGCCATATGAAATAAAAAGTCATTGTCATTAAGTCATGAAAGCAAATGCAGTCTACCAAAGCACCAGTTTTGTACATCAACAATCCTCTATCCGTATCATTTCGTTGTTCTTTTTCTGAGTGGGTATCAAAAAGATGTGTCATTGAAGTGGCTCATCCATTCAGTGTTGCAATCCGGAAGAGATGGAGCACCACTAATGTCGAGAGCGTTGGGGCTCTGAGCGTCGCCGATAGCAGACTTGTAGGATGTCAAATCGTAAGCGGCGTCAAACGTATGAAAGGGCGACTGTTCCACGATGATGGGATCAGGCATAGGCTGAGCCATGAAGTCAGGAGCAGAGTCCATCGAGGGACCAAACCCATTACGCAACCTCACGTCCTCGAGTGAGGCTGGATTGATAAGTCCTTGAGCCATGTCATCACTACAAGGAGTGAGGAAGCGATGGTTGTTGAAGTCGTCTCGGTTGTCGGTCAGGTAAGGAGAACACGTCGAGGCGGGAGAGAACTGCGCCAGATAACCATGTTGGTTTTGTTCCTGCTTGATGATAGGACTTTGACGAACTTGGGCATAGGACGGCAGGCTCGCTGCCGAGTCTGACTTGCCCAGAATTTCTCTCTTAGGCTGTTGCGTCTTTTTCGACTTTGTTACCCGGCACTTGTCCGCAGGACGAGTTCTCTTCTGTGGTTCATGGCCAGTGACAGTAGCCTTGAACCGAGCGAAGCGCATTCTTGCAGCATGGCCATTCGTAATGGGCTGGAGGAGGACAGGGTCTGAGGCGACTAGATTCCAGTCGATCTGGCAAGAGTGTTAGGCAAAGGCTCGCCAGGGCTTTCATGGTTGAATCCACTCACGTCTTTGAGGTTCTTCTGTTTTAGGATGGCCAGAAGGAATCGAGCCATGGCGTTCTCGCTGTTGAGAGTCATTATGAACAGTAGGTGTTGTGAATAAGAAAAGAAATAAAAGATGAATAAAAGTAAATAATGATAATGAGTTGTGGCGAGAACGAGGCTGCAATGCAGGCAGAATAGAAAGAAAGCTGGATGGATATATAGATTAGGTAGAATATGTGAGGCTAGGCAACTATGGCTTATGGTTGCCTTAGGAAGCGTGAAGATATCGAAAAGGAAGAAGTTGGCAGCCCGTGGTTGAGGTTGGCGTTGATTTAACTCTGAGTCACCGTCAAGGTAAACGACTGACTCCGTGAACTCAAAGAAATGATTCGGCGAGGCTTGATCACACTCGAGGATAAATTGAGTGGATGAAAACGGCTAAAGATGAGTCCAGTCCTTTATAGGGATCTTGCAGGAGTTGACGGTTCTCTCAAGCCAACAAGATGGACGAGGCGAAAGGAGAACGGGCCGGGAGAAGGCGTATCGGGAGGAAACCCGTCGTTAAAGAGGGGGGAGGATCAGGGTCAGCTGAGCCAACGTGGTCGATTTATATGTGCATGTGAAACGTTTGGATGAAGAGTTATAGATGGTTGAGGAAGCGGATTGATGAGACCAGAGGTAGATGAGGCAGGAAGAGAAAAGGGAAGAAGCACTAAGAAAGAGGGAAAAGAGGAGGAGGAGAGGGGATCTGTGTTATATGTACCAGCCTACTGTACATTACGAGTCTGCTGCAGCTGGGCTGTTTGCTAAGATCCAACCTAAAAGTGATGCCACACACACCTCTTCAGTACATATACACCCATACCAACCTAATAGATCCTGGGGGAACCACCAGGCAGATACGGATACAGGGGGGAGTCTATCCCAGTCCAGGCACAGCATGGATCCTGTAGCGCATTACGATGCACAGTACCGCAAGCCATGAACAGAAAAATGTCTAGGAATATTGGTCAATGATGGCGACGATGCTCCATAGTTGCCTGAATTAAAATCTCCTCCTGTCGGAATCAGAGACGATCCCTCCCGTTGATGGAAAATGGGGCGCGACGAGGGGCTACGGTCGGCGCGAACACCGCGTAAAGTGGTTGCTAAGCCCACTAATTCTGAGTCCAAGACAGTGCCCCATGGCCCCCGAGACACCCCTGTCGCCGGAGCTAGGGGGCGCTGCAGCCACTACGCTCCAGTGGGTTACCGTCTGGCACGTCCCAAACGATTGATCAATTGACGGATTGATATTGTTTCCAGACTCAAGAAGACACATAATTGATCCATTGAGACAGTTGATTCACAGTGGGTTAATTAGCTTGCGTCTTATTCGAATCTTTGTCGCATTCCAGGTGAGAACCATCCCCCATTTGATCCTGAATAACTATTGAAGGTAAACAGCTCTCGTAAGCTCAGAACAGCCAAGGACGATTCAATTAACCAAAGACAAGATTTCTAAATAGATCCATTGGGGACACTTTGAGCTAAAGCAGGCTTTGCACAGGGGTGGCAGGCCCGAGGAATGGAGTGAAACCACAAAGTGTGACTCATTCCGCGGGTCACCGACGAATTATCAACGGCACTTGAGGCATACGACATGCAACCAACGCAGGGGGATAAAACCTGAAGCTGACCCGGTTGGACAATATGGCGATCCATGGAGATAGCTATAGTTGTTTACATTTGCCTCGTGGTATTCTATAGATGCAGCTTCAATTGGTTGAGCCTTTGAATTGGGCTCAAGTTTGGTTCTGGTGTGTAGAAAAGTTCACAGTGATGGATATGTTGAGGATACGAGACAAGAGACAAGAGACAGCATGGACTGGGCTAGGATCCAGACAAATAGCCACATTACGCCCTGACACTCAAAGAATGAAAGAAATTGCAGCATGCAGCCGATCCGCCGAGGTTTGCTTTGCCCTTTTGGCTGTCGACGCTCAGCTGAGGGGTGTAGCCTAGAAAAAGTTGATGGATACAAGCCGAGACGATGAAGACGAAAAGCAGCAATTCAACAGCCAGAAGAGCTATATTAGTCTGGAAAGTTCATGCGTATATGATTTTGAGAAGAATAAGGCATTTTTGATATAATTAATTCCTTTCAAGGTCGCGCATGGCTCTCTATTCAATTGTTGGTCGTTATGGAGGGCATGAGATGAAGTGGGTGGGAGACGCGACGGGCGCGCAGCTGGTGGGACCTTGCAGACCTTGCTCATCAGGAAATGGGAACGAAAGCACGTGAGACGCAGACCCACTTTTCATGTCCTCTTTTCTTGTCCCCTCTTTCTCTTTCCTCATCCAAGCGAAACCCCTTGCTTCAAAGTGTGGCGCAACTGAAAGCATTCGCCACTCCGTTAGCCCAGATGATCACTTTAATTAGTTCCGTTTTAACTACCGTTTTGCTGAGTAGCTGCACCGTTTCCAAGATCTGATTTGCCAGTTGCATAACTCGGCTTGCATTGTTGATCTGTTGAGTTTTGTTTCTGTGTTGTGATGATTATTACATTCAATCAAACTGCCTATTACCGGCTGAAAATCTATATCTAACTCTCCGCCTTTCCTCTAGTTACCTTTATCCAAGATGAATGAGAACAAAACAATAACGCCAAGCCAGAATGTTGCCTAACGATTCAACAGCTTCTCCATGATCATAGTTACCTTCCCAAAGTATCGTCATCAAACAAAGCAATCTTCTAAACGAGAAATGAAAAAGCAAAGACTCGAAAAGCAAGCACGACATGATGTCCTACCCAATTGCATCTCGATCTGTAAAGGATAAGCTCTTCCAATCACATCGGAGCAATGATTCATCCGGATCCGACAAAGTGTCTTCCCCATGCCAAGAAGGTGCAAAGGAGCTTGGACCAATTCTGTCCAGCCCAGTCTTTCTCTTAACGTTAGACTCTCCCTACCTAACCTTGCCTTGCCTTGCCTTAGCAATTTCTCACCCAACTACACTATCAATTTTCCCATTGATCCAGCCGTTGCCTTAACAGCTTCCAACTATCTAACGTCGCGTTATCGCCTCAACACTTGTCAATTTCAGTCAAGCCGACCTCATCAGTAATTCCTCTCATTCAGAATGAATAATAAAAACTGGAATGACAGAGCAGACAAAGACTTGTTCTTTACTATTCTCTCTGTTAAGAATATTGGCATCATAAGCGGCTCAGAATGGACCACTATTGGTAACCATATGAGAAGTCTGGGCTATGGCTTCACCAATGAAGGCTGTCGGTAAGTTCTTTATACTTTTATCGTCCCAAGCTTTCTGCTTCGTTCAATTACAATGTGATCCTCCCCCGATAAACTATAAGCTGCCTATCACGTCTTAACAATTAGTATCGGCCTATCATCATACGCGTCAAAGTTGACTTATACCGGCTTTTATATCACTTATATATTTTTTCCACCAAACATCTACAAACTATCCCAAACATTGGGTTAACCTTACCTGCAACGTCTCAAGCTTCCATCAAACATAATACTAACATCATGTCAGTCAACATTTCCAAGGTCTACGTCGGGCTCAAAACAAGACAGAGCCCACAGGACCTAATGGGGACGCAGTACGACGGAATGATCCGACTATGAATCCCATCACACGCCGTCCTGGACCTGGACGGGGTCGTCCAAGAAAACAGCCTCCTGCTCCGGTGCCTGGAGCTCCAGGAGAGGGTGCTCCTCATCCACTTCCGGCGCCTGGTGCCGCCCCTGGGCCTCCCGGTTCGGCGCCTCCTTACCCACAGGGTGCCCAACCATTTGACGCTGCTCCTGCTAATCACCAATCTGCACCTCCTCAGCCAGTTCAAACTGCCATTAGACCTGGAAGCATATCCTCTGCACCAGCTGCGCCACTGGCACAGACTCCTGGGGATGCGCCCCCCAGTACGGGCCCAATCACCTACCCAAGCCCTCCTCTTGCATCTGAACCTCTTCAGGAGACTCCTCATCTGCATCCCCTTCAACACGGACAGCCTGACCAATCTAGTCAGCAGCCTCAACTTGGGCAACAACCCCAACTTGGACAACAGCCTCAGCCAACTCAGGCCCATTCAGAGCAACAATCTCAATCCAACCAGCAACTCCAGCCAGCTGCGCAGTCTCAGCCTAGTCAAGAAATTCAACCTGACTACCAACCTCAGGAGCTCCCACAAGAGCCTTCACGGGATGTTCGCGAAGCTACTGACACAAGCGCCACATCTCAACCTGGACCTGAAGCTCGACCAGTAGTAGAACAACACCAGGAGCCCCACAGTCTAATGTCTCAAGAGCAAATGGAGCGGGTAAACGACGATATAGATGCCGATGGTGATGCCGACGGTGAAGCAGACATGGATAACGATGAGCCCAGCGCTAAACGACAACGTCTGGGTTCACCGGATCCTCCCAAGGGTGATGATATGGACGATGAAGCCGTGTTAGCCCTCGCTGCTCACAACGGCTCCGCAGATTTTGCTTCTGAGTAAGTGCCATCAGTTACTGATATTGAACTCCAGCTAACCCATCCGAGTTTCGCTACTTATGGTGAAGCATAAGGACATACACATATATATAGACAAACTTGATACCACGGGCATGGGCGTTGGAAACCTGGAGTTGCTCATATGGAAGATATTTTTTATTTCACAGAATAGATACGATCAGCGAGGAATGATGTCTTTTGTGCAGTGTCTTTTCATGGCGACATGTGTGTATAAAAGGGGGTCGGATATCGTTAAATAAACAATTGGTCAAGGATACTTCAACTGTTGGACCACACAAATAGACAGAGCGCAGTTGAAAGAAAATTGCCCGTCGAGAACCCAAGAGACGAAATATCCTAAACCCTTTACGCCGTAGATCAGCACCTAAGCTATTTTATTTTTTATGTCCTAAGCCTTAGAGGACAATTCTTCTAATTCCCCTCTCCTCATCCTCATCCCAGAGTGCTAACATAGGCACAAGTGCCTTACACTGCAACCAGTTCTCTGTGGCTGGCCTTGCAGTGTCCAGCACTAGTTACGAGGTAGATAGCTCCCTGCCTATCTACCTACATATTCGCTTGTGAGGGCATGATTCACTGTTTCTTCTTTCATGGCAGCTTACCAACCCGGGCTGCCTACTTCTTCTTCTTCTCCAACCCAACATCATCAACATCAACTACCCCTTTCAACACCACAAACACAACAACAACATATATCATCATCATCATGCCCGGAAAATCAAGCGACTGGGACAACGCCGACTTCCTTTTGGATCTCGTGGTCGGGCTCTACACTGGTGCCCAGACCAACAAGGGCTTGACTCCTGCTATCAAGGACTCGATCGAGGAGTACCTCAAGTCTCGCGGATACTCGACTTCCTTTGATGCTGTGCGGTAGGTGGGCAATGTTTTCTTCTATCCTGCAGTGTTTTCTTTTGTTCTACAATGTTTTTCTCTGTTCATCCTAAGCAAGCCTAAGCAAGCCTAAGGGGAGCCTCGTCCTAGGCAATCAAGTCTAAACCTGAGGATTGAGTACAAATTTCCCTTCCCTGACATCTTCTCCTCTCTCAACAACTTTTCATCTTCAACCTCTCTTCTATCCTCTCCCTTTCTACGGATACAACTTGTTCTATTATCTGCACATTAGACATCATGGCCAAGCGTCAAGTGATGGTTTGGGACGCCAACGTTCACGAAGATATCCTCATCAGCCTTTTCCAGCACATCAAGCCCAGTGCTGATGACTGGGCCAATGTTATGCAAGATCTTCAAGGCAAGGGGTACTCGTTCACTGAGGGTGCTCTTCGGTATGGTTTCCAGTGCAGTGGTCGGATTGTTTTTGCTTTCTGCCTGCCTCCCTACCTAGTGGTTTTCTACTTTTTTGTTCGCATTGCTTCCCAACTTTTCACCTCCTCTCTCTCTCTTCACTTCCCCACATCTTCCTCCTATCTCAGTGTCTCCCATTCCTTTATGCTTCTTCCCTCTTCATTCCGCTTTCATATCTTTTCATCATTGCTCATCTCTTTCCATCTATCTTCATACACTACCTACCACATACCACATACATCAATCAACGATCATCTTGACTTGTTTTCTTTTATCTCATCATGTCTTCCAAGCCTACTCGCGGTTGGGATGCCACTTCCCACGAGGACCTCCTCCTTGCTATCCTGGAGGAGATAAAGCCCAGCAGGGCCATCCTCACCAGTGTCGCCGACAAGATGCGCGAAAAGGGCTATTCTTATTCCTTTGATGCTATCAAGTGCTTTTCTTCTTTTGCTTCTCGTATATATTTTGTCTACCAGGAAGCTAACTCTTCTCTCAGTCAGCATGTCCAGAAGCTTCGCAAGAACCGCGACACGACTGCTATTCAGAACTCCGGTGCTGAGCCCGTCACCCCTCGAAAGCCCCGTGGCGCCGGTGCTTCTGGTACCAAGACTCCTGCCAAGCGTACCCCTAAGCGAAAGGCTCCCAAGTCTGCTGACATCGCCGATGATGAAGACGATCTTGAGGACATGAAGTTGCAGCTCAAGATGGAAACTGCTGATGAAGACATTCTGTCCCCTAAGAGTCTCAAGCGTGCCAAGTAAGTTTAGAGCAGGACGTCAATAGTATCTATACTAAGATTCTCCAGGGTTGAGCACGATGATGAGGATGAGCTCAACAGCGGCGAAGTCTAAATCTCAACATCGGTAAGTCGACACTCCTGCTCAATTCACCCCTTTCTTTTGCTAACAGTCTGGCAGTTTGTCTACACTGAACTGCAGTTTCGGCAAGTTCTCCAGCAAATGAAGCATCATGAAGAAGGGTGGACATACTGGCTATGAGGCCCATCGCAGGGAAATAAGGGATGGAATTAGGCTATGATCATTTGCATATGCCTGGATGTAACGGCGAATGATCCCATCTGAGGGCGATATTATGAGCATGTCTCTGCGATGAATTGATCAATGCCACCCGTACTCGTAAACCTTAGTTTCGTGACGTTATGACATCAATGAGTGAGGTGTGATCAAAACTTGACACTGACCGTCAACTGCCACTATAACACTTCGGCTCAGCAAGGTAGACAAACATTCAGGGATTACAATCTACCTACCTAGGTACCTAAGTGGTCTTGAATCAATCTCCAATGTCAGTTTGTGCACCTGTCGGTAACCTTTGCTGGGCAGGGCAATCAAATACCTCTGCTAGCTGCATTACAACAACAGCCCGCACTTCCCTTTCTTCACATCTCGCTACCTCCGCTGCCATGTTAACCCCTCCTTATTCTCTACTACTCACACTCTCTCATTACATCCCCACTTCCGCTCTTCCATCTGCCATTTAACACTACTCATCCTCCCCTCTCAACCTCACAGCTTCCCCTCTTCACTACTCATCCCTTTCACAACATCTTCACTCAACACCACAACATCCTTTCAACTATCACCATGCCTCCTACCGAGAAGAAGTGGGACGCCAACGCCGAGCGCGATCTTTGCGTTGCTATTATCATGGGTGCCCAGGATGGTGAGCGTATGCGCTACAACTGGCCCAAGGTTCACAGCTCCATGGAGGCTCTTGGGTATGGCTTCACCAAGGACGCCATCTCGTATGTATCCCACACTACTCTCCCTCTATCCTCAACGTTACCTTTATCCCTACCCGCGCCTTCTCGCCTAAACATATCCACATACTGACCACCTTCTAGCCAGCACTTCAGCAAGACTATCATGCGCGAGTTCAAGAACCGCCACGGAGAGCCCTCAGCCAACAACTCTCCAGCTCCCACCCCCAAGAAGACTCCCCGCAAGCGCGCCACGCCTGCCAAGGGGCGCAAGAAGAAGGTCGAGTCTGATGACGAGGACGATGAGGTTGCTGTCGAGTCCCCTCTTGCCAAGAAGATGAAGCGCAAGAAGGAGGAAAAGGACGAGGATGTCAAGATGAGCAACATCGATTCTACCGAAGGCGGACGCGATGACAGGTACGTTATGACTGTGTCTTTGGTTTAAGGATGTTTTATTGACTGTTGTTTAGTGCCACCCCTGAAGGGGATGACAAATTTGGCAAGTGGCTCGCGAGTGATGCTGCTGCAAAGGCGTAAATTGGTCCTCACTGTCGCAATGCATGGTGTCGAGAGATGATATTTACAAGACCAATCTTGATGGCCCTTTGGTGAGAGATGAAGCAAAGAGACTCGTAGCTATGATGAACTTGATTGGTAGTCATTATAGCATTACTCTCAGATAATCTCCAGTCACAGCAGTTTACACCAGAGATAGGGAGAATTCATCAATTCAATCGTCTACCTTTTCTGGCGGTCTCGTAGAACTACCTTGATCGAGGTGTTTTTCACATCATGTCCAAAGATTCATTCAAAGCTCATACTAAGTTCCCAAATCGTGATTGATATGTGTTATACTAGAGATGATTTGGTCTATCACTGGTCTAGGTAACCTCCTCTGATGCATTCTCTGTGCTTAATTCCTCCAGCCCACTTATCAGACATACATCAGCCGGTCGGTGCAAGTGAGGGTAACGACGTAGCAACAAATAAAGAGTTCTAGATCTACCCAGCGTCACTGCCTCTAATGCTATCGTGCCTGGACACTGCCTTACAGACCGATATGGGCTGCTCCTTGTCATTCTTCCGTTGATCTCTTGGATATTGAACATAATTACATTCACGTAATCCCCATTGCTGCAATAACCAACTGTCTCGTATATAAGAGCCGCAGTGGTTGGCTATTGTGTCACGGACGGAGAATTGAAACGCAGATCGATATAGCTGACACCAGAAGCATCGATAGCAAATAAACCATCGGCCAGTCTCCAGGGCTCGGTCGCAACTGCATATAGAAATCAGGTACTGAACTCTTCATATAGAGCCGCACTACCGCAGGCATCGGATATCAGACTACCTAGCAGGTTGAATCAAGTTCTAGGAAATATATATACATTGCCGCCCAAACGCCGCTTCAAATCATCAGAATAACGTCACCTATCTCGGCCGTCGTCCGTCCAGTCTGTTCCCTTCACCGGTGCCCTTCTTCTCGGGAGCCTTAGTCTTGTCATCTCCTTCGCCCTTTCTCTTAACAGCGCCCCGGAGTGTTTGACCTTGACCGGCGAAATGAGGCCTGTTGGCACTCTCCTTCTCCTTTTCCTTGTCAGCATCCGTCTTGACAGGCTTGATCTCATAACCGAAGAAAAGCTTGTTAGTGGGCAGACGGAGGGCTGCAGGGGCACCATCACGCCGTTTAGGCATGCCCGGAATGTCCACTGTGGGAACTGGAGTTGCTGGCTTGGGTGTTGATGCCTTGCTGCCCTTCTTGGCAAGCTTCTGGCCCTCTCCAAGGAAGTTTGTCACATTGCTTGTTACTGACGGGGCAATAGCATTGTAGTTGATGGCCTGGGCCATGGTTCCTTGGTTGTGCAGTAGACCTCCAGCAGGGGCGCCACCTCGTGTGCTTCTGGGTGTGCTTGTTCCGCTCTTACGTTCAGGCTCAACGTATCCGACAGGTGGAGCAAACTCTACTGACACATCGGTTTCAATCATACTGACTCCCATCTTGTCGGTCTCAGGCTTGACATCGAGAACAGCCACATCGTAGACTTCATCGTTGTAGGCGAAGTTAAAAACATCGCCCTTGGTCAGGGTGGCGAAGTTTCGGAATGCCTTCTCCAAGACAGCCTTGGGATCACTAATCTCAAGGAAGTTGACAGACTGAGGCTGTAGCTTGACCATCTTGGCGAGCTCCAAGGATGTAGTTCGGATCTGGATCATATCACCAACATCCATTCCTAGTGTTTCCATCATCTACTCAAGGTTAGCAACTTCTTGAGAAAGACCATTTTATCATACCCATTGAGGAATGTATGCTCGTCCCTCCTCGGCAATAAATTCTAGTACACCAGCATGCGAGTGTCGTCCTTTCTCGCCGTTAATTAGCTCCATGAGCAGAGGCCACTGCACGTGGAGCTTAGAAACTTTGTCGAGGGCCGAGGGCGGTAGAATTATTTTGGAACCGTAGTTGAGCTCTGGTCGTTCGGCGCCGGGGGCCATGATAAGGGGATAGCATCGGTAGTATTCGTCGAAGCGCTGCACGATTGGTCGTCGTCCATGGCGAGCCATGTTGTAGAGGTGCTCCGGGTTAGCGGGATCATACCCACCTCCAAAGCTTGAGTACTAAGATGGGTTAGTTGTCAAATATGAGGTGTTGAGGAATGGCTAGAGTACGAACCATGGTAACGGTGGTTTGTTCGTATAATATGTGGTCTGCTTGGTGATGTCGCAGGTTGGAGATGTCAAGGTTTTAGGCGGTCAGCGCGGAACAAGATTGTCTTGACTCGAAAGTGCGGTGCTTTGGCTTCCAAACTCTAAAGGGTCGGACAAAACGAATCTATGGTCACTATTGTAAGGTCTGGTAGTTGAAAGATTGAGCGTGTCGATGCACGTTTGGAGGTTCAAAGCCACAGGTAACGTGGGGGCCTGTGGAGGCTACAGAGGCAGCTCTTGATGACGCAGTTTAGCTGGCAGCCACTCAAAGCGAACGAAGTGTAAGCCACCCTATAGCCTACAGCTGGCAAGTGATTCACAAGCTTCAATATCTCAATGCACTGGATATTTGGTAATGCAGATGATTTTCTCTATGACTATTCAGCAAGTATTTCTTTTTATGGTCATTATGAGCCATGTCTGAGATTGTGTTATGTGTTCATGATGAGACATCTCAAATAGAATCATTGTATACGCGAAGTTCACGTAGCTCAAGCTTAGATGCAGCTTGAATGGCGAAAATCATTGCCTAACCTGGAATAGCGTTTTCATCATACCTAGAAATAAATGTAGAACATCTAAGCTTCTGTCAGGGTGTTAGAAAACTTGACCGCCGAGAACAGAAAAAATCAATAGTTTAGTCACTCAAAGCCCTTTGTTTCCTTTCTCTAGGTAGGTAGGTACCTACTGGAGGCTAAACTTTCTGATACAGCTCTGACAGCGGAAGATACGCGCGCTGCTGCAAGTTGACGTTAATACGGGCCTACAACGGATACCCACTAATTAACTACCTACCTACTGAGGCTCCGTCAAGCTTCCTTCCTCCATCCTCAACTTTGCGATTAACCACCCATACAAGACTAAACATTTTGTTCACTTCACACGACTTTAAACCGGCTCTTAGTTAACATAATATCGGTGCTTTAAACCTGAGAGGACAGTCTGCCTATTGAAAATGGCGTCGCGACCGTCAGTTCGTCCTAAACGTGACGGCGAGAACTTTGCGCGCACTCATCATCACGATGAGTCCGATCCCGACTCAAAAAGAGTCAAGTTCGATTTGCGCAACCCTTCCACTCTTGCACCTGACGCTCGCGAAGAAGATGCCATCCTTGATGCCGATGTTATTGGAGGGTCGACAACCAAACGCGGAGCTGTCAACCTAGATGGTTATGATAGTGATTCAGATAACGACAACTCCAACGTACGCGCCGAGAAACGAAAACGAGACGAGGCTACGAATACTGGAGCTAAAGCCGCGGCTACTACAGCGGGCGAAGATGACGATGACGATATGTTTGCTGCGGATGATGGCGATGAAGCCGGTGGAGAGGGAGGGAAGGTCCCCGAGGAAGACGATCCCGACAGCACTGGCAAGAAGAACAAGGTTCGCTTCCTCGATGCAGATCAAATCGTTGGTGTAGACAATACCAGCAGAGACAAGGAAGACATCCGACTCGATGATGCAGGCAGCAGCGACGACGAAGCCGATGTTGAGCTTGCCAGACAAGAAGAGGGTGTCGATGATGAAGTCGGTATGGGAGGACTCAAGAAAAACGCCCCCAAAGTTGAGGCTTTCAACCTAAAGCAAGAGATGGAGGAAGGTCAATTTGACCAAGATGGCAACTACGTTCGCAAAGGCGGTGATCCCGATGCAGTGCACGACAACTGGTTAGAGGGTCTCAGTAAGAAAGAGATGAGAAAGGCGGCAGCGGCGCATGAGAAGCGTGAGGCTGAGGCGCGGAAGCAGCGTCTGGAGGATGACGAAATTCTCGTATCCGAACTGCTCAAGACTCTAATACTCAACCTGGAACGTGCTGAGACGCCGCTCGAGGCTCTGGCCCGGCTCGGTAAAAAGCAAACAAAACCCAAGAAGATTCCCAAGTGGAAGCTTAAGAAGATGAACAAGGGCGCTGAAGGGATGGATGTCGATGGCAGAGAGGAAGCTGAGGATCCGGAGCAAAAGAAGATCAAGGCATCGATTGATGCGATCACAGAAGCAGCAGACAAGCTTTTGAGCCGCGATTATGAGGAGATCTACGAACAAGAGAGGGAGCTGCTAGTCCGAGAATATCGCAAGGAGACAGGGGAGGATTGGGTGGAACCGGCAAAGCAGGATGAAGACGACGAGAGGCAAAGGGCAGCGGTGAAGCCAGGAACGATGTGGGAGTTTAGATGGGCAGATGGACGTGACGGGGATTCCAAACAAGGGCCGTATGATGGAGCCACGATGAAAGCGTGGAAGGATGCTGGATACTTTCCAGACGGTGCGGTTGAATTCCGGACTACGGATGGTCAGGATTGGACTTTACAGGTTGATGCCTTCGAGTGAAGAGATTTCAACGGCATAAAAGATCAGCCGAGGAGCACAGATTCAAGGTAATGCGGGCGTGGCTCAACGTGTATCTGGTCTATCGCAAAATAATTGGCGACATAAGGACCTCAAGTTAAAAGGGTACCATGACTTTTACCTTGTTACGGAGATGGATATCCGCCCAGTCTTGTTGTGTATGAATGCTCGGTCAACCAGTTTGCATGTGTATATACGTGGGACAACAACATGACGAGACGTATAAGTGGATGATTGAAGCTCCAGCAAACATGATGGCGAGTGGATACCGTTTCATGTCGAGAACTCGGCAGGCCGCATGAGAATGAATGCATGACACAGATAGCTTCGGCATTGCGACTCCGGTTCTGGAGAACAAGGTTGAAGGCTAAGGACGCAGTATAGATGGCCACGTTCCCAGGCACCTTTGAAGGGGTGCGGTAATCATGCGGGCCTGACTGAGCTGGGGTTTCATGACGGCATGGTCAAGAAAACATTGATAGTGCATGATGGTGCCGCGGGAACTTGACGGAGCAAGGAAACTAGGGACCAAAAAGGACATCTAGAGGTTGGAAAATCTGGGATTAGATGGACATGATGGGTCTTAGTGTGGCATCTGGTTCCTGGGGATCCCGATGCGCGCCGGGGACGGGTGAGGCCGGGCAAGTGGGATCTCGAAAAAGAGGCTGAGAAGCCGGGGCAGCGAGTTCAGTATGGAGTAAAGACGATGGAGCCTTGGATCCTGTCTGGGGTTGTATGGGGTTATACGGGTGGCCGGGAAGAGGTTGTCTTTGACAGGCGAGGCTTGAGCCGATCCAAGCCCGTGATCCCGTGATGCTCCGGTACGTGGAGCGGAAGCCGGGGCGGCAGGCGTAACCGAACGGTCAAGCACCGAGGGAGAGACAGCCTCGCGACGACAAACGGGCTGTATCGGGGAGCAGGGATTATGCGGGAACAACTCTGTGTAAGTGAGTTGCAACGGTTCGGAATTGATTCGACGACGACGAGTCTCTGTACGTAACATGATGAAGGTTCATGTGGGCTCGTGCTGCCTTGGTCGAGTGTCGATCAAGGCGTTCCGGAACATGAATTGCAGTAATTATCGCCAATGATTCTCGTGTTTGAGTAATGTTCATGCTGAAAGGATCGATATCATGAACTGATGTTGAAGGCCCAGATTGACGTCGGATTCGCCCAGGGATCATGGTGGAGGAGGATCGAGCTGCTACACTAGGAGCTAGGTTAGCTACAGGAAGCAGGGGTTCGGTCAGCCCAGTTAACCAGTCCAAGGTGGGCTCAGAATATGATCTCAGGTGAGGAATCTCGGTGAGATAGAAGAATTGAAATGGAAAATAAGACCATAAGGGTCCGTATTTGCATTTACAGTGGATGTATGTAAGTATGTATGTAGGCACAGTAGTAACTCTATGGGTTTCTGATTCAGGGTCCATCTTCGAACAGTCAGCGTTCAACCAATAGGTTCTCCAACATACACGCCGAGGGGGTCCAGACAAAGGGCCGATGTCAGATAAGCGGACTGTCGAGTTGTTTTTTTGGCGATGGAATTGACAGATGGACTGATCTGATCTGATCTGATATGATGAGGTATTGAAGAGCAATTAAACAGACGAATACAGTCGGACCGTAGAGCACCGTGGTCTATCTACGGGCCGACAGACGCCCTGCTTTCGGTGAGTTGAGCAGAGTTGATAGCATGATGGCTCAACAATTAATGTTCTCTCACCGTAAGAGGAGGGACAGCAAGGTAGTATGAAACAGGAAGGGTAGGAGGTTGAGGATAACCATACCATGCTATTGGTTATGCCTTGAAAGCATTAGCAATGCTATATTGTTCTAATCAAGGATGGTTTGATTTGTATCTGTTGTACTTGAGTTATTTCTGCGATAGTCTATCGAGTAAAGAGTATTAATTATACGATATCTCAGAATAGGATATGTTATGGAATCGAGTCAAACAAATATTGGGAAAATGATACCCCCCGCCAGCCCCGCCTCATTGCGTAAAAAGACGCAACAGCAGCTGTAAAAGCCCGCAGCTAACGTCGAGCGAAGATCAGGTACTAAGCCTCTTTTAGTGTTACCGTCGTGATGGTGAAGCTTCTAGTGCTCGATTAAGGTGACTCCGATATAAAAGCAACGTAAACAGGGAATTAATAAAGAGATTTTTGTACAGTCTGAGGCAATAGAAGCACACCGAAAGACTCGATAGTATCGACGAGGAAGGCTGTTTGAACCGTATGATCTCTGTGGTTGGTGATCAGGGCGAACCGAGCTTTGAGATTAGGGACGTGCATGATGCCATTATGTTGATGATATGGATGTTTGGTTGAGGATAGAAACAGGAGAGACATGATGGGTAATTCTAACAGATGCAAAGAGTAGCCAATAGGCTGAAGACAGAGCATGAAACTCATGCGGCGTAGACAGATCTCATCGTCAAACTTACACAATACGATAGACTGACTAACGACTAAGGTACCATGATGATGATGTATGTCCACCTACCGGAGCTTCCGGGATGGAAGAAGAAAACATCTGATTTTATCTGTGACGCATTTCCTGAGTCAATTGAAGATATTCACGGAGAGTTGCACGGTAGAATGCGGTGTCTTGTTCGGCGGCACCTTCAAAAAATATCCATCCATCCTTTGGACGAGGAGGAATGGAATCAACTGAGGTGGCATGGCAGACATGGGTGATGGAGGGGTAGAAAGGGTACTTGGGAATATAGTGAGGCGTGCATAATGGAGAAAAGTATCTTTTTCAGGGCATCAAATATCACCCCACCTTGTAGCTTCTTGTCAGTAGTGGGGACCTTGCCTCAGTGAACGCAGAGGTAGGTACTGTACCTACTAGTATAATGACAATGATTTGTAAGACTTGTCTAGGTGTTGTAATGATATGTTACAAGGCTGAATTGGCTGTGGTACTGACAGAAAGACAGAGCTTAGGCAGTATCTAAATAGGTAGAGACAGCAAAAAAAAAAGTCTCCCACCCTCTCATCCGATATTCAATGTTCCATTGGTCCCCTGCAGACCACGATTCCCTAAGGATACCTCCCCTGTAAGACACGGAAGTCTGGGTCCAGCCAGGTCTGGGGTGTGTGGTCGTGGGATGATGAATGATGTGGTGGGTGGGTTACTAACAATCTTAACTAAACCATGAGCTTGATGGGGACCTACCTACCTGCCTAAGAATTGAGTGAATAATCCATGAGACTGAGAGTATTAAGTATTTGTACTCCCGCTCCTTCTCCTCGACCTTTTTTCTTCCCTTCTCTCTCATCATCCTCAACAACACAACAACTTTTACTACAAACCCTTTGGTATGTACCCTTATGGATCCATATCCATATCCAGATCCCAACTACCCCTCCATTCTCTGCTTTGCCCCTCCATTGCGACTACATACATACATCACCATCATAACATCCAGTATAACATGATATTTGTTATCTACTATATCATGTCATATCATGTCTACTTTTGATCTTCACCTTGTTGCATCTCGATACGACGACACGTCAAGCATTGGCAACCATTGAGGGGACACGAACAAGGAGACTCGAGAGAAAAGGGTTGAGCTTCAGAGCTCATTCTCTTTTTAGTTTCCTGCCCCTCCTTTGCGCCGACCTATGTTTGACCCCCCCCTCCACTTTCCCCTTCCTTCTCTCATAGGTACCTTTCTTTACTGTGGCAACGCGCAACCCGCCTCAGCAAAAAAAGCTCTACCTTACCTCTCTCCGTTATTCTGTTCTCTTCTGTCCTGTCCCACCTCCGTCATACAGATAAGACGTATAAAATACCCCACCCCTTCATCCTTTATCTCAGCTCTTCCTTTGCTTTTTTCTTCTCCTCTTCATCAAACATTCATCTTCAAGGATATCTCAACAACATCATCTAACAATCTTTCTCCTACAGAAACTACTTCCTTAAATCAAAATGGCTCCCATCAAGGTTGGCATCAACGGTTTCGGTCGTATCGGCCGTATCGTCTTCCGCAACGCTGTCGAGCACCCCGACATCGAGGTTGTCGCTGTCAACGACCCCTTCATTGAGCCTCACTACGCCGTAAGTTGATCTCCCGACGATCCCGCTCGTTCGCTCGTACGATTCTATATCATACCCTTCAAGAAGCTGCTCGCTTGGTCATGCCATGGCTCTGAGAAACTGCATCATATGAAGCTGGAACTGGTCCGCCATTGTGCCATTATCGACGAGAAATTGGTATCAAGAATGGCAACCCAGTCTCCAGGTTATACAGCTTCATGATTGTGGCATATCGTGAACAAGCATTCTTCGTAGCAGCTTCTTCCACTCCCGCCAAGCTACCCCTCATTGCCCCACGTTCCTGTCGTCATCCGCCGCAAGCTAACCTCGATCCCTCTATAGGTCTACATGCTCAAGTACGACTCTTCCCACGGTCTCTTCAAGGGTGAGGTCGCCAACGAGGGCAACGACCTCGTCGTCAACGGCAAGACCGTCAAGTTCTACTCTGAGCGTGACCCCGCCAACATCAAGTGGTCCGAGACCGGCGCCGACTACGTCGTTGAGTCCACCGGTGTCTTCACCACCACCGAGAAGGCCAAGGCCCATCTTCAGGGTGGTGCTAAGAAGGTCATCATCTCTGCTCCTTCTGCCGACGCTCCCATGTACGTCGTCGGTGTCAACGAGAACAAGTACGATGGCTCTGCCGACATCATCTCCAACGCTTCTTGCACTACCAACTGCCTTGCTCCCCTCGCCAAGGTCATCAACGACAAGTTCGGTATCGTTGAGGGTCTCATGACCACCGTCCACTCCTACACTGCCACCCAGAAGACCGTCGATGGTCCCTCCGCCAAGGACTGGCGAGGTGGCCGTGGCGCTGCCCAGAACATCATCCCCTCCAGCACTGGTGCCGCCAAGGCTGTCGGCAAGGTCATCCCTGAGCTCAACGGCAAGCTCACTGGCATGTCCATGCGTGTCCCTACCGCCAACGTTTCCGTTGTCGATCTGACTGTCCGCCTCGAGAAGGGTGCTTCTTACGACCAGATCAAGCAGGTCATCAAGGAGGCTTCTGAGGGTGACCTCAAGGGTGTTCTGGCTTACACTGAGGACGACGTCGTCTCCTCCGATCTTAACGGCAACACCAACTCCTCCATCTTCGATGCCAAGGCCGGTATCTCCCTCAACGACAACTTCGTCAAGCTGGTCTCTTGGTACGACAACGAGTGGGGTTACTCCCGCCGTGTCCTCGACCTCCTGGCTCACGTTGCCAAGGTCGATGCCTCCAAGTAAGCGTAGAGCGCTCAAGGGGCTGGAAGCAAAACCAAACCTAATCAGACGCGATATGATGATGAATTCAAGGTGTCGCGTGTTTTAATGAAGCAAAGAAATGAAAGCAAGTAAAAATACCAAAATTGGGGAGATTGTCGGAGGGGATGACAACGAGTTTGTTATCATCGGCTCGAGTTCCCTACTAGACAATTGATCTTAGTATAGCCGTGGACAGAAAAACAAAAATAGATCCATCCCTCTTGAAAAAAAGACATTTCAAAAACCAGTCGTGAAATGTAACATGCCTGAACATAGAGGGGAAGGTTTCAACCTCTGACTCATGCCCTTTCCATCCCACGTACCAATAACTCCATCCGTCCGCTGAATTGGTATCCAACGATAACTGGTCAAAGACATAGCTCAGGACTCGACATCTCGCCTGACTTTGCCATCTCATTGCTACTTACTGCCAATGTAGTCAGTTGATCAGTAGTCTTCACGCGGGCCATGCAGGAATTGCTAGGACCTTGATAATTCATGATATTGGCTCTAATGTCTTGAAGTCAACCACTACTCCTTGGCTCTCACTAGGCCAATGTGACCACAAGCTTTAAGCCCCTGTTTTCGTTCCATGCAGTTGTATGAATGCATATACCAGTGGTATTCTCCTGTAACCATGCTCTCCTCACTCCAGTTTCGCCAAAAAGCTCATTTACTCCCTCCTCTCATTAACCTTTTCCCTTCCTGTTAAAGCAACCCTTGTCCGGCAAGATAGAACAACAATAAAAACACATAAGGCAATGACGGCCTGTGTATGAGGCGCAAAAGATGAAACAGATCGCTTTCCGTTGTGATCAGGGGGGATATCATAGTGCAAACGACGGTAGAATACTTTTGTCCTGACTGGGCGCATCAGTTGCGCGGTGGACTAGAATAAGCTGATGGACAATATTCGCAAAGTTGTTTTAAAAAAAAACATATCGACGTGCAAAGCCGACTCCGGAACGCCTGGTTGAATGCCAGAGTCGAATATTCGGTTGTGGAATGGATCTGAGCGGTTTTTTATTCGACTGTGCTCAGTAGGCTTTCACAAGTGTACAGTGGACGCATCTCATGGCCGAGCAACTCGTATGCTGGCCTCTTTGGGGTCGAACTCAGCCGACCAATCGACATTCTCATCATGACACCATTGTCGAATAACACGCATCGATGCCTGGCAAACGTCCTCGACGGTTGACCAGGGCGCAATGTCGGCCCGGAGACGTGGATTGCTAATTCCTTCGTAGACGTCACGAACTGTGGCCCAATTGCGGTAACAAATTGCTTGGTGCGCAAAGAGATCCTCTTTAGAGATGTGTTCGTAATTGGAAAAGGACTTGAGAAACTCCTCCACAGTAATGGCCTGTAGAATCAATACAAGAGCGTACATAGGCTGATATCGGCGCATGTCGCGGGTGTCGCGTCGAGTTTCCTTTTGCAAGTAGTCCACCATCTTGATCAAGCTGGCCCAAGGACCTGGATCGGATGACTTGTGTTGCATGTTGCGGCTCACATTCAGAAGGTGGAAGCTGGCCATAAAGGCGACAGTGCTCTCAACCGCAAGCGCATAATACTTCTTGCGACTTATATCGCTTCCGCGGGTATCACCATCACTTGCAAGCTTGTTGTATCTTTGGTTCGCAACGTCGCCCTCATGCTTGAGTCGCCGACCTAGGCCAGAGAAGCGACTGTGTTTTTCAATGACGGCCTTGATATCGGCCTTGTCGCTTCGCCCGACCTCTGTGCCGTTAGTGGCAGGACGATCTGAGGATCCGGGCGGCACAGGGGTCACTGTAGAGGCCTCACCGGGCGTATGGGCGTGTGAGTTACTGGAACTAACGCGGGACATGGCAGCACCTTTCTTTGATGGCGTTGAGGGAGGCGGCGGTAGAGTCGAAGAAACAGAGGGTAGCCGAGGGCGCTTGACAGCTATTGTGTCTCCGGTATTCTCGGTAGATGCAGGACGCTTCTTTGCCTGACTGACTGGCGGGGCCTCTGTGCTTTCTGAACGCTCTCTGCGCTTCGGGGGCAAAGCTAAGATACGCTTCAACGTTTGTCGCATTCTCTTAGATATTCGCAACGTCACAACCAGTCGCCTCTTTTCTCTGGGGTCCTCGTCTTCTACCTCGTCTTCGTCTTCGTGTTCAATTGGCGCCTTTCTTGCCGTGGTTGATTTGTGCCGTTCTTCGCTCCGTCTCTCGCTTGGCTCGTCTCTATCGTCATGTGGCTTGGATTCGGCTGTCTTGGAGGGAATCTTTCTCCGCGACAGCTCTGCCTCCAGAGCGCTCGGTAATGTCGGAGACAAGAGGGTGGGCAATCGTACAGGTGACTTGTCTCTCGCCAGCTCATTCTTTGCTTTGGGTGGTGGTGCTTCGGACTTTTTGGGCTTTGTTGATCTCGTCGAGTCTGCAGCGTCCTCGCGAATCTTTCTCCTATCGGCCTTCTCTGTCGAGTTCTGACTGTCCAAGTTCAAGTGAAGGGGTGATAGTAGTGGAGGCACGGATGACCGCGAAGCATTATCGAGTTTGACTGGTGTACCCTTGGTGCTTCCTGATACGTTTGGCCGACCACCGTTGACTGAATCACCACGTGCGCGTCCAGCTGGGGAGGGGTTACGAGCAGCAGAGCTATTAGTGCTTTTGAGAATACTACGTCCATTAGAAAGCGACGACGAGGCAGTTGGTTTGTCCCTGGAAGGAATGTCAGAAGGCGCTAAAGATTCTCTATCTTTTCGGCGCGCAGGGTCGTCTCGGCTCGGGCGCGAACGATCGTCAACTGAGCGGACCATGTCCGGCCTGGGTCGTTTCTGAGACCGATGGTCGTCGTCGGCATTAGATGCACGTTTCCTACTGTCGGGCGATACGGGTCGAGGTGGGAGAGAGGCGGGCGGTTTTGGGGGAAGTCTGTACTAGGGTCAGTACGATAACACCCAGGCAATTACGGTTTAAGTTGGACGGCGCAGCCTACCTCATATCAACAACAGGGTGTTCTCGGGCTTTTGGTGGTTTAGTATCAAGATGGTGATCTCTTTGGCGTTGTAAATCATGTTTCCTGCTTTCTGGTACCGATTTTGGCTCTGCGGATGCGCGCTCAGGTTCGCGCTTCCTGGCGCTGGGCGGTTCTGGCGTGGATGTGTCTGAGGCAAGGCCAGAAGTCTTTTTATTCTTGTAGTCGCTCAGCGACAACTTCTTCTTCTCGCCGCCCTTAGCGAGGATACCTACGTCGCGAGGGACGGGTTTGGGGGGCTCGACACGCATGTCGTAGTATGATCTGGTAAGGAGTACACCGCGATCAGCTTCCGACACAAGTGTCGAGTATTGGAGGCGGGTATTGTCCCATTCCTCGAAATGCTTGTGTCGGGACTCGTTCGCAGGGATGTTATATCGCCAGTCTGCGGAGTAGGATAGGTGATGAGGTTTCTCTGGTAAGATGCGCTGGGTTAGCTGCTGTACCGTCTTCGCCGCGGCTTCCATTGTTCATGGATGTTGGCATGCCGGAAGGACGAAGACGGGGGTGTGGTGCGATGCCGTGCAGGTTGCGGTGCGGTGCGGTGCAGTACGGTACGGTACGAGGTTTGGCGATCGAGGGTGACGCGCGCGAGGGGTACGCAGGGAGGCCGAGAACGCGACAAAAGAGGCGTTTAAGCGAAAGTTTGATGAGGTCAGACACTGATGGAGATGCGAATCAGTGGAGGAGAGCGGGTTTCGAGATCGATGTTATTCACTGCTCACTCGCAGGGTCGTCGCGGTGGTGATGGTGGCTGATAGTGGTAGTGGTTGATGCCGAGTGACAAGGCATGGAGGTGACCCAGTGGCATACGATAGCAGATAAGTTAAGTTAGATGATTAGCGCGCTTTGGGCACAATACAACGGGCAGCGAACGAGCGCGGGAGATCGGTGACCCAGAGATCCGCTTTAGTTGTTTGATTCAACAATTGATTGGAAAAAGACAGAGGAGAACTTTTTGTTTGTTTATTATTTTTGTTTTGTTGCAGAAAAAAAAAGAAGAAGAAGAGGGAAAGGCGCCTGTTCTCTTGATTCTGTAGGCCCTTCTTTGTTGTCAAAGAATGCCCTAGGTGAGGCACCTGTACCTTGGTAGGTACCTATGGACCTTAGGCGAACAGGTTTATCAATGACAGTGATTATCAGTGACAACGACAGTGACAATGGTCAGGGCATATTTCTAACTAGGAACGAACAAGCATGAAGTGTTAGAGGCCATCCTATGTAAAGCAATTTAATAGGAGGTAGATACTATAGCAGCTGTAGGTAGACTGTGGACTTAGATTTCCATTTTCCTTTCTTGACGGGACCTGGGCTATTGGGGAATGGGAATGGGAATGTCATCGGGCATGTCCGTCCCATCGTCTTGTTTGCCTGTGGCTGCTGTCGTTTTAAGTTTTTTTGGGGCTTTGTGGCTACCTCAATTAGAATGGGCCCCTGCAGTGGCCCGTTCCTTTCCATCACTAACCAACCAGCTACCAACATTAGCTGCTCCTATCCGCTGGCATCATGATCTGTAAACTACTAACCCACATACGAACCTACCCTATACATTATAGCTATCGACCCCTATTGGATGCTTGTCATTCACCAGAAACAAAACTATTTCCTTGTTTACTATACAGACAACCGAAAAGCGGATTTTTCTTATGGCGGTTGAGTATAAATCGTGGGTTTGTGCTGCTGTACACTTTGTTCTGCATAGGGGCAAGGTTTCACGCGAGAGTCTCATGGAGTTTGGTAAATGTATCTCGACACAATATCGGTGCACTCCGGTTTCCCCATGAAACCAGATTGTATTCTAACGCCGTATCCACAAGGGTATAATGCTGCTGCCTCAAATTGTTACAACCGTCCTTTGTCCTATGCCTAGCTCAACCATACCAAAGCAAAACCCAACCCAGAGCCCATATCAACGCCCGTATGACGGCTCTATGAATCGTGACATATCCATACAGCATCTAACGAGCACCGCTCGTCACCAACGGACTGCCGTTAGCTGCCCTGCGTCTCTTGTTACCGCTTTCCGAGTCATTGGCTCGGTCTTCAAGGCAACTGACCCGGGTGACGAGACCATTCAACTGTACGTTGAAATGAGTAGGCATATAGCTCATGATTTGTTTGGCCACATTGTCATACCACTGCTTAGAGCTGAGGTTCTTTAACCCATCATGAAGCCATGTTATCTGGTACTGAAGATCATTAGTACAAGCCTTTGCTTCATTGCGAACTTTGTCGACGTTTTCGCCCAGTACTGAGATTGCCTCATCGAACTTGGTGGTTTGCTCAGTGTTGCGTGTTGTCAGGTTGTCGCACAGCTCTTTGACCATCTTCGTTTGGCGATTGCTTTTACCCAACTCATCTTCAAATTTTGAGTCGAGGTCCGCGACCTGATTCTTGACGAACACCAACAACTTTTCGAACAAGTCTTTCATCTTCTCATCCATCTCACCCTTTATACAAATTTCCATCTGCGAGAAACTAGGTTTTAGAGTCTGCATCATTGTCTCTCTGTTCATTGAAGAATCCGGGGCCGGCGCGGGTGGAGGCGGAGTCTGCCGCGCTTTCAAATTCGATATAGATTCTTTTAATCTTGGTATATCAGTAATGAGTATCTTCAACTCTTTACCAGACGGATAGTCTGCCAGAAGGCGCTTGAGATCTGTAGCGGGCGGGTACTCTTGAACCTTTCCAGCAAGTTTCTTGAAGTCTTGGAGAGGCTGCTCTGCAATCTTTCTTTCCAGAGAAGCAAGAGTCGCTTCCAACTCATGGCTTTTCTTCTGCTGTTTCTTGACGGACAACTGCAGGGAAGACAATTTCGGTGTCTCCTCTGCAGAGGCAGAAATAGAAACAAGCCTTTTCCCCAAATCGTCGGTCATTTCCTGCTGATGTTTTACGGACACTTGCAAGGAAGCCAACTCCGAAGCCTGGGTGTCAAGGGGCTGCAGTTTGTCTTTCACTGATGACTTCAGAGAAGTCATGTTTGAACTCAGTGTCTCCTGTTCTTTCGTGCAATTCTCTGTGCTAGAACTCAATCTGGCAACGGCAGTATCCAGTACACGGTGCTCGTCAGCCTGTTCGGAACATAATCGATTGACCGTAGAATCTAAAACATTGTGTTTCCCGGCCAGGTCCCGAGCAGCCTTTTGCAAAGACGAGACAATTTCCTGCAAATACCTCTGCCTCTTACCTTGATCTTCAATGGTAGAAGATTGCTTCGCGACAAGTGCCCGCACATCCTGGATATCGGTTGACGAACGTGTCATAGCCTTTTCAAGGTCCGCAATTGTCTGCCGTTTCAGAAAATCCATATTATGTCCATAGGTTTCAACTGTGGATTCATACTTCTGAATGGTTTCTTGCAGGCGACAAACTTCAGCTTCAATATTGGGGACGACCGGGGCCACTATTTGAAGGCGTGCTGACTGTTGTTTTTCAAGACTTTGCAGCTGCCTGAACGTTTCGGCATTGCTTGTTATGGACTGGTTAAGTTTCTCTTCCAAGCTTGACACTTTGGCAGTAACTGTCTTGTTGACCTCTGAAGATATCTGCAGTTCTGTTGGCTTAGTGGTTTGGTACATCCGTTCAAGCTGGCCGAGTCTCTCTTCCAAGGACTGACTCTTGCGCTGTCCTTCCTCTATCTGGTTTTGTAAGGCCTGTGACTTCTGCCTTTCCTTGTCAAGGCTATCCCGTAGCGCCTGCATCTCAGCATTGTTGGGCTCTCTCCGCTCGAGAACAGATTGTCTAAGCGCCTTGATCTCGCCCTGAACATGAATCTCCGTCCACTTAGTTATCGATTCGTGTAGCTTCGCCAACCGTGGCTCGAAGTCTTTTTGCGATACTGTGTTTTGCGATACTGTGTTTTGTGATGGCGCGGACGGCGGATCTATGGACGGCAGATCTGTGGACGGTGGCTGTTTGAAAACCGAATCAATCTGCGCCTGCAATTTGACGTAGATCCGAGCGAGTTTTGTATCGAGATGAATCTTCCTCTTTTCGTGTATTACCAGCTGATTTCGCTTGAGTTTCTCTACGGAAGAAAACTCAACTGGTTTCGTGCCTGACGCCTGGAGCTCGTGCTTGATTTTATTATAACGGTCCTCTGTACTGATTAACTGTGTGCGAACATGTGCCATTTCGCCGATGAGTTCCATGAATCCCTGGTTTTCGCATCTTGACTTCTGATTCTCCAATCTTGACACACGCCTCCCGCCTGACGTTGACAGCGGCGTTTTCGATTCTGTTTGCCGCTAATCAGCCTTATACTCCCATCTTGTTAGTGCTTCTTATCTTACCATGGCTTTCAGCGGTGGGGGCGGACTTCCAATGAGGTTTGCCGTTCGAGTCTCGGCGCGCGATTGCTTCCCTGTTGTCATTTCGGTCTCTGGAGGTAGATTCGCGAGGTGGACGTGTATCGTGATAGTTAGGTTGATTGTGGTATTCCCTACCAGCCATCGCGGCTCTGGTAGCAACCTAAAGTCGCAAGCATTCGGCGATATGATATTGTGATGACCTGAGATAGGACGAATACAGTGCCGTTTGCCTAAAATGGGCACTAGCTCGATGGGAAATGTGGAAAAACTGTATGATCAAAGACGGAAGGAGGCGGCGCTGGCGAAAGCAGTTTGCGTACCTAGGTGCCCAATAACAAAATAGAGCGCCGAAGGTAGAGTAAAGGCAATTCGAGTATAAGTGCGATGGACTAAGTGGAGAGGGCAACAACGACTTGAGATTAAACAGAAAAGAGTTCCCGTATCATAGGCTTCGACGGACGATGAAAGAGGGAAAACAAAGTGCAATGAGTCAAGCGTGTACTGGCAAAGTGGTGCTGTAGGTAGTAGAAAGGGTAAAAAGCAACAAAGAAGTGGCACGGGTTGGTCAGGTAGTTAGGTAGTTACAGGAGAGGAGTGAGAGGAGTCAGGGGAGGAGAAAAAATGGAAGGAAAGAAGCAATCACTGCACTGCGTTGCACTGACTGTTTGGCCATCGGAATTACGTGCGTACAGTACCTTAGTACTATGGAGTCAAGAGAGCCCATGAGCTCGCTTGCCTAGAACACCTAACTACGTATCAGATGAAATCTTGACAGTGAATCACAAGCTCATTGATACTGAAGAGGAAGAGGCTCGCATAATTCGAGGTATACAAAACTTCACAGTACCTAGGTATGTACTTAGGCTTCTCCAGGACAGCAATTGAGATCAAGAGGCAGGATACACGTTGTAAAACAAAGTCTATCAATTTCCCAGCTCTTCATTATTGCAGCTTCAGGTTCGCGTCAAAAGCGCGACGAGCCACTGTAGATACGGTAGATAGGTTAAGGTAGCCCGTGCTAGGTTGTACATACAACCTAAGGACGGGTCGGGGTCCTGGTCCTGACTGCCGCTACTGCACCTGCAGACCTGGTACCTAGCGATCCATTGCAAGTGGGGGTAGGTCAGATGCGTCGACGGGTCTGGCTTTTGAAACTTCAGACGCAACCTGGACTTGCCCTCAACTGAAGTATCTTGTATGAGGGAAGTGGAACCTCCTAAAAGACTATGAGGAAGAAGTTCTGAAGAGAAAGAGACTCTTTCCATAGGTATTCAAAAGAAACCATTGAGGGATCTCTGTTGTCTCACTATAACGTTTTTGGTCTACTCTGTAACTTACCTAAGGGACCTAGGTATTGGGTCAATATCGGGCAGGGGTCAATTCCCTTGGATCTTCTCACTAAGGAAGTCCCTAGCCACAGTGTCGAAGCTGTACGGGTTGTTTCCCTTCGCCATAAGTGGCGGTGCACAGTGCATCTGTGGCGCTATGCATTGACCGCGTACTAACATTTTTTTCGATGGGCGAAGGACCATGCAGCTCTCGCGCAACCTTACCTAGTAGCTTCCAGCCTTGTTCATCCAGGCTTTCTTCCATCACAACACCGGCGCTGTACACCTCAATTCTTCATATATATCCCGACGCTGTTTGCGCATAAAACGCGACAAGATGGCTGCTGTAAGTTGAATCGTCTTTTTGTCTACGCGACTTGTAGCTCACATTGGAATGCAACGATAGCCTGTGATGACCGTGTCAGAGTCTAAGGACCTTCGAGGTCTCAACCTCATCGCAGCTCATTCTCATATTCGTGGCCTCGGCGTTGATGCGACAACTTTGGAACCCAGAGCCGCTTCCCAGGGCCTTGTGGGACAGGAGAAGGCGCGCAAAGCTGCCGCTGTCATTCTACAAATGATCAAGGACGGAAAGATTGCAGGTCGAGCTGTTCTTATCGCAGGACCGCCCAGGTATGCTAACTTGATCTCGCAACCACGAGTCCGCGAGTATTGAACTAACTGTCTTAAGTACCGGAAAGACGGCCATTGCCATGGGTATGGCACAGTCTCTTGGCCCTGACGTTCCTTTCACAACCCTTGCCTCTTCAGAAATCTTCTCACTCGAGATGTCCAAGACCGAAGCCCTCACACAAGCTTTCCGAAAATCCATCGGCGTGCGAATAAAGGAAGAGAGCGAAATTATGGAGGGAGAGGTTGTTGAGATTCAGATCGACCGCAGCGTCACTGGCAGCGCGAAGCAGGGAAAGCTAACCATCAAGACAACAGACATGGAGGCTGTCTACGACATGGGTAGCAAGATGATTGATGCCATGACCAAGGAGCGCGTCATGGCGGGCGATATTATCTCGATTGATAAGTCTTCTGGCAAGATTACAAAACTCGGCCGATCCTACGCCCGATCCCGCGATTACGATGCTATGGGTGTCGACACCAAGTTCCTCCAGTGCCCCGACGGAGAGCTCCAGAAGCGTAAGGAAGTTGTCCACACCGTTACTCTTCACGAAATCGATGTCATCAACTCCAGGACGCAGGGTTTCCTGGCTCTCTTTTCAGGCGACACAGGAGAGATTCGCAGCGAGATCCGAGACCAGATCAACACAAAGGTTGGCGAGTGGAAGGAAGAGGGCAAGGCGGAGATCGTTCCCGGTGTGTTGTTCATCGATGAAGTTCACATGCTTGACATTGAGTGCTTCTCATATGTTAACCGAGCTCTCGAGGACGATCTGGCCCCTGTGGTTATTATGGCCAGCAACAGAGGCAACTCGCGCATTCGTGGCACCGACTACCGCAGCCCTCACGGACTGCCTCTCGACTTCTTGGACAGAGTTGTCATCATCAACACACACTCCTACAACCCCGAGGAGATTAAGCAAATTCTTTCCATTCGAGCGCAAGAAGAAGAGATCGACGTACACCCTGACGCCCTCGCCCTCCTTACCAAGATCGGCCAAGAGGCAGGTCTCAGGTACGCCAGCAACCTCATCACCACTTCGCAACTGGTTTCCGCCAAGCGAAAGGCTAAGCAGGTTGAAGTTGGCGATGTGCAACGCAGCTTTCAGCTCTTTTATGATCCTGCACGCAGCGTCAAGTTCGTGGCCGAATCGGAGAAGCGCCTGATTGGTAACTCTGGCGCAGTGGATTTTGCAGCGGGCGCCACCGTAAGCAACGGCGACGAGAAGATGGACCTTAGTTAATAATTATCATGGCGAGTAGAGCCTGGCGTTTAAAGGGTATTGGAATGCGAAGGCTGGTAGACCTGAAGAGAGAAGGAATATTTGTACCATACTGATTTGGCGTAGAATGGGATCGATAAAACAAAGCTTGCAAAGAGTTTCAAAATGTCGACTTCACATTGGCACTTATATGTTCCACTTGCTTAAGTTTACTCCCGCGTACCTAAGTTTACCTCGGGTGTTGCTTGACTGATTGAAAACGATCAGGATATGCATATACCTTTTCTAACGATCTGAACCATAATGAAGCTAGCAACTGGGACAGAATATTGAATATTATGTGACTGACTCGATAACATAATAATATACATGATTTGGATAGCGACCTACATATCAAATTTGTTTATTAAAATTTCAGAGATATCGCTCACGACCGGGAGCAGGGTTGTGCCTTAGTAGGTGGGATATCAAAGTGCTTCGAGAAAGGGTCATCAGTCGCATTACGCGGGACATGCTCGACGATACTGGCAATGAGTTCTGACCGCTCGTTGCCCCAGAATGTGCTGATGAAAGCAAAGATGAGATCCAGGCCAGAGGTGACCTAAGACAATGTTCGGATTAGACAACCTAGCCCGAGCAGCTTTCCAGAAGGATGAAGAACTTACACCTGAAGAGGACCAGACTTTTCCGTCAATAACATAACGCGCGGGAGATACCCAGTTTACTTTGGGTCCCATTTCCTTCATGATCGCCCAGGCATTCTTGTTAGTCGTCGCCATATGTCCATCCAAAACACCCGCTCTGGCCGCAACACCAGCACCGGTGCAGATGGTCATCAGGACTTTGACCTTGGGGTACATCTTTGCGATATAACCAGTGACGGCCTGAAGATTTGGGTTTCTGGCGCCAGGACCGCCAGGGACAATGAGAAGATCAAGGTCAAGATCGTCGTCAAAAGTGTTAGTTGGTGGGATCGCCGGGAAGAAGCTCGAGTTGAACTTGTTCATACCCACAGGAGCTGTGGTGACTGGGTCAAGTGTTTCAGCTATGAGGTGAAGATTGAGCTGCTGTGCGCCGAGTGAGAGTAGCTGGAGAGGATCCAGAGGGCCAAAGACATCGATCATGTCGAATGCCTGGAAGAGGACGACTCCGACATTACGGATCTGAGAACCAGTGATGTTGGGAATGACACCAGGAGTGATACATAATTGCTCGGACTCGCGAATGTAGTTTGGATAGTAGTTGTCGTGTCCAACAATCGCTGATGCAGAGGCTGTAGTGAAGAAGGCAAAGGCGCTGGTGAGAAGAGAGGTTGAGAATTTCATGATCAATGGGAGTACACTTGGCAAACAGTATCAATTCGATAGTCTGATAGGAAACAGTGCTTACACAAGACGATAACGACAATTAGAGGAAAGAATAAGAACGAGTGAATTCGTAACAACTCTTGAGCATTAATTAGTCCTCTTATATATACTTCCCTGCAGGATCCATGCATCAAATCCTTTAGACACCGCAATTCATCCTTCAATCAACTTCTGACAAATCCTCAATCCTTCCTGCATAGACAATTACTTTCTCAAACTTGCTCTTTACCCGTATCCTATGTGATACCGTACGGTGTCCTGCAGTTCCCCGACGCCGCCGGCAATATAATGAATTCACTCTACACCCAATCACCGCCAAGGTTTCATTATGAGCTTAAACAACCACAGATGCTTCATGGGATTGGTCAAACAATGCCTACCACAATCTCCAAGGACAACATCATTCTACAATCTTTTGGCGGGGTTCGACGCGCATAGATCATACGAACAAGTAAATCAGAAATTCCGAGCCGTGTATGTGTTGTCTCTCAGAGTAGGGCTGGTTGAGGTTAACTTTGGGCTCCTAACCCCTGGAATAGCCATTGGACGCATAAGCAATTTTCGTTTTCAGTGTTTTCGCATCTGCGTTCCAGGAGACTTTGAGGTGTAGATGGTCAAAGTTCAAATTGGTATCTGTTATATATAATTCGTTGGCAAGTGCTAAACGTGATTGCTCCTTCCATTCTTGCATTCATTGCATTAGCAAAACATCCTCTCATCGTCTTGTGGCTTTCGAAAGCCAATATATATAACCTAAATTCGTACATCGTTATTACGACTCATCTTGGGTATCCTACCACGTCAACACACAGCGCCCAGCCTCTTGTTGAAGCCAACTCATTGCCAAAAGGAGAGCTTTCCTTCCATCAACGCCGGTACACACCGAGAAATGGCCGCCCATCTCTTTTGTTCCTGTTTTGAAAAGTTACCATCCCAACACATGTCTATCGATTTATATAACACAATCAATCCCAATCAGCCACGAAAGCCTACAGGCGCTCCTCTAGAGTAGCAGCCTGAGCCTCTAAAGCTTTGTTGCCCTTGATAAGATCATCTAGCCATTCTGCCGCCATCGCAAGCATTGTACTTTTACTAAAACCACCGCCGCGAAGCCCGGGAACAAGCTCGCATAGATCGTCGAAGCCCTCTTTGATAAGGGTGCGCCGCTTCTGCTCGCTCTTTATATGATTTTCGCGTTTCTGCTCTTCCGAAAGATTCTCTCTTGACAACTTGGCATTATTGGCAGCTGACTTGCGACGTTTTCCACCGGGAGTCTCGTTGGCAACAGCTGAGGTGATCGAGCCTGCACGCTCTGCCTTGGGTTTGCGTCTTCGCATAGGCTTTGGGGCACCTGTTTCTTCTTGTATCTCTTCGGTCAGGGCATCTTTGCTATTCCTACTCTTTCTCCTTTTCCTTGGGGGCGTGTCAATCTCTTGGACTTTCGTGAATTCAGATAATTTGCTGTGTGGGAGTTGTGCCTTGGTTTGAAGTGGACTGCTGGGTCGCGTATTGCCAGCACTTTGGCTTTGGGCTAGACAGTCAAGCATCCCTAATTGATCTTTTGATAGAGACTCCGTTGTTTCTTTTTCCGAACTCGGGGTATATGTGACTTGGTTGAAGTTGGCATCAGAGCCCCATTGGTATTCGGTAGGAGGTGCTCGATGTTGGCGCAGTTCATGTGTCCCTACCATCCAATCTGGATAGTGCTCTTGCTCACTAGCCGCCACGCTGCGTCGATGTTCCTCGCGAAATTCTTCCAATGGTTGGTGACGGAGATGACCCACTGGAGGGCCTATTGACCTTTGCACCGAGCTATCAACTCCATTGGAGGACTGTCGCTGGTTTGAACCATTCTGAACAAGAGTAGCAGCTGCATGTAGCACATCATCAGAGGTGTGGCGATGCTCGCTCTGGTGATGGGAGTGCACTGGGGGTGGGGGTGGAGGAGGCATCATATTGGACCCCATAGATGCCATACCATGGAATTCATGAATGCCATGAGAAGGTCCTTGCGATGAAGGCTCGCCTAATGAAGATCCTGGCTGTTGGCCAAACGAAGTACTGGATCCCATGAACTGTGGAGGAAGATCGAACCAACTCTCACTGAATTGTAGACCGACCTCGCCAAAAGAGGGTACGTTGAATTGATCGGCGTTTATATCGTCGAAGAATGATGAAAGAAGTCTGCTGTCGTTGTCTGATAAGAGAGGAGCACCAGGCGCGGGCTCAGGCGGATCGGTAATAGGAGGGTCTTGATTAGAAGGTACTTGGTCTAATAAGAATCCGGGTCAGCATCTTGGTCTCCAAGCCCATGTTTAAACAGCCATGACAGAAGAGTTGGGCAAGTGTTTTACGTACAACCAAAAGGTTGAAAATGGCCCGAGGGCGGCTGCGACGAACCCATCCTCGGAGCGTGCTGTACGACGAGCATGGGTGCGTCCTTATGAAGGGATTCCTGTTGAGAGAATACACTGCGCCACAGAACAGTCGCAGTCAACAATGGCGTTTGGGATCTCGAACCAGCTGATCGTGTTGCGATAGGCGTAGTTTAGGTTCCGGCGTTTTCCAAGGGTGATAAAGCCGTCCGCTTTTTTTCTTTCGTCGTCAAGTGTAAGTTGAAGTAGAGGTCGGATCAAGAGCCGTTTGGTATATGGCACGAAAACTGCGAAAACAGAAATTCAGGAATGTTGCTAATGTTTCGATATGGAGTAAGTGCAACGGAGCCACTCGCGACGCGGACAACGGGAGTATCAGAGACTAGATCGTCGTGATGTGAGAAAGAGCAGTTCGAAGTATCGGTGTTGATGAATAAATGTTTCCCAAGTATTTTGTAAGATTTGCTGAATGCGTATATCAAATGTACTCTATCGTTGCATCTGTTTTGATATCAACACCAGGCAACTATATAGTCGGTTGCGTTGATCAGATAGGTAAGGTAGATAGGTAGGAGAGGATGCTGTCGTTCACGGCATGACGAGGTTGAAGCTGAGTGGAAGTCGTCGGACTGTATAATGACAGAGCTGTCTGCTTTTACTCAGAAGGAAGAGAATAAGAGCGACAGGGGACCGAGACAGTCAGGGAGTTCGAATGGAGACGGAAGTGCATGTGCTAAAGACGTGCATCGATGCGTCACATCACCTCCGCGTCCCAGGCGAAGACAAAGAAGGAGCGACTAGGGCCCGAGTTGTTCTGCTCGGACCTTCATAGGACAAGAGCTGTAGTTTTGGCCTGGAAAGGTTAGAGAAATAGAGAATACCTTGTAAAAAGGTCAAATGGTTAAGTAGCGGCCGAGAAAAGGATGGGATGGTTGGGAAGGAGGGTGGAGGAGGTGGTGGTGGTGTTTAACTACCCTGCCCAGGTAGGTAAGGTAAGGTAGGCACGGCACGGTAGGTAAAGTGGTTTAGGTAGTTGCCCGTATGTATACGTGCGGTGCAGGTGCAAGTAAGTTGGAGATGGCAGGAGTCCACCGTAACTGCCCTGCGTGCATGGAGAGTAACGGTGCAGAAGGTACGTGTGTGTAACAGCTACTTGTGCAGAAGGTAGCTAAGTTTTTGGGGAAACGCATTCGAGAACTAGATTTGGACGGCTATTGGACCCGTTGACCTGGTCTGAGCAAGTTCCAAACCATCCCAGCCATGTGGGGTTGCCTCGGAACTTTACACGCGCCTATTCTCCAAGTATCTTATACCTCAACCAAGTGCGCTGAGTCCCCATGTTTCCCTCCTGGATCACCGTGTCACCTGCAACTTTCATCGACGTCGACCAGAGTTTTTAGCTTTCAAAAAAGCTTGGCTCATAGGGTATTTCGGATAATATAGAGCAAGGTCGCGAGATGTCGAGCCCGACCGAAAGGATAAAAGACATTCGAGTTCCCTCGTCTTATTCAACAATCAATCAACCAAGACTCTTCAACACATTCGTCGCTACATGCCCCGAGCCTCCCGGTACGGGGTCACCATGTCATGACGTATCCCTATATCCATAATCTGCCACCCAACTGCAGCATATGCATTTATGGGACTATCACATGCTTTCATTTCAACTTCACATCTCCCAACATCTCAATTTTGCGACCCTGTTGACGACGCCTCAGCTCCAGCTCTCATTCATTCGACTGGCCAAGCCTCAAGGGACAGTCACTCGATCCCTTATTGGTCTCCTTATGCATTTTTCGCCTGCTGAGAGGGTCGAGGCTCTAGTCATCTTGGCGTAGTACCCAGCAGACTGACTGCAGATATGTTGCTGGTCACTTGACTCATTAACTTACTTCTAGTCAGCGATATCATGAGGCTGAGCCAACGGAATTTTGTTATCTGAATCAGCATAGCGTCAAGCACATGCGCCCAAGCCGCCTTTTCCATCAGAAAGGTGACAAACGCGATCTTGTTTGCTTAACCTTACTTCCGCCTTTTTTTTTCTTCTTTTTTTTTCTACCTTGACTCGTGACCACGACAGGCCCGTACCAGGAGGTATAGTACAATATGAGAATCAGGACCAAACCCAACCAGGGGTCATGACCGCCCAAGAGAAAGACCTTCTGAGAAAGGAATGATGTCGACTGAAATCATGCTTCAAGGGTAGATCAGGTCAGGAAGAAGAGCCGAAACCTGTTCGAGGTCCGAAATTTGACGTGGGTCTTCCCTGTCGTCGCTGGCTGTTTTCGAGAACATTTCATTTCCATGTGCGAATATCTTGGCTTTTTCCTAGCCTGATACAGACAGATCCGCAAGAAGAAGAACGAGCTGTACTTGAGTCTAATACTGTCATGGTCTCTTGCTATTCGAAATGTTAAACTCAAGATATAATATTCATTCTCTGTCCTATTTGTCTGTCTTTAAATTGCCTACTGTCCTGCAAGATAGAATTAGTCAATAGGTTCCTCATTTGTTGTTTATCGTATGTAGGGTTTTCAAGTGTTCGGCTTATTAACAATAAAATTTACGTACCAGACCCATATCGTATACCTGTTTCCTTCCAAATGAGGAAGCTGTGCAGGATATCCCTGTACCCCAGAATTACATACAGCTCCCCTGGACCTCAGGTAGCGGGACCTGCCGACAGACCACATGCAAATTGCTGTACACGTACCTGAAAACATTAGTGATAACCTCACTCACACAGCTTAACTCAATCTATTACTTAATTTTACATACGAATATCCTTCTTTGAAAAATTCTCTGCCATTAACGGTCTGGAACGTTGCATGTTAAAACGTCCAAGTCCTGTACCTGCCTAGACAGGCACAAGCTAAACGGCTCCTTCCTTTGACTTTAGCGGAGCCCCTGAACTACCGTCATCGTCATCGCCAACACCAGCATCACCATCACCAACTCCTCAAACTCGGACGTTATCCGCATAATCTACCTGAGCTTATTTCCTCGTCCTGCACTTGCTAGACTGTTTCATACTCCAGCCCACCTCGGAGTTGTTACTCAAAGAACATTGCTCCCTGGGTTAGTGTAGTTCTCTAGTTACACCCTCTCACATCTCCATGTTATGATTTGCAGCTCTGTCACCAAATAAAGTAAATCCGCACGCTACGTTCCCTACAGCCCTGTCAGGGGTCTTGCGATCTACCACCTGTCAAGGCAGAGCCGTTGAGTGTTTCTCGGTCTTTGTCCTACGGGAATATTAACAAAGGTGCGCTTTCACGCGACATATTGGATATTAAGCCGAGGCTCAAGTGAGAGCTCGGCGATGCAATCCTACGTCCCCACCCAAGTTGAAAGAGGAAGTTATCATATCAACTCTTTATGGTTCATCTTATTAGAACAGCCTCAACTGTCCTTTATCGTCCTTGTCATTAACTTTTGACATCCAATCTACGGAACGAACTGTCGGTGCCTCAGGTGGCGGATGCCGTCGGCTCTAACCTATTGACCTCCCCTTTTCGATTTCCCTTACACCATCTTTACTGTTTTCTCATTATATTTGACAGGGATAAACCAGCTGTTGACCGGTTAGATACAGAGTACATACAATATCCCCGCGAAAATCCTCTCGGATATCCACCTGAGTGCCAGCCGCCCTCGTCTCGCCGGCAGCAGGTGCCGTAGCCCTGCGTAGGATCTTCGTTTATGCCGGACCATTATGCCTGCGCTTGATCTGCGGCCTGTCCGTAAAGGGCCTCTGAGGCTCGACTTTGTCCCCGAGATCCTCCGCCCGTTGATTCGGGCCTATCTGTTAGGCTATGCATCTGCCGTGGCGCCCCGGCTCTTGACTTTAGTGCTGCAGCATGTTGCCAAGAGGAGACGAAAAGCAGCCAAGCAACTGCCTACAGACATTGATGATGGTTCATTTTTCAAGTCCGCGGTATACATAGTAAAGACTGGGTTTAACCCTCAGCGGTTTCCAACTTTCTGTGCCATACTAGCTGGTGGTACTACTCTCTTGAAAGTAAGTACGCTTACAACCTCTGACTCTCCTGTCCAAGCTTGCTGGTGGATCTTATGCCACAGTCATTAGACTGAAGCTAACATGCTACAAGGAACCTTTGAAGAGTGTCCTAGAGAAAACTGTCCAAGGTCTCAGTGAGGCAGGACGTCTAAGGCAGGCTTGCTTCCACACCCTGGCAAAAGCATGATATCCATTACTAACTCCTTCTTTTCAGGTTGGCGAGATGGTTGGCCACATTCCTGGCTGCATGGTTTGGCCTGCGTTTGCTTCACTCATACGAGGGCAGGGCATATACAGAAACGGTGCCGCCGAAGGAGGGCTCACCATCTGATGCCGAACCACAGACAGTCAAGTTCGCTGGTCGAACAATGGACCTAACCCTGTTTGCTGTCACTCGAGCCCTCGATGTTGTTGTTGGTGACATTTGGGCAAGACACAAAGCACGACGCTTGGCTCGCAACAAGTGGACAAAGGTAGTGCACACACTTCTCCTGATTGTATGCCATGTTTGCTAACATTCTCACCAGGCCGAGCGATTTGTTTCCAAGTTCGTTGACCCCCTGGTCTTTGCTGCCTCGTCAGGCCTTGTCATGTGGGCTTGGTTCTACCATCCAAAACGTCTTCCCCGGAGCTACAACAAATGGATCACTTCAGCTGCTTCTGTGGATCTGCGTCTCATCGAAGCTCTTCGCCGTTGCCATTCAGGTGAATTCCAGTATGGTAAGGAGACTGGACAGGCATATCTCCTTCAAGGCATGTGCGTTGACTACGAATGGCCTCTTGCTTGGGGAGATCCCGCTGTCGTTGTGCCCATTCCATGTCAAATGGTTCATATGTCAAGCGGACCTTCATGCGAGTACCATGCCATCAGTCGTTTCTTTCGCGCCTTTAAGTGGTCGATGGCTACATACTTGCCCCTGACACTTGCCCTCGCTCTCCGTAACCCGTCTCGTAAAGCTCTGCGTCGAGCCATTGTCTCATCCTGCCGTTCATCTAGTTTTCTCGCAACATTCATCACCCTCTTCTACTATGGGGTCTGTCTCAGCCGAACACGCATAGGACCCCGGCTCCCAGGAGGCACAACAATCGAGCGTCGTCAACACATGGACAGTGGAGTTTGTGTCGGCACAGGCTGTTTGCTGTGTGGTTGGAGTATATTGATTGAGACTGAAGGCCGAAGGAAAGATATTGCATTGTTCGTGGCCCCACGTGCCCTGGCTACAGTCCTGCCTCGACGGTATTCGCTTGACAAGGAGTGGCGAGAGAGGCTTGTGTTCGCTGCCAGTACGGCGATCGTATTTACATGCGTTTCAGAAAATCCTGACCGAGTAAGAGGTGTTTTTGGGAAAATGCTGAAGATGGTCCTCAGCAAATAGACGAACGGGTAAGGAGCAGAAGCCCTACAGGATGTTTAGACCATTGTTTGGATCATCATTCCCTTTTTCTTATACACAATGAATGTATAGCAAACGCAGAGCTCAGTAGAATATTGTGCAAATTGATAATGTATAATTGACTTCACACAACTGTGTTTAACGTAAAACTGCAACTCAATTGTTATGCATTGATACACATGTCTGCTATCCCTTGAACCAAGCAACCGCCCCCAACACAAAGATACATGCCAACATGTCGCTTCTTACTGTCGTAAAAATTTGACCATAACGCATTACGATTTCGACATAGCCCTTTGCAGGTTGTGGCAAAAATTGCAACACTGTGCCCACGATGCCAGCAGGTGGGTTGCCCCTTCTATCGAGGAAGAAACGAGTGGTAAGGAGGAGGGTCTCGGCCGTCGCAAACGTCCAGAAGAATAGCTTTTTACGATGCTCGAGTTCCGTCTCCATCTCAGGCTCAGAAGCTGCAATAAGGGGATCCGCGGGTGTCGTTCCAGCGAGAGCGGCACGCTCACGCTCAATCTTGCTACCGCTAAAAGGGGTAAGAAGAACAATGTAGAAACCAAGACCCAGTGCAACGATAGCGTGAAGAAGACGCCAAAGGTTCGTAGAGGCACTGTTGCGTACAGCTGTTTGCGGTACGGGGGGGGCTTGGCCGGGCGCTGCACCGGGCATACCAGGGAAAGGGGGCATAGAGCCCGCAGGAAGACCTGCACCGGCCATGAGCTGGGACATCATTTTCATCATGGGATCTTCGTCGACGCCGCCAGGTGCAGGACTGGCGTTGCCACTGCCATTGCCACGCTCGAAGCCAAGCATCATCTGTCGCAGCTGATCTTCCGAGATGGTCGATTCCGGGACTTCGGGGGCATTCTTGCGTGAAGTTGCCGTGCGCTTGGTTTCGTAGTAGTGCTCTGAGATGTCGACTTCGTCAGGGTCGGCGTGATCGGCGGTGGAAGATACTGTTGGTGCAGAGGCAGAGGCAGCAGGAGCTGGTGTGGGGGCATCCGTCGCTGTGGTAGTCGCTGTGGTAGGTTCAGGTTCTGTGTATTCCAGTTAACATCCTGCAGTTCAATAATACAACATCAAACAGTACCTCCTGGAATACGGCCCCCTAGACCGGTAATCTTGTTGAGCCTTGCAGAACCTCCAGCCTTGAGCTTTGCTTCGCGACGTTCCTTGCGAAGACGTGCCTGTTCAGCAGCTCGCTGGGCGGCAGCATCCTCTGGACTTTGTGTTGTCTCTGTCATGACTTGATACTGTTGTCTGGTGGTAAATATCAAGGGATGCAAATTGAGTTGCTTCGAGTGACGATGATGTGGTGCTTTCACCCAAAGTGGAGTGTGGTGGGAGCTTTGGGTTGGCGGGACCGATATGACAACTGGCCATGATGTAGGGCAGGCAGGCCTTTGGAACTTACCCTGTACCGCCGCCATCCGTCCAGATGGAAACGGCTGAAATGACTATCATAATATATCCAGTCATGCCTTTATGGGTTTTATTTTAATCATTGCTCACCTTCAGGCGTTTTTTTCTATTATTGGTTGATCTCCACGTCTAATCGCACCGCTCATAGCAAAGAGATGGCGGGATGGCACGGTACAAGCAATGCATTGGAGAATCTTGTGATTCACATACAACGGATCCTCGATAGAGAAAGAGCCATCTCAGCTACGATGAAAAGCTATCCGCTCCAACAATTAAGAGTCTAAGCAGCCTGAAAAAAAAAAAAAAAAAAAAAAAAAAACGAGTAATGTATGAGCCGATTCATGCCGAACAGACATAGATTTTGCCACCATTTCTGAATGCGATCCTTACGACTTCACACCGAGATAAACTTGTTCAACAAACACACGATAACTTTGGCATTTACTTTTTCTAATCTACTAAATGTTCAGCATGGGTGTCATCGTGAATTTCATTCCCAATCATGCACCATTCGCTAAACTATTCAACAACCTCAGTTGGTCATACATGTTCCATAGGCAAGGTATAAAAACATGCTGTATTATAAAAACTCTGCTCATGGTGTAGCCTTGCTCATGCTAATCAGTCGCTTGACACCAACCTGTAATTGAATTAGTTATATACTAGAGTAATTGGAATTTGGGGAACTTACCATCCAGTTTCCACACTCCTCGGTCTTGTCCCGCTGAATCTCAACCTGAAGCTTGTGTGCACCTTCGTAGTTCTTGGCCTCAAGAGCACTGGCGAGCTGGGACAGTTGCTCAATTGTGTCGGGCTTAACCAGTTCCTCATTGTTAAGGTGGTCAAAGAGCAAGCCAAGTCGCTTCTGCGTATCCTTGACTTGGGGCGCAAATGTCGCAGGAGCCTTGGAGGCAACCCGCTGCATATCTTGGTCTAGAACATCTACCAAGCGCTGAGCGTTGGCAGGAATATGCGATCGGTCGCCGGCAGGGTGCCTGGCCTTGGGGGGTGCCGATGGTTGAGGAGGAGGTGTTGGCCTGGGAGAAGAAGTAGCCGCAGGTCCCCCAGGAGGCCCGGTGGGAGGGCCAGGTCGGTTCATAGGAGGTGGTCCTGTGGGAGGTGGCCCCGTTGGTGGCGCAGATTGTTGGCTAGGAGGGGCACCGTATGGAGAAGGAGCATACTGGCTGGGAGTTGACTGCTGAGGCGGGGCTCCGAATGAACCGGCTGGAGGAGGACGGTTTGCAGCTCCAGGAGGTTGGCTGAATTGTTGCTGTGGCTGAGCTGAAGGAGTAGGGGCATATCGGTTGGAGGGAGGTGCTGTAGCAGGAGGGGCATTATACGGTGACGCAGTTCGTGGAACAGCGTTAGGCATAGGCGAAGGGATTGCGCCAGCAGCAGGAGGAGGGGGCGCGTAAGGGTTGTGGCTACTGGCAGCAGGAGGTGGAGGGGCCTGGAAGTTTTGAGGAGGAGCTGCTAAGGGAGACTGAACTCGAGGCGGCGCGGATCCCTTGGGAGGAGGAGGAGGAGGAGTCGCCCCAGTTCGCTGCCCGTAAGGAGAGCCACTAGGGGGTGGAGGAACACTCGTGCCTTGCTGACCAGGGAAAGGGGAAGTAATAGGCTGGACGCTGGGGGTGGTTCTGCGTGCTGGAGGTGCCTTAGTGACAAGAGGCACGTCGTTCCAGTTGTCCATGTTCTTCACCTTAGCCGCAGGTGTTACCGACGAAGGAGTGGTGTTTCGAGGAGGGCCACCCATTGGTGGAGGTGCAAGAGGAGCGGGAGCACCATACCCAGGCTGCGGGGGAGCGCCGTATCCGGGCTGAGATGGAGGTTGATAGCCACTTGGGGCACCATAACCAGTTTGCGCGGGAGGTGCATAACTGTTCTGTGGTTGATAAGGGTTTGTCGGGGGCTGATATTGCTGTGCAGGGGACCCAGTGGATTGCGGAACGGCCGGGCTTGGAGCGATATTGCTGTAAGGGTTGGCAGGGGCAGAGCCAGTCACTGTTCCAGGGACAAGCGCCGGCTGAGGAGGCTGGTACCCGACAGTAGGCTGAGGTCTAGACGATGTTCGGCTTGACGACGCAGGCACTCGGGCAGCAGGCTGAGCGGCGGGCTTCTTAGTAGCCAGGCGCACACGGTTCCTCGCCAGTTCAGCAGCAGGATAGTTCGATGGAAGAAGGTCGAGATACTTCTGAGCCGTCTCGAGTTGGCCATGGCTGGCCAGGATATCAGCATACTCGGTATACTTGTCGTACAGAGTGGAAAGCTTCCAATCCGAGTCCAGGTTCGTCTCGCTGTCCTGGAACTTGGTAGCGTGGCGGAAGACAGTGACCTTTTCGATGAAGTTCTGCAGCGACCTAGCATGGACAGAGAACGTAGAATCACCAGACTCCTCTTTCAGACCAGCCTGCTCAGCTTCATCAAGCTCTTCAGCCCAGATGGATACAACCTTCTCAAGCTTGGATCCGACAAGGTAGCAGAACGAAGCATCCTTTCGGTCACCCTCCTCATTGACCCGGTCACCTAGAGCCTCACAGAGATCAGAGAACTCGGTGGGATCAGAGAAAGTGCAGATAATAGCCATGGTCTCCTTCCAATTCTCCAGATCAGCATTGTAGACGACATCCCAAAGGTTCTTGGTAATGACAGAGCCGAGCAGACGCATGTAGCTTGGCATATCACTCTTGCGGGACAGGTAAGCAGCCTGGACCTTGTCAACAAGTTCTTGACCACCACAATTGGCAATCAGGAATGCATCGGCAAATCGGTCTTCCTTGAGACACAACTCAGTTGCCTTGGCAAAGTTGCCGAGCATCAACGCAGTGGTGATGTTCGTCTCAACGGAACTATCGGAATCGCTGAAAAGATGGAAAGGGTTATCGGTCTTGGCACCCTTGGTAGCGGCAAGGTTGGACAGGAAGTCATCGCCTTCGCCCTCAGCGCCGTCGAAGAAGCTCGAAACACGCTTGTTCTTCTTTTCCTCGGCATCCTCGGTTGAGGCCTTGGTTTCCTCATCCTCTTGGGTCTCCTCAGTGGTCTCCTCCGCATTGCCATTTGTGAGATCGTCCTTCTTGAAACCAAGATATTCGACAATCTTCTCACGAGGGTTTTCACCAACCAGGGTCCCCATCACCTCCCAGTCAGCCTTTTCCTCATCCGTCTTGGCGTTCTCGACGTGGTTGGCACAAATTTCGCTGATGTTGCCAGAAGCGATATCTTCCTGGAACTTCTGCGTGGCAGAGGAAACATCAGAGTCAACAGAGAAATTAGTGATCATAATCTTGGAAGAACGCTTTTGCCCAGGCTGAGTAGCATTGGGTTTGAAGACAACAATCTTTCCACCAAAACCGAAAGAAGCACCAACGGGTCTCTCGAACCAGTTGGGAGCCTTTGCCAATGACCATGAAGCGTCTTGGGGTTGGTCCTGGGCAGCACGGAAGAAGTCCTCATCATCGAGGTTCTTCTCAGCTGCGGCCTTGGAAGTATCGGGGTTGGTGTTCTGGAGAGTCTGCACCGTGATCTTGCCATCGAAGCTGGCCGTCGCTGAGAGGTTGGGGTTGTGGGGGTTGAACCGGGTGAGGAAAGTCCAGTTGGTCACCTCGGGCAATTCGCCGTATCGCTCTCCAGTGCTAGGGTTCCACACAATAGTTCGGTTGTCCTTGCCAGATGAAAGCAGGAGATCGGCATCTTGCTGGCACCAAGACAGGGAGAGGATGCCAGACTCGTGACCTTGCAGTGTCTTCTCAGGGGCATTGGAGTTTCGAAGGTTCCATAGCAGAATGACAGGGTTGTTGTCATCTGGAGTTGCTGTCAAGAGCTTTGTCGAGTTGTTGGGATCCCAAGCAATTGAGCTGACAGCCTTTCGATTATTGTTGAGAGTTAGAGAAGCCTTCTTGGTCTTCAGGTCCCAGACTGTGACAAATCCACCGTTTCCACCAGTGGCAAGAATATGCGAAACCTTTTGGTTCCATGCGAGGCATTCGATATCGTCGGATCGGGCAGCAGCGTTTCCCAGTCGGAAGGGGTTGGCAATATCGTTGACATCGTAAATGAAGAGCTCTCCTTTAGCACCAGCTGTAGCAAGAATCTGGGGCTTCAATGGGTTGAACTCTAATGTCTTAATTGGACCGCTGTGTTTTGATGTCTGGGAGATAAGTGCATCTGATTCTCCGGCGATGAGCTTCTCGGCATCCCAAAGGTCTAGGGATCCATTCTCGAGGGCACCGGCAATGATACCTCGGGGATGATCCTCATTGGGGGGACCCCATGCGACATCGTAGAACCTGGGAAGTTTATCAGAACGTGGTGCTTTACATGCGCAAGCTTGGGTATCTACCTGGCGTCGGTGCTGATGCTGGCGACAGGCTGTAGCTCAAGGCCCTGCTGTTGGTCATCTAGAGCAAGATCCCAGAGTTCAAGCTTGCTCTCGTCGGAGAAATCGACGTCAACAGCTCCAGCACGAGTGCCAGTAACTAAAATGGGCTTGCCGGCGCCTGGAGACCAGGCAAAGGCGGCCGTTCGGGGGATCTCTCGAAGGCGCACCATGATGGTGATGGTGGGGAGTTAATGGACTATGCGACCAAGGGACCAGCTCAGAATAACGTTTTGATACAATAGAAAGGCTTATAAAGACAGAAAATGGGCAATTATGACCGAGGAAAAGCCATACAATTCACAATGAGTTTGTCACCTCTGCCCGCAGTAATGCTTCAAAAGAGAATGAAGCAAGACGAGGCCAGATCGGTGGAGGTGTGTCTTGTAGTGGGAGGTATGATGCCAGATTGCAGGCTGCCCCCCGTTACTTGCTCCTGAGCTCCCTATGGCCACGTCCGTGCCTCCTGAGTTGTCGAGGAGAGGTGGGGCAAGCTATCACGTGCAGAGAGCTAAAAGCATATGGATCTATGCATCTTGAACAGCAGCCATTTCGTATTCTATTCTGAGCAAATTATAAGGCCTGAAAGAATTGAAGATGTTTTTAATGCGGTCAGTTTACAATAGTTGCAAACACGAGTGTGACAGTAGCGGCAATCGATGGATACTACCCATTCATCTATGACACTTACTGACAACCCTCAATGGAAAGTGATGCATTCTAAGCACGATTTTGTCAACTCTGTGATTGCCTGATAGGTATTCATACGGCCGGACACTGATATGGATATTGATACGTGTCAATTTCAACTATCAGATTGTCAGTCTACACACGACAAACAAGGTTGACCCAATGAGTACCCAACGAAGCTGAAATCTGAGAGGCGTTGAAATACAGGAAAATGCGATAGAAGAGCTCGGTAGATTTCCAGGGATAGAGAAGAAGATGAACAGGTGATAATATCAGTTCCCCTTGACAACTTCAAACACTTAGCTCTGGAGGTGTTCCGTGTAAGTCGAGCTTTTGCTGCAACATCACGTGACACTCTAGAACCTCTCACTTTCACCTAGCCAAGCAAGGTCCATGCTATCGGATAATATGAATTCAAGGCGAACGACTTGCAAGCTCACTTACCACCATCCATATATCTTTCCAATCTCCTGAAATCACACCACAAATCTAAAATGTCAGACGCAGCTCGATGGAAGGCCACAGTCTATGTTGGTGGTCTCTCTCAGATGGCAACTCAGAGTCACGTTCTAGACGCTTTCATCCCATTTGGCGAGATTGTCGAGGTCAAGGTGCCTAAACCTGACGCACCAAACTCTACAGAAGCCCACAGAGGCTTCGCATACGTCGAGTACGAGGATGCTGCAGATGCAAAGGAAGCTATAGACAACATGGACCAGTCGGAGTTTTTCGGAAAGGTTCTCAAAGTTTCACAGGCCAAGGCACCTAAGAGTGCAGAGGATGGACTAGGCAGCAAAACAGCTATCTGGGAAAAAGTATGTCTTATGCCAAATTTATCGGTGACATCGTTAACTAGATACACAGGAAGGCTGGCTGGCTGAGCATGCAGCAGATGATGAAGGAGCAGTGCCAGATGCTGGACCTGACCCTATGCAAGGATTGGAACAGCTCGATGTTGCAGGACCAAAGCCCGAGTAAGGAGAGAAGTTGGAGATTAGTTATTGGGTTTAATACTGGCATAGCGAAGGCGTTTGAGGCATTGGATTCACGGTTACTGGTGGGCATGGGTGAGATAAATATCAATCACCGAAATTCATATTTTATGCCTGACGGATTGCCCTGCTACCGTGCTGTTCTGAAACGTACAGTACTGCCCTTCCCAGGATATTCAACCAATTCCATTCCCCAAAAGTCACTCTATTATTTGCCATCAATTTAGTGACCCTCGCCGTGACCACTGTTCTCCTGGCGGGCGGCAGGGCCCTGTCGAGCGAGACGCAGGTTCTTGTCGACGATGAACTTGCGGGAAATGGAGTAACCGGCAGCACCGAGAGCGAAGCCAACGACGACAGCTAGACATATGTATTAGAAGAGATATAGCCGTAATTGGAAGTTTGTTGATTTACCGAGAGGGTACAGCTCAGGAGGGATCTGCTTGAGCTTTCGGAGTCGCTGAGAGATAGTGTGGCCTTGGATCCTGTTAGTATTGTCCAATTGAAACATTTGCGCATCCTCGTTCGAAGTATCGATAGGGTCGATGAAGCTCGACGGAAGCCTCTTGTCATTACGCACCAGCCTGGTCCTCCTTCTGTAACACGAAACTTGGTCAGCGATTGATGTCATACTGAGCCGAGGGCTAAAGAGCTCGTTCTCCCGGCCATTGAGATGGAGATACTCACGGGGACGGGTCGCAGCATGCGAGGCGTCTGCCTGAACATGCGGAGAGCAGCGGTAGAACGCATCTTTGGAATGAGTGAGTGGGGAGGGTCTAAGGAAGAGAGGTCCAGAGGTGATGATTCAATTGGAAATTGAGTCCAATGTTTGGAGATGGCCGAACGAACATCTGATGTGCAATTGCGAACACCAGGCCCCACCAGCTGTGATGGGTGCCTTACGCCATTGGCCCGGGGGTGGCACAGGCCTGAGGCACACACTGAGCAAGCTCTCCCGTCAAATCGAACCACCTGATTCGAGCCTTGTCGGACAACGTCGACGCATTCAACCTCTCCATCCAAAACGCACCGAGCTCCATACTCGCCGTCATTGACCCCAGAGAAATCTCCCCTCCTTCAAGTCAATTCCTCTTCAAGCTATTCAAAATGTCGGACGACGGTCAGGAGCTTGTTACCAAGCCCTTCAAGTTTGTCACTGGTACGTCCAATTGTCCCTGATAATCCCGCTGCACGCTTGCGGGCTCGAAAAAATGACCTGATTTGATCCCGAGGCTAACAATCCCACGCAGCTGGTAAGCACGATCCCCGCGAACAACATCGAAACCTCGACGACGACGATGACGAAGAGCAACGCGACGCCGAACAATGATGCTCAATCGCACTTATCTCAATCGCTACGAACCGATCTGACATCTCTTAGGCACTGATGCTCGTTTCCCCAACATGAACCAGACCAAGCACTGCTGGCAAAACTACGTCGACTACCACAAGTGCATTATCGCCAAGGGCGAGGACTTTGCGCCCTGCCGTCAGGTACGACTTATCGAGCGAAGAACAAAACTCCCCGCGACGCCTCGTACTAACCAGCATCTAGTTCTGGCTGTCTTACCGATCCCTCTGCCCTTCCGGCTGGTACCAGCGTTGGGACGAGCAGCGCGGTATGTTGAACTCCAATGGTGGCAATTGATCTTGAACCCAGACTAACGCATCGCGCAGAGGCCGGAAACTTCCCCGTCAAGCTCGACGCTTAAGCTCAACCTGTAAATACGGATTAGTGGATGTTAGAAGATTCAGAGCAGACACACTGCAATTGTATCATTTGTGAAGTTGCTTTAAAAGCTGACCCCAAATCTTGACTGTTCTGTTTTGAGTACTGGGCTGGCCAGTTTGTGATGACGTCTCTTGAGTCATAGATCGTCGAATGAAAATTATTGGTATCATTCTGACTATGGAAGGCTTCATGCGACGGCGCTATTAATTCAAATTTCCAGTAAAATTCCAAATCCATACTCCGTAATCATATAAATGCTTGTCGCGATTGGCCATGATAAAGACAATGGCAATGTCCAAACCCGAGACATGATGAAATCTTATATCCGGTGCAATTCCCTCATTTTTCCTCATCTTCTTCATCTGAACTCATGAATTCATCGTCCTCATCAAAGCCAAAGAATGATCTCGCTTTGCCCTTGTCGTTCTTGGATTCTTCAGCGGGTGGTGGCGTTGATTCTCCTGATGAAGCGCCCTTCTCCTCGTCAGAGCCAGACTGCCCATTACTCGGCTGTGTAGAGCCGGAGTCATGAGAGGTGCCCAGTAAGTTGTCTCTGTAATTGCCGGCCTTCATAGCCGCCAGAACTGCCTCGCGGGTCCTCTCACTGCTCTCTTCCTTGTCCTCAACCCACTGGCCATCCAGTCGGCTTTTGCTGCCTGTCTTGATCTCGGCCTCCTTCTGTTCAGAGATCTGGACAATCTGCTCCCATCGCTCACGGCGCTTCTCCTTCTCCTTCTTTTCCATCTCAGGCTTAATAGCCAAATATTCGGCCAGAGCCTTGGCCTCATTTACTGTACGTAGTCTTCGCCCATCCAAGTTTCGGCTAGAACCGTGGTCTTCTTGGCTTTTCTTCTTGCGCGAGGACATGCGGCCACCTGCAGCTCGAAGCTGTGATCCGAAACCACCCTTACCACCGCATAGGGGAACGGCGAGTCGTAAGGAAAGAAATTCATCGTCAGTTGTGGATAGATAGTCGGAAATAGGTGAGTCTGATGAGTTTGGGAGTTGTTTATTTGAGAGCGTGGTGAGGATGAATCGTGACTGAGTTGTTGGTAGTCGATCATCAAGGCGTTCACGCAATTCTGTAACGCTTGTTGATGGAGATAACGGAAGGACGAGGGTTGGCGGCAGACCCAAACCAGCAAAGCTAGTGACCAGCACGTTCAGATTTCGTGGAGACATGATATAAATCCTATGGAGTCTATTGACACAAAGCGAGAGATGGATGAGTGAGGACGGGGAAAGGCTGTCGCAAAGATTCGCCGCTGGCGGATTTGTTTGGTTGTCATGCACATGCGCCTAGGCAAGTCTCCAAATGAGAAGTGGACCTTTGGAACTGCCACAGCACCAGCCACAATATGCTCACGCTCCTCATCACGTGCGACCACCAAAAGTTCGGGAAGTACCCACCCCTCGCTCCTGCCCTCATTTTCGCCCACAAAAGAGTTAATCACACTTTGCGATCGCCTTCCGACCGAAAACTGCACCTTCCAACATCGACCCTTCCGACGAGCAGCAAATACCGCCACGATGTTGATTCCCAAGGCCGACCGCAAGAAGATCCACGAGGTAATAACCAATACTCTCGAGCAGTGCAGCGACGATGACGGCGAATTGCAAGCTGCACAGAAACAATTGCAATTCATATCAAGAGCGCACATAACTAACAATTTGCCGCCAGTACCTCTTCCGTGAGGGTGTCCTCGTCGCCCAGAAGGACTTCAACCTTCCCAAGCACCCCGATATCGACACCAAGAACCTGTTCGTTATCAAGGCTCTGCAGTCGCTCAACTCTCGCGGCTATGTCAAGACCCAGTTCTCTTGGCAATACTACTACTACACCCTGACCCCCGAGGGTCTCGACTACCTCCGCGAATGGCTTCACCTCCCCGCTGAGATCGTTCCCGCTACCCACATTAAGCAACAACGATCGCACGCTCCTCCCCGTGGCATGCTCGGTGAGGGTGAGCGCGAGCGACGACCTTTCGGCCGTGGCCGTGGTGGTGACCGAGGTGACCGTGAGGGTGGATACCGACGAAGGGATGCTGGCGAGGGCAAGGAGGGTGGTGCTCCCGGCGAGTTCGCTCCTCAGTTGTGAGTTGCCTTTACTTTCTGGATTGTTGGGACGAATCCGTTGCTAACATATTACTAGCCGTGGTGGATATGGCCGTGGCCGTGGCGCTGCTCCCCCCTCTTAAGCGAACCCATTTCCTTGGGTGGTCACAAATGAGAACAATGGCGAAGGGTATCGGCATGTACTCATAAAAAATGGAGGGCAATTTCTACCATGGGTTTCGCTCGTGTGACAGGGGTTGCGTGGGGGATACCGTGGGAGTTTGAGGGTTTTCTTTAGAACCTCGGAATCATTTGCATCAGGGTCAATGTTTGCCGCCGTCAAAACGAGATAATTACTCGGGAGATACGTGAAGACGTCAATCTTTTAAGTGATGTGAGACGAGACCATATGTTTATGCCAAACGCCCACCAAGGCAAGTCTGAATGAATCGTGCCGTTACCCCAACTCATATCCATCATGCTGCCTGAGTGATTGTGGCCTATTGGATTGATGTGTGTAGGCCTGGGGTTAAGTGGAAACCTGTGCTATATGCGGCATGCTGCAATCATAGCTGGACTAGATTTCTGGGTCCTTCAGTAATGGGTCTCTAGGTTATGTTCCATCTGGAGAAAACAGTTCTGACGTAGTTGAATGTTTCGATTCAAGAGGTGGGGTGCTTTGGGGCAGGCCATTGCAATTGTCTGGGCTTTCTGAGCACAGGCACATAGGCGTTTAGTGCAAAGCAGCAGCGTACATCGAAAACGGCGGCCATTGTTGCTTTGGTTGACTCTGGTGGCCTGAGACGCAGGAGTCCAGGCCTGGTATGATGGATGCTAACTCTTGGGTGATGAGTAGCCGTAGGCAAGAAGTAGGAGAGCAATTTTCAACTCTAAGGTCTATTCTGAGTAAGAATAATCATTTGCTGTCCTACTTAAGTTAGTGAATGGTTGGCAAATTAGGCCTCGTCGCTGCCATCAAACTAAATGTTGTGGTCAGCAACGACCACCACATACAGAATTAGATCTCATCACGAACCACTGGTTTGGCCTGTAACATAGTCTAAGCCTCCCTGATATGCGCAATATGGGAAGACGGCTTATAGAACGTTCCTCCTGGTGCTCTATGTCAGCTGTCAGCATCGCAGCGTCGCGAACTTGTACCTTAACCTGATGGTATTAGATTTCTCGTTGCTGCCGTTTCCCTTACATACACCAGCCATGACAGTACTGAGTGAGTAGCATAAGTGAGACAGGCACATAACACGAGAAATGAAACTAGATCGGCTTTTTGCTTAAGACCATAACGGTCTTTGGTCGATCTTACTCACAATATCGGTCTTGATTGAGGTGCAGTGCTTACACCTGGCGCCTGCAGCTGACACTCGGGAACAGCTATGTATTGGGCCGTCACCAATGGACGCCAGCTATTTTTTAAGGAAGTATAAGTATAAATACTAACAAGAATATTCCAACTTACTCCCCGAAACATGTTCAAGCGGTTGTAATGGTTGCTTTGGGGACCAAATTGTTACTCATAACGCATCGTATTCAACCCACTCACGACAATATCTCGAATCAACCAAGGACAGTAGCCATCATTGGGTTCTCATTCGACCATCATGAACATCTCCAGCTCGCCCTTATTCAAGGAATTCGCTCGGCCAATTCTTGTCCCTGAACCAAGCCAGGGGAGAGCTTTCTATTCACCTTTTGGTCTCGTGGATACCTTTGTGAAACATCTACTGGACACTGCGAAGCTTCGAAGCACCCGATTTAAGATAAGCAATGCTACTAAAGAGTAAGACAGCGAACGACATCTCAACATGTATCATAGCTAATCATGCTGTAGCTCTTTCTGTCTTACTATCCAGGGGCGCCTTGTTGGAACAGGGACCATTTCTAGCACCATCGATGCCATGGAGGCCAGTCTATCTTTCAACGGCTTCAGATTTGGAAAGGTCAGATTGTCGCAGATTCAGACGAGTTATTGGGGCACAAATTTCGTGATCCAGGAACAGCGTATCGATATCTCCAATCACGCTACATACTGCGCTTTTGTCCGCAGCCTCATCGTTGACGACGAAACTTGTCTTCAACTCGATAGCAAAGAGTGTACTATACGAGCACTAAGAGCTTCACCTACATGCAGCATACGTCTCGATATGCCACTACAGGCTCTGAACGGGCCACATCTAACTCTAAAGAAAGTGAGTCGCTCGGGCAAGGATGTCAGAATGGTACTCAGCTTGAGCTATTCGGGCCAAGTAGAGATGAATTATGGTTCCTGCCTTTTTGTGCTTCGCAATGGCCCTGGAGAAATATTGGCGGAGCTGAAGGGAGAGCTGAACATCTCTAAAAGCCAGAAGGAACTTGTGCTGCACGGCATAGTAAAGTACGGGGTGATACCATCACAGATGGTCAGACTGATAGGAGTTGCGGTGGAGGAGGACGAGGAGTCATGGCTTAGCAAGACCATTAGCGATTTTGATGTTGTATTAGACCTGGAGCCTGAGCATGCAGAGATGTTGTGGCTTTGATATCTGGCTGGATCGTCGATGAGGCCCAAAGACCTGGATATCTCAGCGATCCATTGTTGCTGCATAGCATGGGGTAATGATTATCGGTTTGTAATTTCGAGGTTAGCGAGCATTTGGATGGCATTCATATACGAGGATGGCTTGAAGTTTAACAAGTGACGTTGCCCGGTTATCCAAGCTGTTGTTCATCTTTCTTATTCGTAAAGACGACAAATGAGGTAGTGCATAGTGCAAGTCGCATCAAGCAATACGAATTAAGTTCATGTGCCTTGTATTCATGCTACCGTCCAACTGAACTAGCGTCTAAGCGACGGCTGACGTCTGCTCTTCAAGACAGGGACCGTTCGCGGGAACTAAGCACTGATCCTTGCCTGTCTCTGAGCTGGAATTGAAGTCACGACTGCTTTCGACTCGAGAGTCAACGGTCTTTTAAATCTACATGTCTTCTTCACAAAGACTCGGGCTATAGATGGGTGAGATAAGACCTAGGAATACCTTAGAGCCAAGTTTGATGAGAGAGTCAGGCAAGACCTGATACAACATTGAGGAGGATCCAACTCCAGATGCGGCGATTAGCCTCACGATCATTGGATGGGGCTAATAATAAAACAAACCAGAACCCAACCACGCCAATACGAGGTCCAAAAAGACCTGAAAAATGCAGGTGAATCACGTTTCTGATTGCGGTAAGAGATAACTTGATAAACAGCTGAGTCTCTTTTTTTTGTTCTCTCCATTCCTAAGTGGCTGCGTGAAACTCCACGTCTCCTCTGATGCACTGTTATTATCCGTATCCGTCAGGTCTTTAAAGAAAACCCCTGTTGCTCGGCGTTTAAATACGATAATCGATTGGAGTTCCTACACCCGTGGGGAAAGGGCAGAATACTAAGGTAAGGAAGGGTTCGGATGAATTCGTCAGGAACAAATTGGGCCAAGATGATCAGGGACCCGAATTCCGGTGGCCGCGCGTTGTATTCATTGGAATTATTCATTTAAATCTAATCGATTATTAACTACCTACCTACCTATGTACGGACATGCAGTACCGTATACTATACAGTATGCCTGCCTAGGTAGATGCATCTCTGTATAAACTGGGCTTGTCTTGTTTCACCAACCGCAGCCACAGGCTTTGGCCGCACTCATCATCGGCTGTCATTGTTCCACGGCTCACTCGGTAACCGATTGCAATATTTTTGTTATTTCTTCTCCCCTTAGAACAAAGCATGATTCATTTTGTTTGGCCGATATCCTTGAATTGAATTGGGCTGAGCTGATCCGGGCTGAACTGACCTGTTCTGAGCTGAGCTCGTGTCAACGCCAACCTGGAACATCCCGACTTTGGAACATGTTAATCATGCTTTATTGGAAAAGTCCATTTTTGACTCTCAACCATTCTATTCCTTCTTTCAGAACTCTAATCCTTACTCTTCTCAAGTAATTGCTTTTACCTACCTATTCAGAGCTCCGAGGCAATCATCTTATTAGGTGCCCCTTCTCTTCTCCCTGTCCAGCCCAGTCAATCATTTCGTTACTGTAATTGCAGTAGCAGCTTCCCTAGAAATGGCTCCCTGGTTGAGTCGTCGTGGGTCCCAGCCCAACAACAGCAGCAACTCTAACAGTGACCTCATCACCCGAATTCACAATACGGCTTTGCATACGCCAACGACACTGCCTGCACTTTACTCGAATAATCTACAGGCTACTACCGGTAACGGCAACCGCTTCGAGCTCTCCTTCTCTAATACCAACGCCGATTCAAGTTCCGACGAGTCCGACTTGCATCCCTCGAGACCTTCTTCCTCCAAACCTCAACGACCTCCACACACGCGCTCTATGAGCCAGCCCTTCCCTTCTCTTTTCAGCAGCAAGAAAAAGAGGCAAAACTCGGTCGGCGCACCACCGCCCGACCTGGGCTTTGCAGACGATGATGCAGTAATGCCTCGACAAGCCTCCAAGACTCATGCTCGGAACCCTTCGCAGAACGGAAATGGCCCTGCAGGAAGCAAAGATTTTGCGACGGGGAATTGTATGACATGTGGATCGCTGGTGCGATGGCCAAGGGAGCTTAAGGTCTTCAAATGCACCATTTGTACCACGGTCAATGATTTAGAGCCCTTGAGCGCAGACCATGATATTTCCAAGGCGCGCAGGGACGCAAACAATGGGCCTTCTCAGGCCAATCCACCAAGAAGTAGGCTATGTGGGAAAGAGCGTAAGATCAATGCTAATACATATAGTTGCGCATATCTCTATCGAACAAACAAAGCGACTGGTCCATCAGTCGATACAGTCCTACCTAACCAAAAAGCTGCATCCAATCCCGAAGCCTCCTACCGAGTCGCCACCTGAGCCTCCTGTGCAGAGCAAATTGTCGTTTAGCAGCCGGATGCAAGCGGCTGGTCGCAGTCTTGCGCCGATAGATTCAAGAAAGGATGCAACACCTTCCAAAAAGTCACCTACTATACAAGTGTCCAGTTATACATTTGACGAGGAACCAACTTTGCGGGCGAACAATGTGCGGACAAATTCTTCACCAATGCCTCGCTCATATTCTTCATCTTATACGGATAGGCCGCCAGTGCAAAAGATACTACAAGACAATGCGCCCAGAGAGGCAAGGAAGCCTTCTCCAGACATGCCCGAGAGTGACCCGAAAAGGATTTTCAAGGCTCTAGAAGATTATGTGGTTGCTTGTTTTGGTTCATTCGAATGTATCAATTCTTCATTCTCAACGCACCCTCGTCCTACAGCAAGGCATGTTAGCGAAGCGACTCGTCGCAAGCCAATGCCGCCCGATGAACCACGGGAGCAGCGAGGGCACCGCCGGGCGCCCTCAGAAAACCATGCTCTTCGCGAGCAACGACAAGCGCGGACGGCCCCACCAGTTGAAGATAGCACATTTGATCTCGATCCGAAAATGCTACTACTTGGTGATTTCGCTGAGAATGGAACTTGGTGGATGGGAAACCAAGAAGAATCACGACCCCGAAGACCTTCTGCACACCGAACCGAACGGAGTTTTTCTAACACGCCAGTTAGCACAAAAACACCACAAATGAATTGGAACGATTTGATGACATTCTACACGACTGCTGTGAATCCTGCCAAGGGATGGTTTGCAGTGTATGAAGACCTCTGTCGCGACCAGAACTTCCAGACACCTCCACAGCGTGAATTGCAATCAATAGAGCGGGAGTTATTACAGGGACAAGAACATGCTCGCCGAGTTCTGCTAAAGGCAACAGAGATGCTTCTAAAACGGCCTGGAAGACCCCTGAAAGATCCAGCAGATTTACGATTTCTCCTCATAGTTCTGGAAAATCCTCTCTTACACGAGAACGAACCCATTTTCTATGGAATCCTACAACCAGAAAACAACTCACCTTCGAGGGCCAATTTCTCCCGACCAAGAAAGACGAGTGCCCCTGAAACTGGTCTCTTATCTGGGCAGCATTCTGGAATCATCAAGCGTATAGTGGGACTCATATCAAATTCCTCGCCTGAATGCCATAATCAGTTGATCACCTGGTTCGCTAGACATCACCCTTCTCGATTTATCAGAACGAAAGAGATTGCATCCGGCTTTCTAACTTACCGCATGATACGACAAAATGGAAAAAAGCAAGAGGTCAAAGTAGACATCACCGCTGGACTGATACCTCAAATGCAAGAAGGTCGCTCCGGGGCCTATCTTTACGACGAAATTAACCGTTCAACCTCATCAAAGAAAGCCAAAGAGCCTGAAAAGAAAATTATGTATGGTGAAGACTGGCAAATCAGAGCTTCTTCTAGAGTCTTGGCACTCCTTTTTGCTGCCAACAACTTGCCACACAGCCGAAGAAATGAAGAGGCTTCCTCAGCTCCCTCGAAGTTTGGTGAGGGACGTCCTGGCACACATCATCACGGGCAGATACTTCCAACAACTGACTTCTACAACTCAATGATTGACTATACCGATCTAGTGGCGGACTTCGAGAATTGGGAGTCCCGCAAGAGCAAGTTCACATTCTGCCAGTATCCGTTCCTTTTGAGTATCTGGGCGAAAAACCATATCCTGGAGCATGATGCACGTCGTCAGATGCAGAGTAAAGCGAGAGATGCCTTCTTTGATAGTATCATGAGTCGGAAGGCTATCAATCAATTCTTAGAGTTGAATGTTCGTCGTGACTGCCTTGTTGACGACAGTCTCAAGGCTGTCAGTGAGGTTATTGGAAGTGGTAGCGAAGACATCAAAAAGGGCCTCCGCATTACTTTCAGTGGTGAAGAGGGTGTGGATGCGGGTGGCCTGCGGAAAGAATGGTTTCTGCTTCTTGTCAGAGAGGTTTTCAACCCTGATCATGGTGAGTGCAGCAACTTCACTATCTGTAACTCGAACTGACATTTGATAGGGCTATTCCTCTACGACGAGGACTCGCAGTATTGTTACTTTAACTCGAACTCTTTCGAAACCTCGGATCAATTCTTTTTGGTTGGCGTCGTGATGGGACTTGCCATCTACAACTCGACAATCCTCGATGTGGCCCTACCGCCTTTTGCGTTCCGCAAGCTCATTGCTTCTGCTCCTACTCATGGGACTGGAGCCTCAGCTCATCCAAAACCTCCAATGCGGTACTCGCTGGAAGATCTTGCGGAATACCGACCTCGGCTAGCTCGAGGACTACGGCAGTTACTTGAATACGAGGGAAATGTGGAAGAGACTTTCTGCCTTGACTTCGTTATTGACATGGATAAATACGGTACCCAGGTCCAGGTTCCCCTCTGTCCTGGGGGCGAACGAATTCCTGTCACAAATAGCAATCGTCGAGAGTATGTGGACCTCTATGTGCGGCACATAATCGACGTGTCTGTGACAAGACAATTTGAACCTTTCAAGCGAGGCTTTTATACTGTATGCGGAGGCAATGCCTTGTCTCTATTTCGACCAGAAGAGATCGAACTCCTTGTACGAGGCTCGGACGAAGCACTCGATATCAACTCGCTCAGGGGTGTGGCCGAATATGATAATTGGGGGAACAAAAATCCAGATGGCTCCGAGCCAGTCGTTGACTGGTTCTGGGAGACATTCCAAGAGGCTACGTCTCAAGATCAGCGCAAACTTCTCTTATTCATCACCGGCAGTGATCGAATCCCTGCCATGGGCGCTGCTGTACTACCAATCAAAATATCCTGTCTTGGTGAGGACGAAGGTAGGTTTCCTATTGCCCGAACATGTTTCAATATGCTGTCTCTTTCACGGTACGCATCCAAAGAAAGATTGGAGGAGATGTTATGGACTGCTGTTCGTGAGAGTGAGGGCTTCGGGATAAAGTAAACGATAGGCTTGACGACATCATGAAAAGGGCGTTCAATTCATTCATCATATATGGAGTTTGACAGACAGTTTCAGGGGGTTTTGAGAAATAGATCTACAGAACGGAGGTCCTGGACTAGAAACCGAAGTTGTTCGACATACTCGAGGACAGGTCCTTGAAATCATGGCGGTATTAGCACCACTATAATGTAAATCATACTTGAAGACGTTTCATTGAAATCATGTAGAATCTCATAATAAGAATGAACAAATGAGGCTTTGAGCGAAATTACTGGTAAACTTTTTGATATTTCCAAGTAGTACACCTGCCAGTTCATGTGGCATAAAGTCATACACATTTATTGTACAGCGTCGTCCCTCACTCCTGCCAGAGAGAACATCTACGAGTCTTCCTCCTCCACGACACCACCAGCAGCCCGAGCTCGCTTCAACATATCCTCCTCGCGCTGCTTCTCTTCCCGCAAACCTCTCATGCGTGCACGGTCGACCTCGGCCTGTCTAGCCATGGCATCAATCTCCTGCAACTCGCGGATCTCCTCCTTCGTAGGCTTCAGAGGAACTGCGCGAGTCTCGGCAAGGACGAACTCAAGGATATGGGATGAGTGCTTCTCAGTCATGTCGACTGTAATGATCTTTTCGTCGGCATCTGGAGGTGTCGCCTTGGACAGGTTGCTGCGTGATGAGGCGGGCTGAGAACGGGTTTCTGGTGCGGGAGTAGAGGCGTCGGGCTTTCGGAGGTAGATGGAGAGTGTGGGCTTCTTCTGGTTTTGGTTGTGTCGGTTGACGATCATGGGGACCGCGGGGTTGTGGTACTTTAGTCGGGGGAGGTTCTCGCGCCAGAACTTTCTATCTCGATATATCAGTTGATGTGTAGCTAAGTGCAATATATGGTGACGAACTTGGCACCCATGTGACCATTCTTGAAACTCGTGGCAAAGTCCATATGTATTCTGGTCACCTCCGGGGGAAGAATCGCCGCACCAGGGCCAACTCTTAAGGAAACAAGCTGTTCGTATCATGAGCATTGGATCGTAAGTCGTCGATTGCGGAGGATAAATCTACCTTCTATACGAGTTATTAGCCATGACCTCGGGATTCGTTATCGACGAATTGACTTACCCTATGAAGCTTGTTGTAACGCTCACCAAGAGACCTCATCTTGAACTGCGCAAACCCTTGATCGGTAAAGGTGTTACGCAGGTGTCTCTAAATCGAACCAGTTTAGTGGTCGCAATGCCTCCATCGAAAAGTCGACGTCTCTAGGCCCAGAAAATCATACAGACCCCTGCGAGCATTGAAAGTAGCGGGCCGAGCGTTGACCCGGAGGGACATAGTGGGTCCACTTTTGACATGCCGCTTTACATGGCAAAGCCGGAATCATCTAGGAAATTTCTGGGATAATCTGTGTAAGTCAACTTTTTTAGTTGCGATAACTCGGCACCCGAATTTTACAGAGGAGGAACGCAATGCACCGCGCATTGTCAGCTCGATGGCTTAATCGGGCGCTCAGTATTGGTGAAGCTTCTGCTTCATCTAGCGTTCCCTTATTTTTATGTCCTGCTGTTGGAGCATCAAGTCGAATTTCTAGAACGCCAAGAGCGACGCCTTTACGAAACCCGATTTATACTCGACGATTTAATCATACCGAAACGACAACCTCTCAAGATGCGCATACCGAAACGCCTGAAACGCCTTCTCTTTTTGATCCTGAAATTCCACACAGGAAGTTGCCGTTGAATTGTACCGGATGTGGCGCCTTCACACAAACGAGCGATCCTCAACTACTGGGTTACTTTGACCCAGAGAGCAAAAGAGTGAAGAAATGGTTGAACCCACAGGTTTATGAGCATCGGCAAACAACGACACGGGAGGATGAAGTCGTTGATGATGTTCTCAAGAACTTGGATAAGAGCCAATTGGAGGCTCTTGGAATGGACCCTTCTCTGTTGATCTCTGGGGCCGAGAGACAGGGCATCGCCGCTCCCAGTATGTACTTGGAACTGATCACGGATAACGTGGCTATGGGAACTAACATAACAACAGAGGCACCTCCTCAAGAGAAACAACCCGTATGCGATCGATGCCATAATTTGCAGCATTACAGTACGACGAGCGACACAGCAAAGGTCACCATGTATCACCCTACTGTCGAGTCGCTGCGTGAAACAATCGAAGAGTCACCACATAAATACAATCACATATACCACGTTATCGATGCCGCCGATTTCCCAATGTCGCTCATCCCTCGACTTAATGTTTTGCTGGGCGACATCCCAATCAGAACCCGCAACCGACGATCTCGGGCCGCCAAATTTCAGCACGATCGCAAGACGGAACTCAGCTTTATCATCACCCGCGGTGATCTGTTGGGGCCTACGAAAGAAATCGTGGACTCCATGATGCCATACTTGCGTGAAGTGCTGCGAGATTCCCTGGGACGACTTGGAAACAGAGTCCGCCTGGGTAACGTCCGATGTGTTAGCGCAAAGCGTTCCTGGTGGTGCAAGGAGGTCAGAGAAGATATCTGGCAACGTGGAGGTGCGGGTTGGATGGTTGGCAAGGTGAATGTAGGCAAAAGTCAACTGTTCGAAGCTGTCTATCCCAAAGGTAGAATGGGACCAGTGAAAGATGCTGAACGAACATCGGTATCAACATATCCTCGACAAGTCCTGAGTGCAGAATCAATTGCCGCCAAACCAGCTCAAGAAGAGGATTTGGACGTTGGAGATTTGTTACCGCCCCCTCAGCCAGCCCAGAACTATCCCGACATGCCTCTGGTGTCTTCGCTACCAGGCACAACAGCTTCCCCTATTCGCGTCCCGTTCGGAAATGGAAAAGGCGAGTTGATCGATCTTCCCGGTCTGGCACGCAGTGATTTGGACTTATTTGTGAAGGAGGAGTCCCGCCAATCGATGATCATGAAGAAGCGCATTGTACCTGAGCAGATCTCGATGACACCTGGCAAGTCGCTCATTCTTGGTGGTGGTCTCGTTCGCATCACACCCAAAAACCCCAACTTGGTATTCCTCGCTTACAATTTCACACCCTTGGACGAGCATCTTACTCAAACCGAGAAGGCCGTTGCTTTTCAGGAGCAGACAAGAGAATCTATTGGCGTGCCGAGTATCATGCTGCCTGGTATCGGAGACAAGATGAAGCATGCTGGAACATTCAAATTGTCTTACGATGTCACGAAGAAGAGAGCTGGCCCTCTCACAAGGAAGAATGCTGTCGGTCTGAACGTTGACAGACTACCCTTCCGAGTGCTATCAACAGATATTCTCATTGAAGGTGTGGGTTACGTTGAGCTCGTCGCACAAGTGCGTGCTCATGAGGTCGCTTTGAATATGTTCGACCAACACCAGCAGGTCAGAGACAATGAATATGTTCGACAGAAGGAAGTCGATACCTCGGATCCTTTTAGCGCCATGAAGTTTCAACGAAGAGATACAGCACCTGTCGTGCAGCCAAAGCGGAAAGAACCCGAGCCCCCAATTGATCCTGGGTGGCCAGCAGTCGACGTCTTCAGTCCTGAAGGTCGATTTATTGGCTCTCGTCGACCTATTAACGGTTGGTTGAACAACAAACCCCGCGTATTGGCGGAGCATAAGAAGAGTCGACCTCGAAGGAGTATGAAGGGTGCCAAAAAGAAGGTGAAAGCTGAGAAGAGAGCAACGAGTTGATTACTGCTACGATTTAAGCTGTATGATGAATGAGTGTAAGATTTGACGCTGTATATCATTCCACTTGTATACCATCTAGAAGTATAGAATGTACCAAAATCTTGTATAATAGCCCGAATTAAAAAGAATGCCAATACCTTTTACAGGAAAAAGTTACAGTCCCATTACTTGGCGCCCAGTGATGCATGTGTAAGTCATTAAAGATCATCCAATTGACACGCGATGACGTGGGGCGAATCAACCCCGGATTTTTCTTCGCGCCCCTCCATCGATGATCACTAAAACCCGATTACAATTCATTCCTACTATTTGCCAGTCGTTTCTGTCAACAAACGTATGATAACCGCAGCCATCGCTTCTGCGGAACTTTTCCTTTCTTCTCTCCCTGAATTCCCGCTTCCAACAACCACCAAATAAAATCCCAATACGACTACCAGAAGCGATCGAAATCATGTCGCAACGACAGCAACAACGAAGCGCACCAGCGCCCTCACAAACACAAACTGAAACACCATCACAAACGCCGGAGACGAGAGAACAGGCCCCCCAGATTCTGCGACTTCGCGGTGCGCATGCTTCCAATGGACGATCTGTGCAGTGGGCAGAGGATGTAGTAGATAACGAAGGTCTCGGACGTAAGAGTTCAAAAGGTGAGCGATATGGATCATGACTCTAAGGATCACGTGCTAATACATATGCAATAGTGTGTTGTATTTACCATAAACCCAAGGCGGTTGATGAGTCCAGCGATGAATCATCTTCAGATTCAGACTCCGATTCCGACTCTGATCGCGACGGTGCACAACCAGCAGGCGGTAAGCGCCAGAGTTGCGGACATGGACACGGACATAACCATGGACGAGGTCGGAGAAATGGAAAGGGAAAAGAGAAGAGAGCGCCAAGTCCGAATGCATACGAGAAAGTTCCTAAGCCGAAACCGAAGGATGGGCCGTCAGAAACCAAGTCATAGAGTAACGAGGGTGGCGGATCGTCGAATAAGAAGAATACAGCACTATGAGCACGAATCATGACGAGATGAGAATAGATCTATGAAAGAAGTATTAGATGGTTAGAAGGCTCTCGCGAAGATACAAGAGAGTATGGGAAAGAAGCGCATGGGTCAACATGCAAGGTCTGGGGCCATGTTTTTATATAGAGGGTTATCATTCACATTTCCTATTCATTTTTTTGGCTTGCTTGATGCTGAAAGTCTTTATTACTCTGCACCTTCAATATCCTTCTTTCCGCTTTCAACCACAAAGTATCTTCCAGCTGTCTTGCTCGCTGTACTCAAAGCATCCCACTTCTCCGCATCGGAGTCAACCTTTTCCCTCACTCTCCTCGCCCGCTGATAATGGCCTATGCGAACCTCCTTGCCCAGCGCCTCTTGTAGATCTGCAAGCCCGATTGTCACATCCTGTTGGGCTTCTGATGTCTCATCCCGGATCGCCCTTAGAGGCTCAACACCCGTCGTGTCGACCTTCTGCACGGCCCGGACGAATTGCAGCTGGCTTTGGAGAGTGTTGATCATAGCTTCCTCATCGGCTGGTGAGGTGGGGATTGGTAGGGCCGAGAGGCGGAGGAGATGGTGTAGTTGCGAAGGCGTGATCTTTTCTGCCGGTGCTGAAGATGGCGAGGAGGGGAGAAGACTGCGAACGGACCAGGTAGGCTTCTCGAGGATCGAAGCGGCAGTTGATGGTTTGGTGGTGATTGATCGAGTTGCGCCTTTGCTTAAGTTTATAGCGATGCTGCGCCGGAGGGCGAGACGACAATGGGCACAAACTGACATTATAACTGGCTTTCTTCAGTTTCTGTTGTTTCTAGTTCGTATATTCTCGAGAAGTGATCTTTGCGTGTGGTGGTTGATCGTCAACTTATTTAATAGTCAATTTGAAATATCGTCCATCATGGAATCTTCAATCTCGAACTGCCCGTAGCGGGACGCTATCTGACGGGAGGTGTTACAGCAGCCTGTGACCCACTAAACTGTGGCTCAGGCGACCCCGTCGTCATAGCTCAGCCGCCAACCACGCCGCAACACCAGTCGGCATCTTTACTTACAACCATCAGTCAGCTCTTGATAACTTCAACGTGGCTCTTTTTCTCCTTCTATTTTTCATTCCAACTTTTACTTGATACCCCCTTACACAAAACCTCACAACCATGGCGCAAGACCCTCGAGCTCTCCTTCAGAAGGTTCCGCAACCCCTCCCCCGCCTTGATCTTGGTCATGGCCATTAGCGACAATCAATCTTGTGCTGACGCATCGTAACTTCCAGGCTCAGAAGCAGCTTCAAAGCGCCGGCGGCGGCTTCAGCTTCTTTGGTGGACGAGAGGACAAGTACCAAGAAGCTGCCGATCTCTTCACCCAGGCCGCCAATGCCTTCAAGATGCAACAACAGAGTATGCCTTTTACCGCTTTGTCTCGACATTCACTCTGAAACAGCAGCTGACACTCTGCGATTATAGACCTCGAGGCCGGAAAGGCTTTCGAACAGGCTGCGCAAGTTCAGACCGATAAGCTCAAGGAGCCCGATGATGCTGCCAACACTCTCGTCGACGCCTTCAAGGCCTACCGCAAGGACGATCCCCAGGCTGCCGCCCGATGCTTGAACATTGCTGTCGACCGATACTGCGCCAAGGGCAACTTCCGCCGCGCAGCTTCACACAAGGAGAACCTTGGTGAGCTCTACGAGGTGGATCTTGGCGATGCGAAGAGCGCGATTGAAAGCTACGAACTCGCTGCCACTTGGTACGAGGGCGATAACGCAGCTGCGTAAGTCAAATACTATACTTATTCTCGTTCATGAAACTGACTAAAAAAAACAGGCTTGCCAACAAGCTATGGTTGAAGGTCGCCGACGTGGCTGCCCTTGAGGGCGACTACTACAAGGCCATCGAGAAGTACGAGAAGGTGGCTGAGCAATCAATCAACAACAACCTCATGAAGTACAGCGTCAAGGACTACCTTCTCAAGGCAGGCATCTGTCACCTCGCCAGTGGCGATCTTGTCGCTGCCCAGCGCGCCCTCGAGAAGTACCGCGATATGGACCCATCATTTGGTGCCCAACGAGAGCACCAGCTTCTATGTGATTTGTGCGAGGCTATCGAGGCCAAGAGTCAAGATCAGTTCACCGACAGGCTGTACCAATTCGACCAGATTAGCAAGTTGGATAAGTGGAAGACGACGATCTTGGTCCGTGTGAAGAACCAGATTGAGGAGGCTGATGATGAGTTTGCGTAAAAGAATGGCCGAGGGCGATGCGAACACCGATACGAGAATGACTTGTGCATAGCAAAGGCGGATTAAATTAGGATATGTCAAATGTTATGAGCGCCAAAAAAGAGTTTGGGGCTCTGCTGTTGGCAACACAATACGGTCGAAAGGATGGGGAGGCAAAGATGAGATATCCGCGTTTCTGCTTATTACGGGTTTGAAGTGATCAAGCCAGGCATAGAATCAACATAGCTATCATGAATATGATGTTCAGGACATAAACACACATCGAGGTACACCATCTGTATGGGAGATATTCTTCATCATAAAATGCCATTATGTTCTTCTCCTCGACTCATATAGTAGATTCATTCCTGTCTAAGGTATATCAAATTCCTTCACAGCCTTGACTCGACAAAATGAATTTACTTGGCAACTCCATCAATCCTTTCTGCAAGTCCAAAGTCATCCAAAATAGCGCTTATGGAGGATCAGGGCTACTGCATATCTTAGGACTGCCACTTGTCCGACTTGGTAGCCTTTGTAGCACAAGTCTTGGGGACAGTGTATGTGCGGTTGGGGTCCTTCTCCCAGGTGACAGAGCCATCCTTCTTCACGTTGATATACTTGTACTGAATGTCTTGTCCTGCGTTGAGGGAGATGGTCGCCTTCCAGACAGGGTTAGAAGAGGTGTAGTCAGAAGCGCTCAGAGGAACGGCCTTGGAGGTGTCCCAGTTTCCAAGGGCAGGGATGTTGCCAACAATCTTAATAGTCTCGCCGAAGTTTGTGGTAACAGTCTCAACAAATGTGACAGCAACTGAAGTTGCGACAGCACAAGAAGTAGGTGAGCTGGTGGGCTGGGTGCCTGTAGGAGATGGAACACCACCCTTGGGTGTCTGCGAGGCTGGGAACGATGTAGCAGTTGCAAGCGAGTATGAGCCAGCAACAGTATTAGTTCCACACTGTTGAGGAACAGCAGCTGCGCCGCTCGCCCAAGAAGAAGGGATAATACCGGCTCGGCGATCAGCAGCAGAGAGGAAAGCGGCATATGACCAGGTCAGGTCAGTAGCAGAAAGGGGACGTCCGTTGTTCTTGTCAAATTGCTCTGCCAATGCACCGTTATCGCCGACATATTTCTGAACGATGCTCACATATCCATCAGCATATTTGGAAACTGCGTCGGTGATGCTCTTGAAGGTTACAGAGTCGCTAGCGTAGGTGCCAGTGGAAATGCCGGAGACGAGATCTTTGAAGAACGAGAGTGAAACATCGTTGACAGTAATGGATCCCTTCTGCTTCCAGACGTAGAGAGCATCGTAGAGCTGTTCGGCGGCGGCAAGGGTAGCAAGATACCAGGGGTTGCCGTTGTAGTAGACATCTTCAACATATCTTCCAACAGCCACGGCACTTCCCTGGGCAATGCCCTTGTTGATGTTCCAGGAGCGGAAAGAGTCAGTAACGGCCTTGTGGTTGGCAAGAGCCTTGTCGCTGCATGGTTGGAAAGTAGCGGCATCGCAGCTCAGTGCAGGGTCAAAGTTGTGAATTGAAGTGAGGATACTGTTTGCATCTTTGCCAGTGCGTCCGTCGTTGACATTGACTGGGAAATTTGATGAGTCACTTGCATCCAGGTGAAGACAAGATACTTACTGTTGGAGTCGACATATTTTCCGGAAGGGATCCAGTAAGACTGCAAGAAGCAGAGAGCCTGGGGAGCAATAGCGGCATAGTTATCTCCTGACTTGCCAAGCTTCTTAGCCAGAGCCGCACCTTCAATGAGGGCTGCGACATGCTGGTCAGTATAAGGGTCAAAGTGGTAGTGTAGTGTAGTGACGAACCTCGATACTGAGAGGCGGTAGTGAAGAATGAACTTCCCTTGACCTCTTCCCACAAATCAAATCCAGTTTGGTTCCTATCGATGGTCAGAGATTGTTTCGAAAGTTGACGGTATCTGCACTTGCCAGTATTGAGCTACGTAGTTAAGATCGTTGCGGACAACAGGCCAGATAATGTCAGAGGCGGTAGATGTATAGCCATTTTCGATCAACCAGTTGGCATAAGTGATAATAGCAGTAGCTCTAAGAGCTGGGCCATCTCGCTGAGGTCGACCTTGCATGGAAGTGTTAGTCATCGGTTTCATCTAGGGGTCAAGGGGCTGCATTTTCATATGCGTATGGATACTCACCCCAACCGCCAGTGAAAGGGCTCAGATCAACCTCGTACTTGGCTTCTCCCAAGCCAGAACCGTCAGAGAGAGAGCCAGAAGGGTTGGAAACTCCCTGCAGCTTGGCTTGAGAGGCAATGTACTGTTGAATCTTCTTCTGCAAGCCAGCGTCGTACTGGTTGATGAACCTGTCTATGACATACTTAAAGACAAGGGCAGCATCTCTAGTCCAAGTGAAGAAATCTATTGTTTATCAGTAAGTCTTTCAAGTTACCTCGGTCTGAAATCATCTGATTGTTTGGACTTACAATCTGGGTCCTCGGTATCTGGAGAAGCAATAACCACGCCAGAAGCAACACCCTGTGAGTTACAGCCATCAGAGCCAATATTGCACAGGAGCTGCTCGATAGCAATCGAACTCTCAGATTTGACGAAGGAGTCGAGAGAAGACTGTCTCTCCTGTAAAGCTGGTCGGCCAAGAACGCCCTGTAGGGCAACTGAGCCGAGGAGAAGCGCGGAGGAAACAAAGTACATGATAGGCAGTATCAAGGAAGCAGTAGAGTTGAGTGAGAGTGATGAGACTGGATCGACAGCATTGTAGAGATCCATCGTCGAGATTTTATAGAGAACCGGCATGCCGTCTAGATTATTGCAAAAGTTTTTTTTGGTGTCGATCGTATACAGGGTATAATCTCTAGATGCCCAATATGGAAGTACGGAAGTTGAAGCCCTCGTGAAGAACGGATGTAGGCCTTTGGGGGATAGTGCGGTGTGGTTCAAAGGGCCGAATAATTAGAATGAGGCCGAGTTGGTTTCTAGTAGTTTCATGCAGTTCAATGATGGTGGTGTTGTTATTGCTGTTCAAAGATCGTTGACATGACCTCAACTAGAAAGACTTGATAGTTGTAGTTGGTTCTATACGAACCTATTGATCAGCCAAGTGGTTTCAACGGTCTCTACGAAGGAAACATTATGATTTCTTCAGCTGGAGAGTTTCGTAACTAGGTAGGTAGATATGTGGTATACGTGAGCAGCAGGTGACTACCGGCTCTTGTGACGACTTCTCCAATTTCACGATCAGTTCACCAACACTACTAAGACTACCAGGTTCTCCAATACGCAAACAAGAATGTGGGGTAAAGAACCTCTATGACTACCTGCAATAGGTAGGAGGTTTCAAAGAGCTGCTCACGGATAGGTACGGATAGGTAATAGTTAACTAGATGTAGTCACCTACTGTACCTGGTAAAACATCCATTCCTAGGCCAATAGCATAGGTAGGTATTTTTTTTTGTTTCACATGCCAGCCGAGCCTTGGTTACCTCAGTATTCGCTTTGACCCTCTAGACTAAGGTGATTATCCTACGGTTCTTGCCGTGTCTACATGTTCTTCCCCACACTATCTCATGTCGCGATGTTCTTTCATATCTTCAACCCCAGATTGCATCCAAGACTATCACCAAATCCCCAGACTGCATGCATCGGCAGTGGACGGATAAAGTGCATGTGGCTTAAAGCGCCGAGTAGAATCCGAGCCTTATGCACGGAAGCTGTGTGTACTCTGCATGCAAGTTGTCCTCGGTTATCGGCTGTTTGTATCATGCCATCTCACCTTGATACAACATCGCCCATCACGTAAGCCTCCGACCTACCCTGTGGTCGCAATATTGGATGAGGCTTGTGACGGGACCTGACGTATGCGTATGTTGACGAACAAAACCCCAGGCGCCGTTACATGATCTAGTCGAATCTTGGCATCAAATCCGAAGACGGGCCGTAGATCTTGAAATATGATACTATGTCACAAGCTTGGAGGAGGGTAGGATCACCTATTCCCAGATACAGACTGAAGGCCGATGGCAGACAGAATGAAGTCTCACTATCAAACATGTGCACGAGATACCCTGTCTGAGCCTTGCATCATAGGAATTTTGACGACCAAGGTTAAGACTTCATTGGCACTCGTTGCTCGGCAACCTGTTGAGGGCCCGCCAAAAAGTTTTTGACAGAACTTCAGGCACGTTGCGACAAGTGGAATGACAGACATACAGAGGCAAAGACTTCACGGATGATTATAGAAGATTAAGATATGTAGGTAGGCCATGGTTTTCCCCAACCTCACCAGCCGACGGCCTCGGAAAAGGGGGGTGGAATATAGCGTCTCGCTGCAACAACCCCTTCACTCAAGCTGCCCCGAAGAGCAGCGAATGAAGCGGCTGAAGAGCTGTTACTCTTGGACCTGTCGATAGGAAAATTGACACCATAACAAGTTGATGGCTCCTTATAAGTTATCGAGCTGCAAAGCAATCGACCCTGACTCCGGAGAGCAGAGGATCGCTAGGCACAGATCCGTGTTTGCTTAAGGAGAAAAGAAAAAAGAATTTCGGGCGGCCATCGCAAGATTTAAATAGACGATTTTTTCTGCCAGAAAAGTGGATTATGTAAGCCGGCCTCACTGCGGAATTACTCGTCACGTCGCGTCGCGCTGAAGATGGTCAGTGCTCGCCAGCCTCAGGATCAGGGACAGAAATAAGTGGTCTAAAGCTCTGAAATGGAGGAAAGCGACCAGGCTGATTCTTCTCTTTACTTTCGACAGCCAAGTTCTCTAGGACTGTTTGAAATACGGATCAATAGGAAGACCCAACTGATATCTATACAAATTACTTCATCTCTCATGCTCTTAACCATCGAGGTTTCTGAAACTCTATTGTTGCAGCCATCATAGGACTCTGTAGTAGCTATTAGACTAAAACCTACTTGTGATTGGCTGCAATTATCAAAAAGATGGGGCATATGTGATGCTCACGTGACTCTAGGTGCACTGAGCTCGTCGCAGGCATGTCCACCCTCATGATGCCTACCAAAAAGTAACCTTTGCGTTATCATCATCATTCTCTACCCGCCAAAATGGACGCCGCAACGATAGAAGAGACGAATCGAATCCGTGTTTCCCTGGGTATGAAACCATTGCCCGTACCAGGAGCAGATAATTCCACCCAGAATGAATCTATGTACGCCGATGGCGATGCGCCCAGCACCCTCGAGAGTCGTCAGGCGCAGGCCTACGATAACTACAACAAAGTGATGGAAGCCGAAAAGGCCAAGAAGAAGCGCGAAGAGAAAGCGGCAGCAGTTCGAAAAGCGCGAGAGCAGGCGCAACGCAATGCAGTACTGGAAGGCAAGGGCTTTGGAGAGGCTGAAGAAGGTGGTGATCTCAGCGCGAAAGACTGGCTTATTGGCCAGAAAAAGCGACAGAAGAACATTGCCAAAGTCAGAAAGCTAGAGGAAGAGCTCGCCGCTGCCGAGGCCGAAGCTGCAGCAGCGGTTCAGTATACCTCCAAGGACCTTGCGGGCATCAAAGTTGGACACGACACCTCGGGCTTTCTCGACGGCGACGAACAGATCCTCACCCTCAAGGATACAACTATCGACGAGAATGAGGCTGAAGGCGACGAGCTGGAGAATCTGGACATGCGAGAGGCGGAGAAACTTGCCGACAGACTCGACACCAAGAAAAAGAAGCCAGGCTACAACCCTCTGGATGACGACGAGTCAGGCGAACGTGGTATTCTGTCGCACTATGATGAGGAGATTGACGGCAAAAAGTCCAAGAAGTTTACGCTTGATACAAGTGGCGTCATCGCGGAACTTTCGGATATTTTGGACAAACCAGTTGACAAGACAAGAAGCGGGCAGAATGTCAGTCTGGACGATATCGTTGGTAAGCAAGCACTATACACTTTTCCATACGACTCGATACTAATCATTCAACGTACAGGCGATGCCCCTATCTCTTCAGACTACATTGATCCTTCACAAATCAAAGTCAAGAAGCCCAAGAAGAAGAAAAATAAGAAGGGCACCAGACAAAAGCCTACTGATGACGATGATCTCTTTACTGTCGAAGCCACACCTGCAGATGATTCCATGGATATCGACTCAAAGGATGCGACCGCGAAAAAGCGAAAAGCAGTCGATGATACTTTTGTGGACGACGACGATCTTCAAGCAACACTAGCAATTCAACGAAAAAACGCCTTAAAGAAACGAAAGAAGACTCGCCCTGAAGATATCGCCAAGCTTCTCAAAGAAGAAGAAGAGAACGGAACAGAAACAGTAGAGCAAGAGGGAGGACTTGTTCTCGACGAAGTTTCGGAATTCGTTGCCGGATTAAACAAGCCCGGCGATGATGAAGAGCGCAAGCCTAGAAGACCAAAGACTGTGTCAAAGTCACCAGAACCCGACGAGGATCACCCCATGGACGATGAGGTTCATGCAGCTGAAGGGGAGGCTCCCCAGACTTCAGCTATCGAGGAAACGGAGGAGACAGGTGTTGGCGAGGAAGAGAAGGCTGTCGGAGGTGGCATGGGTGCTACTTTGTCACTGCTAAGAGAGCGCGGTCTTGTGAAGGAAGCCAAAGGTGACGAAGAGCACAACAATCTACGCAACCGAGAAGACTTCCTTACCAAGAAACGCATATTGGAGGAGGAACTGGATGACCAGGCCCGCCGCCAGCGTGAGCGTGATCGCGCAAGTGGCAAGCTTGATAGGATGTCGCAACGTGAACGGGAAGAGTACGCCCGCCAACAGAACACCTGGCGTGATCAGCAGCAGTCTAAGCGCTTGGCGGAGCTGTACTCAGCCGGATACAAGCCCAACGTCGAGCTCAAGTACACCGATGACCATGGGCGTGCCCTCGACAGCAAGGAGGCATTCAAGCATCTCAGCCACCAATTCCACGGCAAAGGAAGCGGTAAGGGCAAGACAGAGAAGCGCCTCAAGAAGATCGAGGACGAGAGGCGACGCGAATCACAGAGTATGTTTGACGCAAGTCAGTCTGCCGGTATGAGCCTGGCAGCCCAGCAGCAACTCAAGAAGCGAAAGGAGGCTGGTGTACGACTCGCATAATTCACTTTTTATCACAGGATGCTTTTTATGGAAGGATACGAATAGTAATACCGGCAATGGACAATTCAGATGACGAAAAGGTGCTTTTACCCTTATTCATGTGCTCATTTCAATTTTATTTCCTGCTGACACTGTGAAAGATCTAGATCTAGGTATGTTGTATGCTATGCGACTAACTATACCCAACGTCTTCTACTCTGCCTGTCTCCAATCAACGTTCTCTTGTGACAGTCTTTATTGACTCGAACCTGAGAGCATGACCTGGGTTTCGAGTGAAGCCCAAATCGCCTCTCATATCCATTCCTGGATCGTGTAGAGCTGTTTATTCTCAATGGCAATTTCTTCCCAAACGGTATTCATTTCCTTCAACGTCTGGTCTATCTCTTCCTTGAGAGCCTCGACCGTCTCATCTAGGGCTGGGGCCGACTCTGGTTTCTTAGTTGACTTGACTGGCCTGGGATTCAAGGCTTTGGGGGTCAGGGTGTCGGTGGTGTTGTCATTGTCGGTTTTGGCAGTGCTGTTCTCCGTAGAGTTTTGAGAAGACATGGTGATTGTGTAGTTTGCAATTTCTAGAGTGAAGTTAGTGTAATTTCGTAGCCGTAGAAGCTTACTTGAGGATTGTTTTTGGCTTGTACTGGATCTGCAGGCTGTGTGTGATTCGGAATGAAGTTGACGATGAGTACCTATTGAAGCTGGCACATTCTATACTCTTATACTGCGTTGGTGCTGCTCCATGCTCATTGATAATTCATGTATGAGGCGAGGAGTCTCGCTGAACACGATGGTCTTCCTTTGTTTGAGATGCTCAGTCTTCATGCTTTGCCTCTTTGTACGCACTGTTCAGCTAGAACAACCCATGAACTGGTCGTAATACAGAGCACTGTTCACAAAAACATCCCTTTTGCATCATTGCACACAGTTCAGATTAGTGTTGTTGTCAAGTAATAATGAAGAGAAGTCAATTTCATATATCTTAGGTCTTCGTTTCTAAGGAACAATAGTGATGGTGTGCGCCTCAAGAACCCGAGTTGTCCGTACTAGTAGAAAACCCCCAACTCCAAACATTTCTGTATCAATGTATTTCCAATCCAATCGTCTATAGGCCGACCTTGGCCCCAATACCTTGACCCCTGTAGTGAAGTGTTTCAGTCCAGCTGCCCAGCCTCACAGTGACGTTGGCTATGGCATCTAACTTGAGTGAGCCGCCTAAAGCTTCTTTGAGCTTGCCATAGCCCACGCGGCTAGGGGACCACTCTACAGGGAGGCGTGGAGTCTGGGAACGTCCAGGTGTTGCTGGGAACGGCTCGTCGTGTATAATCTGGCCGATGGGTTCTGTGTGGTTGTAAAGAGCAGTGGCGTTGATATGTTCTATGTATAAAGTGTTGTATAATAGAGGTGAAAGGAGTGTAAAACTGGCTGTCGACGAAAAGAGGTGGAAGGTGGCGTCTGCAATAAAGCGTGGCTTCTCACCCTCGTGCCCGTCCTCGCCAGGGACCGTTATTCGCGGCGCGGGAAGGGTGATGTCAATCTTCGACAAAGCTTTGCCTATAATAGGAACGTTTGGGATGCTCTTCTTGTGCGTTCGTGCTGTCAAAGTTGTGTTCTCACCAGATACGTAGTCTGAAAGGAGTTTGCGGCCTATTTCATGTGCCTTCTCGCCACCGAACTGTAGAGGGTCCCACGTCGCATGAACAGGAAGATTTGTGTTCTTTCCGAGATTAAAGGTCACATTCCTTGATATAGCTTCGCCGAGAAGCCTCCCATCATGAAGGATATGCACGCTGAGGTAGGGAATAGTAGCTGCATAGGGTGTAGGGTTTGTGAGGTTGACAAGGGCTCTCATCTGGATACTTGTCTCTGTCGTTTCTAGAACCTCGATCTCACTGACCTGAGGGTTGAGTTTACCGAGCGCATTACCGGGAAATCCTTGAGTCAAGTCAGCATTGGTCCTCAGCACGGTTGTGAGGCGTGTTATGAAAATACTTCAATGTGTAGACAAGGATTGTTTATCCTCATGGGGGATGCTAGAGATTACCACAGCGATGACGGACCGTTTACTGGAATCTTGCCCTCTGCGGGAACCTTCTTTACCGTCAAGATGCCAAGGACAGTTTTGACCTTGACATCAACTTCAGCCTTAATGTCGAGTGTGAGGTCGCCGCCGCCAAATAGTAGCTTTTGCATAACCTCGCTAAAGACATCACCATCTGTGATTGTTAAAGGAACATCGACCAGTCGAGATGTGATGTTGAGCAGAGTCTCGTTGTTCTCCTTGTCCTGAACCCGCGTTGAGTTGGCATCCTGCCAGTGTTGCAGGTTCAGCTCGCCCATTTTACGTTTCTTGTAGAACAGATCAGCGTTTGCACGAATCTTGTCTACACCCAGATTAACGTTCAGCTCAGGTGGGAGAGCTGCAAGTACTTGTGCAGTACCCGAAACCCGAGGCTCGCCGTCAGGATCGTTAACGTCGGCGAAAGGGTCGGGTAGCTTGAAATCGACGTCGCTCAGGGAGAAATTGCGAATCAAACTATCAAAAGACCGTCCAGGGAAGTCAACAGGAACCGTGATGCTTTCAAGGATATCTGAAATCCACTCAGGAGTGTTTGTGTCGTTCAGCTTCTTTCCTCTCACAAAGACCTTGGCATCTTCACCATGCAGATAACGATCCATAAAGTTGTCCAAGGGAGACGACTCAGAGTGAGGGCATGCTTTGATTAGAGATTCTGGGATATTACGAATGGTTCCCTTGGCGTCAGCTCTAACATCCGACTTGGCATCAACGTCAATGGGGTCCGTGACAGCTTCTGCAACACTGATAGACGGCAATGTTGAGTCGCAGTTGGGCACCAAAACCTCGAAACCAAGGGTCGGTACTTGGAACGATACTGGGTAGTCGTTGTGGGCTTTCAGGGATACGTCGGCCTCGATGACTTCTCGTCCGTGGCCATCTACCGGGCGATCGTGAAGATCCATGCGTTCAATGTTGTATTCAGGCATGTTCGGGATCTCATTGGCTATAACTGTGTCAGTCGGGTTCTGGATAGATATAAATGCTTGCTCTAATTAAGTAGTGATTTCTTTCCTAGAAATAAGGAGGCAAAGGAACGGTAGAGAGATTGACCTTCGAAAACCATAGATTCTGCCACATCATGAGACCCAAGTGGGAAAACTCCCGACTGAAGGTGAACTTTGGTCTTGCCCACCACCTTCAACTTGTTCAAATTTCCATCCAACCAGTCATTCGCGATCTTGCGAATGTGTTCGGCATCTCCAGGATTGACCTCTGCCACGAAGTCCAGTTCGTTGGTGTGGCCATTAACAATGTCAACCACCAGAGGAGGAATAACAGCAGTGCCAGCGAGAGCATCAGCATAGTCGGGTAGGTAAACGTTCACGGTCGTCTCTTTGGTCTCTAGTTTCCGCATGATACCGGTCACTGCCTTCCCGATGCGGCGAGAGTTCTTGTCTTCGACCCGTGATCCGTCGAGATAAACTTTTGCACGGATACGCGCTCGGATGCCGTCGCTGGTGATATTTTCGATGGACAGGTTGGTGGGTTCAAGAACCGCAGCTTTCTCGGCGTACTCCTTGACGGCTGGGGGGACGAGAAAGCCGAGGACTATGATGAGAATGACGATGATTCCAAGGATGACCATGGCAATGATGGAAGGCCATCGCCAGGCCGATCTAGTGCCAGTACTCTTGTTGCGTCTTGGCCAGAAACTCCAGCCCCGCGACTGAGTTTGAGATGAGCTCTCGTCTTCTCCATCATGTTCCGCAGCATCAGCGTGATGGTCGTCATCGGTGCGGCCCAGAAGAGGCGATGACTCGGTAGGGTCCCCTTCCTCGCGCGTCGGCGAGACGAGAGGCTCGGTTTCGTCCGTTGGCATTGTAGGATTATGGAATATTGAACACCGACTAATAGATATTCAGCGCGCGCATCAGGCGCAGGGACTTTGAGGATGTTTCGCAGGAAGGGAGATATCAGGCTGAGAATCGTCGTTGTTGTTTATCAGGGCGCCTTAAAGGTCAGGTTGATGTAAGAATCAAGAGGAAACCATGCAAGTTAAGGTTGGGCGTGCGACTCGTCATCGACGGGGCAAGTCAGTCACCTCCACAGGGTTTAATTAGGCGCGAGATTGATAAGGATGTAGCGGGGAGAGTTTTGATTGGTCCATGTTCTTCCAATCCAGGAACCAAGGCTCCTCCACTGACCTGGTGAGACCTGGGGATTGAGATTTGGGGGTCTCGGGCGACGTCATTTTCCCATTAAACTAACATGCCTGACTCTCAACTATCGTATCTCTGGTAGTTACCTAGGTACCTAGGTAGACACAAAGGATGAAAGTTATGGGGTTCTTCTTGATGGGAAGTTTATCAATCATCTATTTGCAATCAACCTTTCTAGATAATGGCCTATCGGATCCTTTGTCTATATGGCTTGGGTGTCTTGTATACTTAGGTAGGAATAGATGCAGAATAATTACCAAAACAACAGTCGTTGTGTTTCTGGGAAACTGTTTATTAATTCATACGACAGTAATCGGCTTTTTGGAGTTATGGCTGTAGCAACATGGGTCCATTACCAAAGTCAAAAGTCATGCCCTCTGCTATATGTCGCTCTACGACAAAGAGTTCAACATTGAATACGTCGAAACCAACAATAGTACCTATCTTATCAGGTGGGTGGGTATCAGACGCATTATCCTCTAAGGCTTGGGTTACAGAAATAAAGTAGACTAATTGCTAGTCTAAGCTCACATAGAATGACCAAATCATTTCGTCCCTTATGCTCTTGGCGGCCAATTCTTCTAACACCCTGATGCTTGTCAAGCGCACATAGGCTATTACCTACCTACCTCTAAGGTATCCGTACTCACCACTACCTACCTATTATCTTAGCGCGAGTCGCTGTGTGAGGGCTCTGTGGACCAACAGGGAGATCACCATTGCAAATTCAGAGGCCGGTAACGGCTTCTACTAAGAGAAGGATCCGCATTGATAACGCAAGGGTTTGAAGGTTTGCAGTCATTGATTGTCTCCAGTCATCAAATTCAATGTCAGTCACAGACTCGAGATATCTGTATTTTTGATGTGAGCAATACCAAATACACTCAACCACAGGTTTAACACCTTTGTTATGCTGTAGAAAGTCCCGAGACCGGCCAAGTAAGAAGAAAGAAAGTGGAGCACTGACTCTTTCCGCTTCTGATGTTGAGGCGGCTGGGCGGGAACGAGCCGCCTACTGCTCTGTAGTAGGTATGGACCTTAGCAGTCAGATCCCCAGTTCTACGACATCGTCCAATAGTGAGTGACTCTTCATCCGCCGACTCATCTTGACCTATTTTAGCTGTTGATTGAAACAAAAACTTCATTCTCCAGCAATTAATCTCCCAAACAACTCAATTGTAAGCTTCTCAACTCATACGAGATCATACAGCTTCTCATTGACATAACCAGCACGCACACAGTTCACAATGAAGACTTCGGCTTTCCGAATCGCTCAAGGAGCCGCCGCAGGCCTTCAAAAGCGAGCCTATACTCAGGCTACGACCCCAAGGCATCTTATGACCATTGCTGATCTCACTCCTACTGAGTTTGCGAACCTCGTTCGTGATGCCAACACTCGAAAAATCGCTGTCAAGGGCGGGGCTCCTGCTAGCTACTTGAATGCTGGTCTTGCTGGCAAAGCCGTAGCTATGATGTTTAGCAAACGCAGCACTCGTACCCGAGTTTCTACTGAAGCCGCTGTGACAATGCTTGGTGGCCACCCCATGTTCCTTGGCAAGGATGACATCCAGCTGGGTGTAAGTCTTCAATTCGTCGTATAGTCAACGACTCTTCTAATATTTTCAAAGGTGAACGAATCTCTCTACGATACCTCAAAAGTCATCTCTTCCATGACTTCCTGCATGGTTGCCCGAGTCGGACGTCACTCTGATGTCGCCGATCTGGCTAAGCACTCAAGTGTTCCTGTTATCAATGCCCTGTCTGACGACTTCCATCCTCTCCAAACCATTGCCGACTTCCTCACGCTCCACGAGACTTACCCCTCGACAAGCGCAAAGGGAGCTACTCTAGGCCTCAATGGCCTCAAGGTTGCCTGGGTTGGCGATGCCAACAACGTTCTTTTCGATCTGGCCATTGGCTGCGTTAAGATGGGTGTCGATATCTCAGTCGCTGCTCCTGAGGGATACGAAATCCCGGATGCTATGAGGCAGCTCATCATCTCCGCCGGCGACGGGGTTTCCTCCCCTGGCAAGCTCATTGAGACTAATGTCCCTGAGGAGGCTGTCAAAGATGCTGATGTTCTTGTCACCGATACATGGGTTTCGATGGGCCAGGAAGCTGACACCCAGAAGCGCCTCAGGGACTTTGCTGGATTCCAAATTTCTGACGATCTTGCTAAGCGAGGAGGCGCTAAGGCTGATTGGAAGTTCATGCACTGTTTGCCTCGACATCCTGAGGAGGTTACCGATGAGGTCTTCTACAGCCCTCGATCTCTGGTTTTCCCCGAAGCCGAGAACCGCCTTTGGGCTGCTGTTTGTAAGCATCCCCGCCAATCATCCTGAAGACATATCACTAATATCATTCAGCCGCCCTCGAAGGCTTTGTTGTCAACAAGGGTAACTTCTAAGGTTAAATAGAATGTGAGGCAGAGATGCATCTGGTATTATTTGATTGCAGCACGGGATGAAGACGGAGCATTGGCGTATGTGTAAAAAATAGTCATTGGAATTATATCAACTAAACCAGATCCTTTCCTTAAAAACGCCGTTGGGCTAAGCCTCTAACTGAAGGTATCTGATTTAACCGGGAGGGAGCTGGCTGGCATCAACAACCTCGTCCGCCTCCATGGTGAGAGCCTCCTGGTTGGCCTCAGTCAGAGGAGATCGGGGCAGCGCCATCAAACCTGTGCGGGCAGACTCGAGGATGCCGAAGGGGGCCACAAGCTTGAGGAACGAATCGATACGGGATTGCTTAGCGGAACTGAAGTGAGAAGTTAGTATTATATATTTCACTTAAGGGATGGGAGAGGCAACATACACTTCGACGATGCAGCTGCTAGTGCTAATATCCAGAACTTTGCCACCGAATTGATGAGCAAAGTAAGTAATGGACTTAAGATGCTCGTGCTTGTGTCGGAGAGCTTGGCTGACGGCAAGCTTGCTGGGATGGAAGTCCTTGGCGGTATCGGAGAGGCTGCGCTCAATGGCCTCATGAGCGTAGTCGACCTCGGACTCGCCGGCAGCAATCTCACGGTGGTGGTGAAGAAGCTCCTCGAAGTACTCAGGTCCAAGGATGTTGATCTTGGCAAGGAGAAGCTCACGCTGGACGAGAGCGGCGTTGGTGTAGTCAAGGACGGCCCAGACAGGGACCAGATCCTCAAGCTGTCGACGAGCCTGCTCAACGACTCCGTCCTGGCCAGTGAGGACAATGGTCATGCGGGAGAGATCATCAACCTCGGTGTTACACACGACCAGGGAGTCAATGTTGAAACCGCGAGCAGCCAAGATACCAGAGACGCGGGACAAAACACCGGGCTCGTTCTGAACAAGACAGTTGAGAATGTGTCGCTTGGGAGGAGCGGTAGAGGGAACGGGAGTCTCGTAGAGAATGTTGGAGACGGCGGACTGGGCGGACCAGGCAGGCGGGTTGTCGCTCACGGGCAGAGGAGCAGAACGGCGGCGGATGGCCTTGTAGGCGAGGGCAGAGGTCGAGGAGGAGCTATATCGCACCGCGGCGACACCCCTCGCGGGGGCAGCCCAGCGAAGGGGTGCAGTCAACGACCGTAGAGATGCCATCTTGCAGAGACAGGAGAACGATAGAGGGTTCCCTGGCCAAAACAAGAAGCTTCTCGTTACGGTAAAATAGCAATTGGTTTGAGCGTTTAGACAAGATGATGGTGACTCAAGTCAGTAAGAGAGAGCTCGAGGGGAGATGCCGAAAAAATCAATGGGCCACCGATAGGCCGGTGACCGGAGGCTACGAGGAGACGGGGGGTAGGTATTTTGCGGGGGCGCGGATCAGCTCGGCAGGGGTCCGTTGTAAGTTCGGAGTTGGTCAACACTGCCCGGGAAGGCACACCTGTAAACGTAGGGTAGGTACCTAGGTAGGTATGCAGGGCATAGCAAATCGATTTGCTAATGCGGTGGGTATAGAGTACATACAGTAGCTATGAGTTAGTAGGTAGTAGAAAGTATTTGTTGATTGATTGTGCCCTGCTAGGTGAGGTTGATAAAATAGGTAGGATTCCTACGTTTATCTCTATGGTCCATAAGTACCTAAGTAGGTAGCATAATTGAATTGAAAACCATCATTTGAGATCACAGGATCATTGCGCAAGACGACCCAGACCATAGGCACTGATTTCACAAGAAAGAATGAAGTATCTTTAACTCTTATTTCTGCTATATACTTACATATACCTATTCCAAGACCTGACAAAACATACCTTTTGATTAATATGGAAACGCTATACTGTCGCTGCCGCGCACAGATAACCCCAACAATTGATTCCCCAGATTCGTCCATTGTGAACCCATGCAAGCTAAGCCACACTAATACAATTGCCCAATGAAATACGCACATCATTTGTAAATAACCTACCTACGGGTTGGGATCTAGTAGCTAAACTGCATAAGCCTCCTCTAAGTATTTGATCAATTACTCCTAAGACTACCGAATTTTGATGTATGTTTGTCTAAGAGCACCATTTGCAGTCAACTTGCCCCACATCTAGATACTGCTAGTAATCGCCGGTCTCGGGTGCAGTACTGGAGAGCTCATGTATGTACCTTAGGTCATGCGCCACATGTGGCGCACGAAGCTCCTGTACTTACCAGGGACGTGCGTATGGTCTGCATGAGGTTTGTCCAGCCTTTCTTTCCATCGACGATCAATATTCAACTCCACTTCAACACATGCGCATTTTGGTTGCTGTTTTTTTTTCTACGACAGGCATAGATTAGATCGCATTGCATAGTGACGATCTAGCAACCAACAGTGCACTTCCAGCCGAACACTTAACGTTCGACGTGTAGTCTTCGACCAGCTTCCTAAATTTCTGTCAAATTTCGCATCTCGCCTGGTATGGATGAATCCGAACGCCGGACGGTGAAGCGCTCGCGCTTCGACCAGACCGAACCAGAACCTAAGAGGACATCGCGATTCGACCGCCGTTCTCGCTCTCCTCCGTCGCGTCGCTCTGAATCTGGTAGAGACCGCAGCCCCATCACGAAAGACGCAACTCCAGAGGCAAAGAAATCTCCAACTGATGCCGCCGCCGCCGCCGGTATGTGTTTTTGTTTACTTTTGGCGCCGTCTTACAGACAGACCTTGCGCCAACTCTAACTTCCAACGACAACCACTGACAACGTTGGTAGCTGCTGCCGCTGCTCGAATCAATGCTTCCCTCCAAGCTCGCAAAGGTATTCAACACGTTGATGTTCCTCCCATCAGGTCTGCCGACACCGAATCCCCACCACCGCGACCAACTTCGACACCCCAAACTTCGAACAAGATCGCCCCTCCGCTCGATAGCGAGATGTATGTTGCAGATGGCGACTACATTCAGGATATTGAAGTCAATGACTTGAGGAACCGTTACCTTCTCACCAAGGGGGCAACACAAAAGATGGTAAATACTCTTAACTTCAATCCAGAAGTCTTATTTCGGATTGTCTTTCGCACTTGGGTCGAGAACATCATGCTTACGGCTTGATAGCTCGCTTCAAGACCCCTTTCGTTGCTCCTGCTGACTCCTGCTTGATTAGATCAAAGATGAAACCGGTGCTGGTACGCAATTTCTTTTAATGCTTTAGTAGGACGCAATATTGACTTAGCAAGATATTACCACCCGCGGCAATTACTATCCTAACAAGACAATGGCCACGGCCGGTGTAAGTAAAATACTATGTTCGACTGATGGCTGTTCTAACCGCTCATAGAAACCTCCACTGTACCTTCACATCACGAGTACCAGCAAGTCTGGTCTAGAGGCCGCTGTCGCCAAAATCAACGAGCTTATCCAGCAGGAGCTCCCTCAGCTTGTAGACGAGAGGCGTTTCCGCCGCCGAGACCAGGAGCAGGTTGAACGTGACGAGTTTGGAAGAGTAAGGGTTCTACAACTTGGTATAGAGTGAATGCTGACAACTTGCTTGTAGCGCAAATGGCCTGAGGAGAAAATTCCGATAAGCCTAGAGCCTGTACACGGTTTCAACTTGCGCGCTCAGGTCGTCGGGCATGGTGGTGCTTATGTGAAGCACATCCAGCAAGAGACTGGCTGCCGTGTGCAGATCAAGGGCCGGGGATCTGGCTACCTGGAGGCGGCTACCAACCATGAGAGTGATGAGGACATGTTTCTTCACGTCGCGTAGGTTCAAACCTTTTCACTGCAAGGGACCCTGATCTAACATGTTCACAGTGGACCTGACGCCAACATGGTTGAGAAGGCAAAGGAGCTTTGTGAGGATTTGATCGCCAACGTCAAGCAACAATACGAGGAATTCAAGAGTCGCCCACCTCGCTATGGCGGCGGTGATCGCTACGGTGGTGACCGTTATGGAGGCGATCGGTACAACGGTGGCGGCGACCGTAACCATTCCCACAGTGGTTCTCATGGCGGTTCCCATGGTTCTTACGGCGGCTCTCACGGCGGATATGGTGGTTATGGAGCTAACGCAGGCGGTGCTTCTAACAGTCCAGCGCCTGCTAGTGTGAACAGTCCAACTAATGCTGCTGATTACGCTGCCCAGTACGCACAGTATTATGGTGGCGCGGACCCTTATGCTGCCTATGGCGGTTATGCTAAGTCAGTATCCCCAGACATGTCCACCATTTCATACTAACCTGGACACAGCTATGTTGCTATGTATCAGCAGTACTACGGTGCTCAGGCTCAGGCTCAGGCTCAGGCTCAGGCACCTGGCGCTTCTGGTGCCCCTGGGCAATCAGCATCACCTCCTCCTCCACCTCCAAGTGAGGCGGCTCCTCCGCCTCCTCCACCCAGCTCGGCACCCCCGCCTCCTCCGCCTTCTGGACCTCCACCTGGAACTGGAGGAAGCTATGGATCGGTATGTATTATTGAGGCTGAGAGAGTCACTTCTCGCTCTGCAGTATTCTCAATGCCCCCGGATTTGTGCTAACATGTCACAGGTCCCTCCCCCACCAGGACTTTAATAATATGCACTCCACCAATATGATGAGTATCCATGCTCACAGCCAGAAAATGAAAGAAAAAGTCAGTCGTTAGAGATGGATATCATTGGCTCTGTACGTGAACGCTCCAGTTTGCATTACGGAAAGAAGGGTGTTGATTCAGGTCCCATATACGATTTCGCGCTGTTGAGTAGGAACCCACATCGACCATCTTTGCATGGAAACGAGAAATAGCAGTTCTGCTTTCCAGTAGGTCGCAAAATTTGTTTTTTGTTAGAAATGACTAGATTGCAGGTCGAAGAACAAGTACAATGGCTGTGAACAAGGTGATGCTATCTAAGATACATTTGCTATCTGACTGAAATACCTAGGGACAGGTCAATGACATTCGCTCGTAATTCATGTAAACAATAACATGGAGAGGTAAGCTAGATCTGTAAACGATGTGATTATGAGAGGCTCATACTCGGAGAACTCGTATGTAGTTCGGCATTGGCCATTAGGTACCTACCTACCTAGCTAAGTAGGTAGGTATTGGGGAGGGGCCCGTCTGTCGCCTTATCGATAAGGCCTGTCTCTTTGTCGCATCTCCAGATTAGCTCACTCTGCCACTTCCATTAATCACCTATACAAAACCTTGAACACGCGCAAACGTCGCATTCGCTATATATACCCATGAGTGCTTTGCTTAAAACATGACAAAATGAGCCACCAACGATACCCTTCTCATGATCCTGTTAAGGAGCCACATTCTATCTCCCTCAAGGTTCTTCGGTGAGCTAAACATTGACTTCGCAATCCCGGCGTAAGCTTCGTAGCTAACGTACTATCTGCCGTAAAGACTATCTCGTCCATCTCTCGTCACGCAACATCCAATCGACCCTCCGTCCTCAGTCGGCGCATCTATCAAGTCAGCTCCGATCCCAGCATCGCTCGCTTACCACTCCCAAGCCGCTTCAAACCCGTCTCCTTTCCTCCTCAGCCCAGTCGTCAACCTTCCGGTATCATTCGGGTCCGCATATGTTGGCGAGACATTTAGCTGTACACTATGTGCGAACAACGATCTACCTCCGGACGCCGCCAAGAATATCCGGGATGTGCGTATCGAAGCAGAGATGAAAACTCCAGGCATGGGCGCTGTACAGCGCCTTGAACTCGGCCCACCTAATGGCAAGGCAGAGACAGATCTTGAACCTGGCGACACATTGCAGAAGGTGGTATCCTTTGACCTTAAGGAGGAAGGGAACCATGTACTCGCAGTCACAGTGAGCTACTACGAAGCAACGGAGACTAGTGGTCGTACGAGGACATTCCGCAAGCTGTACCAGTTCATCTGCAAAGCATCACTCATCGTGCGTACTAAGGTGGGTTCGTTGAAGGCCGATGACATCCAGGGACACGGTCGATGGGTTCTTGAAGCGCAACTGGAGAACTGCAGCGAGGACGTGGTGCAGCTGGAGAAGGTCGTGCTGGACACGGAACCTGGCCTGCGGTATCGCGACTGTAATTGGGAGGCGAGTGGGAGCGCAAAGCCGATGTTGCACCCGGGTGAGGTGGAACAAGTGTGTTTTGTAGTTGCGGAAGACGGGGCCGAGACGGGTGTCGAGGTGACACCAGACGGGAGGATCATCTTTGGATCTTTAGGAATTGGTTGGAGGGGAGAAATGGGTAATAGAGGGTTCCTGGCTACCGGCAAGCTGGGGACTAGACGCGTGGCACGATGAAGAGATCTCTGATATGATGAATAAATGATACCCACGAATTCCAATGCTTCAGCCAGACGGTATTTTATTTGATATCTTCATTGTCAGGTACCGACAACTGTCAGCCTGCGTTGTAAGAACAAACATAACCAACGCCCACCGATGTGCTTAGGTACCATGGGCTGTAGAAAGCCAAATCTTCGCTATTGTTTTCCAATACGTTGGCTTTGTACCGAGTATCCTGCTGAGCTATATTCTGCCCCCGACATGAAATGCAGATTTTACATGATCATTGCTGAGGGTTGCTAGCAACTGTAGGTATGGCCATAGAGTTAGCAAGGTCAGCACTCAGGCCTGACCCCCTGCTCTTCCATGGTGTTTCCTTTTTTAGTGACTCGGGATGATGTGCTGCAGGAGATCGATCTGGCTATATCAGATTTTGGTTTTAATACAGACAGGCATGAGAGTGAATTGTCAGAAAACCAGGGGTCAGGCATCATGCCGATACTGAAACTTTAAGCTATGGCTGGGTCATCCTGGTCAGTTTTTCCCAATCATGGGGAATATCAATCTGGGTGAGACGAGCCTGTGACAATCGTCGTAGGAATCTTGGGGATCAGGAGTAAAATGCGGACGATGGGTGTTCAAGTGTGCAACGGCATCCTAGACATCACATTTGGGCAACGACCATGGCGTGATGGTGGGGATTTTGAGGGTGGCAGCCTCACGGATGATATTGAGCAGAGCCAACTACCTTTAAAGATAGGGGTCTCTCCGACCGATTTTGTTTCAATCTCACAAAACTTTGTTCGTGCTCTTGTAGACTCCATAAAGACTAGGATAATGAGAACGGGCTCGATGGCTGCGGCGATCAACTAGGATGAGCAAATACCGGGAATACACACAGAACATAGCCCTAAGATCTCTCATAGCCGTATTGCCGTGCTCAAGGGAAGGCAGGCTTTGGGTATGGCTGGGTACGCAACACACGGTCCAACGTGGAGAGCAACCTGAAACAGACGACGCAGTCAAGATGTAAGTTGCATGCTGCCAATGGGATGCGGCATTAGTATCGTTAGCCATGCACTAAGCCCGAAGGTGCTGTACCTGACGCCCATCTTCTTAGCCTCTTGATTCGCGAGTCACTAATGAGATGAACGTCCATCAATGTGGGTGAGAATAAAGCTGAGCATCCACTTAAGCGGTGCCGTCTCGCGTCAGGTCCCGGTGGATGGGAAGGTATGGAGTTCGTTCGAGAGCCGCTTTCGACGACCTGAGCTTTGCTGGAGCTCACAAAAGAACAACTTGACTCAGGTCACAAGCGTTATGCCTTTGATCAATACATAGGTACCTACCAAAGGTAAGCTGAAACGCAAGCCCGCTCTCTTAGTTGAACCACCAAAAGCAGTGGTACCACCTTAGGACCTAAGGTGGGTTATCTTGGTATATAGCAGTCTAACACTCTTCCGTCAAACCACGACCGATTTGAACGGATAAGTTGCTGCGGTATGTCTGGCAGTCGAGCACGAGCACTAGACCGCAGTCACGAGAGCCAAAACTGTTTGGTCAATTTGATGCTGTTCCCATCGAATTGGCGCAAATGGTAACCGTCACAATTGCACATAAGATCTAAGTTTAGCACAGGTGATCAGCTAATAGCCCACGAACCCGGATATCTGAGATACCCCTGAATAATATCTACGGCGTACCATTGCCGTCTGGAAGTGTCGAAACAGGATTCAGGGCAAAAAAGGTGGTCTAAATCGATGTTTGTTTTTTCGATGCTGTTTCTTTTTCGATTTCCTGTCTTGTCGATGGAGACTCGAATAGGGGATCAGGATTGGCCAACGCGAACCCTGTATCTATAGACAAAGGATCGAGTGGGGAGTAAACAGCTAAGTATCCGAAGCGTGTGTTGACTTGAAGATTGTTCACGAATACCTAGAAAGATTGCTCTCCATATTGATAGACGTACCTATACAGTACTCGTGTGCCATGTCTTAGACGTCGTCTATTTTAGTGCTCTGTACCTGCATCCAAGGCTGGCTCGTGCTTTCGTATTTCATGAGATCCTTGATTAGGGGCGGGCGCATTTTGTTTCTTTCGTTTTAGACCCATTTTGGATATTAGGCGCTGTTGTTCCTGGACGTTGAGCCTATGGTGGCTGCAGAATGCCCCTGGACTAAAAAAGCCAGTGCCAGATTGGGCAACGGCTCGAATGTCATTGTCGATAGTTGGATCCAAATTTACTGAGACTTCTCTTGTTGGTGACTTGTCGTGGGATGAAGGTTTGAGAAGATTAAATCATTATTTGGAGGGAAAAAAAAGGGGGGGAAGCAAAGAATAGGTAGTGACTGTTGTTGGCCTGCACTGAGATTATTGCAACGAGAAAATTACCTACCTACCTACCTAGGTAGGTACCTAGGTAGATAGGTAGGTACCTCGGATCCGTTCAGCTTGAAGCACAATACTTGGGTGGCAGGTACGGTACATCTGTAGTATCCCGACCAATCACGTTCTTATTTTAAAGCCGGCGTCAAGTCCTGTAAATGGAAAGAGTCTTCCATTTCCATCGATATGATCTACAGGGTTTTGTCACTTTTGGGATTTGAGACGGGCGGTCTCACCTGCCTCCCTTGTACAACTCGAGCGTCGATCCGAAAAACGACATCGAATCTGGGAAATAGCGAACGTCGTATACTACATGCAATAGTGAAAGAACAGACAGAACACGGAGCAGTCCCTTGGTAATTTGGAGAATCCACCTCCGTTTATCCATTCAACAACATCCATAACGCCAAGCTCTTATTGATATGAAAGCTAGAGAAGTAGACTGACGTAGCCGGCCCCAGCTAACTCAATACCTGCCCTACAGCATGAAAGGAAGGGAGAGAAAAACCAAAACGTCTCACGATGAGTGGGGGAAAAGCAAATATCAGAACCAAAACATTGGGTCGATTACTCAAAGAGAACAATAATAAGCATCGATCAATACAGAATATCCGTACAATGCGTCAAATTAAAAACAAAGCGAAAAAGAAAAGAAAGAAAAACACACACCGAGGAAATAAGAACTGATTGAGATGGGCTGAGCCAGTCCCGCCAAAACAACACATATTGTGCCTCAAGGCCTAACATGGATGGCCAAAACATCACGAGACTGCGCTGCCTTCTTGCCTGGTCCTATTAACAACCCGAGTATCTGTAACGCCGCTCTGCAGCTTGCCTGTACATACGAAAACGGTGAGCGCGGAAGACGAGATCCATAAGGAAGAGTTGAGTTGCATTGACTTTTTCCCTTGTCAGGATATTCCATCGACAAAGCTACAGTGAGTGCACGGCAGCAGCAAAAAGTTAATCGGGATTCACTAGACGTCTTTTCCCAACAGAGTTTGACTGTTCAGCGTCTCTTCTAGCCGAGTTTAATTAATGTGTGTTTTAGAGAATGAGGACGAATCACTTTATCCAACACCCGCATCAGCCGTTGCGCAAGCCGTGGTTTCGGCCGGGGCGATATTAATGGAAGATCTCACTGGGGACACACACACGGACCAGGACCAAGACCCAGACCCTCCTGTGGTCCTGGTCCTAGTCCTGTGCTCTGTGCAACACCGAGCCTTGTCTCACTCTCCTCCCGGGCCACTTGCGCCGCTGGGGAACTGGTCTCCCTGGATATACTGTACTGCACCAACAACAGAGGCCATACATCATATCAAAACGACAGCGCATCGCATTATTCCTGCTGCATATGAGTGCCCGCCGGCTGAAGTCAGGCACAAAGAAAGATGCAGCCCGGGACGAGACAGCTCATCAGTCAGTTGAGCGAACCAGCGGTGATGAGTGCCGTCTCTCACATGGCCACGGCATGAAGTATGCATGCTTCCGGGTGAATGAAGCATGTTGATGCAGACAGATACAGCATACCGCATATGCATACGCAGGCACACCCAAGGACCCATGGTTGACTGACGCCTCTATCATCTGCAGTGTTGCACTCGCAGCGTGGCCACCCCATCGGAACCGTTACTTTGGGAAACGACAGCATCGTCTTGGCCTCTTGTCCTTTGTTTCTTATTAGTGTCTCTTCAGTGGAGGATACACCCATGGCTGGTGGTAAGCTCTCCAACCAACATCATCATCATGAGCTCTGCTGAAAGATATTGGTTAGCTTGACTAGCTCAACTAATGTGGTACCTCAATCCTTAGCTGATGGAGCAGAGACGGCGATTAAGTGGGTATTGTTATGGGGACGGGAGGGACACCCATGAAGCCTTCTCTGGAGGTCGGACTGTTTTAAGACCCGAAACTACCTAGCAAAGTAATATACCTGGCCTGCAGCAGGCCACAAGCGCGACTTTGCAGACAGGTACTTTCTGACAGAGCAGAACGTGCGGTGGGGGTGAAATGCTCAGAGCCATCTCCCTATGATACAGGACCCCGGTAAGCAACAGAACACAACAGAGAGGAAGAGGCATCAGCAAATATCCATTCATCATGGCCCGTGGATCCGCTGGCGCCGAGGTCTTTCTCGCCTGAAACCCCTGAGTCTGATGTGCCTGGAAGAGAAAACCGACATGAATTTGGTACACACTCTAGGTACGGACAGGCAGTATGTACTGTAAGTTACTGCATCTGAATGCGTTGATGGCTGTTCATTGATGGACGCATCTATCGAATAGCAGAGCCTAAAAAGGCGACGGCGTGCGCCTCAAGATCGACGGCTTGCTTGCTTGCGGAATCGGTCAATTTCCCACGACACCCAAAAAGTTAGATAGATCAGTCAGTCTTAAGGTACAAGATACATTTGGTGCTTGTTAGTAGCCTCGCAAGAGCGAGACTGACTGGCTGACTACCACTGCCAGTCGATATGATCTGGGTGCTGTGTTGGTCGCATTTTGATGTCGCTTACTCGGCTGAGATGGTACAATGTATGTAAGAATCCTTGTCGGCCCAGATATCTGATATACCCTGCTGTATCGTGTAGGCAGACACCTTCCAGTTCAGTGAAGTTGGCATTTTAGACGAAAGTCGGCGGTGAGACTGATGTTGTTGATTGAATGGTTGGTTGGTTCCATGATGGATGGATGGTGGATGGCAGCAAGTATCGCGCCTCCAGTGAATGAATGATCGAGCAGTGTGTACGGATACTGTACTGGGCTGTGCTTGTACCTACTAGCTGAAGCCCGGGCGCGCAATTCTCAGTGGTCCCCTAAAAACGGTCCCCTACCTCGCTGCAACCCCACGGCTTTTGGCGTGTGGACGGTGTGGCAGCTGCTACGAGCCATCCCAGGAAACCCCTGGACCGAAGGAAGCTGGAGCTCGTCCTTCTCCAACTTTTGGAGGGTCGAAGCCGTCAACAGAATGGGAGCTAACAAGATTTGGCCCTGGACCCTGCCTACAATCACTCAAAAGGTACATCCTGGTCTGGTTCATATCCCCATCGACCATCGCCGTATCTGCGCTTGAATCGAGGTATTCGATACCACTTTTCACAAGTACCTGTACTTGTACGAGACTGCACTGCACTGTACCTGCCCACCCAAAAGTTGCGAACGGGCACGGGCAGATCGACACTGAATCCTCGTTCTTTCTCCTGGACCATTCTCTCATATCTGCTCTAGACTAACTCAACCCTCTGTTCTATCATCATCTTTTCCTTTCCTCTCTGTTTCATCTTCTGGATCGTTTTGCTCAGGTGGCTTCCTGGTGTTTTTCAATCGTATCTTTTCTCCTCTTTGCATCAAGTCTCTGAGGTTCCAGTTGGCCGTTGACTCGTCTCTCCACCTTGAAGCTAACTTTTGGCTCCCGTTACAACCGACGTCTGGGCGACTGGCTCATCGCTGTTACTCGCTTTTTTCGATCGGATCCCCTTTATTCACCCCGTCTCGAGTCTCTTTTTGGTCCCAATCCGACCTCGAATAGCGACATAGCTCCGTTGGCTTTGAACCGTCCGCAGTTGGATCTCCTATTGTCGCTACTTACCTCGTACTCGCCTGATTAAAAAAGGCCCTGGTAACGGTCCTATCATTCATGACCTAATTGGCAACCCCAGCAACCCGCGACCTGATTTTGTCGATCGCCCACCTCTTCAGGCCACAATCACAGCCATACGAGCAGAGCAACCCAGAGCAAAGCAGCCTGACGGCTTATTTGGCTCATCCCCCTCTACGCCCTCCTATTCGTTTCAGCTCTGCCTGCTTGGTGGCCTAGACACCACTATTGACATGTCATGGAGAGCTCATCGACCCCTCTCGCCGATTATTTCTGGATCGCTGGCGTAGAGTCGGTGTCCTACCACGATCCCAACTCGCAACCCGCACCCGTCGTCGTTCCTGTCGAGTCCACCATTATCGAAGATGGCGAGCCCGAGGATGAGTGGACAAACGGTGACCAGCCGAAGACTAACGCACGACACTCGCGACAAAACTCCGCCAGCCGCCTTTCTAGGATATCTCTCACCGACCGGTTCTCGATACAAACCCTCGACGATACTGACGGTAACACCAAAAGCAATCGCAGCAGTGCCACCATCCGTGCTGTAAACCCTCCCGATTTCACTAATGGCAATGGCAATGACAATAGTAATGCCAACGGCCAGAGTCCTGCCCCCACCGGCATTATGGGCGAGGGTTCCATGCTTATGGGCGACTTCGATTTTGATAAGGCCTTGGTCAAGTTTGCAGCCGAGCGCGAAGTCTTTCTCGAAGACCTAAGTTTCAGTGCGGGTGCAAGAGTACAGGCTCGGGCACCAATGGTGAATCCTCGAATGGAGCGAATCAAGGCAGAAGAAAGTGACAGCGGCAGACTGAGTCCTCTCAGAAGCATTAAGGGTAGCATCCGCCGCAAGATGAGCTTTAGAGATATGAACAGCGTGCGCAAGCAGCCCAGTAACAGGATCAGCACAAGTCGTGCAGGTTGGTACTCCCGTTCTACGCTTTGGTTTATGACGAAGCAAACCCCGTTCAATAACATTTGCTAACTTACAATCGCAGCCTCCATTCGAACAACGAGGAGGCTGAGTAACTATAACTCCGTGATTCCTCCTCCCGAACCTCTCAACACAGATCCAGATATGCATCCACTCAAACGACGCTTCGAGCCGGTTCTTCTCGACCGATACCCTCCCCAAGAGGCAGGAGATGAAATCTCCCGGCGTGGAAGGTTTCCCGACTACGTGCCCATGTTTGCTTTCCCCAACGATATCCAGATAGTTTCGTCCGATGACAGACCGCGATCTACATGGCACGGTTTTACGATGACTTCAGACGACAACTCTAAGTTGTACGGCATCACCATCATCATCTGGACTGCTCTTAATGCAGATGTGGCCGAGGACGTTGAGAAGAAGTGCGAGCAATGGCGACAAAGCCACATGTCCGAAGAAGAACGAGAGTTGGCAGCAAGCCTGGGTGTCCGACTGGCAGGCGAACGCACTCACCTGTCGCAGCTCCTGGCAAAACTACCTACGATCCCATCAGGCTCCCCGGCTCGTGAGAGGCTCGAAGACGAGATTAGCACGGTAGAAGAAAAGATCACTCTCATGACGGACATGCTTAGGCCCCTGAGACATGGTGCTGCGTCCAAGATTGAAGGTCTCACTGCCGGTGAGAGTGGGCTTTGGGTGCCTCGTGCCTATGGTATTCTAGGCCGAGACGCAGCTAATATGTCTTTCTGGAAAGAATGGCTTAAGGCTATTGTCACGCCCATGACTGATGGAGGTATCCTGAGAATACCCCCAAGCTCGCCAAGAGTTGGACGCTGGCAACCTTTAGAACGATATGTCGTCAATCTTTGCACAGAAGCGTTCAACCCCTTAGGATCCAAAACTCAGGTTGAATTAGGAGTGCGGGAACTGCGACTTTATGCTCGGAAAGAAGCCGACAATGAGATTCCCGGCTCTCGGTCTATCGATCTCTATGCTCTGTTCCGTTGTCTATCTCTCGAGAATATTGTCGCCCTGTTCGAATATGCCATGGCGGAATCCCGCATTATCTTCTTATCATCTCACACTAGCATGTTACACCTTGCTTGTCACGCATTGGCAAACCTCTTATATCCATTGAAATGGTCCAGCATTTTCATCCCTATTCTTCCTGCACGACTCTTGTCGGCTCTCGAAGCGCCTTGTCCTTACATCGTGGGTATTGAGCGTCGTTACGATAGAATTGAGCTACCCGAAGATGATTATGTGCTCGTTGACCTGGATCAAGACACTATTGATGCTACCTCACAGCCTGTTCGACTTCCTCGTCAAGCACGCAGGAAACTTATGTCTCTCCTACAAGTCGCGGCCCCTCATAAGCTTCGATATGGAGTTACAACTGGACCTCCTCCCTACGCTATGGAGTCGTTCCCCTACGACGCCTTTTCGACCGAGAACGGTGCACTGTTCAGATCCGCAACTCCTAAGAGCACTCTCGGCAAGTGGGTGTCTCAAAGCTCTTCAGGATTTGGGGAGCCTGACCCGCCAAGCGAGATCCAGCCCCCAATCTTCAACGCTTTCGCTTCAGCACATGTTGAGAATGGCAAATCAGACAGGCCCAGCACAAGCAAGTCTGGTAAGACAAGTCCTCAATCGTCTGTATCTCCTGTTTCTATAAACTTCCCTCCCATGCCTTCTACACCCGTCTCTCGAAGCGACTCAGGGTTTGCTCTTGCAGCTACGCTTCGAGAAAAGCGTTCGGGTCACTTCGGCGAAGAAAAGATGCGACGCAGCTCCTCCTTTGGTATCGACAAGCACCCGCCGTTCCAAAAGCCGGGCATGCCCTTCCTTAACGGCCATCAAGCCAATCTGTCGATTTCAGCCATTTCTGTTGAATCTCAGAATTCTGTTGTGGGTGGGACTAATGGCGGTTATGGAGGTGGTGGAAATGGGGGTTATGCTCCGTCAACTTACGCGCAATCAACACTTGCGGCATCAACTATCATGCCCAGCATGCAGATCCAGCCTGTGAGAAACACAGAAACCACGGTGTGGGTTGAAGGGCATTGCTTCAATTACATGCCAAAGGACAACACTTCGATCTGTACCATCTGTAACGACCATGCTGAAGGAGACGGCGTTTATAAATGCACTGGCTGCAAAATCATCTCCCATGGCAGATGCCTTGGCCACTGCTCACTTGTCTGCCCGGAGGCATTCCATGCTGATCGCGTACGTGCGGCATTTGTTCGCTGCCTTGCCAGTCTTTTGTACACTTACCGCAAATATCTTGGACGACCTTCGAAGCAGCAAAAGTCCAACGGTCAATTGTATGCCTTTGATATGGATGGTTTCATCAAGAGCCTACCGCATGATCAACATGACTATGCCGCGATGATGCGAGAAACACAATGTGAGTCAATTTTTAACCCTTTTCGGAGTTTTTCTACTGGGACTATGTGGTTCTAACACAGTTAAACAGGCTTCAATGAATTCATTCATGACCGTGAGATGCAGCCGGCCAACAACGCGGAAATCCGGTTGTTTGATGAGATTATCATGGCCAAGAAAGCCCGAGGCCGTTCTGGTTTGTCGACTGGTCTTTCCCGCCTCTCCACGATCCGTGCTTCTCATGGCGCCTCGACCTACGGTGGCTTTGGCCCTCCACGCGGCGGTTCCAACAGCAAGATCCCCGCTTTCCTTGGGGACACATCTGATCACATCTGGAGGACTGCTTCAGTACCACTACCCAAAGGTAACTTTCCTGGAGAGTATCGGACTGTCGTCACTCGGACTCCCGCCCGTCTCGATCGATCTCTGATGCGAGAGCCTCGGTCAATTCAAGGGATGCCCCGTGTAGAGCCACGAGGCACACGTGGACTCATTCGCAAGCAAGTTCCAAGCATGCTCGGCACGACGCCGCCAACTTGAGAACTGGGAGTGCGAAGAACCAACCACAGGCAATTCGACACAATGACAAGTTGCGACGAGTACTTCTCAATCTGAGTCTCACCCTCGCCCTCATCAAATGAGGCAGACTCAATCACAATTCAAAAAGCAAAAGCAGAAGAATTATTATGTACGATACCACGTTTTGTAATAATCTAGGTGATAATGACGAGAGAAGCGGAGAGGAAGAGGAATACAGCCAGCAGGCCAAGAGGAAGTTGGTAGAGTGAGAAAAGTAGTCAGTGGGAAAGGCTATAAGAGGTAGAACTGCTGAATGTTGTGTGATAGGCACCAGCAGTAGAGCAGACATAAAAGGAAGAAAGAGAAAGAAACCAAGGGCACCGAGTCTCGTCCATGATAGACACTGTTTGGATCCCCGATCTGCTTGAAATGGCTAGATGTTTGGGCTTAACATTCCACAAAAATACGCACATACATCCGTACAGCAGACATCACTAGCATCAGCATCAGCATATAGGAATGGTGTTGCACTTATCAAAGGCAAGGGTGGGGAGTTATTGGCTGTGCGATTTACACAAAGGAATTTGTTAATGATTGCTCTACCCTCATCAGAATGCATATTTAAAATGCAGCTCCTCAGTGCTAATCTTACACATAAAACTTGGTTCCACAATCCTCTTAAGCTTATCGTAGCGAAGTTATCCTCATCTTGTCCAGTCCTGCCTAATATGATGCCGACACTATTCTCGTGCTAAGTGGTCCTGCGCAGCTTCTCCGCTTTCCAGGCGTTCAGGTCCAGGTCTTCCCAATGAATGTCTTTAAGAATCTTGCCAACAAGAGTCGAATAGCGCAAGTGTCCATTCACAAGGTTGCTAACGTTGTGATTCTCGACACCGTCTGCACCTTGGATCTTTTGGAGGCCCGCCAGTCCGAAATGAATGTTGGAAGTACGATATAAAAACCCAAGAAGATAGTCGCTCTCCGAGTACACATTGACTAAACGACCGGATACAACACTCTTCAAGGTCAACCAAACACGGCTCTCTGAAGGAGCTGGCGTGCCCATTAGGACCACAGAATCAATGAGGCCAAACTGGCGACGTTCAGCGAGTATCATGAGGCATACATAGATAGCTCGAGCCGCTAGGCTGAACCCAACAAGAGACACGGGGCGATCGCCCTGGATCTTGCTGCGCATGACTGCGTCCGCAAGAACGGCACCAGCCTTTTCAGCGCGAACCATCCCCATGCTCCAGGGGTTATCGATGATCTTGCTCACTTTCATAAGTTCCATTGGCCAAGTTGCCTCGATAAGGTTCTTGAAAACTAATATAGTGTCAGTTGGTTTCACCCAAAACTTGCTCATTGTAGCTCACTTGTTCGTGAAGAGATAGCTTGCTTTGCTGCAGCCCAAGCTGAACTCTTGACAACTGTCTCGAGTGCAGTACCGATGTTGCTAAGGACGGTCATCTCCCATCGCAAGATATACACCTCCGCATTATCGCCAAGGATCTTCCAAGATCCTGTGAGATTGTCTTGATCAGTCACCCACCCATTGATAGCAATGACTAGGCGAAGACGTCGAGACGTAGATGGTATTGCTGTTGCATCTACATAATCCCCCTGGAATTCGTCCCGAAGAGGCACGAGGCCAAAATCTTGAATTTCACGAGCAAAAGACTCGATCATCTTGTTAGTCGGTCTCGCTGTGTATATTCCTAGCATGGAACCAGTGGATGGACCATTATCCGCCATGGGCCCCAATAACCCTGCAGCTGTTGGAAGTCTCAAGCCGTGTCCACCATGAGCTGTCCCGATGCCCACAGCGATAAGTTGGGTTCCAAGTCTGAAAGGACCAGTCATGGCAGCTATGCGTGCCTTTGACTTCAAAACCGGCTTGTTCTCATCCTGGTTCTGCTGCGAAGCCTGTTCAATGGCTGAATCAACTGCTAGTTGACTAAAACCTTGGGCGATTCGCTTTTCTTCCTCGTGAAGTACTCTCAGGGGAAGGTTGAGCGATGAGGTAAGGTTGAGAAGTGTCATTCGTGCATATGCAGTGTACTCCTGGAGCGAGATGACAATCAACAGTGATATATGAAGTAGAAGCTTTCGTTTGTCCAATGGTAGAGTCCAGAGAGAGGTTGGAATTGGGGGAAACCGTCGGGACAATTCACGATCGACATGCGCTGATGGGACTTTGGGGGGACCTGTTCTCGTAAGTATTGATTCTGCTGGACTTGCAACCGAGAGGTGTGAGGTGGCACTGTCAAGTAGACAGTGGTATCTGTCAACTTACCAGTAGCCAAGGTCAGACCTCCACGACCCCCTCCTCGTCCACCACGAGCGGCACGACCACCTCGTGCACCTCTTGCATTTCCACGACCACGGCCCCGCATGTTAGATTGAGAACCGTTAGATTCCGTGACGCTGATATCACGAAGGCGCTGCAGAAAGATTGACTGCCACTTTCTGAAGAATACCAGAGCCTCCTTCTTTAGCTCCCTCAGCTGGGGCGTGATGGCCTCTGATTCCTCCTTGTCAGGAGATGGAGCTGCCGTTTCGTCTGTTCGTGTGATTTTGGGCATCCCATTTCCCGCATTCGAGTGCCTTGGGTCAACATTCTCTTTGCCATTTGTCTGGAGTGATAGGGCCAGCCAGTGATGATGTCCGATATCAACCTGGTCAATATTATTTAAGCTCAAGTCCCCGAGAGTAGGGGTGACTGGAGGCGAATCAAAGATGATACTGATATCATTGTGTAATTTCTCAGTAATAGCTGTGATCAAGGTCGTCAGATCGTTTTTCTCGGCGACAGAGAGGTTGCTAGTCAAGTCAACTGGCCTTCGAGGTGCCGAACTTGTTCGCCCACCGCGGGTCATGATGTCGGTCCTGTATAGCTTTGGTAGCCACTTAGTGGAGTCGTCGATGAGAGAGACGATGCAGTATATGCGAAGATTTCTGTTTTATGCGTTCTCCTTGATCCCTTTCCAGTGGGGGATCGTGAAGATATGCTCAGTGTGTGATGGTGACTGGAAATAGGATGATTCAGTTCCTGAGACGACCTTGGGGTGTCAGCGAGGAAGAAGAGCCATCAGATACAGACTATCTGGTATGTCTTTGTTTAGTAGACAGAAATGTTGCTCGCGAGAAACATCTCATTCACAAGAATTGAAGGTCAAACAGAGGTCGTAAACAGGTGGTCGGTCGGTCGATCCGTATGCAGTTGGTATAGCAAAGTCGAGTGAACAATGGAGGGAAATGGCTAATAAGAGAAAGCAGATAGGCAGAAGAAAGAACACAAGCAAACAGGAGAGGCTCAAGTGAGAATGAAAGGTGTTTACAAAGAAAAAGAAGAAGGAATGTTGCGTCCTAAACGGAAGGAGAGATACAGATGTAGTCGCGTAGTTGCTTCAGTATCTTTCTTGTTGTGCATGTTGGAAGCCGCAGATAATTTGGGGGATGAAGATACGGAAGGAAAGATGAGGGAGGGAAGGAAGGAAGGAAATAAAGAAAGGAATGGAAGTAGAGTGACGAAATCAAGACGGGAGGGCAGGTGTGAATGCGGTGCACCTTGAGGATAATGCTTCACCGGCGTTTTTGACAGTGTCGCCAGGTGGCAGGCGGATGTCACCGGCAGTGCCAACCAGTGCTCCTGCCACTTGGACTAACGCGATCGCTTCTATATACCTGCCTGCCTCTAGGTAGGGACAATCAAGTGTGACAGTGTGCGATGCAGATAGTCATCCGCCTCACTTAACCTACCTGCCTACCTCCTTACGACCTTTGCCTGACGTGTGTCTGCTACTCAAGTACCTCTGTTGCTCGCACAGAAACTGTTGATGTGAATTGCTTCAGCTCGGCTACGTGTGTCAAAATCTTGCATGTTACTGTAGAGCTCTGTGTAACTCGACAAAATCTTTATGTTTGCTGCCGCATTTCATCTAGTATCACTGCATTTTGCCTACAGTGATCTCAACGAAATGTTTATCGCATTTATCGAGCGGCAGTAAAAGATACCTTTGATTCTGGACAAAAAGAGGGGACTGCGACTCCGTAACGTTGTGTTACTTCAGCCGGGAGGACGCTCAGCACTGGGTTCCATATCGGTTGGAAAGAATACCAAGCATCCAATGAAGCATCTTATTTGCGATCTATCAGGGAAGCAGCCATAACTGCAATAGAAGACATAAGGTACTCCCGCTACAGCCATATAGACTATCATAAATCTAGACACTTGAGCTCTTGATCATGACGATACTTGGTGCATCGTGGCTAAACCACGTACAAATCAGAGTGTTATGTGACCATATCTCGGTCGAGCCATCGGTGAGCACGATTGGGACTGTGCGGTATCTGCGGATACTCCGTCAAACAATTGGTGATAATGAATGGAAATCGACTGTCTTGCATTATGGAACTCTCACAGAAGCTTCACGGTCGACATTTTTTCTGGAGTTCAACCAATAAGATTGAGTCATCTCTTTAATAGAAGAAGAAATGCGGTACGCAGCAAAGATATTAACATCCTTCCATTTCATGATATCTTTGATGTGCCGGTACAGCAAATAGCGGGATACAATTTCCGCAAAGAAGACATGAGATGTTGTCTTCCATGCCCCAATCACCATCGTCGTCCCCTCCATCCTCATCCTCACCCTCTGACACATGGTGTCTAGGTTCATCATCTTGTGTGACGTCTTGCTCTTCCTTTAACTGGAAGGGCCTAAGCACTTCATCTTGACGTTTAAACATGACAGAAATGTCCCTGCCTGCTCCCGTCTTATCATCCGCTGCACCAACTACCATATTTGCCACGCAGATGTTGAGCATCTGCAAGTTCCACCGTTGCCCCTTTTCGGGCGATAGGCGGCGTAGCAGTGGTAGCAGAGTATCGGAGACGAGCCTCTCTGCGATATGTTCTATGTCATCTTTGAAGTCAAATACATAGTTTGGCAATGGCCCTGAGCGGAAAATTCGACCATACGCCTGCCCTTGAGCTGAGTGTAGATATGCCCAGGACCTCAGTGACAAGCGCAAGGTCTTGGGTCGCGCAATCCATTTTTGTGCTCCTGGAGCGTCTGCCCCAGTATCAACCACAAGGAGGTCTATCCTCATTCTTCGAAGAAGAGAACAAGAGAGCTTGTGCAGTTCTTCTGTAATCTGCGCCATGGTATCTAAGCCCTTGTATGTATCCTCGATACTAATCTGACTCGGCACATCACTGGCTTCCTTGACCTCAGTTGCGTCAACTCCGTGCAGCAAGCCCCAGATCCGCATACCTACCCCCTTCTCTGCTCCGGGTCCCATTAATAGAGTCTCTATAGTCCCGGGCGAGATGTCAGGATGGAGTCGAATATCGGCAACGGTGACAGGATTGTCACTTAACTCAGGGATTTCGGATACGCCCTTACTCATGTCAGCTCCAACACGGGTCCCTAACGCCTGAACAGTCTTGGATCCTAGCCCAGGTATCCTTCGTAGCTTGTGGGTGTCTACAAAAGCTATCACCTCATCCTCGGTAGTCGCTAGTAGCGTCGTTTGATTACGAGGCTTATTCTTGCTACCCACAAGCTTGCTAAGCATCTTGTTAGTCGAAATTCCACAGGTGGAGGTAAACCCATATTTTTCTTCTACTTGAAGTCGTAGAAATTGGGCAAGATGCGATCCTAATACGAGGCGTAAATAAGCTGGGTCCTTTGGGTCAGGGGTTGAAGAGGCTGTGCCTTCGACACAGCCCGCGATGCTCGTGAGATTGCACTGAAAACCCCGTTCGGGGTCATCTTTGGAAAGACAAAAGAAGGAATTATCTAGGGATGACTGGTTGAGGCAGGAAATGTTGTATTCAATGATGTCGGTTACATCTGAAAGGCAACACACTTGGTCAGTATTGTAATTTGAATGAGGCGCAATACGATAACATACCCATAAACACCTCATCAAATCCCAGACGCTCGGCCTTATGATTCCAAGAAAAAGTCTTGAAGAAGTTGAAGAGGGTTTTGCTCATGTCACGAAAAGGTGTGAGATCTTCACCGTCTACAAGGACGAGCTCCGGGCACTTGCGTCTCGCTTCAGAGACGGACATAAGTTTTGTGAGACCACGGGCACGAGCGTTGTAGTTGCATGTTGCTAGGCAATTCTTCTGCTTGACACCCAATGGCAGTTTTTTGAGCTCTGGTTTCTTGTTCTCAAATACCTGCGCGTAGAAACAATCATAGTCCTTTTCGATAGGTCAGCAAGAGCTGGATCACGATTGTGAACGGTCAGGGTGACTTGAACGAACGAATTGTAAGATGATTCGATCATCATTCCGTCGAGGCCTTTTCTTGCTGGGCGGTTCCATGCCTACGCTGACTGGCAATCAGAAGATGGAGGAATGGGGACCGTGGTCTTGTGAGTTTCAGGTTTGATGTAGACCAGGAGCAGGAGTCTAGAATTGAGGATGGTGTCTTGGGTGAGTCGGGGTTTAAGAGAGGCGTTTGTCATGAAAACAACAACACTTTAAAGCCATAAAATTGAGCAATGAGGGATAATGAATAGGAAACAAACAAAAATTGAACTGAAACGAAACATTTAGTGAATCATCATTTGTTTTCAACAAATAAATCATTCAGGCATCTTACCATTGAGACCTTCCTTCCCTTCCCACTACGGTAGGTAGGTCTGCCCTGAGGCCGCTGCAATCTTTGCCTGAGGTGTCGATGCGTCGCTGCCCATAAAGGAAAGCACCTATCTGAACATTGATGAGAGGAAGGAAGACACGGATGAATGTGATTACAGCACATGCTTGCATTTTCTAGCAATCATGTCGCTTAGAACTTGTCTTGTAACCATTCATATCATATTATTACCTTGGCATCATATTCTAGCTCAGAAGTACCAAATGTTGACAACCTCACCACAAGGCCTTTCAACAAGTGCACCAGTTCGATATAGCGGTGGAGATGCATGGCGCAAGATAGGATATGCTCGATGCTATGTCAGTCATATTCTTCCTGCAAACATCAACGCCTCATCCATCCTTGCTTTGGACAACATGATAGACGCGATGCTTGGCCGGTCGGATATTATGAGAACTTCTCTAAACCCGCAGGAGGAATGAACATCTGCAGCCCAGTCAATTCTCATTTACCCCGACTTCGCTTCTGATCCTCTATCAGTTCAAGCTCATCTCACTCTGGTCCCCCGCTCTGATCCTTGTCAGAAAAACATTACCATCCAGTTTCGACCATCCACGGTTGAGCTATAGCCGCCCAAGTGCGTGCTTGGTTTGCAGCTAGAAGGTTGTCTGTCTCCTCCAATCACATCAACTCCCAGCTTTGTAAGACGTGAATTGATGCAGGCATGAGATGCTTACCGCAATTTGAGTTTATCATTGAACTCTTGGTTTTCGTCAACAATCGCTCTTAATCACATTGTCATGGTTGTTGGAGAATGAGGGCCTTTGTCAGCCCTAAACGAACGTAATTTCAAAGAGCAGGCTGAGGTTTTGAGAACAAGGGCTGGCCTTGTTTGAACCATGGCTTGGAGCATGGCTGAGCAACGTCTCCACTGGCGTTAGTTCTTTGTTTGAGCACAGGCAACTATCGCAAGATTATTGTTGACCTGCACACCGTCGGCTTTGTTCTTGACGAGTGCAGAAGAAAATATACAACAGGATGATAAACATCCACGACCAGCCTTTCTTTCTTAACCTTAAGCACTACCGTTCGAAGGGCGGGGGACGATGCCAGCCATCTTGCATAGACGCCAGCGCGAGTGAAAAGAGCCGACCGATTAGCCGCGTGATTGGGTCTGGTTGGAAGCTGGCCAGGATCATACTTCTGCTTGGGCGCTTGCGCCTCTAACGTTTCCCACCAAGTTACTGTGACGAGCCAACCACAGCACCTCTCAATGACATATCCTCACCAATTCGGTACACGTTCGTCAGGTCGGTCTTCCAAGGGCAGAATCCTTCTCAACCCCCTGACAGCTCCGCGTCTACGCCATAAGAGGATTGTCACACTGCATGCATGGCTAGGGGCGCTTGTTTAGGTGCCAGGACTGGGTCAAAGAAAAGCTGATTGCCCTGGTTCTACCTCCCCGCCCATTATTGACCCAGTATGATGCATGTCTCAATGTCTATCATCCTATATAGACGCAATGTCCTCGTTCCTGGGCTGTTTGTTCGTGATGTTTCTGCGTTTTGACATTGTATCAATTTCCTGATCCCTGACGGTTCCGGTCTCTCGGTAACAGCGTCATTGGCTAGTCCTGTTTGATGTTGATTGCCTGTTGGTTGATACACTTAGCCATCTGCAACAGCACGAGGGGATTCAGCAACTCATCTCTCAAGTGTTTGGTATATCAGTCTTCTTAATCCATACATCGAACTGGTCCGTCATCATGGCCTCTTCTCAAGCTCTGCCCAAGAAGCCTCGGCTCTCTCTACAGATCAAGACAACATGCAGCCCGGCTACAAGATCATCAAGGAGTTATGCAGTTGATCCCAAGGATCCAACTGCCTTCAACACGTTATCTAATGTCTATGTCACTACCATTGAAAGAGCTACTCCAGCTCAGCCTGAGCCGATCACTGCCATAAACACTCTCCAGGCCTTCAATCTTACAACTCCCGTGGAGCATCAGGATCCAAAGCACAGAGTTGTCACGCCTTACGTTGCTTCATATCCCGAAACTCCTTCATCCGACACTGCACCATCACCACATCCGGGCTTGGAGATTAATTATCCAAGCACCATGACAGCTACGCCCCCCCTTTCTGCTGGTCCAGTCGATTCACACACCCATAAAGCCTTCAGCTTCTCGCCTGCCGATATTTCAGCCGCCCCAGCTCACAAAGCTCACTCACATTCCGAGAAGCGCACCCTCACTCGTCCATCAACTCTCGCGGAACTGACCCTGCAAGCACCTTACACACATCCCCGTTCACTTCATAGCATCTTGCGCAACTCACCTCTTCCTCCACCCACTGCCATTCCTCCGCCTTCTCCTCGACGACAATCACGGCGCCTGCAGGACAAGGCCAATAGACGGGTGTGCTATAACAACCCTCTTACACAGGAGATTGTGACCAACAAGTACACAAAGTCTCACATTGACTTGCTTGTGGAAGAAGCTTCGCCTCATTCACCCCCATGTGTTCCCCCGCAGCCTCAAAACGCCATCGATCTCGCTCTCGCATTCATGCCCAACGAGATCCAGGATGGCGGACAGACTCCTGGGCCTTTCGAGGATATGCGTCGCCGAATGACCGGCTTGGGTGCTTCAAATACACCGGCCTCACCAATGTCCCCTTCAGGACCAAAGGGTATCTCGAAGCGAAAGAAGAAGGAAAAGAAGCGCCGTTGGGTATGGACGATTGGGCAAGAAGACGATGATGACGATGAGCATGTGGGAGGATCTATCGCTGCCTTGCGAGCTGAGGCTGCCAAGGCCAAGGATGTCGATGATATCAAAACACCTGTGACTGCCATCAAATCACCTCCAGTCACTTTTCTTACAATACCAACACCGAGCACGGATAGTTTTGAAAGTCTGGATAGCATGTTGTGTGGCAACGAGGACGTCGAAATGTCTGACACAAGTAGCTGTCCTACGATACCAGAAGAGCCTCGGTGTATTGCTAACGAGATGGACCTGGACATAAAAACGCCGATCGCCCAGCAAGACGAGAGGGAAAGTTCAGATATACTCCTGTTGCCCGATCACAATGTTGGTGGCGCTAGTTTGAAAAGGGACTCTCCAGTGCCGCCTGATATACTGCTGCGTGCGGAATGAAAGTCATTGGAGCTGCGGGCGATATTTTGATTCTTGTATTTTTTATCTAACAACCTTTTTGCAACGGTCTGTCAACCGGCGTTTTGTCACTTGGAATTTTGGGGAGTTAGGTTATCATGATGCCGTGCTCGCAAAGAGCCTTTATGAGCAATGAATCTATCAAATGAATGAGGTCAAATATGGTATCTGTCGCTGAATTCCCGATATGTTCCGTGTGTTGTCGACAATTAGTCTATAGCGATACGGTCTCCGACGTTAGCAGTTTGTGCCATTGGTCTTTGCGCTTTTGCATTGCTCAGAAGCCTTAGAATCGTAGTAGCCCTAGTAGTTACGAGGGGGTGTAGATGGGTAAGAGCGGCATTGGCTGTTGATGTTCGAAGGATTCTATAAGACGGGTCAAATCTTGCTATATCATAGTTGTGGCTGAATCTTTCAACAAGGCGTTGAGTTCACGTTTGCGGATTCGACATGGATAGAAGACTCAAACTGGCACCAACGCACACAGTTCACGTCCTCAATGAAACATTGTTAACTGAAAGCATGATTTACTACTCTAATCATAAACATCCCATTTCAAACGCTCAAAGGATCAATAATTTCGCAATAACGTAACCCAGCTCTCTAGGGACCCGGGTGGTTGTAGGAGGAAGGGAGGGCTATTGTGCAAGGCACATCAGCCTTTTGTGTGCACGGGTAGCAGCTGTGTTGGCGATAGTTAGAGTTCAGTTGCTGTGGGCGATTTCAACTGAGATGAGGCCATGCTTTGACCTGCCTGGAGGGGTCAACCTTGAATCGTAACTCAGCTCTCAATAGATAGGGCCTTGGCACCAATGAGCTTCCCATCAGCGTGAGAAACAACCCAATACTCGGTCCTCGTGGAATCTCTCGATACCTGGTAAACCCGCACGTCGTTGCCCTGAGAGGCTTCGCGGACAGCTTCAATGACGTCGATGTACTTGCCGTGAGAGTCCCAGCTCAAAGGGTCGAGGATCTGGATATCTGCTGAGCTGGGAGAGGAATGGTTGATGAGCTCAGCGAATTCGGCTGTCCGTGTGTCAGTATCTGGCTTTGTTGTAAAGGATGTTTCACCTACTCTCTGTTGGTAGACCATTCTTGCCCTGCCACTTGAGAGATACCTCCTCAAAGGGCTCGTCTGCGTCGGATGTGTAGACGGCCTTTTTGCATACGTTGCTGATAGCTTTTGGCACCTCAACACCAGCGTCCTTCGCTTTGAAAACAGCCTTCTCTTGAGTGGAAGCGCTTGCGCCAGTGTCTTGGTTAGCCTTGTTCAAGAAGGCCATGTAGTCGTCGTCGTTTGACATCTTGAGGGGTCGTGAGGTACTGAGTAGTCGCTGTGAAGGCCGGAGGAGAGGAAAAGCGTTCTGTCTGCGAAGAAGAATAAAACTGAGATTCAGGCTGGTGAAACGTCTGAGAGGGGTTCTGAGTGTCATTGGGAGAGAGAAAGAGATCTCGGGCGTCAAGACAAGCACAAGCACAAACACATGCGCATGTGGGTGCAAGTTTGGGGGTGTGGGGTGACGTCAGGTTTGTGATAGACAGCAGGGGTAGCTCAGCCAACCAGAATGTTTAAACCGACAACACACTGAAGATGCATCTTGATTAGGTAGGTAGGTAGAACCTCTGCTGTACTCAATGATACACCACGTCATTGTTTCGTTGTCTCAGATTCCAGATCGTCTCAGTCGACTCATGAACTTTGCATCCTTCAACTCTTCCATGTCAATACCAAAGAATTTGGCATACATAGGCGCCAGATGATGAGGCCCACAGGGTCGAGCATCACCACTCGCGCGTCTCTTATCAATGTAACTAGACAAGAGAGCTCTGACAGCGTCCTCAAAGCTCTGGCCTTGTTGTGACACCATGACTGAATCTAAGTCTTCCGTTCCGTTGTCTTCCGCGTATCTGTCAAGGTCAACATCTACGGTTGCAGCCTTGATTATCGCAACTTGGGTCTCATCGAAATACGGGCCACTGATATAGTGTTCATCCGTAGTACAGTTGATACGCTTCTCTGAGTTGTTGTCTTTTGCGACGTTCAGGAAGTCGTAGAGAAGTACACGAACTTTATAGCCAAGTGTTGGATCAGTGGCTATAGCAGATGTCATGGTGAGTATATTCGAAGGCGTTGATGTAGGCGCTTGAGGTTGCGCCTCATCAGCAGCTTTGCTCTTCTTCTTTTCCTTTTTCTTGCCCATCTTTGCATTTAGTAGGGGTTAGAGAGAAGAACCGCGTTACGTCCTCTAGGTATGAGTTTTATTCAAGGTTTTGCATACATCACGCAGGCACGAAACTCTACGACGCCATGAGCTGAAATGTTATCTTTTAATATGATGCAGGCAACTTATATACTTAACTCTTATACAGTAATTGAGAGAAAAAGGATATCTGCACAGCATAACGTAGGTAGGTTCCTCAAGTACATTCAGTAATATGATGAACATGTTTCCCTGGATCGATCACTTCCGATAACAGCTGTTAAGGGCAGAATTACTAATTCGAAGACAGGTTCCGTACACGAAATTCATGTTGGATACACATCTCATTATCCACGATACCACTTTATTTGTTACAGAATTCCAACAGTCACGAACAAGTTCACAGGACAGCAAAGGTAGAGTCAAATTAACATTGGGAATCTCGTTAGAATTTTTGATCGCCATTCCTCTTCTAGCTGGACTTTTTTTATTCCATGCCAGTTCATACCTAACCCGGCCCAAACGCAGGGCGTAACGAACCAACCCTTGACACCGATGCAATGGAATAGAATTGCTAAGACACAAAAAGAAACATGCTGCCGCTTTAAGCGGAGGCAAGGTCCTTCTTGAGAGTACCCTGGTACTGCTTCTTCTCGGCAGGGGTCTGGAAAGCACCGTGTCCGAACTCGGACGAGGTGTCGATCCACTTGAGGCTGACCTTCTCGAGGGCCCTTCGGGAGGTCTGGGGGAACATGGTCTTTCGGAGGGTCATGACACGCTTCTTAACACCAGGGATGGAACCCTTGAGCATAACGAAGTCGTTGTTGACCTCACCGTAGCGGACGAAACCACCGAGACTGTGACATGTTAGCGACTAAATGGTAAGTAAAAAGAGCGGGGTTGACGTACGGAGTGATGGTCTTCTTGGTGACATCGATCTCAGTGGCGGCGTTGTCGTCAGCATCACCCTTACCAATGCGGTAGATCTTGTGGTTGACGGAAGTACGGTGGTGGTATCCCATTTGACCCGCACGTGCAACAGTCCATTGAACGTGCGAAGGATGCCAAGCACCAATACAGGCGACCTTTCGCAGACCCTTGTGTGTCTTACGAGGAAGCTTCTTGGTACCCCAACGGGCGGTAACACCGTTGAAACCGTGACCCTTGGTAACGGCAACGACGTCAATCATCTCGTCCTGCTCAAAGATGCTGGAGATATCGACGGGCTTCTCGAAGAGCTCCTGACCGAAAGAGACCTTATCGGCGATGGAGCCACCGTTGACCTGGATCTCCATAAGGTGGGCCTTCTTCTGCTTGAGGGGGGTCTTTCGGATCTGGGTGTGGGCCAAGACACGGACGACAGTGCAGTACTTCTTAATGCGCTCGAGCTCGCGGGTGATGGAGGCACCGTTGTTCTCGGAGTGCTTCTTGGCGTACTTGGTGAAAGCCTTCTTCTTGCTCTTGTACCAGTTCTTGTAGAATCGGCGCTTGACCTCGTCGCTCAGATGCTCGGCCCAGACGGTGGTGAGGGATCGCAGGCCTCGGGGAGTCTCGATGTAGCCAACCAGACCAACAACGATCATCTAAAAGATGTTAGCCATAGGCACATAGCCAAGCGGGCTGCATTGTTCGTACAGGTGGGGTATCGACGATAGTAACAGCCTCAACAATCTCCTTCTTGTTGGCCTTGGCGCCAGGTCGGTCGAGGTCACGGACGATGGTGGTCATACCGGCCTTGTAACCCATGGCGGCAGTCAGGTGGACGGGCTTCTTGGGGTCATCCTTGGGGAAGCTGTTGATCCCAAAGCGTTAGCCATTGCCATTGCTTTTGGGGAGAGATCTGGAGAAGAAGTTTTTTCGTCTTCCTCCTCCTCCTCCTGGTGTAGCAGAAAATACTTACGACTTGACCTTACCACGGTGACGAGCAGCGCGCTTACGGGGCAGGTAAGCCAGGGAACCGTGGCGGGGAGCCTCAAACTTTCGGTGCTGTTCACATTATCAGTATCACAATGCGAAGCCATTGTCATCGACGCCAGGCTGTACTCACACTCATCTTGGGCGGGCTGTGTGGTTTGAGGGGGGTTAGTATGAACCTGTTGAGCGAAGCCTGAGAAGAAAAAGTAACAAGGTAGTGGGCGATGGATTTTGTAATTTTTAGGGTTAGAATTTCTGCAGTTAGTGGGTCACGTGATAGAAAACAATTGCTGTGGGCGCTGTGGCCGTTCGGATGGCCCGCTCTTAGAAACTCGCCTGCATGACAAAATCCAACTGCGAATTTTTGCAGTAAACCCTTATTGGTCCGTGCGTCTAGTTGTGACAATTGCTCTGGAGCCATAGTCTAAGCATCAGCTCAACGTTCATTACATACATGAGCACGAATGCATAGGCTACAGACTGGTTCAATGTGAACACAGAGCAGCCGAGGTAGCTGAAACCTCAACCTACCTATATATACCGCCCAGGCCTCAACCAGTCATCTCAGATCAAAGAATGTACCGTCTTCCAGATCAAAGGGTATTATTCATATCATGCCAATTGAGACCTGCAAAGTGGGCATAACAAGATACAGTCCTCAAGGGTGTTAAATGGTTCCGCTTGGATCGACTCTGATCTTCTCCAGTTTAAAACTACATAATCCTCTCTGTCAGACTGCCGGGCTGCTCCTCTGGACGTGTCAAAGGGTAGATGATTCTTTAGTCTAGTGGGGCATCAAGCTCTGCGTTCTGCTCAGCATGTATTTGAATTCCTAGGTACCTAGTTATGATCCACAGAATGACATAATCATCTTCTACGTATTTGACTTCATCTGTGTTAGTTATCACTTTCATAGGTGAGTTAAGTCTACATTGCTGTCTTGTAGTGGAGTCCTGTAGGTAACTACATTGAAAGTGAAGTTTGGAGATCGAGAGAAGTATTATGAATGTGTAGACACTCTTCTTGCAAGCAGTTCGAGACATCGCATTTCGAAGTTGTATATTTGCGAATCAACGATAAAGTTGGAGGTATGAAAAGATAAGTTAAGTGTATATTGATGGAAGCGGAAATTATACCAAGCATAAAACAAAGTCGGGCGCATCTGCTATAGTTGCTGACCCTGTTCATCTTTACGTATTTATATTCTCGATTACGTCAATAGCCATGCCTGTGCTGACCTATAATTTATGTGCAACTATATATATAGTCTTAAACCACCCCGAGTTATCTTGCTATAATGCATTCTTGCTATAATTAAGCAGTGTGGCCTGCGCGATACTACTTTCACCGGTTAAGTATGCTCAAGTGATGTATGCTCAATCTTTGTTAACACCAAGTATATTTCGGAAACGTTATTACGACATGAATATTTGATTGGATGCAGGTTTGGTCTATCTATCAGATCTTTGTATTTCGCCTCTAGACTTCGGGCTAAGCGAAAATACAAGAGTGACAACCTCGAGGATTTCGCAAGTTGCAGGCAAGACACCACAGGATTGGTACCACTCTAGCAACGAACTGGAAACCCGCCCGCCCGCAAACACAAGTTTTGCTGCCTGATTAAGTTATATGTTACAAGAGAAGAGTAAGATTTCCACCTCGTGTAGTTCACCGATTGACATTTTACCCTTGCAACCTACAAGACTTCTCAGTCTAAAAAAGAGCCACGTGACCCGTCTCTATGCGTGTAGCTAGGCTTAGTGTGATGGTGCTGATACTTAGTTTTTCACAATGATTGATTCTCATCACTTTTACAGAGGAGGATAGAGCAGAGATGGTTACAACTGAAATTTTATTGATCAGAGTAAGGAAATTAATGTGCATAATGATCTTGTTCGCTAGTGACTTCGTAGCCAAAAAAACAAGAGACCATAACCCCGGCAAAACCCCCGGTTTTGGAGTGTCCCTCAAACCTCTCCATCCGCACAAAAGAAACCATGCCCCGATAATAATGGTGGTATACATGAAAAAAGACAGACTAGTCGACGCGGGTAAGAAAAAGAAATCTTCAACTCGTAACGAACAAGCAGCAAGTCAAATTATAACTCATTCAACTTTTGGGGCGGCGGAAATCCCGTTTACACCAGCGTTAGCAGGGGTCGATGTCTTGACGTCTCCAGCTGCAGAGCCAGGACCAGACCCATTGGTGACAATGGCTGCCTTCTTCTCATCCTCTCCACTGTCGTCGTAGTCCTCATCGACTTCCATCTTCCTAGCTGCTCTTTCGGGCTCAGAAACGGGGGCTGCGCGGACAGGAGGGGCATGTTCAAGACTTGGTGGGCGCTCCTCTTTAGGTGTTGACGCAACTGGAGGCTTCTCATGAACGACTCCGGACATGGGAGTTGGGGGCCCTTGTTGCATTGGTGGTAAATGGCTAGGGCCAGGAGCATGGCTGGGAGGATGGTGAGCAGCATCAGAAGGATGGTAGCTCTCAGCAGCATGACGAGGGGCTGATTCGGGTCTACGGGGCTCTTCGCGGCGCGGCTCTTCGGGTCGGCGAGGGTCGTCGACACGTCGGGCTTCAGATGAGTTACGGCGGTAGCTATCCCGAGGAGGTGTGGACGGCCTTCGGTGACGCATGTCATCAAGGCGAACCCGGTTTTCCTCGTTAGCCTGCTTCTTGGCAGTAGACTCCTCTTCCCACTCTCGCATACGCTTGGGTCCAACCGAAGGGGGTCGGTCGTCCATCCTCTGCATGGCAGCCTCAGCCACGGCAGGTGGTGGTGGAGGACCGGGCGGGCCAGATGGTCCAGGGGGTCCAGGGGGTCCGTTCTCGGTTCCAGGAGTAGCCATCTCGGGATGCTGATTGTACAGTGGAGGTGCTTGGTGTTGGGGGTATGCCGACTTGGGTGACGGCATACGGTTATCGTGGACAGGTCGGCCATCGGGACGAGGGCTGTTGGTAGGTCGGAAAGGCGCCATGCCGTTAGGACCATTAGGACCATTGATATTGTTCGATGGAGGTGCAGATGCTGATGCTGAGGGTGCTGCTCCAACCCAGCTGGGGTTTGCAACACGTCGCTCAGAAGGCGGGGCAGAAGGTTGAGACTGGGGAGGGGCATGAGGCGGTTGGGAGTATTGATGTCCAGGAGGTGGAGGGGGAGTTTGACCGCGGCGAGGCCCATTTCGGCTGGGGTCATTGTAAGGCTGGCGCAACTGCTCCTGCTGGGGGCTTGGTTGTCGCAGCGGTGGTGCAGGTCCTCCGCGGAATGGCTCACCACCCCGAGCTTCATACGGGTTGGGTGGCTGAGGAGGCGGGTTGATATTAGAAAGTCTACCCGCCCAATTCTCACCAGGGCCTTGGGGAGGCGGTGGTGGACCAGCTGCTGGTGGCTGCTGAGTTGATCCTCCCCATTGAGGACCGACAGGGCCAGCGGCCTGGTAAGCCTGAGGGTGAACATCTGCCGGCTGTGGAGCAGCAGGTGGAGGGCCTCCATTTGTGCTACCAGAGCGAAGAAGCTGAAGTCTCGCCTTGATATGGGGATTATTGGGATCAAGCTCGGCTGCTCGTTGATAGGCATCCAGCGCATCGGTTATCTGGTTGTTGCAGCTTTCATACTATGACATATTAGTACACCGTATCAGTATAAGGTTTGGGGATCAAGACATACCAATGTTCCGAGGTCATACCACACCTCAGAGATGTACGGGTTAAGTCTGATGGCCCTAGAGTAGGCATCTAAAGCATCTCTGTACTGATTGATCTGGTAGTAGAGGACACCAATAGAGCACCAAAACGTCGGGTTCTTTCCATCTCTGTATACGGCCTGTTGGTATGCCTCATACGCCTTGGGATACTTTTGTTGGGACATGTAGCATCTACCCAAGAGATACCAGCTCTGTGCATCTTGATTGTCTAATCCCCTTGTTAGTGCGATCGATTATCAGATGGGGCTTCCTAATCATACCTGCGTTGACAGACTTCTCCAGATATTGGATCGCGCGATCTTGGCTCTCATACGTGTTGCTTTGCTGGTGATGTAACCATCCAAGCTGTTGGAGGACCTTGGCGTGGTTCGGGGAATGATCCAGCACGCGTTGATAAGCGGCCTTAGCGCTGTCGAACTAAGGTCGAGTTAGATACAGCATGGTTCAGAACATCGTTGTTTACTTACATCTTTTTGTTGCTCATGGACGTGACCAATCTGGAACCAAATATCCTCTTGAGTCAAGGGTCCAGGAGGAGAATTGACGATGTATTTGAAACACTAAGGGTGTGAGCTGCGCACATCAAAAGTGGGCACGAAGAAAAGAAACTCACGTCAAGACTCTGATTCCACTTGTTCTGTTGTTTGTATATTATTCCGAGCCGGAAGTAGATTTCGTTTGCCTTCTCGAAATCGGGCTGAATGTTCATAACTTGAGAGAAAGCCTCTTCAGCGTAGTCGTAGCTGCCATACCGGTCGTACAGAATGCCGATGCCATACCACAGCATAGGGTCCTGAATTGCGTAGTCAGCGGCCGTATTCATCAATTGAGATGAGACTTAACCATTCTTACCTTTGGATCTCGCAGGTTTACTAACGCCTGCTGATAAGCGTCATACGCCTTTTGTAGATTTTCTGTCATCAGGTAACAGTGTCCTGGAACATGGGTCAGCGCTATATCGTCGCATTGGATCAACATACATACCCAAATTTCCCCAAGCTTCGCCATTATTCTGATCCAGCTGTACAATGGCTCGGAAGAACTCTAGCGCCTTATCGAAGGCTTCGCGACCCTTGAGAAGAACACCAATTGCGTTCATGGCCGGTGTGGAATTTGGGTTCGCTTGGAGCGCGCGCTCGTATGCGTGCATGGCGTCTTCTTGGTTGCGCAGGACTTCGGAGTAGCTCCCTAAGCTCATGTTAGTTCATGTCGATTTGCGAACGCGACGCGACAACTAACCTATTTGCAACCAAACAGCCTCGTTCATAGCAGCGATCTGATGGGATGGCGCAAAATGTGTTGGCTGGACTCCAGGCGGAGGTGGTGGTGGAGGAGGAGGCACCTGGCCCTGATGCTGCTGCATTTGCATCATGGTCGGCGACGCGTGATGGTTCGCCATGGTGGTTGACACTTGGGCGGTGATGGAAGTTGCTACAGCAGGGGCCGACAGCTGATGTGCGACAGACGCGAAGTCGAATTAATAGCAGGGGCTAAGATTGTTTCGCAATCGTGAATCAGAAGCTGAGCGGCAATCGTTGCTGATGCTGCTGTTTTAGGGTTCGTGATGGGTTGGTGATAACGGTCACTGCACTAGCCAACCCGACGAGTAACAAGGGCGAGGCGACGGAACAAAAACGGCGACAGGGTCGCGGTTAAGGCGAAGGCGCCGAAATAACAAGCTGATACAAGGAAAGGTCAATGGGAGGCGTATACCCTATTAGATGTTTGGTGATGGGATACAAGACAAACCCAAGGCGCGATGGATGAGGCCTTTCGCGGGCATAGATTGCGTTGTGGGTGAAGAAAGTGAGGAGTACAGACAGGATGTGATGGGATGGGGAGAAAGGACGTGAGAGCAAACCAAACCGATTGATCCAAACTCACCTAACCCACGAGTAGCGGGCATATTAAGCGCACGGCCGGCGTAGAGTGGTATGGAGCATGAAGCCCACCCACACTAACTGCACTCTTACACTCCCACGCCCCACCCATACTCAACGCACGCGCGCTCAAGGTTAACTCACACCTCAGACTCAGACTCTCAGTTTCCGATGCTGTACCCGGCAAATCACACCCTGGGACCGGGGCTACGCTACGGCTACAGCTACAGGACAGGGCAACCTTCGCTGGTGGCGGCGGTTTACAGGCACGTACCACCTGCACTCTTTGGGTGCGTACCATCTCTGTTGCTCTGCCTGCCCTACCCTGCCCGACCGGGCTGCAAGCACCTCGCAGCTCCATTAAGGTAAGGTCTGTCTGTATGAGATAATTATGGAGCATGAGGTCCCTGTCTTCCATCGCAGTCTGGCATCTGCGACGGATCAGTGGCGCGTTCCGCAAGCTTCAACTGAAGGGGGAGCGACTCAGAGGCTCCGCTCCGCCCCAAGACTCACAACTTTACCGTGGTAGTGATCGACGAGTTGGACTGGTTATGAGATTCTGGTGTTGCAGTATGCTGAAATGATTGCCTGGGCAGGACTGAGTATCACTAACCATCCCATAGGTACAGCTCTTCATTTCATCTCATCTTCGTCCCTATTTCTCCAAAGACACATTACGTCTAGAATATTCGCCGCCTTTTCTATTGCGTGTACCCTCTTCGTTGGTCATTATGTTATTCAACCTCTTGCATCGCGGCTGGCTACAACACTCTTCGGTGCATTTTAACGCTGATCGCAGAGGGGCGGATGGGTAAACGTCATAAAGAGGGTTCAGCAAGTGCAAGGCTACTGTACCCATTAATAACGTTTTGATTAGTCGAGCTGTCAGGGCGGTTGGCAGTTCTGCTACCGGACTGGCACAGTCAGAAATCTCGTGCCGTCAGATGTTACAGCGCGGGTGGAAGTGGTAGTGGAAGGCTGCCAGCAACTGACAAGAAGCGAGCAAAGTCGCGCACGCACGCACCGATGCTGCGGTGGTGTTCATCTCGGAGTGCCAAGCGAAACGATACCGATTAAATCCAGCAACGCACGCACGTCCCCCCATCTCTGTGTGGCGCATCTGAAATGTGCGCCAAGATGTTCGCCGAGGTACGTACTGCTGCACTGTCAGGGTTGGGTATGACACTGAGGTTAGGGATGGAGATGAGACAACGGCAGCAAAGTGATGGAGTAATAACGCAACGACGACCACGATCGATATTTGCTGTTCTAGAAAGGGCCAACCACAAGTTCAGTACAATGTTTCTTTGCGACAATCCCAGGAGACGGCATTAATTGACTGCGCAGACGAGATACGGCTGGACCCCAGGGAAAAGAAACTGTATTCATGAGTAGGTAAGCAAGTATGTGTATGATATCATCAGTATCTGTACCAGATGCAGATTAACGAGAAACAGTGACCAAGAGATAGATAATGGAGGTGAGGAACAAACGAGCTGTGTAACTACGGCACAATCCCGTTGAGAAATGATGATGATGATGCGGGTAAGCAGGTGCTTGAGGACTGGAGGCTGGTAGACTAGATGACTCTGTGGCTCACCAGGTTGAGGGTTGAGGCTGTGGTGGCTTAACCAACAGTGTCGTCAGGGTGTAAGGAAGGAAGGAAGGAAGGGAAATGGAATGGTCAATCTTTTCACCGCTTACCGGAGTCGCCGCTAAGCTGTTGCGGAAGTCCTCCACGTGTTTCGGGCCATCATCTCTTTTCCGTTTTGTACAGTCAGCAAAAGTCAGGGCCAAAGCCAAAGCTAAAGCCAAAATGAAAGCGAAAGCCAAAACAAGCCGAGGCCATGCCACACTCCGAAACGGCCTGGCCCTGGTGAGTGGGAGGGAGTGGAGGGGGACCACCTTGGCCTTGACCCTAGCCCACCTCGAGAGAAACAAACGAGCGAGCGAGCGGGAGGAAAAGGGGGTTCCCGGGCCCAAGCCAAAGGTACCATTTTTAATACATAGCGCCATTCCATTGCCCTGTCATCCCTCAACGGGAACTTTGACAATGACCAACCTAAGTTCCTGTCACCAACAATCAACACAATGTGATGTTATGTGGTTTGAACTGGCGTTTTATTGTCCGTATGTACGCAACGTCGCGAAATTGGTCTAGGGCTGTGTACCCTTACAACCCTGTATCTCATCAAGCTTCCTCAACTGCCGTCTTAAAATTCTGGGCAGATTGTTGATAACATGGGGAAATTTAGACTACTATGGCTGCATACCGGTGTGTAAAAAAACCCTTTTCACTGGGGAAAGCAAGGGATCATCTTGCAACTTTACAGAGAGCTTAAGGCGCAATCGAACATAAATGCAGCTGCAAAAAGGTTTCGACCACGTACATTGTCGCGAGAAGCGGAATCCAAAAGGCTCAGATAATAGCATCGGTTATTAACCCAACATCACGGGATCTCCTGGGGGTCGAAGCAAGAAGAAAAGATGGCCAATGCATGCGGTCCATCGAAATGATTCAGCCGCACGCGCAGGGCGGACGTTGCTAAAAAGGGGAACAGCCAAAGTGCTTGGTGCTTGGGTCAAGGGTTACAGTCCCTCCGTTGGCTAGCTAGCCCGAAACGAGAGGGAACTGGACAGATGCTGAAGAAGCCAATCGGTAGACGCAGAGCTTCTCCGCCGCAATCCATGGAACACTGTAGGTCGGATTAGGTGAGGTGATGCCATTCACTGCAGCGCGCTTGTTGGCGTTGGTGGGCGGTCTGGGGATTGCACCAGAAAGAAGCCTCATCTCGACTCTACGTATCCGTACAGTCGATGAAATCAAGTTAAAAGGTGGATGGTTGGGCTTCTGGAGAGGGGTCAGAAACCGTTATTAGAGAAATTTTCCCTTATGCGTTTGGTTAGGTACTGAGAGTGGCTTTGTCGTCTTGTCGTCACTCGAATGACATAGCGATCACCCGGGAATAATATCCAGAATACATGGTACTAATAGTATTCGCATAGAGTTCAGCACAAGGAGATGAGGGGGGATATCTTGTGCAATTGGCTGACTTGGTGTCGAGCAGAAAAGAGAGAGTAGAAACTGTTAATTAAGTGAGGCTCATTATTGGGAAAGGAAGCCCAGGGTATCCACGGGCAGCAAAGCATTTCAAGTGATAGGATCAAAGATGGGTCCTGTCCTTGTCTATGTAGACTGAGGACCAGGTCAGGGCTCGTCTAACTAAGCCGGGGCTGTCTGGGCCTTAGGCTGGGCGTGACGATGCAGATGGGGACGGGAGATGACAAGAAGATGTGGGACGGCCTACAGTAAGGGGTGAGAGGCAGCTCCGGGGGAAGGAGGGGGGTGTCTTTTACCTGGTAGGGGTGTGGGTGGTAGGGAAGAGGCTCGAAGAAGCAGAAGCCAGAAGCTGTGCAGTGGGGAAAATATGGAGACAAGATGATGATGATGGTGCTAGGCTTGCAGTTTTTTTTCCCTCTCGCCTGGCCGGGGGAAGAATGGAAAGGACAGGGGTTGGGAGGAACGGTTAGGTAAGACAGATACGTACTCTTTCTTGCAGATCTCATCGTAACTGGAACTTGCCTGACTTGAGCAAAGTCTGTTTACTGTTGTGAGGTTTCTTTTGTGTGGCTCGGGTTTTAAATGGTTCCTACCTAATACTCTATTTGCAGGCGAACGTCGTCGTAGAGGCCAGTGGTTCAATGGCTCAAGATACGTTGAGGACACATATGCTTCCTATGTGTTTTTGATCTAGATGGCCTTCGTTTATATGGCGCAAATGCAACAATGGATCAAGTATTCGGTCAAAAAGGGACGTTAACCAGGCTGCATGCTGTTGGTAGCAATCGTCTTGTAGATAGCTAGATACTCTAAACCATGAGCTTAAATCAACTCGCAGAACACATACATTGATAGAGTCAGCCCGAGTCGAAGCCGGGAAGTTGCAGGACCTTCAGACATAGCAATAGGCAAGTCATAGACTGTACAATACGTGATCTAGATATCATTCTAACTCGCGCAGCACCGAGCAATTGTTGATGCTGTGGTTCTCAGACAGCTTTTATATGCAGTGAACAACGTGCAGCACACATGCAGTGTAACTACATGCCGATTGCTATCATATACATACAGGATATATAAACAAGCCGCACCTGATACGCGAGACAGATCCCCATAATGCATGTGGCTATCGTCTTGAGAGCTACGTGGTACGCCACAACAGGTGTCATAACACCTTTACCCTTGTAACAGTTTTTGCTTGTTATATCAACGGGGCAGCCGTTCATGTATGCGATGCATAGGCGAAAAGCATCTATTTTGCAAGTATAGTAAAAGTTAGGTAGCTAATTACAGTGCTTGATCAGTCGAGAGACCGAAATATTCGAATAGTATATATGGATAGTACCGCATGGACTGATCTGCGTTTTCCCAAGCAAGGCTACATGCATACTATCTCAGTCGAGCACCCGCACAGCCAGGTCCTGTCCCGCTGCCGTTTTCCGAACGTTGTACGGCTGAAGCTGTACGTAGCTGTAGGGATACCGTCAGTGACGATGGCACTAAGCACTTTTCGCATCCCATCGTGATCGATCTTGGGGTGTTGCCAACGATGGATCTACAGTTCGTACATGGCAGACACAGAAGCTCTCCAAGTCTTTTAACCCCTGCAAAAATGACTTGGAACAGCTCCCGCCAGACCCTGCACCGGGCGTTGCCTGTGCCGCGGACACGACACCACCTTACAACGCCCATCAATGCAGAATAGACTTTGCTTTTTTTCTCTTTCTCTGTTTTATCACCTGGGCTTCGTATTTTGTGAGCATCTGCTATCTCATTCGCCCCAGTACTCAGCGGGAGAGCTACCCGGAGTATATTGTCTTGGCGTGTGTCAGATTTCCCGCCCATGGTTCTACGGATATCCCGTCACCAGTTCGTAACGCCGAATCTTGTCTGCCATAACATATAAACTCGTGATGGGAAGCGAGGGAGAGAGACAAGTCACGCCGGCCCGAACCCTCCGCAGGTCATCCGTTGACCGGAAATACTATCCAGCTTTGGGAGTGGATCCTGCTCTCGGCAGAAGGATGCAGTGAGTTTTGTACTGGCAGACTGGTATGAAGGCTACATATTTCTCAAGAAATGAAGAATCACCATCGTATTCTGACACAGAGTCAGAGAGGCGATTCTTCGAGTGATATCTAATAGCGGTTCATGGTCATGTCCTAATGTTTACCTGCTGCATCTAGGTAGGGAGCTGTTCGTCAGACTTGCCGGGCCCTGCAGGACATGGGGTCGATATGAGGAAGGTAATTGTAGCGAAAGGAGAGAAGCCAGACCTAGGATCTATCATCTCTCCACTCCAGATCGCGCCAGCTTTTCTTGGGCCGAGCACCAACCCCTGGTTCTGTTTGTTCCCCAGCCTCTTGCTGCATCGCCTCTACTAACCGCTGCTACTACTGCAATAGCAACTGCATGCATGGAACACTCTAAATCAGACCAGACTCGAGCGTTGATCTGAACGGTCTATGACTTGGGACTCTCTCCCATGATTACGTGGACAGATCGAGACCAAGTGGTCCTAGATCCGTTTATTACCGACTTGGCTCCAGAAGTCTCCAAGGATAAGGGGTCCATTGCGGCTAACTCACACCTGACGACCCAAGGATTCGAGCGCAATGCCAGGCTGCCAGGACCGTCCAGCAACTACCGGCCCACTATCCGTACAAGAAGATGAGGGTCGCGTCTGCTAATAATTAGAGTGGACGTCAGGGAGCGCTAGAGCACCTAATCTCTCTTCAACCCTTGAGAGTCTGCATACAGAGTCATGTGACCTCCACTGTAACGGTCAACGAACATAGTACGGATCCGTAGTGCCTCTAATAACGATATGAATATTACTATCAACATTATTATTCGCATTGTACCTAGCCTATGTCTGAAACGTATAGTCATTTACCCTGGAAAGTGGTAATACGTACCTTAACCTCTTTACTACTACTCCTCTGATGAGTTATGCGCGACTAAAGGAGTCTAACCAAAGATCTCAGCATAAGAGCAATGCTTCGTTAGTCATACCACCTCCAATCTCGGAGAATCAGTTCTTCTAGAATGATGCTCGACAAGGTTTCAGTTTTAGCGCAAGTCAAATCACTTGCTATGCCGGTCCAGCGTCTGCTTGAGACAGGAACAGTCCCTTGGAGAGTTATGACCCCATCTTGGATTAGTAGGGTCTCATATCGCAACTGCTGTGGCATCAGGTGTCAATCACATTCCGGCCATGAATACCAAGTCCTACTGTACTGTACGCGCCACACTACAATGAATTGTTACCTGAGCGTCTCCTCGAGTCAGAGTCAACGGATCTCCCTCCCCCAAACAGCCACTCCAAAAAGACCAGGCTTCCCTTGCCTCACTCGGTTGCACATATTGAGTAAGGAGTGCATACCGTCCGTCTGTCTCACCTGCAAGTAAAGGCGCCTGGTTACAGTGATGTTGACTTGGTGCCGTGGTCCACAGTCGTGGAACAAACAGTTACGACTATTATGAGACTGGGGAGAGAAGCAGGTGCAATGTGGTCTTGTGAAACGTGACCGTCAACCCGTCTACTGGCCGAGATGCTGGCATTCGATCTAATTGTGGCTTTCTCTACTGACACAGCGGTATGGAATCCTGTATACGAATGTTGACTGGTGGCCACGATACAATGGCCAATTGTGAACTACATCATCAGTCATATGGGTATCAAGAGCATGTAGCCTTACTGAGTTCCAATGGCTACTGCTCAACTTTTCTACGCTCTAACAGCACTACGAGGTTGAGTGCTCTCAAAATCCTGAAGTCTAGTGTGTTTTGAAGAACAACATTGGACCCCCAACATGAACTGTATCACCACCAAAAGGCACTTTCTAAGCAGCCATACAACTCGTTCGTGTTTTAATGTTCGTGGGATCTACTGCGCCGTTTATGCCATACGCGAAGATGACAAATATAACTGGTACATGTTAAGGTAAGTACCAGATTACAATCGAGAAGTCCTCAATCGAGCCTCTCCCTTCCAGGGTATGTTCGGATAGATACACTATGCATCTCTTCTCATTCTCAACGAAAATTACAGTCGTGGTTATCATCATCATGCTCTTTATAGACTTCTGGTGTCACACTTCGAGACGTTGCTACTGCGGCATCAAAAGGGGATTGCTTGGGGGCTTCCAGGGCCTGGTACAGTTAAAGCTCATCCGCAATAAAACAGAGCAATATAGAGCGATCACGACTCTCAGTATCTTCTGGCGTGAGGGCAAAAAAGAGAATCTTGTCGACAGACAAGCTCGTGTCGGTGGAGAGGCTCGAACTCTCGACCTTTGGATTACTCTGACCTAGGGTCAAATCACAGTCTTGCTATGAGACCAACGCTCTAACCAACTGAGCCACACCGACTTGTCAGAAGTTCAGCATTGGTCGACTGAAGAAGGTAGCCGTGAGGAGGTGGTAAGGGAGGAAGCGGCCGAGCACGGCAAGGCGCCCATTATGTTGTAATTATACACTGTGATGAGATATAGCGCCCTAGCTACGGTTTTTGAGATGTGAGACAATGTTTTGAGTACCTACCTATCTGCTTGATAAAAAGTCTCTCTATCTTTGCAGCTGATATTGTGGCACAGCGCTTGACCTGTGGCTACTAGGAGTGGACCCTCGGCACTTCGAATAGCACCACAAAAAAAAAGGTTGATCGCCATTGAATACTGGCAGAATAGCAAAAGATACTGTCGGTGGAGAGGCTCGAACTCTCGACCTTTGGATAACCCTGATTTTTTAATCAGGTCAATCTGATTTCAGATATGAGACCAACGCTCTAACCAACTGAGCCACACCGACGTTACTGAACTGAGCTAGTCGCCCAATTCGATAGCGGAGGGCGAGCGCAACAGCCTACATGAAGGGATATCTTGGCAAATCCGGGGAAAAGGGGACAGCATCAGATCGATATGTGATAATCTGGGGACTAGAAAGATCATGGAACACTGTCCCATCCAGGTTTAGATGCCGTCTCTTGACGCGGGCCGCTTCGCGCTGTAGTTGGAGAAACGTGATCGGTTTTTGCGGGAGGTCTCGCCGCGAGCATCATCAAAACATCGGGAGAATTCGTCAATTAATAGACGGAGTTTTGTCGTATTTCGGTGTTTTACATCATCTCGGAATCCATTGAGGTGATGTTTGGACAATGGATTGACTGATGATGGAGGTGATTCGGGTTGTACAGGGGAATGATGCATAGAAGATTGTTGAGTCACTGCCCACTTACAAGCATCGTTCGATGTATGCACAACAGACAATGCAATACCGTCAGGTGCTCTGCACTATCAATCGATGCCACAATATCTACGATTCAGTCAAGAAGTACTAGCGACCAATTACATTCGAATTGATTGAAGTGCAAGACTTGAGAGTCATGACGGGAACGGGAGGCAAAAAAGAAAAAAGAAAAAGATTAAACATTCCATAGATCGCCCTGCAGGGTAGCACACTGACAATTGCCAGGTTGGCTGCCCAGCCTGAAAAATTAGTGGAGGTCAAAGCCAATGACATCCATCGCCTCTTGAACCGTGGCACGCCATTACACAACCACCAATGAAAGTACCCCGCACCTCCAAAAACCGCAACCTTGACCCCGCCAACTCACCCTCAAATCCTCTGAGGCTCAGGCTAAGGTTTACTCTCGGCACAGGTGAGCTTTTTGCCGCAGGCGCTAGGTTACCTTAGCTCCTCCCATGTACCTTCTGGTGGCCGTCTTCGGAACCCGTACAGCAAAAGAAAGGGAAAATTTTCTTGAGTAACTTACTGGAGGAAAGAGGGACCTTAATGGGCAGCCCAGCCTAGACTACTTATTACTTCTATCCGTTCCCTCCCACATGCTTCTCCCTTTCTCTCTTCCTCCTCACTCACTCATCTACCTCTAAAGGAACATATCACCTGTTTCTTTTCACACCAACACCAAATACCTTCACAATGTCTCCCACAAATGCCGAGTATGCGCTCTCCGAGTCGCACAAGGAGGTAAAGCTCCCCGCCATTGCCCCTCGTCCTGTCTTGAGGGCATTGCCAGATCGACTGACTCACACTCATATAGATGCTCGAGAAGTCCCTCCTCGACTCCGACCCCGAGGTCGCTTCCATCATGGTGCGTTCTGCTCAATTGAGTCCCTCAAGCCTCCAGCAATGACTTACACCCATTACAGAAGGATGAGATCCAGCGTCAGCGCGAGTCCATCGTCCTCATCGCCTCCGAGAACATTACCTCCCGCGCCGTCTTCGACGCTCTTGGTTCCCCCATGTCCAACAAGTACTCTGAGGGTTACCCCGGTGCTCGTTACTATGGTGGCAACCAGCACATTGACCAGATCGAGCTTCTCTGCCAGCGTCGTGCCCTTGAGGCCTTCCACCTCGACTCTGAGAAGTGGGGTGTCAACGTCCAGTGCCTGTCCGGATCTCCTGCCAACCTCCAGGTCTACCAGGCTATCATGCCTCCTCACGGTCGTCTCATGGGTCTTGATCTCCCCCACGGTGGCCATCTTAGCCACGGTTACCAGACCCCCGCCAAGAAGTGAGTGCAAAAAGAATGAGCGGGAATCGACTGCACAGGTTGCTAACAGTGCTTGACAGGATCTCTGCTGTCTCTACCTACTTCGAGACCATGCCCTACCGTGTCGATCTTGACACTGGTATCATTGACTACGACACCCTCCAGAAGAACGCCATCCTCTACCGCCCCAAGGTCCTGGTTGCCGGAACCTCTGCCTACTGCCGTCTCATCGACTACGAGCGCATGCGCAAGATTGCCGACTCCGTCGGTGCTTACCTCGTTGTCGATATGGCTCACATCTCTGGTCTCATCGCCGCCGAGGTCATTCCTACCCCCTTCAAGTACGCCGATATCGTCACCACCACCACCCACAAGTCTCTCCGTGGTCCCCGTGGCGCCATGATCTTCTTCCGCAAGGGTGTCCGCTCCGTCGACGCCAAGACTGGCAAGGAGACCCTCTACGACCTCGAGAACCCCATCAACTTCTCCGTCTTCCCTGGTCACCAGGGTGGTCCCCACAACCACACCATCACCGCTCTGGCTGTTGCCCTGAAGCAGGCTGCCAGCCCCGACTTCAAGGCCTACCAGGAGAAGGTTGTCTCCAACGCCAAGACCCTGGAGAACACTTTCAAGACCCTCGGCCACAAGCTCGTCTCTGACGGCACTGACAGCCACATGGTCCTTGTTGACCTTCGCCAGCACAACCTCGACGGTGCCCGAGTTGAGGCCGTCCTTGAGCAGATCAACATCGCCTGCAACAAGAACTCCATTCCCGGCGACAAGTCCGCCCTTACCCCTTGCGGTATCCGTATCGGTACCCCCGCCATGACTTCTCGTGGTTTCGGTGAGAAGGAGTTCGAGCGTGTCGCCAAGTACATTGACGAGGCCATCAAGATCTGCAAGGAGGAGCAAGCTGCCCTCCCCAAGGAGGCCAACAAGCTCAAGGACTTCAAGGCCCGTGTTGCCAGCGGCGAGGTCCAGAAGATCAACGATTACCGCAAGGAGATTGCCTCTTGGTGCAACGCTTTCCCTCTCCCCGTCGAGGGTTGGCGTCTGGACGCCAGCATCTAAGATGTCTGGCACTAAAATTTACTGCTCTTCGGAAAGGCCATCCATCTCTCAACATGATGTGATGCCTTAGTGTCGATACGCATTTAACATGGATGAGGCAAATGGCGAAACGTTCAACAAGCATGCATTTCATCACGGCGCAAATACCTAGTTTTGTTTTTATGGTCAAGGGATTTCTTTTTCAGATCGGGATATGTGAGCATCCTTCAACAAGATGGATTCGCTTGAAAAAGATGGTGTGGGAGTTGGGTTACTTATGATATCTAAGAAGAAATGTTTCATCTTCTCTCTGATTTTCTTGATGTCCTCCCTTGCGGTGTGATATTAAGACAGTTGGAAACAGCACCTCGTTAGGGGGCAGCAGACACTAAAAAAATACAACTACCGGTTAAATGTCTGAAATGTTTTGTCCCCTGTATTTGCATCTTTGAATTGAATAACCAAATCTCACTGGTTCTTGAAGTCTACAGACTCCAGCACTTCCTTTCGATTAATTGATTGACTGGGTGATGTGTTAAAAACATATTCTCTTGCCTATGTACATATACTAATAGTCAACATATCCATTCATCACTCTGAGCATTCGCATTCAAAATTGGATTGTTTATCATCGTCCATTCCTGTGTTTATCGCTTCTTTATGGCCCGTCCCATCCTATCCCAACAACCCAAGCACTTTCCGTCTCATCTTCACAGCTCGTCCTTCCATTCATCCATCATGTCGTTCTAGGAAAAACAAGAAAAGACCAAAGATGAGGCGGCTCATATACAGCGCACAATAGCCTGCCAAGACCCACCTCCTTTTCGCCATCGACTGGCTGTGCCTCCCTCCATATTACCATCCCAGCAAGTCCTCCAATACGCCGGCTAATCATTGAGAAAGCCATCCCAGACCCCACAGCATGCCTGTCCGCTTTTGGTTTGTCCATATCAACCTGGATTGAAGGCCGTTCGCATATTACACTTTGATAGGTACCGGCGCAGTCGATTGGGGCGACCTTGATGTTGTGTATCGCGCCAAGAAATGCTGTGCCAACCCAGGGCCTCAAGATATAAATTAAGAAAGAACCAGGAACGCCATGAATAGATGATGTATTGAGTAATGACCATATGCAAAGTCAAGGGCAGGGAAAAGCAAAACAAGAGCCAAAGACCAACTACCGTGGTCGTCGCGAAGCGTTCGCGGGGGTATGTGAAAAAAGACTAACGACTTCGAGTATAGATGTAAGAAAAAAGTAACACACGATTTATATGTAAAAAAGAAAGTTCCAAATGCATTGCTCAAGGGTTTCCTGATATTTATTGTGTTTTCCAGGCATCGTTTTGAGCGGAACCGGACATAACGTTATTGTATGTTTCAAGCGGTGCAGAAAGAATTCTGTAATGGTTGTTCGCCAGGCTCGTATATAGTCGCTACCGGAAGTTTTGCTTGGCCTACTGAGCAATGCTTTCCGGGCTCATCATGCCGATTGTATCGTCCTTGTCAGTTTGACTAGCGTTGCCCTGGCTCTGCATGCTGTCTTGTCGTTCCATGCTAGGGGCCAAAGCGATGACCGCAGGATTAGGCACAGGACCAGTCGTGCTAGTCATAGACTTCTTTTTGCCAGGGGTGGCATTGAGCGCCCCCTTTTCAGGTGATGCGTTGGCGTTGGCTTTAGCCTCAGCAGCAGCAGCGTCCATTTTCTTCTTCTTCTTTGCAAGAGCCAGTTGCTCCTTAGGAGAACGCTTTTGAGCAGTAACAATCTTTCCGCTGGCCCCCAAGCGAGGACGAGGCTTCTTTTGCTTTGTAGGCAGGTCTTCGTCCTCCACAAGGGGCTGATCGCCATTAGCGTGCAGCTTAGCCAGGAAGAAGTTCTTGACCAGCCCAACTTGCTCCTGGATATTCTCCTTGGTGACTGGATCCGAAACTGGCAGGGGTTCGAAGAGATCAGTGGCTGCTTCGCCAGTTGTCTGTGTCTGCATCTGGTGAATGTTTCGGACTCGGGTTTGTAGGAGATGCAGGGGTACCGAGATCATATCAAGTCCCATCTCCTTATCCAGGCCCAAAGCCCGGAATCCAAAGAAGTCTTCACCAAGGTCCTCAGCAAAGTCGCCACTAACAAACTGCTCGCTGCCGTCCTTGAAAGCTCCAACCCCATCAACTCCAGCGTCTTGCGATAAAGCAGGTCGTAACAGATCTGTGAGATGTAGCTTCATCCTCTCGTGCAGACCATCCAACTTGCCGCCAAGTCGATCAATGTCGTCCTTGGCATACAGCTCCAGCGAGCTGATATCGTGGCCGTTCTCGTCCAGAGTGTGAAGGATAACTTCTTCAGGAGTGAATCTGGGCTGGAACCTTGGTCCTTCGACATTCGTGGGCACCGACTTCTTTTCGGATTCGTTGTATACGTTGAAAGTTCGAACCAGCTTTTGGAAGTAATCGGCCGCAATTCCAGTAAATGCGTCCATGGCTGAGGGCTGAAGCTCCTCAAATCCAGTGTGGTACAGTACCTTGGCAATGGAACGCTTGAGAGCGTCTTGACACGCCTCAGCTGCCATTACAGGGCCATCATCAGCAATGAAATGAGGCTCGATGTCTTGTTCCACAAAAGGATCCGAGTTCGACTTCGGAAACTGATTTGTGTACACCTGAATCATATGAGTCTATATCCTTTATGGAATTTGATTGCTCCTTACCTGAGTTTGAACCTGCATTTGCTTGATGACAGAGATTCTGGTCGCAAGTTTCCTGGTCTCTTGAATTTGATGAATGTTTTCGTCCATCTTCTTTGTCAGACGACCTTGCGGCGCTACAAATGTCCCAGGTGGGACCAGTCGAAGAAACTCCTCGTGTTGATTGATAACCTGCCCTTCACCGTCTTCGATCCATTGGAGTTTCGGATGAATATCAGGAATGTTACTTAGAGTGTCGTAATAATCAGGGATTACTTTGGCAGCCTCTTCTTCAATCTCCTCTGCCAAAGTCTCGGTTGGTTTTGTTGCCGAGTCGTCGGAGGCCGCAGCTGTCGAGTTCGCAAGAGCATGGGTGATGATGCCCTCTGCTTCTGCTTCCCGCTGCCGTTTCAAGAATCGCCGCATACCTCCTTTGGTTCTGACCAGAGCGGGGGCTTCCGTATTGAACTTGTTGTCCTTGAAGAGTTGAAATCGCTCCTTGGCTACCAGTGCTCGGTCCTTCTTAGTGGTTTGCTTCCAGACTTTGTACTCTTCATCTTCGAAGGCCTGCTCGGCAGCTTCGCCAAATGCTGAGTTGAGGGCCAAACCATTGATGCTGGGTCCATCAATGTCCATGGCGTCAGCATTGCTTCCAATCCCGGAATGACCATTAAGACCGCTTGGTGTAGTCGATCCTCCAATAGGCGGAGTTCCGAAGCCATTACTTCCATCCACCTCCGAGCCTTCACGAACTTTTCCCAAGAGCCCATTCACTTGTAGTATTGGCTTCTGATCGATTGCTGGCGTGTCTTCTTTTTGATCGTTTGGCGCCTTCCGTGCTTTACTTGTACCCTTAGCCCCGGCCTTACGACCTCGTGAAGACATAATGGGCTCGTCGTCAGAGTCCTCGCCTGCGTCATCTTCACCACCATTCTGTTTTCGCCTTTCCTCAGCTTCAACCTCGGCTCGAGAACGGATAACAAGATCAGGGATCAGCGGGATCAGCTTCTCTGCTTCTTTCCTCATCCCGTTTGCCATACGTCTCAGGGGGTGATTCATATCCTGATTATACCTAAGGCAGTTATCCCAGATCAAGTTAAGATCCACAACAAAATCCGCCTTAGATTTGTAAGTCAGACTCTTCAGCTTCTTTGTCATGGTGCCGAGATCCATGGGATTTTTGATGACTGAGCAAAGGTTAGCCTTGACCGTCGTGGCATATTGTTTCTGGCGTCTTACGGTTATAATAGTCAGGCGCATCCCTCTTGTTGACTCTTGTCAAGAAGGGAGTGGAATATTCAGTATGCGCCTTGAGCTCTGTCAAGACCTTTTCCAAAGCTTCATACAATTCTTCCTGGTTGACATTCTCTTCACTGGCCCACTTGCTCCTGTTCTTGCGAACCTCATTCATCAAAAGTCTCAACTCGGCGTCGGAGGCGCGAACTTGGTCTCGTTTCATGTCAATGCGGGCAATGAGGTGTTTCAATGTCAAGCTGGAAGCGCCAAGATTGGCGCTACTAAGAGTGCCCTGGTTGGGGGCGGTATTTTGGTTATTATTCGGATGATGGTTGTGGTCCATTTCGGCCTGCAGCTGCTTCTCAGAATCTTCAAGTTGTTGTTGTTCGAGCATAGCCGCGCGGTCATTTTCTAGTGTATGAAAGATAGTGTGGAAACTCCTTCGAGCAGCGGCCTCGGTTGCTGTACGAGCCTCCTCCAGTTTCTTGATAGAATCTTCGCCATCTTTATCTTTGGGCTGCGAGCCGTCCTGGTCTTTGGATTTATCACCGTGCTTCCCTGGTGATGTCACCGAATGAACAGGCGAGCTCCCTGATTTGGATGGTGAGAGTAACGTATTAGCGGGAGCAACCTTTGGGGCCACTTGTGATGGTTCATCATCATCATCATCGTCGTCATCATCGTAGTCGTCTTCATCGATGGTGCGCTTCGCTTTCTTTAGGGGTGGTTCCTTGATGGGCTCGTGGTCGGTTGTAGGGGGGATAACATGGGCGGTAGGGGGCAGAGAACGTCGAAGAGCGGCAATCGCGGGATAGTTATACGTGCCGTCTTCGGAAAACAATAGCGCGACCTTGTCCTCGGTCTGGCGATATAAATCCGCGAATAGGGCGCGTCGATTCTCGTCCTCTATATCAGGTTGTGCCTCAGGCATCAGCACACTGGAATTATCAATGGGTGTCTGTGTGCGCGCCGGAACATCGTCAAGATGTGTCAGGCTTCTAGTGCTGTTTGTGTGCTGCAAGTGAGGAGGCTGCCAGGCGGGCTGGCCGTTTGTGATAGACATGATGGGCCCAGGGCGATGACAGCGACAACGGGGCGCGAGTCGCCATGCGCAACAAGATGCGCTCGCGTGCGGCGGAACCGAGGGCGATTGGAGAGCTCAAGACCGCATGGGATGAACGGCAGGCATCGACTGAGATGGCAGACAGAAATTGACGAATAACGGAGACGTGGAAGGTTGTGTTTTGATGGATCGCAATCTGCGGTTTTGTCGTCTGTTCAAGAGGTGAGGTTGAGGATTTGGGGGGTGCCTTGTAAGGTACCTTTCCCGAAGCGGAGACTTTTCCCTGAGTGATCAGTGATCTGGCTGCTGGCGCGCGCTGGGCCGACTCGTGGGGGGGAATCTCGCGGGGAGAGTTGCGGGTACAGGTACCTGTGGTCCAATCTTGTCGAATTGTAGAGTTTGGAGCGATCAAGCCGCGTTCGAATTTGGATAAAGGCCTTGATTTTGCATTTCAAGTCGTCTCGTAAGTATAAAATCCAGGTTTACTTGACCAGTTTACTATTATTACGTATAGCTGTCTACCACAAAACCATACTATCAATGTATTCTATACACAGGAAATTGCTTCGGCCTCCAGGTCGACGCTTATGACGGACCAGACAGTCCTTTGTCAGCAGATCACGTGCAACTAGCACAAAGGCATAGACCAAAGGGAGGACAAAGACCACGATATCCGGGGTTTGGAGTACCTAATGGGTAGGTACTAAAGTACGGATACGTCAAAGAAATATACACTCAAATGAGTACGAGAAACCAATTTCAGTTTCTGTACAAGTTGATGTAACATCAACCGCGGAAGTTACACTCTCTAGTTGACCAGGCGCGCCGCTTCTAATCTTCAAAGCAGTTTGCCTTGAGCTTTAGTAAAGACCGACGAACTACTGGGTATTCGTATTGGGTATACTAAGAACACAACGTGAAACTAATGACTGTATAGTGCCAGTCCAGTGCTCTAGAGTGCAGAGATATTTGTGTAATTGTATTGATACCTTCACTTTCTATGCTGAGTCTTCTATGTTCCATCCTGCCTACCCCGTCCAATAGTACCTTGTGAATACCATTACAAGCAAACATATCCTTGACTCCACCATCAAGCAACCAAGAATAGACGCCATCTCTCCAGACGACCCCAAAGATAATCTCCAGCCAGTGATACACAAGATCGTTGGGGAATATGAGGGGCAGCTGTACCTGTGCCTGAGTCTGTGCCTGCAGCACCGCGCAAGCCTAGAACGGGGGACCCATGAGATCACCAGCGCCAAAGAAAAGAAGAGAACGATGGGACAGCTACTGCGCCTGAGCCTGCTGGGCGGGTAGGTGTCAGAAGAATTATCCTCTAAGGCTTAGGCTACAGAAATAAAGTAGTCCAATTGTTAGTCTAAGCTCGCATGTGAGGACCAGATTGTTTCGTCTTTTATGCTCTCGGCGGCCAATTCTTCTGACACCCTGACGCTGGGTAGCTGGGGTCTGGGGGATGCATAAGCAAGAGCCCACGTTTCTACTCCCTTCTCGATTCCATTGGCGATTGCTTGGTACCTACGGATAACCCCTGTCATGTCTGATTGTGCACCGCCACTTTCCTGGAGCAGTCAAGCCACAAAGACAATCGTCACAATTGAGCTCCACGGTTCCATTTCTCTTTGCTTCGTCTCTAAAACGCCCAGCCTCTTTACCTTGAACGTATAATAGCTCAAGGGCCTAACATCGCAAACACCAGGGAACCCCCTTCCAACATTGAGTAGACGTTATACTCTATAGAGCGCCTCTCCAAAGAAACACAGCATTGACCAAGAGCTTGGCTTTTGCTCCATAGCTACACTTCATCATGAGAATACGACTCCCAGTTGCAGGTACGTCATTGCGTTGTGTTCATCCTAATTGAGGATCGGAAGTGGATTATCATTTGATTGCAATCGACACACTGCTATACCATGGGTGATATTGACTACTCGTTTTCAGGTGTTTTCCTGCTCTTACTCCTCATCGCCGCCTATGCCGGCCTGACTTCGATACAGCTTGGTCAATATGTCAACGACAAAGTACTACACTTCATCACCTTTTTCACACTTACCGTCGTATTCTATTGGGTTGTCGACACTAATCGAAGGCGAGTCATGAATATGACCTTGGTAATTTGTACCATCATCCTTGGTGTTGGATCCGAATTCGTCCAGAGCTTTCTCGATAATGGCCGGGAATTCGACCTTTACGACATTGTTGCGAATGTGATAGGGAGCTTACTCGGCGTTGGAATCTGCTCGTGGTATCACAAGCGAATGCTCGAGCGCAAGCGACGTAGACGGTACAGTGCCGTTCCTGGTGAGGACGAAGGCGATGTTGAGCTTGGCGAAGGCCATGAAACTGGTGTGGTGGACGAGACAAGTCGAACTCGCACCCTGGAAGAAGAGGTTGATAACTGGGATGAGAATCAAATCGACGATGACTGGGACGAAGAAGAAGCACACGAGGCTTCAACCAATACCCATGCCCTGGACAACAGTGCTGATATTGGAGATTTGGCAGATAGTAAGAAGCGAATGGATTAGGGCGACCTTTGGGATTTGGCCTTAGTCATGTAGGTAGGTGTACCTTACCACGACTTATGACTGGATGGTTTTATACGATTTATGCCGACTCGATATACCTATGATGTTGTTACTACCTCAAGGAACGGTGACTTCATTGGGGACATTGAGCAAAGTTTTATTTCACGTCCGAAATATTATCAATTCAGGAGTTCCTCCCAAGTCTCTATCGTTCTGACTGCAGTATTATTCGACATCAAGCAAACCACATTGCTATGCTCGAGTTCCCGATGACACCAAATCCGCACCTAAAGATGGTCCGTCTTCCAGCTCAAATGTTGTTACATGGACGAACCCGGTCGTCTTCCATTAAACATTGACCGATTCAAGAGCATGCCTCTGTGGGCGTGATAAATAAGTTGCCGAGAGGGGCCCGATGGAGAAGACCATAAAGCAGGTTGTTCCCTTGCCTCGGTCTCGGGAAACCTGGGTAGATGAGTGGTTAGTCTAAGGCCATCAGATCCATCTTCTGCGTCACAATACGGAGAACCTGACGGTCCTCTATCCGGTGTATCAGGAACAGATGTCATAACCAGCTCCCTTAATGTTAGAGGTGGAGAAGATGGTATCTCCTCTTGGTGAGATGGCGAGAGCGAAACAGATCCTGGGCGAGGACGACCATCACCAATCGTTCCATATGGGCAACGACGCTCAGCTTGAACATTTTTGCGAAGCACTTCGCGCATAAACCGTTGGGGTTGGGTGTAATGTATTGGTGGTCCAGTCTCCTGGCCAGATTTCAGGGATTCAGCTACCTCGGACATCTGCCAATGTGTGTGATCCGGAAACCGATTAAACGTCTTCTCAAGCTCAGGCTGTGGCGGGCGATATCTCTTAGGGTCAGATGCAAAGGGAAAAGGCTGTTCTTGGTGCAATAGCGAGTGGAGTTCAGCGATATTGTCTGCCTTGCCCATTTCGATCCTTATGGTTCAGGTTAACTCAATCCTAAGATCGATGCAGTGAGGGTATTTGGGTACTGCGACATGGTGAGACTAGCGACATGAACAGGGGCAGCAATACGTACATTTTTTATTCCAAAGACGACAATGTCCGGAGATACAAGTCTTCTCGGTAGGAATATATTGATGTTCATTTTTCTTTTTTTTTTTTTTTTTCGATTTAAGCTCAGGGTTTTGCATTGGTAGGCGCCCAGCGAGCTTCTTCAAATTTTAATCATGAAAGATGGCCTGTGAGAGGAAATGTGAGTGATGCTATGGTACCTAAATTAGCGAAATCTGATGTCTAAAAAGTTGAATTCACACAGGATAAGCTTTAGATCTATAAACTTAAGATGCGTCTCACGAGTTCTGCGCCATGATTGCCAATACTCCTGTAGAGCTTCAGCCCGTCAGCGATATGAATAGACATGGAGTAACATCACTAGGTAAACGGTTAGATTGAACTCCCGGTCCATCAAGAGTTAGCAAGAGACATTGCTTGTTATCTTTCCAATCATGATATCTGGATACCTAGTAGTTATATACTTGCCAAAAGAAGTTGTTTCAAGTTCAATACTTCTTGTTCTTCTTTCTTATTCTCTTTCAGACGCTTCTGTAAAGCATTCTTATATCAGTAGCTCAGCTGTTGAATTTCAGTGTTGTCCAAAATTTCTTATATAGGTAGAGCTTGTTAAATGTTGCTGATTGAGACTCTGGTTTATAGAATTCAAGGTGAATGCCCCACCTTCACCGCTCACCGAAGCCAGGTGAGGGACGAGACCCCACTGACGAAATGTCGCCCAGTCGCAAAACCCGCCCACGCCTAGCAGCTTCAAGACAGCAGGTACCTCATTTTGTTTTTGAAAGTACAGCACCGACAAGATGGCGTCAAAAGGAAAGGAAGCAGCAACAAGGTCAGGCCGAGATATGATCCCTTCGCATCTAGATGCGAGAAAAACAAGCAGAAACTGATACCAAATAGTAAAGATGCTACACCTACCAATCCGCGGGGCATCCCCTATGCCCCGTTTGTCGATAAGGTCGAGGACTATGTTACCACACGAGATGACGTCGAACCCACTCTCCGCAGCTTCCAAGAGATGATATCGTGAGTTTACAATCACTTGGAGCTCTGGGACAATACATGCCCTCAAAAGCCTGCTCCATGCAGCTCGACATAGAACTGGCGCTGACCGAGCATGGCGGGGTAGGAAATACCAATTCATGGAGATGAACCTACAGAAGCGAATGGGCGGCCTTAAGGACAAGATTCCCGATATCCAGAAGACTCTCGACTCGGTCAAGTTTCTCAAGCTAAGAAAGGTGCGCACGTGCAACATACGTACATGCACAGCAGTATTGATTCAAGTCATAGGACGATGATGAAGCGATAGAAACAACATTCGAGCTTAACGATACCTTGTATTCAAAGGCGAAGATACCCGCGACTGAGGAGGTCTATATCTGGCTTGGAGTAAGACAACCACCTTCGAAGTTATCAGCATGAAGCTGACGTTTAATTTTAGGCCAACGTCATGCTCTCATACCCCATAGATGAGGCGGAGACACTACTGAGCTCTAAGCTCTCGACAGCAAAAACAAGCTTGTCAAACTGCGAAGAGGACTTGGACTTTCTTCGCGAGCAGATCACGGTATGCTATACAGCTCCCCTCACCGCCCTGAATTGTTACTGACAAGATCCAGACCATGGAGGTCGCTGTAGCTAGAGTTTACAACTGGGAGGTGGTACAGAAGCGAAAGGACAAGGCAGAAGAAGATGAAGAGAAGAAGAAGGGCAAGTCACAAGGTGATTGAATCACAAGTCCCTGCACCGCTGTACTATGTGTCTATGAAATACCGAAGTATATAAAAGAAAGCAGCAAAAATAGGAAAAGTACAATGCTTTTTGATAGAATCGTGATGGATAGATAGTAGGCATGACATCGCTCTTTGAGTGACAACGAAATACGAAGCGAAGTCGGAATCTTTTTTTTTTTTTTTTTTTTTTTTTTTTTTTTTTTTTTTTTTTAAAAAAAAAAAAAAGGGAAAAAAGTACAATTCATTAATGCTATCACAGAAGAGAGACAAAATAATCAGAAAAACCATCAGCAATATTGTATTCTCAACTTGATCAGGTTATTTAGAGTAGCAGGGCCTGTCATGATGGGACTGGGGAAACCTCGGAATGGCTGGCGGTAAGTTGAGTGCTAGTTAAAACCAAACCTGATAAACCGATAAACCCGATTGACGCATACAGAAAGTTTGGTGGACAACAATCAATCATTTCCCTCCCACGTCATTTCGCACTATCTGCCTCCCATCACCGAGTTGTCTTATAATATCTTCCTGTTCAAGCCATTGCGCTAGCCTGGAAGAAATGAGGGAGAGATGCTGAGAAGTGCAACCCGGGAGCTGAGGCATGGATGGCAGGCGTCGCAGCATGTGGTAACCCAAGCCAAGGTAAGTTTTCGAACCCAATTTCAAGAACCTCGAGCTCACACTTCTATTGTTTCTAGACTACCTACTACCCAAGTTCCATTCAGTCTCGTCGGTCATCTTCCATACTCGACAGCATCGAAGCTGTAATATCAGAGCGTCGCCGCAGTCATGATAGACTTCCATCCAAGGCCGAGCTTAAAATCCAACTGAAGCGAGATCGAGATCGACAAGATGTCACTAGCCCAGAAGCCCAGAAGGTTGAAGCTGCGATACTGCAGCGTCGCATGGAGGTTGACCGATCCTCATTGAACCCTGATTTCAAGCGAAAGCTGGTCAATGATCGAAAAGACACAGATGCTGAACAATTCACATTACCGTTGAATAACATGCGCGACCGAATAGAGCGAAGATTAAATATGCAAAAAAGATGGGCAGAACTAAGTCCTCCCACTTTACTCCGCAGATATATTGCAATAACCGACCCGGATCCATCATTACAGAGAAACGTCGCCGGGATTCGAAGTATGCGCCTACCTATTGTGTTGTTGCAAATGCATATTCGACGACAAGTAGCAGCAGATCCGATAGGCATGGAAGAAGTCGCCAAGGCCCTACACCCAGAAGAAGAATGGAGGCGTTTGATGGGCGTGATGGAGTACAACGGACATTCGCAAGAACGCCTGAACCAATACGTCGATATTATTTTCGCCAGAACTGACGAAGAGCGGTGTCGCTTGTTTCTGGCAGATTTGAGTGCGAAGCCTGGCTTCATTTTCAGCTATGTGTCAAGATTGTCATCGAGGATCAGACAAGTCTCAACCTTGGATAATTTACTGGAATACTTCAGAAGGAGGCTGAAGACTACGGCAGAGAAGAAACGAAGTACGGATGTGAGATTGTACGTCGAGGGGCGTGCACGCACTCAAATGCAGAAATTTGCACCAAAAGAGGTTATAGAGCATATGGAACGGCTCGCTTTCCATTGTCGTCGCATAGAACCGAGGCGTTTAATTGTTCTCGCTGAGATAATGGCAGATTTTATTGTAGAGCTGGGAGCCAATTCTCACGGCGCCTCGGAGATAGCCCCGGCGACTGAACCCACGGCAGAAGCATACCATGTGCAATGCAGATTCTTCAATGATTCACTCAGAACTATCGCTTCTCGGATGGGATCTGGGGCGGAGCACAAGGCGATACCATATGCGTACATCTGGGCGGCTCAACATATCCTTCTGGCGATGTCTGATAGTCTCCCGCAACCCTTGTCGGTAGACAGAAACGGATTTGAGGCCATCAGAGCTGTTCTGGCTGGAATGCCTAAGAATATGGATGAACGACATGCTGCATCTCGACACTCAGAGTCATGGCCCCCGTACCTGGTACCAGCGGATGGCATCGATGAGGCCATGGAGGCCGAGGAAAGCTGGTCTCGCGTTGTACGAGCAGGGATGATGATGCAGGAAGCGGGATTTCCTAAACAGGAGGTCGACGAAGTCATCGATATTCTATACGGCCTGGCTCCCGATGGCAGTCCTACAATCCAGCAGCGGGTGCAAATCAACACAGCCCGGAAGGTGTCAGCCTGGGCAGCATCGATCAGGGCGACCAGGAATGCTCATGAAGCATGGCAGCGGTTCAACAATCCCCCAGAGCCGGGCATGAAGCCTGGGGTACTCGAATATACCGCCATGTTTCAAAGGTTATACGCCAGGGAAGCTGATCCTCGTCGCGGCACATTGCCCGGAGATAACCATCTTAACTATCCTACGAATGAAGACAAAAACTTGACGGAGTTGGAAAAGTTGCGATTGCAGCCTCCGACACCAGGAGAACTGTATAGCATGATGAGAGAAGACGGCATCCGCCCGGACGAACAGTGCCTTCGCATCTTGGTCTCTAACGCTGAGAATGTCGCTGCAGGTCATCGGTATTTAGAGGATGGCAGCACTGCTCGAAAGAACTACCACGCCCTGACGACGGCTTCTCCTTCGACTAATCAATTGAGAAAAATCCCCTTACCGCTGTTCTCAGCCTATATGGAACTCCTCTCCAAGACCCCTAATCTTGGTGGTAGGAATCTCCTACGTGCTATCCGGCTCGCAGAGCGTCGCCTGAGCGGCAGCAATGCTAATTGGTCGTCCTATGTGTGGGCGCCTATCTTAAAACAACTTGCGCAGCACCATGGACGCTTACAACTTACACTTGAGGCACAGCTCCGCCTGTGGTTATATGTCGTGGATCATATCGATGTCGATAAGTCCATGAACCTGGTTATTGTTAACGAACTCGCCAAAACTTTACGGAAGATCTTGCGAAGAGAGGTGGAGAAGTTGGCAGAGACTCTGCCAACAGACAAGGCGGACAGCAACTCTTTCGCGCTTCATTACGAGGCCCAGGCCATAGAGGCCGGTAAGAACACCAAGTACATCAGGAATGTGCCAGAGCACTCGGCATTGTCGATGTTCGAAATCGTTGGGGAACGCTTGATGGGCCTGTTCTACTCCGTTGTCTTGAAGGAAAAAGAGGGATCACGCCCAGCAGATAGTTTACACGTGTCACACGTGGACATGATGCGAGCGAGAAGGGATCCGGTGATGCCATCTGTCGCCCACAATTTGATGCTGGCGCTGGCGTTTGCAGGGGAAGTCAGGGCGATGTCAGACATGATGAACTGGCTCATCCGGGAGTGGAGCTTGCCAGAGCTTCAAGACGAGATACAGAACATGGGGGAGCTGCCGCAAGATTTGGACATGATTGAGACGTTGTGTGCGTTCCGTGCATTTGCGGAGCCTTTGGTCAGACGTCGAAAGGTCAAGCAAGTCTTTGAGGGGGTTATGGAGAACAAAGTATGGGAGTGGCCGGATGACACGGTAGTGGATAAGTACATCGAAAGCCATGGCAACGGCGTGAAGGAGCTGAGGGACGTTTCAACCTGGGCCCGTGAACGATTTCTTCATTACAGGAATAACAAGATTACCGATATCCACGATCTGAACATAGATTGGACAGCCACAGAGCACAAGACTTCGAAAGAGCAGCGTGATGCTGTCAATGACCTCAGAAGAAGGGTATTTTCCGAGGATACGGACGAGATGATAGAGGAGGAAGAGCAAGAGGAAGAGGAAGAAGAAAGAGAAGAGACATCATCTCGAGGCCAGGCGGCGTAGTGAATTGGATACAAAGCTTGGCTTGTGGAAGGGTTTGTTGTACTCTGAGCATAGACAAAAGCAGAAAGGTGGCATTTAGACGCGGCGGCGCTTAGTGTATACCATATACCCATGCATGGATACCTGGATTTGTATAACATGAATAAGGCGTTGGGTAGCTGAAACAATAGTAGCACAAGAAGTAATGCAAAGTTAAGAAAAGGGATCTATCTCTTTTGTAGTTGACGACTAAGAACTAAGCCACGGCCTCGAAGTACGGTCAGGACTATTTACTAATGACGGGCGGCTATCGTCAAATGATCTGGAGACCCAAGAAGACGGTTCTGGAGGGAGTCTATTCTTGTCTGGCCAGTCAAGGAAGAGAATCCAAAAAGGAAAATAAAATGGCTGATCTGGTCTAGAACTGAAAGGCCATATATGGGTCGACCAAGTCCAAATACGGCATGATCTTGACCATGATCATGACCATGTCAATCTCCCGTTGTCAAGCCAAGGCAAAGCAAGGCCAGAAATGAGGGCATCACGAACCCCGGCTCCCCCTGTAACAAACGCTAAAAAAGGCTTGTACTTGCACCGTAAGGCCGCATAGCGGTTCAGTGGAGAGGCGACGATTGGCAACTGAACCCCAGTAAGGCCGGGCCGTAGTGGAGATGAGGAACCAATGGGAACAGGCCGCGCATAAGCGGTTGAAACAGAGCGCTTAGAGCCAGTCTTTTACCGTACAACTTGAGAATGACGAAACGAGAGCGATTGGTTGAGAAGGTTGGAGAATTCTTTTTTTATATGTGGGAAATGTTTTACTTGGGTCCATTTCTATTTGAGTGAGTTGCTGGGGTCTTTACTTGGGTTGGGCGCGTCGTGATACTCAGACTCTGACTCTGACTGGGGATCATGGATCCATGGCAAGGAGTCTAAGTTGGTGACCAGGTTAGTCGAGTAGTTTGCTGCCGTGAAAATCGATCAGATTCGATACGAGATGAGACTCCCTGTGAGTCGATTCATCGTCTTTTCCTGGCGCTAATTGGTTATGGATTGTTCCTGGGGTCTTGGGGGGAAGGAGGTACTGCATTGCATATACACTGGCTCTACCTGCCCAACTTTGAATGGATTCACTCTTACTACAACACTCACTCACACTCTCTGTCTCTAACTCTCAGCTTTTTTCCCTTTTCCTTTTCCTTTTGTCAAGTTAATTTCCTATCTCTATCTCTCTTTCTTTGTGTGACTCTCTTTCATACTATCTCTCCATCTTTCTTTCATAGCTTTGTTCGCTTCCCCTGTTCGTCATTCCCTTTATCCATTCTGTGTTAACAAGGCCGGCTTTTCCTTGTACTCAGTTTGTGTGTCTCGGTTTCAGGGTATTGAACAAGTGAATTGTTGCTCACAGATAAACGCCATTGTTTGGCTTTACTGACTCTTAATCTATTTGGATCTCGGAGGAAGCATTTCAACAAACTTATCCTTTTATTTCGTCTTACTATCACTGCAACTTACACGAGGCTTTGACTCACGTACCAACGACAAACGAGACACACGACACGATCATATCTTTTCCGATCTCACGAGAAAACATTCTTTCCTTTTTCTACGTCTATATCGATTTATCTATCCTTCATCATGCGGTATAATAAAATGAGGCTCGCTGTAGCCATCTCCTTCCTTTTGGCTGCCCAGTCCGCGCAGGCTGGCCCTATGTGGACTGGCAGAGAAAAAAGAAACCCTGGCGTTTTCCTTGATATTAGAATGGAAAACTCACAAGCCCCTACTGCAGCTCACGACGGATATGGGTATGAACCGGACTTAAAGACAGAACATGAAGAGTTATATCTGACTATATATGCTAGATCGGACAGCGGCGATCAAACTACGCCACGACCCATATTCGAAACCCTCAACTCGACTCCCAATCCTAACCCACTGCTTTCAAATAGCCCGAGCGATGACAAGAAGAACAACCCCTACTCTGGCCTGCCTGAACCTATCGAGGTCATTCCGGTCCAGCCAACCAATGATGCTCCCCAACCAACGAGTGCAGCTGAGGAACCTACTCAAGAAGAGCCTGTGAACAAGCCCACTTTCACCCAGAACCCTTCTGCGCCAATTGTTACAACCTCTATTGTTCCCAAGAATCCAGCTACAGAAGTTCAAGCGCCAACTTCGGCGGCTGATCAGCCTCAGTATCCACCTCCTGAGGATAGCGCAGTGCCTACCGAGTCTGGTCCGGCCACAAAGGAGATTCCAAGCTCAGTGGGTGAGGCCCCGACCTATAAGCCAGTCAACGAGGCCACTACTGCTGTTCCCGAGGTTCCCACCACCGAGGTCGGTCAAAAGCCAGAGAATACTGAGACAAAAGTCCTCGATTCGACTGTTGACCTTGGTACACTACAACCATCAGAGGGAGAGAGCACCAAATCAAGTGCTATCCAAGAGACCGCAGCCCCTGAAGCAACCTCCACTCAAGCAACTGTTCCCGCAGACGAGCAGCCCGAGACTACACCCGTCGAGGATGTGACAACCACGTTTGCGTATCAACCAACTCCTAGCGAATACATCACAACGCAGGCACCTGGTGATACTGCATTCCCTATCAACCCCAAGCATCCTTCCAACATCTACCCCACCCCTCCTACCACACCAGCAGCAGATGTTCCGGAGACTACAGCCGCAGAGGCAAAGCCCACTGCTATTACTGAGACCGTTTCTGTAGCTCAGCCAAAGGACCCGCAGCTTGAGACTACATCTGACGCTCGAGCTCAACCTGCACCAACTTCAGAGGTCGCTCAGCCTGAGAGCCAAATTCCTGCTTCCGAACCTGTCCAGCCTGGTAACCCTATTCCTACATCTGAGGACAAGCAGACATACCCTCCTGGGCAGACCCCTGGAGGCCAACAGCCTGATGCGCCTGCAGAGACCTCTCCTATTGAGACCTCAGCACCTGTCGAACCTCAGAATCCTAACCCGACTCCAGGACCGGCTCAGCCTGAGACTCCCGCTACATCTGCAATAGAGCAACCTGAAGCCCCGGCAGACACTTCAGCAGCCCAACAACCATCTCCTGCTCCTTCAAATGCTATGTCCCAGTACCCAGGACCTGGTTCCAACACACAGCCTGCAGCACCCGTCGGACCTTCAACCACCGCTGTAGTTTCTAACCCTTCATCCCATGAGACTTCGTCAGTAGAAAAGGTTGTTCCCACAGGCTCGCCAGCCAATGGCGTGCCTACAATCAATACCGAAGTTCCTACAGGCACGAGTGCAATTCCCGCTCCAGCTTACGCTAGCAACGTAGTTGATGCTCGAAAGTACAACGAAGATTTCGCGAAGCTCACTCCTGAAACTGCGTGTACCAAGGGCCAGGCTGCCTGTATCAGCGGACAGATGGCTCTATGCGGTGACGATGGCACCTTCCAGCTTCTTTCTTGTGAAACTCAGGGAGAGAAGTGCTTTGCTCTCCCTTTGTATAACGTTGAGGGTGGTATCAAGATAATCTGTGAGGATCCTGCCACTGCGGCTAAGATCCTCGGGGGAACCCCTGGAGGTGGCGATGAGAGCACTGCCCCTAGTAACGGAAATCAGGGCAGTCAACCGGTACCTACTTCTGCAGCTCAAGAGCAACCTGAAGTTCCTGTTGTTACAATTACCACCATCGTTACTGTCGATGATGGTGCAGGCCCTGAACCTACTAGCGAGCCTCTTGAGGAGCAGCCTACTCAACCTGCCCAGGAACAGCCAGCCCAGCCCACCAGGCCATCCCAGCCTGTCGGCGAGCAGCCTTCTCAGCCTGACTACCAACAACCTACACAGACACAGCCTATGCCTGAGAAGCCTACCCAGTCTGCTCCTGAACAACCAACTCAACCAGCTCCGGAGCAGCCAAGTCAACCTGTCACAGAACAGCCTGCGCAACCTAGTTCTCCGCAACCTTCTCAACCGGAACCGGAACGTCCTTCTCAACCAGCCCAGTCTCAACCTGTTCAAGAATCGCCATCTCAACCAAATGAGGAGAAGCCTCCCCAGACCAACCCGCAAGAGCCTTCCAACCCTCAACCCACCAAGGCTTATGAGGACCTCCCACCCACAACTCCTCCTCCTACTGAGCCAAGCGCCACCTCAGTCAATCTCCCTGGCGGCACAACCTTGACCAAGTCCATCAAGAAGCCTGACGAAGCCAAGCCCACTGCCCCATCAGGTGGTGATGATGGCGACAATGATAATGATGATGATAAGGACAAGGACGGCAACGATGACAGTGATGACGGTGATGACAAGCCTACCTCTGTAGAACTCATTCCTATTCCTGACAAGCCAACAAAGGCTCCTGCTCCCGCAGCCACCGAAGCCAATGCCGACAGCCAGGCTGACAAGAAGCCCGACGCTGTTACGCGCACCGGCAATGATGCGCATGCCACAACCATCATCGTGGACGGGACACCTACTGTATCCGTCTACTTCACCGTGACAGTCACAGACAAGGACCAGGCTACTGTCACTGTTACTGAAAAGGAGAAGGAGACTGTCACACTGGTGATTAGCGCCTAAGTTTTTGATTATTTGCTATAGAGATTGTCATTTTTCGTTGTTTTGAACCATTTTCGAATTAAGTAGAGCGTATTGTGGTAATGAAGTTGATACATATGGGCACACGGCCGGAACAATACCTACCTAGATACCAAGACCACTATCAATTAACTCAGGTTAAGATATATACGAAAAAGTCTTCGAAACCATAATACAAAAGCTGTTTCTCATATTCACGACGTTCAAACATATTCACAGTGTTCACATCGAGTGCGCTGGGGTATCATTACGTACGTATTTGAATGTGATGTGTTAGAGAGCTGCCAGTCACAACCAATCCCTATTCGTACTTGTGGTATCATGAATACTAAATAAAAACCTCCGCAAGTCTTTCCTGACTTGAGTGCTCCTGTGTCATCGTCATCTCTCCGTTACGAGATGCGAGCTCTATATATGGATATCATTACCCCTGAACCCCTTCCATGCTTGATCGTACATTCCCCAGCAATATCATATAAACACACAAGCAAATTGTGCCCCGAAACCCATGATGGAATATTAGCAAACCCCGACATTCTCGCCAAAACCCAGCGACCGTCGGGAAAGCCTTTATCCCAGCTCCAACCTTAACATTACCGCGTTTCTCATGCCTCAAGTTTGTCTCTATAAGCCCCTTAAACAACTGATTTTCATCCTTACAACAGATGCGGAACAAAAAAACAACCACGACCACTTCTTTCATCTTGTGACGGCAGTGCCTTGATTGGTCTACGTTGAAGCTGGCGCTGAGCCATCAACGAAAGGGTCACCCACCTCGAGCCTCTTAGCTGCAGGTTCGTTGCCCTCTTCGTCGACGCCATATTTGTCTTGCCACAGTTTTCGCATGACTTGATAAATGAACAACAACTGAGGTCGGCCTTGAACCATACCCACGCGCTGTTCTCGGAGAAGGTCGACAGTCTCAAATATCAGGTCAGGGCCCTCATTTGGCTCGTCGTAATTCTCAAAAGTCCCCAACTCAAGCTCACGCATGAGATGCTCAAGAGTGATGAACGTACCAGTTCGGCCAACGCCAGCACTACAGTGAATTATCCGTGGATTAGTGGGCGCACTCAGTTCGCGGGACAGCTGCATGAGTTCAAAGAACCCGTCAAGATCCTCAAGCTCAGGCACTCCGAAGTCAGGCCATCGTCGGTAAAGAAGATGCCACACAACGCGCGGCTCTTCTTCATCGTTCAGGCGCATGAGTAATTTACGCTTCTCAATGGCGCCTTCGGCCAGTTCCTCGTATGAATCGTACGTGACCTGGGCTTGCCAGTTATCATTCCATGCATCATGTTCGTTCAAGGTCCAGGTTGGTTGTTCTTCGTCATCAGGAAAGTATTGGTGACATTTGACAATTCCGCCTTCTGCCATGGTTGTAAGCTGCACGATAACAGCTGGTGAAGACATCTGTTCGGCAATCATGCGCCAGACGTAGTCAATCGAGGGAATAGTCGGCCCTTGCATAGCAATATACCGCAACGGCTCCGTGTCCGGATCGGAGACCGAAGGAACAGTAATCTCAGAGGCGTTGACATAGTCAAGTTCCTGTTCAGGCACCTGGAGTTTGACTCGGTTGTGATTCCATGGCTTGATGTTGACGTAGCGATCCATCGCGCCCTTTTCCTGAACATCGACTTGCTTGAAAGTACCCCATTTGAAATCTTGGTCTGCCTCGTTTCTTGTACCCTCTTGAACCCGCTCGCGCTCGGCCCATTGTAACTCCTGGAATTTGAAGTCGATATCTATTAGAAATTAGTATTTTATTAATGGGCCTGTCACTCTTTATCCAATTTTCATACTTTGCAATGAAGACTCTAGGAAGGCAGGAATTCGAGGCTGTGCCCCGTGGTTATTGCCTGGCACATCGTCTTCGGCCGTGACGGGTCGACTCTTGACGCCGTCGTGGCTCACGACGGCCGGCGGAGGAGGGCTGGAAGGCAACTCGGCGGGTGGACTGTCGCGCGCTCTCTTAGCAGAGCTACGCAACCGGAAATTCTTGAAAGCTGCTCTCTTGGAGAGTTTGGTTTTCTGTGGTTGAGGCTGTTGTCCTTGCTGCAGTTGCGACTGGAGGTTTGCGGCCTGCAGTTCGGAGCTGGCAATACTGTCGGCAGTGTCGCTGCTGGAGCGTTCGACGGAGGTTTCGATGGTAGGTTTCTTAGGTTTGCGCCTGAACTTGGGGATCCTGTCCATGGCGTCGGGATATTGGAAAGACTGGCGTGAGGTCCCCAAGGAGAAGCAAAAGCTGCACCAGTAGAAGGGACTTGTCACAAATTTCAGCAGAGGGCTGACCAGCGGCGGACGCCCAAGTATAAGAAGCAGAGACGACGGAGATTTGGGCCCAAGAAGAGGAATAGTGTCGTCGGGTCTTCCTGGCTGGTGGAGGCCAGACAGGGCAGGGGTCGGATGCGTGTGGGCTATGGGGCGCAAGTCAAGTGCAGTACAGTACCGTATGCACTAGAGTACCTAGGTTACGAGGAGGCGAAACGATGACGAGACCAGAAAGGGGAGGAAGTATGTAGACAAAAGGAGAGTAAGCAAAAGAAGTAAAAGGAAGGGGAGTAAATAAAGGTTTTGACGATGGTGATAAAATAAATGAAACTAGGCAAGAATATCTACTACCTACAGTGAGTGAGTTAGTGGTACCGTTTTAGGCCAGGAACGAGTGACGTGACGTGACGACGTGACCAAGTAATGGATGTGAACGTGAGTCTCAAAAAAGACGTCACGTCAGAGAAAAAAAGACTGCAAGAGGTGGAACGTGGGGAAAGAAAGTGTCTGATCGCGCCCGCTTATACTCTGTACTTTCCTTTCCTTTCCTTCAGGGCATGCCTGCCTGAACTACGGCAGTTGTAAGGGCCTTGTTACAGTAGATGCAGGGCCTGATCTGCAAGTAATCAATCTCATGGTCTTGCCCTTGATGATATTTGACAGATCTCTTCCAAAAAACATTCCTTTTTATTATTAGGACACGTACATAAAGTACCCAATCCCGTGGCTCTGGGCAAATCCAACCTTGCTGATCATGCACTCAATTTATCTTGGATGTCAATCTAGAGTCGATAGTCCCACGGTACCTGGTCTAGTAAATTTCTTTTCCCCCCTCTGCCCCTGTACGTACAGTACCTTTCACACTGCTGTAGACTAAAAGCGCGGACAGGATAATTTTAGTAGCGTGGCGGCTGTTGGACGACATGGCTATAGGTTGTTTATCCGTACCTTAGTACACATTGTTTCTATTTTGGTCCGATCAACTCCTTCAGCCGTATCTAAAAACCCTACAGGATGATAACCAACATCCTACTACCTATTCATCCCTTCTATCAGCAAGTTGATTCCTTCAGCAGTCCTATCCACTTGCATTGCGGATGCCAAATTAAACTCCATTCCCATCTATAATGGTCCAAGTTCCTACTATAATAGGACTTATCCATGCCCCTGTAGAGATCTGACAGGGAGATCGGACGAAGCTAACATACGATAGCCTAATTGAGACATAAGATTCATTTTATTCAGTCTTTTTGCAAGCAGCAGATTATAACTTCGCAGAAAAGAAGGTTCATAGCTGGCAAATTCCGCCCAACGCCGTACCGTGTCCTCGCAGATACAATACATGATTATATATTTCTGATAATACAGTAGTGGTGTTCTTACAAATTGAGCCCTATGGCTTGTCGTCTTAGACAGCAGAGTAAACGCCAGTCACATACTTGCCACACTCGACCTTTTGCTCCAAAGATACCTTTCGGCCCTTTCCACCATCCAGGCGGACTGTTTTGCGAGGAGTGACGCACAGTCGATGGAAACCCTCTGTGCCTTCCTTACGAGCATCTGCGGGACTGTCCAGAGCCGCGATGTATGTTGGCGCGTTCAAATTGGTTCTCTTACCAGTGCCAAGCTGATAGTGCTCGTTGCCACCCCAGAATACGACATCGGCACCCCAGTTGGTCTCGTTCTCTGTACCTTGGCTCGATACCGACAACTCGGTCACGTTGTCCATGATAGCCGAGCAATGGGTAGCGCCAACTGACAGGGACTTGAGCCTGATAGGACACATCGTGTTGGTCTTCTCGTCAAACTCGAAAAGAGACGAGAGACCCTTCACCTTGGTCGGCTTAGCAGACACATGCGACCATCGACCGGTACCCAATGTTCCGTAAACTCCTTGGCCACAAGCCCACAAGTCGGTGGTCACAGGCGGGAGCCTCCTTGCTGGGGCGAGAGCCTTTCTGCTGCCTGGAACTGTAGATGTCTTTGCGTCCACAGTGAAGAAAGTGTTGTTTCCGCCTGCTGCTATAGATGTAACCGTTGGTATGAGTCCGGTGCTGGCATATGACATATTTGTAGGAAGCATGACTGGGGTTTCTGAAACTGAGAGACCGTAGTCGGTATCAATTCCCAATTGTCCAAAAGAGTTATCACCGAATCCGAAGATACGTCCAGTCTTGTCGAGAACAGCAGAGTGGTAATCGCCAGCAGCAATTTGCGACACCTCAAATCCTTTCAAAGTAGTAACTTCGTGAGGCTGGTCGTAAGGACCCTTAGGCCTGTTGTGCCAGGTCAAGCCAGCAACACCCATCTGTCCCTTGGAAGGAAACTCGAGAGCACTAGCCGCAGCGGAGAAAACACGTCCCTTTGAGGTAAGCATAAGACAATGTTCCTGTCCGGTGCTAATGTCCTTCACGCTTTCGCCATATGCGAGGGTGGATGGTGTCAAATTGCGGAAATGGATGTTCTCCCGCGTGCCACCAGATCCCCAGATAGACCAGGAAGATTTCTGCTGTTCCTCCTTAAGGCCACCTTCCTGGTCGTTGCGAGACGCTGGGATGGAATAGACATCACCCTTTCGCGATAGAGCGATGATTCGGTCAAGCGAAACATCAATCTTGACGATGTCCTTGCCTGTAAGTGTAGGAACTGGGGAAGGGTCATTCTGGTTGTAGCCAAGACCCCATTGAACCAAATCACCCTTCTCAGTAACGGCTGCACCGAAGATGGACGTCAATTTGAGGTCTCGAAGGACCTGGTCGTTAAAGTAGGATATCCTTCGAGGTACTTTGACATATTTTTCACTAGATTTCGGATCGATGACCTTGCCAACATTGGAACCCCATGCATAGACTCCGGGGTGCTCCCAACTATGCTTGACTTGAGCATGTTGTGAACTGATAAGATCTCGATTCTCTTCCTTGGATTTGACCTTCTTGCGAGGCTTCTCAAACTCGATCTCAGCCTTGACTGGAGCTTGATTCTTCTCATCTTCAGCAGCCGAGGTGGATGCTCCAGTCAATTTGGGATAAAGGTAAACTCCAGCAGCAGCCAATCCAAAGGCAGCTGTAAGACTGATGAGTTTGCCCGCGCGGTTGGAGGGAGGCTCAGAATATTCGCTGCCATAGTCGTGGGCGTAGCGAACCCATTGACGCTGGGAAGTGGTGATAGGCTGGCGGACTTGGGAGCGGATAGCAGCCCGCCTGAGAGCAGCTCGAGAAACGTTCATGATGGGCACAGACACTTGAAAATGCACAATCTGAGTCAATGCAACTGACGAGATCTTCGGTTGAACAGATCAAGTTGCATCAAAATTGTAAATCCAATGTTGCCTCCCAATGATCGAGAAAAGGTTGTGAGGTCATAGAGCTCGAGCTCCCGCAGTAAAGATAACCTAAACTAATGGTAATGGTCAGCAAAATTCTTTGGACTGTGGCAGGCGCAGCCACAGGGTCCTGCAGTCACAGCCACAGATCTTCTGAAGCAAGCGCCACAGACTGCAGGCACTCTCAGCTGCTAGTGCAGCGCACGGATATCATCCCCACACTTTACCGTCCAATCCATCGGCGGTTCGGAGCTGACGCCTCCGACTTTAACATTCAACGCTGCGTGGCTTCTAACTAGAACAGCTCCAGCTCCAAATTCCAGCTCCAGCGAACTCCTTCAATTTGAGCTCCCTTGAGCTTAATCGGCACCATGTATGAGGATTCGTGGTATACGATGATGCCCGATCTGGGTACCAGCAAAAAGAGCCACTCCAGTAGCCACAGCCAAAGTCATGGACATCGTCGCAAGGAGTCTTTATTACAGCAGCCCAATGTATGTCCCCCCACGAATAGACACCCCACTACAAGCTGGGTGAAGCTCACCAAAGTGGTACCAGGAAACCGGTCAAATACAAGAAACCCCTGCGCCAATGCCCAATGTCTACGAAGAAATCGAAGATACCGATACCCCGCCAGAACCGACCGTTATTCGTCGAGCCAACTCATACTCAGACTTCTATCGTGTAGTCAAGGAGCAGCTGTCCAAGGATACAAAACCACGACCCAAGAAGACCGATAAGAAGAGTAGGGCATGGGAAGCTTTGTTCCTTCCCGAGTCCAGTAACGATGTCGATACACATGAGCCCAACACCTTCGAAGCATTTGACGACCAATTACTAGACGCCAGTCAACAAGAATATCTGTATGCAGCCTTCTACTGGCCTGCTTTACTGCCTGGGCTATTCTGACTTATTGCAGACTATATCGCGACCAACTCACCTTGACGGAGCGCCATTTAGACGGACTGATCGATGATGCGAATGCGACACTCAAACTTCTCACCACCTTGTCTAACTCGTTCGGCTCTGTTGAGGCGCAAACATCGACTTTCCAGTCACAATGCGAGGAACTTTTGACAGAACAAAGAAGGCTGGAAGAGTTGGCTAATGAAGTCGGAACCGATCTTCATTACTATGCTTACCTTGATAATGCGACAAGACGGCTCAATGCACCTGGCGCTAGTCGATTGGTCGACGATGCATCATTTGGAGAGATGGTTGAGAACATTGACTCCTGCATTGTGTTCATGGAGGAACATGTAAGGATGGTACATCATTGCAAGATCACAAAGCTTACACACTTAGGCCGCATACCGCGATCGCGATACCTACCTTGCCCGATACACTGCTCTTCTCACAAAAGCTCTGCACCTTCTCGAACACGGTTACAAGACCACATTGGACAAGGTATCTCCTGAAATTGGACGACAAATAATTGCTACCAAGTCCGAGTCTGCTCGTCATGCGCTTGCGTATGGTCGCTTTCAGGAAATGATGTTAGATTCATACGGCTTAATACCCAACGTTCACCAAGTTGTGCGCCGAGCATACGATTCATATGGCCAGCGAAACGAGTCTTGTACACATTTCGAGACGTACGCGAACACGGCCAATAACATCATTCACAACCATCTGACAACAAGAGATCGCGACCTCAAGGTATTGACACAATCTGACATTACAGAATTCAACAAAGAGGTCAAGGACCTGTCCGCGGAAACAGCGTCACGCAACTTCATCAAACAATGTTTCGAGCGCATGTACAATGAAGAGAGCCTCTTTATGAAACTGTTTGAAGTCGAGCCTGTATGGACACAAGCAGCAGATTCTGTTTTCCAGGCCATCAAGCCCATCAACACCACGATTGTTCATCCCGGCAACTTGACACCATTGGTGACCAATCTCCAAACAGTTCTTCAGGCGGCGCCACTGGAGACAACTTGTAATGTTGTGGGCTTACTTGCGAACGAATACTTTGGTGCTGATCTGGATGACATGGAGTCACCATACTTCATCAAGTGCAAGCAATACACTTCACAACTCCTCGCACATCACCTTTGGCCATTGACGGACACAGTATTCGAGACGGAAGTTATGAAAACAATTGCAAAGGCTCCGCTTCAAGACGCTTCCTTGAAGATTGGCCCTGTAGTAGGAGGGGTGGCATCATCGAATGCTCATCCTCTGGTGAAGCAAGCCATCAAGCTCTTGGGCATGTATGAGAATTGCATGCCAAAAGAGAGATCAGTGAGTACTCTCCTTGGAGATATATTGTCATTTGACTTATTGTTCCATAGTCCAAAAATAGCTCGGTTGTCTTCAACATTGTGCGAGAGACCATCCAGGTGCTACAACGTGCAGAATCTAGGATACAATCGTTGAAGTCTGGTACAGACCCTGACCTATTCATGGTCAAAAACTTGCTCATCATCAAGAATGAGCTAGTGTCACTGGAGATTGGCGATATCAGAAACCACGCCGCCTCAATGCAGCACTTTGTTCACATTTGGGACACGCTAAGTCCTCAGAACTGGGTCGGATTCTTCTCGAACATCATTGGGGGTGGTCTTTGGTCACGAGGCACGCCGTCGGTTACAGCCAAGACACTGACAGTTGAGGATATGAACGAGCAGCTGGATGAGCTGCTACGTCAGTCCATTTACAACTTCACACATCGCTGGGGTGCTCTCATGAACGATTCGCAGAACCGGAAGCCTGGCGTCAAGCCGATCGCGAAGGTAGAGGCAGAGCTGGAAAGCCTGCTCATGACTGCGTTCAGCAATCAACCCGAAGTGGTCGCGAAGCTCAAGGAGGCTATTGAACAGCACGCGCAGGCGCAGAATGATGCAAAAGATGAGAAGCAGGGAGTGAGACGGTACTAAAGAGGAGGAAAGTGGTCCACGAGTGTAGAAGCGATTGTTGCCTATGACACGAATCTAGATCAATGATTTTGAGAATAATGAATGATTAACTGAGTTTTGATTTGGGGAGATGATGTATGTGTATACGCAAGGTTGCTTATATCGGCTTGTTACGGTTCTAGAATGCAGATCCCGAATTCGTTACTCAATAGCCCGAAGCATGTCCCCTCCAATTGAGCAGATCTTCAAAGCGATGGAACCAGGAACAGTAGATTAATTGTTAGTGGAATACATAGTTCGAACGGTGACCGGAGAAGAGGCCGATAAGAGATTTCTCTAGTGCAGCACCAAAAAACTAGATCCCCGCGTTTCTGAGCCAATTCATTACGGGGCAGGGTCCGAATGGCGCTGGTATCGCTTTATCTCACCATAATGGAACCCCGACAGTCCGGGCTCCGTTACCGGCTTGATAATGCCAGCACGTCATTTGCCGAGCGCTCTCCGTGACAATTCGACCCCGGATTGCGATAGATAGACTGGGGCATTCTTTCCTAGCTTATCTCTTGCCCGGGTTGACTTTCTCTTTTTCTTACTTACCTCTACTCTCTTATCTCTCACAAATTGTCTTTTGGGTTTCTCTCCTCCTCTTTTCCCTTCTTCCCCTTTGCGATCGAAAGGGTGATACCGACGTCAAAGAAAGGACAAAGACAAGGACAACCCCCACTAGATAAGAGATGGACGCTCTTGAGTTGGAGGCGGCCAAGCAGAACCCTGCGCTTCAGACAGCAAAGGATTTGTTCTCTGGTGCGGTTGGAGGAGTTGCACAGGTCTTGATCGGTATGTTAGTTATCATCTCCGTTCCATGAAGATTAAGACGACCGTACCGCGCGCAGAGAAGTATTCTGTGAGATTGAGCGGGATGACAAGCATGAGTGAGAGCCGCTCTCACTTAAAGTCTTCACAGGCTTACTTGTGTAACAACTCGGATTCCAATCAATTGCTAACAAGATTCCTTCTAGGCCAACCTTTTGACATTGTCAAGGTCCGACTGCAAACAACAACCCAGTACTCCTCCGCCATCAACGCCGCCACTACCATCTACAAGAACGAGGGCGCGCTCGCATTCTACAAGGGAACACTCACACCACTCATTGGTATCGGCGCCTGCGTTTCCGTTCAGTTCGGAGCTTTCAACGCCGCGAAGCGCTGGTTCCAGGACCGCAACAAGGGCGCCGAGCTGTCATATCCCCAGTACGGCGCTGCGGGTGCTTTCGCCGGTATCTCTAACTCGGTTCTCTCCGGCCCCATTGAGCACATTCGTATCCGTCTCCAGAGCCAGCCTCACGGTGCTGGTCGCTTGTACAATGGCCCTGCTGACTGCGTCCGCAAACTCGGAGCGCACAATGGTGTTCTTAGTGGCATCTACCGGGGCCAGTGTGTTACTATCTGGCGAGAGGCATTCGCTTATGGCTCCTGGTTTACTGCTTTCGAATGGATGATGAACTCCGACGCTGCCCGCAACAATGTCGACCGCAAGGACATCCCCGCTTGGAAGATTGCTGTCTATGGTGGTCTTGCTGGTGAGGTCCTCTGGCTCTCCAGTTACCCCTTCGATGTGATCAAGAGCAAGATGCAGACCGACGGTTATGGCGCCAACCAAAAGTACAGCACTATGAGAGATTGCTTTGCCAAGACATGGCGTGCTGAGGGTGCGGGTGGTTTCTTCAAGGGTATTGGTCCTACTCTTGCGCGAGCCATGCCTGTCAGCGCTGGTACATTTATTGTTGTTGAGATGACCATGCGAGCTCTTAACAGCTAAGAAAGGCAAACATCAACTAAAAGAAAACGAACTTACTATTTGGATGTATAGAAAATGAAAAGGAATACAGTGTAGAACAAGAGGGAAATCATAGAGGGTTACGGCGAAGTTCAACACGAGATGGCACAAATGATAGATCTGAGAGTCAGATGTATGATAATATACCCAATTTAATCTATTTCTTTACCATCCCACGTTTTCATTGTTCTCTACACGGCGTTGCAGAATATTCCTGGCGCTCTGTGGTGATAATTCCTCAAGATGCAGTTCCTCGAGAACTTTGCGCGCCTCCTCGTTATCCGTAAATACTCGGTCACTTGCCTCCTTGAGTGTCAACCCGCCCGCCTCGCCAGCTTCGACTGGAAGACTCAACAGCTGCATACCCTCGGTCAAGCTATCAAGGATAGATGAACCGCTGGGGATATAGCGTTCCACAACGGCGACCAAAGCGACGCCATCGCGGCGGAATTGTGTTGCGCCGTAGGTGGTGAAAGATTGGCGCATGAGAACTGTTGACCACAAGTGATCTTGAAGCTTACTGAGAGCTTCACGCCAGACACGGCGGAAAACAGCAGTGGAGAGCGCTTTGATGAGGAAATCGAAGTTGCGTTGGAGGATACGAAGTGGCTCATCCAGTTCTGGAGTAATGGCAAGCTCATCTATCTGGATGTTAGGTAAGGTTCGATGGTAGCAAAATCACTAGTAGACTTACCAAGAATGGCTGTCTCTCCAACAGTCGTCCATTGAACGCGGGTCGTGTAAGCACGGAAGGCTTTGTTGTGAGACTCGACAAGAGCACCGACGAGCAATTCCTGAGCAGCTTTGCGTCGCATACTATAGGCAGTAGCAGTCTCGTCGAAGAGAGCTCCGTCCTCATGTTTCTCTCCTACTGCAGCAGAAGTACGATCCTTGACATCATCATAGCTCATGGTGCTGGTTATGTTATTACCTTGGCTGGCTCTATGCAAGGCACGAGTTTGTAGTTCATCCCATAAGGAAACGAAGAACTAGACATGTCAGAACGTAACGTTGAAACATGGATTGCGTAGCATACCTCTTCATTACTCCAGTCTTTCAAGGTATTGACGATGTGGTCCGCGCTGCCAATAACCTTGCATAGCACTTCAAAAGCGCCTGTGCCTTCCAAGATGGCAAGATCCTCCTTGTTCGCAGCCAGGGTGCGGCCAAAGGTGGTAGACATACTTTGGTAAGCCTGGAGCGAGTCTCGGAGGCGATCATGATAAGCATCTAGAATTTCGAGCTGGATGCCGATCAAGAATCGGATCTTGTGCTTGAAAGTGCGGACTCTCTCGTACTGGCTTGTCACCGACCGCAGGAGATCGGTGACTCGTACAGCAGCATATGTTGGCTTCATCTTGCCCTGCAACGCATAATCGTAATCTATGTTACGGGCGTCTTGTGAATCTATAATGGTATTGTATCTTTCAAGGGCAAAGTCTTTCTCGGCCTTGAACCATGTATCGAAGTGATCGTCGAGGACATATGCGGTCAATCCAGACCATCCATTCTCGACGTCGCCGCCGTCGTAGCTGAACTTGTAACGAAGATTCTCGTCAAACGCCATTAGCTGGGACATGAAACTGCTCAAAAAAGACGGGCTCTTGATAGCTTCTAGTGCAACATGAGAAGTCTTCTCTTTCAACACTGGCAAAAGAGCAGTAATCAATGCAGAAACAGGATCGATGTAAGCCAGATTGGTTGCCACGGCGGTATCTTGGAACTTCTCCGCGAGGAGATAGCCAAGGTTGTCTCGGAAGAAGTCCTCCCATTTGTCAACGAGTGCGATAAACCACGGAAGACAATGTGTTCCAAATGCTTGCGGGCCGCTCGTCGGCTTGTCACTAAGGAAGTGGAAACGGAACTCGGAAACAAAGATTGAAGCCATGATCTCGAAAGGCAAAAGCGTAACGAGCTTATCGGTGTGCGCTATCTCTGGCTTTTGCAGATCGATGAGCTTTTCGATACAATTGATCCATTCTTCGTCCATCTGCAGATCCGTTTCGACCCGCGGCCATTTTCTCTTCTTCAAGACTTCCTCGAGTTCCCCAGACATGGTGGACTTAATGTCATCCCAGAGCGAGCTGGCCACATTCTCGGCGTAGGCGACAAGATGCAAACCCTCTTGGCCCGGTAGGTCTTGTAACTTGAGCACATGTTGCTTCAGCTTGATGTAAGGCTCCAATGCACCCTTGGGATCTTGGGGCAGAAATGACTTTGCTTCTGCTCGCAGCTTCTCAGTATCTTGCAACAGAATAAGATAATTTTGGGCCCGCTCGACAGCCTTGATCTTGTTCATAGGCGACTTGAGGCGCTCGATGGCCTGATCGGGTGCATCCGAGGCAGCATAGATCTGGGCACGGAGATCAATGCTCTCCTGAAGCTTTTGGAACTCCTGTATACGAGCGGTGAGCGAGCCTTGGCGGTCGTCGGCTGTGCGCCGGGTCTCCTCGAGCTCTTTGACAGCTGTGTCTAGCTGCGATTGCAGCTGATTGCGTTGAAGCTCGACATTCTCAAGAAGTGTGTCCAGTTCTTCGATATCATCGAAAGACTGGAGTTTGTCATCCAGGAAGTCCTCAACTCGAATATCAAGCGAGGTTCCTTGAGGGTACGTGGCTGCAGTAGCCATATCGAATATAGTGGTTTCAGTGATGGTTGTCATGAATCCCATAGCGCAACGTAGCTACTCTTTGAATGACGTGGGGAGCGAGCCCCACTATACCCGGTAACTACATAATTCCGTCTAAAGTGCGATTGCTTCTGGAAGCTCACATTGGCCTTCAACAACGCGCAAGAAAAGTAGATGGGATTTTATTAAGCGAGTAAAAAAAAATAATTTGAAACATCTAGCTCCAGCTATCGTTCGCTGGGGGGAGAAGTGTATTCGCGTTAAGGGGAAGGATTCGCGATTTTGAGGTGGCTGAATGTCAGGGATTTTAATTAGTCGGGTGGCTGGGCTTCTCATCAAGGGTTGTCATGATGAATCCAACGGCTTTACCGGGAGCTTAAACTCGCCATTATGATGAAAAGTATAAGTCTTATTAAAGCAAAGTTTTACATTTACGATGATCTTGTACCCCGAAGAGAGAGGGCGTCGTCAGCCATAGAATCATCGATGTGTAGGTAGTTCGTGTTGACTTTTACGAGCTGACAACTCAGCAACGCAATGGTCGACTAGAGGGAAGTGCTTTTGGGACGTCTGATACCCACATGATTGTTAGATAGGCAGAGTACATACAAGATAGGATATCGTAGGTAGGCAGGTAGTTTGAATTCCCAGATAATTAACGATAGGGACAGATAGCGATACAGAGTATAGATGATTCGTGCAGCACGAATCACCTACCTACCCAAATCAAATCAATCTGGAGCAATTGAGAATTTAGGACAAATGGCATGTTCCTTACACCGCGTGAGAGCCTCGTCTGTTCCGAAAGAGTGGATATTATGAGTTGTCTGAGTCGAAAAGGGAGATGGAGTGGACTCGACTCCATTACCCAAGAGTCGGGGAGTTTTAAGTCGAGCCACGCTTCCTTGGGGAAATGGGGCAAACAAGAAGCTGGACAGGGAATAGGATTACCGAGACCGCTGGGTATCACCGCGATCTCGACCATCGGTGTCTGAGCTCTATAAACACAGAACAGGGCAACCAATGGTTCCTGTCAATCTGAACAGTTCAGAAACAGGCACGAGGGCCTATATAACAGTTTATTATACGTATCCAAGATAAAGTGCAGACGAGCTCAAGCAAGGACATGTTCGAAACGGCGCCAAATTGTCATGACAACTGCATTAAGCTGAGGGAGGTCCCGCTATAGCTTTCATCCTTGGCAGGCCTGGGCACTGACGAGCTGACAGGGTCATGACCAAACCAAGGTCTCTGTTGGCCATGGAAAATCGGGTTTGGATTTACGGCGAAGCGCTACGTAAGATCGAAGATCCTAGGATCCTAGGGTCCAGGGATCAAGCCCTGTCTTGAACCAGGAAGAGGATGAAGCTTGCGCTGCTGCAGGTCCAAATAGACTTTACCTCTAAAGGTCTAGCGTCGGGCTGAGCTTACCTCGTCTCCTTCTCTTTACAGCGACGGTTAGCGGTTGCCCGGTGCTGAAAAGGCCAAGAGCTCTTACAGCGGCAAGAAAGGCTCCACATCTAAAACGTCACCGTCACCCTGCCAACGGCAAGTAAATAGGTGGTTGGGCACTACACCTCTCCATCACCCACCAAAAAGTCCAGAGGTTGGTTCATGTCCCAAGTCTCCCCAGCCATCCAATATTCGCCCAATTCTCTGGTATACGAAACTGCGCTACTAACTGACTTGACTTGACTTGACTTGACTTGACTTGTCTTGACTGACTGACCGCTCCTCTCCTTTCCCTCTCCTTTTTCCCCAAGGAGTCTCTTCTTCTAACAAAACTTCACCCTCGTTAGCAGCAAGTGAAGTGTGAACTGATCTTCGCCAATCTCATCTTAACTCACTTTGACTTTGACTTAATCTCCTTACAAGATCTCACTATCGCAGGGTCCCGACTTTCGCTCGTTGATATCTCGACCGTCATCTTTAACCCGCACGCATTCCAGTATCGACTGTCTACCGAGACATCGTCCGCATTCCATCGCTCATCGAGTTGACAAGAGCCCGCTGCTCCCGAGACAGGTTGACTGATTCAGAAGAGGACGCTCATCAGTTCGACAAGTTCAACAGCTTCAGGATAGGATCTGAATAGTTACGCGACCAAGCGGTAACAGAAAGAGCAAGGAAATCAAACGATAGCCGTCTTCCGCAACTGGTTCGTCGCTCCCTGACTGGGAGACGAGTACAGACAACTTAGTTGAATCTGTCACGACTCCAATCGACAACATTTTGAAGGAGGACAGGAACAACAGCATCCACAATGGCTTCCAAGACGGGTACGAGCAGCAGCTCGTCCTCACGGAGGCAAAAGGTCCAGGTTGGATGGTATCGTGAGTGCTTCCTCTATGTCTGGGACATCTAGCGAGATGTCTCACTCTATTGTCATGAACTATGCGGCTAACACAATCTCGCTAGGCTTTGTACCATTCCTCGGTTACCACCATGTGTTGATGATTCTCATCGCCATTGCCATAATTCTACTATGTGAGTATTTCGTAGTGTTCAATTTAAGGATGAGGCATATACTGACCGATATCAGCTCTACTCCTTGCCGGCTGTTCATCCTCTTCACCACTCATCCCTGATATCTTCCTGCTCTCAATCTACTACAAGAGCTACGATGCAGTGCCCGATACAGCCCAGGTTGACTACAACCTTCATTCAGCCATCGAAAACATCGCCGGCGACGCTTCGCTGCAAGCTCGCGTTGGTTACTTTGGTATTTGCATCAACCCTGACGGCGGCTCCTGGCTTTGCAGTAACAATGCAACTGCCTTGGCCAAAGAAGTTGATGTTGATCAAGATCCTCTCAACCTGATCTGGCTTGCTGCTCAGTTCAAGGACATGATTGTTTTCCCCTACCTCATCATCATTGCCATCATCTTCGCCTTCGTCTGTCTTTTGCTTCTCGCTACCTTCCCCGGTTGGCACGAGGAGACTGACTCTGAGGGTTCCGACCGCGAAGTCAAGCCTTTCCCGTCCCGTCCCGTCTCTCAGATCGCCCTGGCTCTGATCTTCATCTCGGCCATTTTCGTTCTCGTCTCCGTACTATGGCAACATACAGCGTCCGTGGCCGCCTCGGTTATAGCCCAGGATTTCGGCAACGGAGCGGTCAGGAGTGGTGTGGGTACCAGCGCCATGGTTTTGGGTTGGTTCTCATTCGCACTACTGATCGTTGTCACAATCGGTCTGCTCATCATGATCCTCAGTATAAGCGTGCTCAGTTCGATGGTATAGGAGACCTCGAATTCACCTGAGTCTTCGCGGACTATTGAGGACTGAGTAATTGATTGAATAAATGTACATATGTCGACTAGATTTCTCGACAAGGAGACGGTAAGATCAAAGAGGTAAAGGGCATCAGCATTGGAGTTCCGGAAATGGTTTTTGTATTTCAAAACACTGAGCGATCGGTTATAATTTCGGTCATTCTATTCGAAAAAAAGGGACGGCACATACACGACACCTCCCGTAACGATTTATTTAACTTACGACACTTCTTTTATGACCTCACCGAAGCTCAGATGATCGATACGATGGTCTCTGAAAACAGAGGCTTTATGACTGAGGCTTGGTTATGGTTAGCATGAAGTGAGGCGAGGAAGGCACATCTTTTTTGCATATAGACTGCGGTTTGACCACACATACAACCGATCTCTCAAGACGAGAGATGAAGGAGTACGCACGCACGCGCCACAAGAGACGATTTTGAAGACCACGACACAAGGACGTGGTACGAGATATGGGATATTATGTCTTGACGCGCAAGGAGGAACAGGAATTGTTTATGGAAATGTATTATCAAGACAGCTTATTGTCATGCTTTCGAAATTGAGAATTTGATCTGATTTGACTTTTTTCTGCGTCCGTTCTGATTTGCTTTCTGTTTTTCTCTTAATAAGGATGAGGGTATTGAAATGAGATGCTTCAGGCATCTTCAAGGGTGATATAGGATTGAGAACTCGATCCAACAAAAACGGACACTAGTTAGGACTGAAGCGCCAAACACATTATTGAATAAATTTCAAACTCTCATCATTTCTAGTCCGTGACTCGCATGTGCAAATTAAAGCAGTTCGAACTTGCTGTTATACTGATGAACAATATAAGACATATGAAATCATTGATCATAGCATCTGTAGCATCTGTAGCACCCATAGCCATACGCAAACAACTTCAGGCTAGTAGCAGCATGTACATCACTTGACCTTGCTATCTTCACATGTTTGTTCTGAACCTCCAGCTACCACGTTGAGTTCTGACTTTGTATCATAGAAGTTCCAGTCTCTGTTGATCTTGTATATCCTTCAGGAGTTCGACGTCTGTGTTGCTGATATGTTGATGATACTGACTCGCTGAATGCACGTCCAGGTCGACTAGACTCAATGCGCATGGCCTGACGACACAGACTGGGCTTGGAGGCCGGCTTCTCCTCCGCTGAAAGTTCTACTGGCGCTGTGTTCACCTGTACAGCCAACTTCTGACCACTTGAGCTAACGTTATGGCTGAGGGCGCCGGACAAGGGAACCCTCTGGTATGGAGAAGTATCCAGTTCAGCAATGGGGTGAGTTAGTGGAGGGTTGCTCTCTGCATAGTCTGGTGAGGCTATAGCGACAGTCGTCGAAGATGAGTTTCGCCACACAAATTGGCCGGGATAGTTGTTTGAATAGCCCTGGTGGTGCTGGTTCGAAGTTCGTGTGGCCGCTGACAATATAGAGAGGGAGGAGTGGCTATGATGAAGAGACCTTGAGATGTTGGATAGAAACGATGGCGTATATGCGTTGTGACTACATTGGCTCAAGTCCGATACACTATCTTGTGGGCTGTATGGAAGATGTTGGTTCGATTCGTTGTAAACAGATGGATAGCTCGGGGGGCCGTGATCCGGCAGCTGCGCTGGAGTTCGCTGTACGCCACCCCTGTGGGAAATCGGCGATGGTGTTGAGCAATTTTGAAAATCAAGAGGGTCTCCAAGAAGCAAAGCAAGTCCTGCTAAGTCTTTGTTGTCGCACTTTGAATTCGTAGTAAGTGATCGTGATGGAGCAGCGCTGGCCATGTCGACTGGGAGAACTTCTGGTAAGGAATCACGGGCATGTTCCATGTGGAATGTCTGAGAGCTTGGCTTTCGATGTAGAGATGCGGGAAGTTGAAGTGAGGAGACGTCGGGATGAGCTGGCAGTTCCGTGTTTGCGTTAAAAACTATAATGGGTGGTGGTGATACGATAGTCTGAGTAACTGGTGATGCCTGTTTCTCTGTAGGGACTATCATGGTCTTGAGTTAGAGTACTGAAGTAACAGTTTTATATGAGTCAAGGGCTTAACTTACCTTTAATGTCGCCCAGGAGGTCTCCCAGAAGAGCAACGTTATCAAACACTGCAGCCTCTTTCACGACACCCTTCTTCTCCTCTCGCTTCTCCGGTTCAGAAACAGGCGCCATGAGAGCAATCTGCCTCAAGAAGTTCAGCTCGGCCAGCACAGCAGCATGATGCCGACTAACAATAGGCTCCTGACTCTTGAACTCGGAAGACTCAACAAGTACCCAGGCCATACGCTTAGAGAAGGTCGTCCTAGTACCTCTATCGTTCTCTGGGCGACATCTTTCAACAATCTCACAGACTTCCTGGAGTCCCTTCTGGGCGGATTCTATGATGGTGTGTACTCGTTGGAGGACCTTTGGACGACGCTGTAGAAGAGATAGACAGTCGTTTCTAAGCTCTATGAGATGCTGAAGATCAGAGTCGCATGTTCGAACAAGCTCGAGACTGCGCCGAATATCGTTGGGGACTTGGTCATGGTCCAGGATCCATGTTAGGAAGTGGTAACTTGCTTTGAGAGGATTTGGCATTTTGGAACAAGGAACTGATTCTCTGTTCTAGCAGTTAACGTTTTCATAAGATCAAAGTTCCGCTATATTTACAAGCCTACAGGCATACGTTGATGATATTTCGCTGTTGTCCTTCAGTGAGCTTCAAGTTGTAGAACGCTGACGACAGCCCTCCTCGTCACTCTTCCCCGCTCGAAGCAAGACCAGGTAACCCAGAATCAGGCTGTGGCTGTAATCTCGTTTCCATACTGTACATTATACATCCACTTCAATTATAGACTTGAGCCCATGCTCAGAGCTGAGTCCTGGGGCGGCACCAACCCTGTGTGCCAACCCCGTGTGGCTTGCATATAAGGATCAGGCTCTGAGAAAAAGACCTGGCTATCACACTATCAACCACTCAGCACCAAGTAACTCAGACATTGAAAAAGCCATATACATGCAGAAAGCTCCTAATTCCACTCGGTCTGCAAGTATGGCCTCATTTACATCTGATACTGTTGGTGCTTACTGTAGCATGTTTGCATGTCTAGTGCGTGCTAGGATAATGGTGCAGACCTTCAAGCAACAGGTAATTTCATTAAATCACACCAAGCCCGAGAAACCCACTCAGAACTCCAGACTGCCTCGTGGGTTCATAGACATACTTACTTGAATATGACAGGTATGTCTTTATTTCAAGAGACAAGGCTCTGGACTGCTTATACTATCGTATACTGGCCGTATGTATATGAACAAACTAACACCTAGACAGAGCGATATGAAACCTAGCAAGCCTATCCACGAGCACTCAGCTACGTATACCAACAGAGACAACCTTCCTTGACAGCCGAGTTACAATATGCAGAGAGTGTGTCACCCCCCTCAAAGGGGCATTGTCTCCGGAGCAGCAACCTCCTTTGCCGATCTATATCTAGTACCATCATTATGGCCAAGCCTCTCCAGCCCAGGGCACACCACAATCATGTGGGCTCTATCCAGAGTAGTGGGCTTGTTGCTAAAAACAAACCCCCAGTCGCCCGGCTGCGATAGAAGCACATGGCCCAATTTGGTGCACTCGAGGATCACGGCCTGTAGGTGGCTCGTCTGGTCCTGTCGACTTGCATGGTCTTGCGGAACGAAAATTTGCAAGAACGTGTTGAGTCTGTTTGCCAGGGAGAATGCTTTGGAAGGAGCCTCATCTGTCGAGACTGGGAGTGGTGTTCTTTCTCCTGGATTGGGATGAAGGAGCAAAGCAGATAGGCTGCGCCACCTCGAGCGTGCAAGAGCAATTGCTGTGCAACGTTTTAGCGACTCTTCTCGTGAGGCTCTGGGTATAGAAGTGAGGGTTGTCTTACCTGGACTGTCTGTACTTTTCGAGTGATTTTCCCGCGCCATTGCTGCTACTGCTAGTGGAAGCATGGTCAAGTTGCCTCCAGAGTTGAAATCGAGGCCCCGAAAGATGACATGGGAGAGAACATGTCGAAGACCAACTTGGGAGGTCTTGGAGTCGAGGCATATAGCGGCAACTGCTTCTGGTTGTATCCCTGATAACTCTGGAGAGTAGCCAATATTGACGAGACTCTGAGCTACTTCAGCTGAAGTTGCTTGCACCTGAGGCCCATGGTAATATGTCTCGATATGTTGGTAGATGAGTTCCGACAATGAACTCAACTCTGCTTGGATCTCCTTATCAGGGGTCGCATCGAGTAGGAACTGGCTAAGTTCAGCATCCTGTCCTGACGGTGTTACGCTGACTTGGGGCCCATGTTTTGGCTCAGCGTAATGCGGCTCGACCGCAATAAAATCTGGCGAATTAGAATTGTTCCGTCGGCGTCGTCGAAATAGAATGAAGGCTACTACAAGTCCTAGAGCAAGACCTGCAATGAGACAACCAATGGCAACTCCAGCAACAGCACCGCCTTGTATTCCCCTTCCAGGTGAAGATGGCTCTGGGACCTCTGTTGACGATTCCTCCGGACTCGAAGAGCTTGGATCCGCCTCTGTCGATTTACTCTGAGTCGCACCAGTACCAAAGCCTGTAGATGTGGAATCAATTGTTGCAGTAGCATCGCCTGCAGTTTTAGAGGATATGTCCGAGGCACTTGACGGTGAGGTTTCTGGGACGCCTTTTTTTTCAGTTTCACTGGCGACAAACACGTTGGACCAGACTTGGCCATTCTTTCCATCCGCTACCGTTTCAATAACAGTACGAGTTTTGTCGATGACGAGTGTTACGTTTGTGCCCGCCCAAACTGTTGAAGGGGCGTAGTTATAAGTTGTAGACATTGTCAGGATTTATAAGAGTGCGGATCGCTGGCATAGACAAAACAAATAGAGAGTGTAAAACGCAAAGGGCTCAGAATACAAATGTTCTTTTTAAGCCTTGACTACTCGTTATAATATGAGGAAAGATGGTTTCAAAAACCATGAAAGATATAGCACCAGGCTCGCATTTTAAATACAACAGTTTCTTACCATCCTGCCTACCTTGTGATGTGTTTGTCACCAACGACAGTCCCCCCGACTTGCAATTCAGCTGCACATCCCCTGTCAAGCCACTCAGCACGAGTGAACAACAAGATGCATGTTTCATTATCAGGCTGGGGCCGCAGTCTGGACTTCACAGCCTGATCTTCTGCATGGACCCGCCCACCCTTGAGTGTGCAGCTAACAAGCCAATATCATCCAGCTTTCAGCTGTGATGAGACAGGCGGCAAGTCTAGGATACGAACCTTTGCGAGCCTTGTCGGGCTCTCGGGGGGTTAAAGAAGTTCCTCTATCGTCATCTCGCTTTTACTTCATTATTTCCCGGAGAGTACTGAGCGTAACACCAAGGCAGTATGGAGGACCACCCAGACTTGGTTGTGTCTGTCGATTTGGGCACTACCTTTACAGGCGAGTACTCATAGCAAGCCATTGGGATATGCCGACTGACAGTTCTAGGTGTGGCTTGGATGAGACACGGAATTCCCATACAAATTGTCAACGACTGGCCTGGTAGCGATGACAGAGGTGATCGAAAAGTCCCCACGACCACCGTCTACAACGCCGATGGGAGTATATCATCATGGGGATTCATGTGTGTCGATGATGACCATGACCCGAGCAAAACCCGTCGCGATTTCTTCAAGATATTCCTGGATCCAGACACTCTTGAAGCCGCACAACAACAAGGTCTGACCAATGTTCCCCGAAGCACCCAAGAGGCTCGCCAGTTCGTGACCGACTACCTAAAACAAGTATACACACATGTCAAAGACAGTATAGAGATACGTATGGGTATAAAGCATGTCGGTGGATGGGGAACAATGTCTGTACTGTTCCTCTTCAGTGCACCAACGACGTGGACCAGTATGGCCGTAATCAACGCCTTTAAAGGCGCAATCCATGATGCTGGTTTTGGTACTGAAGGGTCAAAGCATTCAGCTCTGGTTGATCTCACTGAATCCGAGGCCGCAGCTGTCGCAACTCTCAAAACGGGAGCTGTAAACCTTCGGGAAAACAGCATATTCCTAACGGTTGACGCAGGTGGAGGTACAACTGATCTCGCTTTGATGCGAGTTGCCTCGACTGACTTCAATTTCCCACAGCTGTCCCAGGTTGCTGCTGTGAGCGGTCTTGGTGTTGGCTCATCACTCATAGACCGCGCATTTGCCAGGCTTGTCTCGCAAAGAATGGCCGCGAATCCGGACTTCAGATTACCTGCTGATTTTGCGGCACGCATAGCCCGAAGTCCGGGATTCAAGAGCGTCAAGCATAAGTTCGGCGAGAAAGTGTATATGCAGCAAATATACAAGATCGTGATGGAGGGTGTTGGATATGATGTGGACCATGAAGGGCTTGGGGTCCAGGGAGGACGCATGCTATTCACAAAGTCAGTCATATCCCGTCCGATCCCATTATATCCAAGAACTTACTGAGCATCGCTGATTTGAGACAGACAAGATATTCAAGCGCTATTTGACGTGCACATAGAAGGAATTATGGAGCGAATAAAACAACGACTCGACTGGCTCAAGGACCACGGGCATTCTGAACAAGTGGTGAGGCCTTGTTTAATTTGCAATGATGTCGATGCTAATAGTCGCGATAGGAATATGTGATCCTGTCAGGTGGGCTTGGTAGTTCGGCCTACGTACGTGAGGCACTTCAAGAACACCTGACCAAGCTACACCATCAGAACGCTCGCAATATTGTCGTTATACCCTCACAGGATCCACAGCTTGTTGTCGCTCGTGGTGTTCTCGAGAATAAGCGCCAGCGAATGGAGTCGGGTAACAAGTCTGTTCTGAGCTCGTGGATTGCCCGAGCAAGTTACGGCGTCATTGTGCAGGAAGTTTATATGCCTGCGCAGCACTTTGACGAAGACATTCGACAGGACCCGTGGGATCCAAATGTTAAGTGGGCGACTAACCAAATTCAGTGGCTGATAAGAAAGGTATATATATTGCACTGAACCCAAGGGTCTGCTTTTCAAGATTGGGTTAACCAAATCACAGGGCGATACTGTAAACCCCGACTCCCCAGTAAGTAAGCTCTTCGAGATCAGATTAAAAGACGGCGATACAACACGAGCTTGGGATGCAGAGATAGTCGTATCCAACAATGAGCCGCAATGGCTCCCTCGAAGTCTCAAACAGGCTGGTGTGATGAAGCTTTGCTCAGTAAAGAGTAACCTTGCTGGTATAGAACAGCATCAACTCGTTCTTAAAGAGAAGCGAGGCACTTGTTTCCGACGTGGACATAAGTTCTACATCTGTAGATTCGACATTCGAGTTATTGTGGCACCCGTCGATTTGAGATTCGAGTTATGGCTCGGATCGAAAAAGTTCTCCGGCAACCACCAGCCCATCTCAGTTCAATGGGATGCTGCTGAGAAGTAAGGACGAGCAGAAGAGGCCGAGGATAAAACCTCGCTGCAGTTGAAATACGCATAGACATCGATATATCCTAACTTGATTCGCGCCATGGAATCGCACATTATCTTGAACCCTTTCCAGAACGCCGTTGTTATGCAGTCACTTTGACTCTGGCATGCCCTATAACTTATGCATCAATCCACCAACCTTGTCTTTCCCTCGTATCAATAACCTGCAGCTCTTCAGACATGTATTTTTGTAGTAATTTCGAAGTCGTGCGAAGTCTGCGCTCATATAGACCTCTTGAAAGGATGCGCTTCAGTGTTCAAGACCCATTCGTCGAGGCTGATGACATTGGGCTCTGAAAAGAGCAAGTAATAGTACTTGAGAGTCTCGGAGATCCAGAAACTCTCCATTTCGTCCTTGAGACCGTTCTGCGTCTTATCCGTAACATCTTCAATAGCACTGTTCGCAAATTCAGTACGAGTCGCGGCGATTGTAGCCTGGAACATCTTCCAGCCTTTGTCCATCCAGGTAGTATCGCCAGTAATACGATACATGTACCAGACGGACTCAACGGCCTCAGGTCTGTGGAAGTATATGTCAGTGGGTACAATCAACGCAGCGTACACAATCGACTTACCGAAGCATGTAGTTTCGGTTCTGGATATCAGTATAACCTGGAGGTAGTCGTTCCTTCTCAATCCTAGACTTGACGTATTCTTCATGTGTCTGCGGTCTCTCTAGGGGTACATCATCTGGAGGAGCAATGACCTGTGCGCCGTGCTTCCTAGCATCGAAGCTGTCTGGAATGGCAGGCTTGGTTTCAGATGCCTTCTTTGCCGTGTCTTGAACAGCAGCGGGTTTGTTCTCCGACTCTGCTTGGGCAGGGTTAGGTTTATCAGCATCAGTCTTGCTTATATCGGCCTTTTCGATTGCAGGCTTGTTCAGGCCAATTTTCTGTTTAAGGGAATCGGGGAGAGTTGAGCCGAATTCTGAATGATCCTCTTCCATACTCTTGTCCAATTTAGGCATCTCCATACCATCTCGTTTGACCACTTTCGGGGCTTTTTCAAAGGCAGCGAGAGCTTCAACTGGTCCAGATGCAGGCTTTGAGCCACTGTTCGAATCGACCGGCTTGTCTGCTTGAGCCGGCGGGTTGTTTCCAGCACCACTTTCAGCAACTTTCTTCAGTGCTTCGCCTTCAGACCACTTGCGGAACTCATTGTCGCGCCATTCGCTGTTAGGGTCAAGGTCCTCGTACCAGCTCTCCTCACTGAATGGGCACTTCTCTAGGGCAGGGCATGCTACCAGATGAGCAAACTCTGGCATGAGACCAGTCGCGGTCGACTGATACGCCCATACGCAGCCATCAGTGAGCTTCTTAGCCTTGTCAATGTCCCCATCACGGCCGAAGATCTTGCCACCCAGTCCATACATGCCTCCAATGAAACATGTTAGATGTGCTAATTCATAGCTTCTTGTCCATTCAGAGTCCCCCCTGCTTGATGTGGTCAGTTTGCCGGTGAAGAATACATCCCAACCCTCGTCCTTAATCATTGGTCTGTAAAGTAGCCATTCATTGATGGCATCGATAGTGTTCTCATACAAGGCACGGTACTTGGGTTCGAGGCCATTCAAGAGTAGATATTGCTGCAATTCTTAGTAATTATCATCTTTGAAAACATGGGAACGACATACCTTGGGGAAGTACTCATAGGCCGAATCTTGAGCGCCGCCCATATGATACTGACCTACGTTGGGGCTGCCGGAAACCAAACCCTGAGGTTTGCAATCCCAATCAGCTGTAGACCCATCCGCAGCCAAAGGCGGTACCTGCTGAGATTGGGGCGGTGACTGATCTGTCGAGGAAGTATCGCGACGACGAAGCTTATCATGCCAGCGGCCGTCATCTTTAAGCTGGGGAGGAGAAGCTGCAGTTTCACCTTGCTTTGTAGGGTCAAAACCCTGAGGCTCCTTAGTCAAATCGGCAGTATTGACCTGCTCCCGAGCCTCTTGACTGAGGCTTCCCGTCTGTGTGTCGGCGGTTCTGTTACATCCAGAGGCATTAATTCGTTGAGGGAAGAGACCAGGAATGTCAGTGCCTGCGGCCTGCATATCAATCAAGGCATCAGTGATGCGATCAATAGCATCGTAATATTTGGCGGTGCCCGTCAATTGAGCAAGTCGAGTGAACTCGAGAGACAAGGTACCAAGTTCAGCGATACCGACAGTACCAGCACGATGGGGCTGCGACGCGTAGGGCTCACGCCATCGGTAGTACAACAATGGCATGCGGTTAGGCGTGTCAAAAACGCCCATAAGGATCTCGGCGAGCTCAACAGCCTTATCAAGCAGGATCTTATACTGTCCATTGGAACCTCCGCTCACATCGTAAGCACCGATAAGACCTCCCAGATAGCGAATCGTAGTCTCGAATACGGGGATGTCATTACGATCGGTGTACGTGAAATCGATCTTCGCGACAGCCTTGGCAGCTTCATCAAATTCGTCTCTCATACCAGCAATCCACAGAGTATCAAGAGAGTCAACGAGAGTTGCACCCCAGCCACAAAATGTGTCGCGATACTTCATGGAAGCCGGTGAGAGCTCATCATGCATGAAAGCAGACTTGCGATAACCGGACCAAGCCCGCGCAATCTCGGACTTGACGCGGCCTAATCGGTCCAGGCGAGTGGTACTTGTCTGAGCATCTTCACCCTGAAAGTCAAATTGAATCCTGTAGACATTGGGAGCGGTGCCGGTCGGGATCGGTCGGATAGACTCAGGGGGTATAGGGAAATGCTCCTTAGGCTTTGTCCAATGGATCTTCGAGCCATCAACATTGACCAGGGGAACATCAGGGTTATCTGCTTGTTTAGGAGGGTCCTTGAATTGAATAGGAGGAATCTGCGGTGGGCCTTGCTCTGCAGGCTGCTTTGTATCCTCCGTTTTGTCCTCCGTCTTTTCTCCAGTCACTCCCTTGGTATCGTCCCCAGCTTGAACGGGTTTCTCAACGGCTGACTTGTCTGTTTCCGGAGTATCGACCTTCTCTGGCGATTCTGAGTCGTCGTTTGGTGCTACCGGTTTAGGTTGATTGGCAGAATCGGCATCCTTCTCGGAATCGGGGAGCTGGACTGGCGGCGGTACGACAGGCGGTTCGAAAGCTTCTTTTGAGCCCTGAACTGGCTCAGAGGCAGGCTGATTCGGTTGTTTGACCGTTTCAAAGTGGGGTGACCGTGTCCACGAATTTTGTGTAAAGCGATACACCAGAAAGACCATAACCACAGCGACTATGGCGTAAAACCGGCCACGTCTACGGAGCGGAATCATTGCGAAATCGTTGCTCGCCGAGGCGAGACTTTAAGGGTTTGGTCGAAGTTTATTTGAACGAAATGTAGGTTGAGTCGGTAAATCTGTTGCGACGGAAGACGCGCATGCGGTTCGTTTGATTATATAAGTTCGATGGGTGCCGTCAAAAACTCAGGTGTCACCTATGATACTGAGTACTGCATTCCGTCTGGTTCCTGACCAAAGTTGGGACTCGTTCACTATCTTGAGCCTTCCTTTTGCGCCGTGTAAGCCCAGTAAAAGGAATGATCAAGCTGCAGAAGGAGAAAAGCAAAAGATAAAAAGATGTAGCTTGGAAGAAAAGATAGTGGGTGATGAAGATCAGGAAGAAGATTGGGAACAGTGGTCTCAAGATCTAACGTTAACGGAAGGATATCGATTGCAGTTACCCTTCCTTAGCTTGGCGGGCGACCCAGTCCAGGAGTTAAGGTGCCGATTTTAGCAGCATTGGTTGGCTGATAAGGGAATTCTCAGGGGTTTCATGGAGTCTAGTGCGGTGCCCCCCTGTTGGATTTAGGTACATTGGAGCTGCAAGCATCCGCAGGGTCTTTCCGTTCCTGCCAAGTTTAATTGAAGGGTTGTCGATGGAGTTACCCTACAGAAAGACGTGGAAGGAGCCGAGGAAGATATGAACAAAGCTTGATTGATTCGGGAACCAACATCCATCCTCCAACAACAAAGACGCACTCGCCGGTTACGTTTACAATTTCCATCAAACGTGCAAAGACCGGTAGTGTTCATTGTTGGATGATAATCATAGACAGGCAACCGTTTTCGAACACCACTTCGACAAATTCAGCAGGAATGTGACCCCAACTGTTCTGCTAGTAAACAACACGCAATCCAACAACACATTATCGGGTCGAGAACAATATGTACCTAGCTTTTTACGCGTGTGCTCTTGCCAAAACAGGCTCTTCCGGAGCCCATCATTATCGGCGCCGATACTGCGCCGCTTGAGCTCCGTTAAATATGGGTCAATCGGAGGCACAAGCTCCGGGCTCAAAATCGGCTCTTATCTTTTGTGTACTTTTACAGTTACCGATACGTTGAATCATCGAATCACCGTCCAGTATGAACTCATGTAAATCATCTTAGCAGCCACAATTGGCGCCTGTCCAATGAAGTAAGTCGATATTCCACGTATCAACCTTCAACGTTCTCAACAGTAATTGTGGCTTGAAGCTTTCAGTAGAGAGATGCTCAGCTAAAGACTAAAACCAATACTGATGATAGCTAATTGCATTTTTCGTGATCCAAGTATGCCGGTGACCTCATAGCTGTAAAAAGCTGAGCTTCAAGTAAACCCTAGTCGATCCACTACACCAAGAACTTGGGTCCACGATGCTCTGCCAGGGCTTCAACAGCAGAATCACCTCCCCTGTGGCTTAGTTGGCTAAAGCGTCCGACTGTTATCAATCTGGCAATCGGGAGATCGGAAGTTCGAGCCTTCCCGGGGGAGTCAGGATCATGTCTTGATCTTTTGCATCTTCTCTGTATGAATTTGTAACTTTTTGGCTTACTCTCTTGTGACAATTCGATATCTTGGTCACAGAAGGATGGGCATAAGTTCTTTTTTTCTATCTCGTGATAGTCTCCTTGACTCAAGAAGAGTGAAGTAAGATCGATGGCAGTATACGGGGATAATCGATCAACTATCGGTTATGACTACTCTTGTCTGCCATTGCTATGCATACCTACCTAGGTAGAGTGGTACTACGCAATGCTGTCAGATCAAAGATTTGACATGTGATGTAATTCATTCGGTTTCTAGCACGACTCTCTTATTCTTACTGTCTAGGAGTTGAGGGCTGGATTGTATCTATCAGCTGTTCATCTATATGGACCAGAGAGCACATAATGGGCATCAGTCAATCATCAAGCATGTGCTTACAACCAAGTATCAAAGAGTGGGGGGAAGTCAGAGTTGGAGACTGCACGACAACCAGCTCAACTGAGCAAGTCTTCAAGGATAGAACCAGCGCACAATTACTTTACACCACTTTGAATGATATTGGAAATTCAGTTCTGGTGACTTTGATAATTGACGCAATTGGTCAACATGTTCCTACATTTGGCGTCGACCAGCAGCAATAGCCTGTCATCCCCTGTGGCTTAGTTGGCTAAAGCGTCCGACTGTTATTAAATAGACAATCGGGAGATCGGAAGTTCGAGCCTTCCCGGGGGAGTTGATTTCTTCTTTTGCTCTCTGAACCTCCGGGTTCTGCAAAGATTCCTTTTTGACGGCATCCAGAGAGATAGACAAGTAGAGGTAGATACCGGCTTTGAGGGTCTGGGCCTGTGCTTGCTTGCGTCTTTGGAGTTGTTCCTGACACTATTGTATTTATGCTACAGAAAGTCAACATTCCTTTTGCGACTCTTCTGTTGCCTGTTCATTCCAAAGAAGACCACATGATCTCTACCCTGAGCTTAGAAACACGTGTTGTTCCGTGTTAATTGCTATGCTAATAAAGGCGTTGGAAGAAGGTAACCGTTCAACAAATCGAGTGTGGGGTTGACCGGGATTGGGTTTAAATGAACTTTCTTACTTACACCTTGCTTACCTTCTATTAATATCAGTAGACCCTTCTTTCAGTTGGAGTATCTCACCTTACATTGGACAAAGGAGAGGTACTTGTTATTCAATGCAATCGAATGGATGCAATAATTACCACTGCCAGTTCTTCAATTATCTTGACGGCTGTTCACATACTACGAAGCAGGCAATCTCCGTTACGTTTTATAATTTTTAACTCAGCATAACTAGGTCTCGATAATTGCTCTGTACTTTGGAGAAGTGAACTAGGAGGCTAAAAGATGAGAAAATAGCCACAAGGAGATGGCTATGCCTGAATGTGCTGCTGTCGAAGCACCGTGGACCTATTAGCAGTTAGCCTCCCCTTCGGTTCTGATAGGCTGAAGCAATGCTGCCAGCCTCAACTCCTATCGATTGATATAACCTACTAGGTAGGTATTTGCATCACAGGAACTTTGGCATAGTAACGAAAAATAACTAGAGCTGCAACGTTCGAGCCACCTCGCCAATAGTGAGCTCAGGATAGGCCGCATCATGAAGCTCGCTGTCCATCCAATAAGCTTCTCCCCTGTGGCTTAGTTGGCTAAAGCGTCCGACTGTTATTAATAGACAATCGGGAGATCGGAAGTTCGAGCCTTCCCGGGGGAGTTCTTTTTTCTTCAACAACTTCTTTTTGTTGTCTGTGGATATCTTTTTGCTGCCTAAGACTGGGCGGGTTGGTTAGGACCCGAAACTATGGAAGGGTAATGAATAGCGACACAGCAGCTTTTAGAACAAAGAGGATAGATGTATCTTAAGATAAATATAAACTGGTATTAAATGTGACGAGTATACGGATAGCAAGAGTTACAACTATTATCGAGGAGTTGGTTGCTGAATCAAAACTTGTAACATGATTGGCCCAGACGAGACCCTTAAGTCGAAGAGAAAGTGGTCCGTGCATGACTGGGGCAAGACATGATGAGAAAGATTGGAAGGAAGGCTGCCACATTTTTTTGGATGGAAGCTTCGATTCATCACAGCTCCTCCCACTTTGAACCCGCCGACTTGTCTCCCCCACCAACCGACCCCCGGAGCGAAATCTGAGCCTGTACATAATTTTCGACACGAGTACAACTTTCGATAATCACATTCGGGTCGCTTCATCACCTTCAAAATGTCATTCGGAGGCCAAACGCCGACGATTATCGTCCTCAAGGAAGGTCCGTTTTACCCCACCGCCCGCCCGCTTCACCCCTCGAAATCTAAGGGGCCGATATAAACAACACGCAACAGCAACGCATATGATCGCGACAAGCACTGACAGTCGAACTTCTTACAGGAACCGATACCTCCCAAGGAAAGGGACAGATCGTCTCCAACATCAATGCTTGTCTCGCTGTTCAGGCTACCATCAAGTCCACTCTGGGTCCCTACGGCGGTGACCTTTTGATGGTTGATGAGAATGGCCGCCAGACTATTACCAACGACGGTGCCACTGTCATGAAGGTTCGAAGCGCCCAATAGAATATGCTTACTTTTGTGCCATTGCTAATTGAAGAAAAGCTCCTCGATATTGTCCACCCCGCTGCTAGAATTCTCGTCGATATCGCCCGATCGCAAGACGCCGAGGTCGGTGATGGAACAACATCTGTCGTTGTCCTCGCTGGCGAGATCCTCAAGGAGACTAAGGAGCATGTTGAGCAGGGTGTTAGCTCTCAGATCATCATCAAGGGTTTGCGGAGGGCGTCTCAGATGGCAGTCAACAAGATTAAGGAAGTTGCTGTCAGCACAAACGAGGCCAACCAGCGTGACACTCTCATCAAGCTGGCTGGCACTGCCATGACCAGCAAGCTGATCAAGCGAAATACTGATTTCTTCACCAAGAGTATGCGGGCATGCAATTACCCCCTTATTTGACCTTTAAGCTAATCACTTATAGTGGTTGTCGATGCTGTTTTGTCACTTGACCAAGACGACCTGAACGAGAAACTCATTGGCATGAAGAAGATCCCCGGCGGCTCCCTGACCGATTCCCTCTTTGTTAACGGCGTCGCCTTCAAGAAGACCTTCTCTTACGCTGGTTTTGAGCAACAACCAAAGTCTTTCGACAACCCCAAGATCGTGTGCCTAAACGTCGAGCTCGAGCTGAAGGCTGAGAAGGACAACGCCGAGGTCCGTGTTGAGCAGGTCTCTGAGTACCAGGCCATCGTCGATGCGGAGTGGCAGATTATCTACAAGAAGCTTGATGCTATCCACAAGACTGGCGCCAAGGTTGTTCTCAGCAAGTTGCCCATTGGTGACTTGGCTACCCAGTTCTTCGCCGACCGAGACATCTTCTGTGCTGGACGTGTTGCCGGTGAGGATATGGAGCGTGTCGTGCAGGCTACTGGTGCCGTTGTCCAGTCAACATGCTCCGACATCCTGCCCGAGCACCTGGGTACTTGCGGCAAGTTCGAGGAGCGTCAAATTGGTGGAGAGCGATTCAACTTCTTCGAGAACTGCCCCGAGGCCAAGACCTGCACCCTTGTCCTGCGTGGTGGTGCCGAGCAATTTATCGCCGAGGTTGAGCGATCTCTGCATGATGCCATCATGATTGTTAAGCGAGCCATCCGAAACCAGCTTATTGTCGGTGGTGGTGGTGCCACCGAGATGGAGGTCTCAGCATACCTTCACCAGTTTGCTGACAAGAACATCCCTCATAAGCAACAAGCCATCATCAAGTCCTTCGCCAAGGCCCTCGAGATCATTCCCCGTCAACTTTGCGACAATGCCGGCTTCGACGCTACCGACATCCTCAACAAGCTTCGTGTCGAGCACCGCAAGGGCCAGACATGGGCTGGTGTTGACTTCCAGAATGAGGGTGTCACTGATATGATGGAGCGATTCGTCTGGGAGCCCGCTCTCGTTAAGATCAACGCTATCCAGGCCGCCACTGAGGCCAGCTGTCTCATTCTCGGTGTTGACGAGACAATCCGCAATGAGGAGAGTGCTAAGCCTCAAGCTCCTGGTCAGCTTCCTCCAGGTGCGGCCCAGCGAGCTCTGCGAGGACGTGGCCGTGGCATGCCCCGAAGGTAAACGCATAAAATGTAATGATAGATGGAGAATATGATCAAGAGTGAAAAGGGGAACTTTTACTTATCCTGGAAACATAGACCTTTTGTGAAGAAAACAGGAACGGCGGTGTCGTGGCTAAGGAGCCGGAGGATCTGTATGATACCTAGACCTATCTGACCTCTAAAACTTGATGATGACCTCTATCCAACACATTCAGATATCGTGTAGACGCAACGTGGTGAGCGATGTCATAGGGAACTTGGTTTTTCATGTGCAGAGCCAGCTGTATGCAGGCCCGCGTTAAGGGACCTGAGGTTGATATTTGACAATAAAATTGATATAGAACGCCAAGCTCATGCTCATAGATCAGAAGAAATACAGGCCCAGAAATCGCACGCTTTATGCTTCGATCCAGCAATATAGCAACACAAGCTCAACATCAGGAATTACCCTCCTGGTCCTCCAAAGCCAACATCATACAAGTTTCTATCCTTGTGTGACAGCCCCTGACTACCCGTGCCGTCAATGCCGTCGATATTGACAGTTTCATCCATTACATTGTCATCGTCTTGGTGATCTATCAACATTTCCAAATCCTGATCCACAACATCTTCTCCCACTCCTTCAGTGGCATTGAGTAATGCTTGGAAGTCAGCAGGCGAATGGTATTGGTCGAAGGCACTGAGGTCGTGTGGTGAAGACTGGTTGATGATTTGCGGATCGATGGGCTGATATACAGGGTGGTCGTGCGGGTGATGGCCGGTTGGAGGATCTTGAAGCATAGGACTGTGCGAGTGAAGTGGATGTTCCATAGAGCTGTTCTGGAGGGCGTGAGAGTGCGTAATCAGGGAAATATCGGCTGGGTTAGCATAAGGACTAGGCGTATGATCATGATCAGGACTTTGTTGCGAGAGTGCCGGTATCATGCTATGATCTTGCAACGGTAGCATCTGAGTGGCGGGAGGACTCATTGATTGTACTTGATGTTCATTTGAATCTCCCCTCACAACTCCTATACTTCTCCCACCGTGAATATTTGACAAGGCTGCTTTCCTTGCACCACCAGGGTTAGGTGTCTTGCCGAGCTCTTTGCACTCTGCACAACTCCGGATAACATCGCTGGCCGTTTCCTTGATACGACTCCAATGATACTTCTCTGCAATAGTAGCGGTCGTCCTATTGATGCCGCCGTGCTGCTGGGCATGCATTTGCCGGGCAATGTCGAATTGGCGAACTGGATCAGATATCACCTCTTTGTCTTTGAGCATGAGCTTGTCGCCGTCGAGAAGCTTATAGTGCGTCGCTGCGCTCCGAAGCCTGCTTTTTTCGGCACGGTCAGCGCCGTTCGGGTACTCGCCGTACTTGAGGTAGAACTTGATTTTGTCGAAACGCTCTTCACTCACGAGTTCCTCGCTTTCGCGCGGTGACAGATCCCGGCCGTAGATGATGGCATCTATTAATTGGCCTGGAAAACTGCGAAGATTGCCGCACCCCTTGACTCGGCCGATGCGCTTGAAGCCAAGCGCATCCCAGATACGGCATGATGCCACGTTTGTCTCGTACACCAGGTTGAAGACACTGTAGGTATAACCCAGACGAGGAGCCCAGTCCAGGTAAGCCTCGCCCATGAGACGACCGACACCACGGTTGCGGGCGGCATCAGTGACTAGGAAGCCAGCATTGCATACATGGCTGCTGCGGCCAGGGTAGTTGGGCTTGATGTAGAAGCTTCCCAGACATTCGCGGGACCAATCTTTGCCTTCAACTACGTCCTCAGCGCGTTCAACATTGCCAAGAAGCATAATGGCTCCAAAGTTCTGGAACCAGTAGGAGCCAAAATTGTCGGCGGCGAAGGGCTCCATCATGGGATACGTATCGCCGCCTTCAATCTCCTTATTGATCTGGTCACATAGATAGGCGATCAACGACTTGGGAACCTGGTGCTTAGAGGCAAACGGGACAATGGTGGCCACTGTCTGACGATCACGGAGTGTGACCTGCCGAGGGGTGATGTCGGCCGGAAAGCCGGGGTTGTTCGGATCCGGGTACGGAGGTTGACCGGAGACTCGGTAGATGGTGGGGCTCGCCGGATCATCTAGCATGGCCGGCATTTTTGGAGCAAACCCTTTATGCGGGGTTATGAAAAAAAGATGAAAAAGGAACAAGAGACGGATTTAATTGGATGAGAATGTGTTTACACCTGTCACCGAATAGTTAGCATTTCAGATTCTCCTGACACTTACGAACGATCCTCGCAGCCTGGGCAATGTCGTCTTACACCAAACCAACACTAACAAAACTGAAAGTGTAGATTGAGGGAGGGAATAATAGAATGATGCATACCAGTTCCAGAGCGAAAGCGAGGCAATTTATTAAGAGTAGCTCGGCTCAAAAGCTAAACCATTACTGGTGACTCCGTGGTTGTGGGGTGCGCCTTTCGAATACCGATCTCGCACCGAGCTCTCTTCCTGAATCTCTCAGATTCTATGTGTTTATTGCAGGGCACTAATTGTGCAGGACTGTGCTGTGCTGTAAGAGCTTCCACAGGCGTCTTAATACGCTGGTTGGGTGGTGGCCTGGATCCTTGGCTGGAAAAGGCCAGGTGCTGAACGCCCTGCGTTTGACTGGGCTCTCTAAGTAGAAACCTCCACTGGGAACTGCAACTGCCCGAGCAGCTGGGGATATGGAGCTGTATGGATGCGCTGTAGGTCCAGTAATGACCTAACGTAGACCCAGTAAAATACAGTAGTATCAGATGCTCCGCTATGCAGACTGGCGTGGTGCAGTCTGTCCAGTGCTGGGCTTGTTTTGCTGTGGAATTCGTCGTAGCTGTGCTGAAATGTTCTTTGATGATGAGGGGAAATGCGCAGGACACGGGCAGGACTGGGGCTGGCCTTGTCGAGGTCAGTAGGTTGTCACTAAGGCGCGCCCCAAAATTTCATGGAGGCGGGGCAAGCAACTGTAGCTGGAGAAAAGGGAAGGGACGATCTGTCAGTAAATATGGGGCTAAGGTTTATCCGGAGGCATCGCCGCAATCGGCCGAAGTATAAGGCATCCGTTCCCATAACTCACATCAGAGCGACAAATGCATACAGTACATGTTATATATTCATATCAACTTACATCGCTTCTTTGTTCTATTTCTCCCGTAGGCTATTATACAGCTTTTAATATTGTACACAGCTTTTCTACTGCTTGCCGCTCTTGATATCGGCTTCAATAGCCTCCGCTGCATCCTTGAGTCCCGACAACTGGTCCTCAATGCTTGTCAACCTTGAATCAGATGTTGTCTCGGCAGGCTGAGTCTCAATCTGACTTTCGACTTGAGTCTCAACAACTACATCCGAAACAACAGGCTGTTCAGGCGAGGCAGAAATTGGCTCTGTAGGCATGATGGCGGATTGTGTCTCAGCCTCAATAGCCTCAGCAACAGCCTTAAGGCCTGATAACTCCTCCTCGATACTCGTCAATCTCGAATCATGCGATGACTCGGCAGACTGGGTTTCGATTTGGCTTTCGACTTCGGTCTCGACCTGGGCTTCAACGACAACTTCGGAGACAACAGGTTGTTCAGGTGAAGCGGAAGTTGGCTCTGTGGGTTTGGTAGCAGCATGTGTCTCAGCCTCAATGGCTTCGGCTACAATTTTGAGGCCGGACAGTTCTTTTTCAATGCTCGCCAATCTGGAGTTAGACTTTGAATCAGCAGCGGCAGGCTTGGCGCCTCCCGATGTTGTCTCTGCCATCATCTTGACCATATCGCTCTCAGAGACATCGGGCTGCTCTCCGTAGAACTGTTCCCGTAGAAGCTTCTGTTCCTCCTCGTTGAAACCCTCCAGGTTGTGCTGCATTTGACCCATGACGTTCTTGCGCTCAGCAATGGCCGCCTTCTTCTCACGGCTCATGTGCTGGACAATATCGGGAGGGTTCTGCCATGTTGCCTTGTCCTTCTTAGCGTCTGCCATACGTCGTTGGTGACCTCGTTGACCAGCTCGGCCTAGGACACCACCTACGACAGCCATAGCTCGTAGACTAACGATATATTAGCATATTAAAACATCCAACTTTGTTAGAATTTCTCACCTGTCGTCATTGGCAGGAATGGTATAAGTCACCCATGAGGGGTCAGCATTGGTGTCAATAACACCAATGGTGGGAATGCTCTTAAGACCACACTCATACAACAGAGTATAGTTCTCAAGAGGGTTCAGGCAAACAACCAGATCGGGCATCAGAGGTCGAGCCGAACCTCTGTAGTTCTCAAATCCGGGAAGCTCTACATCGTTGTGGTCCACAACCTTTGTACCAGCCATCTTCAGGATGACATCTCGGTTGGTGATAGCACCGGGAGTCCACTTGGTGAACAAGTGGCAAGCACCAGCCATCTCGGCAGCCTGAGTGACAATCTCCATTTGACCCTTGCGGTTTCCAACAAAAAGAATCAGACCAGCCTTGTACGCAACCTCTTCAACCACGCGGGCCGCTCGTCGGAGGTGCGCCGCGGTGGTTTCAAGGGAGATCATATGGACACCCTCTCGCACACCATAGATATATCGAGAGTTGGCGGGGTTCCAGAGCGAGGTCTTATGTCCAATATGCGTTTGCGAAGCCATCAACAACTCCAGAGTGATATCCTCGGGTCCTGGTGGGTTGTTGACGAGTTCGGTAGGGATATATCGTTTGACAAGTTTCGAACCGAGACTTCGGGTGTTGGCCTGAATACGCTGCCATTCTCTGTACTGTTGAGCAGGCGTCGCTGGAGCCGCAGAGTTCGAGTTCTTGTGGGGCGTCGTCCATGTCGAGCCCTTGTGTTCATGCGCCGAGTTGGTCCTGAGAGAGAGGATGCCGTCCTGCACGATTCTCTGCTTCTTTCGTGCCGCTGAAACAATTTTGGGAGGAGCGGTGGCGGGTTGGGAAGTCGTCCATTCCTTCACTTCGGATGTGCCCTCGGTTTTGTTGGTGACCTGGGTGGACATTCGCCTAAGGAGGGACCTGGAGATGGGAGACGCCATTGTGTGGCGGCCTAGCCCTGTCAGTTGCATATTTGCAATAGTAGCACCTCAATTGACTTACAATGCCGCACGGGGGCGTTCCTCAGGATCATGACGACGGCTTGCAGATTGCTCGACTATCGTGATGGTCGTTCGACCGTAGCCAAAATTTGGGTATGGCGGATGGTCCGGGCGCACAGATTTTCCGGTCCGATTAACTGTCAAAGTATATGGAATTCAGTTTGGTCAACCATTTCACAAACACAAATACAAGCAAACAAGACAATGAGTTTAATCTAAAAACAAAGAAAATTCAATTAATCCTGCAAGGGGTAAGGGTAATGTCTACTATAAAGCACTTCTTTCTCTTTCTGCATATCTACACTAAACAGCGCCCCGTCTTCATCAGGTCGTTATGAGGAAAGTCAAAAGTGTCTTTACCGGCTGGTGAGCCTTGCAATGGTAAAAACACCTACAATAGTAATCGCCAACGTAACAATGGCACCAGGAAGGATCAGCTCATTAGGTACACCGGCAATGATCTGCTCCTCGTGCGCATGGGTATGCGCCGCACGATTCTTACGTCTTCGTACGGGATGCTCCTCCTCCGAATCGTCCTCATCCTCCTCGTTCTCTTCGGGCCACCACTTGCGGCGCTCCCGAAGACCAGCCCCGGTAGAAATCGAGGGTGTAGCAGGATGTCTAGGGTCAGCTGCAGATACAGGAGGCTTCGCGGGATCGTGCACAAAGAGATCAACCTTGTCATGATGGGCTTGACGGGCAAGAATGACTGCCTCGAGCAGGTCGTGATCAGCCGTGATAGAAATCGAGTCGCCTTCATCGTCCAAGAAGCTCAAGGCAAAGCCACCACCCACGATCTTTCCGTCCTCTACATCAGGCACTCCACCAATGCTGTCTGCCTCAGCACCAAGTTTAGAGGCAATGGCATCAACGAAAGCCTCGATGCCTTCTGTAGCAGTGATCTTCATGCGGTGTACCCGACCGGAGGGTGCCTTGAACTTGAAGGGGAAGGGGAGTTCTTCAGGGAGTTGATGCTCGAGAACATCGGGAAGGATGGAGCGGGGAGGGGACTCCATGCCAACATGGGAGGCTGAGTCTCCTGGAGCAACACTGTCGTTGATACGATCCCGGTGCATATCAGGAGATGTAAGACGAGAACCAAGATTAGTGTGCTGAGCTTGGCTGCCCTCTCCTGACATCATGGACTCGGTCTCAGCATCCAGAGAGAGCCAGAACTTGTTCCAGGCGGGGCCCTCGTCGTTGTTGTTCGACATGGCATTGATTTGGTCGAGTGTAGCGTAGGTAAGCTTAAGAACATCGACCATACCAACAATCTCACCACCATCATTCATGACAGGCAAGTTCAGGTAGTGTCCATCTAAAAGCTCGTTAGCAGTGTCTCATATGGTAGCCTCGCCTATTTTTCCAGGTAACTTACCGTGCATCTTGCGGAGAGCCGCCTGAAGAGTCATGTCCATGGGCGCAAAGTCGGGGTGAGGGGTCATGACACGGACGACACTGCAGTTGGCGGGGTCCAGGCCAGGGGCAATGACTCGGAGAACGACATCCTTGCTGGTGAAAATACCCGTAATAGCACCTTGATCCTGAACCAGGACAGCAGTCGTATGGTTCTCCTTCATGAGCTGGGCAGCTTCCTTGACTGAGGTTCGTACGCTGACGGTAGTGGGGGGAACACCGTTGAGCACAGTTTCCAAAGTAGGACCGGACATCTTGCTGCGCAGAGCCTCGACGTACTGAATGATCTGCTGAGGCTGAGTAGAACCCAACTCAGACTGAACACCTTCAAGAGCATCGTACAGCTTTCGAGAGGACGAGTAAGCACGCTCAAGCTTTTCCATAGCATCGTAGAAACACTTGGTGATATCCAACACACCCGAAATATCTTGGTTCTCGTCCATAACTGGCAAATGTCGGAAACCCTTTCGAACCATGAGATCCAAAGCATCCGTAGCGCTGGTGTCGGTTCGAGCGCAAAGGGGGTTTTTGGTCATGATTTCGGCAATAGTGACAGCGGAGGCCTTGGCTCCAGCTCCCACAACACGGAAAGCAAGATCCTTTGCAGTGAAAATACCAGCAATTCGGTCGTCATCGTCGGTAACCAGAACACAGTCCTCTCGCTTCGCGGCCATCAACTGGGCAGCCTCGGAAACCGTGGTAGCAGGCTTGATCTGGAGCGCCTGACTGGGCTTCAAGGCAAGGACAGTTCCGGGAGGAGCTTTTCGCGAGTGGCGGGCTCGGCTTGTAAGGTGCTTCTTCTTGGAGAGATCATTTTCGAGCTTCTTTCGGATGGCCTGGGCTGAAGGTTAGCAACCTTGTATGCAGATCGGAGATTCTCGAGGTATATATCGCATCGAGGATAGTGGGGGAGAGGTATATCATGACGAACCTCATCACGTTTGCTCTGCTTCTGACGACTCGCGCTGAAAGATGATCCAGTCTCGGTAGGCGGTGTGGGCTCGAGAACTGGACGAGGAATATTGGAATTACCGCTGGGACTGTTTGAGAAGGGAACCGCACCACGGCCCTTGTTGGGCGTACTCCTGTGAGTGTTGTGAGAATGTCCCGACATGGCGGCAGATGGAACGAGAACAGGACGAGACAAGAGGAGTCGGTCCGGCTTATCGTCGCAGCCCAAAGGACGATTGGTATTCTGTTTCGCTGTAGGCAAAACCAAAAGAGGGTCGGCGGCAGGAAGATGCAATAAAAAGGTGAGTTTCTGCCCTGGTTAGAGAGAACCTAGGAAAATCGAGGATCAGCCAATCGCAGTGGGCGAGATATTCTGCGGCAGGAGGAAATCGGGTGACTGTGTTTAAGGTGAGTGACTCTTCAAGCTCCAAGGATGGTGGTACGTTCTTCTTGGCCCCTGGACTTTCAAGGTTGTTGTGGTAACTCTTTTAGTGGGTGTTGATTCTAGGACAACTATTGGCCAATCATGTGGCTCTGAATACCGTTACACCGCTTGATCAGATAACGTCTAGAACGTCTTTGGAGGGCACTTTTCTCCTCAAGATCCAATATCGAGTTTCGAATTTGAGATACGATTCTTTTCAGGGATCTGAACTACTCTACCCTTATGATATGCATCTCCGTCCCATTCATGACCCGCATATTATCCCATCTTGCTTATAGTTCATCGGGAGGATCCATCGTGACCCGAACTGTCTGCACATCATGGGCCCGTGCTATTATGCATTCAACCCATCGATCTCTATACCGCCTCCATCCCTACCGACTAGACTAGGCCTCCCAGTCAGTACCCAACTGTGACACTGTATCCGTACATGAGAGCACGCTTCAAGTTGGGTTGATCAGTTCTCTTCATGAAGCACGGCAGAGATCATGAGACCAAAGTTCACAATGCCAAAATCGACTGAAAGAAGGACTGGTGTATTCTAGCATAAAGTGATAGATTACTTGGTGCCTTCTTGTGTATGCCAGCGTAATCAAGTCTTGTACCCCTCACCATGTACACTCGCATAGGCAGAATGTAGGTCAACCAACATAACCATTCCCTGGGCTTAGAGCTCACCTAAGGACAGTTGACAATGCAACGAACATCTGTAACTAGCTCGCCCTCGTGGTTACAGAAAACTTTACTCTATCACCATAGAAGACGCAATAATTCAGTCATCTTAGTCAACTTGAGACCTATTCTTAGGCTCTATTTTCGTCCCTAAGCTTGGGCTCAATGCTTTGGCCCCTCTCCAACTTTCTTGCCTTCAACTGGAGCCACGCAGGGTGCGGCTTACAGCTCGGTGCCACGCAAGCGGCGGAAACGGCTTCCACTCATAGACTACCCCGGAGAGTTGCTGACTTGGCGTCTCTTTGTAGGGTAGCTGGTAACGTAAAGATGAGCATGTCTTGATTAGAGATGGAATGAGATCTCCTTGTTCCACCTTATACTTTCTGACGAAACAAATCAATGGATGGGAGAGTAGAACAACTGGTGTTTACTAGCAGAGGAAATTCAAATGATGTTAGCAGTTAAAGAAGGCAAGAAGCCAACAGAAATACGTCTCAGAGAAGTTCTGACTGACAAGGAACTTGGAAGTGTTTGATGTTAAGCAGTGCCTTCCTGACGGGGTGTCAGATAGTTACTAAGTTAGGGAGCCAATAAAGATAGTATGCTTTGGATGTTAGATGCAGGCTCCCTAAGAACAAAGCGAAATGATTGTCTCTTGTAGGTAAATAGATACTCATGGTTACCGGTCTTAGCATCTAGCTCTGTATCTATCGCGCTTGGTTGTCGGGGGATAGCAAAGAGCAAGCCCTCGTTCGGTAACTCACATGAAGGCAGTAAGATGGCATTTAGATGAGCAAAGATAAATGAGAGTGGTGAAACCCGGAACAGCTATCTGGTAGAGAAACTTGAGAAGAACAAGAACTTGATGCTATCATATTAGTAAAGTCTTGCATTTTTAATTGTCGTTTACAAATGTCAAACGTGCATTTCCCAGGCGCCTCTTGGCTGGCCATCTAATGATTCTCGCCGCAAACAAGACCCGAATAGCCGCGAATAGGTTGGTGCAGCAACACAACGCTCGCTACATCTGGTGGCACCATATTTGATATAACGATAAACCCGACAATCTTCAAGTTAATTGCCCATCGTAGAATTACATACCGTTGCTGGTGAGGCATCCACACACACAGGCTATGGACCGTTGAACCGTCTGATTGGCACCGAAGCTATACATGGCGGTCTCAGGAGGTTCGTGACTCATACAGTGAGTCAAGAAGAGCATTGAGGTCTTCAGACTGAACTCGGGTCAAGTTCAGACATCTTAAGCTTTGGTTTGTTTGGTGTTAAGTAGGCATTGGTACTCCAGTATTGATGACTATACCATACATTTTATTATGAAGCCTATACCTCTCAATCACTAGATACAAAGACATTGGGAAGCATGGGTTGAATCATCTTAAACATTGATTCGATGAGTCTGTCATGTACGATGATTCTGGCACGGACGTCTGAGATCGCTCGACAGTACAGGGTAACAGTTTTGTTATCAGTACAGCAATGACGACCGGAACGATAGACCAAGTTTTGTCTAAATATGACAGTAGGAGGCCAAGTTTCTACTCGTTCTGGTGACTGAATACGACGTATAGTATCATTCATTTGAAGCCTCTGTTATTACTATCGTCTCAACTTGAATATATCAAAAGATTGTGGCGTCGGCAAGAAAATACACTTCACGGACACCATTAACCGAAAACCCAATTTGACAGTAATAAACAACAACCTACCTTCATGTCTGGATGTACAACTTCTCATCGAAATCCGAGAGCGTTTGAATCATGAAATGGAAAACAAAAAAAAAAAAAAAAATCAACGATGGCCACGGGGTTAATTGATTCGTATTGAACTTCTAGGCACATGCCCAATTAAGATCAATGATGGGGTTATGGGGATATCAGATGTCCAGGTCATTCCTTGCGCTGAAGAACTCTCGGCCCCTCAGAGACAAACTTAAGAGCTGAATGTACAGTCATGGACCAGGGAACCTAGGCAACACATTGTCAAGTCATGATGGAAGTGGTGGCTTCGACTCAGCATATCGCCATCGATTGTTTGGTTGGAATGTAAAGGCACTTTGGAAGCACTTGGGCGTTTATCATCATCCAATGGGGGCATATTTATCTGGTATGGAAAGATGAGCATGGTTCGGGCCTGACCAAGTTAGCTGAGACAGCTTAGCTTCCAAGCTGTGTTGATCCTGAAACAAGACGTCATTATATGAGCTGCAAGGGTTGATATTTTCTGGCCACTATAGCAGTCCAGATAGCTACTATAATTGAGACATGTGCTGGAATCCCAGGTTGTTATGGTAGCAACAGGGAATAGTAGTGGTGATGATGCTATTCCCGTAAAGGATGCTTAATTGTTTACCCTTTGAACCTTTGATGGCGTTGGAAGTGTTGGGGCCACGATGGCTTGAGACTAATTGGAATTGAAAAGCAGTGACCAAAGAACAACGAATGAAGATGATTGAAAGCTAAAGCTGTTAAGAACTGGTAAATCTCGATACAGTCAGCATCTTACGGATACCGAGGATAACATCGTCGTCCAGGTCACGTCTCAGAAGCTGGGTCTCTTCTTTTGGGGACTAAAGTCTTAGCATGCGATTAGCCGCTAAGCTAAACCAGACAAGGGTGATATCAAGTGTTAGTGTGGGCTGAGGGGAAGCTAGGTGAATCTGGATTTGGTGGCACAGCGGCCCAGTTGCCCCGGTGATCAGAGTCTTGTTTACTCAATTGTACATCTGCCTACCTCAGTAAAGTAGATCTGGAGGTCGACCCCAAAGATCCAAGCTACCCACACTACTCTTCTCGTATCTAGCACCAAAGCTACCTGCAACTCCAATACTCCATACATACGCATACTCAACAATTAATTGTTTGCGTATTCATCACCTTAATACCTCTATCGCATCCGAGTTCGCATCTCACAAGAGAGCATCTACCAAAAAACCCACTATCCATCACCTTGAAAGAGGTGTATCTACATCACCACTTACACCGCAAAGTCGACTCCGACTGATCGCGACAACACACTTCCGCTAGCCCGGCGCTCTGTGCTTGCGCTGCGTGAGGTAAGTGATTGATGGAAAAGTCAAGATCAAGTCAATTGACTTTTGTTGTAGTTTCGGACCAAAAGGTTCCCATTCGACAACTTGACGACCGACGACAATTCAATTCCGGACTCCCCTTGCGACAAAATGCTGTCCAATCCATCAGGACTTCACGCTCGACAAAAGCAGCATCGACGTCAAAACTCGACGCCGACTGCTTTCGAGGGTGTCAAGATCCCCAATCTGCCAACTACACAACGACAATCCGCACACCGACGCGGCCTCAGTCTCGATATTCGAAGACAACAAAGCTCAAGCACAGCATCTCCCACAACAACAACAACAAGGCAGAAGTACATGGTAAGTACGAATACTAACAGCACAGGATTAGCCAATCATCCGCAGCATAACGTACTGCGAGAAGCGCAGCAGCAACGCATACAAGCACGCCCGGGCACACAGAACCCTTACGCCAACTTGGCACCTAGTGGCAGTGAAAACTATCTCATGTCTCCTCACGGAACTCCTCAGACGCAAAGATTCGACCCGTCCTGCTTTGACCCAAACTCACTTCCCTTTGACCCTTACACCGCAGATCTCAACGTGATGATGAGCAAAGGACAACAAGCTGGCTACGGCGACAACCTGTCGGGAGGTAAGGAATTTGATCTTTTTAACAATAACAGTGCTCTATCAACCCCGACCTTTATCGACTTCCCCTCCGAGGCCTCCTCCGCCCAAGGTTGGGCTTCTGAAGGTGACACCTCCAGCACAAGGAGGACCTCGAGGAGGATAAGCGGAGGTATCCAAGACCGCGTCAACAAGTTCGAGAACTTGGACTCAACAACGAGACCAGCAACTCCTCCCAACCAGAACCAAAACCAAAACCAAAACCAGAACCAAAGCCAGGGCCAGAAGCAGAACACACAAAGTCAGTCCTTCGACTGGACGATGCCACTGCCCACCACGACTAACCAGGTGAAAGGCTACTTTCCCCCTACGCCAATGGAGACCCCCCATGACCGCATGCCCAAGGACGAGACCATGCCAAGTCGGTTCGCCGAGGGCTACGATGAGTCTATGGAGGAGACCATCAAGCCTGTGAGGAACCGTGGAGGCAACCGAAGGGCCCAGAACATCTTCCAAGAAATCAGACAACAGTCTGAGGAGGACATGTCCAGCCAAGGCGCAACAGACTCTTCTGCCCAGTCATCCTTCCATGGAATGCCAATGTCGACACCAGACTACATGAACATGAACAACTTCAACAATGAGTTCATGAAGATTGAGAACGACTTCAGTGGCCAGGACATGCACGGTCTCGACATGAGCCACCAATTGCCTCAACACTCCACCTCCGACACTCCCCAGATGACACAATTTATGGGCTCTTTTGATAACAAGCCCAGCCTCCAACCTTACCCCATGAGCGCTCAATCCATCTCTGGCACACCTTCACAAACACCTTCTAGCCGTCACTCTGCTCACCGTCGAACCGAATCCGTTGCTAGCATCGCCAGTGCTGCCAGCATTGCCAGCATCAACATTGAGGAGACCAAGACGGAGACCGGTGTCACTCAGGATGAGATCGCTCAGTTTATCAGCGGCCCTGACGCAGGTGACGGCAAGTGGACATGCACATACGAAGACTGTGGAAAGAAGTTCGGCCGCAAGGAGAACATCAAGTCGCACGTCCAGACTCACCTTAATGACCGTCAATACCAGTGCCCTACGTGTAAGAAGTGCTTCGTCCGTCAACATGACCTTAAGCGACACGCCAAGATCCACACTGGTATCAAGCCTTACCCCTGCGAATGTGGCAACAGCTTTGCTCGCCATGATGCTCTCACCCGACACCGTCAAAGAGGCATGTGCATCGGCGCTTTCGATAATGTTGTACGCAAGGTTGTCAAGCGAGGCAGACCTCCTAAGAAGACTCGTCCTGATATGGAGACTCGCATGGACAAGTCCGCGAGAACGCGCAAGAAGAACATGTCCATCAGCTCAATGTCATCTTTCTCTGCATGCTCGGACAGCTCAGCTGTCAACTCACCGGATCATTTCATGCTTGATGATATGATGGACATTGGAATGACTTCGCAAGGCCAAAACCTTGCCGCGGTCTCTTCAGCACCCATGACTGGTCTCACTGCTGCAGCTCTCCAGGAGTATGCCTCTTCTCCCTCCACCGGTAGCGTTCACTCCTATGTTTCCCCTGAAGCTATTATGGACGGTACTCCCATGCACGTTGCATCGCCCGCCAAGAGCGCCGCAAGTCAATACAACACTCCCCCTGAACTGTCACAATCATCTTCTCCTCCGGCTACCCACTTCTTCGAGGTCGAGCACAACAACTCAATCAACACCGACGACCTTACTGCCCTCCCCGGAACAACGACCTATGTGACTTCGGCCACCATGGCTGCAACTCTTCCTTTGGGAATGAGCACCGCAGACGATGATATCCTCCTGCAGTACGCTACCAGCAATAGCTTTATTCAGCTGGGTCGCGAATCCGACATGCTCGGCATGGGCAAGATTGACGACTACGACAACGGTATCTTTGATAACGACGTCTTCTTTGGCAACTAATTTCGTTATTGTTATTGTTGCGCCTTTTACTCAAGCGGAAAAGCCTTTCGTAACTTAATCAGCGGCGGCGTACTTGAGTTTGTTTATATTCTTCTTCGGATAACATTTGCCAACTTGCACCTTTGTTTTTTGCAAGAACTCAGCATGGCATTTCTTCTCATTCTTCTTATTTTTACGACGCTCACGCTCACGCAGCCACGCATCAACAACATGCACGCACAATAGCGAGTCAATGTATAACACGACGTGGAAGACTCAAGAAGGTTACAAAAAGGCACAGGTTTTGAATTTTATGTTATGGGGGTCTTCAGTGCCAGCATCAGGACTCTCTGGGTTCATCAATGGACGGAACAGGCGAACGGATTTTGGGATTTTTTGAATGATTTTTTTTGGGAAATGGAAATTGATAGAAGCAAAGGTCTCAACGCGGTTGGGGTGTCGCACACCCTTTGGGCCGCCAGGAGTTTTCGGGGTTGGGCCTTTTGCTTTATTTGGTAGATGAAACTTACCAATGGAATATTGATGGAAACTATTACTTTGTGCCTTTTGATTGTGATATGAAATGTGAATTGACCATGGTGGTGTCCATGTTGATAGTTGGTGCTTGACCGGCGTTGACAACTTGTAAACAAATGTTGGAGACTTATACGGCAACACTGAATTAGAAAAGTTTCTATTGATCACTGTTTGCCCTTCCATCCGCCTACCTAAGTATTCGATTGCATCGGTAGATCTCGTTGTTTATTTGAGGTCGATGTTAATCAGTCAGCGTCTACAGTGCCTAATCTCCACTCACTAAAACGCAGCCACCTATCGACCCTAGCTTTGCTCAAGCTTCTCAATACATCAACCAAGAATTCCCATCATCACTTTCATTCTTTCTCTACTACATCATAAATATCTCAATAACAGGCAATCAGCTGTAGGACCGTCTTCTAGACGTTGATTGACCATGTTAACTCCTACCATCGGTGTCAAAACCGCCTTTCTCTATGCCATTGGAAATACTCCAGCAACCAGTTTGACTCGATGTGTACCTCAAGGTCAGGATGTAGATATTTTGTCTCTGGGGTGTGGTGACTTGCGCAATATTCTATACACAACGTATCTCGAGAAGGGCTTTCGTACGTTCTCATTCCACTACTTTCTAATCCAGTAACTGACTGAAGCAGCGCAGAGACAGATTGACTTTACCTGCTGTGATGTTGCAGACACTATCATTGGTAGGCCAAGTACCCTGTGCCAAGGTGCTTCTAGATCGCTAACTCAGCATAGCTCGCAATGCCTTCTTTCTAGTTTTGCTCCTCGACAAGGACTGCAAACTGAGCAGTGAGCAGCTATGGAATGTCTACTACCACCTTTACGTGGATGAAGAGACTGCTGCTGTTGTGCTGCAAACAGCCACTAAGCTGCTGACCATATCCAAGGGCCTTGACGACTGGAACAGCAGCGACTATGGCAAGTCTATCAAGTTCTGCGATGCCGACACTCTGTCAGATGTCCGACGTATCTGGATGGTCATCAAGAACGCCGCATCCAAGTGCCAGTCTGGTGAGTACATGGAGACATTCGAGCAGAAGGTCAAGCCGTCCAAGGACCATCATAAGGAGATGATTGGTGAAGGAGGCGCCAACATTACGGTTATGCGTTCTGCGGCACCGCTCTCTATGCAAGCTGGCACAAAACTCGTAGAGATGTCTGGACAGTACTGGAAAGAAGGGACTGTCACGCCACGAGCGGCTACCGACAAGTCACCAAACCCGCTCCTCGCCAGCCTCCTTTCTGAGGACAGTCTCTTGCATTACGGGACTGACCCCATCATGGGTTTCCATATCGCTACTGCTTATGCTGCCCTCCTTGAAGGATCTCCCCTCGAGCCCAAAGCCTCAGATCAAGACTTTGTCGCTTCAGCTGCTGCCAAAACCCAGTTCAACGAATGGATATCTGCTTTCAAGTCATTGAAAAAGAACATGGTTATTCGATTTGCTGTTGCGGATGCGCTGGCTCTTTGCCATAGCTTCCAGACTGCACAAGCAACAGGAAAGCTAGCCAATCTTTATAGACGAACATGGGATTCGCGACCACTTGTTTTGGATCCGAAAGAATATGGCAAGGACGGCAAAGGGCCATCGTCGTTCGATATGATCGATACTTCGAACCTATCCGACCACATCGGCGCCCTTAACATCCTCATTGCAGCAGGCCCACTGCTTAAAGATGAGCCATGGGCATCGTTGTTTACGGAGTTGTTGCTCAGATCTGGAAAATCCAAGGAGAGCGCGCTTGAGAAACTCCTCTGCGGCCATGCACCCACCATTTCGCTGCTGCTTGGGTATAGCCCTGTGCAGTATTGGACCAATGCCAAGGTCGAATCTCATGTTGACGAAGTGCTTCTCGGGCTTATGAACCAACAGGAAGGAGAAACACAGACGCGCAACCGCTTGGCTTGGAAGCGTAACACTCATTTCTCAGACCAGGCTAGTCATGGCAAACTTCATATCGACTCCAAGCAACTGGTCAAATTGCTTTCTCCGCTCTACGACTACATGTTCGAGGCTGAGAATATTTCCAAAGCCGACGAGAGATCCCATTCTTACGCTCACTACAATCGCACGAGCTTTGCAGCTTTTCTCAAGATTGTCATGACACGAGTCGCAACAGAATGGCCAACTGCATGTTCAGCTTTGATCGATTCCATTGCTCAAGAGCATCGCTTTTTTCTAGCTAGTAACGGTATGCAAGACCTGTGTCTACAGCTCCATCTTCACGGTGTCAATACGGAGCCTTGGATTATACAAGAGAGCAGAAGCATCCCGGAAAATGGAGCCTTCAATCGCTGGAAGTCCCTTCCACCAGCAGTCGCCGTCACAGTCGTGGTTCCCAGAAAGGCTGTTGCCAGGCTGTATAAGCACAAGGAGAAAGCTCTTAAGATGGCATCACCACCGCTTGTTGGCTCAGTGCGATCCAGTCATAGTGCGACAGAAGCGTGGCAGAATATGTTTGGAGATGTTCAGATTGCTTTCGGTCATGTCGAAACAAAGAAGATGCCCGATGAAGACGAATTCCAAGTCACCATTGAAAGAGATGGAGCTGGCTGGGACGGAGATTCGCCCCTTGTTGCATCCTTCTATGTGCCTACTTCGACCCTGCAGAATGAACCAAAGTCGGCACTAGTAGGGCTGTGCGTTCCACCGACGGGACAAAACTCAGCCATCTTTGGGCCTATCCTTGGAATGACCATGTCTGTCTTTGAGACTCGTATCGACGACAGATCCAACGTATTTGTAACGAAGCACTTGCCTGGTCAGGTTACCTACCCTGACCTGTGCGCAGCTGTAAAGCCTCTCGACAACGGGGTAAACCAAGGCCAGGATGACATGGCCACGAAGATGCTGCTTGATATACCGCCATCTGAGTCTACCATAACCACAATCACAGGCCACCTGGACATCACTTCGACAAAGGGCAAAGACTTGCTTCAGAAAAAGGTTACTATCGAATTCCATCAACAAACCCCCTTTTTGATCAACATCGTGTTCGAAAATAAGGAGCTTGTTTGTCCTCTCAAATTTCCAGTGCCTGTCACCAAGGACAGTATCAGATCACGAGTTGCTCGAACTACAGGCTACATCGAGCTGATAGTGCAACTGGCAATACCAGCCGGTTCTCCAGAACTACTGGACTTTGTCTATCCCTCAGCGATTTCGTCATCCGGCACCCCAGCAAGCTTGAACATGCCACATGTGAACCTGGACAACCTGCCAGTTCTTGACCTGGAGAATGCGGATAGAAACCGGTGGATGACGACTTTGACATCGTTAACGTTCTCATCTCGGGAGAAACACCTTCGTAGTATCCGTGAAAGCGGCATTTCAGACGATCCAGTTGTCAACTTCAAGGAATCTGTCTTCACCATGTGCATGCTCGCCTCAGGCTTACAAGGTGGTCAGACGGGCCTGTTCGCTATCGACCATCCTGACCGAGGAGGAATTCACATGCTGGTATTTGTATCAGCTTTCAGACTTGATGGTGACGCAGCCTCAATCGTTCTTGATGCAGCTGTTATTCCGTTCACAATGGAACTGGTGAAATCTGGCCGAATGGAGTCCTTCCTTCTCATGCTCAGGGAACTTGAGTGCGGCAGTATCTCGGTGAATGATTCGGAATTGGATCTCTGGAAGAAATCTCTTCCTGCGATGGTAGAGCGCTGCCGTACCTGGTCTCACGGCAAGACCTGCGAGTACAAGAAGAAGGGAGCGACCATTCCACTGAGCCTCAAAGAGGGTGAGCAAGTCCTGTGCTCGTGCGGAAACGGTCAACTACCTGACAACTTCGTTTCACTTCCCGAGTGGGCTACTGCAGCACCTAATGCTGTTCGTCTCGCCATTAGTCCGACATATGCAATTCCTTTTAACGAGGAAATTATCAATGCTGCCGAACTTCCTAAGACCGCAACTCCTGTTAAGCGATGTACAAGCTGTGGAAAGCCGGCGAATGAGGAGAAAGGAGGAATACTCAGGAGGTGTGCACGCTGCAGCAAAGTCAGTTACTGTTCTCCGGAGTGTCAGAAGAAGGATTGGAAGAAGCACCGAGCGGAGTGCAAGTGATTGGATTTAGTTGAGAAGCGATGCATGTATCGGCGTTGAGAGGAGCATTCGATAGGTAGAGAGGTGGATTGTTTGAGTATTTGATGTTGCTTGGTTGCTATCTATAAGATCCACCTAGAGATGAGTCGATAAGTAAGAAGCTCAATTAAGAAAACAATGAAAGATATTGTTCTCATACACAATATCCCCAGCAATGAACACAAATTGAAGATAAGATATAAACAAGGAGTCGATACGGATGCCAACTTAGTAGAAGACATTCGAATTACACCAGGGTAGCACCTCCTATTGGCCTCTCACCGAGCCCCTCCATAGCCTCACCTTACACCGACTGCTCGCCCCACACCGCCTTCACCCCTTGGAGAGGGCAGGAGGGGCAGAAAAAATGTCCCAGCCTAGCCTGTCCGCTATTGCCTGTTGACCAGCTGGTGCAAGCTTGTGCGATTACGAAATCGCGAAACCTCCAACACCAGCACCGCTTTTTTCAAGCCTCGACTTTTCCGATCTCGACTATAGCCATCGTGCCAACAGCAGAGATCTACAATCATGTCGGCTGCACAACTCCTCAACCCCAAGGCCGAGTCCCGAGTGCGTCGAAACAAATACCCCCCGCAGACAAGTGGCCTTGCAGCCTGCTAACCCCGTTGTCGCAGAGGAGGGGCGAAGCTCTTAAGGTCAATATCAGTGCTGGTGAAGGCCTACAGGATGTTCTCAAGTCCAACTTGGGCCCTCGAGGTACCATTAAGATGTGAGTTTCTTCTTGGGCTTGAATATCATTGCTTAAAACTAACCATTTGTTAGGCTTGTTGATGGTGCGGGCCAGGTACGGTTACCTATCAAAATGCCCCTCGACGACCCCTAAACTGACCGATACCCTCAGATCAAGTTGACCAAGGACGGAAATGTCCTCCTCCGTGAGATGCAAATACAGAACCCCACCGCCGTTATGATTGCCCGAGCTGCGACCGCTCAGGATGATATTTGTGGTGACGGAACCACATCAGTCGTTATGCTAGTCGGCGAGCTTCTCAAGCAGGCAGACCGTTATATCTCGGAAGGATTGCACCCTCGAATCATCACCGACGGTTTTGAGGTTGCCAAGGTTGAGGCTCTTAAGGTGAGTTTCTCACCCCTATACTATACATCTTACTAAATACTGCAGTTCCTTGACTCTTTCAAGCTCGCTAAGGAGGTTGACCGAGAACTCCTCCTCAGCGTCGCCCGAACCTCGCTCACCACCAAGCTCAACGCCACCTTGGCCCAGAAGCTTACTCCCGATATTGTCGATGCCGTTCTCGCCATTTACCAGGAGCCTGCAAAGCCCGATCTGCACATGGTGGAGATTATGAAGATGCAGCACCGAACAGCCGCCGATACTCGCCTGATCCGCGGATTGGCTCTCGATCACGGTGCTCGTCACCCCGATATGCCCAAGCGACTCGAAAACTGTTACATTCTTACTCTCAACGTCAGTCTCGAGTATGAGAAGACCGAGATCAACTCGAGCTTCTTCTACTCCAGCGCTGAGCAGCGTGATAAGCTTGTTGAGAGTGAGCGTCGCTTTGTCGATGCCAAGCTCAAGAAGATCGTTGACCTCAAGAAGGAGCTTTGCGGCAACGACGGAACAAAGAACTTTGTCGTCATCAACCAGAAGGGTATTGACCCCCTTTCCCTTGACGTCCTCGCCAAGAACAACATTCTTGCTCTTCGACGAGCTAAGCGAAGAAACATGGAGCGACTCCAGCTTGTTTGTGGTGGTGTTGCTCAGAACAGCGTTGACGATCTGTCTGAGGATGTTCTGGGTTGGGCTGGTCTCGTCTACGAGCAGACTCTTGGAGAGGAGAAGTTTACCTTTGTCGAGGAGGTCAAGGACCCTAAGTCTGTTACTCTTATGATCAAGGGCCCCAATGCACACACCATCGCTCAGGTGACAGACGCTGTCCGAGATGGTCTGCGCAGTGTCTACAACATGATCGTCGACAAGTCCGTTGTCCCTGGTGCTGGTTCTTTCCAGGTTGCTTGTGCTTCTCACCTCAAGAGCGATGCCTTCGGCAAGACTGTCAAGGGTAAGGCTAAGTGGGGTGTTGAGGCTTTCGCCGACGCTCTTCTTATTATTCCCAAGACTCTGGCTGCCAACGCTGGCCTTGATATTCAGGATGCTCGTAAGTTCTTTAATCTAATCGGAAGCCTTAGATACAATTGCTAACTTTGATAGTTGCGGATCTGCAAGATGAATACGCTGACGGCAACGTCGTCGGTCTTAACCTCGAGACCGGTGAGCCTATGGACCCTGAGCTGGAGGGTATCTTCGATTCTTACCGTGTTCTGCGAAATTGCATTGCGTCTAGCTCAAGCATTGCATCCAACCTGCTTCTATGTGACGAGTTGTTGAAGGCTCGACAGATGGGCAGAGCAGGCGGCCCTGGGCCTGGCATGGATGGACCTAGTGATCACATGTAGGAGATACCACGTTAAAATGAGGCTAGACAAAAGGCTCTGGGACGTAATATACCACATTACGACTTCAGTTTACGGCTCGATAATATTTCTTGTGATATATTAATAAAAATTGAATAACTCATATGTTAGGTCGTTGTAGTTGGGCTCTGATAGCGGCGCTAAGCCCCGCATTCCCTCAGAACCTTGGGAAGAAAAAAAATATTTACCCCACCATCATCATTCAGCAATCAACTCCATCAGTACCAGTATCATGGCTTCCTACGATTCCGATTCCTCGGACGGCGAGTTCGAGGAGACCAATGTCCTCCTAGGATACGCCTCTAAAGAGGCCGATGAAGATACTGTTAGCAAACTCGGCGGCCGACCTGTAAGTTTTTAAGCTGTCCCGCACTGAACAAACTCATGATAGCTAATGAGAACACCAGGACTGGTTAGACAATAACGCCCCCAGCGCAGCCTACGCACGATGCAAAGTTTGCAAGGATCTCATGGCCTTGATCCTTCAACTCAATGGTGAACTTCCCGAGCGATTTCCAGAGCATGAGCGACGACTTTACGTCTTTGCGTGCAGGCGACAGACCTGTCGGCGCAAAGAGGGCAGCATTCGTGTATTGAGAGGTGTGCGAGTATGGAAGGAGGAGACACCTAAGGAGGACAAAGAGGAGAAGAAAGTTGAGGAAGATAAGCCAAAGAACGACGGGCCTGGACTAGGCGAGACTCTGTTTGGCTCAACGGGTTTGGGAAGTGCCTCCAACGCAAACCCTTTCTCTAGCAACGCCAACCCTTTTAGCAGCTCCAGTTCCAGCAACCCCTTCAGCTCTGGATCTGCCAACCCCTTCTCTTCCTCTACTTCACAGACCGAGCCACCAAAGGCTGCGTCTCCTGAGCCTCAAACCACCTCCCTCACAAAGACCTTTGCCGAGTCTCTCAACATCAAAGACACACCGGCTTCGCCTCCTCCCCCTTCAGAGCCCTGGCCTGCTGAAGATGCGCAGGCGCAACCTTACCCTACTCTGTATCTCGCCGATGCCGACTTTGAGACTCTGGACCCCACGCCCACCAACGTTCCTACCAATGCTCGTCTCGAGGACGGAGACGCTGCGGAACCTTCAATTCTCGATCGGGAAGCCTTCGAGTCGACTATGGATGCCACGTTCCAGAAGTTCGCTGATCGTCTGGCGCAGAACCCTGAGCAAGTTATTCGTTACGAGTTCGCAGGTGCTCCATTGTTGTACTCAAAGAAGGGTGCCGTTAGTGAAGCTATCAACAAGGGCGCTATTCCTCGGTGCCCTAACTGTACAGCGAGGAGAGTGTTTGAGGTGCAATTGACGCCAAACGCTATTGCGGAACTTGAGGCCGACGATCTGAGCTTGGAGGGTATGGAGTGGGGTACCATCATTGTTGGCGTTTGTGAGAAAGATTGCTCCCCTCGAGGAACACCAGTTGGAGAAGTCGGATACCAGGAAGAATGGGCTGGCGTACAGTGGGAGGAACTGTCCAAGGGCAACTAGATATTTTGGACAGGTTGGAAAACAAACATAGCGGGACATCAAAAACATATTAAGAAGCGGCCACATAATTTTCGTGGTACACGTGAGCCAAATACGATATATCAACAAATCGCAAAGTTCTATGCATCTCTAGATCCTTGGATTGCTCTGCAATGACATGTCCGATTAAACGCCTAGATTTTTGTAATCCCCCGTCATGCTACCATGCGAGCCCTTCCTAACCCTTCCACATCGTGAGTCGTCATGTTCGAGTCCCATCGAATGGGGGGAAGTGCGCGAAAAATCCCTTTTGATTCGCTAAAACTCTGAAAAAGCCTAAACAGTGTCCTCCCAAGACCGTCGGAGCACCCTGGAGAACTGCTCGACGTTGACGTCCTCACGGATCTCAGCCTTCTTGGCCTCGTTATCGGGGTTGGAGGGAACCTTGACGTTGCCGTCGGCCTCGACAGTCCAGCCGCAGACCTCGGTGACGAACTTCTTGGTGGCGTCCTCGTTGAGGCCGAGCCATGACTCGAGGTGGCTGATCTGGATCTCACGGAAAGCCTGGGACACGAGGAGGGCGATGCGGTGACGGACAACGTCCTCAAAGTCGGGAATATCGGCAATCAAATCGGCAACCATGTCGTCGTCGAGGTCGGCCCAGAAGCGGGAGTACTGAGCACCCTCAAGTTGGCCGTTGAGGGATCGAAGCTTGGTGACAGCCTCGCCGAGGTCGCCAGTAACAGCAGCGGAGGGGTTGATGAGGTGGAGAGCGAGAGAGAACTGCGCGGAGGGGAACTGGGTCATGGTCTTGACCAAGATATTGGTGATAACCTCATCCTTAATGCGGTCAGGGTTGAGCTGGTACCTAGAAGGGAGTTAGCCTTGACCCGAGAAGAAGAATACAAAGTAAGTTGGGGTCTTGGGCATTTCAGTCGCACTAATAGTTGACTTCAGGTGCGGCCAAGCTGCGAACAACCCGCCGACACTAGTCAGGTAATAGGAAACGTTGACAAACGGTCATCACATAGAGCCCGTATCATGTAGAAGAGTAACAAGGAGCATTACACTCACAATTTCAGTAGTGTTCGGTTGGCATTGCAGTCAGTGAACTTCTGCTCGCATTGGTCCTGGAGGTAGGTCTCGAGAGCGCCGACAGCCTCGGGGTTATATCGCTCAAGTCCGTTGATGATGGACGAGATCTCCTGGGGTCTCTCTGGCGGGTCTTCTCCGTTCATGGTGGTGGTATTTCGAGGAGGGGTCGTTATGAGGGGGATGTCGGGGGGAGGTTCGCGATGGTGGGGCAGAGCGAAGATTTCGACGTTGTGTGAGATGAATCGCTTGTGCTGTGCTGTGCGTTCCAAAAAGGTTTAGCTCGGAGTAGCGGGCTGGTTCCTGATTTTTGGAAGCTTTCAGCTGCATCACGTGGCTTCGCGCCAAACGTCGTCATCGATGCGCCGCGTATTGAATTGTTGATAATGATGGACGTGAATAGCTGTATTTACTGTTTACCAATACTAATAAATGTTCTATTCCTTCGAACCTGACCCATACACTCACATAATCGATGGGTGGTAACACAGACAACTAAAAGATCATTTTCGTCATGCCGAGTCCTACTAAGAAACGGAAGCTTAATAACGGCACCAAGTCAACAACTCCAGCTCGGGGTCTTGAATATTTCTTCTCGAAACAAAAACAGAATGATGCAGATTCAAGCAAAAAACTAAAGATTGAAGAGAAGGATGGTGCATCAAGTGATGTTCCGACGGAAATGACTGATGAGGAATTGGCTAGGAAGCTCCAGGCCGAATGGGATCAAGAGGTTGCCAATACGCCGCAAGCCACCCTCCAGGAACAGACTGTGCAGCTTCCAAATAAGCACAATGTATCGATATCTAGGGATGAAAGCCCAAGCCCAACCGCTCCAAGATCTAAGCCGTCGTTCACCCTACCAACAGCTTTCAGCAAGCCTACGGACAACAAGGCGAAACCTACACTTGGCCTTCAAGCTGCTGGCATGGCCGAGGATACGACCACTACATCAATACCATTTGATGAATCGCCTCTAGTATTTGATCCACAGGAATACCTGGATCAATTGAAAGAACAATGGGCCTCTGAAGGTGGTAACGCATCCTATGCATTACTCACTCGATGCTTCATCCTCATCAATGGTACAACAAGTCGTATCAAGATCGTAGACACACTTGTGAATTGTTTAAGAGTTCTCATCGAGGGCGATCCAGCAAGCTTATTACCAGCAGTACGTTCGGTATCCTAGTTTGCTCTGCTTCGCTAACTTTACTAGGTCTGGTTGGCGACTAATGCGATCTCTCCCCCTTACATATCCATGGAGCTGGGATTGGGTGGATCGGCCATATCGAAAGCGTTGCGAAATGTTTGCGGGCTTGATAGCCGGGCCCTCAAGGCCATTTACGACAAATATGGTGATGCCGGAGATGTGGCTTTCGAGGTCAAGAAGAAACAAAGTTTTACCCTGAGGAAACCAAAGCCTCTGACGATCAAGGCTGTTTACGAGTCTTTGGTAAAGATTTCCAACAGTCAGGGGCAGGGCAGTGCAGACACCAAACAGAGAATAGTCGACCGTCTTCTACAAGACGCCCGTGGCGGCGAGGAGAGTCGGTTTGTGGTGCGGACTCTCTGCCAACATGTAAGCAGAACTGTCACTGCAATCGCCTAACCTTATCTGACACTTAATAGCTACGCATCGGTGCTGTCAAGACGACAATGTTAATCGCCTTATCACGAGCCTTCCTACTTTCACGTCCACCAGGGGCTGACTTCCCTCTCAAATCGGTGTCTGACCTAGCTAAACTCAAGAAAGAGGATTTAGCTGAAGTCTGGAGCCGGGCTGAGGAAATAGTCAAAGCTTGCTTCGCGAGGCATCCAAACTACAGCGATCTTGTGCCCGTTCTCCTTGAAATTGGAATTTCCGAGGAACTGTTGATACGATGCGGCCTAACCCTCCATATACCACTGCGCCCTATGCTTGGAAGTATCACGAGAGACTTGTCCGAGATGCTTACTAAACTACAGGGAAGAGACTTTGCGTGCGAATTCAAGTATGACGGCCAGAGAGCCCAAATACATTGTGACGAGAACGGAAAAGTCAGCATTTTCTCTCGACATTTAGAAGTTATGACGGAAAAGTATCCCGATTTGGTTGAGTTGATACCAAAAATACGTGGTGAAGGTGTCGATAGCTTCATCATGGAAGGCGAGGTCGTGGCTGTTGACCGTGAAAGCGGAGAACTCAAGAACTTCCAGACACTCACAAATCGAGCTAGAAAGGATGTTGATATTGGTACTATCACGGTAGATGTTTGTATGTTCTCGTTCGATTTGATGTACCTTAATGGGCAGCCACTACTGGATCGACCATTTCGAGAAAGGCGGGAGCTTCTGTGTTCGCTTTTCAAAGAGATACCGCATCACTTTACCTGGGTAAAAAGCCTTGATGCTACGTCTGCAGACTCTGAGTCGGTCCTCGAGTTCTTCAAAGCTGCCACAGACGCCAAGTGTGAAGGAATTATGGTGAAAATCCTGGACAATCTACCTTCGGAGACGAATTTAGGGGAAGAAGGACCGGAAGGATCTGACAAAACCTTGACACCGAGCTCAAGGTCAAAGGGGAAAGGGAGGTCGAAAGGCAAAAAAGATCAAAATGGAGAAAAGGCCAAGACAAGGAGGAAACCCTTACTCGCGACATACGAGCCAGATAAGCGGCTCGACTCCTGGCTCAAAGTCAAAAAGGACTATAACTCAAGTTTCGATACGCTTGATCTTATCCCTGTCGCTGCTTGGCATGGACAAGGACGCAAGGCGAAATGGTGGTCGCCCATGCTCATGGCTTGTCGTAATGAGGAGACCGGATCTCTGGAAGCTGTGTGCAAATGCATGTCTGGTTTCACAGATAGCTTCTACAAGGCTAACCGACAGTTTTATGACGATGGCGAAGAGAGCGGCGAGCCCAAGAACACGAGAACCACACAACCCAGCTTTGTGGAATACTCAGGACCGAGACCTGATATTTGGTTCGAGCCCCAGGAAGTGTGGGAAATGGCTTTTGCGGATATTACGTTGAGTCCAACCTACACTGCAGCAATCGGGCTTGTAAGTGACGAGCGGGGGTTGAGCCTGAGATTTCCGAGATTTATGAAGAAAAGAGAGGATAAGAGTCTCGAAGAAGCGAGCACAAACGACTTTTTGGCCGGCCTTTGGCGCAAACAAGAAGCAAAGGCCGCTTCGAAGAAGGAGAACAAGGATGAAGCAGGGGAGGAAGTAGAAGATGTAGAAGAAGTTGATGATTAAATCCGAGCTGCATATTTAATCAACCCTAAACAATGACGCCTCGCTTCAAATTTGGGAACAGACTTTAATACACTTTCTTGTTTTTAATCATCATTTTCCAGCATTTAACCTTTGAGCAATCAGACTGAAAACAGCGATTGATCCCATGAAGAGAACGGCGTTGTAGAACTGTCTTATATGAGCATGAGCACTAGAGTAACATCTTGAACAAACCTACAGCTTTTCGAGAAACGTCTCGCTCTTCATCATCGGTACGTGACTCAATGAAGAGTCGACGTAGATTTGGTAGTGCCTATTTTCATCGTTAGATCCTATCTAATGTCATGGCACTCTATCAGTATGGACCTCTCACCATTTTGAGGTTGTTTTGAGTAGAAGACTTAGCGAAAATCCCCAAGGAGTTTTTTCTTTAACAGCAAGCAAACCAATCTTCTCTGTAAAGTAATCGGCGTTTGTCTCTCGATGATACAAATGTTGAACCTCACAGTAGAGTGAAGGAAGGTGACTAAGCTGGCCAAAAATAAATTGTTAGCCATTGAAGCCACGCTACCCGTGAACGGTAATCAGGCGGAAGTTTAGAGTTAGGGGGCAACCTGGGCCGGGTTAGCTCCTTGATGGGAGCTGACAGGGCCACTGAAGGGTGCCCCCCTTTAGTGGCTCATGCTGGCAACTCAGTGGAGGTGGCCTGGACCTATCTTCGTGGCCTTGGCATCTTTGGTGACAGTTACGTCTGCCTTGTTCAATCTTAGATCGATCAACTCCTTTCCGATCCAATTATATCGACGACGTCGCGCATCTTTAACGCATCCTACGACACGCAGAATAATCGGTGGATGTAGGCTTCTGCATTTCAGGACAAGTAGCTTGTACTCAGCCTGACCAATTCGACTTAGCTGTCACCGCCCGTTCTCAATACCGCCGTAATCTCAACCTCTCTGTCACCTCCGAGCTTCGCCACGTGCCCCTCTACGACCCTCGACGATGGCGGTAAATCGCATTAAGGGCGCCTTTGCCGTGCCTCGTAAGGGTGAGACCTTTGAGCTGCGCGAAGGTCTGGTCTCGCGGTATGCATGGGAGCGCAAGGAGTCGATTCAGAAGACCATCATGGCCATGACCCTGGGCAAAGATGTGTCGGCACTCTTCCCCGATGTGCTCAAGAACATTGCGACCGGCGATCTTGATCAGAAGAAGCTTGTATACCTCTACCTCATGTACGTGGTCGAAGCTGAATAGCTATCGAGCTGCCCTCCCTAGCTGTCAACACTTTGCGGGATGGGTTAAAGAGCTGACACGAATGTCCAGGAACTACGCCAAGTCACATCCCGATCTCTGCATTCTCGCCGTCAATACTTTTGTTCAAGATTCTGAAGATCCAAACCCGCTGATAAGAGCACTTGCGATTCGAACGATGGGTTGCATCAGAGTTGATAAAATGGTGGATTACATGGAAGAGCCCCTGAGGAAAACATTGCGAGACGAATCGCCATATGTGCGCAAGACGGCCGCCATTTGCGTCGCTAAACTGTTCGATCTCAACCCGCAGATCTGTATCGAGAACGGCTTTTTGGAGGCCCTTCAAGAGCTGATCGGCGACCCCAACCCGATGGTTGTCGCCAACTCAGTGACTGCTCTGTCTGAGATCAGCGAAACTGCGCCCGAAACGAGGGCATTGATTGTGACGCCTGTAACGCTGAAGAAGTTGCTCATGGCTCTTAACGAGTGTACCGAATGGGGACGGGTTACTATTCTGACAACCCTAGCAAACTACTCTGCGTCGGATCAGAAGGAGTCGGAGCACATTTGCGAACGTGTAGCACCTCAATTCCAGCATGTCAACCCTAGTGTGGTTCTTGCTGCTGTTAAGGTTGTTTTCATTCACATGAAGGCTCTCAACCCCGACTCGGTGAGATCATACCTCAAGAAGATGGCACCTCCTCTTGGTATGTGAATATCGATAACATTCAAGTTTTGAACTGACAATAATTAGTAACCTTGGTTGCTTCGCAACCCGAGGTTCAATATGTTGCTCTTCGAAACATTGACCTCCTGCTCCAAGCCAAGCCCGACATTCTGAGCAAGGAGATGCGTGTCTTCTTCTGCAAATACACTGATCCTCCATATGTGAAGCTGGAAAAGTTGGAAATCATGGTTAGGATAGCAAATGAGCACAACTACGAGCAGCTTCTCGCCGAGTTGAAGGAGTATGCCCTGGAAGTGGACATGGACTTCGTTCGAAGAGCTGTCAAGGCTATTGGTCAAGTGGCCATCAAGATCGAAAATGCTGCTGAGAAGTGCGTTGCGGCTCTTGAGGATCTGATTTCTACCAAGGTCAACTACGTTGTTCAGGAAGTAATCGTGGTCATCAAGGACATTCTCCGAAAATACCCTGGTTATGAAGGTGTTATCCCTACTCTCTGCAAGCACATCGATGAGTTGGACGAGCCCACTGCCCGTGGATCTCTGATCTGGATTGTCGGTGAGTATGCTGAGAAGATTAACAACGCAGACGAGATCATCGAGAGTTTTGTCGAGTCTTTTATGGAGGAGTTCACACAGGTGAGTGGCATTAGTCCCTCAAGAAAGGTCCACTTATACTAACTGAGTTATACAGACACAATTGCAAATATTGACAGCAGCTGTAAAATTGTTCTTGAAGAAGCCTGGAAGCAACCAAGGACTTGTTCAAAAGGTCCTTCAGGCGGCTACAGCGGAGAACGATAACCCCGATATCCGCGATAGGGCATATGTGTACTGGCGTTTACTTTCCTCAGACCCTGAGGTTGCCAAGGTGAGAAATACGGGAGAATGCATATGAATGTTTGCTGATACTGTTCATCAGAATATTGTTCTGTCTCAAAAGCCTACCATCACAACCACGATGACGAGTCTTCCTCCTGCTCTTTTGGAGCAGCTTCTCACCGAACTCTCTACTCTCGCGTCGGTTTACCACAAGCCTCCGGAGTCATTCGTTGGCAAGGGCCGTTTCGGTGCCGATGAGATCCAGAGGGCTGCTATTCAAGAACAGCGACAGAACGCCGCCGACAACCCTATCGCAGCTTCAGTCGCTGCAACTTCTTCCAACGGCGGCGGTGCTTCTCAGAACAACATTGAGAACTTGCTTGACATCGACTTTGATGGTGCCGTGCCTGCTTCTCAAGAACAGAACAGTGCCTCCGCAACTCCTGACAGAGTGGCCAGCCCATCTGCTGGAGCACCTTCGGGAGCTATGGCTGACATGATGAGCATGTTCGACGCGCCGGCGCAACCTTCAGGCACAGGAGCTCCTGCACCAGCTTCAGGGCCCAGCAGCAACATGAATGATTTGATGAATGGGTTTGAGGGCTTGAACTTTGGTGGTTCATCAGCGAGCGAGCCCCTACCAGCAGCGATGCAACTGCAACAGGCCCAAGGAGGGGCTCCTCAGCAGCCCAAGAAGGATAGCGAGGACTTGCTTGGTTTGTTGTAGACGCGTATGTGTAAATGATTTTCAAGCTAAGAGATGGTTGTTGGTCTACAAAGGAGTATGAGTAAAGAGATGCCTTCACAGAGATATGGTGCTGGCGCAAAAGATGAGATGATCACCCCCACCAGACCGTCTTGATGTCGCGTTGAACGCTTGCCAATCAAAATGTCCTAATCATAAAGTCGATTCTTTGATATTTTGTAATTTCTTCATGTACCGCGGCACCAAACCGCTCCGGTACGGATATCGTCATCTAAACCCCTTCATCACATCCCAATCCCTCCGTCCCTTGTGCCCGTCCTATGCCGTTTCTACGCAAAAACTCCATGTTGTATGATCCTAGTATCTTGAAAGAAGTAAAAGGGGAATGCGTAAGAATTTACGCCTGTGCTTGCGCATCGGTGGCTTCGTTGGCCTTTGCGTACTCCTCGGGTGTCTGGCATTTGGCGGTCCAAGCGTGGATGATGGCGATTTCCTCCTTGAGGGCAGCATTGACGAGACGATGGCGCTTGAGAGAGTTGAGACCTTGGAATTGAGAAGATACAATAAGGGAGTTGAACGCTTGACCACAGCCGCCTGTGATAATTGCCAAGTTAGCTTTCGGGGTTCTACGCCGTGATCGGCTTGGAGGGGTTCGCGGGGTAGAGAGGGAAAGATACTGACCAGACATGTCTGTGACTTCAACGTGGGTGGCTTCAAGGCGCGCCTTGATAGCTTCGCGCAAAGATTCGTCTGTGATTTGCGACATTCTTTCTGAGGGGGAAGGGAGGAGAGTTGAAGGTTATGACGGAGCGTGGTGAAGGGAGAGATTCTGGTTAATTGATTGATTGATTAGATATCATCGTGGGGTAGTGGCTGCACAGTGTGAGACAGCCTGCTTCCGGTGGACAGCTAGCGTCTTGTAAGGCGGCGGAGCTACAGTTTAAATTGAAAATACACACAGTATGAGCTCATTGGACCCTTTCTTCGCTTCTTCTTCTGGTTTGAAGCTCCAACAGCTTCTAGCTTCATCTTTTGTGACAGACTATCCAGCGCATACTATTGGTGAGTGACTCCAATTCTCTACCAATCGGTCATCATATATACCCGATGAATACAATCAGTCAACTAACATCAGCCTTCGAATTGGTAGCTGCACATATCACAAGTGTCTAACGAACAGTTGCTATGAGAGGCTCTGTTTTAAAATTGAATCGACAACTTATACGCAGCTCACCTCTATTTGCATATTCACTTTTCACAAGAACTTCAGTCTCGTACACAGCATCTACTAGACTTTGCTCCTCCTGTCGTTCTTCAAACAACTCAATTCCATCTTCTCAATCATATCCAGCGAAAATGAGCGAAAGCGGAGCTTGGGGCGCCTGGCAGGTTGAGTCTTCATCCTTCACCAAGGCTGTTGTTGCATCTATGCAGAAGCTGTACCCAGAGGAGATTGCAGACAGAAGCTGGGACAACGTTGGCTTGTTGGTTGGAAACTCGGAGGAGGATGCCAAAGAGAAGAAGCGAGTTATGGTCACCAATGACTTGACATACCAAGTTGCTATGGACGCAATCAAACAAGATGTCAGCGTCATTGTCAGCTACCGTAAGTCTTCAACCTTTAGGAGTCTATGCAAGTCCAATTGTACTGACATTTTTGTTAGACCCCTTCATCTTTGGTGGTCTCAAGTCCATCACCAACAATGACCCTCAGCAAGCTACCCTTCTTAAGCTGGCCAAGGCTGGTATCGCTGTCTACTGTCCTCACACTGCCGTTGATGCCGCTCCCGAGGGTCTCAACACGTGGCTCGCTGATATTGTATCCGGCCCTCACGAGAGCAAGCGCTCTGTTGCCAATCCTGCCACCAACGTCCCTTCCAGCCACGCTGGTGCAGGCTACGGCGCAATTGGTCGCTTCAACAATGCTGTTTCTCTGTCCGAAATCATCCTTCGCCTTGCTGAAAAGCTCGGCGGTCTCAAGCACGTCATGGTAGCAAGCCCTGTAGGTGCTGATGTCAAGACCACCAAGGTTAGCAGCTTTGGTGTCTGTGCTGGTAGCGGTTACGACGTTCTTAAGAAGGCCGATGTCGATCTGCTTGTGACCGGCGAGACAAGCCACCACTCAGCCTTGAGAGCCATCCAGCAGGGTCGCACATTGGTGCAGGTGTTCCATAGCAACTCTGAGCGCGGATACCTTCAAGAGGTACTCAGGCCCAAGTTGGAAGCTGCCATACGAGAGACTGTCCCCGATGTGGAGGTTGTAACCAGCAAAGTGGACAAGGATCCCTTTACCATCTTGGATGTAAGCGATCTGAAATAATTGAGCTGATATAAAGGAATAGTCGTTGTGTAGTTATAGTGGGTTGTTAGGAGTTGGGCACGAGAAAAGTTGATCCAAATACAGTCATCATTGAACGCAAAAGTAACAAAAGGCTATTTAAACAGCACTGGGTATATCATCATCTCCGGCGCATTACCGCCCATCTTTTGATGCCCGGCTATCTCTTGATAACCGCTCATCCCTTGATATCCTGGGGCTTGAAGCACTGCTCTTACTGTCGGCTTGTCCTAGCACCTCGTCGCCCTCTTTAATGCACTCTTCAACATCGCTTCCTCCAATACCTTTCTCTTTCCAAGATTCTAGTAGTTTTCGCGGCATCACCCATTCCTTGCGCGCTTGCGCAATCTTTCCCTCGCCGACCAGCGCACGAAGTCGTCCAGGGACCGCTAGAACCTGAGCTGCCAATTCTCTTGTCCGTTGTTGTCTAGCTGTGGCCTCTCGCTTCATGCCTTCCTCGGAATCTGGCGCAGGGACCGTCTCACGGAGCGCATCACGAATAGAGGACGCTTGGCTGTAGATTTGTGCAATGGCTGGGTCTAGTGTTGAAGCCATAGGATTCAAGGGGTCCATGTTCGCTCTCATCTAAATATCTGATCAATATCTTACTGCATGGCAAATGTGCCATAGTAACTTACCTTGCGAATCGTCTCAGTCGCTGTGATCAGCTTACTATAGTTGTCGTACACCAGAGCCTTCTTCTCCGCATCCAAAGCGCGCACTTCTCCCACAACACTTGTGTACAATTTCATGAGCTCCTCCAGACTGCTCTTATTGATGACCTTGGCGACATATTCCTCGGCATTGAAGTCAGGGGCGTCAATCTCCGTAGCTGGGACTTCAGAGTCGGGGATCTCTATGCGCGGGGCCGCAGCACGAAGATTGTAATACTCTCTCAGAGCTGCGCGGTTGGATGAAGTTTTGCGCTGTTGTTGCTGAGGGGGTGGAGGATTCGTAGGCCCTTGTGTAAGGACAGGAGAGGCGAGAGCCGAACGTGAGGTTTCGAAGGATGGCCGATTGGAGTTCGTTGGAGTGCGCCGAGGAGGCTCACGAGGAGAGGCTATAGTAGACATTATAGAGGATATATCAAGAAGCGAAGAAGAAAGAACATGAATGGGATGCTGAGTTCGAGGAGGTTGATTACGCTGAAGGACAGCTTGAGGTTGACAAGGCTGAGCTGAGCTGAACGGGACACGGTGGAGGACTGCTGTCAGTGGTTGAAGGCCTGAGACGCAGGGGTACTCGGCGCTAAATTTAGGGAATGGCCCGCTTTCAGCCGCTGGAACGTCATTACTACTACAAGGCTGAATGGCTATAATGGAATTCTTCATCCTATAAAGATTTCTAAACGCCAAAAGATCAATGCCATGATAATACGATAACATAAAATGGATCCTATCAACCAACTCAAAGCCTCTATACTGGCTCAAAATCTGCCTCACCCAACCTCAACTTTTTTAAGTTCTCTTATAAACGCGCGCTCTCCTCCATCACCAATGAATGTACTGGTAGCTACAGCCAAAGCCAGGTTATTAGCAGCGGATCTGACCAGCAGTGCGATTGTAAGCACCAGCGCCATCCAATCTTTCCCTCCAGATGTTGATTCTACGAACTCTCGTGAAAAGCGGCTGCCGAAGCCTGTTCATGTTCAGGTCTTGGATATTGAGAACCTGACACTGAGTCGTTGGGAACAAGTTGAAGAAATGGAGGCTGTTGCCAGAGGCGAGACCACACGTGGAAGAGAAGTCATTCGTGTCACGGCAGAAGACGACGATGACAACGAAGGAACCCAAACTCAAAGACCTGGAGGAAATCGCAACACAGGAGGCCCTAAACCCGCCGGCAAAAATGCGACGCATAGACTTGTGCTGCAGGACTGCAAAGGAACCAAGATGTTCGCACTGGAACTACGACGCCACGATGGAATTGGTGTTGGGAAGACACAAATCGGCGAGAAGATACTACTCAAGGCTGGTACGCTGATTGCGCGTGGTATGGTGTTGCTTGAGCCAGACAAGATGCTTATCCTTGGTGGGAAAATTGAGGCGTGGCAGAAGACGTGGGTGGATGGAAGATTGGCGAGATTAAAGGAGGAGATACAGCAGAGTGAAAGACAAGGATCGTGAGAAAGACTTGGCTGGTTTATAAATGATACCCCCTTTACTACAATAAGCTGTACAAGATTGACACTCATTTGCGTCGTGTCAAATCTTCTCTAAGACTCTACCAGATCTTTCTCTAATTATAATCATTCATTTCCCCCTCATATGCCTCATACGCCCTCCGTAGCAACAGCAAGAGATGACCAGCCATTCTGCTCCCAAGGAGCTAGGAATGCTGCTCGTTGGGCATCGCCAGCAGTCGCTGTTCCGGCATACGCCTTCGAAAGATCCTGTGCATCCAAGAGGCCCTTTGGAGGAATACCTCTTGCTGCTACCTTGAGTGCCATCTGAGCTGCATACTCGTCGCCTGTAGATTGCGCCATGGCAGCCCAACCGTGAGGCAGGTTGGGGTGCAGCATTATGTCTGTCTGTAACTGCGTCTTCATATCCTCTTCTGTGCGTCCCTCTCCCAGAGTTGCAATAGCACGTAGTACTTCACCAATGTTCGACTGCTCTGATGCTGTCACCTTGTGGTTGGTGCGAAGTCCGTATAGCTCTTCAACAACAGCCTCCAAGCTATCCTCATCGTTGTCCAACAGGGCAATGACACCGAGGAGAAGAACAGACTGAACATGCTCGGGGTGTTGTTCGATTGTCTCGAATAGCTTTTCGCGAGCTCTGTCTCGGGATTCTTCTGATCCCTCAGCCCAGAGCACTTGAGCCAATAAGCAAACGGCATCCGGGTTACCATCAGATTCCTCCAAGGCGGACTCGAAGTATCCGATAGCTTTATCGAACTGATTGTTGTAGTATTGAGCTAGTCCGACGGTGAGATGGGCAGATAATCGCGCCTGCTTGCGTTGCTCGCTTGAGAGTTCATTCTCTGCTTCGTCGCTGCTCAGTCCTAGGGCTGTCTCGCCACACTCAATTGCCTCCTCGTAAGAACCAGATGCAAGATAAGTTCGTGCCAGATCCGTCTTAGCCAGGGCAAACTTGGCAAGGCTCTCGGGAGACTCTGTGCTCTCGAAGTCAGCCTCTATGGTTGAGGAGATCTTCTCCAGTGTCTCAACAGCACGGCTGCTCTCGTTGGTGCGTTCCTGGAACAGTGTTGCCAAGTGCGCAAACGCCAAGTCTTGTGACTTGAGGCTTTGGTACTGGTTGAGAGCGAAAAGCGGTTGGATAAGAGATTCAACATTGAGCTCGTTGGGTGGTACTGTGAGAATGTGATCGAACAAAGCGCTCGAGTAGTGACGTTTAGTTGGAACTGAAGATGCATCTGCAATTTCCATAGCGTGTGTGAACAAGCCACGAGCTTCCTTTGTATCGCCGTGCAAGAGGGCCACAAATCCTTGTCCCAACCAAGCATGTGCATAGTCGGGATCAGTTGACTGGGCTCTGGTAAAGACCTCGTTAGCTAGCTGTACATCTCCTGATAACAAAGCGAGTGTTCCCAAGTTAGTCCAGGCTGCAGGACTTCGTTCGTTGAGATACAAGCTTCGGGCAAATGCGTGCTGCGAAACCGAAGGATTGATTTCGCTCGTCACCACACCAAGAGCGTTCCAAAATTCTGAGTTTCCGGCTTCCAACTCGATCGCACGCTTGAAAGATCTTACTGCAGCCTTGATGTAGCTGCTAGACTTCTTCCTGATTTCAGGTGGAAGGCAGATATGGGCACGGTACTCCGCCCATCCCAGGTTGTAGTAGGCAACAGATTGAGCATGGCGGTCGTTGGACGCAATATGAACTCCTTGCTTGTGGCATAGGATTGTAGCGTGGATACATCGAGTGAGGTCGACGCCTGGCTGTTCATCATCTGCGTAGAGTCCCTGAGCGAAGATTACATCAGTTCCGACTTTATCGATGTCGGCAAATATTTCATATGCCTCCTGCGAACCCTTCTCGAGGACACTTCGGATAGAATCGGAAGGAAAGTCATTTGTGCGGCTTTGGACAGATGAATAGACAGAGCATGCATCGCCGATAGCCTTCCAGAAGTTAAACGTCTCGAAAACGCTACCACTGGTTGTCTTTGAATACTCGATGGTCTCGGTAGCAAGTTGAACAGCCTTTCCGAACAATCCCTTCTCAACCGATGAAAGCGCGCTGTCGACTGTTGTTTGAAGTAGAGCGATGATAACGCCTTGCTCTTCGGGATGGGTCTCAATGACTGATCTGTAGAGAGCGATGGACTCGTCGTATTCGCCCAATTCACGCTTGATGTTAGCAAGCATGTACTTTGTAAACCACGTATCTCCAGAGATATCAGCCTCTGTTTCCTCCTCAAGTTTCTGGGCATTCAGAATGGCCTTAGTGGCGGCGATATGTCGACCGGAGCTGTGGTAGCTCTCTCCCAAGCCAACCCAAGAGTGGTAATCCTCGGGACTAATGCGAAGCGCGGCTTGGAATGACACAATAGCTTTATGGAAGTCTTGTTTGTTCAGTTCGGCGACACCCAGTGCAGCGAACGGCCAGCTAATTCCCTTCCTCTTAGATCCAGGTGGTGGTTTCACTTTACCAGAGTCGACAACACGGCGGGCAACGAGCTCGACCCTATCCCAATCTCCGTCATCCGCAAACGACCGAGCTAGGCTCTCGGCTGCAACCACTTCAGCATGGGAAAGTTCCAGTGCTTTCTGGAAACAACGTCTCGAACGGCCCTTGTCCTTCGCGTAGTCGGCATAGTAAGTTCCAAGATATGTGTACGTGGGTGCGTGGTTTAGATGATTGTTGAGAGCACTTAACCAGTATGCATATGCCGATTCTCCCTTTCGCTGTTTTCGTGCAGCTTTGCTGGTATCGATGTTCCAGATACATACTCCTAGACGGTGTTGAGTTTCACCCAACAACTCCTTCGAGGCAGCTCCTTGCTTTTCCAATGGCTCGAGGCATTCCTTCAGTTCGTCCCTCGCAGTTTGCCAATCTCCTTTAAGAGCCTTAACCCATGCCGCTTCGGATTTGACTCTGATGTTAGTTTGATCACGTTCCAAAGCTCGAGTGAGATAGTCAATGGCTTCATCATATTCTTCCTCCTCCTCGTAAATAAGGCCAACGCCAATCAAAGCAGAGGTGGAAGTGGTATCACGCTCGAGCACCTTGTCGAACAGTTCCTTTGCTTCCTTATGGTGTCGAGGGGATTGGTAGTAGACTAGTGCTGTTCCGAGTGAGAGGTAATAAGAGTCTTCGGCGTGGACGAACGAGAGGCCGGTCTTCTTGCGCTCTTGTGCCAGCAAAGCCATTCCCTTGCGCATGAGCTCAACAGTACTCTCGTACTCTCCAATGTGAAGGAGGTATTGACCAGTAAGTCGATATGCAAGAACTGAGTCTGCGGTGGTAATGCCTTCGGTAATCATGATAAGACGGTCCTCGTCGGTCAAAGGTACCACAAGAGTGGGAACGCCCCCATCGTCGTCATCTGAGCTTTCGTCTGAATCATTGGGGGCAGCTTTGGCTTTTTCTTGAGTTTTTTCGGGAGGAAATGGTGAGATTGGACTTGTTAGAAAACTCGTGATAACCTTGTACAGGTCGCTGTCAGGAAAGAAAGAGCAATAAGCTCGAAGGACATCGACATCCCATTCTCGGATCTCTTTCTTGTCCTGCCACTCTATTGAGATATCCCAGGCTAGCTTGTGGGGATACTTGATGGCAACCATACCGTTAGCCAGATCGAGTACTTTTTGACGCTCTGCATCTTTGTCGGCGCCTGGTGACGCGACTTGGAGTCGATCGTAGCAAAGTTGCAGAAGCTTCTCCTCGTACTGTCTTCTCAAGTCGTCATCATTTGTCCAATTGATCAACTGTCGGTAAATGTGTTCGAGTTTGCTCTGGCTGTAAACTTCACGCTTGGCATCAAGAGTGACTTCGGAAAGTTTGGCGCCCAGCTTGGTTCGTCGCTCTCCAATAAGAGTGTTTATCCGGTGCTTCTCATACTTCTCGATGATGAGTGCTATGGTCTCATAAGTCCTGGCTGGGTGAGGGAAGCGGCCCTCAAGGACAGGGTACAATGGACTTTCAGGAAGCTGTATCGACAGTGCTTCGGCGTACTGGATGTCATCTCCCTTCACCCTAGCAAAATCGACAAACTTATCCACCACATCTTGAGCCTTGTACATGTCATCAGCATCTCGGTAAATCTGTGCGAGGTTCACGACTGCTTGCTGATAGTCTGTGAGCTTCCTGTTGTTCTGCTTCTCAAATAGCTTGATCAGACCCTGCCAAGCCTGCGCTTCTTGGGGTCGAAGCCATGTCGCAGACCGATAAGTCTCTTGAGCTTGATCGAGTCTATCCTTTTTATCCAAAGCAAAGGCCAAGAAGATGTGACTGAAGATCTGGTCAGCTCAGACTTCTTATGGCGGGGTACGGTACTGCAGCTCTCGAGCTCAGGTTCCTTACGCTTGGTAGTTCTTGGAGTCTTTTTCCAGAAGCTCCTGAGCTTTGCTCACGGCATCGTCAAACTTCTGCTGTCGAATAGCATCGTTGATGCCTTTAAGGGCAGCTTTTGTACCTGACATGGTGGCTGTATTCTCTTGTGTTGAAAGGAGGGTGGCCCCACCAAGCTGAAGAAGAAGCTCTCTGAGCTATGTGAAGCCTCAGATTAATGATCCCGGATTTTTAGTTGGAATTTCTAGAAGCGAATGAGATCTCCAAATGGTCGTTGGAGAAGAAAGGCAACGCTCTCAAAAGGTACATTAATTGTATGGATCATACACTCATTGACTCGGACTAGGTTGTTGTTGGTGGAACTTGTCAGTGGATGAATTATGTCATTTCGAGGTTCGTTGCTAGCCGAAGATATGCCGCCTCTATTTTTGGTTCCACATCATAAGCTCAGCATTAACTGGAATGGACATGTCTCTTGGTGTTTGTTTTGCTACCTACATATCACTTCCCATCAGTATTATAAGTCAACATATGAGTCAAATATAGCTAAATTTTACTCAAGTTGCAACTAAATATATCTCAGGAGTAGAAGTAGGCACTTTGACGCATTATTTTCTATACATATTTGTTTGAATATTGGGTTCTAGGGTAAGGAAAGGCAATATTAGACCATGGAATCGGCAATGGGATATTCCTTCATCAGATCTCCCTCCATCCTGCGATACAACTCTGCGATACCAGTGATTGGACAATTATCTGCTCCTCGATAAGGCACACCGTCTTCAATCGTGTTTGGGTATGGTTGTGCTGGATAATCCCACTTAGGGTCTATCATCCTTACACAAATATCTTCCAAACAAAGCTCATCTTCCTCGATGTCGAGGCCGAACGAAATGTTCGACAGTTCTTTGATGATCTCTTGGTCAAAGAGAATGCATGCCGAAAAGCGGCTTGGGCCAATACCTCTGAACATAAGATCATCTTCAAGCATACCTGTGCCTCTCAACTGCGCACGAAATTCCTCTCTCACTCTGTCTTCTGAAGCACCCTCTAGAGCCTCTTTGTTTTGTATAACGTCAAACTTGAATCTCTTGGTTGCTTCTTCAGAGTAAAGAGATGATGACATGCGTCTCAAACTTCTGAGCACAAGCTGTACCAACACCTCAACGGCATCCTCTAGCTTTTGGCTTGCCTCATCTGTATAGGACGTGACGAATATGTAGAATCCCCAGGTTGGGTCTGTGATCCCTGAACCGAGCGGACCCCGGGTTTTGTTTTGGTAGTCCTCTAGAGCTGAGAGAAGCTTGCGGACATCATCAGTCCTTTTCTTGTAATCAAGCCAGTCTTCGCCATCGCGAACCCACATGTTTTGATGTCTTTCTCTCTCAAATACTTGACTATCAAACTCATGATCGGAGCTGTAATCCGAGGGCCTGACATTTAGGTCCACTTCACCGACACGTCGGGCTGTTCTTTGGATGGCCGGGTCAGCACCAGGGCCAAATGAGCAGATGTCGAAGAAGCGCTTGTGAGGAACAGAGCGGACTTGAAGAGAAGGATCTCGTGGTGGAAAGGATTCGGGTAAGAAGTATTCAGAGAAATCCATGTTGTACAAGAAGTAAGAGATTGATTGGTGGGCGTATGCAAGACGGTATTATGTGCGAATGGGCGGATAAGGCTCATATAAATACTCGTACCTCGAAGGGGAATGCAATACAATTGTTTAATGTATTGAAAACACAAGCTCAGACATCAAATTAAAGTCCATTGAAAAGAACGCTTTGATACTTATAGTGACAAGGCTTCTTAGGCAGAAACGCAGGCAGCCAAATCGTACATCTCAGCCAACAGCAACAGGGCGCTAACACCTTCCACTCGATAATAACAGTCAGTGAACTTTCCTCAACAAACTTCCACGTTCCAATGACTCCAATGCTTGCACATGTTTTCAGGTTCGCTCTGACCTAATGTAGGGTTTCAATAATGGAAGGCACAAATACCTTCCTTCCTCTTGATCTGTTTCTCTTCCCCTAACACAAACTACCTACCTACCTACACACCTTCTCTTTACCATTCTCACTTCTCTCAACATCAACACCACTTTCCAAGTCACAGTAAACAGTAATTTTAGAGCTCGCAATGTTTGGTCTTTTTAGATACTGTCGCCGATTACTCAACACACCAATCAATCTCCTCCCACCACGGTACCCACGGCTTCCTCCCGACTTCTTCAACACCAACAAGCCTTTCGATTTAAGTAACAGAGAGCTCTTTTATCGCTCTACAGATCCTAAAGCTTGGCGGGAGAAGCCTAGAAAATGTTCCTTCTAGCAGCTTCATGGTGCTGCTATCACAGCAGTTAGTGTTTGGGAGTTCGTATCCTTCTTTCTAAGTCTAAACCATAGAGTTGTCATGGACTCTTTACATGCTGAAATCTTTGGAGATGTGAACGATGAAGTCGAGATTGACTCGTACGACCAAAAGCCCGAATCACCTTGCACCAAACCCCCAAAGCGCTATGCGAGATGCGAAGAACTTGGAAGACGTTTTTGTCGCTGCCGACTAAACAAATCCTTGGGCAGGGACGAAGACTAGCAAGGAAAGTCGTCTCTAGAGCTGGTACTTAAGCCCAAGACTTCCCATACACAAGATGATGACGAAACAATAACACCAGACCATACCGAAAACACCAACGAAACAACATTAACAGCAAACAACATTAACAGCAAACACAAAAAGTCGAACAACTACCGAAAGTAACACTAACACCTTCGCCCGGAGACCTGCTAAGACATACAGTGAAGAGAGGGCTTACGCCTCTCCCACTACTAATGAGTATCGCAGTGAATCTGATGCATCATCGGACAGACCAAGGCTTTCTTCAACAAAGCCTTGTAGACGTCGGCGACCCCGGAGCAGTCATACCCAACCCGCGTCTTCCAATCGTTATGATCAGTACGAAGTACCGATACACGACATTCTGACTTATCATCGATCAAGCGCCAATTTTGAGGTGATCAAGATTGGTTCCGATTGGCACTTACTCTCGACAAAGTGCCATGTCGAGAAGCATGTCGATGGTCACTCCATTCACTATCATGAACATCGACATTGGACAGAAGCATACAAGGAACCTTCACACTGCGGCACTTGCAGAAGAATACAGTTGAAGCACAACAGAGTCCCCGAGGAAGTTCTGTTCAGAGATGTCGATGTCACCTTTATAAAGAAAGCGCCATGTCGCGGTTTCTCAGAGGAGGTCTGGTCTGCTATGATAGGAAAACCATTGCCAATTCGCGGATCAGTGATTCGTGAGACTTACCCTTTTCATGGTCCGTTAAAGGTGGAACGGAATCAACTGTTTGGTCCTGGAATGTTAAAAACACGTATATACAATCCTGGTGACCACGACCTGGGACTAGGCACTCTCTTGCTCGGGCTGCTCGAAACCGGCAGATCAGTGGTACACACATTACAGTACTGGATATCTGGGACCAACCCCGTCAAAAACAACTCGCACAAGATCGACTGAACCAAGACCGCCCAGAAGAAAGCATTCCGAGTCATGGGATTATTGAAGAGTACTTCGTGAATATACGCGTAAAGCACAAGTCTAGCTCGTATACTTACATGTTAAGTATGGATGCACAAGATCGACGATCGCATTGCCATAGCGCTACACTTCATTTGAGTACCAAAGAATGAAGTGGAACTATCAAGGTATTTTCGCATTCGATCTCGAGTTTTCGTAAAGGCACTGATGTCGTTGGTCGAGGCGGATGCATCGGAAACGGCTGAGGCGCTTAACATAAACCCCTCGTATGTCATGGCGGACATGGCCGAATTGGGGTTATGTGTTGGTTGATAGCGAAATTCTTATATATATGCAGCGTCTCTCAGTACTAATACTCACATCTCTTTTTTCAATTCTCGCTTTGGCTACCACTCGTCACATGTATTGAGCATGAATTCACAAGCTGAGCACATCCAAGGACACTTCTTATCCGCTCTTAAAAACTCAACTAAATGAAAGGGGAGAAATCCGTAAAGGTCGAGTTTGTTGATCCATTTTACTTCTAGTTCTACATTATATACTCCCAGGCTGTAAAGATATCTCTACTGGCCAATCTAGCCAACCCAACAAATCTGGATTTATCAAACCCCTTATCCTATCAAGCAAATGCGCCGCCCACCCATCCAAATACCAACACTTCTCCATTGTTCTGAATAACGGAACATAATACGCTAAAAGAAGCAGAGCCTGCGGTGCCTTGCGTTGAAGACAGCCGACGAACAAGTCTTGCATGCGGTAAAGCCAGCCAAATACAAGCTTGTTGGTGATCGGGACTTCGATGGTCCCTTTTGAATTGCCATAGTTGGCCTCGTACACGTCGCATAGCGCCTTGTGCACTCTCAGATACAAAGCAGTGTCTGGGTTCTCGTGGGACGCTATCCATCCTCTGAGTCTTTCCAGAGGTTCAATCCAATCGAGATGTGGGAACCCCTTGACCAGATATTCAGGTCGTGGGTCGTCCGGTTTTGCGCCGCCACTACCGAGAGGGGCCATGAGACCCGTAAATAGTGTTGCCGGTTCGATACTCTGTCGAATCAACCGAACACCGTGTATTACCGGAAGCCACCTCTGTGAGATGCCATCACCCACAACGCATACGAGCAGATCATCAGGACCAGTCGGGCCAGCAGCGAAGGTGCAATAGCAAACGAGAACTGCGGCGACATATAGCGCACCACAGTTTGTCTCGTTAAGGTTTGTTATAGTTCTGTTCATCTCAGAGATGCCAAGTTCTGCATGGTGTGCTGCAAGAGCGAGATTTTGAGAATGCCGCTCCGTTCCCCTGGGCTCTTGATAAACGAGATGATACCCAGCCAGGGCATACATCATATGTAGGACAAAGTGGTAGGAAAGACCGATCTGGGGTACGTTCTTGGCCCAGAACGATGCGATGTGGTCAGCAGGGTCATCAGCATCGTGCAAGGTTTTTGAGGTATCGGTCATAAAGTGAAATAGTAATTCTGCATCAGCAACGTTGAGAGAGCATATTTGGGAATTTGATATCGTTGACGACGAAACTGGAGTAGCTGACGTTGAAGATGGAGATGTCGTGGCTCTATCTGATGCTGACGCTGGAGGAGGAGGAGGCGGTGGTCGCGTGAGGGCAGCCCAGTCCTTGCGCGGCCTACCAGGACCTCGACGCGGTGTCGCGACAGGCTCTGCCAGGACTGATATGATCTCTGGAGGCGACCTATGGGGAGCTGAATCGTCGCTAGATAGTGGTTGAGGTGCAAAGTCGCAAGGAATACCGAAACGTACGCAGTTGGCGCACGCAGGCTTCACCTCGTCACACTAGGGACTTGTCAGCTCTGGAATGCTTGGAGGTAGGCAGGGCAAGACTTACCTTGACTTTTCTTCTCTTGCAGTTGAAACATCCGTTCCTTGACTTGCGGTGCGGCCTTCTGGCAAGCTTAGAGACCCTTGAAGAAGAGATACTCTCTGGTCCGGCTGGTTGTGGTGTCGTTGACTTGCGCATACTACCTTCTAGTATAGTATGTAATTATGATATTGAAAAAGCCACGAGGTTATAGAGATACGCGATGGGCAGAGAATCAAGAAACCATCAAATCTAAACAACCAAAGTCTTTTGGCTTCGTCATGGGCTTTGTGAAGTGTTTCCGAGCAGACCGGGGAAAGTCTCCGTCTCGACCAACGGAAGCGCCGGACCGCTTCAAGACTTGGACCGGGAGAGTCCAAAACACAAAAACTAAGAAATTCGAGGTCGAAATTTAGATTCCGTTAAATCCCAGCTCTTACCGGAGCAGAGAAAAGCTCAATCGTAGGGGTGATTCGAGTTGCTGGTCTATTAGTGCGAGCCACAACAGGAATAGCAGAAGTGCCGGTAAATGTGTGTGGGTCAGTGACAGATTTCCAGGGACTCTGTCAAAGGTAAGAAAGTTATTCAGCCATACAGAGAGAGCTCTGGAGACGAAACAAGGGGTTCTGAAGCTGTAAAGGGAGAGCTTCTAGAATGATATGTTATGCTTTGATACAGTACAATGGTGAAAAAGAAATGGGGGATGGATTTGTAGGCCAGTAGGCATGGATAAGTGAGTGACCTAGCGGAGTTAACTAACGGCCAGCGGATTTTCGCATTTGTAATTGCGTAAAATGTCCGATTTGCGAGGCCGAAGGACTATTCCTGTTTCGGTCATAGTAATCGGGCTGTCATTGATTTGAGCTTAGTATCTGACCAAGTTTCAGACCTAAAAGTTAACGTAAGAGTTGAGTGAGAAAAAGAAGGATGAAGCTGACGACAAACAGCGAATTATTACTAGTATCAATTATTGAGTCTCACGCACGCACACATACGAAGGATTCTTATTACGAATCTTGAGCTTACACGTTGGTAGAGTAGAGTAGAGTAGTACAACTGTAATTAATCAAATAAAACAGACCATAACCTTGTCTTACCCGAGGGAAAGTGAAGTGAAGTGACTCTCCATCCCTCGGACAATGGAAGCTCCTTCGCTTCGCTTACACGGACATGATGAGATCTGGGCTGACTAAACTTTTCTGGGAACGGCATTCGTTTTAGCGCCTAAAATAAAGCTAAAGCCACTTTTGGGATCCATAGAATGACGAATACGACCGTGCAAATGGGAACATGTCCGACGTCTTGCGTAGTATTTCCTGCTAGTTTATTCGCGCTCTATATCCGCGGGTTCGTATTCTCGGCTTTGACTGTCATCTTGGATGAGGCACGACTTTATCTAATGGGGATTGTTATTTTAGTCTTGAGACACGATCAAGGCGGTCATGCTTTTATTTGTAATCCTGGTTGCGGATCATACATACTCTAAATATTATGATTTCTTGTCTCAGCTTTACGATTCATGCTCATTCCCATGACGTCTATGAATATTCATATTATTGCTGTCAGTCTATTTATTGAAAGTGGCTTGCCCTCTTAACTGAGCGAATACGGATCTTGTCGGCTGATGTTCGGACTCAAGATAAACCCCGGAAGGTGGGGGAACTGGAGAGCTGATGAACGAACCGTTCATGTCCATGACCCCCATGACCTGAACAGCGAACCAGTAGACAGACATTCATGACTCTGCAGGTGTATCGGTTAACGGTTTGGCCTTTTTTTACTCTTTAATCTCACAAATACCCATCTATTATAATCTTTAGCTATCATACATTTATTAACCGACAACCTAGTATATATATCTCTGCTGACTAACAGGGGTCCTCTCACCCCTGTCGTCCCCTGGAGACAAGCCTTGGAACGTCATCGTCAAGCGTTGCCCCCAGCTAACGTACTTAGCTTGGCTGGACTCTTCCCAGTTTCCCTCGTTTCTTCCCCCATCCTGCTCTTTCGACACCGACATAGTAGTCTATAGAAGGACAAGCCATGTCGTCTTTTCGCTTGTTGATTGAAGACGGCCAGTTCCGTGATGGCCACGGCCGTCAAGTCGTCCTCCGTGGTATCAACCTCGCCGCCGATGCCAAACTTCCAAGCGAACCCGACCAGCCATCCCATATTCCCACCGACTTCTTCGACGGCGATAACGTGACTTTCCATCAGCGCCCTTTCCCCAAGGAAGACGCACGATCTCACTTTGCGCGCTTGAGACGATACGGTTTCAACACTATTCGTTACATCTTTACGTGGGAAGCGCTCGAGGCGGCAGGTCCTGGCAAATATGACGAGGACTTCATTCAGCACACAATCGATATCCTGAGAATAGCGAAGGAATATGGCTTTTATATATTTATGGATCCTCACCAGGACGTTTGGTCTCGTTTCACCGGTGGCTCAGGAGCACCACTGTGGACATTATATGCATGTGGTCTTAACCCACAGAGCTTCGCTGCGACTGAAGCCGCTATTGTTCAGAACACTTACCCAAATCCTGAAGAATTTCCAAAGATGATTTGGTCGACAAACTACTACAGACTAGCAGCTGGAACCATCTTCACTCTGTTCTTCGCCGGTAAAGATTTCGCTCCCAAGTGTATCATTGACGGCGTCAACATCCAGGATTATTTACAGGATCACTTCATGAGAGCATGCGGTCAGCTTGCCCAGAGAATCCATGAGGCAGGAGACTTGGAGAACGTCGTCGTTATTGGATGGGAGAGTATGAACGAGCCAAACAAGGGCATGACTGGTTACAAGGATCTTACTGTCATCCCCAAAGAACACCCTCTTAAGAAGGGAACATGTCCAACTATGTGGCAGACGATGCTGACTGGTATGGGACGCGCGTGTGAAGTCGATACATGGGAAATGGGTGGTCTCGGTCCCTACAAGACTGGAAGCACACTAGTGGACCCTCACGGCGAGATCGCATGGCTGCCAGAAGACTACGACGACTCACGATATGGATGGAAGCGCGACCCTGACTGGAAGCTTGGACAGTGCATTTGGGCACAGCATGGAGTTTGGGATCCCAAGACTGACACTCTCCTTCGCAAGGATTACTTTGCTAAGAACCCCAACACTGGTAAGCTGATCGACTACCCGCAGTTCACCAACACATATTTCATGGACTTCTGGCGCAAATACGTCAAGACATGCCGAGCTGTTCATTCGGACTGTATCATGCTCATGCAATTCCCCACCCTCGAACTACCGCCCGAGATCAAAGGGACTGAAGATGACGACCCTCGGATGGCTTTCACCCCACACTACTACGACGGCATCACGCTCATGACCAAGCACTGGAACAGCACATGGAACGTCGATGTGGTTGGAGTTCTGCGCGGCAAGTACTGGCATCCAGCTTTGGCTATCAGAATTGGAGAGACTGCTATTCGCAACTGCCTCCGTGACCAACTCGCAACATTAAGACAAGAAGGTCTCGATCGCACCGGAAAGCATCCATGCATATTGTCAGAATTCGGCATCCCATACGATATGGACGATAAGAAGGCCTATAAGACAGGTGACTATTCGAACCAGTCAGCAGCGATGGATGCCAATTATTTTGCGGTGGAGGGATCCCAAATTGAGGGACACTGCTTGTGGACATATTGTGCTAGGAACGACCATGCGCGGGGCGATTTTTGGAATGGGGAGGATTTATCCATTCTTTCACTTGACGACAAAACTCTTCCGGAATCTCCTCTTCCCGAATACTCGCAGTCGACACTAGATTTGGCAAGGACTGCGACTGCTACGAATGCGAAGAAGGACGTGGCCGACGATCGAAACGTTACACCCGACAACCTCAAACGAACACTCACCAACCCATCAATCAGCTCCGCACCCTCAGCTAAGGACCCTCAGCTGACTAACGCCCCTGGCTATCGTGCTGCTGAAGCTTATGTGCGCCCAACACCCACAGTGGTGTACGGTGACGTTGTGTCCACTGGGTTTGACTTGAAACAATGCACATATGTCCTCAAGGTTAAAGCACAGAAGGCTGCACCTGATGATGCCCCTACGGTTGTGTTCTTGCCCGAATATCATTTCCCAAAGGACCAGTGTCAAGTAGCTGTGACTTCAGGCAAGTGGGAGCTAAGCATAGATGATGAAGAGGGTACGCCGCTTCAGATGCTCAAGTGGTGGCATACAGAGGGTGAACAGAACCTCAAAGTTTCTGGTCTTGCACGGAAATACAATGTTCCCGTAGGATCTGAAGAGGATGTTGGTTATCTGGAGCAATGCCAGCAGGGCTATGGGTTTAACTTTGGAAGCTGCAGTGTTATGTGAGTTGAGCCTTGGTTTGATGAGGCGCGTATGTAAGCGCATGGATTACTATTTGAGTTACGTCGGGCGAGCATGTTACGGGACACGGGCGTTTAGATCTGTAATGTTTAAGAACAACTACACTTCCAATTGGACACGTTAGGATGGAAGTTGAAACCGTTCCCGTGGGAAAGTTTATATGGTATACCTACTCTGATAGTCCGGCCCATGGGAAATTGGCTTTACGATTGGGTAATTTCGATACGAAGACAACACTATTGAACGACGCACATACGTCTTGACCACGAAACACTTGTCCATGATCAATCGATTCTCCGGACGCTATGATGATTGTGCCGCGATGTCCTTACCACTCTCGGCAGGGTAAAGAGTTTCTGATAAAAGAGCCATTTGCCTAGTGCGACGCCACAGAAAGGGGGCCTTTTATCCGTGATAATTCGAAGAGCCGAGGGAATGGTTATCATGTGGAGATTTCCACCGCCCTGGGTCAGGAGACTTTTTTCCTTGCCGTGAATTAACTTCGAGGTGCCGTCTAGTCAGGAACAGTCTCGTATTGATGATCTCTGATATCCGAGATGCCATGGATTCCTGGCCAGGGGTTCCGTGTACAAAAGTAGCCCCTCTCTTAGGGAAAGAAAAAGATGGGATTCAGAAATTGTTCATGGTAATGGTATATTACCATGACAGGAGGTTTAATCTAACTAAAAATTAGACATTGATAGAACCAGTGACAACAGGACTTATCGGTCTACTTTTCTATAAATTTTATCTGGGTCTGGAGAGGAGTTCTTGTATAAAAAAGCCCAAGCTTCAACTATCAACTTTTTCTTCCCCCTACTAGGCGACTAGTCAAGCCAGGGTATTCTGATGGAGGGGAAGATGAAGAGCACGGGCAGGCAGGCTGAGCCAGGGCTTATTATGGTGGCGCTATAGCTGTATGTCGCGTGTAGCAAGCAAGGAGTTGATCATTGACGTGCTTGATACGATTACTGCTACTGCTACAGTAACACTTTCGATGAGCCATTGATAATTCTACATTTTGAAAGAGTACAGTAATAAATATAGTCGACAGTTGGTGCCCCCATCAACCAAGACAGGCGACTTTGGGATCATGCCGATTTGCTAGAGATCAGAAACTAGCGCATGTTGTCTGCACTCTTAAGGTGGTATTCACACTCTCTACACACCATCTCAGCTGTCGCTAAGCGCCAGACGCTCTTTAGCTGAAGGCTGAAAAGCCCGACGAGGACACGGCGCAGCAGGTTGATGTGATGGCTGTGGCTTTGTTGGTGAGGAGATCTGAGGAGAAAACAGAGTTTCCCATCTCTTTATCGAAACGGCTTAGGACAAAGCTCACGGCGCATAGTATCCGTAGCCCATAAGCAGATAGGGTCTCACAGCGCTATTAATGTAGTCTAGTCGCTTTTCCCGTCTCTTTGTTTAAACAGAAACCATCGTCCATTGCACGTGTTCTCTCTCCTCTCTCACTGTCCATCTTATACCATCCATCCCATACATCTCAACTGTCAGCTTGTCGCCGTCTCTCGTCCACCCACAATCGCCCATCTACCATTCACTCCTCCACTGGAACAATCCCTGACATCTCAGCATCCTACTCTATCCTAGCTTGGTCTGGTCTGCCCCCCAGGCCCCCAGGATCCTTGTCAAGACGACCCACCTCGACATGTTACTCCACCGCAGATACAAGCCATGAAGGGTAGCGATAGCTTGCGACGGGTTAACCGTCCCGCTGCCAATTTCGACCTGCCACCAGCAGCTTTGGCCCAGGCGCAACAGCAGGCTCAGGTTCACGTTCAGGCTCGGGCTCAGGGTTTTCGATCTCAATCTCAGCCTCAACCTCAACCTAAGTCTCAAGAACTCATCACAAACACCGTGACTTCGACGAGTCCAGAGATCACCACCGCTTCTCTTCACAGCCAAGCCCAGGCTAAGGCTCAGGCACTTGCAACCGCCAGGTTCCGTTCCTCTTCGAGACCCAGTCTTCAGGACCTGGCCCTTGTCGACGGGACTTCAACTTCAAACAACCACGACCAACCTCCAGCCTATGCCCTTTCGTCCTCATCCTCCTCGACGGGGCCGTCGTCTTTTTCCTATCCTCCCGCGCATGCGCATCCGCCTGCGACAACGCACCATCACAATCACAACCACGCTCGACCCCGGCCCCTGGGCCCATCCTCCTCCGACATAACGACCGCTGAGCAGGCTCAATTCCTCCACCTCCACCCTGTCTCATCTTCTTCGAGCTTACGTCCAAGGGCTTCGACCACTAGCGCCAGCGCTGCTGCTGGTGCTTCTGTTTCTGCTTCTACGTCTCCATCGCATACACCTAATTCTCTTCTTCGACAACACACCTCGCCGCCGTCTGCTGTCGACAACAACTCTGCCCACTTTGTTCCTCGAGGCGGGTTGCCCCCCGCGCCGTCCATCATGTATCAGGCAAACCAGAGACATGTCTCGGGCACCGATCCCACGAGGGCCTACCAGGTCCCTCCGCCGCCGCCGCCCCCCATGGGAGGTCCGAATACCGGCCATATGCCCAATATGATGAACTTACCTCCGCCGCCGCCGCTTCCTCGATATAACACGGCTCCGGGCTCCTCCGGTGTTGCGATCCCCCCACCTCCCGGCCCGCCTCCGGCTAGTGCCCTCGGCCAGCAACCTCCGTGGCACGGTGCCTTTGGGCGCATGTACGACGGCCGGTCAGGATTCAACATCCCCCCACCGCCGCCCAGCAGCCAGCACCAGCCGTACAACCCAAAGTTACACGCTCAGATCGCCGCTGGGCAAACAGTCTCTATCCCTCCACCTCCCCCGCCGAATGAGGCCATGAGTGCGACCTACATTCCGCAGGGCGACACGTACGGAGAGGGAGTTGGTATCCCCGCCTTTGGACCCGAAGACCCAACCCTGACTGTCAACTCGCAGACATCACGGCCTGTGACAACTCCACAGAGCGGAACTGACGCAAATGCCACAACCTCCATGGACGAGGCTACGAGAGAGCGCCTCTATACTGCCAACAACGCCCAGCCGCGCGGCACCTCCAATTCTTCAAACGCCACCCCTCCCGGCTCCATCCCACCAGAAATCGCTGCCCAGTGGCCCCTCGATACCGTGCTGATTTGGTTGGCCCAGAACCAGTTCTCCAAAGACTGGCAGGAGACCTTCAGAGCCCTGAACCTTCACGGGGCGCAATTTCTCGAACTCGGTAGTGGCCACGGCGGACGTGGTAATTTTGGTATGATGCATCAGCAGGTGTATCCCAGGCTCGCCCAGGAGTGTACCAACAGTCGAACCGGTTGGGATCAGCCACGAGAGCGAGAAGAGGGCAAGCGAATGCGAAGACTAATTCGAAGCATCGTAACTGGTCGACCCGCTGATGTGTCTAAAGTTTCAACGAACCACGCCCGGAAAGAATCCCTCAACGGCGGACATGGGAACAACCTACCAAGCGCTGGAACTGATCCCATGGACTCGCCTAATGTTTGTTGACCCCAATTGGTACCATAAATGCTGAATTCTTACTGACTTTTCTCAGACACCTCTCAACGCTCCTGGTCCTGGTTTTAGCAGTCGCAGGTTTTCCCAAACAAGATCTACTACATTACCAAACAGCATTAGCGCGTCCAACGTTAACTCTGAGTCTAATCATCGCAATATTCTGAAGCATGTTGATACGGATGGAGCGCGTCGTCACAGTCCCAACGTCAGTGAGTCCAGTGAGGCCACATTCCGTGCTCCTGCTCTTCACTCCGCAAGTCCTACTGGCAGTCCAGGCATTCCTCCAGCACTATATACTTCGACGACCACGCCGGTTCTCGCCCAATCACCTAGTGCAATCAAAGCTGGCCATCGCTCTAGGAGCAGCCTGGATTCAGTGGCCTCTAATGCAGCTATATATGGATCTGGTGTGCCATCAGATGCCGCCTCGCTACTCAGTCGGAATATGAACCTAGGGGATATTGTTCATTCTCGAAATCACGATGCGCGATCACGTCACTCTCCCTCAGACGGAGGCGATAGGTCAGCAGGTGGGGAAACTCCTTCTTCAGCCAAAGATTCTAAGAGCTTTCTCAGTTTTCTGTCCAGGAAAAAGAGGCAAACAAAAGATGATGGTGCATATCCGTCTCCCGAAGAAATGGAGGCTTCCCCTGTTTCCCCACAAGGATCTATCCGACCTGTTGGATTGGGTGTTCGAGGAACCAATGGAAGTGATACCAATCTTGATCTCTCTGGCTCGACACTGGGTGATGATAGAAACGGCAATACTCTGAACCTACGGCAGAAAAGGATCAGTGCTGTGAGGACATATGTCCTTGCCACTATGGATTACTGGAACTACCGAATGTGTGATATCACCGAAGCAGAGACAGCAACTGAAGTGCGTCAAGTGATATGCATGCACCTGGGTCTGGGTGATTATGAAAACTCGTACATCTACCTCACAGAGGTTGGCAAGTTTGAACACGTGGACCCTCTGGACGACCCGAGTTTGGTCACTGTCAAGCGAGCAAAAGGTGACCCTCTTGGAACACTCAAGTTCTTCGTAACACCTCCAGGAGTTGCCCCCATTTCCAGCGGTCCTGCCAAGCCTGAGGTTCCTGTAGTATTGTCTCCTGGTTACCTTACTCCCGGAACGACTACTGAAGATGCTCAACAGAATAGCAGACAGCGTTCTAGCTCATCACCTCCAACCTCGCGATCCAACACCTTGACAGATGAAAAGGCCGAGGACAAGGTGGCACGAGAGGCAAAACAATATAGAGCCGAAATGGAAAGAAAACAGCAGGAGTATTTGGCCAAGAGGAAGCAGGCAGCAATGAAGGGTAGTCCTTCAGAGACACTCGGACCTGGTATCGTGGGGCGAAACGTCGATTTTGACCAACCTCGCGAGTCACCCTATGAAGACAAGCGACCTGAACCACTATTCCCTCAGAGGCGACCTCCCGCACCACCCAGTGATCCTTCTGCGACTTTGATCAAGGCCAACTCGTTGAGCAGAAAGACTGGGGCAAGTATGCGAACATCCAGCAGCAGCTTGGAGGGATATCCCTCAAAGCGTTACCCAGAAAACGAGATGGCGGAGAAGACAAAGAGAACCAACAAGCCAACACCTTCACCAGCGCCTGGCATTGGAGCCGCCCTTGCAGGCATGGGTAGAAACCTAAGCGCAATCGGACAATCTGCGAAGAACGGCCGTGCCTCGTCCCCCTCTCGATCATCAACACATTCGATCCCTGGAGGTAAGGACACCTTCTCTAGCGTTGAACCCTCTCAAGGTCGAGGCAGTCCTAGTACGACGTCATCATCGAAATCGACCTCGGGTAACGTAACCTGGAGCAAGAAGAACCTGCCCTTCATTGTACCAGATTACTCGCCCAGCGATTCATCTTTCCTGCTCAGTCCCAGCCCTACAGTAGATGCTAAATTCAATGCAACAGTCCCCCGGGCCACATCTCCTGCTGAGATGAGCCCCAACTCGAATCGCCCAAGGCCTTCGTTTCCACCGAGTCAACAATCATCTACTCAACGACGTGCTTCCCATGGACCAGAACCAGAGTTTGAAGACTCGGATGTGCAGTTCGCAAAGCCAGCCCCAGCACCCCCAGCTGACGATGACAGTGGAGATGATTCTGATGATGGGCTTTTCGCGATTCCGATTGCTAATCGTAACAAGGGCAAAGCTGCTGCCGCGAATGTGGATGCAAATGGCCATGGCAAACGTCCAAGTCTTACTGTAAAAACAGAGCGCTCAAGGAAGGGCCTGTCTGTTGCTTTTGAATCGCCCAAATCGTATGGCAGTGGGGTGAATCTGGGCAATAACGAGGACGCAGGTCGTGGGCAGAAACCGACGACACCTCGCTCTGAAACATGGGAGTCAGAAGAGAAGGACAAAGAAAGCAAGCTTGGTCGACGAAAATCGTTCATTGAGAAGGATGTCTGGGCTAACCGACCTCCCACGGACGCCCTTATCAACAACCTCGACGACTTCTTCCCCAACTTGGATCTTGATCAACCTGTCCTCGACGAGCCTGGCGAGGGTGGAATGCCACCATCTCCGATTGCTGAGGGTTCAGAGACAAATATCGAGCAACAGGCACAAAATGCGGTACCGCCGCAGCCAGCAGTATCGAACTACGCTCAGCAAGCACCACCAGCCGCGATTCCACCTTCTCGAACACCCTCTCTTTACAACGAAAATGACACTCTCGGCTCCGACGAATCGACTCTGAAGGCCCTTGATCAACAGCGACCTACATCAGTGGCCCAGAGGAGTATCCGACGCTCAGGTGGTCTTGGTCGTATGAAGTCTATCCGTGAAGTTGCACGTGGTGCACACGAAGCCAACAAGCGGACAAACTCGACCAGTCAAGGCAAAGGACAGTCAGCTGCAACCAACATCATGCGCCGGAAAAGCACCAAGATGTTCAATGCCAACATTGTGCAGATTCGACCAGACAGGCGAGGTAGTGTCGTCATGCCCCAAATTCCTCAAGACACAGTACCGAAGCGACAGACGACATTTAGGTGGTTCAAGGGTCAGCTTATCGGCAAGGGTACTTATGGTCGCGTCTACCTGGGTATGAATGCTACTACTGGAGAGTTCTTGGCTGTCAAGGAAGTCGAAGTCAACCCCAAGGCTGCTGGCGGAGACAAGAACAAGATGAAGGAGCTCGTTGCAGCGCTCGACCAGGAAATTGACACTATGCAGCATTTGGACCATATCAACATTGTGCAGTACCTGGGTTGCGAGCGAAAGGAAACCAGCATCAGCATCTTCCTTGAGTATATTTCCGGTGGCAGTATTGGATCGTGTCTGCGAAAGCATGGCAAGTTTGAAGAGTCTGTTGTTTCTTCATTGACACGACAAACACTCTCAGGTCTGGCTTATCTGCACCGAGAGGGCATTCTCCACCGTGATCTTAAGGCCGACAACATTCTGCTCGATCTGGACGGAACTTGCAAGATCAGTGATTTCGGTATCTCCAAGAAGACTGACAACATCTACGGCAACGACAAGACCAACTCGATGCAAGGCTCAGTCTTTTGGATGGCCCCTGAGGTCATTCGGTCCCAGGGAGAAGGCTACAGCGCCAAGGTAGACATTTGGAGTTTGGGCTGTGTGGTTCTGGAGATGTTTGCTGGCAAACGCCCTTGGGCTAAGGAGGAGGCCGTTGGTGCCATCTACAAGATCGCCAATGGCGAGAGACCACCGATCCCCGAGGACATCCAGGATACGCTTGGCCCATTAGCCGTGGCTTTTATGATGGATTGTTTCCAAGTGTAAGTTCTGCAGCCACAGCTTCGCAAGCAATGCTAACAAGTCGACAGAAACCCCTTCGATCGTCCTACAGCAGACGTGCTTCTCTCGCAGCATCCATTCTGTGAACTCGACCCCAACTACAACTTTTACGACACAGCATTGTACCACAGGATTAAGTCTTTCAAATAAGCAAGCTTCAAATATGGGTTGAAATAGGGTAGAAAATGCACTTCGAACTTTCTTCTTTCGCATGTATTAGTGGTGGGTTTGGGATTATACGCTTTTGAAGTACGAGAGCGACGGCGCATTATGGGATTACAGCTTTCGGGCTGATTGGCGTTATATATTTCTGGGGTATAGTGGGGGTGAATGAAACGAACGGTTGGACGGTGATGGCCTTTCTTCATGCCCACGTGAATCAAGAGTTCCATGCGTAGCTCGTTAACTCCGGAGCGTATACTAAACGTCTAGAGGAACGGGCGACGGCTGGTCGTACGCATATCCACTTGCGGGTGATACAATATTGGGACTTGACAGACTCCAGGTCTTTTTATTAATTCGTCAAGGGCTGCATACAACTGGGCTACGGAACCTTTCCCTTAGTGACCTAATATCCCAACATACTACTCATCCCAGAGGCAAATGGGATACATGTCTTCCACTACTCTCATATCAGCACAGCTTATACAACTGGCCTGCTCAAGTTCGACCTAGGACACAGAGCTCAACATCCAAGTTGTGTCCCTACTAGACTCTCCTCGCATGAGTTTCAGAGTTTCCGGAATCGAGACCCTGTTGCTTTGGAAGCGAGGGGTAGGGACCGGGCAAGCTCTGCCATCGGTTTGGTGGCTCTTCGCCGTTCTGGGGATAAGCGACTCCGTTGTATTCTTGCTCCCTGGGGGTAGGAGTGCAGTCGAACAAACGGGGTTTTTGACCTGGTCTGTCTTCTGGTAACCAGCATTTCTGTTGTGGCTGTAGCGGAGGGAGTCTCCGTTCACTGATCCAGCGGTTGGCGAGCGATGGTTCGGGAATTTCAGGGCGCTTTGGAGGCTCAGACAAAAAGTCGAAGACCTTTCGTGGAGGAGTTGCTTCTTGAAGTCTCGGGTCGATGGCCAGTGTCTCAGAAGACGCCGTTTCATGGTTGTCGAGCCTGGGGAAGCGCTCGTTGTTTGGTGCGACAACCTCCTGAAAACTAGATCGCCATCTCGCATCCATGATGCCTACAAGTCTCGGTTCCCATACTTCTAGACGTTTTCCTAGGCCGGATTGTGTTTCATAGTCTTTTCTGAGTGCTGGTAGTATCAAAGGACCAAACTTGTCCTCTTTTGGCCAACCCTGTTGAGGAGGTTCAGGGACCGGGTTGTTGTCGGCCATGACGGGCGGGAAATCACTAGTCCATAACATTATCAGTATCAGTTGAGTGTTCAAAGTCTATGTTCAATATTCTCAATGCAACAGTGTGGGCTTAATAGAGGTCCGGATGCAATGTTGAGGATGTCAGGTAGACGACTATCAGAATGTGGCAGCAGTAATGGCTACGATGAGAAAGTGAAGGTGATAAGAATAAAATCCTCTTACCTTGAGGTTTTCCACTGAAAAGGGTAGTAGCGACCGGTGGTTGAAATGTTTAAGATGGATATCAAGTCGAGAAACAACGGAAGGAGCCCAGAAAGAAAGACTGGTTAAAGCCAGTGGTCGCTTTTCTGCATCCCATAAAGTCAAAAGCTCAGAGATGAATGAATCTCGCCGTGTAATAGCAGATCACGCTCCCACCCGCTTGTTGAGCCCTATGTCTGCAACTTACTTGGTAAGCAATCAAGATTAACTCTTACGATCCTAGCAGCCTCATCATTAAAGTATATAGATAGACCCTCTGGATATTGGTTGGCCATAAGGATGACGACGCAGTTTTCCTATCGCCATTTATCCTCCAACGTTCATTGTCGACCCCTTTGCGAGTGGCTGGAACAGGGATGACCACATTCATCTAGACGGTATCTAGCTTCTTTCTTTAGTATTACATATCCTCATTCCTTATTCTCCGCTCTCCTCGTCTTCCCAGCTTGTCCCTTTCCAGGTGCGGACTCAAATTTGGCTTTCCACACATCTTCCTGCTTAAACATTGTGACACACTCAGACGCACTTGGCTGACCATACTCAGGATCTGCTCCTCCATCAAGTAACTCCTTTTACAAAGTTTTGGTTAGTATAGTCAGATTTATACAGTAAAAAGTTAACTCACTTGGATCACAGCATCTTCCTTCTTGAAAACTGCGCCTGCAAGGGGGCTCTGACCCCGATCATTTAGTCGGTTGGGATCAGCTCCATGCTGAATGAGAACCTTGACTAGATCCGCATGACCATGGTACGCTGCTAGCATAAGCTTTCCATTGTCAGTATGAGAGTTCTCGGTTATGGTAGTGGAGCTACGTTAAAATGTCATACCAGAGTGTCGCCTTTATCATTTGTGAGGTTAGGAGGCAGGCCTGCAGGGAGGGCCTGCTCAAGGGTAGCTACATCGCCTTTCCTAGCAGCATCGTACATTCTACTGGCGAATTCGATCATCTCAGGGGTGAGAGAGCTCGCACGGTGAGGCTGATTCGAAGCTTCTTCACTCATGGTTTCGGTGATGCCCGCCTTGAGGCTGGTGAGAGCAGAAAGTTCTAGAAGCGAAAAGAATAGAGCAAAGTTTAGCTGACGTGTCAGAATTCACCAAAAAGGCAATTTTTTCGTTCGTCGGGCGGAAGATGTTGATGGTGGATTTGAAAAGACCTGTGTTGAGATGAGGTTATTGTGTACAATGACGTAGAGTATCACAGTCAAAAACACCATTAGGCTGTTTTCACCAACTAGCCCTACGGTAACGGTAGACGCAGTTAGACATGGATGTTAACAGTCGAGAGGCCATGCTTTTTTCTTACATCGGTTCATGGTTTGCACGTTTCATGGACCTTGATGGACTTTTCAAATAATTTGCATTGACAATTTGTACCTGTTGCCTCCTAATATAACCCTCAGCGTCCGCGGTCCAATACCTAACCTAGACGTGTACAATAGGTTTATCCTAATCACTCAAAGAAACCCCAATAGTCAGATGAATCAGAATTACAGCAATAATCAACAAAGAGAAGGAAGGAAGTGTAAAAAGAATCGCAATTTAATCTCAAACAGCGAGTGGGATGGTTATTGTATCCCCCGTCCTCATACCTAGAACGCCGTGGAAAGACAGAGCATCTCGTCAATTTGGTCCATGCTAATCATCTCTGATCAGTCAAGAAACAATATTTCTCATCTGGAAACCTACCGTGAAACAATTAATATTGCTGTTAATAATCAAATTCTGCTGTATCTACTGCAGATAATCGGTAATTCCATCATCGCCTGGCACGTCTGGTTCATTCGGAATGACAGGCGGGTCTGGTTTTGGTGTCTCAGGACGATGCGCAACGTCAGTAACTGGATTCATCGTAATGATTAAACAGATTTCGTTATTTTGAATGATATTGTATGTGTTAGAAACGTTTACACATCAAAGTTGTAGAGATGGAGAAGGAGAAGGGTGGTATATAAAACCTCTAGATAAATCAACTAATGGCGCGGGGGCGCGTTACGTTACGTCAGGCTTCGGTGATCCATTCATTGGAGGATTCAAGCCGAAGACATACAGAAACGTTCGGTTTCTGTTTCTGGGGGAGGGGAAGCATTCCATCTATTGCCGCTCGGGGTTTTAAGAGCGTCGCAGCTGGCTATGACGATTGGTGATCATGCCACACTAGGTAGACACAGCATAATATAGTCCAATAGCTGATATAGATAGATCAATAAGAGTACCCTCAAAAGGGCCGTTGTCTCCAAGACAGGGCATGGCAATTCTTTAAATACTGATTTATGGTTAAATACTGAATGCGGGGGAAATAGACTTATAGACGTTGATACCACATGCTTGCTTTTTCCCTACCATCATGGATAATCGCCACTGCATTGATGTTTCTCTGCCGTTGCAAATGGGGTAAATGAAACATTACCCGTCAGCGTTGCGAACCCTGGGCTGATCCATAGATTGCTCATGATGACATGTGATTCCAGCCTCACTGCATCATAACAATTTCCATCGAAGGAGCATCTTTTCAATGTTACTCGCCTATTCATCCATGGCAACAGATACAATGCAAATGCTCAATTTCTGTTAAAGAAAGAAAAGCTACGCCCATGCTCGAAGAGAATGGCTCGGCTCAGATCATATCAGATCATATCAAACTGCGACGCCTGACAGGGTCATGGACAGGGACAATAAACAAGGGTCCAGAAATCCAATTGGCCTCATTCCCACCACAGAAGAAACTTGATACAGCCTGTCGTTTGAGGACGAGATCAGCACTTGGGGGTTCAAGATCCGCCAAAGACCGCTTTTCCTTCAGTCCTTGATCTAACGACATATGATATGATGTTGCTGTCGTGTACCGTAGCCAGCCGTGTTATACACCTTTTTTGGTATCCTCTTCTGCAAGCTCTACGTGAAGCAACCCTAGGAACCGTAGAGATGGGAATAACACGCCGAAATAGGATTCTAAACAGTAACCCATCGCTGCGATGTCCTTTCCCAATCATCACTGTTATTCTTTAAGGTTGGTTGGTGGCTGAACCAAAGCCCGATCGGATCCGGCGGGAGTGGGAGTCTTTAACTTAGGACGGACTGGACGGGAGAATGATGAGGGGTAGCTTGTTTCTCAAAACAGCTCTCACCTCTCATTGTAAAGTCACTTACTTTCTACATTTCATGGCAATTCCTCAGCCAGTACTCTGTAAATAAATCGAGATTGGATTTTCGAGCTGGTACCGGCCGAGGTTCCTTTGATGGGCACTCAATTGTAAGCTCGAATCCTTTCCCCTCATCCTTTGCGGATCGCTTTTGCGAAGGACGTAATATCAGATCAGGGCTGAGCGGGTGTCTTGCATGGGGTCCATGGAACTAGACGCTCACCAGTACAACTGTATGTATGTATGTATGTAGCTCGGTCACATCGGATAAAACGAGAACGATGCAAAGTCAAAAACCCAAAGGATCCCCTCCCTTCTCCTCAGCGAGCAACAAACACCCTTGCTGGAAGGGCGTGTCCGGAGAAGGCATGGTCAAGAGGAACAGAAACTTCGCTTGTAAGGAGACAAGTGGATAGGATATTGAATCATAGTATCTCATCTATTCCCCGGAAAGCTCAGAACCAGGAGAGGCCCTTGTTGATCGACTGGAGAGACAAGGAAAAGACGGAGTAGCGATTGACCATAGTGAGGCCTAAAGAGAGAAAGAATAATGCAAGAGGGTTTCGATATGACCTCAGAAGTCGGGGGTTCAACGACCCAAAGTATGCAACAACTCGGTCAGGCCGTTAGGTTGGTTCGTTTCGAGGTGAGTTGATTTGGACGAGACGAGACGAGAAGAGAAGGTGACGAAGCACCGGCGCAACGTGCGCAACCCTACGTTGCAGCAGTCAGGTAGTACAAACTACATGAGTTATCAAAAATCATAAAGCATGCCACAAAACATGACTCTTTCAAAGAGTTTCCCAGTTCTTTGGTCGTCTCCATGAATCCAATCGGCTGGTCGACGGTCAATTTGGGCTGCATTTCAGACCACCAACACGGCATGTCGGGTGAGTTCCTCCCGACCATCTAGAGAATGCGAGGTCAGATTTGGTGTTGTCATGACGATTAGAGAGGAAGGACGATTCTCGTGAAATTGAGGCTAGGGTGAAGTATCATGACATTGCCTCGAATCTTTTTTAACATCAGATGTTGGATCAGCCACAGTCGGTACTTGGAAGGAGCGTCTGGATACCTCCTGCCCATACTGCACAGACAAGTCGAGGCAGGTACTGCATCAATAGGCTCTTGTACTTGCGGCAAGAGCAGCCGTCTAAACCGTAAGCAGGACTCCATCAGCGGCCGGGTCCTGCCACTGAAGACTTTCTACTTTGTACTTCCCCTCCCGTCTTGGTCCCGATCCTGCAGTGGATTCCGCAGACAACATCAACATCCTTGTCCCTGTCGAATTCTAATTCTTCCCCCCCGGGGCCCCAATCAAAAGCTCCCCATTCTCCAGCTTCGTCCCCTGCTTGTCAGATGTCAAACGTATCCTGCAAGCTCGAGCCCTGCAAATTCGGTCATCTTACCTATTGATTATGCCGCTGCGAAAGACCCTCGAGTGTTAACCAGAAATAAGGCCCGACTAGGCAACATGCCATCTCTCTTGGGGGGCTTGTTTCAACATGTCGGTTTTATCCTCGCGAATCAGATGCTATCAATCACCAGCATCACTGAACAGTACTGCCAACCGGACTGTCTAGGCCAGCCTCGGATCTGCGAGTTCAGCCGCAATCTGAATGAGCTGCGACAATGTTTGTCATCTACGATTGACTTTAGTGGTGATTACTGCTCTCGTACCTCGAGCAATAATTTGCTCTGGTTAAGGTACTTACTTATTTACACAGGGAGGTGGCGCTAGCCATGCCGTGCCTGTCGGTGGCTGCAAGAAACATTATCAAAATACATCAGACCACTTTCCTTCGACAACCAGTGTCACCAGTCAGAGCTCCAAAGCGTGTCAAAACTATCCACATTTTTACTCGTTCTTGGCTAATATTAATTTACGGATGGATGGCTGTTATGGCTATGTACCAACATTCAAGCTAGGCATGGCATGGCATGGCATGCTATCTAGACTGATCCCCCTTTGCCCAAGTGATACCGCAGACCACTTCGTTGCCCATCCCATTCCCGTGCTCTCTTGTCCGGTCCGTCTTCCTGGCCCTCGTCCGCTCTTGAGTGCCTCTTGGGGGATAGACGGCGGAACGTCCCCCACGCGCGCCACTATCTTGTCCATCTGTGAGGTGCTGTTCTGCATCTGCGTCTAAGCCGTCCGGTTATAGTTACTACCTGCCGTGCCATGCCATCCGTTACGATGGATAGTTTACGTCCACGCCCTCAGCCGTGCAGAGACTATCCCTTCTTTCCCGGTTTCCAATTGGATCACCGTCCTACTGTAACCTCTGCTGATCTCGTCAACGGCTGTCTATCCATACCTACCTACGTAAGGTAGCTCCATGGACGATGGATCATTGGCTTGACCTACCCAATCTGCGGCGAAGACCTCAAACTAAGCCTGTTAGATACTGTAATAGGTCGGGTAAGAGAGGCAAGGTAGGTATAGTCTTTCCTCTTCCACCGCACTCCCCGTTATACTGTATGTCCAGCTCTCTACTTTTCCTCCTTCTTGGCAACCCTTCTGGTTCCTCATATAAGAAGTCTTGGGAGCTCTGCACATGGTTCTCTTTTCTTCTTTCCTTCCCATCTCTCATCCGAAGAGTTCAACTCACTTACAACTCTTATACAACCTCATCTCTCATATACCCTAATACTTCCCACCAATGTCGGAGGAAGTCAAATCCATCTCGCCCTTTGGCATTGCTCGTTCAACTGTCAAGGGCGAGCCCCTCTCCAAGGAGGAAATTCAGCAGTACAATGACTTTTTCAAGGCCAGCTGCTACCTCTCCCTGGGTATGATCTATCTCAAGGAGAACCCTCTTCTACGAGAACCACTCAAAGCCGATCATCTCAAGCTTCGATTGCTCGGTCACTTTGGCTCTGCTCCAGGCCAGATCTTCACATATATGCACTTTAACCGTCTGATCAAGAAGCACGATCTTGACGCTCTCTTCATCTCTGGTCCTGGACATGGTGCTCCTGCTGTCCTCTCTCAATCATATCTTGAGGGTGTCTACTCTGAAGTCTACCCCGACAAGACCCTTGACGATGAGGGTATGCAAAAGTTCTTCAAGAGCTTCTCATTCCCTGGAGGAATTGGTTCGCATGCCACTCCCGAAACTCCCGGATCCCTCCATGAGGGTGGTGAGCTAGGATATTCTATCTCGCATGCTTTCGGTGTTGTCTTCGATAACCCCAACCTCATTGCTCTTACCATGGTTGGTGATGGCGAGGCTGAGACCGGTCCTCTTGCTACTGCCTGGCACAGCAACAAATTCCTCAACCCCATTGTCGATGGTGCTGTCCTGCCCGTTCTTCACCTCAACGGCTACAAAATCAACAACCCTACTGTTCTTGCCCGGATCTCCCACCGAGAACTTGAATGCCTCTTCATTGGCTACGGCTGGCAGCCATACTTCGTCGAGGGTGATGACATCGAATCTATGCACCAGGCAATGGCCGCTACTCTCGAACACTGCGTGGACGAGATCAGAAAGATTCAGAAGGAGGCCCGCGATTCTGGCGACGCCCAGCGACCTCTGTGGCCCATGATCGTTCTCCGAAGTCCCAAGGGATGGACTGCTCCCCGCAAGATCGACGACAACTACTTGGAGGGCTACTGGCGTGCTCACCAGGTCCCTATCTCGGACCCCGCTACCAACCCTGCTCATCTCAAGGTCCTCGAGGACTGGATGCGAAGCTATGAGCCTGAGCGTCTATTTGATGACAAGGGTGCACCTATTGCATCCATCCGTGCTCTTGTCCCCGAAGGCAACCGACGAATGAGCGCCAACCCTGTTGCCAACGGTGGTCAGCTTAGGAAGCCCCTGAAGATGCCCAACTTCAGGGATTATTCCATCAAGGTCGACAGCCCCGGAAACGTCATGAATGCCAGCATGACCAATATGGCTGTCTTCCTCAAGGATGTCATTGCCGCTAACCAGACCAACTTCCGTCTCTTTGGCCCCGATGAGACCGAGTCCAACAAGCTTGGCGGTGTCTACGCTGCTGGCAAGAAGGTCTGGATGGGCGAGTACTTTGAAGAGGATGCTAACGGTGGCAACCTTGCAAAGGCTGGACGTGTTGTCGAAATGCTTTCTGAGCACAACTGTGAGGGTTGGCTTGAGGGTTACCTCCTGAGTGGTCGACACGGTCTGCTCAACAGCTACGAGCCTTTCATCCATGTCATTGACTCTATGGTCAACCAGGTACGTAACTCGCATGCTTGGATCTGTAACTCCTACTGATTATACATATAGCACTGCAAATGGATTGAGAAGTGTCTTGAGGTTGAGTGGCGTGCCAAGATTGCCTCTCTCAACATCCTCCTGACTGCTGTTGTCTGGCGACAGGACCACAATGGTTTCACACACCAGGATCCTGGTTTCCTAGACGTGGTCGCAAACAAGAGCCCCGAGGTCGTCCGCATCTACCTTCCCCCTGATGGCAACTGTTTGCTTTCTGGTATGTTCCGCTCCTGATCTCTACAATATGGCTTAACTAACCTGCCACAGTTATGGACCACTGTCTTCGCTCTGTCAACTACGTCAATGTAGTCGTTGCTGATAAGCAGGAGCACCTCCAGTATCTGTCTATGGATGCTGCCATTGAGCACTGCACCAAGGGTATCGGTATCTGGCCCCAGTTCTCTACCGACGCCGGACAAGACCCTGACCTGGTCATGGCCTCTTGTGGTGATGTCAGCACTCATGAGTCTCTGGCTGCTATCGATCTCCTGCTCGAGCACTTCCCCGACCTCAAGATCCGTTGTGTCAACGTTGTTGATCTCTTCATGCTGATCCACCCCAGCGACCATCCTCACGGTCTTACAGACTCGGAGTGGACCAGTCTCTTCACCGATGACACACCCATCATTTTCAACTTCCACAGCTACCCCTGGATGGTGCATCGCCTGACATACAAGCGCCCTGGTAGCCGCAACTTGCATGTTCGTGGCTACAAGGAGAAGGGCAACATTGATACTCCTCTCGAATTGGCCATCCGCAACCAGACTGACCGCTTCAGTTTGGCCATCGATGCCATTGACTGGATGCCTCAACTCCACAACCGTGGTGCTTCAGCTCGCCAGGCGCTTCTAAACGCCCAGATCCAGGCCCGTAACGAAGCCTTCGAGACAGGAATGGACCCCGCTTTCCTCAAGAACTGGACCTGGAAGCGCAATGGCCTGTGGAAGAAGGTCAGTGAAGGCCTTGTTTCACGATAATGTGTACACCAATATGTTATAAAGGTCAACTAGAAACGGATGTGACGCTTCGCTAGAAATTTATCACGGATACAAAAGATTTCGGACGGAAAGATTTAGACGAAAGAAACACCAAAAACAAGACGGTGGGCGTTGCTGGATGGTTGGTTGTTATCATGTTACCAAGACGTCATGAAGTTATTATTTCTTTTGCTCTCCTTATGAACCTCTCTAGTTATGTAGTTCGAATGGCTTTGAAAGAGTTACCAGGAATCATCTTAACCCCTGACTGCTTTCCTCCGCATATGATACTGCACCATACCAAGATCAGGAAACTCAGTCGTTCCAACAACGTTGAACCCAAACTTCTCATACAATCCTTTGCCTTCATGAGAACTGTTGAGATATGACATCCAACCTTCAGCATCAGCCCGCTCAACACCAAATTTCATCAACGCAGATCCTACTCCCCGCCGTTGCCCCGCCTTTGCCACAGCAATCGTACTCAAAAACCAATGCTTTTCCCCTGCGACATACTTGATCGTTGCATCATTGTTAAGCTGGAAGAAATGCCTCGCAGTTTCTTGATCTCCTGAAGAAGGGAACGATTCCCGTTCAAGATTTTTGGCAGCCGGAGGGTGTTCTCTGCGAACCCAGCGCGCCCAGCCGAGGATACGGGAGTCTTGCTCCGCAACGATCATATAATTGTCATTCTTGTCGTCGATGTTTTTCCGAATGAGTTCTTTTTGCCATGCTACTACTTCTGGAGACGATTCAGGGAAGCAGCGGTTGTTGAGGGTCGAGTCAGAGAATGCGGAAAAGAAAACCTCGACCATTTGGGGAAGGTCATCAGATGTTGCTAAGCGGGTAATTATGGAAGACATGATTGTGGTTGATGAGGGTGCGAATGGCAATTGATGGAGATGTAGACGGAAAGTATTAATTGCAGTTGAGATCTTGAATTAACCATAGAACTAAGGCAAAGGCGAGCCAATAGAATGAGTCACGCCGGTCGGTCCTGCATAAGTGAGGTTCAAGAATGAAGCAAAGTCTGGGGAAGAGCTATACACCAATCAGTCTAGATTCGAAGTATTGATTAATGGACTGTAGTTTATGATTCGCCAAATGTCTCGAAACAACTATATTCTGTAACTATATAACGCCCTCTAGTATTCCCAGGGTTAATCCCGACTCCATAAACGCCCCCAATATCTGTTTTACCCATCGCCGTGCTATATCACTTTAAACAGCGTATCTTTTACAGAATCTACAGAGCCTTGACAGATTGGAAAAAAGGATTTGCCTGCAAGTCTTTGTTTGCCCCGACAAGCTCCTTCAGAGCAGCAACTTGCTCCTCTCGGCTCATACCACCCGCCTTGATCTTGTCCTTCCACTCCACCAGGACTCGCTTCAGCATGGCACTACCATCCTCCATGTCCTGTTTGCTGTACTGCAGGGCCAGATCTTCGTGCTTGGTGGTAAAGTCCTCAAGCTCGTCGGCCTTACGCTTGGCCATTCGGACCACCTTGTCTGGGAAGCGGACCAGCTCAGCAACGTGGATGCCGAAACTCTGGTCGCACACGCCGGGTGCCACCTTGTACAGCAACGTCACTTCCCGTTTGGCATCCGCTTCCGAAGCTGCTGCATCAGTGCCGCCGATGTGCGCCGTGACATGAAGGTTCTGCACCTGGGGGTACTGGTCGGCAAGGGCAGTGAGTTCGTGGAAGTGGGTGGCAAACATGGCAGAGCAGCCAATTTCCTTAACAATGTGCTCCGAGATTGCCCATGCCAGACCAAACCCGTCGTAGGTCGATGTGCCGCGTCCAAGCTCGTCAATAATGATCAAGGACTCCGAGGTAGCTGACTTGAGGATGTTGGCTGTCTCAAGCATCTCGGCCATAAAGGTCGAAACACCCTTGAGCTGAGAGTCGCTCGCGCCTACACGGGCCAGAATTGAATCGTAGATAGTCAACTCGGCCTCTGCACATGGAACAAAACATCCAACCTGAGCCATAAGAGCGATGACACCAGTTTGTCGAATATATGTCGACTTACCGCCCATGTTGGGACCGGTAATAATAAGGAACGAAGACTTATCGCGCGTGAGCTCGATATCGTTGGTGATGAATTGAACATCATCTTGAAGCTCCATACAAGGGTGGCGAGCCTCGCGAAGGATTGTTTGGCCCTCGCCACGAGCATGAATCTTGGGTCGAACATACGACTCAGGGGCATGAACGGAGGCGTGAGCAAGAGAAACGATCACGTCTAGATGAGCAAGCACACCAGCAAGTCGTTCCAAAACAGGACAGTAAGAGGAGGCAACCTGAACAACTTCATGGACGAGGCTGCTTTGCGTCCTGTTGTAATTTTGAGACAGCTGGTCGTACTCGCGTCGGTAGGCTTGCAGCTTCTTGGTGGTGAAGTAGACACCGTTCTTTTGTGTCGAGCACTCCTGATACTTGGAATTGTTTCGGATGCAGCCAGCCTCCTGTCGCGTAAGACGCATGCACACTCCATGGACCTTGTGGCTAGTCTCGAGGAAGATCTTCTTATCGGGCTCCTGACCCAGATCCTTGGCCGAAGCTAAGAACTCGGCTCGAATATCCTTATCGAGCTGGTCCAGTTTCTTACGAATAACACGCAGGCTCTTGTCGAAATCGGCCTTGATAATATATTCGTGGCGATCAAGAGCATCGAGATCGACTGTCTGCTCAACCATATCCTGCAGCTTACCCAAACTGTCAGAAAGGTCGCGAAGCTTAGTAGTGTACGCTTCGTCGAGGGGATCTTTGTAATTCTCATCCATGACACCTTCGAAGGTGCCGATAAACCCAGGTAGGCGAATGACGACTTGGTATGCACGGACGACGTCCTCCAAATTGGCCTTGCCTCGTTGAAATCGCTTTGAGAGTCTGTAAAGATCAGGAATGGATCGAAGGTGCTCTTCTTGTAACATTTGGCGAAGTTCAGTATCGACGTAGAAAGCTTCCACCAACTGCTGGCGCTTTTCGATCTCATTCTTGCTCATCAAAGGCTGCTTCAACCATTGTGCCAGAAGTCTACTGCCAACTGGTGTCTTGCAATGGTTAAGAACGCCAAAGATACTCATCGTCTTGGATCCATCTCGAGGACCTGGCATGAGGTTAAGGGCCTTGAGCGCAGCTGCATCGAGCTTCATAAAGTGCGCTAGGTCGTGCTGGTACAATTGGTATTGGCCAAAGTTTGAAGGGTCTTGTAGAACACCAAGGTACTTGATGAGAGATGCTGCGGACCCCATGGCGAGCTTGAGGTCTGTCTGTGGTAGCAGGGATGCCGATCGTTCGTCCTTGAGTAAGCGTGCCAGATCCTGTTCGATATCTCGAATGCCGAAGTCGCCTGCTGGTCTCTCTGCGATGGCGACACCGCAGTTGTCGATAATCTTCTTCAATTTGGCCAGCTCAGGGTCCTTCTCCTTGTCATCCTTCTTTTCGCCCTTGTCGACTTGCACCAAACACTCACGAACGCCAAGCTGAATAAGGAGTGCCTCGAAGTTGGAGTATAGGTCGTTGTCGAGAAACTCGCTGACGCCCAGCTCTCGCACGCTAGCATCGGCAAAACAGACGCCGACATTGCGAGCTTCAGAAGCTTTTGCCGAAATCTTGACTGCGAGAATCATAGGGGCAGACTCAATCTGGCCTCCTAAATCATCCTCTACATCTTGGAGGTTGCCTGGTGACGCTTGCTTGATGCACTTCCAGTTCATGCGGCCGGAAGCACTCTGCCAAATCTCGATTCGCTTACCCAACTTGAGCAAGGCTTCTCGTAGGAATTGTCGGAATACGGTCATGGTCATGGTGACGGAAGGCAGTCCGGTGTGGTCATTTCGGCCGAGCTGTCGTACAACAGAAGTTGTTTTGTAGACCTGAAGCACATGATTAGGATTGTGATGGATAACTGTGGCGACTACTTACAGTCTTTGCGATATAGTTGGCATCTTCGCCATGGGAAGTGTACCAGTCTCCTCGGTCGAAGATGCGGATCGTGTCTTCGTTAACGGCTGGTAGGGTCTTGAAGAAGCGAATGAAACCGCCTTCGTCATCGAGCTGAACATAAAATTAGCAGAAGAACTAAAGCGGTAACGGAATACTGATAATTACCTTTAGCTCTGGTCGTGAAGCCATAATGAACGTCTTTTAGGCCTGTGAAACTCCAGATTGCAAGTCAAGAATGGAGGGTCCCAGTAAAAGTGCCTGGGAGAAGGATGTTGGAGGTTTAGGTCGCGTCATTAGGTCGCGTATTGCCCGGGAGACGCGTTTTTAGTGGGCTCTCAATTAAAATGGTGACGCGAGATCATGCATGGCCTTTGCATAACTTGCACAATATTATGCTTGTAGCCAATCTGATACACTATTGGCCAAGAGCTGATTAGCCGGTGGAGCACCAGTAAAGTCGAGTTTCACGATGGATGGATTGCCTTTTCTATATCGCCATATCAATGTCAGGTGCAGAGTTAAACAATTTATCTATTCGTGATGTCTCCTTTGCCTCCTCGACAACCTTCTCTTAATAGTTTCGGTCCAAACAAATGCACAGTTCAAGGCTTGACCTTTTTAGCTGACGATACGCGGCCACAATACCTAAATCAGCAGAACACATCTTAATTCAGACATTGAGGGAGCGCCATATCAATATTACGGGACATTTCAGACTCATTCGGGCTCTTGAATCTTGGACCCTGCATCCAATAAACACCGCGCTATCAAAACTTCAGCTGCGATGGTTCACTATCAGCCAGCCTCAATTAGCCACAGGTCCGAGATACTCGCTCTATTGATTTCGCTACAGTATCTGGAGTAGGCTATGATTGATTAACAGCTCGAGCATGATTTCTCCGCTATGCGATATTTCTACCAAGGCGCTGCAGGGATGGGATGGCTGAATCACTGTCGATCCTTTCCCTCATCACAGTTTATCTGAGATATGTTCTGACGAGTTAGTAGTTCCAAGACACAGAGCCGAGCAGCAGTGAAGGCTCCCACCTTGGCTGTCTTGCTAGATCGATGATGGAGTTGGAGAACGAGAGTCCTTTTAACCTTGTTTTTAGCTCCTGCTATGTGGGGATTCCGCAGAGTTTTGTATCAGAGCCGCATCGTCGAGAGAGGATCTTCAAGTTGAAGAAACCTAGTTTTCCGACCAATGACGGGATATTCGCAGTTGCCTCTCATCCTATTTTCGAATCACAATGACTGCAATTGACTCGTCAAGAGAAATATCGACAACACGTGCGCTCGAGTCTCGATGATATATCGAATTGTGCTTGGATTTCCGAGTCTTGGCGGCAGGGATTATACGCTCGACATTGTCCATCCGGGTTCTCACAGCAAACCCAAAATGGTAATCTCCCGCTCGATAGTGGCTCAAAGCCATCAAGGTCCTCGCAACCAATCCACTCTATCTGCTCCAGCAGAAGCAAGAATAGGCAGGTATCTTGGACCTTCTCCCAGTGGCAATGGACCGATAAACGAGAAGAGTTTGAGACATTGACTTTGTTCTCCCGCTTTCCCTCCCTCAAAGAAATATAGAGATACCCCCGACTTCCTCCCGAAAGTATCTTTGCTGTCATCTTCCAACAACCCTTGTGGCCAGTTTCAAACTTCAATTCTCTTTCCATTGGCCTCTTGACAATTTAAGCATAAATCCTGCTTGTCTAGACGTGTCTTCCCGGCATTTCCGTGCCGTAAACAATAGCTAGCAGGCTCGAATCGAAACAAAAACGGAACAAAGCGAAGATCTTCGGCCGTGATCCGTCTCTCGATATGTACGCTTCCGCTTTGTCCCTCGCCAAATGGGGCGTCGTCTTCTCTGCGGTTTCTGTAGCTGCTGGCAATGTCCATATTGCTCCTAGAGCCACCCAGGCCCCCTCAAGCACAGCAGCTGCGCCAGAGGTCACTGCTATCACAGGATGCCATCTCCACGCCTCAGACCTGTTAGTGAATACCTGCTTGTTTCGAGACTGAGGCACTGGCGGCTAACCTCGCGCTTAGATACTGTTTTGCTGGTAAGACAGAGTACCTAGTGGACATCAAGGTCACTGCCACCACCGATGTTCCCTCTCAATACACTGACTGCCACTCTCATGGCTCTGATACGTAAGTCCTAGAGCTGCGAACTATTAGTGGCCATTGTTAACTCATACTCATTAGGTTCTGTGTGGACTCGGATGGTAAAGATGTTTCTGTCAAAGCTGAAGGTGCTGAGTCTGAAGAGAAGGGCAATCATAAGGAAGGTGAAGAGGAACATGGCCACGACCATAGCCACGGAGAAGGCGCGACCGAAACTGGATCTGCTGATAAGGCAGCTGATAGCAATCAGCATTGCCATTTCCATGCTGGTGTTGAGTAAGTTGCATAACTGACAACCCATCGACGATAACTAATGAATCTTCATAGACACTGCACAGGCGGAAGCGGCCACGGTGAGACGAGCGAGGCAGAGTCAGGTCCTGGCTCTTCAGCTTGCCAACCTCGCAAAAGAGACTATGATGTTGGTCTCCGTGTCGGTCTTCTCTTCGTTATTCTGGCCACGGGTGCCTTGGGTGTCTTTGGACCTATCCTATTGCACAAGATGGTGCCCAGCAAACTAAACGTTGTCCTCATCGTGCTGAAGCAATTCGGTACTGGTATTATCATCTCTACCGCCTTCGTTCACGTATGTAAAGTCTTTGAAACCATGTCAAATTTACTAACTAATGTCATTAGCTCTACACCCACGCGTTCCTCATGTTCAGCAACCAATGCATTGGTGATTTGGGCTACGAAGCTACCACGTCGGCTCTCGTCATGGCCGGTATCTTCCTGTCTTTCCTCGTCGAGTACATCGGAAACCGCGTTGTTCTCGCAAAGACGAAGGCATCGGCTGATCTCTCCGTGTCTGAGAAGAAGAACGCATGGCTATCTGCCGAGGTTTTCAGCGTTCTTGTTATGGAAGTTGGTATTCTTTTCCATTCTCTTCGTAAGTTTAACCCCTTGATTCTGTCAACACGCAACCCTAACACAGTCCAGTCATTGGCTTGACCCTCGTTGTTGCTGGCGATGAATACTTCCTCACTCTCTTCGTCGTCATCCTCTTCCACCAGATGTTTGAGGGTATCGCTCTCGGAAGCCGAATCGCTACTATCGGCACTGCTGCCGACACTCACGGTGCCACCGTTCCTCGCTCTTCTCAAGACACATCCTCCGCCCAAGACTCAGACAAGGCTTCCCCTGCTGCTACCGAGACCATTCCCAACGAGGAGATTGCCCCTACCGGTCTTACCATGAAGAAGAAGCTCGGTCTTGCTTCGCTCTTTGCCTTCATCACTCCTATCGGAATGGCCATTGGTATTGGTGTTCTGCAAAAGTTCAACGGTAACGATAGGTCCACCCTTATCGCCATCGGTACGCTCGACGCTGTCTCTGCGGGTATCCTCATGTGGGTTGGCCTTGTCGAGATGTGGGCTGCAGACTGGATGACTGGAGGTCATGGTCACAAGGCTGAGCTTGCCGAAGCCAGCGTTCTCACTACCATCCTTGCGTTCATAGGCTTGGTCTCTGGTCTAGTAGTGATGAGTCTTTTGGGCAAATGGGCGTAGACTCGATATATTGGGCTTCTTGTTCGAGCTAAAAAGAACATTTGGGTATGGAGTTCGGTATTGTGCATTTACGGAGTTGGTTGGGAACACATGCAGTAGATTCTTCTCTGTCGACAAATGTTAGAGCGACAAACTGCGCAGATCTATACGGGAAAAAAGGTGTTACGATGAGATATAGAATAGGCACGTAGATAATGATGAATAATGTCTCTACTTATGCCCTCAGTTCTTGACCAGCTCGATTATGGATTGTTACTTTTCAAATTCAACAAACACCATGTAGATTATCCCCTTCTCGGCTACCCTTTAATTGAAGCCTTGCCAAGACTCGGCATTTGGTACCGCGGTGCCCTGTACGTCAAATTCGAGCTGCGTGTATCGTTGTACGGCAGCACCTGTATGCTGCTGTCCACAGGTCTGTACATGACATCCCAGTGGTCCGAAATGTTTGGGTTTCCATATGGTCTCAGAGCCGCAAATCTCATGCTACACCCTGTCAGTGCATACTCTGATCTCATCAGTTGCATCACTTACGTGTAGTTCCCTGGCGAAATTCTTGTGCCGTTGGCGAGTTTACCGAACCACCAAAAGACATGAAAGCCGCGCGGTTCTCGTTTGAGAGGAAAGGGAACCGTGTCGTTAGGGTCATTGATGGAAGGGTCGAAGAACCAAAACTCTTCAGCGTCTCGCATCGTTGTCGCGGAGCCGACGTATCCATACTCGCCAATACGAGGGGGATAGGTCCATAGCGATTCTGTCCAGCCTTGTTCAAATATCTTGCAGTTGTTAGGCAGACAAAAATTGACGCTTAGACAGGGTACTCACATCCCATCTAAGGTTGTGGCAAGCGTACGACAGCCTACCACCAACCTCAATAAAATCATTCGGATCCTTGTCGATGTTGAAAGACCAACTATCATATATGTTAGTGACGCACAAGGTTATGCTGGATTTCTTACGTCAAGTCTTTGTTGGGATCAGTGACGAATGGTTCAACAATAAACATGTTGTCAAATGCCTTTTCTGTGTCATATGCGGCTCCTATTACAGGTATTAGTGGGAAGGAGAAGTAGAATCCACGTCAAGGATGGACGAACCTCCGTACGGAATGGATAGCTTCTCGCCATGGTCAGAAATAATCCATACCTTACCCCCATACAATGGCAAGTAATCGTCATCAACATCTGGGAGGCCGAACGTGACACTGAAACCATAAGCTGGTGGTTGCATCAGGGCAGAAAGGAATCTTACCTCAGTTCTCTTGTTTCTCCTGGCTCGATAAAGACCGTATGAGGAAGTCTGACAGGAGGGACGATATTCTTTGGTTCAATACCATATAATAGAGAAACCCCATAGTTCGCGTCGTAGATATCAAAGCCTGCCTGGGGTTCGAGCTTGAAGGTGTATCGATGCGTCCTCCCACCAGTATTGGTGATATTGAAACTCCAATGTGGCTTGAATGATTCCGTGTCTTTGAGTGCAAAGGGCTCATATTCAAGCTGTGTGTCGTAATTGAGAACTTTGAATGCGTCGGCCAACCCAGTGCCGACTTGAAATGGCGGAGACTTGAATTTTCGAACAAGATGGCTGTTTACAAATGGAAGACTTTTCCCACTTGATGCAATACGATCTCGAAGCATCTTGCCCAGTCCAGCGCCATTGAAAGCACGCCCACCGTATTCTCCAATGAACAAGGCCGCAATGCCTGCTATGTATGGCGCGGACATCGACGTCCCACTCAATTCTTCATAGCTCTGATTCAAGACGGTACTCGTTATGTCAAAACCTGGAGCGGCGATGTCGGGCTTGAGAAGCAACTCGTTTGTTGGCCCCCAGGTGGTGAAGTATACAGGCATTGGTCCATAATCCTCGCCGGTTTTGTTGGCATTGGGCTTCGTGGTAACATTTACAGCGGCCACAGCAAGCACGCCATGTCCGACAGCACCGCTACTTGAGTAGAAAGGTCCAAACTCCCCTTCGTTACCAGCTGATGCAATCACCACAACTCCTCTATCGACCAGTCGGCTAGCTAGCACGGCCCAAGGGTTATCAGACCATCCGTTCGGTTGCCCAATGCTCGAAGTGATAACGTCGGCCTACAGAGCTTTCATCAGCAAAGTGTATACGTACACACAGCATCACTTACTCCAGCATTGTAAGCATCACACAATGCTTGCATGATGGTCACCTCGTCAGTTTCCCACGGACTCTATTGTTGATAAGCCAGATGCCTCATGTATTTCTCAAAAAACAAATCACACTTACATCAGAGAAGACTTTATAGATAAGAAGTTCCGCATCAGGGGCAACTCCAGTGAGCCTAGAAATTCCTTCCAATCAGATACTTGATCGTACTTGTCATCCGGGAACGTACCATTCATTCTCGGCAGCAATAATACCAGCTACATGTGTTCCATGGCCTTGGTAGTCCATAGGATCGTTGTCGGGTAGCTTAGGGTGTTTCTTCTCGTTGTGTGTCTCCCCTATATATAGTGTCAGTTCTTAAGTCGATCTAAATAACATTGCTTCAACTTACACTCAGCTCCCACAAGATCATAACCCCCCTTGATTTTGCATCCGGGGCCAAAGCATCCTCCAAGCTTGACGAGATTAGCGGATGCAGGTCAAGAACACATCTTGACATACCGCCTTGTGTGTATAGTCGATGCCTGTGTCAACTATAGCAACAGTAGCCCCTTTACCACGTATGCCAGCAGCATGTAGTTTGTCGACACCAGTCCAATGGTGAATAGAATAGTTTCTTATCGAGGAAGACGGGCCATGTTTTGACTTTTCAACCTTTGGCATCGACACTGTGTGTGCTTGCCAGACATTGATAACTCCCTCCATCTGGAATAGTGTATCCGTATTATCCGTGTCTGTTTCTACCACCATCCCATTGAAAACATCACTGCAGTCAAAGCTCTGGAATAACGGCCTATGTTTGTCAGGCTTCATAAGAAACTGGCGGGTCACTGTAGCTAGGCCATGGTTCTGCGAGTGTGAGCGAATGATTTGAGAGCAGGACTGACTTCTATTACCGGCTCGACTTCGACGATAAACTTGCGAGTTTCTCCATTACTCTTTCTGCCAGAACTTGAAGAGCCAACTGCAGGTCTGGGTTTCGTTCCCGCATTCACGATAACTGAAGCTGTGAGTACCAAGGCTTGCAAGAAGTTGTGCGGCTTCATGATGGCTGGGTCGATTGAATGAACGTCGTTAACTGATGTATTTAGTTCAGAATTATTGAGATATGAAGATGATATATGTAAATTTTGATATGGGTAGTAATTGGTACTGCTCCGGAAGATTAGCTTGGACGGCTCGGTCTCGGAAAGGTGCATAGTCAACGTTGCAACTCCTATTTGAGCCACGGACGGGGAAATAGGTGCGTCTTTTCAAGCTGCCGTCGTAATTCAAGCATTGTTCATCTGGGTATCACGGCCAGGGCAAGTTTGCCCCGTTTGGTAACATTTTGACAACTCGAGTCAGGGTTCGAGATCAAACCAGGCATGATGATAAAGTTGCCTCCGTCTGCGACTATACATATGAGTATGATATGCATATTGAGTTTTCCCATTTAGACGTTGGGTCATCGCCGTTTTCTCCAATACCATACGAAAAAAGCAAGTCTCGGCATAATGGATTCAGAGAGACATTGCTTGTAACAACGGGAAGTTGTCTTGTTGTCCAACAAATCGGTTTGACATATACAACCTATCCGGGGATTGCCATTGCCGGAGCGCTCTCATGCAACACAGACGGCCTTTTGAGTCTCTCTGCCGCTGTGATAGGCCGGCTGTAACAGACATTCTCGAACAAGAATGCTGTGACTCCAGAATTGTGTGACCTAGATCAAGGTCTAGCGAGAGATTCGGCAGCAGCAGGGAGGCATGTTCAACGTGAGATCGCGTTAAGCGGACCATTTCTCTTGGTTGCAGTACCGTCAAGGCGGGACGAGGAGATCAAGGCCAAGCCTGTCTATCTCTTAGGATGTAACAGGAATGTCAGTTGTACGGCACAAACTTGAATCCGTGCTCGACAATCGTCAACAATGGAAGTTTTCCCTCGATGTGAGTACGTGGATGTCAACATGAGCTTCAGAGATTTGGGTGAAGTAGTGTACATCATTATGGAAAGAACGGTAGATGGAAGAAGGTCGTCGTTCACGTGAGTACATATCGCCGTTGAAGTCACCAAGAGGAAGGCACTGGCTGAGTGATGCAATTGACAACCCAAGGTAGGTGCGTTACCCAAAGGGTCCTCCTTCCCATCCATGTAAGCCACAGACTGCCGGTTGTAATTACCTTACATTGAAGTAATTAAATCTGTCTAGCGGTTGATTTCTATTGGTTGCATGCATTTCACTATTTCTTCTCACGAGAGACCTCGACTCAACTACATGGCAAGTGAATCTATCGAACCGAACCATGCTTTGACCTCGGCTACGATTGGGAACCACTCAAGAGCCTAATGATGCAATACCTGAATCGTCATGCCCTTTGACAGATTCACAACCACCTACTGTACACCTTTGTGACCCAGAAACTCGGGCACTTGTCAGTTGTCGACACATGGCAAAGAAAGCTAACGAACAATAGACCACACCCAAATCTCCATGCCATTAACCAAAAGCAGTTTCGCTCTCAACGATCAATTAACTGTAACTGGCTATGGCTTCTGGACCGGATCAGAGTCCGTGCCTGAAGATCTCTCAGCCGGTATTGACCTGACTCGCGAGGGATTGTCCCCGTTCAAACCACATGGGCGATGTCGAGTCTAGTCTAGCTGAGAATATCCATTTCTGCACATGTTTGACTTGAAACGGCGAGAGAGATAGTCAATTCCCACTCGTGTCAGTCGATTTCTAGAAGGCACAGACATGCCAACCGACTCAAGCCAGAGCGAAAATTCAGTGGAACGGTCACTAGCAAAAACTAAAAGTTACGATTACAATGATGGCCAGAAAGAAACATGGAAAGAAGATCGTGCGATAGAGCTAGATTGTGTTTCAGTCCAGTTCTGCTGTTGCGACACTGCTGCAGAAAAACATGCAGATAGGCCATGCCTAATGCAGCATGTCCACGAACCAACCATGCTCACTCACCGGCGGCGAACAAGGGGGGAGCCCGGCCATTTCATTGCTGCAAGACAAAGGAGGACAAAGATGGTGCTTTTCAGCGAGTATAGAGCTCTTGACCAAACCTTGTGTGTGATTCGCACATCACGGAAATCGACCACTCATTGCTCAGAGGAATATTGCATTGATTGGGACTCGATGAGCTAAACCAGCGTCTCATTTAAAATCTCGGCTGATCGACGACTGCAGTTCGTCTGCCAATTGCTTTTTCCCAGTGAATGTTGGTGATTTACTGCTGAGAAGCGTTGTCCCACACTTCAACCCAGGATCAACGTTTAGACTGTGGATCCTGACTCGCAAAACCATGTGGTTTTTCATGGTGTGCCTTTCTTATGCTAGTTCTGGCCTGCATCTCGACTCTTTCTCGTGCGGAAGCCCCAGAAACTCTCCAGCCCTCTCTCCGTTCGGTTACGTTTCAATCCAATGCCAGGGACCAATGGAACTTCATCCGTACTCGGCACAGAAAGGAACCTTGCAATTTTCGTTTCTTGCCTCTATCTTTTGCAGTGAGCGTCGCTTTTCTCCTCTTGCTCGACCGGGAAATAGTGTGATCCCCCTGCGTCAACCCGCCAACGCCAGAATCATGCTGGTGTAGTAGCTAGCGCTTTGGCCGGCGTTGGGAACGGACTTCTAGAGGCCTGAGCTAGAATAGCTTGGGTTTGGTTCCTAATGGGGTCTAATCGCCACACGTAAGAAAGGGTTCTTCTGTTCTTTGTTACGGATGCATATAAGCAGTTGACAAAGAGCAAACGCATGTTGACGGCCCGTCAGCGGGAGGAAAGGAGGGAGGGGGGAGAGCAGGGCTTTGACGTCCAACACATAATGAGAGATTAAAAAAAAAATGTATTGTTTGTCTTCATTTGGTTGATATTGGACACCAGACAAAGTTGATTGCTCGTGATCGATCTATATTAGACGACCGAGTTTTAGTCAACGATCTCTACCCAGCCCTTTCTAGACCACCGGGGTTTCCTTGCCTTTACTGAACTGACAATATAGCCCTAAGGTTTATTTTACAGTATATCCGAGGCTTGGAAATGCTAACGAGTTAATGTGAGGTCTTTTAGTCAACCTCCAACCCCCCTCCTTGATCTCCATGTCAGATCCATGAATGTGACCTTTCAGGGGCATCAAAGCAGCTGCAGTCTGCAGGTCGCTTTGCGAAGCTTCAGTCGCATGGCACCCTTGACACTGTTCCAATTACCATCCCCTGCAGGTAAACTCCACCTTCCGGGCCTCCCCTGTTGGACTTTTTCTCGTTTGTCCCGTTGGGTCGGCGAACGAACGTCTTCAGCTTGATGGACAGACAGAAAACAGTGGAGAGGCCCCCAAGTTAGGTCAGTGGAGGCCCGGCCTTCCAGACGCTATAGCATCCACTAACTCTCTAAAGTTAGAATACCTGCGGGCTGTTACTCCCCTGTAATGCCTCTCTCTGCCTCCTGGGTAATGAATGGTTGTCCACTCATTCTTATCTTCCATCCAATCCTCCCCCCTCGTTCATTCTCCCTCCTGTCGCTGTCGCAATCCTTCTTCTACCCCCAGTCGCCCGCTACCACTTCCTCTTTCACTCTCATTTGATCTAATCCCCTTCTTGGACGACAAGGAAACAAAACTCCCGGCGATTTGCTTCTTTTACTATTAATGTCCTCTACTCTCTTTTAATACTACGTACTGTCAATCATAGTACACCTCTCCATATCTATCTCCCTATCTATCGTCGACTTACTCGCTGTTAAACACCAACCATAACCAACAGCAATTGTCCTCCCCCTTTCCCACAAGGATAAACCAAGACAATACACACAAAATTCGTGGCGAAACATTCTCACCCAAATACATAAACGACACCGAAAGCGTACAGCATTGACTGCGGTACCTTGACTTGAAATCACACTCCTAATCTCCACATCCTCGGCTTCTGCATTACGAATCCAGCCTCCCTCGACGCGCTGATACTCACCGAGAGACCCGATTTATTTGCCTGATATATCCAAGGGCTCACTTACTCAATCAAACTCAACTCCGTCAAAAATCACCGACACTACCGCAACAATGGGCAAGTCTCTCATGGACAAGATTCAAGCCAAGCTGGAGCTCTTCCGTCTTGAGCAACGCTACACCCGTCGCCGTCACAGACGTTCCACCTTTGTCTCCAACGCTGTCTACGTCGATGGCGAGTACGTCTACCAGACTCCCAACAGCACCGGCTCTTCCTCTGGTTCTGGTTCCTCCGGCGGCATCGACGCTCTTCATGGCGACAAGGCCAATGTTAGCCCCATGGCCTCACCATCCACCGTCGTCATTGACGAGCATCACTTCCCTTCGGAGCCTCAGCACCAGCAGCCTCAACAACAACCAATGGCTACTGCCGAGCGCAAGCGTCTGAACCGCTTCAGCTCCATCCCTCAGTTTGGCGGCTCCACCAAGAGCATGACCATGCCCAGTGTCAAGGAGCGAAGGACCAGCATGATTCGATGAGTAACTCACGGATAGCCGAAGCAACACAAAAAACAACAAAATTCACAAAATTCTCGCAATATTCTTCTTTACGATTTGACGGCAATATAGCGCCAAGCGAAGGATTACAGCTCTGGCGCAGGCGTAGCGGGCGCATAAGCGTGTAAGAAACGGACACGACTAGATGAGATGAGATGAGACGGGATGGGATGGATGAATCGGATTTGATGGATACCCCCAATTCATTCTTGGTTTCCAAATGACGAAACTCGCCCAGATTTGTTGTACAGTACACACACCTTACAGCATCGGATCACATCACTACCTCGGTTTTTATTCTGGCAGGATGATACCACCAGCCACAAGATCTTTTTAACGACTTCACTTGGTTACATTTTCCGTCCCTTCTGTTTGTCTCGTTTCCCTTCAACTTGTAGGCCTATCATATCACTGGGCCTCGTTTGAATACGTTCAGGGATTACGAAATAGCAGGGCTTTACTACAAAGTTGGACGTGTCATCGGTCGTCACCGACACCTTTTTACCCTAATTTTCCTTTTATGGCGTTGATTTATACTTTTTTCTCACTGCCATTATATCATTACCCCTTCACTCTGCTTCTTACGGGAAATTGCTTGGGTTGTTTACACATAAACGTCTAAAGCTGGCGGGCAACTGCCGGATGCTGCAAGCTGTACTGTACATAGTCATGGGGAAGAGTATTGCAGTCTGATCTGGTCTGGTTTCATGGAAGGATGGATATGTATGGACTTTGAGGAATTTAGCCAAGGTACCAATGAATTAAAACAGATACCACGTTCAAAACATGTATCGCATTTATGAGCCTGTGCTTTGATTTATGATGAGCGAGGATGAAACAAACCTTGGTCTGGCTCGAGCCTGTCTGATCGAGTTTAATTTCCCGGATTCTACGAGTTATGTCGCTGTCTTGAAATGCATGCATTTGGTCTAAAACAGGTATGGGGTTACGTTATGTCATAAATGTCACAGACCAGCAACACGAGTGCGAATAAGAAGCATCAAAACTCTAGTCCAGAGTTGACGAGGTTGGGGGGCTTGTTGTGCATAAAGTTTTGTACCTCCGTATGCGTATGATCTTGCATCGACCACGCAACACAAAACTCAATGCTTCGGCAGCCGGTTTCTAGCGTGCATATCTCCCGTGTCATTGGATCATGTCAGTTCTCTGCTGACTGCAACGTTGAATAACAGAGAGAATAAGAGGCGCAGAGTTACAGGGTTAGTTTCAGACTGAGATCGTCATAACAAAAAAAGGTTGTTTGAATACTAATGCATATTAAAAACCGTCCTTGAATAACACTGATATTAACTGAGTATGATGTGTCGCGTGCACTGGTCTATGCTCGCTGGCTGAGCACGCACTACTCAGGTTGGTTCATGCTTTATAGCCAAGGATTTATTCAAACTATCCAAGATCGTGATCCATTTTTCGATCGGGAAACACTCGGGGCAATTGGTGTCAGTTGCGATCGCTACGCCTCAAAGTAGCAGCCCGTATTTGGTATGGACCACCTATTGCATTCAAGATCGAGGCATTGACACTGCCGCAAAGATACTTTAAACATATAACTCCATGAGGTTACCCTATACTTCAGGATTCTCAAGATCTGCTTAAGACACCGTGCAGCGAAGTAGAGTTAACTTGGCGACATTACTTGATGTTCAATGGGGAGTGTTAACCAATGCAATGTTGAGCATATCACGCAGAGAAGAAAATTCAGAGAATAATCAGTAAAGATTTTATCAACACCTATATCGGCAACCAGGTTTCGCTGCCATGCATCCCATCCAAAAGCGAATCAAATAACTCCCCAAACACCATTCAATGCAATGCTTCCATCTTCTTCGAACAAAAACAGGGGGGTATAAGGCTATGATTTCAAACCAAAAGCATTGGATGCCCGTCCCATTTATATGAGGGGAAAAAAGTACGCCTCGCTTAAACAACAAGTCCGTCATAAGCTCTCTCTATCGTTCGACCACCCATACCAGGCACCGTCCTCAACTGAGAAAGGCTGTCGATATGACCGCCAGCCTCATCATTACTTACAAGTTCGAGGTAGTCGACCAGGTCACGAGCCTTCTTTGCACCGAAACCGACCAGGCTTCGGATTTGATCCGGGTCACGCGAGTTGACAATGTCAAGAAGATGTTGGGTGCGAGGAGAGGCAGGGCCCTCATCGTCACCCGAGAGGATGGACTTGGTAGCAAGAGGCTTGACCTTTCGTGACTTGGACTTCAAAGCCTTATGCACCAACTCATCTTCTTCCACATCGGCCTCGGCAGTCTCATAATCACCGTCCGCATCATCATACACAAACTTTCGCCTCTTGCGCTCCGAGCGAGGGGTTGCCCGGCGGGGAGAAGCTGCGGGAGCCTTTCCGTCCAGCCGCGATCGTAGTCTCTCAATCTTGTTGAGCAGCTTCGCCTGCCCGGGGAAGAATGGCAGCGCTCTTTCGTACATATTGAGAGCAATTTGATCCTCGCCACGCTCCCTGTGTTGTCGGGCTGCGAGAAGGAAGCGCAGTCCTTCCGACTTGGAATCGTCTCGCCATTCGTCGCTGTCGATTCGCTTCTCAAGTGCCTCCAGTCGCCTCTGCACTGCATCGCTGATCTCAGGCTGAACCATCGGTGGTGGCTGAGACTTCTGCTCGTCCGCAATTCGAGCAGCGAGGATTTCGCTCACCTTCTTTTCAACCATGGCCTCGATCTGGGCAGCTGAAACCGTAATGGATGCTAGAGCAGCAGGCTTCGAGATTTTGCTGGGTCTCAAAGCGGCTTCATTTTCAGAAGGCCGCTTGACAGGATTCGTTTTTGGGCGAGCCAAGTTGGAGCTCACAAGTGGACGGTTGGCAGGTGCTGCTGGCTTCGACTTGTCAGTGTAGACGCTAAAAGCCTTGACAGGCTTATCGGCCGCCTTCTCAGCAGCCTTGTCTTTAGCAGCGACGTTGCCATTGTGCACATTAGTGAGGTTGGCAAGAGGGCGCAGAGGCTGACGCAGACCCAAGCCCGAGAGTCCGGAGTTCGTCCTAGGAACAGACTTATAGACAATCTCGTTCTCGATCTCCCTAACCTCAATTCGCTTGGCACGGGAACTGACGTTGAGACTGCTGAGGGTATCGAGATGGTAACCTCGCAGAGGCGACAGGTTCAGAATCATGACAGTGATGCCGTTGTTCTGACCCAGAGACAGAATGCGAGTCATCTTAGACTCCCGGTATGGTATCCTCTTGTCACCGCGGCCGATAGCATCGATGCACTGACTCAGGACAAAGAGACTCTTGTTGATGGCAGCAGATTCCACCAACCTCTCCTTGTCATTGTCAGTTCGCCTGTTGTCCTCAGAACCAGCCAAGTCAATGGCTGAGGCTGTGCTCTCCCTGACCGACTCCGCAGTTGTCTGGATCAGCTTGACTCGCAGAATAGCGTGACTGCGACTGCTGTGGGCGTTGAGCTTGGTAGCGGCGGTGACGCGATTGTTGTTGGCCTCGATGTACAGCTTCTCAAAGTCCTTGAGATCCTCGCAAGCTCGTTCAGAGAGACCAACGACAATAGTCTTGCCGTTGGCCTCGGCTCGTAGCGGTAGACCGGTGGGCGTTCGCTTCTCGGGGGGCTCGAGGAGATCAAAGACCTTGTCGTTGTAGATCTCGTAGTATGATAGAAGAACCTTCACGTCGGTATCGCCCTTAGAATCCTTCATGATCTTCTTGCCGCGTCGAAAGACACTGCTTAGCATCCGAGGAATCACCCCACGGTCTGCCAGCTTCATACCGCCTCGCATCGTGTGTGTTTTACCCGTACCAGTGACACCATATGCGAATATTGTGACATCGAATCCCTGGAAAAGAGACTTGACATATGGAGCAACTACTCAAGTCAACACACGATTCAAGATAATCCAAACCAAAATTTGTTAGCATAAATATCTTACCTTCGGCGGTGAACAGTTCCTCCTGAGTCGTAGCACGGTCGTATACGCCATTGAAGGTGAAAGAGAACTCCTCAGACTCATTCTTGGGGTTGGGAATCTTTACGACCGTGTTAGGCTTGCTAGGATCGACTGTATCGGCTCGAACAATAATGTCAGATTCGCGCTCCTTTTCGAGCAGAGGCCGTATTCTGGAGACGACTCTAACACTCATGGTGTGTATTCGGTATGGAGAGGATTGGGTGTGAGGAGGAATTCACTAGGAGTAGCGCAAGCAACAAGCTCAAGGTGTCAAAGACTCGGACTCTGTCAGCCTACCAAGCTGGCCACTACCACGTCCTGCAAGTTTAGCAAATGTTTGCTATAAGGAAGATCACAAGGGTATCGGTCTAGTGAGATCGAATGAACAAAGCACGGTCGTTGGCCCAGCAACAGTTTCACGTGACATGACGTGTGGGCACGGGAAAAGCCGCTAGCAATACTGGCCCTGGCGTCTGGTTCGAGATGCCCGAAGTGAAGTGAAGAGAAGAGGTAGATATACAAGTTATACAGCTCTTTCGGAGCTCATATATCCAATCAGCAAAATGCGAGGCCAATTGCCGTTATCAAGAGCGGCACGAGGCCTGCGGCTGCGGGCATTGCCTTTATATACCTGCACTAGATCTCAGTGCAGGTCTATTCAGATCAACGCTGCGCCGAGCACTGAAGCGCCCAAAGTTGGTGGTGATGCTTTTGGAGCTCTTGAGACGAGGGATCCTGCGGGTATGGATGCGCCCACACCATTCGGTCACGATTGATAAGCTCTGATATCTGACATTGCGCTTGTATAGATGCTCGATTCGAGGTCCTCGGCTCGCCATATTCCCTTCTATCTGTGACTCTATCGGCATCGCAGAAGCTCTATACTCGGCGGGGCACGTTGGTTGCCGTCGCTGGCAAGCCTGAGAATGTACGCAGCCACCAAGGAAAGCTATCAGCAGCATCTCTAATAGACCAGATAGGCCCAATCCACTCTCTCGATCCTCAACCCGATTACACGAGCCTTCCTCGGCGTTCCCTTCCTCTACCAGCGCATCTCCGCTACGACACCCATCACAGCTTTGATCTCGACCAAGTCTCCCACAACCACTTTCACAGTTCTTCACCTCGATGGAACGACAGACTGGATGATTGCGCAAAGGAATGCGCTGTTGGCTTGGACAGGACATACTCTTTCACCCGCGGCCCGCATTCAGAGCAGCCTTACACTCGCCCACTGGGGTAACACCCTCTTGACAGGACGAGGTCTTGCAGCTCTATCAGCACCTGGACAGATCTACGAACTTACACTCAAGGAAGGCGAGGAGTTTGTAGCCCACCCTGGTAGTGTTGTTGCCTATTCCGTTAGCCGACACCCCCCTCAACCTTTCCGCTTCAAGAGCAATAGCCTACAACTTCAGGTCCCCTCACTATCACGATGGGTCTCAGAGCCAGAATGGGTGAAGACTGTTCGCAACTCCGAGGTTTGGAAATACCTAGCACGAGCCTACTACGGCTTGCGAACAGCGACCCGACGAACCATCTGGGGCGATCGCCTCTTCCTTCAGTTCCACGGACCTACAAAGATTCTCATGTCCAGCCGAGGCGTGCGAGCTTCAGATGTTCTCACCAACAAGCAAGTGAATGAGATCGCTGATTCTGAACCTGGCGTACTCTCTCAGGCCCTCGAGTTGAACAACAAGCCTAAGCTGACCGATGGTGCTGAGACTAAGCCCGCTGCTGTTAAAGCTATCGGACAGAAGACAGATGATGAGTCAGTGACTGGCATTCACGTTGCCAAAGTTGAGAAGGATGGTAAGGTCAAGTTTGAGGACAACAAGGAGCTCAAGGAGTTCATCCGATGAATAAAAGCATGAAGAGACAGACGAAATATGAGCGAGCGATGCGGCAGAGGTGAAAAAAAAGGAGGACAAGCAGATGAAGAAGTTTTTTGCACAAGGTTTGTTTTGTTACGTATGATTACATATATTATCTATCATAGAGCTGAAGCCTTTATGTATCAATATTCAGAAGATCAAACAACAGTCATTGGCCCGTACCTAATCTGCCAGCTTCATTGCTGGCATCAAGCTCTTCCATCAATGTGCCAGAAGTTTCAGTATTGGGATGGGCCGCTGGCCATTACCCTCATAATGTCATACCGACCTGTGTAGATGATACTGCATCTCCAACTTATGAACTTGTGCTGAAGATCAACTTGGGCACTATGTTAGAACGAGTAGATCTGTGTCTGACTAGACCATAGATTGGTGCATTCAAGGGATGGACGGGAGAGCATCCGGCGTCTCATAGATGGTATGTGTATATAAGATGAACTGCTCAACAGGCCAAAGCAGGCTTGACTGATTCATGCAGTCAGCGACCCTCACCAATGAGTATTTCTAAGCAGGGACAAAAATCCCTTGGAATACTGTAAGACAACAACACCCATGCAGAAGATCTTCCCTGAAAAATTATCCTGTGTCTTAACTATTGGACAGTCTCGTTCCCAATCACTCTTTGGGTTAGGCACTTCGCGACTCGGCCTCTTCTTAAATCCACAAGGTTGAAGTGGGATGCAGGTTTCTGGTTGCATTATTCAGCTCAGATAACAAATGACCTGACTGCTTCCTGAGGACACGAGCTTTCATTGGAAGAGTTATACATATGCAATCTCACTTTATTGAACAAGAATACAGCGAAAAACGGAAGCCGAAGACACTGAACGCTTTCGCCCGTGTACTCGGCTGTAACAAAAAAGCGATCATGTTAAGACCGAGCGACTGTATGTACCGACTAGGCTAGGCTACGGATTTATGTTCCGGCCAGAGAGAAACCCGATCTATAGGCCGCTCTCGTGATTTAATAGACCGAGATCTAGAAACGCACCTGCTGTAGATTCCTGGGGTTTCAGCAAGTAGTGTAGGTAGTATTGGAGGATGGGTGTATACCCCACCAGGACCTGAGAGACAAGATCAGATATGAGCGAATGACTAGGGTACATCTGATTGATATATAGATGGAGGTGATGGCAATTCCATGGATTCTCGTAACATTGATGAACAGTGACTTCATATCAGTGCATCATTCACTGCATCAACAGTGACAGATTGACTACTGCCTATCACCGACAACCAAATATAACTATCACGAAATCCTTTCTTCCCATACATCCTTGTATCAATCAACCCTCATACACAACTGAATCATGACTCGGTCAACGAAATCCTCGTCCTCGGACACAATCACCGACAGGACAATACAACCAGTAACATCAACAGACCCAGAGAAACAAAGTCGCCAGCCTACAGCCAAAACCGAAGCAAACATCCACCCAGAGCCTACCAATGCTGTCGAAGCAGATCTCGAGCGTGGTGAGGATGAGAAGAAACAGCAACAGCCCCCGGCAGGACCTCCACCTGGAATGGCCCCGGCAGATTTCCCCGACGGAGGACTAGAGGCATGGCTTGTCGTCTTTGGAGGCTGGTGTGCTCTGTTCTGTACATTCGGACTTGTGAACTGTGTGGGTGTCTTTCAGAAATACTACGTTTCTGGGCCACTTAGGGATCACGACAGTTCTGCCGTTAGCTGGATTATGTCTGTCGAGGTATTCTTTATGGTGTTCTGCAGTGCTCTCGTACGTATAATCTTCTCTCCCTCGACGAAACTGCATCCCACTGACTTGTATAGTTTGGCCGTCTGTTTGATACCTATGGCCCAAAGTATCTCCTCTGGTGTGGCACTCTCGCCTACGTCTTCGGTCTCATGATGGTTTCCTTGTCAAAAGAATACTACCAGTTCTTCCTCTCGCAGTCCATCGTCGCATCCATTGGATCTAGCGCTGTCTTCAACGCATCCATGTCTTCACTGGTCACTTGGTTCTTCAGAAGACGTGCGGCTGCCTTTGGTATCATGGTCTCGGGATCGTCTCTTGGAGGTGTCGTTCTCCCAATCATGATGGACAAGATGATCAACAGCGTAGGCTTTCCCTGGATGATGCGCACGATGGCCTTCATGTTCCTTGTTCTGCTTGGTGTTGCTTGCTTCACTGTCAAGTCTCGCCTGCCTCCTCGCCCCAAGCCTTTCGTTTTCATGGAATACATCAGCGGTCTTCGAGAGATCCCTATCCTTATCACTGTCATCGGTTTCTTCCTCTTTATGTGGGGAATGTTTCTTCCTTTCAACTATGTCCTGCTTCAGGCGCAGGCTGCAGGCATGTCTGAAACTTTGATCCCTTATCTGTTGCCGATCCTCAATGCTGTCAGGTAAGTCGTGCCAGAACAAGTGACGTTGGCTAGCATACTAACACGATCTCAGCATTTTCGGCCGTATTATCCCAGGTATCATCGCTGACAAGATTGGTCGATACAACGTCATGATCGCCATCACCTTCATCTCTGCCCTTTTCTGCTTGTGTGTTTGGATTCCAGTGAACAACACAGCTGGCATCGTTGTCTTCGCTGTGATCTTTGGTTTCTCCTCGGGCGGCTACATCAGTCTCGTTCCAACTCTTATCGCCCAGCTGTCCGATATTCGCCAAATCGGTACTCGTGTTGGCACTGCGTTTGCCATTGCATCTTTCGGTGCTCTGACGGGAAGCCCTATTGGTGGTGCGATCGTATCCGCACAGGACGGCGACTATCTTGGTCTGCAGCTTTTCTGTGGCTGCTCTATGCTGGCCGGCTGCATCGCCTTTATCTGTGCACGTTATGTGCAGGTTGGTTTCAAGCTTGTTAAGGTTTGAGCTATACATCTTGGAAGCCACTTCTGGATTCATTGTCAGAGGTGAATTTCGGCGAACAATATGGGCTGGCAAAATGCTTAAGGATTCGGCACAGTGACACAACAGTGTGTAATGAGCTTTAAGATAAGAAAAGCTGCGCCTAGATAAAAAATGATACCCAGACGCACGGCATAGACTAGGGATAGCATGGAGATAATCAACGGCAACAGAGTATAGGGAAAACTTTTGATTCAGACGAGAGACCTCCCCGAGATGAGATACAGATTGCGGAGGATACTCTAAGAACATTACTACGACAACCTAATCTTTGATGAATTAGCTAAATGCCGAAGAAAACTGGAAAGCAATATAAATAATTTATGAAGGTCTCTCAGACTATAGATAGAACTTGGGTGAATGTTTAATCATTAAGATCATAAACAGCCTCTGAAGCTAGGTATCATCATTGAAGGGGATGGGGGGACGAAGAGAAGAAGAGAGATACATACAGTATATGTTAGTGCACGGAGGGTTGTGAGAGGAACGTCAATCTATAAGTCTAAGCAATATTAGTATTGCTCGTGAAAGTGATAAACAAAAATGATGGAGGTATGGTTTGGGGCTCAGAATATAGATAGAACTTGGGTGAATGTTTAATCATTAAGATCATAAACAGCCTCTGAAAGCGATGTATCATCATAGCGAAGGGAGGGCAAGAAGGAAGACGAGTGCCACATACCATGAATAGTCGTATTATAGCGTATTGTGCAACAAAGTGGCATCAAGTTACAGAAATCTAAACACAATCAGTGAACATATTCCTGCATAGTCATCAAATCATGTTGTTGAAAGGGATGTGCTCAGGATAAAGATAGAACGGTGAGTGTTAGAATCATTAAAGATCATAAACAGCCTCTGAAGCTAGTGTATCATCATTGCAGATAGAAGGATGGTGGAGGGAATGAAAGTGTCAGTGAAAACTTACCTCATGAAAGAAACCTAACTGCCCGAGCGTGAGATGGCACAGTCCAGAGCTTCACATGGAAACAAAACAAAACTCCAATTCTCTAGTGTAGCATCTCTTCCTCGCCCAGAAGAGTTATGTACAGTCGCTCCCGTCCCGTTCGCCCGCTTGTCGTTAAGTGCTTTATTGGCTACCCTCGACAGTCGCCTTGATGGGGTTGATCTCAACTCCGTACTTCTGGCTAAGTCGCTCCACCCTTCGCTCATCGTATCCAGGAGGTCGAATGCCTATGGTAACGTGAGATATTGTACAGGGAGACTAGACACGATGCGCGACTTACCTCGGCCCTCGCCAATTTCTGAAATGGTCTGCTCAATAGGCAGTCGAGTGGATCGTCGAACGATTTCCTTGCGCTCGAACTCATCGCCCTCTCGCTTAAAAGAGTCGTATCGGCCACCAAGGTAGTGGAACATACCTTGGAAGACGGCAAGACCACTACCAAGACCCATGACGACAGGCATTCGTTTCGCTGTAGCTTGTCAGACCAAATTCGCTTTTTCATCGAGCCGTGTATCATCTCATACTGGGAAGACCGAGGACAGCGCCCAGGGCAAAGCCACCAAGGGCAGCGGAGAAGGAATCTTCCTTTTCGCGGAGGTTCATCGAGGTTCGCGAAACAAAGACATATGCGGCGGGGGCGGCGGCTAGACAGGATAATCAGTACTGCAAAGACCTCAATTGATCTCTCCCACCAGGTTTGTCATACCTCCGAGACCAATGATGGCAGAGCCGCGGGTGAAGACACTCAGAATGCCGACATTGTGCTTGGCCATAGCATTCTTGACGGAAGAGAGGAAGAGACCACTGAGACCACCAACTACACCAGCCTTTGTAGTGTCGTTAAGGACATCGTAAGGCTTGAAATAGGTGGCAGGCTTCTTGTGAAGCGCCACATTCGCGCTCGACGGGGGGTGCTCCATGGCGATTGCGATGCTAAGAGGGAGGAGTTGGGAGCTTTTATGTCTTGGGCCTGAGGTTGAAGCCGAGCTTGGTATGGAAACTGTAGGATTGCGAGCCTCCACTGCAGCACGTGACGTTGGTCATTCAATTGCCTTGTTTTCATTGGTTCATGGAGCCTTGACGAATTTCGGAAGCTTGCTCGGTACGTATCTTTGAATACTGCCCCACCACTTCCCGGACCAGGCGATGCGAAAAATAACCAGGACACAAAAGCCTATCGACAAATAACTTTGATCAACCTAAGCACTAAAGCTTGGAGTAGACCATCTTAATATTTATGACATCCTTAACTAAGTCTTGGCTTTTCTTTGACCCACCTGGAGACTCAAGTTTGTAAGAAAAATCCGCTATGAGCTTGACAGGATATTTGGTTTAAGCTTCAAATATCGTCAAAATCATTCAATTGGGGCCAATGCCTTACAAAACTTTTCGTTGGTTTCAAGGTCTTTGAGAATAACGTCATTGCGAATCTGCGCTCTCAATCACAACGGCAAAAAGCACCTCTTAATTACACAGTTTGATATAAGCGTATCAACCTCAACTTCCACTTTTACGAAGCCCAGGGCAAATAATACTTACGATTATCCTAAAAATGGAGAGAGTGGAAGAATCGCAACGGCCAACAGAGAACGCCGATATTGAGAAAACGAGAGGTCTTGAGGGCAATGACAAAGGCCAAGTCCAGAAAAATGCTGGTTCAGGCTCTACCGTCCCTCAAAAACGACCTGCCGAGGATGAGCCTGCTCAGCCCATGTCCAAGAACGCACTCAAGCGTCTGAGGAAGCAGCAACAATGGGAAGCTGGCAAGGAAGATCGCAAGCAGAAGCGAAGGGATAGCCGGATTGCTCGCAAAGTACGCAAGCGTGAGGAGAGAGACGCACTCATTGCCCAAGGCATAGACCCTTACGCCAATAAGCACCAGAAGCCGCCTTCTGTGGATGTTCCCATCTCACTCATCTTTGATTGTGATTTCGAGCAGTACATGCGCGAGAAGGAAATCATTTCACTCGGCAGTCAGATCACCAGGTCGTATTCGGAGAACAAGAATGCGAGGTATCGCACTAATATTTACGTCTCCAACTGGACTGGAAAGCTAGCCGAGCGTTTCCACCAGATTCTCGACGACAAACACAAGAACTGGAAGGGCATCGATTTTGTGGAAGGTGACTTTATCGAGTGTGCGGAGAAGGCGCGTGAGAAGATGAAGGGTGACCAAATGATCGAACCTCTTCAGCGAAGTCTCACAGAAAAGAGCCCCTGGACCAGGGACGAGAAAGATCCTCTCCCCCTCCCAGATCCTGAGCCTGAGCCTCGTTCTGAGTACAATGACATTGTCTACCTATCCTCTGACTCACCTTACACACTCGAGCGCCTCGAGCCCAACACAAGCTATGTCATCGGTGGCCTTGTTGATAAGAACCGTGAAAAGGGATTGTGCTACAAGCGAGCGAGGGCGCGCGGTATCCGAACGGCTCGGCTGCCTATCGGTCAGTACATGGTGATGCAGAGCCGAGCGGTTCTTACAACAAACCATGTCGTCGAGATCATGCTCAAGTGGCTCGAATATGAAAACTGGGGTGATGCATTCATGAGCGTTATTCCCAAGCGAAAGGGAGGTCAATTGAAACAGCAAGAGGGCGCTTCAGGCGAGACACAAGGAGCCGAGGGCGTCGAGGTTGAGGAGCTCGAGGAGGAGAACGAGGAGATCAGGGACCCCGATGCTGAAGAGGCTTCCTCTGAACAAAGTACGCCTGAGGTTGAGGTTGCTTCAAAGTAAATATATATCTTCTGTACTAATGCCATACTGCGCCAGCCAAATCCAAATCCAAATGTCAAGTCTAACACATTTACACTATTCATAAGTCCATCCCATTCCATACAATATCTAAAACTCCATGCTTTCCTCGTCTCTCTCCCGCTTAACCTTTACGTCCTTCTCATCCTTCATCAGCCCATTAACAAAATGTCTAAACTGGTCGATATAGGGCTTTAGGCTTGTCTTTTCCCAATCGGCCAGGCCCTTAGTACCCTCTTCCTCTTCGCTCTTCCAAGAGTCAATTTCTGCTAGAAGACCCTGCACCGTGGGCACGCTCAGGGGGTCAAAGTCGTCAAGGTTCTTGGTGTTGATAGGCACACAGACACGGCCAGTACCGGGATGCACGACAAAAGGACTCTTGAGCAAATGGTTGAGCTTCTTGCTGACTTCGATATCGAGTCGAGGGTAGGTGTACTCCAGGACAATATCCTGTTTGGCTTCGAGAAGTTGCCTGGCATCGAGGTTCTTGCTGGCGCCCGACTTTGCCAAAGCGTCAATGTCCGCCCATTTTGAAGTCGAGACACGTCCTGGGGCAGCATCCCATTTTTTCCGTAGTGACTCGTTAAGGTTCTGGTTTGGCAAAAGCTGTAAAAGCTTCTCAGACTGTTCGGGTGAGGCCCAAGGATCTTGCACCTCAAGAACGTCTTCCTGGAAGTGAGTCTTGAGGATCTCCAAGCTTCGTCTGCATGCCATTAGTATTTCAATATTTAAGATGTAATGTGGAAACTTACGCAAGATGAGGATGCAGTGGTCGCCTCACATTGACTTTCTTTCCACTTTGTGCACCTCCCCTGACTACCTCAAGATAGCCAGCAATCGCCCTTCTCTTCTGATCGTCCATACTACGAACTTTCTTGTCGCAAACCCAAGCGTGAGCACCACGTCGACCTGAGTAGACCCACATAATGTGCTTGAAGCCAAAATCTTCTCTCAGCGCTACATCGACCACTTTAATAGCCATAGTCATGAATTGCCAGCACTTGTTGCAGATATTCGCCTTGTCACAGCATGTTCGGATGTCGTCATAATCTGTCAAATCGATATCGAAACACAATTCCTTTGCAAGAGGTTTAAAAGCGGATGAGTTTCGCAGTGTCTTTCGGTCGCGAGGGTTGGTAGTGTAAACAGGGCCGATTTCGAAACGGGAAGGCATCAATCGAAGAACATCTTTTCGGAGCCTGGAACATTGTAAGTATTTGTAATTCCATGTGGAAGTTTATTGCTTACGTATCGGCGGTAGGGAAAGATTGGTATCGGAGGTAGGCCTCGTTCTGAAGTGTGAAGGCAAACTCTCGGTTGCCAAAGTCGCTCGTTGGTGTAGGGCTGTGGTTGAGCCATTGGAATAGATATCGCCAGGGGAATAATCGCTGGTAGAAACTTCGCATGACTTCTGGGTCTGAAGCCTTCAGCGACATCGCATCACTATAACCAGTTAGTTACTCTGCAAGCTTTAAGCTCCTGTACCGTTGCTTACAATAGGGGAGCAACAGGCGAACTGGGCTGAACAGCCGCAGAACTTGCAGGGAACTCATCGTCCGAGTCAACATCATCGAACAAATCCTCAAGCTGCTTAATGTCTTTCTTAACATCCTCTGATTCCGTCATCTTGTCATCGGCTTCTGGCGCATTGGGGGTCTCGTCCGGAATTCCATTCTCCTCCTCCATCGGTTCGTCCTTAACGTTTCTTGGGGATGACATGGCTTCGGCTCCTGCTTCGACAGAATGTGGCATTTTAGTCTTGATCAAGATTAGTTGTACGCACGATCAATGCCTCAGCCGTTGTACAATTTTGAAGTTGTCGCCGGTCACTGGTTGTCGCAGTGATGGAATAGGAAGATTAGAGTAGCGGGACGTGGGGTGGGACGCGTTGAGCGCGTCTCTTCGCGTAAAGAGATTTCCATTTTGGGTAATTGAGATGGATACGTACCACTTCTCTTCCACCACTTTGTTCATTTCACTTACACCAAGGTACTGACTGATCTTCTATATCGTGGGTTATGGACATGCGCTCAGTTACTTAATTTTACTGCTGACACAAGCCCTTATAAGACGAGAGTATTGGATAGACTGCTGAAAACAGTGTTGTCTTTACTTGCTTGTGTCTAACAACTACCTGGTGTTAAGACACACTTCACATACCCAAGAAAATGGGTTCTGAAAGCTTGCGTACCTAGTAATCAAATATGTCCAGAATAGTGAATAAAAACATACTTTTATTTCATCGTCAAATTAGAACCAGATCTATAGGTATCTATGTTCATGGGTATTATCTAAAGTATTCACCTCTAGCATTGTCATATCTTACTCCACCTCTTCGATCTTCCTAATCATATCACCACCAATTCTTGAAATCTCTGCCAACACAGCCTTTCGGTTCACCACCACAACATCATCATCCTCACCGGCAACCTTGTGGAAGTTGTAAGGCAGACCTGCTCGGAACTTTTGCTGCTGAAGCTTTGGGTTCCAGATAGCACCAATGACAGCATCGTCCTCTTCGCCGTTGTTAGTTCCCCTGAAGAACACAAGCGTATCCTCGTAGATGCGCTGCAGCTCTTGCATAAAGATGTCGACAGGGTGAGCGCGGATGGGAAGAGGCGCACGACCTGTTCTATCATCAAGGTTCTTAAACTGGGAACGACGGTGGGCAGAAGGATCACAGGCTGCCTCTCGAAGGATTGAGCGGATGGCCTTGCGAGAAAGATGGAAGAGAACATCGTAGTCTTCGAGAGATGTTTCAAAGAGCTCAAACGCATCGATGCCGTAGCCACTGTCTTTGACAACCTTGCAAGCAGCCTTGGCCAATCGAGTCATGCGCGAAGCAATGAGCTTGGAAGGCCCATTGCGAGTGTAGGCCAGGCCAGATGTATCGACCGAAGTGGCAACAAACATAACGGTATGGTTCATGTTAGGGTCCTTCTTACGCCAACCCTCAAGCTCTTTGCGGATGTTGTGGCGATCATCGTCCGTCAACTCCTCAGCTGAGTCGACGATCAAGGGCTCGTCGCGCCAGTCCCAGCGGGACAGGAACGTCAGCACGCGCAAGAAACCAGTTGAAGCACTTGTGGGTGCACGCCAAGGGTAGGGTTGTAGAAAGACACTCAGGACAAAGAGCTCAATAAGCTCTTCGCTAATGTGACTTGAGAGCTTGTGGGCGTTGAACCAATGCTTGACCAAGCGAATGGTCTGAGACAGAGGGTGCAGTCTTGTGCAGAAAGTTGCGATAGTTTGTGTGTGGATTGGCAAAGTCTCAAAGAGCCACTTTGTTCTGGCGAGTGCTGCTTCAGAGTCCTCACGGATACGAGGGTCGAGAGTCTTATTCTTGATCTGTCTCTCAAGCAAAATATCCTCCAGGTCGGCATGGATTCTCAATCGGAATGCTGCACCAGTGTCATACACGATATCGAGGTAAGCCAAGTTCTCGATTCCGATCTCCTTGTTTTCTCGGCCAAGGTGGGTTGTGATGTTCTCCTTGGTTGCTTTAAGACGTCTGTCGAAATCAAGCAGAAATTCGATTTTGGTCTCCTGAATGGCGACCAAGTTCTCCGGCCATCGGCCCGAGGCCTCGAAGTAGAGATTGACGTCTATAGGCTCGATGGTGCCTGTGTGGAAGCCGGGCCTGGGAGCATCAACCGAAGCATACCTGGCAGCTGGCGATACTGCCGCAAGTTGACGGATCTGTAATGGCAGGTCTTCAAGGTTTCGAATATCGTATTCGAGAGTTTGGAAGGCTCGTCGAGCAGCGTCAAAAGCCTCCTTATCCATATGTGTGAAGGTGACGATGTTGGAGAAGCCCGCGCCATAGGCAGTAATTGCTCCGCTCTCGACCTTGAGGTGTCGTTTCAAAGTGTGTTCAGCAATCTCCTCGCAAATCTGGAATGGCACTTTGCTTGACCACTCGACACACTCGAGAATACTGCCGTCCTTGAAGCGACGCAACTCAGCCTTCTCACCCCAGAATCGGCGGAACTTTGCCGCTTCCTCTTGTTCCTCGGCGGCAGGACCATGCTCCATTTGACGAGCCATCTGGGCAAACTCAAACATGACACCAAACTGAACCTTGCCAGCATCTGAAGACGGTGCAGAGCCCAGTTTCCATCCTGCCTTTGAAGGCAACTGGAAGTGCACAAGATGGGATCGGTTACCAAACGCCTTCGCTAGCACCTTGTGGGCTTCCAAACTGAAATCCCAAGCCGCTCCCCTGCGGTCAGGAGAGTCTGAGGGCTTCACATACTGACTCTTGACTTCGAAGATGGCGTCAAATGTCTGAAGAGGCGCATCTGACTTGATGATGAAAGTCGGTGCAAACTTGTCGGCGGCTTCGTCGGCGAGGTTGTCGGTAGTAGATTTGGCATGCATCTGAAGGAGGCTGGCAGACCAGGGGCTCATCTTGTAAAGCACATTGAGTTCTCGGATAGGATCGTACATAACAGGGCCAGCTTCTTTAACGGTATCGGCGTTGATTTTCGAGGAACCAAATACGAATGGCTTTTCGTTAAAGTCGGTAGTTGAGAGGAATTGCACGGCAGCCTTGAAGAGTTCAGTACTGCTGAGAGAGTTGGAAAGCATTGCCTGGCCATTACGCCCGCCCATCTGGAGTAACAGGGCGATCATGACAGACCATTCGAAGTGACCAAAACCACCTTGCGACACGGAACTGCCAAAGCCTCTCTGTTGCAGCCAGATTCTTCCCAGCACACAGGCATCAGTTAAAGCTGGACATTCATTCTTGGCGTGTGTAAGGACGCGCAAGTAAGAAATGAAAGTCTCCTCTGCCTTCAAAGTAGAGTTGTAGAAAGGGGTGCCAGACTTTGTTTTCTTGTCGTCGGTCTCTCCACTTCGGTTGTTGTTGGAGCTAGGAAGCAACTTGGTCTTGGGCAAAAGACCCTCAGGCGCGCAGGGGATGAGTCGAATAGTATACGGTGACTTGGCAGCCTTTGCCTTCTTCTTGGAAGGTTTTCCCTTGTTATCCTCCTCGTCCTCTTCGGGCTTAGGTCGAAGTGCGAGCACAGGCAGAAGGGGGTTCTCGTTAAGGTATTCGAAACCAATGTCCATCGAATCTTCCAACTCTTTCTTGACGCTGGCGGCGATGTAGGCGATATAGTAGGCTCTTCGGTAAAAGTATCGCATGCTTGTAAAATCCTTCTCCTGGAACATGGTCTTGGGCATTTGGACTACCATATCGATTCCGAAATGCGCCTGAGACTTGACCATGGTCTTAGCAACGTAACTGCCGACGACGTTGTACGAAGCTGGCTTCTCGAAAGATAGCTTGTAGGGCGCATCTTTTGCGGGCTTCGGATCGGGGTAGGGAATGACAATGCGATGCTTCTTCTCAAAGCGAGTGGTGACTTGGGTGATCTTGAAAATTTGTTAGTCTTTTTGAAGAGTCGACGGCTTTTGGCAGGATAGAACAAACAAGTTCAGGGCTATGAGGTTCTGCGGTATCAATGGCCTCTTTCAATCTGTGCAGTTTTTCATCAACTCCCTTCAATGCCTTTCCGTAGTCGAGTTTGGCTTCCTTGAGCAGCTCGTCGGTTTGGAGCACGAATGTGCTAGCGGTTGAGACACGGGCAGAGCTACGAGCCTCAAAATCGATAAGAGCATCGTGTCTTAGTCCAGACCCAGCATGGTCGATCTTGCGGCGTTTAGAACTTGACTCCATGACGACCAAATGTGTTGCGCCAGTTGTGGGAATGGCGGAAATTGTCGTCGTTTCGGAGGGTCCTTGTTGGTGAAGCTGTCGCTATTGTTTGGCTTGGCCTGGGATGGTAACTAATTTTTTTTCTGCGACGGTTGGATCTGCGGGGCGATAAGATCCTTATCGCTGACGGTACGTACCGAGCAAGTCTGTGCATCTTTCATCAGTTCGTTTGCAAGGGTCTGTGCTAGAAAGCTCACGTTGCAGAATTATTTTCTTATTCAATTTATTCAAGTATTCTTTATTATTGTATGCATACTGATGTTTGCTTGTGAAGTACAAAGAGTACTATAATTTGATATGGGTTGAATATTTAACCTCAATTGAGATTGGAGTCTGAATTCACCGACAGACGGGATGGTATAAGATCAAAAGCTCCAATTTGCTCGTGTCATGACCACGATCTTTCTCTCCTTCTCTCCCTCAAGAATTTGCCCTCCTGAAATATGGAGTCGATCATTGCACCATCTTCTTTGAGAAGGTTCACGCCAGATCTTCCTTGCACAAAGATTATGCAGCTACTGCAGTACGAGCATGTGGGAATATGTTCAGGCGATCACTAAATATGAACTCCTTGCTTGGATAAAACCCGCCAAATAGAGCCGCCTTGCAGAACGCTCAGGCCAGTTCAGGTCTCGTCCAATAGATGCATACTCTTGATATCCATCAGCATTAGCCTACTTCAACTTCAACCACCTCTATCCAACCTCATACTTCACCCTTTATTGCTGTGCAGTGCATTAGTTTCATCCTGCCATGCTTGCGATCGGTGATCGTCAACCAAAGTCTCTTCGTGCCGGAAAGTAAGACAAGTCAAACGTGAATCCACGCACTAAATCACTCTGGACTATGTGTGTAAATTAAGAAACGCACGCTACTGAGACAAATGTTTGATGATTGACCGTTCAGCCGTGGGATATCGGGTTGTTTACCATTCCAGCCCAAACTCTGAACACCGGGAATACATAATTAGGGTCCTGAATATCAATATTTTTTTGTTTTCACGAGATACGCGTGTTTATGATGATGGGCATCAGATCGAGACAGCTCCTATGCTCTCTGAGTCTCTACTGCATTAGCCTTGCACAACTAGAACCCCTACCTTGCTGCAGGTTTCTACCGCCCTTGACGTCTTTAGCCGTTTTGAGTTGTCGATTGGTTCCTTGACGTAACACCAGAAAAAGGCCCTGTCTAGTGTTTGTTTTGTTTTGTTGATGTTCTGAATGTCTTGCCTCTCCTTACCTTAACCTCCATACCACTTAGCCCAAGTTGGCCTGGCAAGCCCCAGATAGAACCAACGCCAAGTTCCGCACTCTCAATCTCGGATCATTGCTTTTTGAGTGTTTTATGGCTTATGCACATTGAGGCACGCAACATGTAAGGGAAGTCTGCCTTTTGCGGTTCTAGGAGATTGCCTCCTCTTTATCTGAGAGGCGGTTATAAGAGCAAGGGAATCCATGTCTGCCATCCGATGGCTTGCTTGATTGCTTGCTTGCACATGCAAACCATATAATATCAACCACCTGGTCGACCATTAATAATCTGGTCCTAGCCGTTGTCGACTTGTCTTGTCGTTCCCGGTTCACTTTCGACATCTTTTCCTTTTGTTAGACTGTTGCCTCACGGCTTGCCACTTCTCCTCACCTACCATCCCATAATACTGAAGTGTGTTTGAATCACTTGACACTACTGCTGATGAGTTTCAACTGAGTCAGCCTTTCTTGACCATCTTCCCACGTCATCAAAAATGGAATCATATACAAAACAACAACCTTGTCTCTCGCTCTCATCATCAGCCATGGACCTGGATACGGATCGCCGAACACCCTCACCAGTACCCTCGCTGGGTCACGACACCATCAACACTCCCATTGCAGAGATGCCTACTCCACCTGCTTTTGCATCGACCTTCTCGCTGCCTATAACTGCCGCCAAGAACTTGACTGTTGGAAGTACCGGTTCTCCAGATATCAAAAATGATAACGACCTGCTGCCTCCTTTGTTGCCTCAAACCGAAACATGTGGAATCGACAGACGTGACGTATCCGTCATGGGCGGCACCCCCGACTTCCTCCTCCTCTACTGCTTCAATATAGAGAGAGCGGTAAACTTTTACTCGCGCTGCTTCGGCTGGAAGTTTTATGGAGACATGAACGCTCAGCAGTCTGACGATTCCTACATGAGACGATGGGGATCTTCGCACTTCGACACGCAGCCCATGAACTTCTTCAACTCAAGCCAGAGTGAAGGATCTCGCATCACCGGCGCCCTGATTCAGATCAAGAGCGCAGGAGATGGCAGTGCTCATCTCGAGCATAGGCGACAGATGGCCATGGCGTTTGGTGCAACGCCTTCGTGTCACATCCGAGTTGCTGATATTGAAATGGCTGAGTCGTTGATCGAGTATCATTACGGCGAAGTCAAGCAAATGCGGTTCGGCGTTCGACAATGCATTATGGACATTGGAGAGTTTGTCGACCCTGAAGGAAACTTGATCGGACTCGTGGCTCTTCACCCGGAAAATGCCACAACCACCATGACTATGGATGAATGAGTGAAGTGTTGAGCGCTCATGGGAAATGGCTACAGTGGAGGATAAAGAAATACCCGGTGGCTTATTATCATTCTTCCGCTCATATGAGCATGTTTATTCTATCATCTTCGTGTTTTGTTTTACCTCTAGGGTCATTTGTGGGCTTTTTTGGAGCTTTGGAGTTTTTGGTCAAAATATCATGGGTGTTTGGTTTGGCTTTGCAGAGGAGGAGGAAGAACAAGAAGAACAGGAGGGGATCCCCATCTCAATATTAGCTTCGCTTCTGAGCAAGTCCAATAGCCGACATCGGTTCCGTCGGGAAGTGGCCGGAACAACAAACGTCTGGTCTTTTACAAGCAAGTAGTCATCATAATCACTACTAATACAAAGAATGTCGATAAATAAAACGGTGATTGAACCCCGTGAACTTGTCCTCCCTGTGTCAGTGAATTTACCCAACATAGTTAGTTCTTTGGCTGTCATGAGAAGCCCAGTTCCGTCATGACAAGTCCAACTCCCGAAAAGAATAGCCGGTCGCCTTCGGAAAACCCATTACCCATCAGTTACCCGCCCACTGAGCCACTAAAACTACAGCTTCAGACTGGCTGACTGTAGCTGCCCCGGACTTGAGCCCCCGCTGTCCCTCCCTCCACTGTAGTACCATCATCCTCGGCCTCCACACGAGGAACAATGCCCCGGCCACTTCCCGCAGTTTAGAAGGGGCCTGAAGCTAAAGCTCTTAGTTTAGTATCTGCATCCGATCCTTTAGCCGTCCTTTGACATGAAATTCCCTTGAGGCTTGCTCCTTCCATTGGCTCCCCACGAATTTCCGAATGCCGATACTCGCTTCCGAATTCAGATCGCGGAACTCATGAGCACTCAAGCCTGGGAAGGTGCCCGGAGATGGACCCACGGCCAGCACCGGCCTTAATAAACGGATATCCCCCGCCAACGGCCCGCCGACTTCTATCGTCATTCGGCTCATGCTCTCTTCTCTCTCTGTCTTCCTCTCCTTGCCTTCCCTCACTCTAATTCCTATTGTCAAGGAAGAGTGCTATTGCATGAAGCTCAATTGATCTCCAGATTATCATATACTGTAACTGACAGCAGGGTTGTCGACCTCCATATTGAAGCTATACCTGTCTTCTCACCCTCTCTCACGAGACATATACACAAGATGCCTTCTGCAGCTTTCAGATTACGGACTCTCCGAGCTTTCGCTCGCAATCCCATCAACGTAGGTCTAATTCATAGCACGCACCACACAATTCCAGGCGCATACTGACTGACACCTTCAAGCCTAATGCCGCTCTTGCGCGATCCTTCTCAGCGACCGCGCGCCGCGCCGAGATCAACAAGGTCTTCCCTTCAGCCAAGGAAGCCCTCCAGGACATGAAGCCCAACTCGACCCTGCTTTGCGGTGGCTTCGGTCTTTGTGGTGTCCCTGACTCCCTCATTAACGAGGTCCTCGAGAAGCCCGAAATCACCGGTCTCACAGCCGTTTCCAACAATGCCGGTACGGATAACTTTGGTCTCGGTAGACTGCTCAAGACCAAGCAGATCCGTAAGATGATCGCCAGTTACATTGGCGAGAACAAGACCTTTGAGAAGATGTACCTCACTGGTGAGGTCGAGCTTGAGCTGACCCCTCAGGGAACTCTGGCCGAGCGATGCGCTGCTGGTGGAAAGGGTGTGCCCGCTTTCTACACACCCGCTGCCTTTGGTACTGTTGTCCAAACTGGTGATCTGCCTCTGCGCAACAAGGCCGACGGCTCTCCCGACGTCTACTCTTATCCCAAGGATGTCAAGGTCTTCAAGGGCAAGTCTTACCTCCTCGAGGAGGCAATTGACGGTGACTACGCTTTTGTCAAGGCCTACAAGGCCGACAAGCTCGGTAACTGCCAATTCCGTCTCGCCGCCCACAACTTCAACGGCGCCATGGGCCGCAACGCCAAGATGACCATTGTTGAGGCCGAGCACATCGTTGAGCCCGGTGAGATTCCTCCTGAGGCTGTCCACCTGCCCGGTATCTATGTCAAGCGTGTCATCCAGAGCACCGAGGAGAAGTCGATCGAGAAGTACACCTGGGCCAAGGATCCCAATGATCCCGAGGCCACCAAGGCTCTGGGCTCCGGTGACACAGCCGCCAAGCGTGAGCGCATTGTTCGCCGTGCTGCTAAGGAGTTCAAGAATGGCATGTACGCCAACCTGGGTATCGGTATGCCCATGCTTGCCCCTGGCTTCGTCGGCCCTGAGGTCGAGGTCCAGCTCCAGTCTGAGAACGGTATCCTTGGCCTAGGCCCTTACCCTCAAAAGGGTAAGGAGGACCCTGATCTGATTAACGCTGGCAAGGAGACTGTCACTCTCAAGCCTGGTGCCGCCGTCTTTGGAAGTGAGGAGAGCTTTGGCATGATCCGCAGCGGTCGCATCAACCTCACCATCCTGGGAGCTATGCAGGTCAGCGCCACTGGTGATCTGGCTAACTGGATGCTTCCCGGAAAGGTTAAGGGCTTCGGTGGTGCCATGGATCTTGTCAGCAACCCCAGCGAGACCAAGGTTGTTGTGACAATGGAACACACTGATAAGAAGGGCAACCCCAAGATCGTCAAGCAATGCGCCTTCCCTCTGACTGGACGTGCTTGCGTTTCAAGAATCATTACCGAGCTGGTGAGTTCAAGAGTTTGCTCTTCGTAACGACAATGTACTAACTGCTGATTTCAGGCTGTCTTCGATGTCGACTTTGCCAACGGTCTTACTCTTATTGAGATTGCCGATGGTGTCACTGTTGACGAAGTCAAGAGCAAGACCGAGGCTCCCTTCCACGTTGCCGAGGACCTCAAGCCCATGCTATAGAGGATACGATTTCAAGAGAAGAAAGGATGTTTATGACTGGATACCATAGCGCATATTGATGGGAGAAGCATTGACTGATGAAAGATTACCCGGTGTTGGATTATTAAGTCGCGAGGCGAAGCGGATTGAATGGCTGGAAGCCATCACATCACAGGGCAGCCGTTATCAAGCCATATATGCGTGGCTTCGCTTGTTCCCGTAACTTTGGAAAAGAGGTAAAAGGACTACGCATACGGCGTTTCCGTTAAGAGTGATGATAGATAGTTAAAAGATTTTAAAGCGTCAAACAATATAAAAAAATATATAAATCAACAAAAACACAATAACGTGAGCTGTTATCTTTATCATTGGTGAATTCGTAGTTGTCTTGAAGCCCAGTAGTCGTTTCACTGCACTGGCGTCTTAGTGAGATCCATGGCATTGCACCAAACGCGTTATCACCACCAAGCGGGTTCCGACAACCTTGCCACTCTCACAACCTCATTTAGTAAGCGCTTCGCAATTCCTCACGCTCTATAACGAAACTTATATGATTTTCTTCTGTCTCTAGTTTTATCAGCCATGTTCGACCAAGATTCGGGTCAAGTCTTCAAAGAATATGTCATGTCACGCGGAGCTCTCGCCGAATCCGATGAAAACGCTGCGGATTGGAGTAAACGGCGACCATATCCCTCCTTTACAGCCCGAGGCCCTCGTGGGCCCCGTCCTTTAGTAGATATGGCCATCAGTGTGCTCGCCGATAATATTGGAAAGGTACGCTCCAGGTCACATCTGGAGGCTATTCCGAGTAATATGCTATGGCGCATTTGGCGGTATCTAGAGGCCAGGTTAGTTGAGTCGATGGACGGCGCGGGATACAATGGTATAACTAATTACGTCAACAGAGGCGTATGTCTTCATGCTTGGAAGATGATCTCAAAAATTCTCATGGATGACCAAGATGACAAGACTCTTGGGCTGTACCGCTTCCGACAGCACATCTGCCGTCCTGGCAACGATCTCACCCGTTATACCGAACCTCTAACAGCACCGCCCACAGATTTCATCACACATCTTGTTCTCACAGGCGGATGTTCTTTCAACACTCATGACCTTCTGTGTCTCGCCGACATGCCTAATCTTGGTGCCCTTGAACTCATTCAACCGGCCGATGAGCTCCGGACTGTCTTCCCAACTGTCTCGGACCGTCTTGTCCGGGGATGGACAGAGAAGCCTGACCCATTTCCCTTGCTGCGTATATTAAGAATATGGGGCGATCAATCGACGACGCAGGAGTCTCTCAAGTGGGTGTCCAAGTTCCCTTCTCTCGCATTGTACGACGTCATGGGTGCAAGGGAGGACTGGACTAAGAGCTACGAGGCCGCGGCTAAGAACGGGTGGGAACAGGATGATGCACCATCTGGATTGGAAGACTCGTTGCTAAGATATCTCATGTTGTTTGCACCGCTCGAAGAGACCAGGAGTAAACCTCTTCGCGATCTTGCGGCGAGTATTGACAATGACTTGGTCTCTTTATGCAGCGACTCTCGATGTGCAGTCAAGTTTGTCCAGGATCATCAAGCACCACCTCTGCTGGACTATCTCACAGACACAGCAAAGGTACAAACACCATCATGGGATACTGATGCCGCATCTCGAGAAGCTCGTGCTTGTCACGGCGTGGCTTTCGAGTCTTGGGCGTTCTGGCTGTACTCCTTTCTCGGACAACTGAGTTCAGATCGAGACTTGGAAGCCCGTAGTGCTCGTCCCTCTACTAAAGCTGTAGCTGGTCCTTTTGTTCTGCCTTCGCGACCACTAGCATGTCTGCATCTGGGCCACAGTTCTCGATATGGTGGTATTGGTACAAGACCTTCATATGTCAGTAGAGGATTGTTCGCAACGCGAAAGTACACTTTTACACGAGACGTTGCTGGCCAAGGTACACCGAAAACGAAACCGGCGCCGATTCCTAAGAAAGAACCTAGCTTGGTAGCATCGGAGCGATCAGCGCCTGTGTTGGCATTGAGGAAACAGAAGAGGAAGAGACTTGACGATGTTTTACAGGCTTTGTCAAGGTGAGGAAGGAATAGCGTTTGGATGTCTTAATGATTCTTTCGGGCATTGTCCCACCAACCAGGAATGGTTGCTTCCACAATTCAAATTTGCTAAAGTATGTTTCTGTTCCAAATCTTTGGGTTTTGCTAACGTGTGTCTTTTAGACCTCAAGGAGTCGCGAATGGTTGATCTCGCAGTTTAGCATCAGCCCATTCATTGGGCGGTAGTCATTATGACGAAGCCCTGGAGGGTGTTGCTGATAGGTGGATAGCTTGGGTTCAGCGTACTGCGTTTTCAAGTACGCATTCGAATCCAAGACTCATGATGGGCGCTCTTGGAGGCTTATGGATAGCTTCCTTGCACGAACCTATGGACCATCGAAGTACGTATGATGAATGTATGCTAGCAGGGTTTACGTTCATTGCTTCATGTGGAAATATCTAGCACAGGCAAATGATGTTCCTCACGATGGTGCTGGGTCCTTCCATTGTCTTGTGCGATATAGGCAACGGGTATGCGGGCATTCCTTGATGCGTTCGCATTACGCACGTTAAGACCATGACCAGGGAATCAAAATTAAGTAGGTACTTGGCAGTAACGAGATCAAATGCCAACGGTTCAGCAGCTACTGACCACACGATCCTGTCGTGACTTCTTTTTGTTGTATGTTTAATAAAAGTCAGACTACCCTATACTCCAGAAATCAAAATTTCATGGACCATGACAAAAGGATGAATGCATGCCATATGTGATGGGCGAACAAGGATACGGTTTTCTTTGCAGAATGCGCACAGCTTCGAGGACTGTCGGGCCGCACGGCGAAGCTGATAGCTCACATCAACTGCTCAAGAGAGCGGCTGCAGCACTCGATTGAAGCTAGACGAGGCCTTTCGCAATGTCAAATTAGATCACGCAAACTAGGCAACGGCTTCGAGTGCAGATGCAAAGCGAAAACTACAAGCAGCCACAGGTTTCCTGCGAGCCAGTACACCTATGTAGGGTGAAATTATGCATCATGTCTCGATAAAAAAAGAGTATTGAAAGAAGTGGTATGTACCGCGTCAAAATTTCTTTCTCCCAACGCAGCCGAAGCTACAAGCAGGACAAAGGGTAAGTGTCAGCGGAAATTCATCTTTCCTCCAGTTTCCCCTCCAAGTACCTCCATGGTGTAATGAAAGCCAGAGTGAATTTGAAGGATTCAGTTTTTTCTAGTAGGTTGAAGAAGAAAGGAAAAAAAGAATTAAAATCGCGGCTCACTCGAGGTGGTTTTGTTTACGTGGGTGGGGCTCTCAAAGAGCGGGTTCGGAATATAGATCTGCCGAAGTAAGGGTCCCTCCATCTCGTTAAGCGAAAGTTACTGACTTCAGTGGGGTCCTCTATGACAGAACCTATATACAGCTTGTGGTTCCTACCTCTAACTTGATGATGGGATGCTTCCATTGGAATTGATGCAGAGACTCATTCAACAGATGTATTCGCTATACAAAAATTTTTTATACTCTTATACGCAGCCTGGTAACCCAAACCAAACCAAACCAAAACCTTGTCTCACATTGCGTGCACTATGAACAAACATGCCATATGTATGCAGCCTACCAGATAAATCGACGCCACTAGACGGCATGAGTTACGCCCCTCTAGCCACTGCGTACAAACTGGGAGTGTCTTATTCGTTCAACGACTTCAACGGGCTGTGGAGTGTCAGCCCAGAAGGCCCATCTTGTTCCTGACTCACCAGTCCCTTTCGTCTTGGCTTGGCTGTTTTAGCTCCATGTGTAGGTTGGTGTACAGTTGCATGTGGTCCAGTTACAAACAAATCGATACAAGACCATATGCTTATAAGGCCTATGTGCAAAATTTAAAACAATATTTGGTCTTGCTAACCCTAGATAAAGTCTTCAGTGCCTCCTGGGAAGCATTCTCTGCCTCTGTAGTAGGACCTGGCTTAACTTGAACTAAGTTATTCACAGGGCACCTCTCTGGCCTCACATTTCTTGACCCTCAACGTCGTGCTCTGTTTGGCTGTAGGTACCCTACCCGTAATGCCATGCATGAAGTATGTTCTTACTTAAATCTTAAAAGTATCAGCGCATCCTGATTTCTCATATTCAACACACCCCTTGACTCATATTAATAGCAAGGTTTATAAAGTTCCTGATCGACTACGTCCCTTGATCTCTGAACTTTCTCTCTTATCAAAACTGCTGCCGTCATTAGCTACCCCGCTACCCCGCCTCAGAACAAGTTTGATCAGCAAACAAACATCCGAGCAAGAGACAATCAACAAAAAGGACATCATTCCTAACAAGTTTGTTAACTTAACTTACCAAAACACCTTATCGAAAATCGTTCATCATGGCTCCTGGTGGTCCCCCTGGAACCGGCGCTCGCGGCCGAGGAGGAAAATTCAGAAAGCCTGCTAGAGGAGGTATGTCAATGCTGTATCATTTGCGCCTCAGCAGGCCACGAGAATGCTAACAAGCCCAGGTGGCAAGAAGTTCTCCCGCGATATTCGACCCGTCGATGCCGATGGAAACGAAGTCAGCATGTGGGCTGTCGACCCCAACAAAGAAGACGACAGCGATGAAGACGAGTCCTCTGAGGAAGAGGAGTCTGAAGAAGAGGAGGACAGCGACGATGCCGCAGCCGCCGGCCCTTCCGCCGAACTAACACAGGAGCAATCACGAGAGGCTCGCAGAGCCGAGAAGAAGGCCCGCAAGGAGGCAGCGATAGCCAAACAACAGGCCAAGACAGTCGAGGTCGGCGACCTGCCATCAAGCGACTCAGAAGACAGCGACAGCGACTCGGACGACGATATGCCCGCCAACCCCAACCACTCCAAGAAGGCGCGGAAGCAAGCCACCGCGGGTGCGGGTGTCGACGAGATCACAGAAGGCATCGATAACATGAAGGCGGCACCAACCCGCCGCGAGCGTGAGGCCCTCGAGGCGGCAGCTGCCAAGGAGAAACACATGCGCCTGACAGCCCAGGGCAAGACCGACGAGTCCAGAGCCGACCTAGAGCGTCTCAAGGCCATTCGTGAGCAGCGTGCTCAAGATGCCGCACGAAGACAAGTGAGTAATCGGCCATCATGAGTTTTTTTTTTAAACTAGACTATATGTACTAATGCTGCCTCAGGCCGAGCGCGAAGAAAGAGAGGAGCAAGAAAAGATCAAGAAGGCTGAGTTCGAAGCTAAAGAGGCCCGTAAACGAGAGGCTGCTCTCGGCAAGAAGGGCAAGAAGAAATAGAGGATACCTAGATTATGACGGACTTGACGATTATGACCAACGAATAAATCCCACTTTTGGCTTTCCTGGTTGGACATATCATGATCCATTTTCGTACCATTCTCAGTGAACGTGACTTAGAAGACGGCGAGAGGTATCAAGATTTACCAACTATGTAGAGATATGATGTCTGTGATGAATCCTTGCGCTTGATATCAAACTACATGTTCTCATATTCATAAGTAGTCCCCGAACGGTGCAAAGCTCAATAACACTGTAACACATGGTATAATCAGGATGAGGGAGTTAAAAGATGAATTTGAGTCAGAATAGCCTCAAGGCATCATACTATACGGACATCTTAAAAAATGAGCCATCCAATTCTTCTTCTTCATTGGTGTGGTTATCACTCATAGGTATGATCAGTCCTCGAGGTGGGTGCCAGAAGAATTGTCCTCCAAGTTAGGTAGGCTACATAAAAAGTAGCCGAACTAATTGGCGTAAGCTCGCATAAGGTGACCAAGTTATTTTGTCTTTTATGCTCTCGGCGACCAATTCTTCTTACACCTTGACGAGTATTGTCTGCTCTAGAGAGGCCAACATGAAATATCCATTAGTAGAACCTTGCCGAAACAAAGGCGATGTCAGTGGGATTATTCATATTCATGATTATCATTCAATTTGAGTTTGGTCTGAATTTAATTTGAGCCTCATCCAAGAATCATGGAAAAGACAAGACCCTGAGCAAGGCATCGGTCGGTACGTATCTCGGTCGAATCGCGCTAAACTTTTGCAGGGGTAGATCGACCGCCTTCAGTTCGGCTTTCCCCACACAAAGTTCAAGGCCAGCGGTTTAGTTAGCAGGCAGGAAAAAAAAATTACAACGATCCTCCCCAAAAAAATCGAGGCAGCAAATCGCCATCCGAGCTTTCTTTTTTTCCAACCTCGTACTATTATCGAGAGCGCCAAATCATCTCGATAATCGCTTCGGACTAATATTTGCGACTTCAAGATACCTTCATTCCCGTTCGAATTGAATCAACATTTAATATGGGCGAGTCTTCAGTAAAGGTCCGTTCTCTCAGCCGCTGTCATGCCCCGCCTGTTGTACAAACCTTCGATAGGTGGTAATAGGAAGCCTTCAAGCTGACCTCGAGTGCTATAGGACCGCCTGCGCGCCCAGTCCAATGCCTTTGATGGCATCCTGAGTCTTATTCCTGCCAAGATGTACTACGGTGAAGACACAAGCGTATGTGAAGCGAACATCCCATCGATTTCGAGTCAAACTCTGCCTCCCAGTCATTCAAATATACCACCTGCCTCTCGTCACCTCACGCTCTTCATTACATGTGCAATAGGAGGCTAATTCATCCATAGGATCAATGGAATAAGAAGAAGCAAACAAAAGAAGAAGCAGCCGCCGCCCGTCGCGGAAAGTTGGATCCTGATAGCGAGTTGAACCGCAATGCTAAAGAGGTCATGGACGAGCGCGCCAAGAACAAGCGCAAGCTGCGCGAGATGGAGCAACAGGATGAATCCGATAACGATGACGATTGGGAGGACTACGAGCCTGTTTCAGGCGTAGACTCTGAGAAGCCGGGTGAGGGCCTCAAGGCTGCTAAGACTGAGAACAACAAGAAGCAGAAGCTCGCCGCCGAGGACGACGATACAGAGCCCAAGGCACCAGTTGAAGCAACTCCCTCTAAGCTATCTAGGAGAGAGGAGAAGAAGGCGGCCAAGAAGGATAAGAAGAAGGATAAGAAAACCGAAAAGACGACCAAGGCCGAGGCAGTTGAGACTGAGAGCAACGATGCGTCAGCCCCAACACCAAAAGCCCAGAAGCAAGCCGCCAAGAAGCAAGCAAAGAGCCCCGCCACTAAGGTCCAGAAGCAAAAAGAGGAGAAGAAGGAAGAGGAGACAACAAATAAAGGCGACGGCGAAGTTCTGCCTATGGATATCTCTGGTATGGAGAAAGAGGATGAGGTTAGCGGCAACTCGAGTCACGAATCCGAGCCACACTCCCCTACGTTTGACACAAACGATTCCACAGCAGCCCCTGCAGAGACAACCACCGACCCTGCCAGCACTACTACCTCCATCTCATCAACCGTCGCCCCGTCCGAAAAGCCCAAGCACATCAAGCTCCCGGCCGACACCACTGCCATCCGAGCACGTCTTGCTGCCAAGATTGAGGCTCTCCGTGCTGCCCGAAAAGCTGATGGCCCTGACGGAAAGCCCATTCGCACACGCCAGGAGCTTATTGAATCGAGACGAAAGAAGCAAGAGGCCCGAAAAGCCCACAAGCAGGAGTTGCGCATGCAGGCTAAGCTTGAGGAGCAACGCAAGCGTGAGGAGGCATTGATATCAAACTCGCCTGGTATTATGAGCCCCGCTGTCGAGCTTGATGAGAATGCTAGCAACTTCACCTTTGGTCGCGTTGCCTTCGGCGACGGTGCCCAACTCTCTCGCGACCTTGGCCATGTGCTAACCCAGGGCAAGAAGAAGGGTCCTTCGGATCCCAAGACAGCTCTCATCAAGGTCCAGAACCAGAAGAAGCGTCTTCAGGAGCTCGATGCCGAGAAGCGAGCTGATATTGCCGAGAAGGACGCCTGGTTGACAGCTCGCCGCCGCGCGGAGGGCGAGAAGATCCGCGACGATGAAGCTCTCCTCAAGCGCGCCGTCAAGCGAAAGGAAGTTGCCAAGAAGAAGAGTGAGAAGGCCTGGCGCGAGCGATCCGACGGCGTCAAGCTAGCTCAGAAGGAACGTCAGCGCAAGCGAGAAGAGAACCTGCGTGCGCGCCGCGATGACAAGATGCTAGGCAAGGCCGGTAAGAAGAAGAAGAAGGCCGGTGCCGCTGGTGCTAAGAAGAAGGGTCGCCCCGGTTTTGAGGGAAGCTTGGGCGTTGGAGGTGGAAAGAAGGGTGGAAAGAAATGAGCTTGAGGAAGAGCAGAGATGAAGAAAAAGATTGATTGATTGATTTTTTACTCTTTGATGTAATCAAGATATACGGCGCTGGCGGAGTTCCGGTCGGCAAAAAGGCGAGGAGGCATGGCACAGCATTTCAGGAGGATGATGCTTGAAAGACATAGTGCTTTTCGGCACGCATTTGATACTTGACATAATTCATTCATAGACACGATATGGCATGAAAGCGAGAGAGCGTGCTTCGAGTGCGCCGTCGATGCAAGCAACGCTGAACTTCCAAGCTTAATACTGCAAATTCCCATGTATTCTTAGACCTCTGTATTCCTTCCTCCTGATCCAATTCGTTTCCTCATGGCTGTCATATCAAGTCCAACATCACCGTTATGCACCATAGTGACAGGAGAGACCTGAAGTTCCCCGAGCAAACAGACGCCCTCACCATGCGAAAAAAACAGAAAGTTGTCTGTGGTATTTTTCTTTTCATTACAACAGATAACACCAGGCCCGGTTCCAACGACTAAACAGCAACGGCTACGCTTCACGTATCGACCTGAATTTCGCCCCCCTATCCCCAGCCTAGCACACAACCGACACATACACAACAGAGTTAGAGCTCGAGGCAAAGTCATCCCGTTCATCTCCTTTTTTGGTTCCCAAAAAGATAAAAGGAAGAATAGATAAGTCTCGACAAAAATAAAAAAGGACATTAAAAGAAGTTTTGGGGAGGGTTAGAAAGTGTGCGGGCTACCAGCATCACTTGTTTCAACACACACCCAGAGAGGTTTCCGCTGAGCTAGTCAATTGCCAAGTTCCAAGCTCTCCATGCCTGGAAGACACTACAACTCGGTCTAGTTGAGTCGAAGAAAGTTCCAATTCCCTTGAGTTGCTCCGTATTGTAGTGGTTGTGTGCAGGGACTCGTGCTGCTATCGTATCGGCGAGAAGGGGAGCCATGAGATTCTTATCGTCAAAGTCATGTCGTGAAAACGGTTCGAAAGAAGGATTAGTATCGGGTAGTTGGAACAGAGATTTTGGAGAAAGAGCTTGGCCTGACTAGGACGCTAGATAATTAATCGAGAATGTATCCAGGCGTTATTCTTAGCAGCAGCGGGCACGCATACAACTTGCGTCGGGACGATTATAGGAGAGAATCGAGTCGAGTGAAGACACTCAAGCAAGCTGAAACTACCTCGAGTTGGAGCTCCTTGTCTTTGCCGCTGTTGACCTCCTGTAGCTAATGTCAGTCTTGAAACCTCTCATGAAACAAAATACCCACCTCGTTGATAAGTTGAGGCAAGTTGGCTCCGATGCCATTCTGTGTAGCCTTCTTGCCAAATGGCCATTGGCTGTAGTCGGCGAGCAGGTCATCGGTCTGCGCAAAAGCCCTCTCGCGAGCTTCGTGGCCAAGGGATGCAAGGGCATTCTCGAGGACGTTAGCAGCGTAGGCGGCGCAAACCATGGCGATAGTGCGCATGTAACGGAATTCGAGCGATTCGGGAAGGAACTGGCTGCCGTTGAGGACGACGGTTCGTTGGGTGAGGACGTTGCGGACGCGGCGGCGGATCTCCTCCTTGGCTCCGCCATCGGCGACAGGATGGGTGGCCATGTCGAAGAGGAGGAAATTGCGCTTCTCGGTACGGAGGATGCCCTTGTCGACAAGACCCTTTGCGAGTCGTTCTCGAACCTGCTTGAGTTGGTATCCGATCTTCATCAAGTTCCAGGTTTCGCCTATTATTCGAAAAGAAGTCAGCGACGGTTGTTGGGAGGCGGCATGTTTGGGGCCATTTACCGCTCATCAAGTCAATCCAGGTTGCGACGCTCATCTTTTCACTCTGCTTCATCATCTTGAGGGCTTCGTCGAGGAGGACCTCGCCCGTGAGGGTATCGTCTATGACCTCGATGTTGCGGTCTGCGAGGGGGAATCGACGTCTCGAAGCATCCTTCTCCATTGCAATGCGACCACGGAAGGCCAGCTCGATGACGATGCATCCTCGCAGGGCGTAAGAAATATTGTCGTTCCAGAAAGAAAGGTAGCCCTTGAGAAAATGAATTGTTAGAGGCGGTTGTCTGCATTGTGCCGTACTGTCTCGGGAACAAAGGGCACGTGTATGAGCATATGTGCTAGCCTACCTGCTTATCCTTGAGGCCAAGTAGCAACACCTCTTCCATGAGAGTGAGCTTGGGCTGCTTGCTTCGCTCAGCGCTCTCGCTAATGTCTCGAGGGTCGAATGCGATCTTGTGGCCATTTTCTGAGTTCTCGTAGCTCGTCTCGGGGCCATTATCCCTGGCACTGGGTGTGCTCGTTCTAGGGGCAGCGCCATTGCTGGAGTCGCCTTCAGCCGCAGGTCCTGCGCCGCCCGCACCGCGGCGTCGCGTCAATCCCGAGGACATTTCGAAGAGGTAGAGATATTAAGTCTTTAGTGTCTGGAGGGGAAGAGTCGAAGGCCAAGGGGTGGGAAGCGGCAGAAGAAGCGAAGCCTTTTTTTGTCGAGATGAGGTTGAAGGGGTACAGCACAGCACAGCACAGTCTAGGTTAATGCTAGCAGTTTGAGGTCGCCCTGGGTCCAGGCACTTGATTGACTGGGCTGAACGGGGCTAGTTGCGCGTTCAGATTTAGGGGTTTTGAACTGGGGGGCTTGAAGCTCTGTACAGTTTCATTGAATTGTGCCCAGAAGGTACCTTATTAGCGGCTGGAGCCAATAGATTACCCAGTTGAGCAGTTGCTGTTGGGGGACTGGAGGCCCTTGCTTACCTAGGGAAAGGAAGGGAGACTGATATGAGGACGCCAGCTTGTTGAAAGTATTCAAATCTGGCCTGATCTTTTCTTTATGTGTAGTTCTTCCTTTTCTATTAAGAATTGACACTTGAGCCCAATGGAATTACCTGATGGCTAATACGAACATGTAATGATTCTTTCCCATCAAAAACTCGAGACAGGGGGAGTTTATTCTTGTCTGGGTTGGTAGGTACGTACTGGGAAACATCGGCTAGCGAGAGTCAACCAAAATAAGTGGCATCAGAATTAATTGAACCAGAACGAAAGTTTCTATTTTTTGAAAGCTTGAAACTTGGTAACTATGCCCTTGTAGCATTTGTATAAGACAGCTGGTAAAGGGAGGTCTGGCATCAAGCACATCTAAAAGGGAATTTCTTTCTCATCGTTGGACATGTATAGTGGAAAGAGGGAACAACTCATTTGTTATACGGATTCTACCCAAGCCAAGCCATCTACTCCAACAACGACTGTCTTTAACACAAATAGTAGCACGAGTAGGTACCTGATACTTTACATGAAAGTTGTGCGAAAGGATGCCTAACTGATCAACCCAACTTGCGCAGCCAACAAGTTGAGAGGCTCTTGCTGGCATCCAACCAGGATGGTAGATTACATAGGTAGATTACCTTCAATCCTACCGAAGGTCCATTCTTTTCAGAGTCAGTCAGCATTCTGCCTTGCTCAGACGATCTTTGCAGAACCTCTTTTGATCCTTGCAAGTCCCTTTCCCCTTCCAGGAAATCGAAATGCCCCAATAAAGGGAGCTGCGCATACCGTGTAGATAGTAGTGATGTGATATAGAGCTTCAATCAGATGGAGAAAGTTAGGTCTCGCTTGATAGCAAAGTAAACAATCCTACCGCTCTATGTCCGGTCCCATCAGATCCAACACACAAAGCCAAAGCTCCTGCTTGTCCTACTCTGCTAGGATTCTCCGCAGGTGCACCTCAAGCCCACCTTCCTTCCACTACCTCTAACATGTGGGTGCACGCTTGTTAGTCAGCGTCCAAGACAGGACACGAATCTCCACCACACACAATTTCAACTTCATACCATCATCTAACAGTTGCTTTGGGCTTTGATAGTCATTGCTGAAAGAAACACAGTCAACCGGTACCAATTCGCCAGAACCAATTCTTTGAAGTATGCCTTGAGCTTACCATGGTATACTATCACTTTGATTCGAACACACCAAGTGTCCAGGCCGCCACCAATGCTTTTCTATAGCACATAAAGGACGGTTCCTTGGACATCATCATCACGACACGTCACCATACCTATACGACAACAGAAATTGGATTTGCTATGCAAGTTAATTACTGGGATATATAGAGGTCGAACAAAAGCTGATTCTTCCTCCTTGGCTTCTGCCCAGCTCCTTGAAGTCAGGGTTGCAATGGGTAATCTTGATATGAATATTGGTACATACGCCGTTTTCATATAGTCATGAAGCCTTGTTCGAGTGGACTAGGGACTTCGAGTGGACTGTTTGTTTGTCCATGATGGACTACGGTTCATTCTTGGTTGCTGTCTTTGTTCGGTTCGGTGGTATTGGTACAAGACAGTATGGTGGGGAGGTCGATCAACTTTGTCACCAGGTTCTATCGATTATGTCCCTATTAGCAGACATTTGACGTTCTTTCTGGGAAAAACAGTCATTGTCTCTGCTGTGGATCTCGGTGTACAGACTTTCGGTTAGGCTCGCTGAGTTTGCAGTGGTGAAGGCTGTCAGTGCATCCGCCAGCTGCCTGCCAGCCGTATCCTATGCCTAACCCCCATTGGACCGCACAAAGTTTTATAGGTTATCATAACACTGAATCCTTCCAACAGCGGGGGGACTGAGATGGGGCATCTGGCGCAGCGGTTCAGCCTCTCGTCGCCTGGGCTCCGGTCCAGGCGAGGAGGGTTCGAACCGCCCCCCAGATGTACCCATTCTGAACCCCCTTCATAGGACCTGTAGAGCCCCTGGCGCTCGGCAATGTCTGGGGACGCCCAGACATAGACCAGTCGACCGAGGCTCTAAGAGTGGCCAAAGAAATATCCCAGGGAAACCGGGGACGCGCAGTAGGTTCCTACGCTGGAGAGATAGGAACGCTGGGCGTATCAGACGTTTTTTTCTTCTTCTCTCCCTCTTCTTGGTCGATTATTACATGGTATAACATGTCTAATTTTGAAGTTCTAATGCTATACAATAACTATCCTTGTGTGCCCTTTTTAATTGGATAATAATAGAGCGCTATCTCTCTTTTAATATACTTGCGACTGTATTATTTTATTGTGGTGCTGATCCGACACTCTCTTTCCAAAGGTCGTCAAAGTTAACGTTCTCACTCTCGAATAACTCTCGGATTCTCTTGGCTGCAGCCTCTTGTTCCTTGGGACCAAATCCTCCGGGCTGTGTCGCTTCAAATTGCACAATCTCAACCCAGCGATAGAATAAGTTTTCCTTTCCGAGTTTGACGAGTGCGTCCCGAAAAGCAAAGACCTGGCGTCGTCGCTCGTCTTCACCCGAAGCACCGTTGACACGGACATCGTAGGACATCCAGCCATAGGCAGCGTGATGAACGAGAACGAGACCTTTGAAAGCCTCAAGTGCGAGCTCCTTCTTGTCGACTAAACGATGCGCAAGTACCATGCGCGCCCAGTCAAGATCCCAGTAGGCATTCATCAGGAGATATCCGGTCTTTTGCTCCTGTAGAATAGGGGAAGTGGCGTTGTTGATATAGGACATCAAGATTTTCTTTGAATCATCATCCTCCAAGATATCGGTAAGAGCCTCGTCCCATTCTCGGCTTCGACGCACGTAGACCTCCTCTTCACGAAAGCCAACCTGCCATCGCCATTGGCAAGGGTTACCACGTGCTTGTCCAGCGACGAACTCCACAGGCCAAGGCCAAACAAAGATGCAGAGGATAAAGTCGATAAACATAGTTCCAGCACGCTTTGCGATCTCCCAGGAAATCTCGGTCCATGTCGAGTCTGCGGTGTTCCAAGTTGTCTCGTTTTCATGCCCAAGGCCGGTCATAATCAGCTGCCAGTACCAGGGAGCAATCCACCACATGCGTAAAATGAAGAGAAGAACGACCACAACGTTCATACCAACGGGTATGAGAAAGATCTTACGCTTGAAAGCGGCAGGTTTGTTGTCAATGTGTGTGACGTAGACGTGCTTCTCATCTAGAGATTGAATGAATGGCTCCAGGGCCTCAGGGGGCCGCTTGAAAGGTGAAGGAGGAGCTTCATCCTTTTTATCGGCAAAGTGAGCACGTTTTTGTTTTCCTGCCCTCTTATTAGGAGCCATGTTGAGTGTGGCCTGTTGTTTTCGCAGATGCCTTGTGAAGTGAAACTTGAAAGATCGATGGTGAGAATGATTAGGTAGGAGTTTGTAGTTTCATTGGAAATGTGTTCTCGAAGAATGTCATGTTCTAGTGGTTCCACAAAACTATGGCAATTCCATGGACATGGATATGGAGCGTCTAAAATGTGTCTTGCTCTACAATTTCTCAGGGAAGAGGTCAAAAAAATCCAAAAACATTCCGGAATATGTATCTAGCTACAGTCTATTGCAATACTAGATTTTTGGAATTTTAAATCTTCATCTTGACCTGGCAATCAAAGCTCAAAGACATGCTTTTGCATCAAGTATCGTCCTGCATTTAATTGTCCAGTAGCGGACAATCCCGGCGCCGAGAGCTTGCCCGCTGTGGCTAACCAGCCGACTTACTCCACTAAGATCTGATGGATTTCTACACTTACAGAAGGTACTTTAGCACATTCGTTTTTAAAGTCAATGTCGAGGTGATTTTGCTCCAGGCCTGTCAATCCCTCGCCGTGGCAATGTTGAGAGCTCGTAATTTCCAGGTTAGTTCTATACAGCTCTCGTTCGTTAAATCAAATAGCTTATACAAGTAACAGGAGCGCGGTAATTCCTACATATGCGCCTTCTGCCGCCACAAACTCTCGTCGAGGGACTCGCAGTTTAGAGATCGTCATGTGTCCAGCATCGCAGCTTCGATAACATCAGTCAGAGCCACCGGGCTATCGTCATGTCACTCAGCGCGAATACCTGGCGTACGCACTCTTTCGACGAGCTCTGCACTCCGTGGACCCGACGATAATGGCAAGCCTGGTGGCTTTCCCGGCGCTTTTGCTGGAGGGCTTGGAGCTGGATTGGGGTCGTTCGGAGCGTTTGCGAACAAGCCAGCACCAGATGTCGCAAAAAAATCTAGCGAGCTCCTTCCTCATGAATTGGAAGCTCGCGCAAAGATGGGATTGCCTTTGAAGAAACCTCCTCCGACGCCACCTGCCCAGGCACAGGCGAAGGACAACGCCAAGGCATCGCCAGATCCTCAGAATACACCTCAAAACAAGGGTCAAGGCAAGAGAAACGACCAGGGCAAAAATCAGCGGGCGAGGGGCGCCCAGCCATCAAATCGGTTCAACGAAAGGAGCAAGAATTTCAAGCAGCAGCAAACGGGACAACCAGAACAATCGCAGCAGCCGCAAGAAGCGAAACCAGCTAAGCCTTTGTCCAATCCATTATCGAGCTCCATTCTTGCCGAAGCCTTCAAGACAGACCGAACACCAGCGCCAGTGGCAACACCCAGATCTTGGTCTAACAACGAACCTCCAAAACCAGCGACTTCTGCTTGGGGAGCTTTTGCCTCTCGAAAAGTAGACACACATGTACCTCTGATGCAAGGTCAAGCCGAAGCGAAGCCCACACAAAAGCGGCCTGAAGCCCGACCCAAGCAGCCATTTCAGTCAACGAACAAGAATGGCGAAAATGTATGGGGTCAATTGAAGCGTTCAAGGAGATCGAACGATGAGAAGACCCAAGGCCAAGATGGCGGCTTCTGGGATGCACTCGAAAGCCGAGTAACAAACATTCGCAATAGACCTGCTCCCGACCCTGAGGTCACTGGATTATACCAATCTGCACTTCAAAGCGACGGCCTGTTGTCTCCAGAAGTTCAGCAGCCACGAGAAGATCAACCAAGACGCAAGTCTCGGTTTGAGGTAGAGGAGGAAGAGGAGCGTAACAAACGGGATAAGAAGGGCAAGCGCCAGAAGAATGTTCGTCAGAGTAACTACGAAGACGAAGATATGGATGAGGATGCAATTCGGCGATGGGAAAGCAGACAGCGCAAGAAGGCTGAAAAGGAAGCCAAGAAGCACTTGGAACAACCTGCCGAGGCTGCGCCAGTGCCCATCTTTCTTCCAGAGTATATCAGTGTCTCTAATCTGGCCAATGCTCTTCAGATTCGTGTCGCGGACTTCTTGCATGACTTGGAGTCCATGGGCTTCGAGGAAATCACCGAAGAAACCATCATGACTGGTGACACGGCTGCACTCGTTGCTCAAGAGTATGGCTTTGACCCCACGGTAGACACAGGCTCTGAACGCGATCTTCGACCTCGGCCAGCACCGGAAGATCCATCATTGTTGCCTAGCAGGCCTCCTGTTGTTACCATCATGGGTCACGTCGATCACGGAAAAACTACTCTCCTGGATTGGCTACGCAAGTCTTCAATTGCTGCTCAGGAGCATGGCGGTATCACACAGCATATCGGTGCCTTCATCGTTCAAATGTCATCGGGCAACCAGATCACTTTCCTTGACACCCCTGGCCACGCTGCTTTCTTGTCCATGCGTCAACGAGGTGCCAATGTTACAGATATCGTGGTGTTGGTTGTTGCAGCTGACGACAGTGTTATGCCGCAGACTCTGGAGGCTTTGAAACACGCCACAGCTGCCAAGGTCCCCATTATTGTTGCAATCAACAAGATTGACAAAGAAGATGCCCGGGTTGACCAAGTCAAGGCTGATCTTGCTCGCCACGGCGTTGAGATTGAAGACTACGGCGGTGATGTGCAGGTTGTGCCTGTCAGTGGAAAGACCGGCAAGGGTATGGAAGATCTTGAGGAGAGTATCGTCACTTTGTCCGAAATCCTTGATGTTCGTGCTGAGGCAGATGGCATGGCTGAGGGATGGGTCCTCGAATCGAGCGTCAAGCACACTGGAAAGACTGCTACAGTGCTCATCAAGCGAGGAACTCTGCGTCTTGGTGATGTTATTGTTGCCGGAAAGTCATGGGCCAGGATTCGAGGTCTTCGTAATGAAGCTGGTGTTGACATCCGTGAAGCTCCTCCTGGAACTCCCGTCCAGGTTCTCGGCTGGCGTGAGCTTCCTGACGCTGGTGAGATGGTCCTGCAAGCGCCTGACGAGGGCAAGGCCAAGACAGCAGTCGAATACCGCGAGGAAATGGCTGAGAGACAAGAGAGTTCCAAGCAGCTTGCCGAACAAGAACAACGCCAACGTGAAAAGGCTGCGGCTGAGGAAGCCGCTGCTGCTGCAGAAGCTGAGGGCGTTGAAGCGGAGCCCGTCACTAATGAACCCGGCATCCTCTTCCAGAACTTCATCGTCAAGGCTGATGTCGCTGGATCCGTGGAGGCCGTATGTGGCACCGTTCAGGAACTTGGCAGTAATGAAGTTCAATCCAAGATTCTACGATCTGGTGTCGGTGCTATCTCAGAATATGATGTTGACCACGCCACTGCTTCCAAGAGTATCATCGTTAATTTCAACATCCCCATCCTCCCCCACATTCGCCAACGTGCGGACGAAGCTGGCGTTCGTATTATTGACCACAGCGTTATCTACCACGTCGTTGACGATGTCAAGAGCGCTCTCTCAGATTTGCTACCGTACAATATCACTCACAAGGTTCTTGGCGAAGCAGATGTTCTGCAGCTGTTCTCTATCAACGTCAAGAAACGTGTATCGAAGAATATCGCGGGTTGCAAGATTCGTAACGGTTCTATCAAGCGGACATCCATGGTCAAGGTCATCCGTGGTGGCGAAATTGTGTTTGATGGTAAGTCAACATTCTCATTCACTTTATCCATGGTGATATCTTGTCTTCTTCCATTTGCTAACTTACCCTCCAGGTAAAATCGATACTCTCAAACACGTCAAGAAGGATGTCATGGAGATGGGCAAGGGTACCGAGTGTGGTATCGGTTTAGAAGGCTTTGAGGATCTACAGATCGATGATCAGATCCAGACATATGAGGAGATCAAAGAAAAACGAACACTGTAACAATATTGTAAAACATGTACGAAAAAGCAGCAAGCAAAAGGAGTTGACTCTTCTGGAGTCGTGTACGAATAGTTACAAGATATGAGACATGGTCTTATGAGAGAAGATTATAGGATTTGGATGGATGGAGTATATATACCAGATCTCGATAGTGATCGGCTTCACACACGAAGTCACATTTTCAAAGTTCAGAGGCTGTCCGCCATTTCGACATTTCATTGTGTCAGATTCAACTTTTTACAATTTCTACTTAGCAATGCTACTGATTAGCTTTTGTAAGGCGCCCCTACTGCATTCGACGAAAACGTTCTCGTTGTGCGAGTAGCTTGAGAACGCTCCTTTTCCAGCTTGGCCAAGCCAATACGATCCGTCACAGGTGTAGCTTCAATGATGTTGTCAAACTCATCATCATCATCATCGACATCATCATCACTTCCGCTCCTCTCGTTATCCGAGTCAGGCCGCACGCTGGTATCGGGCTTGAACTGTTGCTGATGTTGATGCGGGTTGGGAATTGTGGCAGGCTTCTTGTCTTCTTGTTGGTTAGGGTTGGTAAATGTCTTTGAAGCAAGGACTTTGCGACGGATTTCGGCCATTGCGTCTTCGTCGTCTTCGTCGTCGGATATTGCGTAGCGATCCTTCTCTTGTTCTTCTTCCTCCCTTTCTGGCTTAACCTTTGACGGCTTCTTGCCCAAGTATATACCATCCACACTCCCTTCTTCCTCTTCGCTATCGTCCTCATCATCTTCATCCGAGTCATCATCGTCGTCAGAGGACTCTATCCGTCTTCTATTTGTGTTTCCACTAGTCCACATATCGTCTTTTCCTTCTTCGCGACTCTCAGCATATTCCCTCTCCAGCTGCTCCATCCACTCTTCCTGTGTCTTCTTAATCTCGGCCTCGTCGGCACATGCCGCATATCGCTTGAGCAAGCTGGAGTTGATTTCGAGGAAGGATGGGCCATAGGAGAAGGGTGAGAGAATCTGCTCTGCCCAGTCTGGGTGCCCGCAGATATAGAATGCGGCGGCCAGCGCCTCAACACAGTTCAGACGCCAGGGTTTACCATAGTTGACCGTGTTCGCTGCGACAAGATACGGCAGCAGTCGCTCGCACTTTCCTCCCACCTTGTTCCACTGAACCTCCTGTGTTCTCGCCCATGAACATTCCACAACAGCAGCGCCATACTGGTCCATGATCTCGCGGTCAGCAGGGGAAACGGCATGTTTGCCATTAGGTGTGATAATGACTCCGTTGTGTCGCTGGCCAAGATGAAGATCACGCATCATTCCAAGCTTCATAAGCTTCTTTCCTGAGCAGCGCTTGGGGTCGCAATGACCCAGGTCCCAGCATGCAGCCTTGAAAGCTGGGCGCGAAGACCCAGAGCCATCCTCTTCATCACGAGGGGGTCCTCGACGCGGGGCAGGGCCTCCCTTTCGACCCTTGGAAGCGAAGTCTTTCTTATGACGGACCATTTTTAATGGTTAAAAGTAAATGCCTCGCAGCTTTGTGTATGTCGTAATATTCAGCGATATTTGTCAAATGGTTGGGTAGGCAGGTAGGTTGTGTAAGTGAGGTCAAGATTTAAAATTTTGCCTCCAAAAAGTATGGATGATGATAAGATCGATAGTGGGGTTAGATGGTACTTAGGTATTTTGTCCTTGAGATCATTTACCCAGGTACCTATGTGAGGGGCATTTCAGCCCAGGCCTTCCCAGGAGCCAGGAAGGCGCTGGGGCATCAGCGGCAAGTGCGCTATGACACCCGCTGTAATGGAGCAGACCTCTCTGCTAGTCTAGAGCCTGTCCGCGCTTGATGCCATCACGTGGCTGTGCTGCACGCTACGCCACAGTGCCACACTTTACCTCACTGCAGACTAGCTCATCATAAGTTATTGTGCCCCAGGCCAGTGAGTGCTAGGTGTCTAATTCCATCCATCCATGGATGCTGTCCCCTGGCTCCAACCCAGTACATGACTAGAAACAACAGAGAGGCAGTTTAGGACAAGAAGGACAGGACAACAGGCAGACTGTCTCTAAGCTACGGTCTAGTCATTCTTTCTTGCAATTGAGACTCTCTTGTTCTCTCTATTTCCTCCCTCAGACCGTTTCCGTCGGCTTAAACCGTATTCGGTCAGACACTATCAAGCTCCAGCTTCCCCCGCCAAACCCCAGGCCAGGCCATTGACCAGCTCATCCTTCCACTCCGTTAACGTAGCACTGCCTCCTAGTATTGTCCACTACTACTACCAACTCCCACGCGCCAGACACACCCGAATAGCTTCATCCTCATCCGCACCCTTCTTGATCTCGTCCTCCCGTTGCCATGGAGGCTGCTTCAGCTCGCGCTGCGGCTCGCGACCGCTGGAACGATGTGCCATCGTCTGGCCGAACCCCCTCCCAGCTTCAGCGCTTCGTCCAGCATGCCTGCAGTCCCGAGAATTATGAACCCAATCTCGCTTTGAATCTCGAAATCGCCGATCTCATAAACTCTAAGAAGGGTTCCGCCCCTCGTGAGGCGGCTACTGCCATTGTCAACTATATTAACCATCGCAATCCCAACGTTGCCTTGCTCGCCCTCGGACTTCTTGACATTTGCGTCAAGAACTGCGGATACCCCTTTCATCTACAGATCGGCACAAAAGAGTTCCTCAATGAACTCGTCAGGAGATTTCCCGAGCGCCCGCCAATGCGACCTACGAGGGTGCAGGCCAAGATCCTTGAGGCGATTGAAGAATGGCGAGGGACAATATGCGAAACGAGCCGATACAAGGAGGATCTGGGATTTATCAGGGACATGCATCGACTGCTGAGTTATAAGGGATACGTCTTCCCCGAGGTGCGAAGGGAAGATGCTGCTGTCTTGAACCCCAGTGACGTAAGTTCCAGAGCCTCGGCCTATGCGTTATCTATACTGACTATGTCCTGTAGAACCTCAAATCTGCCGAAGAAATGGAGGAGGAGGAGCGAGAGGCACAATCAGCCAAGCTTCAAGAGCTTATTCGTCGCGGTACTCCAGAGGACCTTCAAGAAGCCAACCGCCTCATGAAGGTTATGGCCGGCTACGACACACGATCGAAGACCGATTACCGCGCCAAGGCTGCTGAGGAGGTTGCTAAGATTCAGGCCAAAGCACGATTACTGGAGGAGCGACTGGACTCTTTCAAGGCAGGCGACAAGATGGAGGATGGCGATGTTTTCAGCGAATTGGCTAGTGCTTTGCAAAGCGCTCAGCCCAAGATCCAAAAGATGTGCGAGGAGGAATCGGATGACCATGAAGCCGTTGCCAAGCTCTTGGAGATTAACGATAGCATACACCGAACGGCAGAACGGTACAAGCTGATGAAGAAGGGTGACATGGAGGGTGCTGCCAAGGTTGCCGCCGGCGCTCCTCCCCCTTCCTCCTCGGGGACTGCTGCTGCATCTTCGAGTGCCACAAACGAGCTATCTCTAATTGATTTTGATGCTGATGCCAGCAGCAACGGCGCTCAATCGAGCAACGCCCCTGCACCTGGCTCCAGCGCTGGGGGTCTTGAGAACGACCTCCTTGGTCTCGATATTGGTGGTGGAGAGTCCAGCAGCTTTGGCCAGGGTGGCGGTATCGCTTTAGGCTTTGGCGCAAACTCAAGTAAGTTGTAATTCTAGAGTGACCATGACTTGCTGGTGTACTAACTCTTATCAGACATCCCAGGCCCTGCGCTGCTATCTTCTATGACCCAAGACAACTCTGCCAGAGGCCAGGTGTCGACTCCAACCCCTCCCCCTTTTTCGCAATTTGCCTCCTTCTCACAGCCCGTCTCCCAGACGGCAACTCCTCAGCCCTCTGTCCAGCAGCAACCTGCTCCCCCAGCACAGCCTGCTTCTGACCCCTTCGCCATGCTCGGGGCTGGAGGCATGGCCTCTCAGCGCGTATCTCCTGCGCCATCTCAACAGCAGCCTACCGCAACTTCGAACGACGATGACGAATGGAGCTTCTCTTCAGCGTTGCCTCCAGAGCCTAGCAAGCCTAAGGAACACCAGACTACCGTAAGCAGCACGAACGTCAAGATCGAGATGATTGCGAGAAGAGCCCCTGGTAATGAGAACGCCATCAATATCGTCTTCGCGTTTTCCAACAACGTACCCCAACCCATTAGCGAGCTTCACTTCCAGCTCGCTGTCACAAAGGCAAGTCTATCCATTCTATGAGCATCGGCACCGAACACTAACCCTTTTCAGGGCTACGAACTCCAGCTCAAGCCCCAGACTGGCCGTGACCTCGCTCCCCAGCAGAGCCGCGGCATCACCCAAGAAGTCCAGATTTGGCACGCGGGTAACCGTGCCCAAAAGGTCACAAGTGCCAAGTTGAGATGGCGTGCATCTTACAAGCTGAACGAGCAGGCCGTTAATGAGATGGGTGAGGTGACCGAGTTTAGTCTCGCATAAGAGCGATGTTGTTTTTTCTTCTTTCTATTGGGAGGCACAGATATCTAGTATAAGTGTTGGACGAAGCTAAAGAGTGGGATGGTGCTTGGCACAGAAAGGGTTATGGCGTAGCATGTTTATATACGTCAATGGGTGAAGCACGTGGCAGAGAAGAGCAAAAGCGAGTCCGCAGATCTTTTCTGATTTGTCAAGTGAGCAGTTACCTTTGATATTTTACGTCTCGTGAACGGTAGACTTTCGAGCGACTTTTAAGAGGGTAACATAGACAAGATAGAACGAAATGAAACCTGAGCGAAGGAAACTTTCAAGGCTGGTATGAAAGCCTTATTGCATCTTCAGGACGCTTTCAGTCTAATCTTTACCGGGAGAAGACGGGGCCAGAAGGTTACCGTACTTCCTCAAGTTCATATCGTAAGACAGTGAATGCTATTGGTAAATTGACCTCCTTTACGGCCGGGCTGTGGCTTCTGGCAGATCAGGCAGATCAACTACGGAATCAACAATGGCTCTGCACAGACAAGCATATTCATCAGGTAGTCAGAAAGTCGTTTGCAGTCATGTGGCCATTCATTGCTTTTACATTTGATGAACTCCTACTCTAACATCTAGTTCCTGTAAAGCAATTTCCTCGACGTCAAGGTCACCTAAATGCTTATGGCGCCGTCTTTGTCGTGGTTCAAAATTCGTCGTTGTTCGAGATGAGATAACCACCTTCTCTGTTCCTCTCTTCAATCGTGACCCGACAACTGTGGTACTCCCGAATGCAACCTTGTAAACGCCCAAGCCCCTTTTTAGAAAAGAAAAAAGAAAAGAAAAACAAAGCTCTGGCACTCCAATACTCCCACAAATCTGAAACCTTTAAAAACGATGCCATACCAGGCAAGATATGCTCCGCAAAACAACGTTAGGGGGTGAAACAAAAGGAAAGCGAAACAACTCCGATATGAGCAGTATAGAAGGTGTCGCAACGACACTCTGTGCAGGAAGGCGGCGAGGAGGTCCGGAGTATAAGCTAGCAGCAGTTCAGATGCTGAAGAACAATCCTTTCGGTTTGAGAGTGCCTCTCGATCTTAACATCGGTAAAAGAGCTGGAAAGCGTTGGGTGATGCTAGGCGCCCAATTCACTAACGGCAAAGGATGGTGTAGTCGGGTTCAGTGAATAGCCACTGTGAGTAGGCGTCTTGGCCATCTGGGCCATGGTCTCGCGCTCAGCCTTCTCGCGCTCACGCTGCGCCTTCTCTTGTTTAGTAATACGAGGTTTTCTAGTGACGGAGCCGCCACGAGATCCGGGGCCTCCTCCACGACCAGTCCCAGCTCCACCCCGAGTTGATGCACCTCTGGCACCTCCACGGCTACCTCTTCCACCACGTCCTCGCTTGGGAGGTCCCTCTTGTCTAGTAACTGTTAGCATAAGATCAGAATGGATGGAATGTAACGGTACGTACCCAGCTGCTGGCTTTTCGACCTCGGGCACCAAGGGACCAGAGTAAACAAAGAATCCGTCACGGCTTGCTGCTGCCTGAGCTTCCCACAGAAGCTCTGAGTCATCCACGAAATCATCATCGATATCGTATTGGTCCTCCTTGAAATTGCGCTTCTTTTTAGGCTTGGTCTGCGCATCGACACCACTGGTGACACCGTTGTCGGGGTTGCTAGCCTCGGCATCGGACAGGTCAACAGACATTTCATCACCAGATTCGCGACCAGACTCCGCCTTCTCTAGAGAGGCAGCTGCCGCAGCAATGCGAGCCTTGCGATCTCGGTTCGCAGCTAGACGAGGGTGAAGAGCATCCCAGCCGTATCGATCTTCAGCCATGCGCATAAAGTTGACATATCTATTCGTCTCACCAGGCTGGATAGGTACGCTGAGAATAATTGTAGGGGCCTGAGCTTCTTCACCTGGCTTGGCTCGGCCGAAATCGAGGATTGACCGACCTTCACCTTCCTGCATATCATCCAGGTTGTCGGTTTTGGGCGTTGAAACTCCAGTATGGGGTTTCTGCTTCGGCGATGACTTCTTGATAGGACCGTTAGAGATTGTCGTGAAGTTGGACTCCTTGATGATTGGGCGTTGGACTGGTGGAGGTGGAGCAGGATCCTGCTTAGCTTCCTGTACAGGCGGGCGTGAGGAAGGAGTCGGCGTCGGTGTCGAAACTGTCCGAGGTTCTTTGGATGGCGATGGAGGTTGGGAAGGTTCATTTGCCTGGAAGCGAGGTTGGCTTGGAGGTTGATAAGGGCTGCGTGATTCGCTTCCACCAAGGAGACTTGCAATCGTTGGCGAGCGGTTGGGCATTTGCGAAGGGGCCCTTGGTGACCCAGAGGCCGAATTATAAGAGTTATGAGAGACCATTGTCCCACGCACAGGATCGTAGTTACCACGAATGGGGTCGTAGCTTTGGCCGCTAGTCCGTACAGGAATCGATGTAGAATTGTTAGCCTGCGACTGCGGTTGCGACGGAGGTCGTTCATTTGGAGGGTCCGAGTTCAAAAGGCTTTGCATAGACCCAAAATGTTCTCGCTTTGCCATTTTGGGTGAATAACGCTGCTCAGGTTGATGTGCTGACGATGATGTTTGTAGATGATGTTGACCAGGTGAAGATGCTGATAGATTAGAGACATCGGCGATGTGTGACTGGCCCGCAGTAGACGCCCCAGCGGCAATGGACTTAGAATCGGAGGGAACATCATCTTCACCATCGGCAGCATTCATCTTCCTCTTTCGCGGCATGGGTGGTGCATTAGGGTCGCGGGGCTTTCGAGGCTTTCGCGCAGCCTTTGCTATGTCGGCACCGTCTGAGGTTCGAGGCTTCACAATAGTCCCTGGTTTACGCCCCGGCTTCTTTCTGGGGACACCTGCAGCAGTTAATTGCACCCATTGGTTATCGACGAGCGCATATCGCCTAGCAGGTCCTGTGCCTGATTGCGGTGGCATGGGAGGTGGAGGTCGGTCACCGTGGTTCTGGTGGCCGATGTGTTGATATTGACCGTCACTGGAAACGACAACGATCTCATCGTAGTCTTGTGGTGGTCGACTGCTCGAACCGTTCCGTGATGGCGAGCCGGGGTCAGAAAGTGATCCAGAGGGAGGCGAAGAAAGTTCACCGGCCGATGAGTCGTATCGCGACATAGACGTGTCGCCAGCTGTTGCGGTCATGCCGAGATGTGAGGAGGCTGTGAATAGCCTCGTGAAGGAAACTCTGTGGCGTGTATTATAAATTGAGGAGACAGACTAATGCAAGCTTATTGCATCCAGGATCACCGAAACGGAAAACAAGAAGTTATTGCCAGCCGAATACAATAGGTAACTAAGAACAAAAGATCAGATAAGGCTTTGTCGCGTAGGCAAGGCTGTGATTCAATGCAGCTCAAGTCGAGAACGCAGCGAATAGCGGTCGGCGACGTACTGTAGTGGTGTAGTGGTACACGCTAATGGCGCGAAACGCACCACAAAGTCGGGTACAGGTACGGCGAATAGAAAGCGTCCAATGGGTGGCGTGCGGGTCTCGTCAGGAAACGGAATGGTTGCAGGCGGGAGAAGCGTCAGGAGTGAAACGAGCTGTGAGTGGCCAGACTGTGGAGTGCAGGTGCGGGCGGTGGAGAAGCTCGAATCTCTGAATAGCCTCAAGATCTTGGGTCAGGTAACGACGTTGACCGTTCAAACAGCTTCCGACACGAAAAAAGAAGCCGACTGCGGGATTGAGGTTGTTCTGAAAGCGTCACAGAGTACTGCTACCCGAGAGGCAGAAAATGACAGTAATTCGGAGATAATTAAGATGTGCGAATAGTGTCGATTTGATGAAATTGGGCGATTCCAATGATAAAATCGTCGGTCGTTGTTGAGAAAAACAGGTGAGAGGTGGAGGTTTGGGTGAGGGAGGGGGGAGAAAGAAGAAGGAAAGGGAGGAGAAATGAGATGGGGATGGCTACGTTTTTTTTTCCGGGGCGACGACAATATTTCTTATTTTCCAAGCCAGGAAGGAGAAAAACGGGGCAAAGCCAACAGCTTCTTTACATTCGAATGCTACGACTCGAACAACAAACGACGAGAGTCAAGGCAAGGCAAGGCACGAGGTACGAGAAGGAAACGAGAGGGGGGGAAGCGGACCAGACCAGACCAGACCGGAGCAGAAAGCATCATCTGGCAAAAGGGAATGGAACCGAACGATACCACAGGAAGGCAAGGCAAGGCAAGACAAGGGAAAGGGAAAGGGAAGGGGAAATTGTATTAAACCGCCGAGGGGCGTGGCTAATTCCTGAACTCTGGGACTCAAGATATCCAACAACACCAAAGAATCAGCTAAGGATAGGGGGTCAACCAAGTAATTGGACCAAATGGAAAGAGTCAAATTGGAGAGAGCGTCACTAAAACCTAGAGCCTAGAGCATAGAGCCTAAACCGTAGGATAGAGGACGGGAAGATGCAATGGGAGAGGCATGCATAGTGCAGATTACAGTGATAGAGAGAACGAACATTAACCAGCAGACGCACGGATACTTTACTTGGAAGGAAGGTACCTTTTTAATACCGACTCAGATTCCATGTGCAACATCCGAAGCGCAGGGGGGTCGGGGGGTCACTCAGTTCTTTAGCGTGGGGAAACGCCAGGAATAACTTTCTCGCTTGTGACATGTACCTTTTGCGTGCTACAATTGGATATAGTCTCTCACAACATGTCATTTATCTTACAAGCAACCGTTCTCGTCACATAACACACTACTGTCCTGTCCTTGTGACCTTTTTTGTTTACCAAACTTGACTTTTCATCAGCAATCAATTTGAAGAATCCACCTTTCTAGTGACATGACCCCCCTTGAATGGTGTGGACCATCTCGTCCCGGAACCAGAAACGTTGAACCAAGCTTAGGCGCGGCACGTCGGCAGGGATTTGACGCGGCTGCAGTCAGGGCTGCATCAGCCACATGTTTGTTTTTTCCCTTGGTTTATCAGTGTGGCGCTGACTTCTTCACTGTGTCGGAAGTAGGTAGCCTCTGTGAAAGTATGTACTAATCTAGCTAGCTACTTCTTTCATGGCTAGAAATGACGGGAATTCATCCTCGATGCTTGTTCTCCTCCTGGTGCTGTCTTTCGTTAACTTTACCCGGGTAGGTAGGTCGGGCTGGTCATCAACTGATCTGACAAGGATTACTGTACCCCGACAATCGGCACTTTCTTCCATACCGTATACGCAATCATCAGCTACAGAGAGTCTCTCGACGAAGCATGATTCGCATAAATTATATCATTCTTAAGTTTCACAGTTGAGTCATGATTTCAGATATATTAATTTCCTTGTTCAAAGGATAAATCGACCATCATAAGGCTGGCTCCACTTGCATACCCTTAACTAAATGCCGAAAACAAAAAGGATACAGAATTCCCACCAGAAAGTACACAAAACAGACCATCAGGGGTGTTCATCGGTCTACTGTTATCATTCTAAATGAAACCTGACGTTATCTTAACAATAAAGCCACAATTTGTAATGTGAGCAAGGTTCTCTGGTTCTGTGGCACATTGGTTCTGGAATCCAGGAAGGAACGAGCATCGATCGACGCTAATGCACTAGCATCCTGGTCCAAATCTGTGGCGGTGCGACATGGCCTCACAATCCTAAATGGCCAGCTTTACCTTAATTGATGGAGAGACGAGCCTCGGCATTGCTGCCAAATAGATATGAATAATATTAATTATGCCCTTACAATAATCATTTAATATCCTTCTGCGCTCCTCTTAGCAAGCCGGGAAACTCAACTCTTATCCCACGATACTATTCTCAGGGAGGGAAATATATTGTAATTGGAAACCCGCATTTACATAACCTTGGCATGGATTATGAGAATCCTCAGCTCGCTCTCATCCGAGGATCAATGCAACCACCAACCGATTTTATCGCAATACAAAAAATATGCCATTAGCTCCAAAATCTTGCTACCATTGAATCATTTCCAACTAACATGTTTTACTTGCTTTCCAATACACTCTCAGTGACAGGCTCAAGTCAACCTTTTTTTTTTTTTATCTATTCTGGAACGTGACATAGAAGAACGGCTCAATCCGTTGCAACGCGCGCTACAGGATAAAATGTGGGGTCATACAAGGCCCCTGCCCCACTAAGAGTTCTCCGCTGCTGCCTCCACCGACCGAAAAAAGACGTCAGAAGCAAAAGCTTTTGTGAACTCGACTCGAAGCCTCCCTTGACCGACAATACAATTACCCAACATGGACCCGACACTCTTGATTAACGATATCGTCGAGCACGACACTTCGAAAAAGAAGCCCGTAGTATTTGACGACCAGCCGATATCCTCCACCGGCTTCCCGCAGCATAAACGACGATGGAAAACATCCGCCTTCAAGCAGAGGCGCGCGGGAGAGGCAACTGGTGCACATCAGCAGTCCAAATCTGAGACCCCGAAGCCTCAGGATACCTCCTCGAAAGCGGATATGGAAACTGTTGAGAAGCAGCGTATCGATCGGGAGAACCAACAGAAGCTTGCCAGCATGAGTCCCGACGAGATCGCTCAAGCTCAGCAAGATATCATGAATGGCCTAAATCCTGCTCTCATTCAAAGATTACTCTCACGGGCCAATATCGACGAACAGACCGGCCCTTCACCCTTCGATCCGCCTCAGCCAGAGAAAGAGGAAACACCTGAGCCCCCGCCTACGATCGAAGTTGAGGATGCAGATAAAGCTGAAGCTTCAAAGAACACCCCAGCAGCTGCGGCTCGACCACCTAAGCCATCAGTGGAGTCGGTACCAGAAACCGACCCTTCAAAGCCGCGAGCAACTTCTACCAAGAAGATCGCAGACGACTACGACGAGGACAAGGCCCCTCCGCAAATACCGCCCGATCTGTTCCCCATTACCGACCAACCCAAGTCGGTTCATTTTCCTGTCCCGCCAGCCTTACCCGACCTCGACCCTTCAGATCCGAACTTTCTGGCTACACTCCATGAGAAATACTTCCCTAATCTCCCAGCTGACCCAAGCAAACTCGCATGGATGGCACCAATCCCTACAGAGGATAGCCCTGCTGATAAAGATTCGTCATACTACCCTCACCCCGAAATTGCGGTAAACGCTTTGCGATTTGATTTCCAGGGCCGGTTCTTGTCACCCAGAGTCAGTCGATCTATTCCTTCGTCAAAGGGTTTACACCACCATGGCGACGCCCCAGAGGCTGCAGGGTATACAGTTGCGGAATTAGCTCATCTTGCAAGGAGTGCTGTTCCTGCGCAAAGATGCATGGCTTTCCAAACATTGGGAAGGATTCTTTATCGTCTTGGGCTTGGTGAATGGGGTAAGGGCGAAGACGATCCTATCGCCATGGGAGTGTGGGGTGCTGTGAAGAAGGGGCGAGTATTGGACAGCTTGACGGAAGCTGCCATGACAGAAGGCGGTCACCGAGGCAGTCGTGCTTATGCCACTGAGGCCCTCTGGTTGTTTGAGAAGGGCGGTTGGAGAGAGAAGTTCAAGGGCAGGTAAAGTGTTCAACTTGACCTGTTTGCAGAGGAAGATATCTCGGATACTATAATGATACACAAACAAATACATTGATGATTGATACCTGCACTGGCAGTAAGTACCATACCTACTTGTAAGTCGCTCGCTCCAACGGCGTTGAAACCCTCGCTATTGGGATAATCTAATGGTAATCTAATGGCAATCTAATGGGCCCAGACTACAGAACTCCTGCTGTTGTGTGATGAATGGACTCTCTACTGGTGCCGCGTAGTGATGGGTAGCTGAGTTGTACAATAGGGTTGGAGAAGCGCACTCCATCCTTGGCGTCAAAGATTGCCTCCTATGTGTCTAGAGACTTTTATCGCAGGGTTGTTGATATATCGAGGTTGAACCACTGCTGAATTCAATTTCTAAGTGGGAATTGAGATTTCCACCAACGTACGTTGCTGTAAATATCTTGACAAGGTGGACTCGGGACAAAGGCTCGCCGTTTCATTCAAGCCTCGATCTAAAACATCGACTGACGTGATGTTTTAGGAATAACATGCTTTGTGAGTTAGTCTTGACTTTGTCCAAATGCTCAAAGCAACTTTTGCACCGAGGGCGTATGCGGCTCTTGTTCGTGGCTTGAAGGCCATGCATGGATACTACCTAGAGATCTGGATGAAGGAGTTACGTAGTCTTGTCCTCGGGATCCCCGCTGAAAGAGCCTGAAACCTCGAGAATCAGAATCCACCCATTGTGGACTCGAAAGTAATGATTGGTCGTGAACATCGATTAAAGAGAAACCTGGGGCCGAGTGCCCTGTGGAAGAGCAGCAAACTCCAACGATGCCTTGAATAAAGGTCCATTCAGTGGAGTGAGACAGTGCAGTGCAGGCACTGAGTCAAGTGCGGTGCATGTACCTAAGTACCTGAAGGTGGCTTGTGCCCGGACAGGCGAAAAAAAGGGAGCATGCCGTACTGTAACGTACTGTACTGTATGTAGCTGGAGCCAGCCCAGCCCTGGGCGGGAAAGGAAAAAAACGAACAAAAAACATCCTTTGCTAGTGGCCAAGCCTCCAACTTCTTCCTCTCTTCTTCTTGTTTCCCTTCTCAGCCCAAAACATCACGGCCCTGCCGCGCCAATTCCTCCTCCCCTCCCTCCTGGGTGACTTGCCGTCTTCTTTTCATCTTCCTCCCGGTCATCGAATAAGTTCTTGTCTTTAACGTACGTCTGCTTCACCTATTCGCAGGTTCAGACTTCGCTCCGCCTACCTCCTTACATTGGATCGCAATCGATATCGATATTCCCCGCCACTTCTAGTTTGTTGTTCAGCGACTTCAAACCACGTCTCTGGCGACCAACTTCCTCTGCTCGGTAATCAACTCTTAATCGAGTCGATCTTTACAGCCAAGCAACTACTTTGCACTGCTCTTGATTGCGTAGTCAAACAAAGTATACAGCTTCTTCCAGCTCTTTGCTCTCGCCCAATCCGCAATTGAGCCTAAGCTTTCCTGCCCCACGATCGCGATCTACATCAAAATCTACCTCCACGATTACGACAGAACATTTGAAACCGGCCTCAAAAAGACTACCGCAAGACACGAGATACTGTGACTTTCACTAGCCATGGCGTCTCCGCTGCAGTTTGCCTACCGAACCCAGAAGACCATCGGCGTCTTTGACGCTGCGCCTGTCTACGAGCCTCTCGCTGGGTTCAACAAGCCCGAGGGTAACCTCCGGTACTGTACCTACTCGCCCTGTGGCCGATACTTCGGCTGGGCCTCTCCCGAGGTTGTTGTCGTTGTTGATGCCTCGACTGGTCAGCAGGTCCTCTCCCTGCCCATCCTCAACGTCTACGAACTAGGTTTCTCTCCCCGTGGCACCTTCGTCATCACCTGGGAACGACCCGGTAAGGACGAGAACGGCGATGCTACCAAGAACCTCAAAGTCTGGCGTGTTGTAGAGGAGGGTGTTGCTGGTCAGGACAAGCAGCCCCTTGGTCGCTTTGTTCAAAAGCAGCAGCAAGGCTGGAACCTTCAATACACAGCCGATGAGAAATACTGTGCTCGTCTCGTCACCAACGAGGTCCAGTTCTACGAGAGCCACGACCTCGTCAAGGTCTGGAATAAGCTCCGAGTCGAAGGTGCGACTAACTTCGCCCTGGCTCCTGGTAGCCAGAACCATGCTGTCGCCGTTTTCGTTCCTGAACGCAAGGTGAGCTATTGATCAAGAGCCTATGCTTACATCTCTTTGCTAATATTCTCCAGGGTCAACCTGCTGCCGTCAAGGTTTTCAATGTTCCTCTCTTCAGCAACCCTATCTCTCAAAAGACTTTCTTCAAGGGAGACAAGGTCCAACTGAAGTGGAACAAGCTCGGCTCCAGCATTCTGGTTCTGGCGCAAACTGACGTTGATCGCTCAGGCAAGAGTTACTACGGCGAGACCACGCTGTATCTGCTTAGCACCACTGGTGCTTTTGATGCTCGCGTTGCCTTGGATAAGGAGGGTCCCATCCACGATGTTTCTTGGTCGCCCAACTCGAGAGAGTTCGGTGTTGTTTACGGATACATGCCTGCCAAGGCTACCATCTTCAACCACCGCGCCGTTGCGACTCACTCGTTCCCGATCGCACCTCGAAACACCATCACTTTCTCGCCAACTGGACGGTTTGTCCTTGTTGCAGGATTCGGTAACCTTGCTGGTCAGATCGATATCTACGACCTCGAGAAGGATTTCCGAAGGGTTACCACCATCGAGAGTGGAAACCCCAGTGTTTGCGAGTGGAGTCCCGACAGCCGCTACATCATGACCGCTACTACCTCTCCTCGACTCCGTGTGGACAACGGCGTCAAGCTGTGGCACGTCAGCGGCAGCATCATGTACAATGAAGATATGGTCGAGTTGTACAATGTTATTTGGCGACCTCAGGGTCCCGAGAGCATCGCTCCCGGTGACCCCTTAAGCCCCATTCCCACACCACACGCCTCCGCTGCGGCGTACTTGGCTACGGCGAAGACCCCCAGTAAGCCTGCAGGTGCTTATCGCCCTCCCGGTGCCCGTGGTCTGGCCACACCCCTTCACTTCAAGCGTGAGGACGAGGGCGGTGCTGCCCATGTTGTGAGCAACGGTCTGCCCAACGTTGGTCCTAATGGTTTCGGCCGCCCACGCCGAGGTGTACCAGGCGCGGAATTTGCTGAGCAGACTCCTGCCGTTAGAACTGTTCCTGGTGCTGAGCCTCTGGGCGATGAAAATTCGGCCAAGTCCAAGAATAAGAAGAAGCGAAACAAGAAGAACGCCCAGGGTGAGGGTGGTCGACCCCAGGGCGAGCCCAACGGTGGAGCTAGCCTGGCTCCTCCCTCTCACGACCGAGGCCACGAGGGTCGCAGCCCCGAGCGACGCAACCACCGCAACCGAAGCCAGTCTCGTAACAACCAGGCACGTAGCCGCAGCAACACGCACCGCAACGGTCACGGAAACCAGCAGCAGGCTCAAGGAACTGCTGCCGCCGCCGCCGATGCTTCTCAGAATCCCAATGCGAAGAAGATCCGCAGTCTCCAAAAGAAGGTCCGCGCTATTGAGGATCTTGAAATGCGCTTGGCCGGTGGAGAGAAGTTGGAGGATACCCAGCTCAAGAAGATTAACACCAAGTCGTCCGTGCTGAAGGAGCTTGAGGGCCTGGAGAAGGAGAACTAAAGCAGGGGACGATCGGAGAGTTAGACGCTGGACAATCATCTTTGGTGGTTCTCTAGTAGGACGTGATATATAGCACTTAGCTGGATGGGATCCGGTAAAAATGGGAGTGTTGGTGAGTCTTTAGGACTCTGGGTTATCGAATTGGGTTGCGCTTTATTGGACACCTTACCTGCATGGCGTGGATAGGTTGGGTCGACTTTGTGTTTCTCTATATGAAGGCGGTCCATTGGGGAGTCAAAAGTCAATCGGATTATGGGAGACTTGGTCGGCGCACCATGGTCAAATGATACATAAAACAGAAGAATAGTAAAACTCATTATCACTCAGACTATACCTCTATATCCGACGGGAGATGTCTTCCATTGATGGCGCATTGACGAAGTTGGCGAACTCGAGTTATACAAATGCATTGTAGTTACTGTTACCCTATAACGTAATTTTTCGATTTCCTACTTTAATATTTCAGCATCAAGAGCTTGAAAAGAACATTGCAAGTCTTGGAACGCAGATATGATGCATGTTGATAAGACTCATTAGGCTTAGAGTTCAAAGTGAACCCACGTTGCCATACGGGTCCGAGTATTTTTTGCTTCGGATGTCACGTACAAAACCTGCCAACTTACAATCAGCCATGAGGCACTACCAGAATTTTGCAACACAGCTATGTTCATCTACACAATTTTCGCCATCCGCTTTCAACAAGCAAAGCCTCGATACGAGGCCCGGTTAGCTCAATCGGTAGAGCGTGAGACTCTTAAATGAGTACACAAATCTCAAGGTTGCGGGTTCGACCCCCGCATCGGGCTGTTCCTATAAATTCCCATGGGATTGAGTAATCGTTTCTTTTTGACGAATCCTGTTCTTTTTGGTCTAAGAATGAGTGGTATGATGTGTTCCAGAAGATAAGAAAGTCACAGACAATCTCCATTAGCACTTCCGAGTTAAATGGAAGCTCCTCCCTCGTATGCTGAGTTGTGTCTGCTTATACTGTTGGCACCTGGGTTCTACTCGACTTACACGAGGCAGGTGCAAAGCAGACCAAGCACAAAAACACGTAAGCGGCTTCAAACCACAAGCTTATCATTATTCATGTAGCCATTTCCAAGCGAATTGCTATATCCAACAACTTTTAATTGCTTCAACTGCTTCCTGTTTTCTCCAAAACGCCCCCGTCTCCTTTCGCTTCTTCTGCCTCCCGCTTCTGCTTCCTCTCTAATTTTTTTTGGTACTTAGCCCTCTTCGCATCAAGTCTATCCTGCTCTTCCCTAAGCGCTTTAACGGTAGGGCTCTTCGCTCTAATCTTCGCTCCGTACCGCCAGAACACGAACGGGATCGGAATCATTGCGACCTCGAGAAGCCCCAAAAACGTACCAGCCCACTGGGGAGTCATGGCCTCATACATCTTGGGACCAGCCAGAGGCAAGACGCCTCCGGCAATACTTCGAAGGACGGCATTACCGGCAAGTGCACTGGCAGCATAGATGGAGTATGTACCAGCCAGGTAATTTGACCCATATATGAAGCAGATGGTGTTTCCAGCACCAAAAGGAATGCCGAAAGCAATTGGGATGGCCCAATGGATTGATGCTGGAAGACACGTCCATGAGAAGACGAGCTGACCGACAGGTGTCAGAATTGCGCCAATGGCCATGACCAAAGCTGTTGCCTCAGGGGGAGGTTTGCCAGTCACAGGATCACGAGGTTGAGAGTTGATAATACGTCGGAAGAGAGGCTCAGCAAAGATAGCAATCATCGTTCCCACACCGATGCCAACAAAAGCCAGGCCAGATATGCCGGCATTCCAGCCACGATGCTGAGAGAAAACAATCGGGTAAGCCACGAAGCAGAGATAAAGAATGGCATAAATCAGCGAAATCCTGGATTCCGGTCAGTAAATGTCTCTTCAATGGGAGAGCTCAAGGAAACGGAGAACTCAACAAAACTCACCAAATGTCCATAAACCACAAGATGGGTTCAGTTGCCAATAGAGTGAAAGGACGACTCATGTTGACCTTGATGAGATGCCAAGTTGACAACTTCTGGTCATACTGACACCAATACCGCGGATCGTCGTTATCCTTCCGGAGTCGTGCAGCCTTTTGCTTCAGAATGGCTGGATGGTATGTCTCTTTGACTGTGAGCATCATAAGAATACCAGCGCCGCCGAGTATCAAAGGGATCCAGGCATCCCATCGCCAACCCATGTATTGGAATACAAAGCCTCCAATTATGGGCCCAGTAGAAGGTCCGTTCAGAGGTGCGATTGACCACATGGACATGGCAGCAGCAAGATGATCTGGATCTGTGATATCAACGATAGTGCCGGGGCTGTTTGAGATCATGGCGGCACCAAACACAGCACTGTATCTTTGTCAGTATATCGGAATCGACACATAGGATAAACACTTACCCAAAGAACCGCACGACAATGATCTCCGTTACCGAAGTCGCCAAGGCGCAAGGCAAGATCAAAAGGGCCCAAACCGTTAAACAGAGGATGTATACTTTCTGCCGACCATACAATTCGCTCAGGGGTGCCACGATGAGACTTCCGACAGCGAGACCAAGTAAGTATGTGGTCAGACCCAATGTTGTCACTGTAGATGTAACCCCAAACTCTTCCGCCAGACCAGAAACTGATGCCGTATAGCATGTACTGTACAAAACGACCACCCAGGTGGAATATGAGACACAAACAATGATCCAGGAGCGGTACGCTTTCGACCAGTTCCGGGGATTATCAGGGTCACCATCCTGGAAAAACACCTCGAAGTCGGCAGGCCGAGATGCGTTGCTCGTTACACTTGTGCCAGTTCGTGTGTAAGTGATGGGCTCGCGTGCCTCGCGTTCCGCTTCAGTCTCAACGTCTGGGGTGAGAGCATGTTCCAATGGTTCAAAGACGTCAGGGTCGCGCGGGCGGCTGCGGCGCGTTTCAACGGTTCTGATAGGCTCTAATACCGGCGACGACGCTGTCGAAGATGCTGCGGAAGACGACTCAGCGCCATTGACTGGCGAAGCCTTTTCAAGATCACCCGCCATGACCATTTGCGCGCTCCTGTCGCAAGCTTGGAGGTTGTGAGATTGTAAGTTGCAATGTCAGATTTCTTCACAATAGGCTGTCGTCATGCCGGCTCAAAAAGGGTTCCTTTGATTATAAATAACAATGAATGAACAACGGCTCTACCTAAGGGCACAGGGGGCAATGGCAAGACATGAGCTTTTTGTCACAAAACTGACAATGCTGAAGACCGGAAAACGGCACGCAAAGGATTTAAACCAACAACCGTTACGGATACATTGTTTGGTAAATTGCGCCCTTCGTCTTTATTTCCACGACCGATGTGGATACGAAAAGAGCATCTTTAAGCCGCTAGTCTATTGAAGGTGGAGAAAGACAGAGTCTTTATCGTCTCCTAGGGGATCTATTGGTGGCTCACCATGAGCACTGCTGTTACGGATATGGCGAGCAATCCTGCGAAATCCTTAACTGAACTCGGACGGAATCTCCGACCCCGTAACGTTATTGATGGGCCCAGCAGGAGATAAGCGTCTCAGGATGGGGAAATGGATCTACATCTGAGTCAATCTTGACCCTGAAAAATAAAAGTCTGATTTTTCTCTTGAGTGATGCCTTGCTTTTCACCTAAGAGAGTCAAAGGACTCAGATCTAGTATGGCCTATGACTTTAGCTTCAGTTGGCTGCTTACTTTACTACACTTGTTTTTTTAAGACCACTTGGCCTGCTTGTGCTCATATGAAGCCCCGTTGCCGAAGTCGGCATCCGGACGAGTGCAATCTTATTTAGCCCAGTCGCAAAAACCGGGGCCGGTCCGGCCCCACAACGGCCGCAATTGATAACAAATCTGAAGACCAAACTTATATTCGTGTACAAAGCTTGATATTCTAACAGATAAGCTTGTTTTCCCCATGGGAATTACAAATCTCTAAAGAAATTCACTATACTATACTTTACCCTTTAAGATAGAGAATATAGGATAGCAGCTTTATACTGGAAGCACCGATGCTAGGAATGAATTACACAATGCCACCTTCGACTTCAGTTTGGAAAACCGGTCGATATATTCGCATCTGCTATAACAGTAGTTCTACTTATAACTAGAGAGGCACTATTGAAGCAGGAACTTTCCCACAGCCATTCGAACTAACCTTGTGCAGTATCGTATTCAGAGTCAGGCTCCGAGTAATCAGGGAACCATGACAGAGGAGCTGTTAGTCTAACTACCGCTGCGAATATGACTGACTTACTTTTGTTTGCCTGTACTGAAGTTGCTGCCTGCAAGATGAGAATGACACGAGACAGCAGCGCTGCCTAGATGAATGATAATTACTGGCATTACGGTGAACTACATCTTATGAGATATCGATATGAGAAGTCGTGGCAGTAATTCTAGGTTCAACTTTAAGTAGCACATGCTTTATCCAATGTCATCTCATATTGGTTTGTACTGGAGTAGGTGGACAATGCCGAGTTGAATGTCGTTGGGCGATTGGCTTGAGCTGTACAAAGTGAGCTTGCAATCGTGATCTTAATGGTCATAATGATCAATTGGATCTCCCTCTGATACATACGACCATACCTACCAGAAAATACGGGATCCCGTCCGCTCTCCCATAGTCAAGCTGGTAAGGGGCGGATTAGTAGTTGGGTCGGTGACGACCAGCGAATCCCCGCTGTTGTATGTTTTTGTCTTTTTGCCTTGATATCCATTATTGCTCCAGTGTTCAGAGCCCCAGTGCCATTTCTATATTGTAGGAAGTTTCTACTCGTCCAGCAATGGAAGCCTGGTTGTTTAAGTGACCCTCTCAGTCTTTAATTTTGTTAACTTGGATAGAAACGCAGCCTCACCTTTCTATGTTACCCTTCACTATGGACGGCTTTGCTATAGCGGCTAGACCAGAGATACTGTGGGCTCTCAAACACTCCTTTTTACTTGTTCAAGCGGCAGGCTTTTGACAGAAAACGGTTTGCTTGGCTTTGAAGAGTCTCACAGACTCTACTCACAAAATGAACAGACAAGCATCGTAGCTGAAACTTCGCAGACCCTCGAGTTTCTGAATCAACGAGTATGACTCCTTTGGTTATTTCACATGGCATTTCTCAAACCAATGATGTACAGCTGATAATCAAGATTTAACAAAGCCAGCCACTATATGTATATTGATACATGCTCCCCTCTTGACAGACCTCGACAAACCACTCATTTCATTCTGCCTTATGTATTGTGCTTGTTTGTTTTGTTTTCCCAGTACGCCTTGCACCTAAACAGGTCTCGACTGAGACCGTTGCTGAGAACTGCCCATGTATAACCATCCTTGACCTAACCAGGGCACTGTGTAATTATATGTGAAATGTATGCTATTCAACGACCAGACAAGAAAGCAGCCGACACAGCAGTGGCCGTCAATTACCCCTAATAGTAATTTTGTAAATCTGAGCTGTTGTTAGCTGCTTGGCCACCCATGGGTCGCCCCTGAGTATTCGCACCGCCACGGGACGCTTGGTTTCTACCGCCATAGTTTCCGGGGCCGTTGGGTGCTGATGCAGGAGGGTTGTTACTCTTGCCGAGCGGCGGATAAGAATCGTCATAATCCACCTGCTGCCCGTAGCCGCCCTGCTGGTTCTTAGGCTCAACGTCGTCGAGGGATCTGTAGTTGTAGCCTCCTCCTCTACCACGGCCTCCACGACCGCCCCTAGCACTGCCACGACCACGATTGCCACGTCCTCTACCTCCGCGACCTCCTGAGTGGTAGCCACGGGACTCATTACGTCCGTTATAGTGGTTACTGGTGTTCCTCTGGCTCCAATCCTCGTCACCATTGTGCTTCCGCTTCGATGTCTTGTTGGCGAACAGGCTCTCGTACGCGTCCTCGCGAGGGTCTTCTGGCTCAATGCGTAGGATAACCTTCTCACCAACAACCGTCTCGAAAGCAAACGACTTCTCTGGTGATATGGGCTGCCAGTTCTGTATCTTCCCAGCATCCATCGGTCTGGCTCCCTTCCTCAAAGCCAATACAACAAGAGGACTGGGGTTATCGGTGTGATACTTGGCATGCTGGGGAATAGGTCGCAACTGCGCCGCCCAAATACTATTGTCGAAACAAGAGGTGCCAATGACTTCCCACTTCATCTTGCTACCCATTCCGCCGACCTTCTCCAAGATACTAGCGGGACATGGTCGGGGGCAGATGAGGATGTTGTTGCCGTGGTACTTGAGCTCATGCTGCGGCATGTTTGGAGGTATATGGGCGAGCTGGATGAGCTTCTTGGTATCCTCAGGCCCAATCATGTAGCCGGTAAAGAAAACAGTCTTCTTAATTCTGAGTCGGTGTTGGCGCTGTCTTGGGGTTTGTTTGGAGACCATCTCATTGTGAATGTTGATCATGTGCTGAACCTCAGCCACCTCGCTAACAGGATCCAGGACCGTCGAGCAGTCGGCCACTTGGATGACTTCAGCTGTGATCGGCCCTCTTGTCGGTGTGATGTTCTGTTGACGGTTGAAATCGGCAAAGAAATCGCGAAAGCCTTTGGTGTGCTTTGGTCGGTCCTCATAGACTCGGATTTCTTCTGCTTGTTTGTAAGTTTCCATCAGGCCCCCAAGGAAGAGCTGCTTGAAGTGCATGGTACTCTGGAACTTCTGGTTTGTCGGACTAACGGCCGGTTTAAGACCAATCATGTCGAACTCGAGGCCCTTGGCGGTAACCATTTTCTGTATCAGCTCGGCGAACCCTTTCTCTGAACGACCCGTAAGCAAAACGCAGAGAGCATCCTTTTGCTTCATGCTCAGCCTAACAAGATCGACTATCTTTTCGTTCCACCAGCCTTCCCAAGCGCGCTTCTCTTCGACATCGATGCCCTCACCGGTTGCGGCGAGAATGCGACTGTCGTGCCACCATCCACCATTGACAAAGGTTTCTTGGTTCGATAATGTTCCGATCGTGGGGCCGTTCCAGAGTTGGGGATTCGGTAGGGGAGTTTTGAATACTGTGCCATGTCAGATCCATGCGATAGGATATTCCGAATGGTCGAGGGTAGACTTACGTGTGTTGTCGAAATCGTAGACGTGAAGGGCCTTGATTTTATCGACGGCTGCAAAATGTTAGTTCCATCTACAGGTACTTGGAGACTGAAGGAGGCAAGTCTGGAGGCTCACAAACCTGGAAGAGGATGATTCAGAACAGACCATCGCCCCAGAGCTGTGATAGTATGTTGCGACGCGATGGCGGCAGGACCATGATATGCGCTGAAGGCCGAGGCCATGGCGCCTGAGAGACTGAGTCTATGGTAACAAACTGGGGCGATTGTTGTAGCCAGGACTGAAGGACAAGAAGTCGCGGGCCAATAATTGTCTTTCGGGTAATGGCGTGTATTGAGTTTTGGTGGAAGCGAGTTAATGGTTTTCGATGATGTAGTTGAGGTCCAAGTTTGTCGACCCTGGAGAATTAAAGGCCAGTGGGGCACGGGCCGGCGCAGGGTAAGCGCAGCTGGAGCTGGAGCTGTAGTTGTAGTTGTAACTGCAGCTGTAACTGCAACGCGTCTGGCCTGAGGCTTCAGCGCTTCTATAGGCCGCATCTCAGGCAGTTCTAGCGGAGCGTCAAATTGAATATCAACAGGCAAGATCTAACCCATCGATTGAATTACGTTCAATCAATCAATCGAGTGAGATCATCATCATCCTTCCACCCGAATGACCTAGCATTGCAGTCAGTTAAGTTGCCTTAACTCCAAGGTTAATTTATGTTACCCCTCACACTCAATTGCATATCATAGCATCCCATTGCATTCTACACCTCTCAGCATGGCGTCTTCTAGCGCCATCCGCTTCGTCACTGGCTCTAAAAAGTCCCCTCTGGGCTCTCTGCATCTCCAGCTTCGTGTGAAACCGGGAGCCAGCAAGAATCGCGAGGGTGTCATCGCAGTGACTAACGACGCCATCGAACTGTGTGTTTCTGCTCAAGCAAGAGAAGGCGAGGCCAACAAGGCTGTTGTTCAAGTCCTCAGCGGAATCTTGGGTGTACCAAAGTCCAGTTTACAGTTGACGCATGGCATGAAGTCACGCGACAAGACAGTTGTTCTCGATGGAGTCAAAGGCGACGGAGAGGACTATGCAAGAAGCATTCGCGAGATACTAGACAGGGCTGTTGAGGAATGATTAATGGATTATACCATGGATGCTAGAGTTCCCTCAGGCATATCAGACTCCTATTGGTTAAAGAGACAACTCAGGTTCGGACCCTGGAACTGGAGAAACAGTATGACTATGATATCTCATCACATCAGATCAGAGAAATTGACGGTATATGGCTGACATTGAGATGGATGATGGGTAACATACTATTGTGTAAGTCCAATTACCTCGAACTGAAACGTTGTTAGGCAATCTGCAATCCAGCGTACCTGGTGACAGTTGCTGGGTGCATAACGGCACCTATGTTGTGTACCTGGTTGAATGGTTATGTATCAGAGAGCCAGTAGAAGACCTCGGACTTGCTCCTAGAGCAACTCGCTGAGTAAGAATGCGAGTATATTGCCTATCGGAATTACGGCAATCCGCCTATGGTTCATATTATCATGGCATCTTCTCCAGCTCAAACATGACTATCACTATTCTACATGAGAATTCCATGAGTTTGAACGTAAGCCGCATCACTAGTACAAGAACTTCACAAAGAGATTATTCCTCTGCCTTGTCCTCCATCAGTCAGAGTGAGGAGTTGATGATGATATTTCACATCATCCCTTCGCTCGTCCTATCACCATATAATATAATACATATGTGGCAGCGGGTAGATGCATGGGCGGCCCGTGATTGTGGAGTCATATATTCTATTTTTTGCTGGTTAATTCCTCTCATGAAGTGGACGGGCCACGATTATACGGTTGTAGGGGACCAGGCGATGAGTCAAATTGAGAAGGGGTGTGAGGATGAATATCTTGAAACTGCTCCTCTTAAGAGGCATGAATGCCTGTTGGGCATTTACCGTCTTTTGCTCAGTTCACATGACTCATGATGGAAGAGAAAAAGGATGTTTCAAAGAGAAAAGAACGCAGGACTGCATATCAAGCCCCGAAGTGACAGCAGAAAAGAAGGCGTGGCCCACGATTTGACACGCGTATGCAGTTTTTGAAATTACCATGTACCGGCCATCGGCAATTCTCATGATCATCGGGATCTGCTCTCGATCGATCGAACGCGTTCATGGATCCTAGGACCTTGCCGTACCAGCCACAGCAGACACGATGGAACCCAACTAAACGGAAAAGAAGTTTACCGACCGAGATTTGAAGAAATTCTCTGGGATCTCGGTAGCAGCGGCTAAAGCCGAAACCTGAGGCGATGGATATTGACCTTGTGGTGTATGTTCTGTGTTCAAACGGAGTTGATCCAGCGACACCCGCTGGTGTGACAGGACATGGTTCAACTCGAAAGAAAGAAAAAGACGAAATGTCATGTCACGTCCATAACGGGAGGCCTCTTGTGCTTTTCCAAAAGAGAATAGAATCTGCGTCTTGAGTTATACATCATGTTCAGTCGCTTATCGGCGTTTTCCAGGACAGCACTCTCGTACTGTACTGTAGCGTGAGCATAAAGATGTGTTGCCCATCTTCAGACACCGAGGAGAGAAGAGATCGGCAGCAACTCACTTGGGTCTAGAGTGCAGATCACTCTTTCTCGACTCGACCCGACCCTTTTTCAGAATTTGACACTCGATAATCCCACGCCTTTGAACTTTTACTATGTACCTAGGCCGGAACGGACCCCGCACCTTGTTCGGTACAAGTGCAGACTGCAGGCAAAGCGCAGAGTCCCGGTACTTTTCCGGAACTGCACCGCACATCATGAATGGCGCTTCCCTTGCGTCATGATGGTTCAGGAGCTGGGAGCCACAGCAGCGAGGGGCAATATCGTAGCTCCAGCCTCAGCAAAGTATCTTGTCCTTCTTGACGATGTTGTGGCTGAATGCCTTCAACCTGCCAGAACAGGAAGCTTGCCAGGCTAATCAGCAGATGCCATTGGATGCTTGGTGCACAACGCTCAAGCAGGTACTGTACTTGTTTCCGTTCTGTGAGGTCAATCCTCCTCTCCAAGTGCTTGGGAAGTTGCGTCGCTCAGAGAACAACTTCACCGTCTTAGCCCCAACCCCGACACTTGTCCTAGGCTCAGCAGTGAATTGTCCAGCCGTTTTGTCCTTCTCACCGACGTTTATCGCACTCCTCGCTCCTCTCCCCTCACGAAAAGACGCCATCCAACGGTCGAAGACGGTTAAAATGGTCTTGTACGCTAAAAGTCGCTTCTTAGCTTTGTACCACGAGATCTTTCGGGGCTGTTGTGAATTAGCCTGGACCCCGACGACTTGTCGCCAACACCCACAAATGGCTTGCAACGAAGGACGACTTGTGGCTCGACGGTTGCCGATCCCCCTCCAAACAACACACGCCCCCCTCTGCCAGCCACAGGTACATACTGTAACATACTGTGATATACTGTATTTCTATCCGCGACTGCAGATGATTTGTACCCAGAACCAGTCAACCTTTGGCAACCCTGAGGTGAGGCTTCGTTAATATGAGGATACATTGCCACTTATACAGCAGAACATGATGTTACATGTGGCTCATCGTTGATCCCTTGTGTGGCGACTACCAGGGCACACCACATGGTCGAGAACCTGAGTTCCAGATGGATGGATGTCTCATCCGGCCCGTTGACAGATGGACAACTGACCCTTGCTGAGCTGAGCTGAGCTGTGATGATAGACCAGAGTTGGAGTGCAGTGAATGATGAAAGACTGCATCGTGCACCCGCCGATCACTTTGGCATGTTCAATGGACTAAGATAGGATGATAATTCCCCTGAGGCGCGAATTCGACCTCGATTGTGGCTAGTGACAACCACTTGCATGATCGCGACATGGAATTGAATAGGATACCGATACGCCGAATGTTTGCATGATAACACAATTTCCCGTACCTACCGAGAATGGAGGGACGGAAAGACGTTGCCGACCGAGATCTTGTAAAGCAAAGCAAAGCACAGCACAGCACAGCACAACTCGCACTGGACTCGACCGCAGAAATTAAAACAACGCAGGCCGTCGCTTGACCCTGTCTTGTCATCGCCGATGAGCATGACCCAGACTCTTCCGCCAAGCCAACAGCGACATGGACAAGGGAACCACGCACCAGAACGCTCTACAGGACCCAAATAAAAATAAAAAAATAAAAAAGGTTTGTCCCGATGTAGAACAAACAAACATGATGTGTTTGGATCGTACGTATGAGCTCGGTGAACTGAGCTGCGTCTCATGCAAGGCGATGCGATGCCGCGGCACTGGGATGGGATACCTGCGAGTCTGCATTCCCCTCAAACTAGACAACTCATCGCAGATTAAAACACTATTGATGCGACAAATCAAAACCCAAGACGCACCAGGCACCTTCCATTCATGAAACATCGCTAACACGTCAATATCCTTGAACATCATTCCTAATCGAGATGAGCTGAATATTGAACAGCTCACGAGCCACAACGTTAAATGGATTCCCGTCCTTGATGCAACCCAAAGTAAAAGCCACATTGTATCTGGGGACACGCAAACCACCTCGCCACAGGTGGCTAAGCTCGGCACTTCATTTCCTTTGACCTCAGCTTGGCGTGGTCTTTAATCGACCAATTACCTCTTCCTGGCATAGCAATCGTCTCGGAATACGGCTCCAAGTCCCCTTGGCAGAGCGAGGTAAACTTCTGGCTCGTATCATGTTAGGATTCTGGTGCAGCCTGGCCATGCACCTGTAGCTTGTCCTAGGAAATAACGCTCTCTTGGGGGGTTTGCTGACCGTTTTCTTTCTAATCTCTGTTGCCCGCTTGGCGCTTGCAAGTCACCCTTCTTGACCGGCCACAAAGTCCGGCTTGGCTTGGATATGGGGGTTCAGCCCTTTGATTATCGACCCTTGATACTCAGTTCACTAGCCACGAAACGATAGCCTGTGGCCGGCCCATTGTAATTTGTCCGCGGCATATATCTAAATCGTTGGTACTTCTAGTAGTAGAGATTGTTGACCTATGGCGACTTCCTTGGTAGGTGTCGTAACCAGGAGGTCTTGTGTTCAAGAGACGCCAATAGTACCGTCTTTGAGCTTGGCAACATTAGCATACGTTTTATGGCAACGAATAGCGACCGTTGAGTGCCAAACTGGTCCGCCACTAGGACCTCGTCCGTTATACTCTACAAACAAATTGGTTAGAGTGGTCGTTACCGCTTAATGAGACCGCGTGTAAACGTTCTTCTCTCGCTTTATAACTGTCAAGGGCTGTGGGGCTGTTATCAGATAGTCAGGGACCAGACCATGTCTTAGATCTTAACAAGTATGGGTATTGTATATGGTAGAATATGTACGCGGTGTTTTTCAAGAACAAGATCGATATCATATCCATCCCTTCTCGCCCCATCCTCCTGCTAGCATTACTTCGTAAGTCCATATTTTCGTGTACGTTGGACTCGTGTGCCCTTGATATAAGAATGTGATGCATATACGCCTCCTTGTATTCCTCCAATGCAGTTGAGATCAAAGGTGGTATCGTAGTGTAATATACTGTTGCTTTCAAGTCGAGGCAGGTAGCGAAGAACCAGCCCAAAAAAGTTGTTGCACAAATGGATGCCGTTTGAGAAATGAAAGCGGGCAAAGGTATCCAGAGCAGACCCACTTGTCTTGATCATTCGAACAAGAACCGCCAAGAGAACACTCTCATCTGATGGGTTTTGCATCGGACATCCGACCGTTTCGAATCCAATGCATGGCGATTGGCGGGGTATTCTTTGTCGAGAGACTGAGTATAGTCTGGTATCCTTGCCGCTCCATGTTGCCGTAATCCTGCGGCACAACAACCCATCCGCTTGTCCAATGTCAAGACAAACAGTAACAAGAAAAGAAAAACAAAGTCGCCGATCACTTGCAATTCCCAAGTGTCGACAAGAAGAATAAATAAGAGAAAGAAAAAAACCAGTGGTATCATTTTTGAAGAAGAGGAGCAGTCGTCAACGCCCCCAGAGCCAGCAATCCCTGTCCATATATGTATGCGATCGTGTACTCAGCCTGGCGACAGGCCGAGGGAACCAAGCAAAAGAAGACAAACCCTAGTCTAGACCCATGTGTTGTTCGTCGCTGCAAACTCATCGTCATACGCAATTCGAAATGGCGATGTAAATAGCAAAAAGGAAAAATAAAGGATAATAAAGGAACTGAATGTAAGGACCGATTAGAAAGTGAGACGAAGGACGAAGCCGCTTTGTGATTTGTCACTGGGTTCCGCGATGCTTTCAACAGGATCGACAGCCATCTCCCACTCCCTCTTGATTGCAGACTGTCCATTGACTTCTTGGATCTCGAGTGTCATATCTTGGCCCTCCCTGAGCTCTTGAACCACATCATCGTCCATCTCCACCTCGAGGCCATTTTGAATGGAATGAATCGTGCGTAAGATTCGGGAAGAGTCAATACCCCACTTGGCTGCAATTCGATTGTTGAGTTCTTGAAGCGTTCGCTGCATCAAGTAGATAGCACGGTGATAGCCCGCATTGCTAGGCTCGTTTGGGTTCCGTTGTTGGATATAAAAGCATGCCACCGGTTTAGGGCTGCGATCCTGGGGTGGTCGATAGGATGGATCAACGCCCAAGGCTTCAATCCATCCGCTGAGGCTGCCGTCATCGTCACCCTTGTTAACTCTTGTGGGCTGCTCAGAGCCCTTGCGTGACATGTCACCGCCCGCCACAGAATCGAAATTCTTCCATTGACTGCCAGCGCCAATGCCAGATGCCTGCGACGCTAGGGACAAAGAGCTAGGCGAAGGCGAAATCATAGAGCCCGTGACAGAGCTTCGTCCGCTTCTGGCCTGCCAGTTGGGGCCTTCACCTGGCTTGGTCAGTGGTGAGATATCTCCAGGAAGAGATACAGGATGCAAATCCGGGTCGTCCGGCTCATCGCCCCTGAGGAATAATACGCTGACAGGGCGTGTACTGGTAAACATGTCTTGCAGAGTTTGAAGTTTGAAGTGCAAGTCTTCTTCCATAGTGACTCTCGCACCGCCTCCAGCAGAGCTAGCTGAAGACATGGACCATGTTCGCTTGTGCTTCTGTACTTTGCCAGGTCGCTGAGGCTCTCCCACCTTTGCGGCACCACTTGATCGTTTTCGCTTGCCAAAGTCCTTGAGGCCACTTTCAGCCTGGGCGATTTGCTGCTTGAGTTTGTCGATAGACTTCTTGACATGCGCTACATCGTTTGAAAGCTTCCTCTCAGCACCGTGATCACGGAAAAGCTTGACCTTGCAGTAGCAGATTTCGGGGTTGGCATCGGCGGCTGGCTGTGAGGGATCGCAGGGAACGGGGTGAGTCTTTGCGCATAACCTCACAGGAATACCTTTAACACCTTTTGAGTGACTAAAATCGGTCGAGAGGAAGTTGAAGCGGACTGCAATGTTAACCTCAGGAGGACCGTTGATTCCCGGTGTCCATGTGACGCAGAAACCGTCAAAAGAAGAAGACTCCAGCTCCACACGAGTTCTCTTATCGTCGCCTTCAGCTGGCTGGCCAGCCTCCACATATTCAACTGCTTGGAGCTTTCCACCTCTTTGATGAGCCTCGTTGGTGCCTCTGCCTTCCTTCCAGAGACCCCAGCAGACACCTGGCCGTTGTCGTTGTTGCTCGTCCTCAAAAGAAACACGGACAAAGGTGCGGTACTTGGTACCAGGGGCAACGGGCATGGTGGCATTGGTATCAGCAACAGAGAGTGAGTAAGCTTGTCCCTTATTAAGATATGTAACAGGAATTTCATCGGCGTGCTTGATCATAGCTGTAGGGGCATTTAGGGTTGAATGGAATCGAAACTTCTCGGCCGACGCTGGGAGAGGGTGAGACATGTGGCCACTTGAGAACTGCCGCGACTGGAGATTCATCATGGGAGTTGTCTTTTGAAGGGTGGCACCGATGGATGACATGCGCTCTTCTGAAGGATCAGAGTCCATGGGTGACCCATCTTGATCCATGGTCTCGTAGCCTGTATCTTGATGGACAAAGCTCGATGGTGCAAATGTTGGCTGAGGTGGAGGTGCTTGAATGAAGGGATTGAAATGGTGGAATTGGTGCGGTTGCAGTGCCTGGAAGCCTGACATGTCCATGACTGGTTGAGCGGCGCCGGGGTGAAGCGAGTCGCCCGACGTAGGCATAGATAGAGGCGTGTTCAAACCCATACCCAAACCCAATGTAGGCGTATGTAAGTCACCAGCCTGTGGGTGGAACAGGGTGTTAGTGCCTCCGGGAGTAGGAGTGTAATACCCAGGAGGCGCGTTGGCAAAGCTGGCGAAAGACATGGAGTTAGGATCTAGGAGAGAAGGAGTAAATCTCCAGGGATCGTTGGTGGCCCTTGGGGTCGGATCTTGGTCACGGAATGCATCTTGACCGAGGTTTTGTCTACATGTTAGGTTAGCAAAATTGTTTGGCTACGACTGGAGTCGATGACTGAGCTACGCGCGCAAGGCGCTGGCGCTGCTATATACTCGCAGTGTGAAGACTTACCGTTCAGGTAGAGGTACAGCAGGAGCGTTCTCAGCACCGGTAGTCTGAGAAATACCCGGAGCAGCAGACGACGTGGTCACGGCAGCAAGGTCGGGGAACTGCTGTCGGAAGTTGGCTAGTAGATCATCCCCCGGCTTTTGGGAGCTCGTTCTAGAAATATTGTCAGCATACTGAAAAGCGGCATGTCATTCCTGATCATTTCTGAACCACGCTTCAAATCATGAAAGCGCAAAATGCCTATATCTCCAAAAGTGTGCGTACCTTTGTCGAAACATATCGAGACGAGCGTATTAGGCCGTCTCGAGACAGCAGCGATGTCGTACAGATGTTAGCGCAGCGCAGTGTTAAGACCAGTGTCTTCTGATAGACGGTTGGCGATATCGTAGGTACGCGGTCAAAATCGTGTGCGCAAAGTTCGGGAGTAGTTGTGCGAGTCAAGTGCTGGTGTTGTTCATTGATTTCAAAGGTGAGACGTTGAGGGTGTTATTGTAGAGTGGGTTTGTGGGCTGTCGCTGGTGTCGCTGATGGAAACGAAGAGCGTTAATCGCGGTAACCGTTAGACGCGTTGCAACGGTAAGATGGGATGAGGAGACAAGACAGCTATGGTGAGCGAGTGTTGACAGAGAGCGACAAGTTATCGCGAAGGTATAGGCAGAGGATGAAGTAGAATAGAAGAAAAGTAGAAGTAGAGGTGCGTCAAGTGAGATATTGTAGTGGGTGGTGTCGGTAGTAATTAGAAAGGTAAGCTAGAGAAGGTAAGGGTATATTGGAGGAGTAGACTGTAGTGGGGACCTGTCGTCAGTCCCAGAGTCCCGTCGGAGACGAGGGTGAAGAGACTCGACGGAGAAGGAGGATCTGACTTTGAAGTCCCCAAGTACCTCGTACCCACGTCCCAAGCCCTGGGCTGGGGCGCCGAGGCGGTGTCGTGGATCGAGTGGATGAGTTGGACGAAAATCGGAGGGGGCGTGTACGCAGCAAGCAGAAAAAGAGTACCTTGTGTACTTGTGCCGCACGGTCTTGTGCCTGTGCTGTATCAAACGCTAGGGCGTCTTTGGGGGAGTGACTGAGTGGTGCGATGTATGGATGTCGAGATGCGATGCAACGCGGTGATCTTGAGTGATGCCGCGATATCTGTTTTAACGAAGACGAATAACGAAGGTTATCCAACCGCTCATTCCATACGTCAATACTGTGTATACTGCACTATGATAGTCTGACTGTTGTTGACGGAATGAGAGAGGCGAGCAAGTTAACTTGAGGCACAGTTTCAGCCAGACAGAACGATATCTAAGTGATGTGGACTTTAATGCAGAGGTCTTAGCGGACGACGGTTGTGTGTTTTGCAGCTGCTGAAATAACGTCGGGCCAAGCAGTTCCAGTCTTGTGAGAGTGGATGAGAACTTGGGGGGCGACCGATGATAGCTTGTCCGTAGTGCCGGGATGCCGCCTAGAATAAGAGAAAGAAAAAATGGACAAGGGAAATACGGATATTGGGGTTGAGGGCAATATCGTTGCTGTTCCCGTTCTGTTTGTGGCTGTCTGCTGCACTACTTACAGTACTGTGCTTGTGCTGCTTTTACCTCTCTTCAGTCGCAGTGATATCGATCAAACCGCCGGGAGGCCTGGACTGAAGTGAGCTGAAGTGAACTGAGGCGCATATGCCTCTGGCGTCATAGTTTAAGCAGACTATCGATGCCACTCCCGATCCTTAAGAGACGCGGGCATCATGCTCGACGATTGCTGTGTTGCTCATCTATGCACTGAGGTACTGCAGGTAGAGTCAGAAGGACATGCATTCATACCAACGTATCCACCCGTTGATTTTCGGGAGCCTGTGGGGTCAAAGCGATGGACCAACCGAGCAAGGGGGACCCTGATCCCAGAAGTCTTCTCATCCGCTAGGGTCAAGCAAGGGTCGGCGGGCAACCAAAACCCTTGTATCGTGCTGCATACTGTACTGTACGGGCATGTATGTACGTATGCGCAGGACAGGTAGTCAGGTGGGGAGAGGACCTACTACTAGGTAGGTAGGAGAGGAGACGACAGAATGAAGAAGAAGAGGTTCGGTCGTCCCATCGTGCCATTTCAGAAAATTGTTAGTGAGGGACAAGCGCCGACGGGATGGGAGGAACGGGAAGGAAGGTACAGTACAAGCAGCCCAGTTCATTCGCCTCAGGGTGTTATGGAGGAAGGTATGGCGGCGCCCTCCATGGAACCTACCGAAGAGGCGTGTGGCTTGTGAGGCTTGTGACAGGACACTTTCCATCAGAACGGGCAGTTACACTAGAGCACTGTACTGTAGATACATACAGTAATTAATTGAGCGAACGAATAAGGGAGATACCACGAGCAGTGACGCCATTGCAGCTACGTGCGAGATTTAGCTTCCGCAGCCTCTGTGGCCATTGCGGACTTTATGAGAGTTATGTTAGCTTCTTTATTAGGCCTTAAGAGTCCATAGAAGTGCATTAGAATGGAGGTTTGAGAGTGGCTTTAACAGAGGGAAACTAAGTGAGGGGTGAGGCTTGCCTGCAGCCTGTCCGGGCCCCCAAGAAATCTCCCATTTCCATCCCGTTATTTTTCCCGGGGATTCACCTTCTGTGGTAGAGACCCAAAACCCCATTCAGGTGGGGGGCCGCCGTCCGGGCATTTCCTACAGAGCCTAGGTAGAGACACAGACTCCTAGTTTAGGCGCTGTCCTTCTATCGAGGTGAATAAAAATAAAAAGGCAGTGGTCCTAGCGCTTCGGATACAACAGCGGTAACCCTTACGCAGGAACGCCAGAGTCGTGGGATGTGGAGGTCCCAAGCCCACAGTCGAGCGCTAGCTGGATCGGATCTTTCCTCTGTCATCGACGCCCATTTCATAAACACATCGTTGCCCATCGGCTGTCCACACCAAAATCACCCCTCATCGACAGTTGTATCGCCAGATGCCTGGGGCATGAGAATTGAGCCATTGTTTGAGACTTTTTTTTTCTTCTCACTTTTCCCCTTCTTTTCTCCCTAAACGCCGCGCAACACTGGTACTTGCGTTCATGGCAATCTCAACCGGCAAAACAGAGTCATGTATCCAATTACCGCTGTCGGAAACGAAATCTCTATCTTTTCCCAGATTCTCTCTAGGGTCACTCCATGCATAGCTGCCGCTAATGATCCGCATACTGTACTTGGGATGGAGGGAAATCTAATTCTAAACAACGCGCGCGACGCAACTGATGCGATGCAATCCAGTGTTGACTTATGCCATGCCATGCCATGGCTCATCTCCCGTTTCCCGCCGTAATATGCATGGTGCTGCGCTGTGCTCCCTTGTAACCCCTGCTGCCTGTGTCTTTTCGGGTCCTTATTGGTTACAGGCTTGCTCTTTGGGAAAGCGCTGCAACTGAATCCGTATCTATGTATCCCTATGTGTGTGAAGGGTCCCTACTTGGGCACATCTACTGTAGGATTCTCGACAGGGCATGGGATGGATGTCTACCCGGTCTGGCGGCATGACGGATGGGTTCCCATCCGTTCCTTTCATCTGCATCACGTCTACTGTACGGCCCGACAATGACCTCTGTCTCTAGAGCCTTCCCTTTTGAGGTCAGCCACCTGACCAGGGCCGTCATTCACCAGGCTCAGGGCATCCCATGGCCTATGGCGAGACTACAGTATGTGCCTCATGGAAGTCAGCTTGCAGCTTTCTGTGCTATAGGTACTAGGTATTGTGTTGCGTTATCATGTACAGTGTCGTGATGGATGTCGTTGAATCAGGGGACCACGATAGCTAAAGGTGTCGACTACGTACTGTCATATCCAGATGTGATAGCTCCAAGGCTAGAAGCGAGCTGCTTTCCTCCCGTGTGGCTGTGTTGAACCCTTCAGATTGTCGATATGTAAAGTATCCCGGTCTTGGTGCTACCCTTACCTAGGTTACCAGTAAGGTTAGTTACCTATGGTAAGGTTTAACAGATTACCTAGCACCTGCGGACCAATCCCTCGATAATTCAATTGGTCTTTTGCAATGCCGAGGATTTCTTCTAGCCATTATAACCGTACCCTCTGACATGAATAGACTAAGTCAACTAACTAGCCGTCACAATCGAACCATTTCACTTACGCAGCTTGCCCTGATTTAGTTTGGTCCCGACGTTGGGAATGCCAATTGCAAAAACCATGCGCTGCGTTTGTAGCGGTCGCCGAAGCCCTCCCCTAGTCTAGCCTAGCCCAGCCCTTGGTACTGTAGCCGTTTGCCGCCATTCAAGTAAAGGATCTTCACTCTTGACTCCAGATTGAGCATCGACACGTGGATGCTTTGCATGTGAGGATTCTCAACGTTGTTTCTCTCTCCGCACATCCTTGATACAAACAAAACAATCCGACGTTGGGGATTCGGTTGCAGCTTCACAGCCACAATGAGAGGCAAATTAGCATTGACGCCACAGTCTAGATTGATTCTATTTAGAGAGTTTTCTCCAATATTATATGCCGATCTATGTTGTTGCACTCTTGTCTTGTTGATCATTGCCTGAGTAGACCAGCGTATCTGCTGTAGCTGTCGAGATGTACAGCGCCAAGCTGTAACTGTGGCGCGAACGGTGTGGCTTGACGCTTGGCTGTCGCCCCTTCATCTTAGGTAACCTTCCCGAAGATATTGAAGGGGAGTTTCTCAATTCCTACCAAGAAACCCCTTTCTTTCTTGAAATAACAAATCGTTGTCGTATTGTGTTCATTTCCTGCTCTTGACATTTCCTCCGTTTCTTAGTACCTGGAGACGCTGTCAAATTTCCGAATAAACGCTTCCTTGGTGCCAATGCCGTGATCTAATATCACAAGCGGTATAAGTGACTAGCGACTACGGATATGGCTTACACCAACCGAGTACCAACTGGCCCTTGGCAACCACGGGCAAACAATTCCGAACCAAACAAGGACGACTCAAGGCGTTGATATTGGTCCATCCGCGCTGATTTCCCTCTTCGTTCGGCTCCGAGATGAAAGTCCTATGCGTTGGCTATAAGGTACCTATAATATGCAAAAAGGAATTTGCATTGCCTTGGGCCACATAGGAATCGACTATGAGGTTTGGATCCATCTGAGTGCGGTGTGTTTCCTGTCCCTATGAGGTACTAGAGTGTATATCCTAACGGTTCGACAGATCCTCCCTAGCTTCTAGCTCTCTGCTTAACTTCAATCGCTACCTCCAACGTCAATGCGCAACGTATCCTACGATCGATTAAGGCCGTTGGCTTGGAACGGTTTTAGGCCAGGGCTGATGGCGTCTCAATTGAGGAGGTCCTACAGAGCTTTCCCCCAACGCAGCCATGGTGCTATTCCTTCACCAGGGCTACCCTGGCAGGTCCCATCTTGAGCCATCTCGGAGTGCATCCTGACCCCAGCCAAGTCCCACGGCATGGCTCCGACAATCGCATGTTTTGTTGCGGGTGTGTGCCACGAGCAGATGCAGGCAGGACCGTGCCGCTTCGAGGCTTGTGAACAAATGGGTATCGAGCCAACACTGTATGTACCCGTACTTTCAGTGTCTGTGCTTAGGTACAGTTAATTGTTTTGGCGCAAGTTCGGCAAATTGCCATCTCAGATGCGACCGGCAAGTCGTTCTCCGAATCGCTATGTTTACCATGAGCTCTCAGCTCCCCAGCACCAACCTTTACTTGCCATTCGACAGTTACGTCATTGTCACCATCGACAATTCGAAGCATCTGCTTCCAAGATGGGTTATATTACCGCTCGGCAGTTGAGTCTGAACGCAGTATCAAGGTCTGGACCCTTCTTTGCAGATTTACCCGCTTCAGCTTCAGTTTTGCTTTGTACCTGGAGATCGATGTTTGCTGCCCGTACAATCGTCGGCAAGTCAGCCACTGCACTACTGCCCTGTCGTATGGTAACGAATCGTGTCGTGTGGCTGGTGGAGATTCACAACGATCATCTACCATGCGGGTATCTTGGTGTGAACACCATGCAAATTTCGGACGAGTCGCGTACACCATGTAACGCTCCCCCTCCCACCCTTTCTTGCAGGGGAGAACAATCCTACCTAGGGGCTGCTGTCGACCAAAACTCTATGAGATTCGATGTGTGGTTACCTTTTGAGCAAGGCTCTTAAACTTTGTCATGGCTGACATCACATTACCCGAAGTCGGCTATACCTTAATCGAGATACGCATGCTTTAACGGTTCACAAGCTCGATCTCAGTATCCAGCTCGCATAAGAGCACCAATGTCAACCAAAAGCATCAAGTGCTGTTGCTCAAACCCTACCCCACAAATGACAGCTGGCTCGTGATGACCTGCAGACGCTCAGGGTGGGCGGCGCACGACAGGTGCATTCGATTCAATACCGCGGTGTACGCCTCTGAAAGTGCCGTGCGGATAATGCCGACGCTGTTTAATCACGAAGCTGGAGCTCTCTACAAGGGCAGGCAGCATCTCACTGTGAGACGCACATAGACTTTCGGAACATTAGCGTTCATCAAAACATTAGGACGGAGAAGAATCCCAATCAGTCAGTTCATGCTCTGCATGGATCAGGGTTCATCTCATGGCAGAATAGGTCTAGCTTGATTGCAGCAGCTAGACTCATGATGTCATTGTTGCTTTTGAACTCTTTCCACGTCAGTCTACCCACGAGGCTGAAACAGCAATGGTAGAGATTGCGCAGACCATCTCCAGAAGAACCGAAAAACATCGCAAACAGGGGAGTATTCGAAACATTTCGGGCTAGTGCTGTCAACGTGGCACCCCCTTAATTCAGTCACACGTTGGTTGAAGATGTATCCGTACTGCTACTACTGTACGTCTATTGATGCCCCCGCATAATGTGTATGGGTATCGCGAACAGAACTCTTCGGAGGCGTTGACGTCATACCGGTTTTGTTAAATTACTTACCGCAAGAATTTTTCATCAATACTGACTCGCCAGAGTAACATTTGGTTGCAGTCATGTAAGGATTATCAAACCCAACTCAGAGTTTTCCCGCTGTCCCCTCACCAATTATGCCTGTTGACCAATTGGTGGAAGTTTCCCGGCGCCTTGCAGACATCAAAAGTTGAAAGCTCTCTGTTATGGTCAGGGTCCTGATTATCACCACTGCATATAACCGCGACTACTCGGCCCATACCCGCGGTGGTCCTGTCACACAAACACTGACCAGGCCTTACTCATCGGCAATGCCTAATCTGGGAATGAGCCCTACGTTAGCCAGTTCTGTACCCCATGTGCCAGGGTTGCGCATGCAACCCTGCGATAACCCTCCTCTCAGTGAGCCATTACTCAAGACAGCGGTTACTTTACCCGACTTGGTTGATGTGATTGGAAACATTCTGAATCAGTCAGGGGCGGGTTGACCCCAAAAGAGCTGCAGCTGCATCTCAGGAGACTAATATCAGACACATATAACTTATGTCGCGATAGGTGAGATAGGGTTTCGGTGACCAGATGTCTGCAGGCTTAGAAGCAAGCCACTGGCAGGGGCCCTACAGTGTGTTTATTTATTTGACTGCTGTCCAACACTAAGTTCCGCAGCCACTATGCTTTTGTTAAATGGCAGTCATCCCAACGACGCTGTTACAATCAATTGTACTTATCAACGAGAGGTTCTTGACTAAACTATCCAGGCCGAAAGCCGACGGTCCCTCCTCTTTGCTCATCATTTCTACTCGGATGAGCCGAGTAGAGTCTTATCTTCGGCAGTTCGAAACGTCCTCAAGGTCGTCTTCTCGAAGATCAGCACTTGTCAGCTTATGTTGCAAAGGAGCGGTATGGCGATGGATCCAAGATTGAATGTAGGTGGAAAACTCGAAATTTTACCATGATCCTGAATCAGGGTCCTCTTCTAGAAGCCTTCAGTACTGCAGGGCTTGAAGGTTGGCTGGGAACTGCCAAACCCAAGGGGGACACAATTAGGTTGATCACTACATCATCGCACGTCCTACCCATGTGCATCTGCCCTCCAAAAAAGCTTTTGGAGATGTCTGCCCCCCTTCTCCACGTTTCTTGTACCTGGATTGGTCTCCCCCCTTCCGAGTGTGTAAGTCTGGTGGTGAAGCGAGCTGATCATTGCTTGTATGGTATATCAGCGCCGAGGGGCTGATGGCACGTTGCTGGTGATGACAGGTGAAGATAAAGAAAATAAGGGATCGCATATTCGAAGTCCTATTTTTGGAAATGCTATTTTCAATTCTACAATGAAGATCTTGGTGGACGCACACATGGATATGAATTTTCAGTGTTGCGACTACTATCTTTGTGGTGTGGTGATAGTTGCATACTGTACATCGACGACACTGACTCAACACTTGTCCACCCGTCACATTGTCGTCACTATGAAGCTTCTGCAGCTGAAAAAGGTTCTCATTTGTACAGAAACTACCTATTGCTCCCCTGTCGTCTCCAATGGTGAAGGACTCGAGTGGCTACGTTATAACGAAGGAACGTGGTTGTCCCTATTCCATCAACGTACATGTTTGCAGGACCTCACAGTGAAATGTGGACGAGATTTACCCCAGCTTCAAGTTCAAGCCTGATGGAGGGGTAAGGTTACAACACTCAACAAAGAAGCATGTTGATTTCCGGTGGCGGCGAACCTACGGACCACGGTAAAGATATGACATGGCAACTGGAGACTGTTCCATGATCAGACATACCTGGTTTATAGGGAAAACAGCTTCTCGGTATATGGATTTCAATCTCACCGTAACAAGGGATCGTTAGGCTTTTTCAGGTGAACCGTTAACGGTCTGCTTCTGTACTGCAGGGTATTGATAAACATGTGATGAGATATACACACAAGTTCTTCAGTCTTCCACGGTATAGACAAGCGCATAAGGGAATGGAATACTCTGGGGTTACATGGACACAGTCGGCGAAATAGAGCCAATTCACCGGTGCTTACAAACTCAAGACTTCATCGAACTTGATAGACATGCATTATGTTGGGTCAGTTCCAGGTTCATATTTTGCCATGGTCTGATATAGGGTAGTATCCCATCATGAGCCTATCACCATAGGCGGGCCAGGTCCGACATCCCTGAACTTCCAAAAATATCACGACCTGCAGAGGTACATTGAGATTGGAGTCTTTGACTGGCATATGTAATCCCCACGATAGTGCTTATCGAACCTGGCAGACGGTCCTTCGAATCCTAGACTGGTCCCCTATACAAAGAAGATTAAGTCTAGGATGTGATATTCTCATGATATTGTTGCTATGAACCAACATCATTGTGCTGTTGCCACTGTTTCTATTCTTACGATGGTTCTCATGTTAACAGTTCCGCGACATGGTATTTGACGCTTGTTGATTGCGTGTGTAAACACCCTGACTTGACGGCATTACGGATTCAAGTGATTTAGACCGCGACTTTGTAGATCTACTTCCCCAGAAGATAGCATCGCCGGTTATTATTCAGGAGATTTTCACGTTTTGTAGGTTGTCTGTGACAGTAAGCTGTGAGGCTTGGCTAAGTGCAATGATATATGATGACCCGAGGCCGATTCGATGCCAACGGGGACGGGCTCGCTCTTGGATCGGGATAGCTTAATCCAGGGGTCGCTATAGAAGTTGAGGCACATCTCAGTACCTAGGCCGGGCTAGGGAAAGCAAAGACGCGTTCAGCCCGAGGTAAAGAGGGAGAGATAGATGTCCCCAACACTGTACTAGCACCTACAGATTGTTGGTGAAGGGACCTATCCTATACCGCGGTCTTGTTGTTAACAAGACTTTAGCATGATCCAAATGGATGTTTCGCTCTTATGCCTGCCTCACTTGGACCATACTGCTATGCGTGCAATTACTCATGTAGCCAAATGCTTGAGACCAAAGTCTTGATTAATATGAATCATGTTACTTTATTTCTTTTGAACTCCACTATCTATAGAAAATAGGAACCGGTCGTCTATTCATCATCACTGTCATCTTCCTCTTCGGCATTCTCCAGCCACTCCACCAATACTCTACACTTCTCCTTCAGCAATGTCATGCTCTCCCCTTCAACAGCTCGCTCGTTCTCCCACCAGCCCAGAATACCTTCCTCCTCAAGGATATCGAGTGCGTACAGCTGCTGGAGCATTGCTGCAAGGAGAATGCCCACGCGGGATTGTTCTGGTCCTTGGGAACGTGTGAGAGCCTTCTGAAGGGCGATAATGAACTCGACCTGCGCGGCCTCGTTGTCGTCCTCAAGACCGATGCCAACTTCGTTGATGAACTTTGTTGCACCTGGTCGAGCGTTGAGGGCACGATCAGCGGCCTTGCTGGGCTCCAGGCCACCATACTCAGGGGTCATGAGCTCTACTGCGCGATGAGCAAAGGCACTAGCCACAGCGCGACGCATCATAGCATCAGAAGCGTCGTTGGAAAGGCGCAGACCCATGAACTCAAGTTTGGCCGAGTCAAAATCACCAGACTCGGCGCGTAGTGCGTCGACAAGACCGTGGACTGCCTCGTGGTGGAATGAAAGTTTGTCACCAGCATCATCGGAGGCGAAGGAGGTACGACGTGATGGGTCGCTGGCGTCAATGTGCAGGGAGTTGTCATCCATCTCATCTTCCGATATCTCAGAAGATAGCGTTGACACGGATGAGGTGGAGATGTTGAACTGGGCCAAGTTGTAAAGAAGGCTCTTCTGCAGCTGGGATGGATCTCTCTCGTCGAGGTCATCGTCCTCAGGATCTGTGAACTTGGCGGCGTTGGTGTTGGCCCCGAGTAGCTTTGTGTCCGGAGTCACAGGGTTACCGTCAAAATCAACACAGGAGACTGCAGAGTCTTTAGGTAGTGCAACGTTCTCGCTAACATTGACACCGAAAGAGATCAGACTTCCCTCGGATATGGAAGAGTTCTTGCCAACAATGGCCGAGTCTGCGACAATGGACTGGTAAATCTTTGCTCCATCTTCGATTGTGGTGTCGTCCCAAACGTAAGAGTCCACCAAAACGACATTGGCGCCAATCTTGCAATCTCTACCAATAATGCTGTTGGAAATGTTGCTTCCCGAGCCAATGTTGCTGTCGCGCCCAATGATAGAATTTGTAACTTTGGCGTCGTTTGCGTAAAATGCACCTTGCTCAGCGACGACGCCATGGATATGTCGCTGGTATGACTGCTTGGGTACAATGTTACACTCTGGAATAAAAGGATACGTCCATCGGTCGAGAACATCACGACTGACAGCATCGTACTGCTGCAGGTTGCTTGCTCGTGCTGCGTAGCCCTCTTCGCAAATCTCGGTATAAATCATCTTGCCGTTCAACTCCCAGTCCTTCAGAACACCGTGCAGGAAATTCTTTCGGGGAAGTTCGTAATCGAAACTCTCTGACCAAAGAGCGAGGACTTCGGGTGTGCAAATGTCGATCTCGGCATCGATGAGGTCGGATCGAATTTCGAACTCAGTTGATAGTTCGTCCACGACAGCTGGGTCCAATGACATATATCGGTCGCTTGTCAAGGGGTCCATCTCATCGTAGTGAAGACATCGTTGAGTCTTGGTGTCGACAACGAAAATAGGAGTAATTCCATTTGTTTTTGTTCGGTGATCGTCCTCTCCACCACTGCGCAACACCATGGTCATGATGTTGGCCGCACTGGCTTCCCTGCGCTTTCGATGCGCCGCCAAAGCATTGTCGAGCATGATGTTGGATACCAGGTCGCCATTCACGAGGATAAAATCGCCATCAACAAGTGATCGCTTGTCCATGTCACGAAGGACGTCGCCAGCTGATCTTGCGTCGGAAACTCGAACGAATTGGAGGTGTGAGAAAGGACATGTTCGGGCCGCTGTTGTCCACCTGGATCGACTAATGTAATCTTCTACTTGGTCGGTATGAGCACCACAGTAGATATAGACTTCGTTGACACCGTTCATTGCCAGAAACTCAAGGGTATACTCGATGAGCGGGACGTTTGCGAGTGGGAGTAGACACTGCGAATAACTTCATCAGTACGTGCACACACGCCACACCAGGTTTACTCTGGTCTTACTCTTGGCTTCTCAGTCGTGAAAGGCCTGAATCGGTCTTGGAAGGAGTCGGCGATGACCTGGCGAAATACATTGTGAGTTTACGCTGCTCTTGATCGGTATGATACCCCGCCATATCACCTACAACGGCCTGGAGAACATCCTCGCTCTTGCTCTCGGCTCCTGACTTTGAGGGCTTTTTACCCTTTCCACTATTGCCCTTATGCGACATTTTGCCGGTGGTGCGAGCGCTGCTTCTGAGTTGTTTGGGCAAAAGTTGTGAAGTTGAATCGAAGCGCACGCCAAAGAGAACGTGGGGCTATGTCAAATTTCCAGTGACTCAATCGACAACCCGCCTCACCACGGTGAGTGGTTCGTCACCTCGGTGTGGGATCGGTCTGCTGAGTAATCTGGAAGATCCTTTTTTTGGGCTCTGCACGGCCCGTTGCCTTTCAACGATCTTTATCGTGGAAGTCTATTTGCTCTACCTCGCACGATGCGCCTCGATAAAGTTCAGTAAGCATTCCAGTTATTTCTATGTCGGGAACTATCCACCACCTCTATTGCAGTGGGTAGCAGAAAAGCGTATCCTCCAAGGCTCAGAGCGCCAAAGTAAAGTAACTTAGATGACAGTCTAAGCAGACATGAAATGTCAGAATTATTGCATCTTCAAGGTTCTCGGCGGCCGACTTTGCACCTAACGGCCACATGCCGTGCTGGCATTCTCGATACATAGGCGAACTTTTGTCATTGCGCTCTTGCAAGGTTGCTGATGTGGACCGAAGCAGCCAAAGCTTCATGTCACATCTCTGCTTGATGCATGGTTGACTAAAGGCTATCAGAAAGCTTGACGATGAAGCATCACGATTCAATACGGAAATCAACAGAGATCTAGTCTAGGAACGCGAAAACCGACTTGATAAGCGCATTCCCATGATTTGAGTACCTAGTCAAGTCTTAACCATGAAGCTTGTATCTTATACCGTGCGGATAATCGGCACAAGTCAATAAATAACCTTCTGGCTTCTCTTCAAGACTGGCTAATTGAAGCGATGTCAGACTGTGACGCGCAGCTGACAGTTGAGAACTGGCCTGATGTGGCGTCTTTCGACAAAGCCACTGGCCTATTAGAGGTATTGCGCGAGCTTTGTGGCATAAAAACGACAAGCTGTTCTTCAGGAACAAGCAAGACTTTTAAATGAGAAGCCAGTATCGTTTCGGTTCCGGGAGGCGGCAGAGTCCGATTGGAGACTAACCGTTGTTTAGGTAGGCGGCACTGTTGAGGAGCCCGATGAGCTTCGGATTATTCATTTCTTTTTTGCTGCCTTTCTCAGACAGGGGAGATGATGCCTGTCTGCTTGACATGAAGACAGACGAGTCAGGAGCCTCTGCGCAGCTGGAGTTATTTTGGCTACCGCAGGAACATTGAACAAGAATTTTAACTTGCCCTTGCTAGACCCGGATCCCTGACGTTTATTGATGGAAATGTCCGAGACAACGCTATATCAAAACTGGAATCTTATAGCACCTCCCTCTTGGCCAAGCAATGAGACAAACGTGCCGGCCGGGGACAATCATGAATGAATCGTCTTGCAACAAGTATAGCGGTGTCTTGAATTGTCTCAGATGTCATGTGTCTCGGTCGTAGAATTTGGTACAGATGTCTCTTGAGCTGTTTGCATCCTTCCAGTCATGCCTCCAGACTTTCGTGCGCTTGTCCTGTGCGATAATTGGTACTGGCTCTGATAGTATGCGAGGTATTAAAAACGTCCTGTGCATAGGTAGACGGAATGATCAAATCACCTGGGTGGTCAGCGAAGCACTCGATCAGTGGTCTGTTATCAGGGGCTACTTGGTACGATATTCTGTTCTGTCTACCCGCATACCGACATACGGAAGCCCAAGTAATTTTCCCGACAGCCATCACCTTCCAGTGCTTCCACCTTCCAAGGAATTCAGGGTCCTCCTCCCCTGTCAATTACCTATCAACCCCGCAATCTTCGATACGTACTAAGGCAATTAGTTGGCAGGCACATGCCTACCTCTCAGAGAGAAAGAACAATAGAAGTCTCCTTGATAGGACTTACCTAAGGTATTTATAATATGGTATAGCGCTAGAAGTCACTGCCCGATACAGGTACTTACGTTGTTAAAGAATTCTAATTCGTGTAGTAACGATACTATTGGCATTGGTGACTAGGCATGCTGCTAAGCACCTAGGCAGGTAGGTGGTCTATGCTGTTGGTCGTGTTGCGGTTGCTGTTAGGTTTCCATATCTGTGGTTCGTGCACTGTGTGCCCGCACCCGTTCCTGCAGTTGCACTGTGGTTACCCGCTTCGTTCTCGCCCTCGTTCTTTACAACGGCTGCGGTCTCGACCGCGCAGACTTCTCGCTTCTCTATTTTATCCTCCATATTCGAGCTAGGTACAGCTATCGCAATCCTCCGAGTCTTCTTAAGCCGTAGTCAATATCGTCTCCGAGCCATGTGCCAGCCCGCCACATCTTCGATATCCTCTGTTCGACAACCACCATGACGCCCATTGTTGCACTGTACTGGACAGGACAGTTTAGTGCTCGGCATCCTACAACAGCAAAAAATGCGAAAGAACAGGCTAAAAGACGAGTTGTCGCACCCTTGCCTAGGTTACCTGCTGCTACTTTTAGACCGAATCCGCTTCCGCTCCCCCTTCCAATACCACTGTGCAGAGCTACTACTCAATTACTTCCTTTCAACTCAGCCTCGTTGATCTTGTCCGGCTAGATCCGCACCATGACATGCGCGAATAGCTGTCCATTTCTGGCATGCTACTGATTCAATACTGCTAAGCTCTCTCTAGTTCGACAATAAGCGAAGCGCTTGCAGTGACTGGTAAGATAATGGGGATTCCTCCCTCACAATCAACATCGACTAAAGGCAAGTTTATCCTTGTTGAACAACGATCTGTTATTGCACAGCTACATTTCCTAATTTGTGGTCCCCGGACATTGCGCGCTCCGATCTTCTTGCTTGTTGACTCTCCTCAAGATCTCCAGATGGATCCATTTATTATCATTGATGTGCAGGCGGACATGGTCTATACGGGTCCTAATTTCAACAGAATAATTTACAGCATATCGTGAAACAGACACTCATTCAACCAGGACAATGAGTCTCACTAAGGATCCAGCTTTGCACTTCAAAGAATGATTGTACAAAAAAAAAAAAAAACCTCAACGCACCGTCACGTCTTATCCAGGAGCAAAGGCAAAGGGTTATACTATTGGAGGCGAGATCATCAAGATATCTCGCATTAATTGAGCGCGCAAGAGCTGTACCCCGGCATTCGGTAAAATGGCCAAATTCTACTTTGCCGGATTCAGCCCGAGTCATGAACTGCGACATATTCCTCATCGATTGAGAAATAGAAATTCCAAGCATTCCACAGCGTGCCGGACCACAGTGACCTGGTCTCAAAACCCAACGCTAGAAGGAGCAGGTGCACTACCTACCTACGCTGGGCAATTTTTACATCTGTTTAGTACGAGTCGGATTGGCTATGGGAAGATAACAAGCTGACGACTGTTGACAAAAAGACTCGGACACTCTAGTCACGAAACTGGCTAGAGTGTGATTGCTTCAAGAAGAGAGAATCTACCTCTGATTGTTTGCTACGTACTCCGCTACAACCCGCATCAGCTTCCTCCCTGCATGGCGCAACACGGCACGGCTTCGAAGATGGATGCAAGACACGGAAAGACTGGAACAGTTCTTCTGTTAGATTTAACACGTACGCAAACATGACGAAAGGTAGTTAAGGTAAAAAAAAAAATCAACACGATCTGATAGGCGTTTACATTTTCTTCTACTCCTCCCGAAGAGCCTCCTGCCTTGGGGGTGCTCCGTATCTGACTGGAAGTTAATGAACGTGGACGCCATGCATGGTGCGAGAAAAAAAAAACGAGATCAACATGGCGCGCCAGGACAATAATGGAATGGACCTCAACAGCTGAATGGTTCTCGTTTCTTCACCAGCTTGAGATCTTCCAAGCAGAGCTTAGGTCGCATTGTGGTCACGGTGCGCCATGATCACCTCCACACAGTCGACATAAGGACGATCTCCAGTGCAACCAGGCAGCCAACCAAGGGTCATGGTCGGCACAAGAAGGACCAAAAAGCTATGATGGCAACAAGGGGACACCCCACAAGGACGGCCGCCAGACTTGTTCGCGCAATAGCGCTCCATTCCCACCGCGATCTTGGTTGAGGCTAAGCCAACCTTGGCTGGAAGTGCCCACTCCGGCTCAAGCTTTTCTTCTTCTTTGCTGTTGCATGCGCCTTCGCCTTGTTCGTAGCATCAGCAGCGACAGTATCTGTAACTATCAGAATAAGCCAGCACCAGCACCAGCACCAGCATCAGCGACTAGCACAGGCCCCCTGCCCCAGCCGAAGTGGGAAGTGCCATCTGCTCCCGGAAGAGAGCGTGTTGAGCGGCAGTGGCATGTACTCAGTACCTGACTGATATCCACATCGCTGAGCGAATCGACAAGTCACAACGACCCCCGCCAAAGCCAAGCCACGCCCAGCTCAGTTCAGAAACAAAAAGCAGGCTCAGACTATTCCGTCCACGCCTGTGTCCACTCCCACCCACTCGGCCTCCCAACTTTGTCTTGAGATACAACTCAGGCCCAGTCCCCGTTTCCCGTTCTCCATTCCCTCCATTTTCCACCCCTTTGGTTTTGCAATTGCGACGGCCCTCTTTCATCGCATCGACAACCTCTACCTCCTTGCGACGGCCTCATATCCGAAATTTCGCCCCCCCCCGGTTCTGCAAAGCCTGACAACCCCTGGACTTGCTGCGCTTCACTTTACATCAACGCGTCCGCTCCTCGAATCTCCAGTTCTGCTGCCGGCTCTTAGACCATTACTGTTTTGTACCGGCGCATCAAGATCAGTCCCTGGTGGCTTCAACAGAGGGCCATATTTGTTCCCTCAGAGTTCACAGCGATCAACGGCGACTCGGCCCGGTTAAACGCCTCTTGTATCGGTTAACCGCTGCAACGACTCTTAACCGAACACTTTCTTGCCATCATATCAACCATACCGCTTCATCACGAGATACCAGGTATAATCGTTAAAAGACCGAAAATACTCTCAGAATGTCGGCCGGCGACGGAACGTCAACCCCTGGGGTTGGTGGCAGCAATGCCAGCGAATTTGTAAGTTCATGGCCAGTAACAGTTGATTACATCATACCTAACACTTTTGATAGGTCCGCAAGCTCTACCGGTATAGTTGCTTCCTGGCAATTTGTAAATACAATAAGAATGCTAACAAAGGTCAAGAATGCTCGAGGACCCGGCGCATCAAGATGTCGCTAGATGGGGCAAAGATGGTGACACCTTCGTCGTTGTCGAGGTAAGGATTGAACTGATGCCGTTGCGATCGACAAAATGCTAACCACCCTAGAACGAAAAATTTACTCGTTCCATCCTTCCCAAGCACTTCAAGCACAGCAATATGGCCAGTTTCGTCCGACAACTGAACAAGTATGATTTTCACAAAGTGCGACAAACAAACGATGGTGGCTCTTCGGCCAACGGCGCCAACGTATGTCTTGTTTGACCCTTGGAACTTGGTCCTATACTAAACCTTAACCTAGACTCTCGAATTCAAGCATCCCAATTTCAGAGTGGGCAGTAAAGATGATCTTGATAACATTCGCCGAAAGGCACCAGCCCCTAGGAGAGCACAGGCCACAGAGGATTTCACTACCAGTCATCACATCAGTGTCATGACTGAACAGCTCACTGCCACACAACAGCAAGTGCAACAGCTCCAGGAATTGTTCACCGAAGTTTCTCAGACAAACCGACTTCTCGTCAACGAAGTCCTGACGTTGCAAAAGATGCTCAATGCGCAGAAGCAATCCCAGCACGAAATGCTCAACTACCTAGCACCTTCCAGCAACCGTCATCAGCAGAGCATGCACCTCAACGTCGGCACATCTCCTCTAGATGGTGGTGATGACTCTGCACCCGAATTGAGACGGGCTCGCGAGCTTCTGTCTAGCGTGACACCTGATCAGATTGCCGACCGGGAGTTGGAACGTCTTCAGGGTGTGTATGGGTCCCCGGCCGATTCTGCCGTCGTTATCCCACAAGCCTCAATGCCCATGATGCATGATCCGATGAACGACATCAATCGCTATCCCGTTTACCCAGTGGGTCAGACTGTCGGTATTGATCCTTTCCACTCGGACCACATCCACAAGATTCCTTATGCGATGCCAAACGATTCGAGCGCCAATGCCATGCAGGAAGTGCCTGCCCCTCAACCCATCAACATCCAGACCCACGGAAACTCCAATTCGTCGACCAACTCAGCTCTCACATGGGCATCGCGGAAGCCCAGAATCTTCCTTGTTGAAGATGATCCAACCTGTGCTAAGATTGGTATCAAGTTCCTCAAGTCGATGGGATGTGAGGTTGAGCATGCTGTATGTAAAACCCGAAAATCAAAACTTTGGAGTATAGCCATACTGACCATTGATTTAGCAAAACGGAGCGGATGCTTATAGTCGTATCACAAGCGTTGCCCGTGATCACTTTGACATGATCTTTATGGACATCATCATGCCTAAGCTGGATGGTGTCTCGACCACCATGTACATCCGACAAGACTGTCCTGCCATCCCCATCGTCGCTATGACGTCTAATATCCGATCCGATGAAGTTCACTGTTATTTCGAACATGGTAAGTATCGTAGTGAGGTTTGTGGCTGAGAGCAAGAGCTAATCGTCCATAACTAGGAATGAACGGTGTCCTGGCCAAGCCATTCACCAAGAGCGGAATGCAGAAGATTGTCGAGAATCACTTGAGCTATCTTCTCAAGGGCTACGATCCCTCAACCCAGCAAGAATCCGGCTCAGGATATGTAGTTGGTGGCGCAGGTTACATGAACCCTCCCAGCAACTTGAACACGCCAGGCGGAACAGCTTTCAAGTTCGAGACAACACCTACACCTCCAGCAACTGGCGCGACTTGGTCCCCGGGTCAGATGCCCCAGCAATCTCCCCTAAACACGGGAATGGACCAGGGGTATGGCATGGTTAATGGCGCGAACCAATACGGCTTGACACCCACGAGTGCGAGCAGAGCCAGCTTCCCCGGAAACATTTCACAAAACAACCAAGGACGTATGGATGGCCAGAGTCCTCCCGAAAAGAGACAGCGCACTTATGTTTGAGTTTCGAAGTAAGAAATCGCGTCCTTGAGGGATTGTCTGACGTATGCGCATGAGCAGATCGTGGGAGTACGGCGTTTGGAGCGAAATAACGTGGGAGCTTCTTGACATTGGTGGCTTCGCTTGTTTAATTGGTTGGGAAAGAAATCTCATGTCGTGTATTTCGCGTTTATGATTGGGAAGATGTGTTGGTTTCGGATATCTCAACGAGCAAAGGCATCTAGCAAGATACAGAAGGCTAGCCGGTTAGCGAGGATTGTTACTCAGTCAGTTGTGGCACAGACGGCACACATCTGGTTTTGTCAATCGGAGTGCATGGCGTGTCTGATGAACAAGTTTTGATACCTGCAATAATATCATTGTCTTTGGGCGAAGTACGAAGAGCTCTCGAGCGATAGACTTATCGTTGATGTGTTGTATCATATTCGATTTGATAATAAACATCTCGACATTGGCATCTGTAGGTAGGCAAATGGAGTATTGCTCGCCGTCCACGGTGAACGCCGAATTGAACCGTCCAATGCTATGCTCCAAGTTGATGATGTTGAGCTTCAATTATCGATCTTGTTAGTGCGTCCTATCTTCCATTGTCGTGTGCTGATGGAGGACCGAAGTAGTGTTGATGTATATGCCACAAGGGTGCTGATAGATCTTTCAATAACCGCCCAAGAAGGACCATAACACATTCAGAGCTGGAAAAACAGAATTGCTTTAAACAGGGGGATAGATGGTAGATATACCTGGCATATTTCTAATAACGTTTGCAAGGTTATGTAGGTGTGGCACAAGGAAGTGCAGATCGATTGAGTTCTGGACCGTCTCGAGTGGTGGGGTTTGGACACACAGATTTCGGCGAGAGGCTTCATCGAGAAGGGTCTTTTTGTTCAAAGCACCTATAGTGTAGTATCCGTCTGCTGTTGCACTGCAGAAAAGGGTGTCATATTGGCCTGCGGTCGGCCTTTGGGCTTGGGCTGGACCGTTGTTTGTGGAGGCAGTGCGCGCGGTATGAAGCCGCGGTTTGTGTTATACAAGGTCATTACGATGTTTGTTTCTTCGAACTTTTTGCTTGTGCCTGTCGATTGATCCATAGTAAGCGAGCTGTAGAGAAGCCATAGATTGCTTTGATCTTTTGAGTCAATGCTTTTCGTTGACATAAGTCAGTGAAATTCACCATCATGGCAGCACTGATAGAGTGAATGAGCGTAATCATTCCGCACCTAATTGCCATCCCCTGTCTCCTAAGCCCTGTCTGAGCTTGGATAGTATTAACTTTGAGAGTCTGGATTGAACTAGAAGGTCGAGACAAGGCACTACCGAGGGTCAGGACCAGTCTCTTCCACTAATAACATGAGACATGACGTCGGTGTTAATGTCACTGTCGTCTGACAGCTTTAACGATGCCCCAAACCCAAGCACACGCTTTACCCAGGTAAGCAGCCGTTATAACTTGTGGCTAGGTTGATGCATGGGAGAATTGGAACGTTTGTCGGTTGATCTATCCTAGAATTAAGGTTCTGGGTACAAAGTAGCCAATGATTTTGCCAATACGAACTCCATACTAAGGTGGTGCCTAAGGATGAAATGCTCATAAGGAATAGAAGGAAGAGAAGGGAGATTCTATCCTGGCCCATGACGAAGGCACATCGGGTAAGGTATGAGACATTTGTTGCGCTTGCTCCTGCCTGACACGAGGTAGTCGCAGCCAGGATAGACTCACCTCCCTCTCCAATCTAGAGACACTCGGAATACATATTGTCTAACAGGGCTTCAAGTAAGTGTCTGGGTATTTCACGAACTCACTACAGCACATGGATATAATACATAAAGTATTCAAACTTAGTCTGACTAACCCTACTAAACGCCGTGCCAATGGTATAGATGCTTATATACAACTCAGTATCCCTTATTGTTATTCGTCCCCGCTTCTGGCAGTACAATCCATCCATTCATTACCTATCGAACAACCAAAACCATATATAATTTTTCAAACTAGCTTTATCTCCTAGGTCTCCCTTCTTATCTCCTTTGCTTCTTCTCAACCTGCTGTGTTGAGAAGGAGCAGAACTTATCCTTGATTGCCACAACCTCGTATGTGCCCTCCTGGCTTGCCTTAACCACCTTGCTGTGTTCGTAAGAGACATCATGTCTTGTCTCGAGAACTGCGCTGCGCTGGCCCTTCTTGGCGTTGGAACTGCGTGTGTACGTGAACTCAAAGGGCGGTGTGCCCCAGAACTCAAACAAGATGTCCACTTCATTGCCCTCGTGAATATCAACACGAGATTGCTTACCACGACTAATCTGGACACTAGGTAGTGGGTGGATCGTCTTGGGAATGTTGACAGCAGCACGGCATTCGCTGGCCTTGTCAGAGATGCTAGTGATGGTGAAATCACCAGGCTTCTCTGCAATACGGCGGAAATTGGTCGTTTGCGACTTGGCATTCCATCGGCCATTAAAATCGTAAGCAATGTCGAATGGGGGCGTGCCAGATAGAGTGTAGGCAATGCGCTCACCGACACAGTAGTCACGTCGGGACTCGAGAGGGTAGATGGACGGTGCCTCGTAGAGATGGATTTGGACCGACGGACCTCCGTGCTCATACTTGCGTTGGCAGCCTCTAGCGTCTCTGACTGTGCGGATGCGAACCTGCTGTGCGCCAAGCCGGAGGTGCTGACGAGGAATTCTGATGCCATACGTGTTGGAGTCGATAGAAGGAATTCTGTAGGTCTCAGCAGGAGATCCGGCTTGATGCTTGATCTCAACTTCAACATAGAAAGGAGCTTCTCCAGTGAGCTTGATAGGGATCCTGTCTTCGTGCTCCTGCTCCTCCATGCAGTACTTGAATGATTGTCCTGGTTTCGTAAACCCAGCAGAAGGCTTGGCATTCACGCGCTGCGTGACAGTGAGAGGGTGGAAGTTCTTGTCGCTGTTGTAGAGATTATCGGCCAAAGCAGAGAACTTGTAAGTATAATCACCAGCTTTGGTGGTATCCATGGAAATGGCCGCCTTTGCAAGGGCGGCATCAAAGTCTTTGCGGGTGAAAGCCTTGGAACCCTTGGCAGGCTTGTGTGTAACATCGTATTGCACATGATAAGGAGGTGAGCCTGTAACGAGTTAGCAGTGGACATGGATACTAGGATTGGGATACTTACCCTTAAGGTTGACTTCAAATCCATCAATATCTCCTTCGCAAATATCTTGCTTGACAAACGTTTCGCCGTCAGAGGTGATACTAGGAGACTCAACAATGGAGATTTCAGGCCTGGGGAACCAGCCAACTTCAAACCGGGATGCTGCTGGAACGACAGATCCAGGGCATTGGCTGTCTCGGACGTCGATCAGTTCGTAGGTTCCTTGGTTCTTGACCAGGAGGTTGTCATTTGCATTGTTGGCGCGCTTTGTCAACACTTCGCCATTACCGTTGAGGTTCTTGTAGGTAATCTCAAAAGGAGGCTCTCCTTCTAGGCGCAGAGGTAGGCGCAAGTGTGTATCTTCAACAGCCATGATCTTTTGCTTGTGCTCGACAAATCCAAAAGCGGCTCGTGGCTGCTGGCGTCGCACAGCAATCTTAACCTGATCCTGGAGGAAAGTCTTGCAACCTCGCTTGTCCTGAACGCTACTCAGAGCCAGGATGTATTCTCCTCCCTTGCGGAGCGTGTTGGTCTTGATCCTAAAGCTGTTCTCTTGAACACCAGTGACTCGCTCTGACTTGCGCTTACCGTCATGGACAATTTCCCATTCCAGATTAAAGGGAGCCTCGCCATAAAGAAGGACATCAAGTTCAACTTCTGAGTCGAGACAGGCATTGACGACTCCGCTACTACTGGCAATCTTGGCTGAGGCAGCAGGCTTAACGACCTGCTCCAAAACCTTATCGTCACCAGTAAGGGGTTGGTTCTCATACACAGCGTCGTCAACAGACTTGAACACATACTTGTGACGACCTGCCATCTTGGGCACCAGTTCCAATTGAGATCGCAGGCCAGGAACACGATGGTATTGTTTTTCAACATGCCCGTCACTGGTAATGATGTCGTAGCGAACCACGAAGGGAGGGTTGCCGACAAGGTCCAAATCCACTCTGAGGCCAATTGAGTTGCCTGCACATTTGTCGGGGATCTCCTCTGATCGAATGGAGAGCGAAGGCTCCAATGGGTTCAGAAGAAGGCACGAAGACGGTTCTTTGACCTCACCCTTGCAAGATCCGCTGGAAATAGTCTTAAGGGTATAAAGACCAGGCTCAGATACAAAGGGCTTGTCAAGCGCATTCTTGGCACTGTAGCTTCCAATTGATACCTCGTCTCCATGCTCTCCACTGTTGGTGAGGGAGTTGATGGGAGAGAATTCCCAAGTGACCTCATGAGAGGTATCATCTTTGGAACCGACCAGGGAAAAGTCAACAGGAAGTCTGACAGAACGGCCCTTGGCAACCTTGAAAGGGTTTCGCAAGTCACACCCATTCATGCTCGCCTTGGGGCGCTCCTTGACCTTGAAGCCGTATTTCAAGCCTCTGGAGCGGGCTTTATCAGAGTCCTCTTCCAATTCAGCGTATTTGATAACGTTGCCAAAAGCATCATAAACTTCGTCGATCGAGTACTCCCATTCGCCAGCGGAGGTCATGGACTCGTTAAGACCAACAGTAACCTTTTGAGGTCGCGCCCACGAAACATCGTCCTGGTCATCTGAAACGAGACTGGAGGAAGCACCTAGGAGAGGGGAAGAGAATCCATCAGGCTGAAGACTCTGAAAATGGAAACTGTGGTCTTTGCCATTGATCGTGCGACTGTACTGAATCTTCAGGGGTGGTGTACCGTATACATCCAAAGAAAGATCAGAGAGCTCTTGGATACATCGCTGCGAGTCCGAAGATGCGCGGATCCTAGCTTGGGGACAGGGGACAACGTAGGTGTCTTTGGTAGCACGCTGGACCTCAAGTTTGTACTCATCCAAAACCTTTCCAAGTCTATAAACACCCGGCTTCTTAATCGGATAGTCCCACTGGAAGCCGAACGTAGTCTGGTCGGAGTTGTGCTCGCGAATTTGCTTAGCGACCCGATTGACCTCTCGGTTCGAAATCTTGATTGTTTCCTCTTTATTCGTTTCAAAATCGAGTCTAATCAACTCAATCTCGGCAGGAATAGTGGCATTGAAATAGATGGGAAGATCCACGACATTCTTTGGCTTTGCGGTCAAACAGAAGGGGGTCCCCTTGGGGTTAAGAATAGCAGAGCCTTCGGGCAAGATATTGATGATCTGTCTTCCCATAATGAGAGAATGATTGTTGAGAATAGTCGACACCTTGACATTATGCTCGGAGATGGATATTTCGCGGTCGTATAGAACTTTGGCGAAGCCGAGAATCCATGATTGCCATGGAATCTTCGTTTCAATTAGCGCCTGATGAACATCATTGCGAGAATTTGACAAACTTACCGGGATATTGAACATAAGCATGTAATTGAGAACCAGATGCAAAGAGAACCACGTGGTGACAACAGGTTGAGATAGCTCAAGCCAAGGTATCCTCAGTTCTGGGACGCCAAAGAGGAAGGCAAAGTCGATAAAGATCCATTTGAGAAAAAGGAACCAAGACGAATCGCCATCTTCAACTACCTGAAGCCAGTCGTAAAGCTTCCATGCCCACAACAAGAAGTAGACACCGAAGGTGTAGAGACGTTGCTGAGGAGCATCGAGGACGGTCAAAGGAATGACAGGCTGGCTAATAGCGGCCTGAGGTCGAGTACTCTCAGGCGCGAGGGGCAGGGAAGGGGACTTTGATGTTGAACCCTTTCCATATGATGGTGAGCCGGCCGAGCTGGGAGTTTGTTGATTATTATGTCGTCGATTAGCTGGGGTAGCTGGAAACCCAGACCGCAGGCGGGGAGTCGATGTGCTCATGGCATTCGCATTACGAGGATATAGACGCGCCTAAGAAAAAACCATAAAAGAGAAAACCAAGTCGCAGCCTGTGGTTAGTCGGGCGACAGGTTGTTGCGCGGTTGGGTGAGGTTGAAGGGTTGAAGTGTGTTATGTTTTGATGTTCAAAGTAAATTGTTAGTACTTTTCACGGATGATGGAAATTCCTTAAGGCAACTGCGTCACGTCCAGATCCAGTTGGACGCGCCTGTTTCCCCTGCGGGTTGGAGCTACAGTGGGTACAGAGCAATCGAAGCCAACCTAGTGGAAGACCTTAGTGGCCAAGCTTCAGTGCCTTGCGACAACCACCTATTACTGTGTGATTGTTGAGGTTTAGATACTTCTAGCTACTATTAACGCACAATGGAAGACCCAAAGACAACAAAGTGACTGTTATTATTCTGCAGGGCGTCGTACAGCCCGAGTAACTTCTATTTTACTAGAGTGGAGAAAGAAAAAGAAAGAAAACCCCGTTCAAACAAGGCCAAAGAGAGCTTGTTTAACAAACAAAGGCCAGAAGGTAGCTCTGCTTTTGAAGATTTTAATTGGTTAACAGATGCGATCTACGGCTAATAACTCCAGCAAACTGCATGCCATTGGTTGCTAGAAGCAGGTAGGCTGCTGGCATTTCAAGTTCTATTCTGATACGGATACCTTTCTTTCATTTGATCTCAGTCTTCCAAGCTCCTTCTGCATGTAACCGATATCATTTTCTTCATAACAGGTATTGGTTGACAGTCACACCTCATATGAATCTCAATCCGTTATAGGTAGCTTCTGCCCGTGCGTTCCTAAACTCAATTCAAGTACTCAGAGTCTAATGTAGTATTCATCGTCAAACGCGCAGATATTCTTATTGTTAAAACATCGCGAATCATCTATTAAGGAAATGGTTACAAGTGCCTTAGCTATCATGATACCTTGAGCTATTTGTTGGCTTTCATAGATTCTGGGCAAGACCCATCCATCAGGCCCCTTCACTTTGTACATTGAAAGTGGCACGGGCTGTGACACAGAAAGTGAGTGATTCAATATTCAAGCCTACCTGCCTACTATACTACTTCTTCTCGGGTAGCTGCTTGACTGTTAAGAATGACATTACCTACCTCTATGTCACAACTCACTGTGACATACGTCTTGTCTTTTCTGATAACACATTCTTTGCTCCAGTGATGAACGCTTCTTACTTTTCTGGCCATCACCCCATCATCCTCGTCCCTACCTTCACCTGCTCTACCTACCTATCCAGCACCTCCTCATACATTGCAGCAGCTGAATACAAGCTGACGACAAAATGCAGATTGTCGAAACTACACCCAGTGCGCCTTCGCTACGTAGATCCACTCGCCTGGCTTCCAAACCTCCCCAGCAAACCACGGGCACAGTCTCTATGAGCGGACCAAGGCGAAATCCCAAGCGGAAGGCCAGCGAGGTGGCCAACGATGTGAACCATCGCATCAACTCTGAAGAGCTCCTGAACGAGGCCTTAGCTCCGCTATCTCAAGAAGACATCGAAGAATGGGAAGGTTGGGTAGAGCTTGAGTCAGAACCGGCTTTCTTCAACACCATACTTGGAGACCTGGGGGTTCAAAATGTGAAGGCACAGGAGATCTTCACCATTGACCATGATTCACTTTCGCTCCTACCGTAAGTTTTGATGCAGGGGAGTTTCGTGTCGTGGCGCATGCTCACATTTATTAGGCAGCCTGTATATGGCTTGATATTTCTTTTTCAGTATTTCCCTGGAATGGAGGAATCGACTGAAGAACACGATGCAAGTGACGTGTGGTTCGCAAACCAAGTGAGTTATTACTGCACGAAAATACACATAAAACTAATACAATACAGACTACCAATAACGCATGCGCCACTGTTGCTTTGCTCAACATAGTCATGAATGCCGAAGGAATTGACCTCGGTGATAAGTTGCGAGCTTTCAAAGAGTCAACGAAAGACCTCAACACAGCCCTTCGGGGCCACCAGATCAGCAAAAACAATTTCATCCGCACTATACACAATTCTTTCACGCGTCGTATGGATCATCTCAACGCTGACCTATTTCTCGAAAACGAATCATCTGAGGCGAAGTCTACATCTAAAAGACGCTCGGCACCAAAGGGGAGAAGAAGGGCACCTTCACGAAAGACGATGACGGACTTGGACTATGGATATCATTTCATAGCCTATGTTCCTGCAGGGGGCTACGTGTGGGAGCTAGATGGGCTTCAGAACAAGCCTCGTAGGCTAGGTAAACATACTTGACGACCTTGATCACTGTTCTTGGCTAACCATCTCTTCCAGATCCAGTACAAGATCCTCGTGACTGGACAACGGTCGCGAAACCCCAGATAGAGGGTCGAATGCTGCAATACGAGGAAAACCAGCTCTCTTTCAACCTCCTAGCAGTCTGCCAGAGCCCTCTAGCAACATACTCGCAAAACATTGCTCGTACCACGGCATCTCTACAATACCTATGTACCAACACCAAACTCGCCGATTTTGAAATGCTTGTCCGTGGCGAGAAACTTCCTCTCGATGTCGACGATGAGTCCCAACTTTCCGAATTCAACTTAACCAAATCGGACATTGCAAGTGCACAGATCCCCGATACTCTGCAAGATAAGCTCCAGCGACCTACTTTCGACGCCCAGTCCGCATACGAGCTATATCAAGAACTTATTATCGAAATCAAAGCCGCTATGGGTGAGTATCGTGCAGAAATGATAGCCATCTCGGACGACGAGCAGCGAGTCAAAGGGCGCAAGAAGGACTATGGACCTGCGCTGCACAAATGGATGTCAAAACTCGCCGAGAAGGGTGTTTTGGAAGACGTGATCGAAGCAACAACATCAAAGCAATAAACAGTTTAAAGAAATTTTGGTATTACGAAAACTATGGAATAGAGCGCAATACGTCTCTTAAAGGTCAAAATAAAACATTGGGTGAATTGAATAGATTCTATCGTGGTAATACCCTGCGCCCGTTCTCATTCTCATTACCTATCCTCTTCTTACCGTAAGCTGTAATCTTCTCTGTCCAACTACTGAAGCGCCTGACATGGACTGATGGCCACATAAACACCTGGCTGAGCTTAAAAAAAAAACAAATAAAATAGCCAGACGTGTGCCACTTCTAGTCGTCCGGGTATTGTTCCGTGATATTGGACACAAATGTGCACGTCTCAGCATCGAATCGCTTGAAGAACTTTCCAGCTTGACGGAATAGGGAATCTGGAATTTCGCTCGGATCGTCAATCAGCACGATATTGTCTTCGGCGACAACATGTCTTTCAGGCCCTGTTGTGCGCCTACGAACTCCATGTCAGCTGGCAGGAATCTATCGAAGGCCATGGGACAACTTACAAGCACGTGTAGAAGGTCTTATTGCGTGGGCGTAACCGGTTAGGTAGTTCTGTATCGCTGTTATCGTCCAGCGTCTCGTCAATAGCCACAGTATGTGGCATGGGTAAACGCCGCGTACCCTGGTCGGTCCAACCGTTGACAGCACCGATCCAGCCGTATCGACGGTGTTTAAAGACCTGTCCAATCTTATAGAGCACATGCTGTGTTCGTGTGCTGTTCCTACGGAAAATTGGAGGTGGGACGTCATCAAACTCACCCACGAGGTATACAACCTCGCGAGGATCATCCCATCGACGGTTCCTCATAAGCCTCTCACGAAGGGGGCCGAATCCATCGTACAGAGGGAAAATGTACTTCTCAATGAGCCATGCATCTACGTGCCAGTTCTTGGCAAATCGGTGCAGGAACGGTTCCAGAGCCTCGTCCCATTCGAAAGAGTCGACAGGTGTTAGGAGTAGGGAAGCCCACAGTGCCGAATATAGAGCAGCGTCAATGTTGGAAGAATCATTACCAGTGATCAATCGTGTGAGATCAGGGTCAGCTTGCTCGCGTGCTTCAATCACTCTCGAGGCGGTAGCTCTGATGTTGCGTGCTGTGCGTATAGCAATGGCAGCAGGGTCTACAGGAGATAAGAACATGTCGGTGCTTGTCTGCCAACCGTAATGAGCCAGCATGGTCTGTAAATCGGCCAAGGGAATCTCCTCGCTAGAGCCATAGGGATCCAGATACATTTTTTCAAGAGGCGCATCGTCATCGGTGACAGGCTTGCTATCCAAAGTCTTGCCATTTTCAGCGAAGACTATGGCATGGACGTGAGTAGGAAAAGCACAACAGTGCGCTTGTAGACCTAACCGTTCTGCAATACAGCAGAAGATGGCACTCGAGATAATGGGAATGGAGTCGTGGTCTTCATGACGAAGGGCCTGGCCAATCAGACAATTCCGCAAGTTTCGGTAATTTCGCTCAGGGTGCTGTAAGCCTGTGAGGTTGTTTAGCTGAAGCCATCGGTTCAGCTCCAACGCTTTCTGGCGCGTTGACATCTCATCAATACTTGGCTGAATGTCACGAAAGTCTGCTGCGAGTCTATCCAGAATATGACCAATCTTGGTGATGTCGTTAGCCGAGGGGTACCCTGAACAAGGGTATGAAGCACTTACATCCTCTAAATCCCCAGGCTGTTCATGCAATACGAACAGATCGAATGCACCCAGCGCTCGCTCGAGACTGAGATTCGTTGGTCGTCCATTGGTCTGTCTGCTCGCTTGTTGAATGGCTTGTTGAATGTTATGCCACTCCTCTATGGCGAGCGATCTGTGGATGCTGTCCAGCAGGGAACTACTGTGATATCTAGAGGTTTATAAAATGAGTATTAGATGTCGATGAGTTCGTGACAATGCTCACCGTCTAGCCAAGACATCCTCAGCGGTTTCATCGGCATTGCATTGCTCTAGGAGATAGTCTTTGGCGTCATAGCCGAGCTTGCAAACTTTTTCATATCGTTTTAGGCGACCAGTCTTAGTCTCTAGGACTTCACCGAGGAGACGTTCAACCCGCGCATTGCGGGACTTCCTCGTGAGGAATATTTCTTTCCAGGGTGTGTTGGAGGCTCTACCCTTTAATCGACGGTGGAAATTGTGCTCAGGATGCCAGAAAGTGAAGCTGGTTTGGCAATGATATCTCCAGAGTAGTGGTTCATTAGCCAAATGCCTTAAGCGATGAGAGAGAAACTGAAAGCTAGTAAGGTTGTCTTCGGGAGGAATGTAATAGAGCAAATGTTGAATTATCTCGTCTGGTATCTGTGAAAAGAACATGGCGGGCCCCTCAGCGAGGCGAGGCGAGGCAGTCGATTGATCTGATTGCCGGGGTTTGAAAAGAAGCGGGTTGCGTTGTGGTGTGATTTTATGAAGTTGAGATGGGGATGGATGTCTGGGCTGGTTTTGCTGTGGTGCGAGTAGGTAGTGAGTGAACGATATTTGGCGCCACACAAGTTCTGTACTGTAGGTGGTCTAGTCTTCTGATCGGGGTTTCGCCGCAATCCCCGGGTTTAAGTTGTTTTTACAGTAAGCTGTCATCCGCTGATCAACAGCTGAAATACGTATCATTCATTGTTTTTCCTCTCTTAGCTCATGTAGGTATGTAAGCCTATGTTTGCCTCTCACTGCGGCATGATGTTATCATCATTAACGTTACCTAGGTCTGGGGTAGAATGAGTAGCTTACCGGGGTTATGAGCATAACAGGCACTATGGAGCTGTCAAATCATAACTAATTGTCATTGGCTACATCTATGTAAGTAAGAACATCGGCAATTGGTCGTCATTTGTTTTGACTCTAGGCCCAAAGCGGTACCCAAGTAAACAAAAAACGCGCGTGGGTTAGGCGGGCAAGAGTGGATGGGTCTTCCTTGTCCAACTTACAGCGGTAAAGATAGCGCGCTCGTTGCATTTCAACGCTACGCTACGCAACTTTCCATATGACTTTCTTTATCACGATACCCAACTCTTCACTAACAACAAACACGCCCACGCCCACATCCACGCTTACGACCACCAAGAACTCACAGTTCTAAGCTAAAGTCTTTTTATTGTGCTTTGAAATATATCATGCATTGCGTCGCATATACACGATATACCTAAACTTTACAATACCGCCAGCATGCCCGACTTTGGCGGCGGCGCGCTTGACACCCCGCGAACAAACGTTGGGGATGCAACTTACCTAGGACAACCCGACTTTGGCGACATCACACAAGAAGCATCATTTCAGTCACCACCAAAAGACGGCAACTTTCTACAACAACTTCGCAATGGCCGCTCCAATGGCCGCTCCAATGGCATCAACCTTCGCACCCCGCGCCAAAGAGGACCCTTGGCCGACCGACGAAATCTTCCTCCCAGCGTAGGAGGCGCCGAATTCACTCCCTTACTCAAGTCTGCGACCAGAAACAGCGTGCGACGGTTCGGAAAAGAGAACGGCACTGCGGTACCGAATACGCCCGCGTTAGACAAGATCGATGAGGGTGACTTCACGCCCGTCCCCCGCGGCGACACGTCCATATACCAGGGGTCGCGTAATCAGTCTTATATGGAGAACACTATACCCGAGGTTGATACAAGTAGTGCTGCCTCGACCCCGTTGGCTGTTCCCAGGAGGAGAGGCGGCGATAAGGGACCCCTCCAAGATGGTAACCAGCTTTCGCTAAGGGAGCAGGAGAACGTGATTGATAGGATTGAAAAGGAGAACTTCGGTTTGAAGCTCAAGATTCATTTCCTTGAAGAGGCGCTCCGAAAAGCAGGGCCTGGGTTTAGCGAAGCCGCCTTGAAAGAGAATACCGAACTCAAGGTCGACAAAGTCACAATGCAAAGAGAGCTTCATAAATACAAGAAGCACTTAACCACGGCCGAGAAGGACTTGGAAAGTTATCGACAACAGATGCTCGAGGTACAGGAAAAGGCCAAGCGAAAGTACGCCAACCAGGGCAGCCAAGCCGAGATGGACAAGCTACAGCGTCTATTAGGGGATCGTGAGGCAGATATCGAAGACCTTCAGCAACAATTACGTCAACAGAAGGGAAGCAGCGACAAGATCGAGAAACTGCAAGACGATATCGGTGACCTCGAAGCAGATATCCAGGAAAAGGATCGACAACTTACCGAGCGCGAAGACGAAATAGAAGATTTGAAAGACCAGATGGAGGCTCTCAAAGAACAGACAACAGAAGCGGAAGAAAAGGCAAAGGATGCCCAGCGCAAAATGCTGACGCTGGAGGAGAAGGCTCAGCATAACGACGAGCTTGACGATGCCAAGGAGACAATCCAGGATCTCGAACAAAATATTCGCAGCTTAGAAGAGCAGGTCAAGGAGGCGAAGGCCAAGATGGAGGAAGCTATGGCTGAGAAGGATCGAGCTGAAAATGACCTCGAAGAGCTTCAAGAAGACATGGCCAACAAGTCGCATGTCACAAAAGGGCTTTCTCGTCAAATTGAGGAGAAGGTCGCGCGCTTGCAGGAGGAGCTTGACCAAGCTGGCGAAGACTATGCGACTCTGGAGAAGGAGCACAACGAGGTGACTAAGGAGAACAACTCCTTGCAGTCCACTGTCAAAGAGCTCAGAAAGAGTCAAGAGAAGTTTGATCGCGAGCGAAATTCTTTGTCGACAAGAATTCATCAGCTTGAAGCCGAACTCAACGCCCGAAACGATGAGAAGAACGTACTTCAATCCCGATATGACAGTATTGCTTCCGAATCCCAATCCCTGCAAAGAGAGGTCGAGAGGTTAGAGAAGGAATGCCAAGAACTTGAGGAAGGCCTCGCAGAGGAAAGAGAACATGCGCTCGAGATTGAAAAGGATATCCGTGGCCAGTACAAGGCCGAGATAGATCGCCTGAACGACGAGATATCAGATCTTCAGGCCGAAATCCGGGAGAAGGATAACCTATATGATAACGACAGCGAAAAGTGGGAGACGGAGAAGCAGAATCTCGAAGCAGAGCGCAACCGTGCTGAAGAGAAAGCAGCAGGTCTGCAAAGAACCATCGACCGTCTCAAAGAAGCTGAAGGAACTCTCTCAGACAAGGAGTCAAAACTACAAGTAGCCATTCAGAGCGAAGCTGAACGGCACAGGAGTGAGGAGGGACTTCTCGCACGACAAATCGAAGATCTCCAAGATGCCCTTGAGACTCGGCAGACTCTCCTTACGAATTTACGCAACGAGCTTTCCACAGTTCGCGACGAGTTACGACAGACGCAGATTGAGTATCAGGCTCAAACTCGAAAGGCAGCTGCCTTGGAAGATGAAGTCGACGTTCTGCAAACAACATTGGATGAAGAGCAAAACGCTGGACGCTATGAAGCGGAGGCTGCTAAGCGAGAATGCGAAGACATGAGAGAACAGCTCAAGTCTTTGAGACAACGCACCAATTCATCCCAAGCTGCATCAACACAAGTATTGAATAAGGAGATTGATGACTTGAGGGAACAGTTGAGAGAGGCGCGCAAAAGAGCGGATCTGCTCGAGGGTGCCAGTCTTGAGGTGGACGACTTGAAAGAGCAGCTCAGGACGCTGCGTCAACGAGCCGGTTCATCGGAAGCTGCCAGTCAGGAGATTGATGACCTCAAGGAACAGCTGAGAAAGGTGCGCCAGAAGGCAGGATCGTCTGGAGCCGCTTCTTACGAACTTGAGGATCTGAAGGAAGAGCTCAAGGCATGGCGACAACGAGCCGAATCAGCTCAAGCCGCCATCTCTACCTCGGAACAAGAGGCCAAACAGTCCACAGAATCTATGACACGAATGAAGTGGCAACTAGCAGATGCAAACTCTCAACTAGACAAGGTCTCCAAGGAGAAACAATCTCTCCAAGACCAAATAGCCAAGATAAACGCCGAGCTTCATTCTGTGAGCACCTCTCTGGCTGAAGTCAAAGCGGAACGAGACGAGCTTGATGGTGAACTCCGCCGAACAAAGCTCTACGATAATGAGACTCTGCGTGTTGGCCAGGAGAGACTCGACCTCCGCACGGCCAAGCTCAAGCTCGACAATGAGGTGCGTCGCCTGAAGGATGAGAACAAGGCTCTCATTGAACAACGAGATGTGATTGAAAAGAATCTGGAGGAAGAAATTGAGAAGGCTGCTGAGGAGGAAGAGCGCCTAGGTCAAGAAATCCTCCAATTGCAGACTAAGCTGCGAACATCATCATCGACAGATAATCACGATCTCGCTGCCGCTCGTCGCACTATTCGCGAACTTGAACGCCGCGTTGAGGATTACGAAGCTCAACTCAACAACACCCGCCAACTACCAAACAACTTCGAGGGTAACAGCGAGTTGTCTTTGATTCGTAAAGATCTCTCCACGGCACGTCAAAGGGAGCTGGAATTTCTTCAAAAGGAGTCCGCACATCGCGACGTGGTCAAGGGTCTTAAGCGACAGATTACCGACCTTGAGCGCCAGGTTCACGAAACCGAGGTTTCTCGTTTGATTGCGTCTCCCAAATCTTCCACCAGTGACTCAGGTCGCAATAGTGAGGTTACTGAACTCCGGGGCCAACTTTCTGCAGCGCAAAAGTCAATTCACGAGCTTAAATCCAAGAACCGGGAGGCCGAGCGCAAGGCGATGCAGGTGTCGCAAGACTTCCAACGCCAGCTCGACGACCTCGAGGACCAGAAGATAGTACTTGAAGAGGTCCTTGAGGAAGCCAGACAACAGGCTGAGGAGACGGCTGCCCAGCATGAACGCGCACTTCGCCGTATGAAGCACCAGCTTGACAAGTCAGAACGTGAGCGCAACGCCCTGGCAGCAGCACAACCTGACAGTAGCAAGCATGACCGGCAGCTCAGGAAGAACCAGGCCGAGATGGAGAACCTTGAGCATGATGTTCTCCAACAACAGGAACTCATCGAAGGTCTTGCCGCTTCTGAAGCTTCTCTCCGTCGTAAGCTTGAGAGGGCTCGCAGCGAAAGGGCAGCGTTCCGCATGAGCGCTGAGAAATTGCAAAAGGATCTTGAGCGCGTCAAGGCCGTAGCAGTCGCCGCTAGAACTGGTGCTTCAGGCCGACGAAGCGCAGTTGATCGCAAGGCTCTTGATGTTACTATCGAAGGAGCTGATCAAGCTCTCGAGACTGTCATTCGTGCAGCAGAGAGCGCCGACGAGCGTCACAAGAAGGAGTTGCGAGGCATGTTGATGCAGATGGAGTGGATGCAGGCCCGTTTCCAGCGCGAAGCTTCTCTTCGAGCTGATGCCGCGTATGCAAAGAAATTCCTCCAGCTGCAGCTCGATGTCGCCAATGCATGGTACGTTTTCTCACTGCGTGTTCTACTAGAATCAGATACTAACAGTCTCATAGCAACAAGGCTCAACTCCGCGAGCTCGAGGATATTCGCACAAACCTCCTTGGCAACAAGAAGGCTCTCGCCCTGCCCAGCCATGCGACAGCTGCCAACTCATCTACCACAAAACCCACTCTCAAGACATTCCTTGTCATGGCGCGCTTCATTGCCCGTGCTCGCTTGTCGGCTAACAACTGGGCTAAACAAGAGGTTGTTCGTCGCAAGCTCGTGAATGCAACCGAAGAGCAGCGCAAGGTGAAGCGATCGAGACAACTTAAGGTGGTCAGGGCTGAAGCCTAAACGGAATTGTCTTTACACGGAGTCTGGATGCGCATGAAACCCTGGCAGGTCCATTGGAAGAACGAACATAGCATTTGCATAGGAGCGTCTGGGTTACAGGAATTGTCTGGCTGGTCTATTATCACTATCAATTTGGTTATTAACGCGTTGTTATGGATACCTGGGTCATACATATTTTCACATAGGGCGATGTTTCTTTGGCGTTGTCGAATAAGTTGCAAGAGTAGGCGAGCAAAGCCGCGCATCGCACAGCATGACGCAGATGATGGTCCTTATGAGCATCAAGTTATGAGCATTTTTATTTGAACTTGATTTTCCTCCTCCCACGCTACATGAGAAGTAAAAAAACAGGCATTTGAGTTCCTCAAGAAAGTCATCAAGACATAACTAACCGAACACCCGGCCCTTACAAACAACCCCCCATCATGATAACATACAGTCATAATGTGTGATACGCTTGTTTCCATCAGATTACCTCCACCCTTTCGGCTTTACTTTCCCACTCTTTCCTGCTCTTCGACGTGATTTGATTGATTTCGTGGGCAGATTCGGCGGGTTCAAACTTTCGAGCCTGTGGTATATATGTTTACATCACGAATAGCAGGTTTGTGTCTGATCGATTAGTTAACGACTGTGCAAGGTCTTGGGCCAAAAGTTCTTACCGAGAGGATGACTACACGACAGCTGAGGCTTCTGACTGTAGCGGGTTGCAAGTTCGTCACGAATGCTGTTCAACAGCTGGACATAGCTTTGCTGAGGGCTCTTCTTAAGCGCGTTAACAAAGGCCCAAGACATAGCACCAGTGGCCTGCGAGGCAATGGTAGCATCGGCACTATAAAACGTGTTAGCAAACTGGCTTGACAGTCCTGAAATAGCAAAGAAAACAGGCAAAATCTCTATCGATCCAACGCAGCTCGTCGCCCCAAATACGCAAATACAATCTCATTAGGAGACTGTATCTGGCATCTGGAGCAAGCTCGAAAGAAAGAATAGTCATTCAGGTTAGATACATCAAATTGATAAACCAAAACGCCTTGCGCCAAGCTAATATGACCAATTGAGAAACCAGTCCCAATAACAAAATTCAAAGCCAAAGAGTGAAATGATCAGACCGGTATCGTCTGGTAGGAAGGGTAATATTGTGGAATCAGGGGTACCCACGAAGTCTGATCGTCTTTGCTGCCAGACCACATAATAACGTCGGCGGGAGAAGTCTTTGTCCTCATGGTGATCTCACGAGCCTCGTCGCCGTTGGTAGCTTTTTTGATGAAGCCGAAAATGTTGCTGGCAACACCACCTAGATCACCTTGGGTGTATGATGAGATAACGCCAAGCAAGCCCTGTCCAGCTTCCTTGGCCAGGTTGGGCTCCTTGAGGATACCTTGTGTCGAGTAGATGTAGGGCAGGTCAAGGGCGGTACCGGAGTGACACGAGTCGAAGATTGCAGTCAGGCGAACGCCAGCTTGTAGAGGGCGAACCATGATGCGGTGCATTTCGTCATCGACGATGTGACCGTTTTGTCGGAAGTCGACAGGGTAAATGACCTCGTCGTAGCCGTCGTCTTCGTCGCCATCGAGATCCTTTGTTTGTCCACCGTGACCTGTGACCGTTAGTAAAGCGTCAGGCGCATGGGGAAAAGCTTCAAGCCCGCCAAGGCGTAGTCCGTACCTGAGTAGTGGAAGAACAAGGAATCGTTAGGTCGCGCATCCTTTACTAGCCAGTGCATCGCTCGGAGGATATTTTGTTTGGTAGGCTGGCTCATAGCGTTCTGTTGGTCGTCGGTAAGGATCACCATATCCTCGCGCTTGTAGCCAAAGTTTTCGGAGAGGTATGCGGTCATGTTGCGAACATCGTTGATACAGCCGCGCAGCTGTCCGCGCTGGTTGAAATAGTTGATACCGATGAGAAGGGCTTTTCTCCTGCCGGTGCAGTTTGAGTATCTGAAGTTGTAGTTATTGGGAGCGCCATGGCCGAATTGCTGAGGAGCTGTAGGAGGGGGGGGAGGGCCACCTGAAGATTGTTTAGCTGATATTATACGGTGCAATCGGTCGAGGAGTCAACGTACCGGGTCGCGAGTTGAAGTTGGGCTGGGGAGGTCCTTGGTAGTGACCATATTGCGGTTGAGGAGGAGGCTGTCCTTGGTAGAATTGCTGCGGGGGAGCATGTCGTTGGTAGCCGTATGGAGGTTGAGGAGAAGGCTGGCCTTGCGGGTAGCCACCGCCATAAGAAGGTTGCGGCCTGTAGAAGTAAAAGACAGAGGTTAGCTAGAAGCTCCATCATTACGCATGATGATGGCGGGTAGTGGCATAAGTGATCGTCGGTTCGCATGGGAGGGGGAAGGAAAATGCGGGGGAAAGTTGGGCTATGGGACTTTGAATTTGGATGAGGAAATGGCACCAAATCAGATTATGACAACGCTGAAGAGTGAGGGGAGTCGCACGGGTAATAATTGCCTTGAGGTTGTTGGTGGTATTGGGGTTGCGGCGGACCGTAACGGCCAGAGTTGTAGCCTGGATAACCCGACATGACGGGGGTCGAAGAGGTCGAGAAAGCAGAAGTTGAGGTATTAATTAGGTACAGTTGTTTCCAAGATTGTAGTAGGTATGAGCCTTGGTGATGTGATGTGATGTATGTTCGGAGGAGGAAGAGTCGAGGCGGGTAGGTGAGAAAAGATGATGATCGGGCCTGGGAAACTCGGCCTGGGCGCCAAGAACGATCAGACAAGATAGCGCATTCAAAATTGAGATGTCCTTGGTCGTACTGGGGCGATGACAGTGTACTAAGAAGAGTTGCTCATGCGTGGGGATCTCGTGAGCAGGGAAGTGCCTAGGTCAAGGTATTGGTAATGGTAGAGTGCAGCCCGATATATCGTTGCTGATTGATGCTATGTTGATGCTTATGCTAATGCTGATGCCGATAGTCTCTTGCTCACGCTCACGCGGGGCAGGAAAATAAGTTAATAGGTTGTACGGATAGGAGGGTGTTTGTTTGATCTAAGTTCAAGGGTTCAAGACTGAGATTGATTGGGTACAAAGTTTCCCAAGCAGCTGAAAGCGGAGTGCACGGGCGTCCTTTGAAGCTGAAGGCGGGGGAAGGAAGAGACGGGATAGGACGAGAGAGTTTAGAGGGAAGGAGCTGAAGAGAGTGAGGAGAAGAGTCGACGATGATCTTCTTTCTTCTCTGCTTATGTCCGGAACGCGACGGGATGATATAAAATATTCAATGCGAAGCGCCGAGAGGTTGAAAAGTTGAGAATAACAACAAAGCAATGACAGTGAGAGAGGCAGGGACAAGGGGTAAGGGAGGGGTGTAGACCGCAAGTACAGAGGTACAGCAGCCCAATATTCAGGGCAGGGCAGGGTAGTTGATTAGGTTAGGTTGTCTTGATTGATTTATTATTCCCTGGTCAGCGTCTCTGATGTTCTAGACAAATGGCGATGGGCTTCTCTCCTATTAGGCGAATGGAAATAGGAATGAATATTGATTGATGAAAGAACTGATTGATGCTGAGAAATTGAAATGCCCTTGTTTTACTTTCTGGGGGTGGGGGAGAGGACCCTGTAAGCAGTAATGAAAGCCAAGTTTTGGGCTGAGGGTCAAGCCAAGAGTGAATGTGAATGAGGCTCAAGATTGATTGAATATCTGTAAAGATGTTGATGGAAGCAAGCTATAATTGAGGGGATATAGACCGTCTTAAATCATATATTCCCAAAACGTATCTAAACTCTACTGCTGTATCTATCGAAGCTCCATTATCCGTTGTGATGCAACTATCAACATCTCGGCTCGGTAGGTGCTGTCCTGTAATGGAGGCTCAGCGCTAGAACAGGGCCCAAAAAGGAAACATGACCGACAATGAAGGAAATCGCTGGTGCAGCTCAACGACCACTACGGACATGTTCGACTGCGCTACAGCAAGAGATGCGTCCGTCTTGGCAATATTTGTCGCACACCGTCTCTAATTGAGGAACATTAGATATCCATATACGCACAGCCTTTTTTTTTTTTTGCAACTCAATGATGCCATTCTACTCATCCAGGCTATGCATTCTACAGTGGAATATCTAGGGTTGATCTAAACGACCCGACTAAATGGACCCCGGCTGAGCAATGCCGAATATCTGGGCCTTTCCCTGCTCCCAAGTCTGGTGATCCATCATCAGCCAAGTCCCAAGTCTCTTAGTTACGCGTCTTGGATATCCTTGGCCCATGTAATACCAGTTCGTCACTCGTTGGCTCAGGCATGTAGGGCAGTTCCTTAACCAACCATAACCAACCAGATACATCGATTAACTCAAGTTAAGATTAGGATTACGGCTCTTGATTGCTTTTGCCATATGGCTTCCACGTCTCCTTGTTTGACATTAAACTGTTGGTGGCACTATATTTCCTTCATATCAACGGTCGAGACCACAAGCGTCAAAACGCCATGTTGTGGAATACCCTTCGATAGAGCCTATATGTGACATATCTCCGTTATCGTGGCTACGTCTAGTGAGACCGTTTCATAAATCACCCTGGAAATAATAACGGATGGGGGATATGTGATATCGGACAAGATGCCGCATTCATTTTTACTTTAGCATGACATGATACTGATACAAGGTTCAAAGGTCTATCTACTGTATACTCCCTGACTCCGTACACCCTGTTCGTCAACATTCAATTCTCAGAGGTAAACGCACCGAAACCAAATCGCAGTGCAATCTTGAACCTCATCCAATTAATCGCCCGAGACGAGGAACCCTTCAAACGTCATTTACTCACTACCGGCCCCTGTCAGGCTGAGCCGGCGCCGAACCCGGTGCAACGGCGATCCCCGATGCAGGCCCGGAGTGGAGTCAGGTGGATGTTCCCTTACCGATATCCCTACATACAGATACAGATAGCATACATACACGAATACAGTACAGACAACGTGAAGGCAGGCAGATGAATTCACAGGCAGTAACATTAGCAATTTGCATATGCTTCATTTACAATTACTGACAAGTAACATCTAATCATACTCACTCAAGCCATCTCCGAAGCCATCATATCTGCAGCCAAACCTAACAAAAAGAATTCAAGACACAGATGGAACTTGGAAGCATCCACAAGGGTTTCTTCTTCAAGCAAGGGACATGACACTTACCGCAACTTGAACCTCGATATCACGATCTCGTACCTCAAAAAAGAAAAGAAAACTGCTGCACAATAAAAAAGATGGCTGAAATTACCCGATAGCCCGCCCCGCCTGCGGCACGAAGATCATCTCTTCTGGGTTTAGCAGACGGGCATGCCGACAGCTGAGCGAGGGCGGAGTTACCCAATCAAGACTCTTTCCTGCTCAGCCGCCTGGAGCTGAGCGGGGGGTTCTAAGGCTTGTGTCATATTCAGGGTCTTTGATGCTGGTTGGTGGCTGTGACACAAGAGTGAGGAGTCTCATTGAGGTGAAGGCCTCATCATGGATGTGCTCTACCGTTGTGCTGGGCCTGATATTGACGGATATTGATTGTTCCCAAACTACGGTACACTATCAACTGTCACCCAAGTTGTCGGTACTCAAGTTGAGACTACTGCAGCTTACATCTATGACATCCATGGTTCTGAAGCTTACAATATAATTCCCACCTCACATACTGTAGTTGCTCAGCAGACAAGACATCACATATCTACATATCAAACTCATTCTATCTCGCGTATCGTTTCCCGGCCGCCTCAAAACTATTAATTCTCCTCAAAGAAAACCCTCAAAAAGCCTCCCGAGATCCATTACCAAACAAGAAGCCTTCTCCGTACCGTATTCATCAGGGCTTGACTATGCCACGCGGGTTTCAGTCCCGATCAAGATAGCTCCAATGCAGCCACGTGAGCCACAGACACAATTATCCCCCGGATTCTAAGCGAAATCAGTCGACTTTGGCCTCACTAGTGATGCTGCTAGCAACTCGATACCGCACCCGTGCCCTACCCGTTGAGCTGGAACGCTGCAGGAAGCTATGCTCCGCGTGCTTCTGTCTCCCCGTACCTCTTTTACCATCTTGCTGTAGCTGCCAGATCTGAGCTCCTCACGCCATGTCTTATAAGCTTGTCTCGTCTCGGCTGTGTCTTAGACCCCTTTGCTGCCCTGCAGATACATCACGCTATACCTATGTCAACTCGATATTATGGGCAATGCCGACGAACCAGAAGACTGAACGCCCTGCATGGCAACAGGGTTTCCGAGCACCCGTTCTCGAGTATCCTGAGTCAATGTTCTGAACCCGAGATTATGGTCCCTGGAATTTGTACACAAACTTGAACCAACATCATGAGACACTTCTGACTATTTGCTCAAAGGCCAGCCTCCATTACTTAAATCCCTTGGTGGCTTGTCAAGGACTTCAAGGGCAAACACAACTGACACTGATATCGCTTAACTAGTTGAGCGCACGCAAGACCAACAGATCTGGCTCTAAATCTACCTGTCTAGCTCTATACTAGCTACTCAGCATGAGGTAACGAAACGTTATCTGAAATCCCGCTGCGAATGCAATGCGGATATGTATATGGACATCCGAAAAGTCGGCGAAATTTTCGCCCAAATATTCATCATTGTAGAATCAAGCCTCACCAAAGTTTCAATTTGCCGGTATATGAGTGTCTTTATCTCCAGAGCTATAACAACCGTCAAATAAGCTCAGGTGTTGGTCATATTGACATCCCCATCACCACCATCTTCCTTTCTCATCTGATAAGCCATCATGCCCCATACTAGCTTCATGGCAGCTATACGTTGCGTCGTATCAAATAGATCATACCAGGGGCTCCTCCACGCATCAACCTTACCCCAGCTACGCTTGCCTGCTTCTGGCTCGCGCGCCCCTTCCAGAATTTCAAGCAGTCTGTTTGGCACCCTGACGCGGAGGATCGAGACATGGTGAAACAGAGAGCTCACTACAAAGATATCGTCGTAGTCAGCTCCCTTGACTCTTCCTATCGCTTCATACTGAGCCTTCTTGTCCCAATGTGCCGAGGGGGGTCGGATCATGCGATAGTTGTCGTAGATACTCATGTTCTTACGGGGTTTCTTGGCGAGCGGCATTGGTAAGCCGTTCTCGTCACTGGGTTTCGCGTCTTTGTCGCCCTGTACTGCATCCTTTTCGATTTCACGTCCGATGGGACCTCCAGAGCCACCTCCCCAGCGCTTCTTGGTTGTCCACCATTCTCCCTCACCGAAGCGCTTCTCTGTCTTTCCTTCACGTGCGCGATGTTGCGCCGTGATGAGAGCCGCTACGATTTCTCGAGCAAGGTCAAGTGATTGCGCAGTCTCTGAGTCTGGCTGAGTGAAATCAGTTGTTCCTCTCGCACTGACGGCAGCTACAGGCCCATGAACCACGCCCGCGCGAGCGGCTTCGCGGGTTGTCGGGCTCTGGAATACAAAAAGACAGCCAGAGGGACAGAAGGATTTGCGGGATCCAGATCCTTGTGGTGAGCTGAAATGAAGTCGAGGTTCAGTTCGGCTAGGCGAGACGTTGCATCCAAAATCGTAAGCAACGAGTTTGATAAAAGCCGTCATGAGATTGTTGCGATATTCAAGCGGCATTGAGGAACCGGCACTGGTTCTGAAAAAGCTAGAGCTATCATCCGGCTTGGGACTCGCAGGCTTTGTATCCTCGGTGTTCGCAGTTCCGTCGGACGATGTAGCTTCGGCTGAGACTTCAGGCGATGGGGGGAGAGATGTTGGCTGCGTGGGGTCATCCCAGAAGGAAGTGAATGCTTCAAGGCAACGGAAAAACTCATAAGCATTCCCTAGTCGAGCTTGTGTCTTTCCCTTGGGTGCGGGAAGCCTTCTGACAGTCCGAAAAGCGTCTTCGTTGACATTGGACAGTTCTTTCTTCCGTTCTAGATAAACATGGCAACCAGGAGAGAGGCCACCGTTTCTCAAAGACTTTCGGGTAGATTGGTTCTTCTCCTGGGCTTCATCTGGCGTCAACTTGTCCCACTCGTCAAAGTTAGGGATGTACGATGGATCAGGAACCAGGTCAGCAGGCTTGGCATCGAGGTTCAGGTTGAGGCCAATGGCAGAGAAACCGAGAGGACCGAGGGCAGCAGTTGATCGTCCCGTGTTTCGGAGGAGAGTTGAAAGCGCAGTAGCATCATCGACGGGGTCATCTTGGTGAGCAAAAGGCTGGAAACGAGGAAGAGTAACAGGCGTAGGAGGTGGTACGTCCTTGGGATCTACCTTGCTTTTGGCTGGGATGCCGGCTGAAGAAAGAAGGGAAAAGTTTAGCCAGGATCTATCCAGGTGGAGGAAGCTTGCACGGTAGCTGCCGTCGCTGTGGGGGAGGGGCAGGCGAAATAGACCAGGGAAACCAAGTGAGGGGGTGATGAGGTGTTTTGCGAGCATGAGAGGCTCAGGAGATGCCAAATAGGAGGGGAAGAGAGGCTCAGAGCAGGAACAAGCTGAGATGGCTTACCAAAGGTGGTGAAGTTACCAAACATGATGGCTGAAGTGGTTGCAGTGGCGCGACTAAGCAATGTAAGGTACCCGACCGTAGGAGGAAATGCTAAAAGGAGCAGACGACGTCAGCGAAGGTCCATTCCGTCTCAGACACGAGGAGGCTCACATAGTGATAGGCTGCTGCTGTAATTGGTGGTCTGAAGCGGCTTAATAACTCGGCAGGATGCCTTAGGAATAAATGACGAGACAAGGCCTGGCTTAGCTACTGAAGGATGAGAGACGAGAGGTGAGCGATGGAACAATGTCGTGATGGATGGACGGACGAGTAAGTAAGATGTACTGATAATAAAAGAGGGCTAAAACTGCTGAATAGAAACCAAAACAAACAAAACAATTCTAGTCAGAAGGCATCAAGCAAAACTTTTGTATAGATTTCGATGACTGAATTGGCCGTTGTTTTAGGGAAAACAATCAAGAAAAAGGCAAGTTGAAGGACTTGACTCGGATTGAGTTGGAACTGGAAGGAAGCTTCAAAAGTTTTAGGCCAACGGTCAGTGCCAAGATCGGCTCGGTCCATTTGGAGGCGGGAACAGCCGCGGAAAACAAGAACGTTAAGAAAGGCAGGCACGACAGGTACGGAAAATAGCCAATGGAAACCCTCGATTCTAATCGATAAACGTACCTACCTAGATAGTCAATTTACCCCGATAAAAGCGCGATTATTTACTGCTGCTCGAGGAGGTGCCTCCTACCTACCTACCTTGATAATGACAACAAATGGCAAGAACTTCGTCCTCCTCACCTTCTCATGAGCTCAGATCATGAGAATCTGCATTTCGCCGGCAAATGGACCCTGGCTTCCGCGATTGGTCAGCTGCTTGTCCAGTTGCATGGATCAACCAAGACCCTGTTTCTTCAATGCAAACAGATGGCCCGTAGCACAGTACCCGGTATCGTATATAAATATTATGCTTCATGCACAAACAGGAGTTGAAGAGGGTAATAGTCTATACATGTTTGACTTCTGCCAGTGATACCATTCGTCGACAAGCTAGTATATCAGAAACACCAATTGGAATCCCACGTAACAAGTTTGACTGTGGGCAGTGCATGTGTCGCGTTTGCATTAACATGCCTGTGAAACGGACAAGAATCCCGGATCGTTCATTCGTGGCTTACAAGAAACTATGGTTAGTACCAAAGGAATCTAGAAGTTGTGGTACACGAGGTGAAACCAAAACCTTGCCAAACACGTGTAAGTTATGATCAACGTCGTAACAGTTAACTCCTGACATGTCTTGTCGTCGCTCGCATGTAGTACCGTATGACTTTATTCCAGGAACATCCTGCCTCTTCAAATAGAAAAGCCCTAATACGATATCCTTGTCTTTGACAGAACACCCGGCATACTTACCCTACAGAAGCCGGAATCATTTGAGCTACCATTTCACTTTTGTATATGCATGGAGGTTTCAGTACACAATAATAACCTTAGGTTTGAATGCCTCCAAGGACATTATGCGAATCGTTCACCGATCGCTTCGACTCTATTCACGAGGCGTCAGGTAACTCGGCCTACTCAGCCCGTCTCTGTGCCGTAATTATCAACATGTTGGGTTAGGAAATCGCTTTGGTAAATGAAACCCAAACATATCGTAGACGTTCTCACAGCATCGTCAAAGCTTGGACGGTTATTTAGTGCGTATTAGAATCCTGGCTCAAAGAAAACAATGACCAGGAAAAGATGCTAACCGGTTATAAGTTCAACCTGTGCTCAGACCTATTGCCAAGTTCGCCGATCGAAACTTGTCAATGGCTGAACTGTTCTGGTAACCAAGACTACACGAGCAATCCTCGGTAATCTTACACTCTAGACCAAAAAGCTCGGACGAAATAATTACCAACTGGACCTGACGAGTGGAAAAAAGGAGGCTTGTGAACGTCCCTCGTGTATCATGACCAGATACGGCCACGCATTGTGAAAAGGGGCATCCTCTCGAAGAAATGCCAAGAATGTTAGTAGGTCCAGATGCAGAAAACAACATCTTTGGCAGAAAAGCACAACTAGGAAATCATTTAGAAATTAAAGGGGATCAAAAGAAGCATTTGTATGCCTGGCGGAATCCTCCTGTCACTTTTTGCTCCTTCTTTTCTTTTTGAAATATGAGTTACTCGCAGCTCGAGAGGATGATAGGATTAAAGTAGACGAGTCTTCTGTAAGCCATGACAGGTCGAGACTTTAGATTAATTAGAAACCAACATAGGCTCTCGGACGATAGTGGACAACTCGTTCAATTAACTGTGTCATGGCCCTGTCCCACCTTTGTAAGGTCAAGACTTTTAAGGTTATTAGGACCAAAAGGCCACAATTGATCCGGGTCGGTTAAGTCTTGCGAAGGGGAATTCTATTTCGGTAATCGTAGCTCGGAAGAAAAGGTGCGTAGTGCGGCCTTCAGGTAGGGAACGGTGACAGTCTTGATGAGTTGAGTTTGAGTTGAGTTGAGTTGAGTTGAACTTGATTTGACTTGACTCGAGATGAGACAACAGGGATCCTGTATATGGACTAACGTTAGAACGGCGGTTGCGGCCGGGAACATGGGTCGAGCTGATGAGCGACGGATGGACTGATCCAAGCCAGGATCAAGGGGAGGATCACGTCTTGAATTTGGAGGAAACAATTAAGCGGTCGCTAGTGCATGACGGAGGATCAATGCATGTGGCGCTGGTCTCTCAACTTAATTAATGGTCTTGTCTTGTTGACCAACAGAAGAGAAGGGTAAATAGGCAGAGACTGAATACAAACAGTAGTAAATTATTTGCCATGTGTTTCCTAAACTGAGCTAATGCCGGTCACATCCCAAAGAAGACCAAGTTCAGGTACGTTATGCAGGTGAAATGCAGGAACGTCTGTTAGTGTAATTAATATATACCGTAGTGCGCTATACTAGAAACACTATACATAGAAACGGAAAATTATGTGGAATGGAATTTTCCAGAGCCTCATCTTGTTTGTTTCGTGGGATCCAATGGCTATTTTACCGTCCAAGTCTTGTTCTAGCGGGCCCATCAGTCTGTTTACAGTAGGTGTGCTAGGCGATTACCACCAAAAACGGTGGTGGGTGCTCAGGTGTCTCAGGTGGACAGGATTGCTCTCGGGCGCTAAGGCCATCATGGGATGCTCCTGCCAAGATCCTCTTGTAACTCCACCTATCTGTACGAGTACCTACCGTCGCAGTAAGATGGAAGGTGCCATGCTGAGCCTCACCTACCTGGCTCTGGCTGAAGGTCCACTTTTAGTCCAGGACAGTTGGCTCTCAGCCTTTCTTCCCATCAACAACACGCTCCGTATACGGTATACGCCGCCGAACTGCATCACTTACCTACCTACTCCGGGTCCTTGGCTTGATCGTCAGAATGGAGTCAATGGACATCTGCAGTTATACTCACCACACCAAAAGAAACGAAACGATGGGAGGGGGAGGAGAGGAGAGGAGATGAAAAATGACGGCATATGCGGGTGTCGTATCCTCTAACCTCACTTACACCATCATCGTCCAACTTGAGCCTAAAGGCAAACACAAACAGAAACACCACATGGGTGGCCACGCAAGCCAAGGTTTCTCAAAAGGATGCAAAATTCAACCTTGTTGCTCCCGACAGCTCTCCCGTCTTCTGTTTGCTGATTGCTCCTCGGCTACAGCCTAGACTGCAGTATGTGCTGTGCTACTAGTGTAGCGCAGTTAAGCTCAGACAGCGTGGGGAGGTTGTCGTGCTTCAGATCTGTCGCAGGACAGGGTATCGCGCCATGACATCCCGGTCTACCGACTTGAACTGAACCTGTGCTGTTATATCTGGATTCAGGTAAAACGCTAGCAGTAGAAGCGTTTGGTCCTTCTCCCCTTTGGGTTACTTCGTCTTGGCCATCTTCCCCCCTTCTGGGCAATCATATTGTCGTTTCGTTCTCTTCTCACACTCTTCGTCTTGCTTGATTCTCTTTCTCTTTCTCTCTCCGTTTCTGTTTCTCTTGGTGTTCTTTCCTTGTTTCGTACCCTTACTTTCCTTGTTGTCCTATTACATTCTCTTGTTGCAACGTTATTCATTCATTCTTGATACTTTCCTGTCACGGTGTTTGGCCGTGATACTGACATTCACTTACTCTCATTCCACTTACATGGTGACTGGGTCATCCATCTACATGCATATCGCCAACAAGTAGATGGCCACCGAGGCCCCTATGTAAACTCTTACACACTTGCTGATTATTTTCACTCTTGTTCAACACAGAGCTAGGCTTCTGAGCTCAGTTCTCACCAATTGCGACTGGCATCGCGAAGTGTTTAGTCAAGAATGTTAGCCCTCAGGACACGGGCTGTATTGAATCTTTTATTTGGACGACAGTATGCCGGCATACAAGACGCCGATGCCAATAACCTACAATCACTCGACGCAAGAGCTCCCGTAATAATTACTCAGACCGAGATGGCATCTCGCATCGTCGTCGTCCCAGACCCGGTCTCAACCGTCGTGGTTACCCAATATGTTCCAGCCAACAGCACACAGGACGTTGACAGCGCCGCCCTACCACCTGTTGCAACTGCGCCTGCTGAGAACTTGCCATCTCCCAACGATACTCCTGTAGTGGATGGAGACGCTCCGCAGTTTGCGTCCTTCATCCCTCCTACAAATCCAGAGGTCAATCCTGTTCCCACAACCGTGGCAGGACAGGAGCCCTCTAACGGCGTTCCTGGAAACGATGGAAATGCTCCGCCCTTTGGGACTTTCCTTCCTGTTACAAGTCAAGAAGCCAGCCCTGCTCCCACAGCTGCGCCTGGTCAAGAGCCTCCTAACGACGTTCCTGTAAATGGAGACGCTCCGCAGTTCGCGAGCTTCATTCCTACGACAAGTCAAGAGATTAACCCTGTCCCTACAACAGCACCTGGGCAGGAGCCCCCTCAAGAGGTCCCTGCAAACGACGGAGATGGCCCCGAGTTTGCATCTTTCATCCCTCCGACAAGTGAAGAGGTCAACCCTGTCCCTACGACTGCACCAGGACAAGAACCCGAACCTGCACCACCCGCACCTTTGCCCGAGACGACCAGCGCTGTCGAACCGATCCCTCAACCACCGGCTCCAGAAGCACCTCAAGAAACAACACCTCTCCTTGAGCCGATTGCACAGCCAACTTCGCAGCAGCCGCCTCAGGAGACGATAGAGCCGACTCAGCCGATAGATGGACCTGAACCAGTGACGACTGACGCCCAGCCACCCGTTCAGCCATCTTCAAAGTCAATTGGCCAGCCAACTTCTCAACAGGCACCTCAGGAAACTCCACAAGACGCTCGCCTCATCGATGGACCGGATCCTGTAACTACAGATGCTCAGAACCCTGCCCGACCGTCTGCTCAACCGACCACGCAAGGAGGGCCCGGAAACACACCAGAGAATGCTCGTCTGATCATTGAGACGGAGACGGAGTCATCGCTCTCACTGTCCGCGACACTTACCTCTGAAATTCTCCAGTTTGACACTGCATCATTCACTTACACGGGTCCCCCCTCTCGCTCAACAACTCTCCAAACCCGACAGGGAACCAGCACTGATGTGTCTGCTGGTGACTCTACTGAGACCCCTGACGGCTCTGGTTCTGATGACGACGAGACGGATGTCAGTGGCTCCGAGCCTTTGTATACCACTACGACCTTGGCTGATGGTGTGGTTACGACTATTGATCTCGGTGCAACTGCTGGAACTGGCCAGTCCTCGGAAACCGAAACCCCTGGTGCCGTTGTCAAGGACAAGTCGGAGGATGATGCAGGCGCAACCCCAGTCGTTGTGGGAAGTATTGTTGGCTCAATCCTAGGAATATCTATGCTGGCACTGGTCATCTTCTGGCTCATCAGAAGACGCAAATTGCAGCGCCGCAGAAGCACCCTTCTCACGCCTCTCGGTGTTCGTCCAGGTGCACCACCCGGTACACCTGGTAATCTGATGAAGTATGAAATTGATAATCAATCCTTGGGCCCAACACCTCGATCTGCCAAAGTCGCTGCCGCGATGAGCGCCAATGCCAAGAAGTTTAGTCAACGACTCCGGCAATCTATGAGTGACGCCTCCCATATCAACATGAGCCGCGGAAACTCTCAATTCGGCCACGAAGGCCAAGTCATGCCCACTCCACGTGCTCATAGCAGAGCAAGTTCAACCCCCCCTGGGCTACAGCAACAAAATGGATGGTGGTCTCAGGCCTTCGAAGAGTCGATTGCCAGTGATGTCCCAGCCGCGGCTCCTCCTATGGCGCAACAGGGTTATGACGGAAGACGAACACCAAGCCCTAATCCTTTCTCCGACTACAACTCCGCCGTTGGAGGACCTTCTGCCACTGTCCGTGAATATTCCCATAGTGTCCCGCCCCATGGCTCAATGGTGCCGCAACCGCTTGAGCCTGCCCGGCCCTATGCAGCGAACGACCCTTTTGCTAACGGAGACTCGATCATGTCACCAGAGCTTGCGCGCCAATCGCCGACGATATATGGAGGAGCTGTCGACCAACGGCGAAGTCCATCTATGTCGCGCAATCTTACCCCTCAATCAACGGGTGACAATATGAATCTCAGGCCACAAGAGGTCTGGCGGGGCAAGGTTCATTCAAACCCCTTTGATCTGGAGCTTGATAGTCGAGTGGTTCCCAGCATGTATGGCAACATTCAACAAGTGCCTCGCTACACTGTTGCCAGCTCTTTTTACAGTACCACCAACAACAACAGCAACAATAACAACCGGTACACTACTAGACAGTCACGTGCTGACAGCTTCACTTCGAAATATACCAGCGGAGTGAGCTCGATCAGCGAGTGGCCTCCTGTACCCCCTCGGGTTCCCAGCATCTACGGCCGGTATGGGGACGACGGGACTGAATTCCCCGTTCCTTCCCAGCACTCCAGAAGTGACGACAACTCTTGGAGGCGCTGAGCAGGCCTTTCGATGTGAGAACTCGTCCCAGGAACACAGAAACAATTCGATTCGCTCCATCTCGGCGGAAGACCAGCATAGATAGGTTCTCTTGGAGGATGCATGGCTTGTTGTAAGGATGGAAGAAGATGATGAAAATTAGAAGATGGATAGATGGGTGTTGATGTTTGATGTCAGCGTTTATGCTTATGATACCACAGAACCAGGCTTTTCTCCTTCTTTCCCTTAGAAGAACGCACACCAAGATGGTTGTTGCTAGAGTCAAAATCAGAAAAGCTTGCTATGCTCCGCCGAGACTTTAGTTCTATAACCCTATTTAATAGAAATTGTGCCGTTCGTGTAAATTACCACGTAGGTGTGTGTGAATAGTTTAGTGTAAGCCAGAGTGGATTCTATGCATACATATTATGAAGTTTAACTGTGTTCGTTGATCCGAGTTGTATGTGTTGTACAGACAATCTGGATATATCCAGGTTCTTATGAGGCTGAAATGCTCTTCCGAATATATGGCTAGATATAACTGTAACATTGAATATATAATGCGACCAAGTAGCCCTTGGACTAAATGTAAAACAGTATGCAGTGCTAAGGATCTGTTGAGCTCAAGGCGACTCAGAATGAGATGCTGTTATGAACCTTGATAACACACAGAACTTACACTTTGTGATGATGATTAAGCTTTGGATGCTGTTTTTATGGGAAACTTATCTGAAATGCCATTGCTATAAGAAAGGAGGATACTCTGTACACTTATGAATCTACTCTCCTCGGTATTCAAGCTATCCAAGAAACAACTGCGCAGATATCACCACACAGTTCATTTTCAAACAACGTTTTATACATTGACATGGATTCACAGATGTCTCGAATTTCGTTAGAAGGTCCCCGGGTAGAGACTGCCCGGTTCCGCTCAGCATGGCCATGCATCTGTCCACTACCGCTGGAGTTATACGACGATAATGAGCTCCCCAACTGGCTGCTAGAGATCCTTTTAAGCGTCCATTATGAATTTAACAGGAGTGTCTCGAGGCACCATATCACATACAGGGCCCATCATTTCCGTTGGTATATTGGATACTCTTCACTTCCCAGTGATCCTCACACGGATATTACTACGCTTCTGATAGTGGGGAGCTGGAATAACGACTCTAAATGGCAATGGCCACTGATCGTGCAAAACATGGCAACATGGCTGAATGACCATCTTGAGGAGAATCAAAAGGCTCATCTTGAGATGAGGGCTCCTTACTTGCACCAAACGGTATACATCTCTCATCCGCCTGCAAATATGCACCTGGAACAAGACTGGCCAAAGATTCGTGATTGCGTATACGAACGTCTTCAAGCCCACGAGGCCACACGATCGCATACGACGGCCATCACCCTGATGAAGCGAGGGTACTTGCAGGACCCACGGTCGAACCCTATCACGATATACATCTCTCTCGGCCTTGAATCCAACGAGGCAGAATGGGAAGACATTAGGATGGACATAACGACTCACCTCGAGGAGATAGAGTGGGGAAATCTCTTCGTCCATATGGAACACGGCCTTTGCAAGAGCTATATGCTCAGGAAGACGCCACCAATGGGCCTCGAAGGTCTTACCAAGACCGCGGGTGAAAGAGCACATCATAACCGTCAAGAGTACAGGATCGGAATGAGACCTGGAGATGACATCGCCGCTACTTGGCGCTCGTGTGATGGCGTACCTGCTGCGTGCGCAACGATGGGCTGTTGGATCGAATTCCAGCAAAGGTCCGATCCTGATAAATGGCACAAGGGCGCCTTGACAAACTACCAAGTCGCTAGACCAGCATTTGAAGGATACAATGCCTGTTTGAATACTACCTCGGGTCGATATGGTGATGGAAGAACCCTCACTAAGGCTCAATATGAGCGGATCAAGATATACCTTGGAGAAGTGCCGGCGACATGGAACAGCCATCTTGAAGAAGTTGATGAGCGAGGATTCCAATTCAGGTATCGCGATAAGTGTTCAGCACTAATAGAAAGTCCGTCTCGGCTGAAGCACGACTTTTCCATGGAGTGTCTCGAAGAAGATAGAACTGCCCATGAACGTGACCTGATTCTGGAACCGTTAGAACTGGCCGATCTTCTAGAAGCCATCGACAAGAAGAGAACCCGGAAAGCTGAGTTCTTCGAAACCCATCTCTCTGAGGTCCATCGAGTCCTTTTTTGTTCCGGCAACAGAATAGGCCAGGATAGAAATGCACTCGACTGGGCTGTACTGGGAGTGGGTGCACGAAACGGCCAGAACATCCTTTCCCCGGACGCACTTCCACCAGGCCCTCCAGGCTTCTTGATCTGCCAATGTGGCAGAAGACCCTCCTGCTTTAAAGTCAACGGCGTCAAGCTCAAGGATCCGAGTCCAGGCCTGACAATACGGAGCATGGAACAAGGCACGCAGCTCTGGAAAGGCGGCAGCAGCACGGGCATCACACAAGGGACATTTAGCCGCTACCGGAGCTTGTGCCGAGTGGAAGGAAGAATGTCACTAGAGTGGCCTATCTTTGGAGGCGCCATTTGTTCAGTAGGCGGTGGCGGTCCAGATGAGTCTTTTGCAGATGCAGGAGATGGCGGTGCTGCGGTGTTTGATAGCGAGGGCAGAGTTATCGGGTTGTTAACGAGAGGACAGAAAGCTTGGAGAGATAACAAGGGATATGCATTTATCACACCCATTGAGGATGTTTTTGAGGATATTATTGACTCTACAGAAGGCGATATCCAAGCTGTAAGGATCGCTGAAGATTGAGGGTAAGATACTAAGGTACTTAGGTAAACCTTGACCAGATAATAGAGTCATGCCATGATAAGTTTGATATGCAGTCAGTAATGGACACCTTCTCTTTTCAGTAGCATCCAATTCTTTACATTTTTGGTCGAGTACAGATACTTGTCTCCAAAGTACTCTTGAGCCACTCGTTAATCCACATCCCATCCGCGTCCATCCAACCAAATAACACGCTTTGTTCTAGTCGACTCATCCCTCGTAAACTCATGACATCAGACATGGAAACTTACTCTGCTAGAAACTTGTATTTGATTGGTTACATATTAAAGCGTAAGGGTTCCAGGGCGCGAAACGGACACGTCTTTAATGCTGCGCGCTCTTTCGCGCGTAAATTGCCCGTCGGACGCGCGCTAAACACGACCTTGATCCTTGCTTATTGCAGAAAAAAGGTTTTTGCATGAGGTCAACTGCAGACGGACGATCATCATACGACCATTATTCACGGCCCAAGTCAAATCATAGTAAAATGTGAACAATAGTTTGGTTAAGTCGATAATAAAGTAGTAAGTAACCACATTGTCCATAAGCCGTTCCGTCAATCCCATCTAGTAACTTCAAGTAAATTACCCCTTTTCTCCTGAACCGGCCCATAATGTAATAAGAATCTTCATTTTATCAAAGCTTCACCTCAACCGAGATGAATCAACTCAACCACCAAATATACCATCCTCCAGGTCTCCATACGGAGACACGGCCTCCTGCGGCCTCCTCGGGGATAAAAGACCGATCTTCATGCCGTAGCCGCTTAGTCTATAACGCCGTCGCAAAAGTAGTGTGTAAAAACAGACATGTACAGTGAGCGTTTCTGTACGCCTCAGAAAGCTGGGGCAGGATCCAAACAGTATAATAAAAGTGAAAAGAAGATGCGTGCGCGGGTGTTGTCATGGTATCATGTACACGGGGAACTTGGATCCTGGTTCAACACCAATCCCATATCCATCAAGTAAACAAATCGAAACTCGACGACAACCACTAGTCGAACGTGAGTCGTCTTTGCGTTACGCTCACGGGTGTCCTAGTTGCCGTGAGTGAAACTGGTGTTTTGAATGTCTTTTGGGCTGGGCTGGGTGTGATGTTGACAAATTCGGCAAAGTCAAATGCTTGGCTAGGAGTGGTTGGGAACATGTTGCCCCCACCAGGTGTCATCATCATCGAAGAAGGCAGGTCCATCTTGTTGTTCTTCAGAGGAGGGGTCGAAGGAGGTTCCATTCGTGTTCTGGTTGAGGTTCTGACAGCTGGCGATGGTGAAGCTGCTAGGTAAAGGAGGAGATCGGCGCCTTCCTCGCCAGTCTTGCCGTTACCACCTGCACCGGCATCGCCTTTGGTTCGCTTGTTGAGAGATCGGGTACGCATGGGTGGTGTGCGTGGAGGAGATGATCGAATGTTGGTAGGGTTGAAGGAGTGAACGGGCAGAAGATCGTCATCATCATCGGAAGGGGCTGCAAAATTAGGTGATGTCAGGTCACGGCCCATCATACCCTGCTGATAAAAGGAGACGTCGGGACCGCCCGATGTGGTGAAGTGCTGTTGCCGCCGGGGCTTCAGAGGAGAAGATCGTGCAAGCGAATGCGAGTTCTTCCATACACCGTTGCTACCAAAGGACTTGTGTGCTGTAGGAGAGAGTCGGAATCGTTTGCTAGGGCTCGATGAAACATCATGAAATGTGGCGAGGTATGTGCGCTTGCGGTGACCGGTGCTGCCGTTGCTGGAGCCTATCGCATCCGAGAACAGGGGCGCTTTCATCGGAGAGCTCATGAGAGCTCGAGAAGGGTATGGGAGGTCGGATGCACTTGATGATGAGTCGGAAAGGACATCTGTAGGTTCGGCCAGGCGTTTTCTTCGCAACTCCTCTTCGACTTTGGGCTCGATGGAGTCGAGTGTGAGATCTTCCCAGCCATGCTTGGTCTTGAACTTTGCGAGGGCGAGGCGGTTCTGTAGACGACGTGCGATCTAGAAGTGGGGAACCGTCAGTCAAAGGTGATTTTCAAGGAGAAGATGATGGATTCGGTTCAGAATTGAAAACGAATTTGTCGACGGTGAGATAATCTGCTTACCTTGCTCACTTCTGCACGCTTAAGAACACTATCGACGACATCTTCTGGTTGTTTCTTCCACGGCGAAGACATGGTATGTTGCAGCACTTTGTGCACTTGCTGCTAGGGGCAACCGCCGTGAAAGGTGAAAGAAATTAAGTGGTCGAATCGATCGATGCGAGTAAAAAGGAGGTGATAAATAATTGGTGATACTCGAGGACAGGTTAAAGACTCGTCGAGGAGAGTCAAGGTGCAAAAAATGGGTTCAAGGAGTGAATTGTGGTGAGTTGGTTGGTGGATGGTGTTTGGATGAATGAATGAAGAATCAAAGTAAAGTTGGAGAGAAAGAGAAGCATCCAATGCAAATGCAATCTCGAGGGGCCGTTACAGTTAGGTACTGTACCTATAGGAGCTGGAGCCTGCTAAACTTGGTTCAAGTGGGCCCCGCTAACTCTGCAGGTGCCCGTCATCAAGTAGCAGGTACTTTGACCTTTTCAAAAGCCACTTGCCCTGTGAGGGGCTCCGTGCTACTACGGCCGGGTAACCATTAATGACTGTAGCAGTTAAGTTCCAAGGTACTAGTTCCCCCTCGAGCTGAGCTTCGGATCTGTAGTAAACAATGAACTTCTAGTCGCATTTCTTTGTTCGGTTGAGGACTTGGTGATGTTTCTTTGTTCTTCATTATTGTTATGTAGCCTCATAATCTGAGTACTTACCTGGTGTCTGTGCATAAGCAAAGTCCGTGATGAGCATCCCCCTAATATCGAAGCACAAGCGAAAACTAAATCTCTTCAACTGCAGTGGCTCAAATTTCAACATGCGAAAAAGCATCCATCGCCAAAACATGAGACGACTCACGGTTCAATACGTCAACTAACCTCTCCCAGCATCCGGTCGCTGGGGTCACCAAGCAAAATCTGGTCACATCTCTGGAAACGAAACCCCCAGTTTGCTCACTAGACCCGATCTGCCCTGCAAGTTTTTAATTAGACATGTACACTCTACTTGAGTACTTTCAGAAAAAGTATTTATGCATGCACTTTGCACACTTATTTCAGCCAATCAGGAGCTTTGAAGTGATCCCTTCTCACTAAAGCTGACGCTGCTGGGCCAGCAATCGACCCAGTTGGCGTTTCCATTCCCAGCTGGAACGGAAGAGAGAGCTCCATCCAACCCAGGCTTCTGGTTCACAGGAGACAGAGACGGAGACCAAGGCGAAGGCCTGCGAAAGCCTTATCATCAGGCGCCTTTGATAGGCCTCTATCAACACAAGCGAGATGCAGTCCCCTTTATTAGATCGAGCTGCCATTGAGGTATACTCCTTACTCAGCTCATTTTATATCTGCTAGATTTATGCAAGGTTCCTCTATATTATTTTATTCTGCATTGTTGGCTTGATTTTTGTCCTTTGTTTGAACTGCATCCAACTCCTTGCTGGTCATCCTTCTGCGTGATTGGCCCCTGACCATTTTCAAGATTGACCAAAACTCGGTCTTGACCGACCACGATGCAAGGGATTGCCTGAGCAAATATCGGCTTGGCGATCAATCTACGGATACTGCACAGATATCGTCTCCCCTATCCTCTATAAGTTCAAATGGAAATAGGAGGTAGATCCCATGCATGATTTTCGCACAGCTTTTCATACTCCTAATTTCGCTAGCGAACGGTTCGCTCGCTGGTTCGGGTCTGGTAGAAGAAATTGTCACTATAATGATCAACTACCAGTTGCTCTATCCAATTCAGTTGAGCATTGGATTATCTCCTTATCGATTACCTATGTATCGTGGTTCGGGCACATTCGTACTCAACTTCCTGATAATTGGAGCTCATATTCAATCAAGGCTTGGATTATACTTGGCCAAATATTCGACCGGGTTATTCAAGTTTTGTTTTTTCTCTTACATTGCCAGAAGGTGATATGTCTCCCATGATAATGGGAGCTTCCTATCTGAGCAGCACAGCTTGATCGATGATCCAGTCATTGGCCAATCAACGACCGAATGACTCAGTCAACACCGAGGACACCGACTACCTAGGCAGTGATATGTAAGATGAACGATAACATTGGCATACAATCTCTGTGAGAGTTTGAGAGAAACACATCGTTGCTCAACTGGAAAGCGGGGAAACCGAACTATGGTTCCTATCGAATCCAGAAAAGGGACTTTGGCCTATGAAGAATCGGAGACGGCGTCGTGCTCCCCGGTAAACGGGGAAGTTTGCTGCTGTGTTGTCTTAGCAGTCTCAATCGTTTTGGTTCTATCTCTATTCGACCAACGGTAGATGACGCGCCAAAATAAAGGATGTCTTAGTTGCCCATAATAACTTTAGCATAGAGACATGGCTCTATGCCCACGTTTTGGGCGTAACACGAGGCGAGAGGCTCTTTGTCGTCAGCTGGTCATCATTCAGCATCGTATCCATCAGCTCACCCTCCTTGTAAAATACCCCTCAACGGTGCATTCTGCATACGTGGATCTTTTGCTTTGGGTTTAACAAAAAATATGCTCATTCTTGTTAGCATATGATGGTCAAAGTATGTTGTGCACTTGTATTTCGTCGTTATCCCCTCTTTGCTGTCGTGATGTGGGATGAAACCACCTTCGGGCTTCAAACAGGATAATCTCGTGCATAGAAAGAAAAGTATCACCAGTTTCTTCATGTCCGATTGGTGTTGCAGTGTATGGAGCCCTTGACGAGTGGTGCCTTGAATTGACTCGAGATCTGAAACGGGATGGCCATAGCTAGATTCGCACCATTTCAATGATGGAGGAAACCTTGAATTCCATCCACTCAGTCAGTACAGTAGGTTACTCGGGCTTGGGCTCGGACACATGCTAGAGACGTTGCGTCGCGTTGCAGTGCTAAGGTTGTGTGAGTTGGCGAGGTGCATGCGCTAACAAAGCAGCGCTTGTGCAAGGCCTTCGCAATCATGTCTGGCTCATGGCACCATCCACTCAAACTGGGCTTATCCCCTGGAAGCCCACGCCAGATTGCAGCATCTTTTCAAGCTTAACGTCGGATCTTGAATGGAAACGCAATTTCGTTGGATGGTCTACTATCGGCGCCGCCACGGGATGGTCCCGCCTAGACGCTGGGCGAGACCAGGGGCTTGGTCTTCTTTATCTCGACGTCATCGATTGATGGGAGGGGGAGAGTTTTGATGGTTTCAAAGCAATATCAGTGCTTTTTATAGTAGAGCGGCCCTGAAGCATCACTGGATACCTTGCACGGCGAGAATTGACCGACTGTTGAATGTCGACGACTATCGGCGGACGAAGCAGTCTCAGTATACGAGTCGACTAATGGGCGGTGCTGGTTGGTGTTGGGCTTCCGCTTATTGCTCAGGATTGGGTTCCCGCTGGATGCGGATGCGGCTGGTTGAATTCAATATCAGAGCTCCACTGATATTTGCTGTTGTGCCTGGTTAGAGTCAAGAAACCCACCTTGGATCACGATCGCTCTTGACTCGGCAAATATTAAGTGCTTGGCTGCTTGGCCTGGCCTCTACTGCACATAACGTCCTGTACAAGGATTAGTCGTCTGGGCTAGGGATGTTTTTTTTTTGCAAGCGAATTGACCTACGGATATAGGATGGATAGGACAAAAGTGCTGTGCTCGGTTCCTTATCATTCCTCTCACAGGCAGTAGCTGAGACATGTCTGCAACGGACCCAGACTCTTGAGGTCCTGTTTATTCGTGGAAGTCACCGAGCAGGTTGGGCAGGTGCTGTAGAGTCTAATCATCAGCCTCTGCAGTATTCGTAGTGAAGGCTATCTACTGTATCAAGTGTTGGCAATGAATTGCAACGGCCGCAACCCACCAATTCAGCGGATCCTCCGGTCCAAGCTCCATCGGGTTGGCACGTTCTCGGCGGGAAAGAAGCACGCACCAGCCACTTTTACTCTCACAGTGAAGTCGTCTTCCAAACAGAACATCTTCCGTCATCTATAATCACCAGGGATAGGGAGGGATATATCCATCCACTATCCGTACATCTCATGCCCTCCAGGGGTTATTGAGGGCTAGTCTATCTTCCAAGGCAGTGGGAAAAAACAACCCATGGCAAAGCGAGTGTAAGAGGGTGGATTTTGATTTGAATCTGTATTGTTTTATCTCTTGATATCCATCTTGGTGCACCACCTCTACTAATCCAAATTCTTCCCTCTCCTTTTTTTCCTCTTTTCTGCACCTTCCAACCTTCTTTCTTCAAGAAAACTACCTACCACGGCATCTGCCTCTGCCTCTGCCATAATCTGCTAAGTTGGCGCTGCAGTGATCTGACAGCTTCCGTTCTCGTTACACCCCCCATCGGGATCTCACTCCACCACAATCTACATTTACCACCCCCATTCGTTCCTCTAAGCTTACAATACGAGCACCCTCCTCTCGATTCTCGACCCCCGGTTCTTGGTTACTTCAAACTCAGTCTCTCACTTTCAATTTCGCGCTCTTTCTCTTGCCTTATCGCCTTTGCTCTGGATTGCTTGAGTGGTCTCTTGCTTTCCTCGCGACTTCTTTCTTTTCTTTTTTCTTGAATACAAATATCGACAATCATCTTGGACAAAGCAGGTCTTAGTCGCCGGCGACATGGCCCCTACCTTCCTCAACAGCCTTCGCCGCCGATCAAGGGCCAGTTTCCGTACCAATCGCTCTACAACAGACACCTCCAGTGATGGCGCTGCCTCCCAGGGAGAGTCACCTTCAAGTGGCTCCTTAACGCCGCCTTCAATCGATATCCAATCCGATCCTGCTCTGCATCTGCAAGTCAAAGATCAGAATCTGCAGCGTCGACAGTCTCAAATCTCTCATAGCCAGAGTCAACAGCAAATTGTTCAACCGCGACCGCCGCTCACTGCCAACTCGAACCGCAACAGTGTCTCCGGCATGTCGGGCCTTGGGTCACCTGTCAACGGACGACAAGCCCTACCCACGTCACCGTATGCTCCAAGATTGATCAATATCACTGAGAATGCATGGGTATGTCTTGGATGTTTTGCTTTTGAATTGCTCTGTGGCCACTTAACGTGGTGGCGCACATGCAACTGCAAGCCATGTTATCAGGGGTTTATTGGCAGATATACCTTTGCCAAGATCCAGATAGCAACGACAACTCTATAAAACACAGCAATCAATGCTAACCATTAATAGGTCTACCAAAAGGTTCTTCTTGTTTACGGCACGATTGGAAACCCTGCCGAAAATGTTGTTGACGGAACTCTCAACGTCTGTCGCCTCGACGATAACTTCCCCGCGATCAGCTGGCCCGTCTGCAACTCGCAGTTCAAGGCATTGGTGTACTTGCAGCCAGGACCAAACAAGTTGCGCTTCGAGTTTTCAAGCCCCAAACTACCTAACAGCAACAGCTCGAACTCGATCCACGCCTCCTACCTCACCGTCCACATGCTCCCCGCCAACAATTCACCACCACTGCAGCTTGCCATCCTGGTTGCAAAGGATTCACCCGAGACATTCGATGCGTCGCCCGCCCGAGCCGAAAAAGAGGGTAATGGATTGGAGACTGCCGTGAGAAAATTCAGGATGGCAGCATATCTGTGGCAAGCGTTCACTTCAGAACAGATGTGGAGGAACAAACTCGGACGACGCGCATTCCGGTTTGATGAGGAATGGACAACAGGTTCGGCCAACTATCGCGATCAAGAGAATGGTACCATGCGCTCCGAGGCTAGAGTTCATATCATTCGCTCCGACAAAACTACTGCTGAAATCCGGGACCTTAACAAGGCACAACAAAACGACAAGGCTACTGACAAGGGCGCTCTGTACGGAATCGCCTCCGAGGCCGTCAAGAAGTACTTCAACCCGCTCCCCGGGCAAAAGCTCTATGTCTCGTGCCTACTGTTGGACTCTCACTGGGATAAGGAAGCGAAGACTGTCACCGGCCATGCCGCTCTTGGCGGTGGAGATGGCGATTTGCAATTGGCAATCTTCGGATCGCATTGCCTGCACAGCTACCCATCAACTTTTGAAGAAGTCGTTCCTGCTTTCACCGACTGTACTCCGACAGACACAAACCATGTGGCCAACGACTGCAACGAAGCAGGCAGTTCTTGGGAAGCCGCCAACATTGGCATCGGTGCGCATATGCATGAGACGGGACATCTATTTGGATGCCCACACCAAGAGAGCGGCATCATGCTACGAGACTATGTGGTGCTAAATCGCACTTTTGTAGCCCGCGAGGCCTATTGCACGAGAACAAAGTCCAAGGGCGGAGCTGCGCTATTGGCTGATGAATGCGGCTGGCATCGTCTTGACTGCTTGCGCTTCCGAGCCCATCCAGCTTTCCGTCTGCCCAACGACCCTCCCATGAACTCCGATGGTAGTGTTCAAGCCTTCCCTGTAGAGAATGGCAATGTTTTGGTTATGGCAGCCACGGGCATCTTTTTCGTCGAGATATATGCTGAGGGCGACGACGTCTGTCATGCGTGGATTGAGTATCCCGCTGAGCAGGGAACGCCGTCTCGACAAGTCACGCTTAGTGAGAGCGAGCTGCGAGGCAAATTGCCTGACAAGAAGAGAAAGGGTACAATGAAGATTTCTGTCAAGTCATACGGCGGTGGTTCAATTGATATTGACGACTACAAGAAGTTCGTTTCAAGAGAATCGCATGTCAAGCTCTCGAACGGAAAGAATGGTTACCGAAGCCAGAAGATGGGTAGCTCTAAGATGGACGGAACCCAACCTACGGAGGCTGTCTTTACCAGCGCTACCAAGCAAGATCGAATTCTTTCTCGTGTGGTGGTTTACCATGGACTGGCTGTCGATGGTATGGAGTTCGTTTACGATGATGACTCTAGGCAGTTATTTGGAAAGAAAGGTGGAAAGGAAGGAGGTGATACCTTTGAGTTCGGTAAGTCTCCCAATGAAATTGTGAGCGAGCAAGAATCTAATAATATAGATGTCCGCCGTGGTGAATATATTAGCGGTTTTGTCGTGCGGTCTGGTTTCTGGATTGATGGTATTCAAATTTTAACGAGCTTGGGTCGCAAGTCACCCATCTACGGCAATGCACATGGAGGCGATTCGTGAGTCTATCAGCCATACAGCGTGTCGTTAACTTTGCTAACATGCTTAGACACACTTTGATACCCCCTCGAGGATACATAATCTGCGGTGTTTCTGGCTCATGCGGCCAGTGGCTCGATGGCTTCTCAGTTCTTATCACACGATGAACATGAAAAAAAGCCATTTTTACAACAGCTTTTGAACACAACAACTACAGGATAAGAGTCAACTGATGATGGAGAAGCATTAATTGGTAATCATAAAGTAAGGAAAGGCGTTATACGCCTTCCTCGCGTGCTAAAGCACGCTCACTTGTCTCAAAGTGGCCAGGCAGCTGCCGCAAGTATTGTTCGGAACCTTTGTCTGAGTCCGGCGTTCGGTGTACTTTTCCTTTTTGTCTACCGCCTCAAAAGAGGTCGCACACGTACATACAAGCTTGCATATCAGTTAGTGGGAGACGTATACGCATTATACCATGAACAGGAGCGGGCCTGAATCAATACCGCAGAAGATGTCAGAAGTTGAAATCGAGTCTAAGACCCAGTGCGTTACCGAATCGTGATGTTGTACATAGTGACATGTTCTTGTACAACTCTCCATTAAGTGTCCCTTACACAAATCGACCTCACGTTGAAGAGCGTCTGTACGAATACGACGGGACCAATGTGAATCTTGCTTGCATGTGATGATACACCAGATGGGTTTTGCAAGGCAGTCAGTGAGTTTCGAACAATGTTCGATACAAGATCTTCCTATGTCTGCTCATTCAGCGGTCTGGTTCATTATGTGAGTGTGACCTACGAATGCCATTCTTAATCACTACATGTGACAATTTTAGTACAATATCTGTAGAATTAATGGTTGGCTGGATGGAAACATTGAGCTATCGATCACGTGCAGAGCACTAACGCTAGCGCCCACAATGACGGCATCCACCCAAGCAAGGAAAGAAGTTGGATGTCCCGCCGCGAAAGAGCAACCGCGACGCCAATCCTCAACGTCAACCGCTTCTGGGAAAACCTGCTCTTCTTCCTCTTTCAAACTTCACTCAACAACTAGAGACGTGGTAGAATTTTGAGCTTACGCAGCATCATTCGACTCAGCAAAGATAGTTCTCCTGCGCTATCAAGATATTCTCTTTTGTCTGTTAAAAGACACCGCTTACTTCCGACTTGAAGCTGCTTGCGACGGCAATACCCCTCTCCGAACTCGACTGTCTGTATCGCTTTAGCTCGACCGAACTTTGTATCATATCGCATCAAGATGTCCAGAAGGAGCAACACCATGTCAGGTTCCAACGGGAACACCAAGGACGTTATGTCCTCCAACAGCCCTGGTGAGATTTAGCCTTGCGATGGGATATCTAAACAAGCGTATGGCCCTGGAGCTAACATCGTTGTTCGTACAGCCATTGACAAGCAAAAGACCCTTCTGTCTGCTGATGTCGGACACTTCTCCCTCGTGCGAGCCATGCACCTTGCCGACTTGATCACTCTCATGAACGGTATATCCACCTGAGCTAGGGACAACAGCGCCTTGATGTGCACTGCCTCCCAAATTGGATCATTTGGCTGACTCTCATCTCAGGCGCATGCGGTGTCATGTCAATCTTCTCCTCCCTACGATACGCACTCGGCGATCCTAAGGATTTTGATAACCTCTGGCTCGCTCTCTTCTTCCTGCCCTTCGGTCTCTTCTTCGACTTCTTCGATGGCAAGGTGGCTCGATGGAGGAAGAAGAGCAGTCTCATGGGCCAGGAGCTGGATTCCCTTGCTGACCTGGTACGTTCCTTTGCTTTCTTCGTCCCGATTTTGAGTCCTAACCTAAGAACTAGATCTCGTTCGGTGTCGCCCCCGCTATGGTCGCCTTCACCCTTGGTTTCCGATCCGTCGCCGACACTCTCGGTCTTACCTTCTTCGTTCTTTGCGGTCTCACCCGTCTCGCTCGCTTCAACGTCACTGTCTCCGTCTTGCCCAAGGATGAGACCGGCAAGAGCAAGTACTTCGAGGGAACTCCTATTCCTACTTCGCTCGGTATGGATGCTGTCATGGCCTACTGGCTGTCTCAGCGCTGGGTTCACGACAACCTTCCCCTCGGTGTCTGGTTCCAGGGCTCCGCTCTTGAGTTTCACCCTGCCGTTCTTCTGTTCATGATTCACGGCTGCCTCATGACCAGCAAGACCATCCGCATCCCCAAGCCTTAAATTTTCATCAGAAAGCCATGTAAGATGGTATAGCGATGTGGCATGGCGGCATCAAGCTGGGCGGAGTAATGGACGTGGCCTGGATATAAGGATTTGCTTTGCTATTTCCGGAGATGTGAGGTTGGGCCTGGGGGTTACGGGAGTCAAGAAAAGAAAACAGAAGATATGAATTGGTTGCAGCGCACACGGGCGACTTGTTCATTTGTATTTGGTAGTCTTGGTTAGGGAACGATTCACGCAGTTCATTGATACAATGATAGTTCATGATACCCATACATTCCTTATCTTCTTTCATGGGTTCCTTTGTGAAGGCAGTACCTCAACTTGATCGACCTCGACGCCTGTATTAATGTGGGTGAGTTTTGGCAAGCAGGTGGTAACAGAAGAATTGTCCTCTATGGCTTAGGCTACCATAACAAAGTAGCCTATGTGCTTGTCTAAGCTGGCATCAAGTGACCGAATTACCTATTTCGTCTTTTATGCATTCGAAGGCCAATTCTTCTGATACCCTGAGGGTAAGCTGTCTGCATCAACATATATTCGGGAGACGGTGTCGGAGCGATTGGCATTTACCTCGACTAACAACCACTGCACTCTCGAAGATCGCTTATCAGACCAATTGCCGAGACATGGCAACTTTCAAAATACATTGTCGGTAAACATTTGACCGCTTACTGACTGTTCTTACCAGCAATTGCGAGGATTTTGAGGCAGTGATCTCGCTAAAGAGTGATAGTGGATGTCGTGAATCCTCCCGGATGTGCAGATGAATCCTTCTTGGAGGACAAAAGATTGCTGGCATTTCTTTACTAAACTAAACCGTGGAAGAGTCACGCTTTTTGAAGGCCAAGGTATGTAGTTGATCAACAAAGCGACACGAAGACAAGAGAAACACCAAAAATAGGAACATACGTGATGTTTACGTCGAACTTGAGGCTCTGCCAGCAGTGGATCGACGAGGCATGACGAGGCTTGGCAGCCGATTTCCCGATATTAGAAACCGGGCATACGATATGACGCGCAAGACATTGAAAAAATTGAAGGAATAGTTGAGAGAAGAGGAGAACTGGATTTTGGGTCTCACTAAAGATTGACTTTAAAGGAAACTGAAGCGTTGAATCTTCATCTACACCAACCTGATATAAACCAATCAACAAGGTCAACGCAGTAGGTTGAGTGTGAAACATACAGTAGGCATAACTTGAAGAACCATAGAACATCTCCAGGGTAAGACATGGGTTGCAATGTATTGAGGCTGTGCCAGAGGATGAGACGTGAAGTAGACGCTAGTAAACGTTAGAGCGATGACGGGTGGCTGTGCGTTGGTGATAGACATGGATTGGCAAGGACCAGGAACTTTGTATGTACAGTTGATCATGATCATCATTTGAAGCGTGAAGAATACTACCCAATTGGGCATCAGGTTACACTTATGATGAAGACGATGATGCCTATTGTTTATCTGATGGTTGCTTGAGAGAGTGAGAATAATAATAATGCAGCTGAGTGACAACATGGGAAGGAGCACATGTTTGCCTCTTGCCTCCTTCCACGCCAAGATCTGCTTTTCTTTTTGGTGTTGGTTGCAGCCGCTTTCGCCTGCCCCTGCCTTCACCTCTCATCTTACACTAGGTACCTACCTTAGACTAGGTACTGTATCACCAACACCAACGGCTTCTTTTCACCAACATCACTAACACGATAGCGATCCACGAACCAACCAAACGTCCGAACCATTCCTTTAAGCGCCACCGCTGAAGCAACACCGACTTTGCAAACACAACATTGATTTAGTTTACACAGTCTAGGCTCTAGCACTCTGCCCAACGTCTTGCAGGACAGGCAATGTGATACTCTTCTAGAGCACTAGTCAACACTTGGAGAGCAGATCCATACCCACTATAGAGGCAAAACTATCTTTTTTCACTTTGACATGATCGAAGGATTCTATTTCTGGATCGCAACCATGATCCTTTCCCACCCTCATCTCGGTTCCAAGTGCCAACCCCAACCCAAACTAGGACAAGCCATGAAAGCTCCCAGGTCCTGATCCTCCGGACCCTGGGATTTGGTCCGAGCCTCTGTTGAGGAGCCTACCTTAGCTGTGGGGACGAGTCAGCCCTGACGGCTTAGATGAGCCTTCATGAGCCAATATTCCTTCCCACTTACACCTTGGACAAGGGTGGTATACCCGCCGTGTAAGCTGCGAACGCAGCCGCAATCCTCTCTATCAACATCCATATTACCCCAAGTGTCCCTGACCATGTCGCATCTGTTTATTTTCTGGAATATTTCTATTTGATCACTCACTGATTCAGCAATGGTGCTTACCGTGACGCCTTGATCTAATGACTTATTTTCTATTTCTTTTCAACGGAACTCGCTCGCTAGAATAATCGATAACAACGAGGATATGAGGGGCGATCATTGCTAACATTCACTGGTTCTGCTTACCGCGTTCTCACCAATTTCGCAATGGAACCCTTACGGAGCGTATCACGACAAGACTCTGAGAAGTCCGAGGCTCGTCGACATACCAACCGCTCCAATGCTGCCATTCAGCATGTCACGGATACTATGATTGCTGTTACCGAATCTTTCCGCCACCATTATCACCAACATCATGGTGGTTACTCTCCAGCAGCACCGGCTCCCACTTACACGAACCTCAACTCTTATTCCCAATCACGCAACTATGCTCACTCCAACAATCGTTCCAATTCTCAATCCCACTCCCACGGTCGAAGTCCGTCGACCGTGAGTGAAGTATCCCAGGGTCTCCTTGATATGGATATAGTGAGCCAAATGACTGCATCGGATGTTTCGCCCGTTTCTCCTCGAAGCAACTACACGCCTGCGATGCTTATGCCAGGACGACCTCGAAACGCCGAGACCGACACTCTTCTAGATAGAGAACTAGAGCCAGAGATGGTTGAGACTTCTGCTCAAACACCTGAGGACTTTATTCGACTTGCGACACCAGATCTACCGCCACGATTGGACACTCCTCATACACCACCTCCTCGCTTAAGCGTTCCTTTAAATTTCGCCGATAATCAACACCATGTACCTCCAGCTTCAAATACAAGTCCATCTCCAGCGACCTTTTCGGTCAACCATGGCGGACTTGTCGAAGCTGCTAGACGTTTTGAAACATTTAGATCAACGACACAGCATCATCAATACATGGCTCTCAGACCTGACCTGGGTACAAGAACGCTGCCGCTTGGTACGGTTACTCATATCCGTGCAGGCTCTGACCCAGAATCATCAGCACCTGCTGGCCAGGGCCTGCGTAGGAAACCCCTGAACGAAGGGGCCAGGCAGATTGTGTTCAACCATCCCTGTAATGAAAGCCTTTTTGTTGCTTTCATCTGTATGGCTCAGCTCTTGACATATGCCAGTCTTGCGCAGACGTTGACGTCGGCACGACAGATTGGCGAATCATTCTTCGAACCCGAGCGTACAGCACATCTTGCTTGGTTTACTTCGGCATATATGCTGAGTTATGGCGCAACAACTCTTTTGGGAAACCGAATCGGAAACGTTTGTGGTCAGAAGCATGTGTTCATCGCTGGATACTTTTGGTTTGCCTTCTGGAGTCTCCTGACTGGGCTGAGCGTGTACGTGCATACAGGCGGTAATGGAGGTGCTGCCTTCTTCTGTGTCTGTCGTGCAATGCAAGGTATCGGTCCAGCCCTCATCATCCCCAATGGTTACGGGATGTTGCTGAGGGCATATCCGCCTGGACCTCGAAAGATGCTTGTCATGGGCTTGTTCGATGCCTCTGTCCCCTGCGGGTTCGTCGTTGGCTCTGTCATGACAGGACTTTTTGCCAACTATGCATCATGGCCATGGGCTTTCTACTGCTTAGCTGCGGTTTGCACTGCTCTAGGCATTTCAAGCATGCTTGTGGTCCCTACAAAAAGAGTTTTGGTTCATGATTTCGAAGGCAACCTGTGGAAACGTCTCGATGTCTTAGGGTTCGTAGCTGGCGTCTCTGCATTGGTTCTTTTTGCTGTTGGTTGGAACCAAGCACCTATCTCTGGATGGGATGCGCCTGAAACATACATCTTGATCTTTGCAGGTTTATTGATTCTGCCGCTGTTCCGTTTCTTGGAATCCCAAGCCAGTCATCCATTGGTACCCTTCAAGCAGATTGACATAACTGCTTGCATTACTCTTGGCTTTGTGACTGCCGCCTCAGCAGCATTTGGGATCTGGGTCTGGTACTTCGCGCAGTTTGTCGAAGTTCTAAGAGGATGGGGACCTCTGCTCACGAGCGCTGGCCTTGTCCCGATACTGGTCATTGGTGCTGTTATCAGCTTTGCTTGCTGGCCATTTGCAAACCGCGACTTCACCGCCCAGCTTGCTATGGTGAGTTCGTCGGTAGCAATCTTGGTTAGTTCGGCTTTGATGGCTACGGCTCCCGCTCAACAGGAGTATTGGGCAAATTCGTTTGTCAGTGCTATCTTCATGGGCGTTGGCATGGTTTTGATTATCCCTTCTGCATCGACAGTGCTCGGGCGAGATGTTCCCGAAGGGCAGCTTGGACTTGCGAGCAGCCTTACCAACACAGCGGCAGCATTCGCTTTCTCTGTTGGACTCGGCATGGCAGGTGCCGTGGAAATGGGAAAGCGAAACAACAGGAATCCTTTGGGGGGATATCGCGATGCACAGTATTTTGGTCTGGGCCTTGGAGGGCTGGCCTTCATCTTGTCTCTTGGCCTACTTTGCGCAGCATTGCTCCGGCGGCGCAGGGATTGATTTCAGTGAATTTTTTGCTTGGCGTTGAAGGAGCTGAAGCGTTTGCAAGCCTACTTATACCCATCCATCCGCGTGGATATGACTTCACACAACCCTTTCTTCATGTACATATACCATCACAACAAACATGTAAATAAATTTAAAAGGTTGCCCGTTCTTTTTGTTTTCTCTCTTGTCTTTGTTGAATCCTCTAGTGTTTGTAAATACAAACTCCAATGCCGTACCGTACGAACATCGTAGGATTGGGGATATAGAGCCAGCGTAGGGAAAACCAAATCAAGCAAAGCACTTTGGAAAATCAGAACCATCCAACGCCAGAGAAAATACATGTCAATCCCTTTCTTTCCATCTCCTAAATCCCGAAGTTTTTATTCTTCGTCGACCTCGCCTTCGGTCAAGCGGCTTTCGTGGGTCGCGTTGTACTACAGTAGCAGTTTAAGGCGTCGACTTCGTTCTCCTCGGTAGTAGAAGTGATCCGTAGTCGTCATCGTCGTTAGAAGATTATCGGCCACCGCGGCTGAAACCACCACGTCCACGACCGCCGCCGAAGCCGCCGCCGCCACCACCTCGTGAGAAACCGCCGCTGCCACCGCGACCACCTCCACGGCCACCGAAACCGCTTCCACCACGGCCACCACCTCGCGAGAAGCCGCCGCTGCCGCCGCGACCACCACCGAAACCACCACGGCCGCCACCACGAGCGCCGAAGCCACCGCGTCCACCGCGGGCACCACCACGACCGCCGCCGGCGCGCTTGGGCTTGGGAGCACCAGGCGGGGGCTTAGGCTTGGGGAGGAACTTGTCGAGGGGCAGGAGCTTCTCGGAGCCAATGTAGAACTTGTCGCCCTCCTTGAAAGAGGTAGCCTGGATACCCTCTGTGGGCTTGATGGTGAAAAAGACCTGGTTGATGGGGCCGAGGACCTCGTCGACCTTGCCGACAGCTGTCTTGTTCTCGAGGAAGATCTGGGCGTTGAAGTGGGGGACCTTGGGGTTGATGGACTCGCAGACCATCTCGCCCTCGCAAGCGTGCATGAACTTGCCCATTTCTAAGAAGTGTTAGCCGGCGACACAGAGAATACAGGAGATATGATGATGGAGCATACCAAGGATCTGAGCAGGAGGACCCATGTCTCGCTGCTGGAAGCCACCGCGGCCTGTGAGTTCGTTAGTACTTGATTTTGCGAATGCGAACACCAATCTTGACAGCTATCCCTCGCAGTTCTCAACCTCAATTATCCTCCTCTTGAACGTTTTATCCCTTCAAGTAACCACTAATTCCAGATGCAACTGCCAGATTAAAGGAAAAAAAAAAGACGTACCACCACCACGGCCTCCAAATCCACTACCGCCGCGTCCTCGCGAACCTCCTCGGAAAGACATGATGATGAAGAATGATCGAGTTTGCGCTCAGTCGCCAATTGGTATAAATTTTAGAGATCAAGGATTCGCGATTCGACCGCTCGTTGTCTTTTGTTTCGTTCTGCCCGTAGCTGGGAGTTTTGGTCGTTTCGTCGAGATTTGGTCGTCCGCGTAGGTCGATGCTCTAACTTTTTTTTTCCCGAGTGAAATTTTGCAAAGAGAGTGTCCACCGAAGGTCTGGCGGGAGCTAGCTTAGAGCACGCCGATTGGTCAGTCGATGATGGAGCGGAAAATGTTTCGACCGGCATCGTGCAGGTGAAATATGGGGCGACGTAGTTGAAAATTCACGTCAGCTGTCACTACTTTCAGTTGCAGTTTATGGTTAATTTATTTTGACCACTCATGCTGTGTTCATTCAAAGGTGCAATACTTTTCAATCAATTGCAGGCAGACTATAGATATCTTGAAAGTCGATACAACTGAGACGCAAATACAAAACCAAGCGAGGGATATAAATAACCATGACCATGACCGTACCACCTGAACTGCCCACTGAAGCCAACGCCTCTCTGCAATAACCTTTGCCTTCCTGTCCGCTGACTACCGCTTGCGTATTCTCCGACCCAACTCTTCCTGCTAATTCATACACAACCGCTCAAGGAGATAACATAAAGTTCATAAAGGAAAAGAGGACTCGATCAACCATAATCTTGTTTATGCCGCGTAACTGCTCTTGGGGTATCCACCGGGGATGTGCAAGTTTGAGATGGTGTTAGTACTCTCGGATCGGTTGTTAACCGACGGTCGAATAGGCATAGGTGTCTCATCTTCATCATCTGTCTGAAGCAAAACCGAGTCGCGCTCTGTGTATACTGATTCAGCCTTTAGAGCCGATGGCTGAGTCTCGTGAGTTGCGCCACCATCAAGTCTGGGGAAGCCCTCTCCCACCGTCGTCAATGTGTAGTTGTCGCCCTTGGCACCACCGTTGGCATTGCCATTAGTATGCCCGTAGTTTGATTCTTGATCAAAGGAAGGCTGTGGCTCGTATGAGGGCTGTTGGTAGTTTGATGCCTGATGATCACTTCCGCCCATCGTGTATCCGCCATACGGCTCCTCTCGTGGTTCCATGTTATACTTGTTCGGCTGCGTATCATAATGGCGCTGTTCGTTGTTGGCAAAGTTTTCGTTGCGCTCATCCTTACCCTGAGGAATCATAACCGGAACAAAGTTTTGGTTACGGTTCTGGTCAACGTAGTCCGACAGTTGAACAGGCTGCTGCTGCTGTTGTGGTTCGTACTGTGACTGATACTGCTGCTGCTGCTGGTTGAACGAAGTCGGACCAGGAGACTGATTAACTGGTTCGCTAGTATAAGGGTTAACGCCGTCGTAATGAGCCTTTTGACTCGCGATAGCAGCGTGCGAGGGCATTTCATCCATGGGTGTCTGGTGAACAGTACCATAGCCCTGGTGATTGTCCCGAGTCTGCTCGGATTCTCCAGCGGCCGGACCAGAAAGACCACCCGTAACGATTGCAGGTACGACGGGGTCCTTGTTGTCCTGGAAGCCAGAGCTTACACTAGAAGGCGAATGAGGGGCCTGTAAGCCACGTTGTGCATTGACTTGGAGATCAGATGGGAACCGCCCACCTGCTTGAGATCGCCGGGGGGTCGCGTCATGTTGCCTTGGTCCCGGGTTGATAAATGATTCGGTATCGGCCGTGAAAGGCTCCTCGTCTTCGTCGTCGACCAGTCCATCGCTACTAACTGATCGTCGGGAAGATCGGCTCAGGCTTCTCGAATGGCTGCGCACGAATTGGCTTCGCTCCTCGGCTGTCTTCTCCGTAAGGGCCTTGATATCCTCGTACCAAGCCATCATGGTATCGTGGCTCTCGGCACGGAATACCCAGGTATGCCCACGGTGCATACCGCCTGTTTGGCGACCCTTGAGGATGAACTTGTTCGAGGAACCTCCTTCGTTCGAGTGGGATCCTACTTTCTGTTCTGGAAGATAAAGTGACATAATGGGGGCTTGCGCTTTATCCGCGGTCTTGAACTCGTGGAGATGCGTAGCAGAAAGTACATACCTATTGTCAAAGTCAGTTTCATTCGTCGTTTAGTGCGGTTATAGACTTACCAGCCGGCTGTGTAGCTCTTTAGGTACTTGCTCTTGCGCTCCAACAGTCCGGCTCGGATCTCCTGGGCCGCCTCGTGATCTTGTCCGGGGTAGTGAATCTGGTCCGATGTTCTGAGCGGAATGCTCGGGTCCACGAACTTGTCATCGTGGGTCACGAAATGCATCCATTCGTGGTCCTTGGGCATGGCAATAGGACCGTCTCGCAGTTCGCCAATAAGGTTGTAAGAGTTGTCCGCTTCCCGCTTAAGGATACCGGCATAAGCATTATAGGCCTTTTGGATCTCTCCTACGACGATTGCCTCAAGCTCCCGACCGGAGTTTTCCAGGTTGAGGTAGGCCTGGTGCAGGTAGTTCTCCTCATCCAATTGTCGCTCAACTTGACGGTCGACAGCCAGGCGCAGCAAGTATGGATCTTGCTTGCCAGTCGTAGAAGACTCATCCAACTCATTTCGCCCCAAGATGTCACTGAGTGTTTTAACGGCCTTGCGAGTGTGATCCATCTCCTTGTCGACCGAGTTCTTGAAATCGCCTGAAAGGTTTTTGATTTCCTTGATCTTCTGTTGAAGGTCACTTCGCAAGCCAGTGAGCGCAAGAATCACATCCTCCTCGATTTCTTTGGCCTTGTTGGCCTCAAGAATAGCGTTCTTGTTGTAGACCCGAAGGAATTGGAGAGCGTCATCAATACCAGCTGACTGAAGGAAGCCAGGAGGGGTAGTGATATTGTTGGAGACGTTGGCGAGCTTGAGGAGAGACTTGGATCGGTGCTCATAATGGGTTTGGATTTCGCGAAAGTATGCGATTAAATCTTTCAGCACCTTTCTCCAGTTCTGGAATCGGTTTGAGAGTGTGTCGGTCGGGTTACCTGAGGTAGGAACCGGACAGTAGAAGGCACTATGCCCCTCATCATGATCCGAAGCGGACTGCAGAGCTAGACTCTTGACGCTACCAGCTCTCATGCTGCGGCGGCTGCCACTACGTTTCAAACTTCCATTTCGGCGCACCGAATTCTTCTTCTTGAGCGTGTTTTGTCGACCTGGCAGCTGCTGGTCATCGCCGCTAATGTAGCTGTGTACAGAGTTGCTGCGCTGCATGTTTGCGCCGTTGGGAGTGTGATCAAATAGTAAAGAAGTTCCTCGCTGTGCTGCACCCCATTCCTCGGTAAAACGACCAGGCTGTCGCGATTGCGGTTGCGGTGCGTGGATCGAGTTCGAGATATGGTATTCGTCGTCGTACTGAGGATTTGAGTATGGATGTGTGTTGGCAGCAGTAGCACTCTGGTGAGGAGCTGATAAAGATTCTGTGTAGGAATCTTGCTCGTGCGAGTATGGATAAGATGATTGTTGGGGAAAAGATGAAGGTTGAGATTGAGAGTGAGAAGTAGGTTGATCCATGGCGGAGGTGGCGTTGTTATTTCTCCTGCAGGACGGTATGGTACGGTACTGCGAATGAGCAGTCTAAGCTAAGACAATGAATGGACTGTGCGAGACTAGAGAGAAAGAAACGACGGAATGGACCAGACCACAGGGCGATGAGGGACCTGAGACGGAAGCGAAGGGCAAGAGGAACCTGGTAACTAGAACCTAAAACAGACAGTTAGTGATCAGTAGTGATTGATGGCGCCGAGTGGAGGGGTGGATTGGCGGGTTGATGGGCGAGTTGTGCTGTGCTTGAGATTGGATCGAGCATTGAGCAATTCAGAAAACCAGGGTGTTAGACTCGCGGGATGATGGTGTTGACGCAATGGGCGCACAACTGACCGGTGGCAGATGTGACGCTAACCGAAACTAGAGGCCCGTTCGAGTGAGACTAGCGCCTCTTTCTACAGCGGAGGAACCTTTCTGAGACAAATGATGATGGTGAATCGACGACAGGCGTATCTTGGCTCTCTGGTTTCTGTTTCGCTTGATTTGGTTTGTACAGCTGGAAGCAGCTGGAGCGATACTGCAAGGAGAGAGCTTCTAGGTGGAGTCGGGAAGTGAGAATCAGCGGGTAATAGACTGAAGATCAAGGGTTCTGCTTGTGTTCCACAATGGAGGAGATGGATGACATTCCGTTTGTTTGAAGCACCTCCAGAACGTGGAACAGTCGGCACAGCTTCAATTGCGTTGTACCTATAAAAAGAGCAAACGTGGTTGCAATGCGTAAGTACGACCTGGTTTCCTGAGTCAACGAATCTTGAAAGTTGGCTTCAGGCACGGTCAGGTTTCGCTCGTGATTAATGTTTAGTGATATTGGTTTGTGGTGTTTGTTATGATGGATGATGCAGTCAATGGACTGAACTTGGAGAAGGGGGGTGTTTAGTTCCTGTGGTCGGCTTGCACGCCAAGAGCTTGCAGGCACTTACACCAGATGAGCCGAAGAGAAGTACTTGCTCGGTACTTATTGAGCTTGGCAAAGGGTGCCCTGAAACGCCCATTGACTTCCAGTACATCAACTTAGCACAAGTACTCATAAGTCTTTCACAGCTGCTTTCAGCCAGTTTTATTAGCGTCTTTCCCCACCTTGCCCGACGCTCGACGGACATAAATGACGTAGCTGGGCGCCACTCAAAGGGTCCATTCTCTTGGTTTTTCTGGTGATGCCTTCAACCTAAAGCTAAAGCTGCAGCCCAACGACGATCGTCATTAATTTCTAAGCTTTACCCAATCTCATGCACGGCCAATCCCCTTCACGTGTTTGTCCTTGATCCTTGGCTTTGGCGGATTTATCCACTGCCGCGACTTTGAAGCTGAGATCTTCTCGGCATCGCCGCCTCCCGGATCTGCAGCTTGTTGTTTCGGTGTTTGGCCCAGATTTTGACGATTTGTTCAGAGTGAGAGGCCTCGCAGCAGCACAAGAGTTTGATTGCCGATAACAAGAAGGAGATTTCTTTTGTGAGATCTACAAATATCCATCCCAATTCCTCGTCCGGCACTTACTGGTCGCAATCTACGATATTAATTGACTCTCCAAATTGAGGCATCTCTCCGCATTGCATGTGGACCCTGTACATATGCTCGTCTCAGAGTCCATGAAACCAGATCTAAGTTGATCTGGAGTTCTGGACTGCACAGGCCGGATCCCGGCTCGGCACTGTGATCATGACTGCCGATGACATCCACTCGTTGAGGGATATTCAGCTGATAAACCAAGACAATGCTGCATAATGCATATTTCACTCACTTGGCGAATGAATGCTTTTGACACAAGAATGTCGTTACAGTACCAACGAATTATCCATCTCTTGCATGCTTATTCCTAATTGTACAATTCATACACGATAGCATATCAAGTGACTTGCAGCAGTCTACTAACAATCTCCCCAAAACCAAGACTTTATAAAAAGACCAATAAGTCCATGCCATAACCGAAATCACCCAGAAACGCCATGCCTGATGCTTTGTGTCCAGCCAAGTGTAGTGCGGTACTGTACAGTACGGCGAAAAGTGCTCCACAACGCCGTCCATCGTCAAACCGAAAATCTCCCCTAGCGTGCGATGGTGAATCAACCAGTGGCCCCCGCTCGACGGGATGTTACACTTTAAACTTCCCAACGCGGAGAACAACGCTCGAAGTCTCGACTTATATCACACCTACGGCTCAGGAACGGGGTCTGCAGGAGGCCTCTCAACCGTCTTCATCCGTCCCCATCGGCGTGGTGGTGGCGCCTTGGGAGGCGTCTTCTTCTTTTCTCCATTGACCAACTTTTGTGCAAATGGTACTCCATGGCGATGCTTGGGCACCTCTGGCAACGGCTTCTTGGGCCTGGGAGCCATCGTAATGCCCTCTTCTGCTTCTGATTCACCTGCGTCGGCCCCCTCACCTGATCGACTGGGTGTTTGCACTCCCGGCTTCTCCTTAACTGCCGCGACGTCGCTCACACTGACACTACTCGCGGTTTGCGAGCGCGATAGGCTGATACCGAGGAATCTGCGGGCGACTTCGGCTTCGCCCGACCCTACTGTAGGCGATTGCGCCTCTTCAATCCATTTGACCTTTGACACACGATCAACCAAGCGAAGCGTGGTATCGTCTGCAGGTGCAAAGTGTACATTCTGTGAACCTCGCAGAATATTAAGCACGCGAAGGATCTCGTCTTGTTTATAATGCGGCGGCTGGCTCAGTTGTGTATGCGCCAGTAACGGGTAAAGCACTCGTAGGTATGTATGTCTCAGGGATATCTTTTCGTCCGGTAAATCCATCAAGTTTCGGATAATAACATCCAAAAGCACTCGTAAGTCGTTGGTATAGAAGTATTCGTATGTCGCTTTGTTTGTGAACAGCAAATACAGTAGCTTTAGAATAAGCAGCTGTAGAGAAGTCTCGGTCTCTCGGTTCAGAAGCAGAATAATATTCTCGCCAAACGTTCGAAACGAAGCTCCATGAAGACTTAGGCATTTAACAATTCTGTTCGTCAGGCGCGGTTTTGGGGCGGATGGATCCTTAACGTCGGTGGAAGCAAGCATATACTGTTCGTTTAAAACAAGCTGAACTTGTGTTAGCCATTGTTGCGGAGGACATGATACTGGGATGCTTACGAGAACTCGAATAGTAGGATAATGGTATGGGTCATGCGCATCATCAGACAGTTCCTCAATCAAGGCGAAAAGGTAATGCACGAATTCGTCGTCCACCATATGCAGATCATCAACTCGAAGTCGCTCCATACGCGACATCTCGTACATGAGCTGCAAAAGGAGCCGGTGCAGACGCGGATCCTGGTCCTGGTCTCGCTGGCTGTTGATGAGCTCCAATAGTCGAGGAAAACAGGCCTCGTTCACCATGCGAGGGAACATGGTATCATCCTGGCAGCCGTCGAGCAGAAGCAGACAAACTATGGCATGCAAGGATCCTGCTTCATCTTCCTGCAACAAACTGTAGATAATCTGGGTGCGAACATAATCCTTATTGCCCTGGAACAGGCTGCTGCCAAGGAGCATCCGCGCGCAAGTAACAACTTCATCCTGGGTTTCGCAGTAATAGTCGCGGAGTCGGGTCGTTAGATCTATCCAGGTACGCAGGGCGTCGTCGATCGTTTCGTGGGAATCGCATTTGCTCGAGACGCATTTATCAAGATCTGCAGAAATCAGTCAATTCGTGTCCTTTGCTAGCAGTCATCACAGACAGTCAATGACCTACCATTCCAAAGCTGTCCCTCATTGTCCTCATGAGAGGGAGATGCTTCTTCGAAATCTGCCATGGTCCTCGTTTTGATAGGGGTTCAGGGACCAATGCATCGGGTCCTGCTGCCGAGGCTGAGACTGGGATTGGAAATGCGTAGTGCGAGTCTGGTCGGGGTTGTTGCGCTGCGAAGAGACGACGGGACGAGAACAATGGAGTTCGAGGGAAGATGAAGACACAGAGGTCATCTCCTACCCGAAGTCGAGGAGCAGAAATATCAGTCAAAGTTCAGTTTGTGTTGTGGTTGTGTTTCGAGAATTCAGGTGGCGGGGTCGAAACTGACTTGCTTCAGGTTAGTCGTTACTCGCTGTACCGTGACCTCATCCAGGCCTGTTGTATGGTGTCTTGGCAGACGGAACTACCCAACAACGCAACAACGAAGCAACAGAGTGTCGACATTGGATTGGTTGTTATAAAAGGATTATGGAGTCTTGTAGCTCTAACGACTGGCTGCAGTCGATAAATGCCACGATCCTCACTGTGAACGTGTCACTTTACGATGGGAATTGAATTGGATGGACCGTTGAAGCACTTAGAAACCAACTCAACATCTACTGTTGAAATCATGGCTTCATGATTTCCTCAATTATTATGATGTATGTAAAAAGCCATTAGTATTCTAAACTCAGATGTACTCCAAGCGCCTTTCGTAAGGCCTATCTTGGGTCAGGGTGTTTCCACACTCTCAAGGGTATCATGGATACAAGTACGAGTTTTAAGAACAAGTCTATCATCTGAACTCCTAAACACCAACCGAACCATGAGAATGAATGCAGCCGTTATCGCAATGTCCACCAGTAACTTCAATAGGGGCTCTTCCTATGAGGTCTCCTCATCATCGTAAATCTTGACCTTGGACGCATATTCTTTGATGTTGCTCACAACATAGTTCGTAATCGTGTCACCTTTTCCACTCGCTACCCGTAACAGTAGCTCGTTCAGGTTGTATCGCCCCAAGATGTCAACGTGGTCAGCTGTGCGAGGTCCTCCTCGAGGGTTGAAGCGTTCTGGCTCGTGGGGCATTTCAACGACTGTGACTTTGACGCCTGCAGGGTTGTAGCGTTTCATATTCCAGCCATGATTACACATATAACCTGTGCTGAGGAGGTTGACCGTACCATCGCCTTCGCCCATGACAACACCGTGGTCAACGTCGCCTTCGGTATAACCCGTATCTATTGTAATGTTGAGGTTTGTCAATGCTGGTTGATCCGGTGGTTTGTAGAAATATCCTCGCTCAGTGGGTTTTCCAACACCGTAGAAGCAGTAGATCTTGAGACTGGGAGCAAGTGGCAGTCGTGTCTCGAGAGGATTTATCCACTTCTGGGGGTCATTCTCGTTGGCCTCGACCTCATCTATTGAATGAGCAATGCCTCGAGAATAACTGCCCTTGATCTGGTCCTGATACCAGTCTTCGGTTGTATTGAGCAGATATGACACGCCTTCCTCAACGGTAAAGTTACGATCAGGAGTTGTCCAATTGGAACCAACCCTGAAGTTCAATAGAGATCCGTACGAACGGTTCTGGCCCGGCAAGTCGTCTGGTGCCCAGGTTAAGTTACCCCAAACAGAATTTCCACCTATGGGTAACATAGATGAGATTCCAGGCATGCCGCGGAATATCTCGGCCCTCTCCTCCTTGCTCAAGAACTTCTCCAAGCCGTAAATAGCGAATGGGTTCAACTGAGCCGTGTCGCGCATCTCACCCGAGAGAACGGCAGTCAGATCCTTGACTGCTCCAAGCATGCAGCCACTGATGTTGATCCAGGCCTCGACGTGACGTTCAACCCAATCAGGTCCACCACGGCCACCCCGTTCAGATTGCACCCAGTGGAAGAAATAGTAAAGAACCTGGCTTCCCATGCTGTGTGATGCGAGAACGACCTTTTTATTCTCAGTAGCCAGTGCGACTTCGATGTGTGACTTGAGCCGAGTGAAATAGCGATCCCGTACCTCAAGATTGGGATATGACAGGCGCCAATCGTACGCAGCGGTGAATGAGTTCGTTGGGTCGTATCCAATGGATGCGAGGTTCTCGAAGATTTTACTCCAGATCCAGTATCCTGTGATGAAGAAGTCTGTAGCATCAAAACCTTGAGCAGCCCTTAGTTTTACGTTGGGCGGGTCGAGGCCCGTCCTCTTGTCGAGCATGACATGCGTCTTCCAGACCTCCTTGTCCATGACCAAGGCTTTCATCATCGTCCAGCTGCCCCAAAGCCGCTTTCTGAAGTAGGGCTTTGAGACATTAGCTGTACCCCAAGACTCGAGTCCTGTCGAAATGACACCAGGTATCATGATCATAGGATGATGGACTCCCATGCCTTCTGATCGAGCTTTGTCGCCAACGGAGAATGGCTCGTATGATTCGGCAATATCCCGCTCGCCCTGGACGAGGTCGCGCATGTCCTTGACCAAGCCAGCAGGCAGAGCATCCAACAAGTTCTCCATGGACAAGTCGGTGAACTCAGGGAAGTCGATCAGGTCATTGCTGGAAGCGAAGAAACCGGCGGCTATGATTCCAAACAAACTACCAAGAAAGAAGATGAAGGTATTCCGGCGTTTTCGGGTCTTGGGTACGGCGTGTTGGACGACTTGAACGTGGGTGGTCGGGTGAGTGGTTGCTGGGCTGTCTTCCCTCGAAGTGTCGCCAGCATCGGCGCTGTCGTTATTTGTCGCATCTTTAACGTTTCGGCGTCTCAAAGCGGACTCCTCCATATTGTCGACTGAGAAGCAGGCCTCTGGGAGGCGCTGTCTGGTTCAGTCTCTGGTTGGGAGAGGGAAAAAAGAACCTCAACTAGACTAGGTAGAGAGAAGGTTGGTGTTTAAGAATTCTAGTGCTGTACGTAGCTATGACGCCCATAACGTGTGGGCGCGTGCTCTAAAACAAAAACCGGGGGTCTCGATCCTGAAGTGTATCATCTGTTAGCGGCATTTATTTATATGTAGGTACGCATAATATATATTTTGTCTAATAGGAAGGATGCTGTTGAAGGGACAGGAAGTAAATAACAAAGTCGACTGATTGTGGTAATTAGAAAAGTTGCGTGTTGAGAAATCGCGTTGTAAGGATCACATGAAAATTGCAAGGCACGTAGGTCTTGGGACCTGAAGGGAGGGAGCTCGTGGATCGGATCGAAGAGGACATGCCGGTGGTTCCTGATAGGCAGGAACACTAACAGGAACCTGACGTCAAAGCCAAGATAAGGCTGTGGCATTAGATCTGGTACTGACCGAACTATGCGGAAGGGACCGAGATTGCAAAGGGATGAGAAAGGGCCTAGACGAGTCAAAGCGAAACATTGCTTCTTGACGCCATTCAACCAGGATGAGCAACTCATAATGCCACTAGAGAGGTAGCATCTTGAGTTGCGAGCTGCGGGTTGTCACATGCTCACGTTCCGAAGATGGAAAAGAATCTAGAACGTTTCCCTCTCCAAATACTATCCTACTATTAAGGCACTGCGCTTATATCGGACCATCAATACACATAGAAATAAAGTGATTGTTGATTATCGAGGACATACAAGACGAAATAATTTGATCGCTTTAGGCTACGATCTAGGCTATTTTATTTTGACGCCCTAAGCTTACTGGAAGAGAGAGTGCAGCAATTACCCCGCCCCCTCCACAATTCACAGCTCTAAAATAGTGCCCTTGGCTCTGCAGGCTGCAGCTGTAGCGAGGCGGCTAGGCGGCCAGAGTCCCTGCCAACATGCAACATGCCCGCCAACTGCCCTGCGTGCCTTGCCCTCGTGGCCTGCCGCTCGCATTGGATCGCTAGCTGGAGATATTGCCACTTCAGCCCAAAAAGGACGACGCCTAAATTCAATCTCGAGATCTTCCCACCCTCTTTCCTTGGATTTTATGTATGACTCTTGTCGATCTGATCTCAATTGAATGGACCTCCTTCCTTCTCTCCGCTGACAACACCAACAACAACTCAACTTACTGCACCTACCCCTCAATCCGCCAGCTCACCGATACCGGGCTGAGCTCCATTTCTGCCTGCCCCTCTTTAAGGTGTCAAAAGTCAAGATCTTGTTTTAAACCTTCAACGCCCATATCCAACATCTTACTTCACTCAACCATCGACTATCGACCACAACTCAACATTCTTACCAAAAATCTCAGCTGTAGACTCTGACACTGCGTCCGGGTACCCTCTCCTCCAAAAGAAATATTACTATCCCATGGCCACTACCACATCCAAGGACCTCCCAGGCGAACTGAGCTACGTCCAATATCAACATGCTCTCGAGGCTCAATATCTACCCGCGATCCGGGCATTGATCTCAAAGGATTTGAGTGAACCTTATAGTATATATGTTTACCGATACTTCCTTTGCCAATGGGGGCACCTCTGCTTCATGGTGAGAATACACTCTGTTCCTCAAGTCAAACCTCACATACTGACTATGAAACTATAGGCATTGAACCCAGTCGACTCATCCCTTATTGGTGTCATTGTATGCAAGCTGGAAATTCATGCTTCACACTCCAACCCCACCCGCAGAGGCTACATCGCCATGTTGGCTGTTGCCTCAGACTTCCGCGGTCATGGTATCGCTACAACACTTGTCAAGAAGGCCATTGATGCAATGACAAAGCGCAACGCCGACGAAATTGTCCTGGAGACTGAGGAAACGAATGTCGCCGCTATGCGACTCTACGAGCAGCTTGGTTTCTTGCGTACCAAGAAATTGCACCGCTATTACCTCAACGGAAATAGTGCATACCGACTTGTGCTGCCTCTCAAATATATTGACCTTGACGCTGGGCCAAACGACCTCGAGATTATCGACGTTTAAGCTCTACCGCCTATATGAGTCAAGTTTATGGAGGGCCAATGGCGGCATATGATTGAATATCGCGAACATGGGTCAGCAACGGTATCAAGCGTCATGTGGAATTGTTGTCATTTTTTTACTGTATAGCTGGAGTTTGGGTCATTGGGTATGATGTTTTATGATGATATGATTTGTTATTGACTGTTCCCACACCATGTACCCCCATTGCCTGGGTTTAGATACACGCTGGGTTATTGTTTCTTGTTCTCCCCTCTACGCTCGGATGAGTCACTCGTTGTGTTGTCAAGTTTGAAAGATGTCAGACGACTTATAAATCGACGCTTTCAGACCCCAGGGATTTCCGAAAGATATCCCAATGTACGTATATGCATCTGCGAACTTATGTCAGCCTCAATTTTCTGGCAGACTACACCAAAACATGACTCACCTGGCTTATAGTAAATCGGCCTTCCACGAATTTCTACCAGTCTGAGCTCTCGCAGCCTCTGAAGAACCCTGCCAACGTCGGCCTTGTCTGCGAAGTCGGCTGTGTACACGCATATGAGTCGATCCTTGCGAGAGTCCTCGTCGACTGGTCGAGGAGCGACCTTGGCTGCGATTCCAAGCTCGTTGTTGGCTGTTGCTTTTGCGATAATGTCCCATACGTCGTTGACTTCTGCTGGCGTGCAGAATAGCATCCACTACTGATGTCAGTCGGCTGATGGGAAAGGTTTCTTTAAATCTTTACCTTGCCCGCTCTGACTTTGGCAGCATGTGCCAAGTGCAGTATATCGTCTCCGGCTCTCTTTCTTTCCGCAATTATCTCCTGTTTCTGTGCTTCCGCGGTCTTTCTGCTTCTCTGGACACCCTCGATGAACTTGGATAGAAGCTCCAATCTCTCGTGGCCACCCTCCATGACAAGCGCCGTCTTGCTACCTTCTTCTTCAGGAGCTTCATCTTCGTTACCCTTGCTGATTTGGTTCTGGGCCATAGACTTCTCGACACGGGGGATATAGGGGTTGCATATGTAGATCCATGGCGTATCCTCTGTGATGTCTGTTGTCTTTGGGGGCAGGCGTACGAGAAATTCGTCTACAGTCTCGGTGAGCTGCCACGCATAATGAACTCCGGCATACGGATTGTGGAGATGTGATGTATCCGAGGTGATATTCTTGCGTGGGAGTGGTCTTCCGGGATTTTGTTGCTGCTGGAGCATCCAGCCTTGAACATCAAAATCTTGTGCACGACGACGGAGGTCCATGACAGTCTCCTCGTCTCCTATTTTGGTAAGTTGATGTAGAAGTTGACGAATATTGAATCATACCGTAGAAATCAGAATCATCCGAGTGATCCATGGTGCTGATGTATGAAATACTAAGCAAATAGTGTTTCGGTGGAGTAGTGGTATTAATGAGCAATGACGCTGATGGTGTCGACTGCGTTTGTGGGTAAGAGCACAAATTGCAGCCGGATGTAAAGAAATGCAACAGACACAAATATCAAACAATTGCGATGGCTCTTTAATTCAGTCAGTCTGTCAAAGATAAGAACAAGTCAGTCGCGTGTTGAAGTAAGAAGTCAAATCATCTCTGGCCTACGATCTGACCCCAGGCCAGGAAGGAGACGGGATGGAGTCGCAGAAGCAAGTTCGCGTCGATGGAGCGCTAGCCCGGCAGTTAAGCTTTGGATACCCTGCACCATTTGACATCGAACCCTGCAAACGAAACCGAGCAATTGGCTGACATTGGATGCAAGAGAATGAAATCGTAGTAAGTATAGGAGATTACTGAGCGCAGTTTTCCGCCGGCTTTTTGAGCTTGTAAGTCTCCTTGTACCTAATAGTTGGTGATAATACCTAGGTAGGTATCTGTTGAATGAGCCTCATCACATTGAAGGTAGGTACGATCAAAGAGGGGCCCCCACCATTGAGACTGCATCTCTTTCCAAACGCTTATTTGCTTTCAACTTCTAAACTCTGCATCTTGATATCAAAGACAAACACCCAATGGATGACGCAAAAGTCATATCTTCAGAGGTCTCCCTAACCTTGGGTCTTCCTCCTAGCTGCATCCAGTTCTGCCCTGCGCACCCTGATCTGTTTGTGGTGGGAACTTACAACCTCGAAAAGAATGAAGATGATGCTCAACTAAGCACAGAGAACGGGGATGAGGACGATGGTGATCGGGTAGCTGCTACAAAGACACCGCAAAGCCGCAATGGTAGCCTGCTTGTTTTCAAGGTTGATGGTGCTAGGCTGTAGGTTTTGTTGACATATTAAATTTGATGTTGAAACTAACAGTTATGCAGTCATCTAGTCCAGACAGTTTCGCAGCCATCAGCCATATTAGATCTTCGATTTCACCCATTTAAAGGCAGTCAAGATATTCTAGCAGTAGTATCCAGTACTGGGACGCTGGCTGTGTTCAAATTGGACCCCACACAAGACTCTTCAGCACCTTTGCAGCACATCTCGACAAGCAGATGCGAAGATATCGGAGAGGATGTCTTGTTCCTGCAATGTAATTGGCACCCTGAGATCCAGAATGTGATTGGTGTGACAACATCGACGAGCTCCGCCCGACTCTTACACCTGGATAAGGATTATTCTATCAACGACTACACAGAGCTGAACATTGCCAACTCACTCGAGGCGTGGTGCATCGCCTTTTCTCCGGGGGCAGCCTCAACCGATGATAAGACACAAGTTACAGCTTATTGCGGAGGAGATGACTCTTTGCTCCGCTACACATCCTGTATCTGGGATCCGAATGACTCTGATTCTCCTTGCGAGGAACCTTATTCGCCCATCACTATCAAAGGAACACATAACGCAGGAGTCACAGCAATCTTCCCACTTCCTGTATTCATAAAGAATACTGGAAGAGTTGTTGTGACAGGAAGCTACGACGATCATCTGCGTGTTTTTATTATACACGATCTACACGAGACATACGGCATGAAAAAGGTTGAGCTGGTCCTTGAAGAGAACATGGGAGGAGGCGTTTGGCGACTGGATCTCGTCAACATACAAAAGGGAACAGACTCAACCAAGATCAGATTCCTCGCTTCATGTATGCACGCGGGCGCCAGACTTGTTGATTTGGAGGTCAAGAATGAGCAAGACTGGACTTGCAAGATCCTGGCGAGGTTTGAAGAGCATAAGAGCATGAACTATGGAAGTGATTTTGTGAGAGACAGTCAAGCGGGGGATAGCTTGCGGTGTGTGTCGACTAGCTTTTATGACAAGCTGCTTTGCCTTTGGAAGTATGAGCCATAATCTAGATTTGGCGAATAGTCTAGAAGAGTCGAAAATTTGTTTCTGGTATGATGACAGGCCCCTTGGCTAAAGGTAGCCAATGCTAGATATCGTTCAACTGCTCATCTGCTCATCTTTCCAAAGAGCTATCCTTTCTTGATACACAGCTATCCTTGTCAACCAATTGTAATTTCGTATCCGGTATTCAAATCTCCGCGATCTAGGCTGCATGTGCTTGTGCATATTGAAACAAGGCTGGTAGACGAAATGGGGGTCGTGGCACGACGATCATGTCAACCCCTCATGAATAGTGACGTGGGTTTAAAGTGAAAGCATAACTGCAACTGCAACTGTAGCTGCAGGACTCTGTCGTATCCATCTTGTTTAGCCTTGCAGCATGTTTGAAGGTTGATCCCCTGCAAGATGCCTAGGATTTGAGAGCCGCCTACTGTAGGAACAAAGGGACCCCAACAATGAATGGATGGAGCCCATCTGTAGGTGTCACCGGCCGCGTGCGGAGCTTTAGCTAGAGGGTGAAGAAATAAACGGGCATTGACAAGGCGGAAGCTATAGGGGGAGGCGGTATAGCAGCAGCGCTAGAAGAAGCAGACTTGAGGACAGAAGTGAGAGTATACTGAATCATGATACAGTCTTGAATACACTCTGAATCTCCATTACCCCTATGAAAACCTCTGGTAAAGCTCTTCTTTGTCAACTGTTAATGCGCTGCAAGGTGAATTGTTTCACATGGGGCTGCCCCGCCACCAATAGGGTCCAGACAGGCCCGTTCTCCAGCTCACTGGGTCTCCCTCTTCACTGGTCAGTGGCCCCCTTCTAGGCTCTTTCGGCTCTTTCCTCAGCCTGAGCTTCCAGATCCATTTCAATTTTAGCCCAACACTTTACTCTAGCTTGGCTCCATACTTGAGGTGACTTCCCTCTCACCACATCCCATCTCAAACCCGAACTTGATACTTGTAACCAATCTCTTCTCATTATTCGAATTGGGTTTCTCTTTCTCTCCTCACCGCCTTTGCTCTTCACAGAACAGACCTTTGGTTTCGACTTGCTTTTAACTCTTACTCTACTTTGGCATTGCTTCTCTTATCTTCTTGCACCCCAGTCACTTCCAGTTCGTGTTGGCCGCCAATCGCCATTTGCTTCATCTTTCGCTCCCGTCGCAAACGAGACCTCGATCGAACCGTTCGTGAACGCAGCAGAAAACCGCAAACGACGAAACAAACAACGCTCCTAGTCTCTTCTTCCATGGCTTTGGCCCGTATCTTCACCCTGTGACCGAGTCCTTCCAAGTTTTAGAGAAGGTCTTGCATAAACCAAACTGTTTGGCTCCCGCGCTTCACTTTGCTCCACCGTGAATCCATCTTCGCAATCGCCTATTGCTCGCGTACCACTTGCCATCGAGGCATAACACCATGGCTTCCAACGGTAGCTTGATGTCGCCAGGGTCTGGCGGTGACTCGGAGGTTCTCTCCAGGATACACCAGGCGCTCGAGGTCATCCATAGCCCATTCTCGACCAACGATGATCGTAGGCAAGCCCAGGTTTTCCTTGAGGAGGTCAAGGACTACAACCAAGCTCCGATGCAAGGCTATAACCTGGCCTCCGACAAGTCGCAAGCCCCCGTCGTCCGACACTACGCCCTCTCTTTGCTCGAGCATGCGATCCGATACAAGTGGCCTACGTACAGTGAAGATCAGACAGAAGCTGTGCGCCAATGGGTCTTGAGACTTGGCCAGGCCGTCGCAAAGGAAGATCCGGCTTACATACGGAACAAGGTAGCTCAACTCTGGGTTGAGGTTGCCAAGAGATGCTGGGGCGCTGAATGGATGGATATGGACTATATGCTGTATCAGTTGTGGGATATTCCTGATTCGGCTGTTCACAAGGAACTTGTCATGTTTGTGCTTGAGAACCTCTCTGACGAGGTATTCACTGGAGATGACTCAGTGGTAGCCATGCGAGAAGGTGTCCTTAGCAAGGCCTGTGTTGAGATCTTTACTCCTACCGAAGTGCTGGTTGATGCATTTCCCAATCGACAATCCGGTCCACCTGTGCGGTATCTTGATGATGGCTGGTTGAGTCGACTGTCTCAATTTCTTGGCCACTGTCTAAACTCGGCGCCCAGTGATAACGAAGAGGTCAAGCTATGCATTCACAAGGGCCTATCTGTGCTGCTCTCTCTCATGCCCTGGGCGATTCCAAAGGCAGTATCTCATGCGCACTGCGTCGAAGTCATGTGCGCCGGTCTCGCATCGTCACATGTCACCATTCAGAAGGTAACATACTCCTGATGTTATATGAACGATCAAGTCCTAACCGTACTATAGGCTGCGCTAGAAGCTTTACACGCTCTTTACTGCAGAACTAACTTCAACGATGAGGAGTTCCGGGAGCTGGTGGCGCCCATGTACACTCGGGAATCAATTGACCTATGCAAACGACTCTTTGAATGGTCTGCTGTGGACCCCGAGGACATTGACGAGGACAAGTATCAAACACTTAAGAAACTATCGGAGGTATGTAGAAAAGCGCGTTGTTGAGACCTAGCTAATCAGTGTCAACAGATGCTCTCATGCCTCGGGGATTATTTTGACAGGAAGTACGCCAAGTTGCCTGCCGAAACAGCCAAAGACGAGTTCCTGGGACTTTTGGTTCAGATCGTGCAACACCAAAGCTTGATGATATCTATCCCAGTTCTTGTCACCTGGACGCGACTGCTCAGCAACCGCCTAATTGGCCCCGGCAACCATGTCTCCCCCTTTATTCCGCCTCTTCTGGAGACTTGCAGTTCAAGACTGGTCCGATATGAGAACCTGCCTGAAGATACCCAGGATCCCACTTTCCTATACCTGTTGGAAGATACAGACACAATTCCAGAACGACATGCTTTCTTGGGCAACTACCGTCGATACAGCTCCCAGATCATCGAGGCTGTTGTTCAGTTAAAGCTGGTTGACGCAATTTCGCACATTCTCAACCGCACGGAAGAACTGTTACAGCATCTCTACGACGGCCAGCCTCCTTTAGACAAGCAAAACTACTTCAAACATTCCATGCCAGTCTTGCGAGTGGATGCGCAGTTCACTGTAATCGAAGCCACGCTCAAGGGTTATACTAAATGGCGCAAGCACCGGCCCCAGGAACACGAGCAGCAGGGCCCAGAAATCGAAGCGAATTTGGAGACGTGGTGTAACAAGATACTCGATATGACCTTCGAAGACCCAATGATCAGGAAACGAACTTTGCAGCTCCTTGTTTACTTTTCCACTACCGCTCTCAACAAGAACGCTACATTCATGCTCAAGGTCTTGGAGCACATCCTGCTGACATGGCCGGCGCTTCAACCTGAATACCGTGCATTCAACGATGCTATCAAGGATCTGCAGGGTGAAAGCATGGTCGAGCTTCAGCGACTGGCTTCAGAGATGCCAGACCATCTCTTGGTATGTTGTTCGGGTGGTGTATACGAGGTACATGCTAACAATTCTTAAGGGTGTCTATGACCAAATCGAGAATAAGGTGAACGAAATGATGTCATCCGGATCACTCGACGAAAAGCGTTCCATTGCCTACCGAAGTTTCCTCTTTATCATCATGTAAGTCCCATAACGTGCACAGCCCAGCAACACACTAACCGAGCGACAGACACCGAGCGACTGGCGTTGATGCCCAGGCCAAGATCCAAAAGCTACGCGAGTTTATTGACCCCGTGAAGGCGCAATGGCAGGATGAGAATGTCCGAAACTCTCTCAAGTCATACGGCAGTTTTTGCGAGCTTTTGGGACTGGACAAGGCTCAAGCCTATATGGCCAACCACCGAGCCCATGAAGTCCATGACTGGGGTTCCCGCGAACTTGATGCCGAGGGGCTCGCTCTTCAAAGCGAGCTCGAAGAACGACTCAAACTTCTTCCTCTCCGATCAACCAAGAGCTTTCTAGCATTTTCGGTTGAGAGACTCGACAAATCCTCGGACGCATTCAAGGCCTCATATGCGCTCTGGGAAGACGGTTTCTCCAACATCCTAGCTGATCTGCTTGAGTTCTTAAGCTTCGCACATGCATGCCACAACCCTGAGAACTGGACCGGTTTGCCTAGTGAAATGCGGTCCACAGTCAACAGGATCCTCAGTGATCGATTTTGGCAAGCTGGAATTTCCGAAGGCAGCAAGGATGACTTCTACGCACGTGTCATGGACAAGAAGAACACGATGGAAGGCCTTGCCTCGACTATTCGCGGGTCTGTTCGATTCGTTCGTGAAACCGCTTATGCTATTATTTATTGCATGAGTCGCCTGGAACGACAGTTTTACGGATTCGAGGGACTCTCTGCACCTCTCTCTAAAGCCCTCTTTGCAGACTCAGTTTGGCTGTCCACGCACCAGCAAAGCAACTTGCTAAACTTGGTTCGATACTTGGTTGATGACTGTCCCGTTGATTGCCGAGAGCATTTCCTCCCGCAGCTGCTGGCTTCGTGTTTCCAACAGATGGATGCCAAGATCAATGGTGAATGGGAAAAGATGGAACGCCAGCAGCAAGTGGCTGCAGATGGAGAGGCTGGTCTTAAGGAGGAGATGAAGGCCGAGAGTATCCTGCGACAGGTTACGTATACAGCAGTATTGATGGTGGCTGACTTCCTCGATCCAACAAAGCCCAGTAAGATACGATGCCTCAAGTTTACCCAGACTGATGCTAACAATTCCATAGATGGACCGATTGAGAAGGAAGATGGCACTTCCGATTCCGATCAAGCCAAGAACTATCCGAGTCTTCGTCGGTTCTGTCTCATCCACCAAGAGATTGTAGAGCCACTGCTTGTTTTCTGCACTCACGGAATTCGCATGCGAGATACTCGATGTTGCAGCATGATTCTGCGATTGTTCGTGTCACTGGTCCCTGAGTTTCATCTTGTGGATGGCAAGCTGCCCGAGTCAGTGGTCCAAAGCCCAATGGAAGCACATCTTGCATCGGACAAGTTCCCCATCCCTTCTTCGATCTCGTCAGCTATTCGGGAATATATCTCGCTGGATGTGCTGAAGGGTTGCATCACGTCGTTCCATGAGCCCTATTTTGTGGAACTTCAAAAGGATTTGGCTGCATTGATCGCCGCTATTGTTGTCTACTACAGCCCTATCACATCGAGTCCCAGGGATGTGCTACTCTCATTGCCTAATGTCAGCATGTCAGATCTTGAGCGACTGTCTACATACATGCCCAAGCCTGGTGCGCATACTCGTCAACAGCGCGCTCTTGTGCTGGATCTTCTCAAGGATCTCAAGGCTGTGAGCGTGTCCGAGATGGGCAAACTTCCCAAGAGCAGTGGATTCGGGGAATCTAGAGGCAAGAGAAGCAACCGAAGTAAGATGGCACAAGGGTTTATGAGTGCTCCGCAAGCAGAACAAAACTCGACACGAGCAGGTATGAATGTTGCTCGTCAGACGACACCAGACGGGCTAGATGGAGTCTCGAATCTATTTGAGGGATAGACACCGCATATGTTTGCAAAAAAGGAAGGGTTGCTCATTGACGATATCGCGTCAGTAAAGAGGAAGGGTAGAAGTTGATAGATCTTACCAACAAAAAACAATAGCTGGACATGACTAGCTGAGGCTGGCCGCTTGCAGGGTCGCTAGGTAGTTGTAATTAAGATATGTGGCTGGGACAATAGACAGGGCTGAACTGGGGGACTGGGCCGGTTCACTAGGAGTACTAGAGCAAGCACAAATCAGGACAGGAAGTCAGTTGATACGATTTTACTTGTGCCTTTCATATGCATACTGACGTTGTTATCACACCACATCCATATCACGTTTATTGAGGCCGGCTAGAAGATTATGTCATGCGCATTGACTTACAGCCACAGTCGCTAAGAATCAGTTCATCATCACAAGTCCTGTTCCTAGACCGTTGTTTTAAGGGTGAAGTCTGTGGACCGGTGAGTGTCTTTGTCTTCCGTGGTTTCAAAGCCGGCCCGGAGCTCGATTGACCGGAATCTGTTCCCCTTGATTAAATGAGTGCAGTCCAACTTATATGAGGCCGCCACCTAAAGTAGCGATTTAGTATTACCGGGGAAGACACCCGAAGGACTTGCATTGGTCAGATTCTGGTGCGCGGCTTATGTTACCGGCGGTGGCAGCTATCACCAGTATTAGACTTCGTTGTGAGGTGGCCGTGGTGTGGCAAAAGTAACATGGAGGGGACTAACTGTTCCTCGATATACTTGCATATTTTTCTCGATTGAGACTGTGCCTGTTTTGAGGCCCGTCTTTGGACCGGTTCATGCTCCGGCGCCGGGCCATTGTTGAGCTGGAGAATCCGGTGCATCGAGGGTCTCATGTTTTAAGCATAAGACTGCTCTCACTCTCGCATTCTTTGTTTTTCCAGATGATGGTAATGAGAATTGATATCGCTGAAAGTAGTATCGGTATTGGAAGGTGCCGACGTTGGCGAATATGGAAATAGAGCAGCAGTCGAGATCTCGCTATTTATCCAGAATGCGAAGGAGCACAATAAAGAGGTACGTCACCTTACTCTTTCACTATATTAGATGAAGTACCCATTATCTATTCTTATTAGGTGCAATGATTGCCGCCGCCTTAAGCAGGAATACGCGAGGAACACCTCTTGCGACAGATGCAGGAGGCTCAAGCTATCTTGTCAGTTCAGCAAGCGCTTCCAGAGGAGACCAGTTTCTCAATTACATATTTCAATACAAGATAAAGGGTCTTCGAGTGATGATGTCCCTGGTTTCTCACAGGTAGAGCGCATCAAGGCACTGGAGTACATCGTCAAGCACTATACGGGACTCGAACAGTTCAGCCTACGGGACCTTGAGACGGTCATTGCAGACATTTCCTCAAATGAAGAAGTTCTGCCGAAAGGAAGTGAGAGTGAGGACGATGACTGCAATAAAAGTACGGATACAACATCAACTGGTAGGTGACCTTGCACTGTGAACGAGATTCACATAAGCTAGTAAGACGAAAGCTAACTCGGATCTCTCCAATGAAGATCTGCCTTTCATTTTATCGGGGAAGACAGAGAGCGAGTCGAACGATTCTGAGTCCAAGGTTAGCAAGAATACTCTATTCGACTGCTTATCCTTAGGCGAGTCTCACAGCACCATAGGTCTCAAGTACGGACACGGCAGTCGGCGCAGCAGGAAACTTTCTCTATGCCATCCATCAGGAAACTGCAATCATTGAAGCGGTTTCACTGTTCCCGGCAGCTCCCTCAGCCCTTGTTCTCATAAGAGTGTTCTTCGAGTTCGCACAGGCAAACTACTTTTACGTCGACGAAGAGACACTACGACAACGACTTGCCCAGTTTTACTCTTGCAATCGTCAGGTAGGAGATGAAGACAAACCTTGGATGTCTGTTACCTTGATGGTGTTTGCTCTCGGAATCCAGTTTTCGAAACATTATCAATCTTCAGCGCATAGTTCGTGTAGGGAACTCATGAGGGATGCTCATGATATTTGCAAAACCATGGATGACACTGCTGCTTCAACACTATATGAAAGTGCGAGGAGGTTAATTCCTGATATTTTATCGGCCAACTGTATCGAAAGTGTACAGGCCTTTCTCCTATTTGGCTTATATACGCTCCCCACGGATCCAGCTGGACTATCTCTAACTTATTTTGGACTCGCTACCAGGCTGGCAACACAACGAAACCTACACAAGAGAAAGACTCAAAGTGTTTCCACGAGGGAGCCTGAGGTGCAGAAAAGGGTTTGGTGGACTGTGTACGCTCTCGAACGGTTTGTTCATGGTCTCATTTTCATACGAAAGAAGCTAATGTTCAAAGGCGATTTTGTATCTTACACGGACGACCTGTTTCTGTCTCCCGAGCAGATATCGATGTCGACACTCCAATTGATATGGAAGATCTGCAGCCTAAAGAACGAATCAACACTTTTCAAAATAGCATGGCGATGCTGAAGCTCACTATCTTTATGGAGGATGTTCGAGATGCAATGTAAGTTGGGTCCAAACCAATTCGAAACTTGAGATCTGACAGTCGAAAGGTTGACTCTAAAAAGTGGTCACAAGATAAGAAAAACCCAAGCTATCCAGAGTATCTTACTCCTCAGAAAGCGTATACACAGTTACTGGCAAAGTCTCGCCGAACAGACCTTCTGCCGTGACATGACTCCTGGAAAACCCCTGTTCCTACACAACGTACACCTCGCTTTGAATTACTACCTATTGCATGTCCTTTTAGGGAGAGTATTGATGGTGCATGGGCCGAATATCGATAAGAATTTCACTTCGAATGCAGCGTGGACGAAGCTAAGGAAAGAGATCGCCAGTGCCAGCATCGATAGTGCTGTTGCCATCATCGACCTGTGCCAGATGCTTCGCGGGGACAACCGTCTTTCAGCGTTATCATATACAGAGTTTAGTTCCTGTTATACTTCTGTTCTCACCCTAATAACGAGATGCGGCTCTGACAGCAATGGTAAACTCAGAGATTTTTGCGAGAAAGGGATAGAGATAATACGGGACATATCAGGAGTTTCTTCAACAAATGGAGAGAAGTATACAATGGAAAGGTTGGAAACAACGTTTGACAGGATGAACTGTGAAAAAAGGAATATCTTTCGAGATCTGGATGAGGATGGATACAATCAGTTTCGAAACTGGGCTGTTTTACATCAGTCAAAGCACGAGAGCACCACCTGATATCGAATCTCTTTTGGCACTCATTAACTACAGGTTACAACAGATGTTTTGTTAGATCGACCGTAAACAAGCATTTCTGATTTGTCAAAGCGTAGAAAACATGTTACGTTTGAAATACATGGTGAAACCAAACGATGTGTTAGATACTTTGAATCTGTTTCCTATGCAACGCCTTGGCTGTTGATCAAACAATTTAAGATTCAGTTTACGTCTATGCTATTACAAGAATTATTTCTTATCAGCAAGATCCTTTTCCAGAGCATCGGCCATATCTCCAAGTGTAGAGAACTTCCAGTCGTAGATAGGATAATCACGATTTCCCATCAAAGAACCAGGCCTCTCAATCCAGCACGATTTTATATCCAGGATCTTAGCAGGCTGGTGGTCGTGAAATTGGCTCTGAGCAGTCTGAAGAATCTTTTCTTTGGGAATGCCAAACTTTTCATTGACTTCCCGTAGGAGGTACTGGAAGTTTTGCAAGTTGGGCTTGTAGCTGCCCACATCTTGCGCTGTGATGATCAGGTCGAATGGGACACCCTGCAGAGGTCCTGTGTGGCTTCCTGAGAAAGACTCATGATCTACATTGGATAGAACAACAAGCTTGTAATGCTTTCCAAGACGACGAAGAGCATCGACAGTGTCCGGGAATGCAGGCCACGAGCCAATAGAATCGCCAAATGCTTGGTTCTGCTCTGAAGTTGGTTCTGGGAGGTGAAGTTTCTCCGCGACTTTGGGGTGGATGGTAGCGAGAAGTTCAGAGTATTTCATGTCAGGAGTGGCTTCTTGCTGGGCAGCTTCGGCCTCCGCGTAGACTTTTAAGAGCTGATCTCTGTTGAACTCGTCTTTGCGGTTTCCTATCAGAGGTTTGAGGGCGTTGAGGACGCCTGTTTCCCAGTCGATGAGGGTGCCATAGACATCGAATGAGAGGAGGCTAAAGTCGGAGAGATAGGACATAATAGGCAGGGGTATGATAGTGATGATAGCTTCTATTTCTATCTTATGTAGGAGATTTGTGATCTAGTAGTCTCTTTCATCTTTTTAGCGATTATTTATACTGAGCCCGCGCCCTTTGATTGACCAGATACCAAGATCTACGCCCTGCAGTCGACCACCATGATGAGGGGTTAGGCTGTGATAGAGGTGATCCTTCATTGCCATTGGAAGTACTATATTTGCGATATAGTAGATGGAGGTACACGTGCATTAACTCATCATGAGTCTTGAGTAGCTTTCGATATTTGACTTGCACGTCTTAGTCCAAGGTGCATCGGCAAATCGTATTTACGCTTTCGGCGTACAAACTAGACGCTATACTAAACAGTCGACAGTACGTATTTAGAGGCTTTAAGGCTGAAACGCCAATCAACGTCAGCGTGAAAGTACCAATGAGAGATCAGAGTTGAATAAATGCAAACGCCCGAACATGTCTGAGACTGCAGAAGACCTAGGCCTGTAGACTGATAGCCACCTCTAGGAATGGATTTTGTCACCGTGGCAGTATGAGGCGTTTGAAGATAATCTCCGTTGGATATTTCAAGAAAAGTCTAGACAATGATGGAACCTATGCAGATGCTGATGGTGATGGTGAGTCAATCGACTTATTTAGGTGAAACCATCAACGCCAAAGAGGCGTCGACCGAGACATGGCATCCACATGGTCAGAGTCAGAATTAGCCGCAGTTACCGGATGCGGTAATCAACCCAATGATGCGATTTGTGGCACTAAACGGACTTTCATCACGGGCCATTCTGTAGTGGATTTGCTCTGTTCAACTCTTCACAATAGACCCTGACAGCCCTATCAATGATGCATCATGCCCTGGATTTACTTTTGTTTCTCTGTTTTGCTTATGGGCATACGTAATGAGGCGAGGCAACCCCTCAAGCCAGACTGTCAATGCAATCAATCTATCTCGATCTTGTTTTTTTTCCAGGGACTAACAAGATCTTCCAGTTCCAGTTTATCCTTTGCCTGTAAGAGAAAGAGATGAGAATGATTGACGGCTTCGTATAAGACCCCCGGCCCCTGATGATTATCGTTGCACAACGATTAGTCTAGGATCATCGTATATCAGCAAATAGCAGTATATGCAACTCAGCTGCCAGACATAAAACCTGCCTGTACCAATACAGTCAAGTCTTCTATTTAGTTCAGTAATTAACTGGCCTAGCCTTCTAACTAATCGCTCATGTCACATTATAGGCGTGTACTGTAATCTTATCATGCAGTCACTGAGTGGCCTCACATTTGAATCACCGGCCATTGAATGATTATCGCCGGTTGATCTAGTCAGCATGCACTGATTTCTAGGTGATCAGTGCAGTGACTTTGCCTCTCTCCTCGGCTGTGTTAAATATATTAATTCTCGATCATGAACCTCGGCGTTCCAAACTGACAGTTCTATGCTATAGCTGTCAGATTTAAGCAAAAGCAACCTATCGCTGCGCGCGCACATACACACACTTTACAATTAAGTTGTGACAGGCCGCGAGTCAATTTGACAATGCTACTCTACGGCACCCAAGTCAAATAAAGATGCCGAGGTTCGTTCAAGATCAGGTCCAGCTCTGATTTGACGTGATCTTTTGCCTGCCCGCCCGCCAAGCTTACATTAGTGCTAAGTCTTGGTTCCAGCACTCACTTACAGGGTCCCATTCCATCTGCCACTTCCCTGCAAACCCCCCCGCTTAGCCATCTATCATCCAATGAAGCCCTGTAGCCTTCCAGCCTCTTCACTCTTCAGGCTGCGGCTGCTCGCCCAAGGTCTCCAGCTGGGCAGGGTCAAGCTCTTCGGGCAAGCTTCTCCCGTGCAGTTCCTTCCCTCTAAACCCGTTCGTCCAGCGGAGTTCAATCCAATCCGCTCTTGCCATTTGACTTCAGTTCAGTCTAGTGGATGCAGGTTCACTGACCCGTTACTTCCCAATTGGTCGTCTGCCCCTAGACTCTAAGCAAGTGCACATCAGGGGATGATTTCCCGCTTCCCGTGAACCAAAACTCCACGACTCAACTCTCTTCACTCATTATTCTAGACTCAAGGTTGTCTTCAGTGGACTAGGAATTCCCTCGCTAGATCCAGTTGATCCAAGAATCGACAGCCCACTAACTCAACCAACTGACAGTTGCAGCGGGTCTCTTCTTTACCGTTCCTAGTCCCTTCCCCTCCGATCCATTCTCCTGCATCTTCTGGATCCTCTTTGTCTTGTCATGGTTTATCTCTTCCAACGTCGACGTTGAAAAAGCAATTTTTCCGCCTGGACATCATCAGCTATCATTTATCACATCACCGGACTCTTGCAAACCCGCATTGTCTCATCGCCTGTCATCACATTGACCCCCTTGTCCTCCCCTCCATCTTCTCTTTCAGGTTCCACCGCCAACCTGGGTTGTTGCATTGCCGTCTTTTCCTCTTAACCTACTGTACAGATACAGTTACTGTACCGTTCCTTAGCTTAGGCCCCCCCCCGCTGTGCTGTGCTTTGCTGTGCTGTGTAAGGCTAAAGCAAACAATCCATATCCTCGCCCGCTCGCTCGTCTCGGATACGACGTCTCGCTTGCTTGCTTGCCTGCTCGCTCGGACACCCTTTTGCCTTCTTCTTCCCTGCCCTTTCCCGTTGCTTCTTCCTCTCCTCTCCACCATCTTGTCCAATTCTATCATTATCCCCGTGTCTTACCCTAGTATATCATAGCTGGAGAGGAACCAACATCTGGAAACCAGAACCACTGGCAGCTCAAAGTCTTTGCCACTCGCGAGTCATTAATTCCATTAAACCAATACTTCATCTTCAACAACGACACTTCCAGATTGATTCTGGTTCAACCAAACTCATCAACTTACTCGAACTCACTGGATTATGATTACAGTGAGAGAATAGCTTCATCGACAGCACTCATCTCTCACTTACGAAATCGGACCCTCCGTCTGGAATCCGATACGATAAGTGCCCACTCACGGCCTTTCGCTTTCTCTCATATCTGTATGCAACCTCGCGTCTTCGTACGCCCTATCCCGTGGTTCTCGTCTACTTTGTCCTCCCACGCGGCCGTTGGACAGTCAGCCCTTGAACAATAATCCTCCTCCGTCTCCATCTCAGCTCTGTCATCTGTTCTATTGGAACCTTGGCACGTCGACCGGACCCTTATTATTGGACCTGACCTTCAACACTCGTAACTCCCCATCAACATGGTCTACTGCGGTAAACCATCACGGGGCTGCCAGATGTGCAGAGCCCGAAGAATCAAGGTACGTTGGTGAACTTCTCTTGCTAGGCCTCGCTTTAATGCCAGGGCCCTTTGACGCAACTGCTCACTGTCCTAGTGCGATGAGACGAAGCCCACCTGTAACCAATGCGCCAAATCCAGGAGACAATGTCCTGGATACAAGGACGAGTTCGATCTCGTCTTCCGCAATGAGACACAGGCTACTGAAAGGAGAGCTCGCAAAGCCAGCAAGAAAGCGTCAGCTCAGAAACAAGGCAAACTCGGCTCAGATGCAGCTTCCAAGGCTGTTGCCATCCACAAACCAACTCCCGATCAGTCTATTTTGTCAACACTTCAGCTTCCGGTAGAGCAACAGGCTACTTGTCACTTTCTCTCAAATTTCGTTCTCATTCCTGCCCATGATCACACGCGTGGATGGATGGAATTCGTTGTTCCTCTCCTCAAGGCCGAACAGACAAAACCGGCTCCCCATTTTAAGCTGGCTTTCGAGGCTTGTGCCATGGCTTCCCTCGGAAATCGCGTTGGTCCCGGATGCAATTTTGAGAACAAGGCTTTGGGGCACTACACTAAAGCACTTTCTGCCACATTCGGAGCTCTCAAAGACCCCGTTCTATCCAAGGAAGACTCTACCTTGGCCGCTGTACTCCTCCTTGGACTATTTGAAAACATTACTGCAAAGCAACTGGGTATGCTTGCTTGGGGCTCACACATCGAAGGAGCCATTCATCTGGTCAAGTCCAGAGACAAGAAGCAAATACAAACGAAACAGGGTCTAGCTCTTTTTGTGGCTACACGGACACAGATGGTATTTTTGCTCTCCCAATTTTTCAGCTGTCAGGAATCTCTTTCTAACACGAGTACAGATTATTCACACATTAACAACAGGCACACCCCCAGCCATGGGAGTGGAATGGTGGATTACCGACAGCGTCAAGAATCACTATGGAGCCGAGTGCCAACGACTCAACATCCGCACAGCAGAGCTCAGGGCTGAGTCTAACCGCCTGATGGCGTCTTTGAGTCGAGGTCCCGAGAACATTGAGATATTACTGGACATCATTCGTCGATGCCAAACGCTTGACCAGCAGCACGTGGCTTGGGCGAATTCCTTGCCCGAGTACTTCCACTACAAGGCAGTGGCTTGGGAAGATAACGTGCCTAACGGCAACTATGGCCTGGCCGAGGTGTTCCCCGGCCGAATTGATGCGTATCAAGATCTCTGGGTCGTCAGCGTGTGGAATCTGATGCGTTGCTCTCGTATCATCTTGGCCTCTCTCATCGTTCGCTGCGCTGCCTGGGTTTGCGCTCCGGTCGATTACCGGACAACCCCCGAGTACGCAACTGCCGCCAGAACGTGCGTCGACACCATCACAGATATTATTGCCTCAGTTCCATATCAACTAGGATGGTTTAGCAAGCGCAGGGACCTCCTTGAGAGGGCCAATCTATCCGCGTTCGGTTGTGGAGAGGAAGATGCGCTCAAGGGTCTACCAGGATATTTCCTGACTTGGCCCCTGACCTGTGTCCAGGGTCAGGACTACACAACTGATGCGCAGAGAGCATGGGTCAAAGGACGACTTCAATTCATTGGCAACCACCTCGGTGTCAGATATGCTAATGTCCTTTATCAAGTAAGTATCACTGTTATTCCGCTGTTATCTTCCTGTTCCCCCTCCTCGCAAGCCTTGCTTGCTTGGCTTTCTATGGTCCCCACAATTATTGCTTTTTCCTGTATCATGTTCAGGTTTAACTGACACTACTCCACAGCTTAACCTTCGTGTGCCATCAATGCTCATCCGCCGAGACGGGCTAATGGCCAGCCCATATCCTGGAGCATACAATTTCGAGAAGTTGTTGTCGTCCAAAACAGCGCCCGCAATGGCAGGATTTAATATGAATCCCATCCAGCAACATGACGCTATGAAAAAGGAGCAGGCCCATCATCAGAAGCACGAGTTGCTTAATAAGGCCTGCGGGACCTTGAACAATGATGAGAGGGTAGCTCAAGGTCTGCTGCAGCTTTAGCACTGAGAGCGATGGACCAGAAATTCCGATCTAATGGGAAATTTACGGTTGTGTATTCCGGTACGTCATGATAGAAAAGGAACGATCTTTGGGGGCTATTTGTAAAGATAATGGTTTTGGATACGAGGCGAAGCTACATATAGCTACCTAGGCATTAGACATGCCCGGTACTGGATACCTGGCGTTCAAAATAACCATAAATTTGTTTGACCCGAGCTCAATAGTGCCAGCCGAGATGTGGTGTCTGAAACAAAAACATGTAGATCCCGCTGTGATCTTCAAAACACGTTCGCGAGCATCGTAGTCTTCATCATGAATGAAACGTGGAATATGATTTTTTGCTTCCCATCTCCTTTTACATAAATACACACACATCCGTGTGACGATTTATTAACCATTCTGCGTGCATAAGTTATTGTCATTACTGTCCCGACCAGTGGTTCACAACCGGGAGGCATCATATAGTGGAAATGAAAATTGTAATTGAATATCTGGTGTAACATCTATGGCGCTCAAAGACAACCTCAGCAATGAATCTAGCTTTCGTAACGTCCTGACGATTGGTGCGTGCTCCTTTTTACCCCCAGCAATAATATTTTAACCCATGGTACAAGTTTCGCGATAGAGGGACGGCCGACTCCTACTTTCGTTTCTTGCTGCGCAAATTGTTAGACATGTCTGCGAGGATAAATGCATGGCATCGTCTTGGACTTGTACTTACGTCTGGCTACCATCTTGAGCTGTGCCCAGATTCCATGCCTTAACGAACCAGCTTTGTGTCGCGTCCACATAATTCTCGGTCTTGACCTGCTTGACGCCAACCTTGACTCCATCCTTTGTGAAAACCACGTTCTTCTTGCCCATGCGCTCGGAGGCGACGTCGGACATCTTGGCGACGCTGATGTAGACTTGATAGCCTACCCAGCCGCCCACACCGAGGAGGGCGAAGACAATGATGAGAGGAAGGATCTGGCTAATTAGGGGAACAGAGTTAGATACGCTCGAGGAAGCTTTGGGGAGCCGTTGGAGGTTATGTTCGTACCTGATAGTTGAGTTCGCCATGATGTATGTATCGTGTGCACGTGGGGATGCGAATGCGATGCGAAACCGGCGAGAGGTGTGGTAAATTGCGAACTGGGAGAAGCGCAGGGAAGAATAGAAGTTGGATGCGATCAACGCAGTATAGTTAAGATAAAAGGATGAAGAATAGAGGAAGAAGAATGGAACTCCAATACCAAGGAAGAGAGAAGAGGTAGCCGAAAGGGGGTTGCACTGCTGCGGCCGAGAAAAGAGTTTTGAGGGGTCCAAGAGCAGACGAAGCTGGCTGGAGTTAACTTAAGTTATGGGGGCAAGGAATGAATCAATTCAGCCAGCCTGGGGGAAGCATGTGGACGGGCACCTACTTCAGGGACCTGATTTTAGCTTGAACTTGCGAAGAGGGGACAAAAAAACGTTGCAATGATCGCCAATTGGATCGTAAAACAGGGTCTTTGCTGATTGTTCGACCCTCCTGTAACTTTATGGCTTTTTAGGGCGCCGCTAGGGCGTTGATGGGGAACATTGATGAATTCAATCGTGATTGTACTTCAATAACTCGCCATGATATTGATCATGAGCTTCACTCTTGTGGTCTTTGACAGAGAATTCAATGTGTGAAACAAGGTCCATCTCGTTTTGGATCATGAACTGAAGCTATTTTTACATTTATAGTGTCGTTTAATTACCGAAAAGGATATTTAAATACGCGTCCTTGCTGCGATGGATCCTAGATTTGAGTACCTGAAAATGCCAAGAAGCTATCCCGGCCCGTAGCCGTGTAAGCGATCCTGGACAGTGGCAGTGCTGGAGGAGCTGAAGAAAGATGAGATGAAACCTTACCTCTTGTACTGTACAGCACTGTAGTTACAGGTTACAAATGTTGAATTAGGAAACATGTCTTTCGCCTAGTCCGAACCTGTTCTGTCAGACCTTGCCGTCTTCGTTTTGCTTGGAGTCAAGCTTTCCGTGGCGTCTGACAGGTGCTGTTCTCGAACGCTCGACTGAGTAGAGGCTTGCAGGTGATCCAGGGGTATATAACCAGGTAAGGCGGAACCGGACAAGCCATAGTACAATTGTCAAAAAGGCTTTTCGAGAGTGGAATTGCTTTATCGCTATTTTGTCAATTACTTTGTAGGTGATTGGAGATCCGATGATGTGCCAACAGGGGCGCCGATCAAGCCTTTAAGCGATGATGGCGCAATATAAGATATTCTGTGAATAAATATAGACACATGTTCGAGTGGGTAGGTTTGCTTTACCTTCGAATAGTTCAACTGCTCATGAAATGGAAGAATATGAGCTACAGTATCTGTATCATGACAGTATTTTGAGTGATGAGAGACCATCCTCCAACAACACGGGCAACCATCAACTACAAAATATTCGTGTAACACCCAGTCTCAATAGTTATGGCTTAAAATCTCAGTCGTATACTTGTACTCGCCTCTCAAAATGCACAGTTATCGAGCGGGCTCTTACTGCCCTTCGCGAATACATCCCATGCAGGCTAAGAGACGAGCTATATGCTTGTGTAAAGATGTAGGCTCAAGGACCAACAAAGCCTTCACAAGCTCATATGATCACTCTATACTAAAACTTTGGATAGGAATAGTATGCTATAGTAAGTTTCGACGGCCATACTATCACGTGGCGTCAAGTATAGAAACGGCTTTTGTTATGACACAGATCTTACACAAAAGCACATACGTATATGAGAGAGCATAGTCCATAGGTTCTCGATCATAGTTCTACTTATGCTTCTGCTTTAATTTAAGTTTGGTTCTATAGTTTTCCTTCATTCGGTGGAACATTTACATCAAACGTAGCTCTTATCATGAAGGGAAGGAACTGTGAAGCAGTGTTGCACACGAATGAGTTATCCCAATGTGATATGTTGAGAAGAGGAAAGTAGAACGAATAATGATTGACTATGAAGCTTCGTGGATCGATAGCTTCATCGTATATACTTCACCGGATAAGTGTTGATAAAGAGGGCAAGCAAGTCAACAAAGCCCATAAGCTTGAAAGAAATTGTGATAGAACTTGATTGATTGATTGATTTACTTCCTATTGATTTCATGCTATCACATATTCCCTCAATGTGCTTTATCATATTTAAGATAACTTTCTTGTCTATCTTGAGCGATGGCTTATACGGTATACTCGAGCAGTCGATACACAAATCCTGTAGAAAAGATGTTACGATTGTAACTCATTTCACCTAAAACAGCCATCTTGGTATGTTTATAGAGTCTCTGTCACGGACGTGTTGACTGCAATACTATTCTTCGTACGTCCTGGTTTCTGAGACAGAGTTGCTTGGGCAACTCGCACTACATGACTGGATAGATCATAACAAGAAATACGGCATGTGATCGATCCGAACAAAATCTGCATTTAGGCATTCTCGATCAAATTGGAAAAGAATGCTCTTGGGTCAATCGAAAGTTACTTGTCTGGTTATGCATTGTCAGCTGCTCGAGGTAAGGTGGCATCTGTCGTTGTATAGCAACTGGATAGTAAGTCAGATTAAAGGTCAACTTTGATACATAAGAGTGAATAGTTAGTTTGACGGTATGCACGTATGTAGGTAAGAGAATAATGACAGAGAACAAGAATATATAAAATTGTATAAATGAATAGTGATTGCTGTCAGTGATGCAGCGAATGCTTATCCGTCATGTGTGGCTGGTGATGAAGCTTGAAGCTCTAACGCCACATAAGCCCCAAGCTCCAAGCTTGCCTGAACGACGATGGAGGCAGCAAGGAGGGAGCTAAGTGACTTTAACAAGTGTACTCTTCTTTCTAAAAGATTCTTCTTTCCGTCGGGTCTTTGAAATTGACGTTGTTGTCCTCTTCAAGTCTGGCATCTGATAGCGTGGCTCAGGCAACCACACAAAAAGTAGCCCCTCCTTTTGGTAGGTTTCTTGGCTGCTATCGTTGTGGCGGTGACCAATGCGAAGAGGCCAGACTGCAGTACACGACTGGACCCAACCCGACAGCTCTGAGCTCATCAATCAACCACCATCCATATCCATTCAATCCAATTCATCCTCCATCCCAATCCCAGTCCGACCTCAACAAATCTCTTTGGCTGGGACATTTGGACTTGGAGTCGACTTTCGACTTTAAAACTTCATATATATCTGCCTTTGCAGCATCTTCCGAACCCTTTCTCGACCCGATTGATCGAATCCCTCTACATATCTTTGGGTGCGACACTGCTCCCTTCGACGTTCAACCATGTCGATGCCCCCTCCTGGTGATGGCTTCGGTGGCTACCCAGCCCAGCCATATGATCAACAAGCCGCCCAAGATCAACAGCCTCAGCAAGGTTACGAGGACCCTGCCGCCGCCCAACAGCCCCTCGATCAAGGCCACAAGAAGAAGAAGCGAGGGTATGCGGCTCAAGCCTTCGAAGTCGGTACCGGCGCCAACGCTGTCGCTGGTGGTCAACCCGGAGCACCTGCTCAGCAGTTCGGTGCCCCTCCCGCTCAACCAGGCTATGGAGGTTATCAGGCCGAGCCTCAAGCTGCTGCCCCTCAGGGCTACCAGTATCCCCAGCAGGGTTACGGCGCACCGCAACCCGTTGCTCCCCAGGCTCCTCAGTATGGTTATCAAGCTCCCGATCAAGGATACCCAACTCCCGGTGCTCAGCAGCCCGCGCCAGGCGTTGGCGGTATCACTCAAGGTATGGGCAACATGAGTATGGGTGGACAGCCTCAACAACCTCAGGGCGCTCAGCCTCCTCGCCCTACTGTCCTGAACCAGCTCTACCCTACCGATCTACTCAGCCAGCCCTTCAATGTCTCGGAGCTTGACCTTCCTCCGCCCCCGATCGTTCTTCCTCCCAACGTAAGTCGGCCGAACCGAATAGTTTAAGAATAATGTCAATGGCTAACATGCGCCTCTAGACGAGCGTAACTCCGTCCCCCGATGCCAACTGCTCCCCGCGATATTTCCGATCGACCGTCAACGCTGTCCCTACCACCAATTCCCTACTGAAGAAGTCCAAGCTGCCTCTTGCACTTGTTATCCAGCCCTACGGTTCTCTTCACGATGATGAGGACCCCGTACCTGTTGTGCAGGACCAGGTCATTTCCCGATGCAGACGCTGCAGAACATACATCAACCCTTATGTCACCTTTTTGGACCAGGGCCATCGATGGAGGTGTAACATGTGTAACCTTACCAACGACGTTCCCCAGGCTTTTGACTGGGATGCTGCTGCTCAGCAGAGTGTCGACCGATGGCAGCGACCTGAGTTGAACCACGCCGTTGTTGAGTTTGTTGCTCCCCAAGAGTACATGGTTCGCCCTCCTCAACCTCTTATCTACCTTTTCTGCTTCGACGTCAGCTACGCTGCTGTTTCAACCGGACTCGTGGCCACTGCGGCCCGCACTATCCTGGACAGTCTTGACAGGATACCAAATGCCGATCGCCGTACGCGCCTGGGTTTCTTGGCCGTGGACTCCAGCCTGCATTACTTCTCAGTTCCCAAGGATACTGATGAGAATGGCGAGACCAACATGCTTGTTGTCAGCGACCTGGATGAGCCTTTCCTGCCCATCCCTAACGATCTCCTGGTTCCCCTTACTGAGAGCCGACAAAGCGTCGAGAAGTTCTTGCAGAAGCTTCCCGACATGTTCCAGAACAACCAGAGCAATGGTTCATGCATGGGATCAGCCCTGCGTGCGGCACACAAGCTTATCTCTACCCTTGGAGGCAAGATCGTCGTTCTGACTGCCTCTCTGCCCAACATGGGCGTTGGCAAGCTTGAGATGCGCGAGGACAAGAAGCTCCTTGGCACATCAAAAGAAGGCGCTCTTCTGCAGACTGCCAACAGCTTTTACAAGAGCTTTGCCGTGGAGTGTTCGAAGAGTCAGGTGTCTATTGATATGTTCCTCTTCTCATCACAGTACCAGGATGTTGCTTCGCTTAGCAACCTTCCTCGATACACTGGTGGACAGACCTGGTTCTACCCAGGATGGCACGCTTCGCGACCCGAAGATGCCCTTAAGTTCGCTTCTGAATTCAGCGACTATCTATCGTCTGAAATCGGACTTGAGGCTGTTCTTCGAGTCCGTGCCACCAGCGGTCTGAGAATGAACACGTTCTATGGCAACTTCTTTAACCGAAGCTCTGACCTCTGCGCTTTCCCTGCTTTCCCCCGCGACCAGTGCTACGTTGTCGAGGTGGCTATCGATGAGAATCTCACTAAGAACGTCATCTGCCTCCAGGCGGCCGTACTACACACAACATGCAATGGCGAGCGTCGCATCCGTGTCATGACCCTGGCTCTCCCCACGACAACCAACCTGTCCGACATGTACGCCTCAGCCGATCAGTGTGCCATCACCACATACTTCAGCCACAAGGCTGTGGAGCGATCGTTGTCGAGCGGCCTTGACGCAGCCCGAGATGCTCTGCAAAGCAAGGTTACTGAGCTGCTACAGACATTCAAGAAGGAGCTTGCTGGAGGCAGCATGGGTGGTGGTCTTCAGTTCCCCGCCAACCTGCGTGGCCTTCCCCTCCTGTTCCTTGGTCTGATCAAGAACGTCGGTCTCCGCAAGTCATCCCAGATTCCCTCCGACATTAGATCGGCAGCGCTCTGCCTCTTGTCCACGCTCCCGGTGCCTCTTCTTATGCGATACATCTATCCCCGACTGTACTCACTACACGATATGCCAGATAACGCGGGAGTTCCCGAACCAGAGACAGGCCACATCGCGCTCCCCCCTGCTCTAAACCTGTCCTCAGAGAAGCTCGTGCCCTACGGACTGTACCTTATCGACGACGGTCAAACACAATTCTTGTGGATCGGCCGAGATGCGGTGCCACAGCTGGTGCAAGATGTGTTTGGAGTGGAGGACCGAAGCCAGGTCCAGGTTGGCAAGGGTCGTGTACCGGAACTGGAGGGAGACTTCAATGAACGCGTGCGGGCCGTGGTTCAGAAGAGCCGGGACCACAAGTCACTAGGTGTGGGCAGCATCACATTGCCCCACCTCTATATCGTTCGAGAAGACGGAGAACCCAGTCTGAAGCTCTGGGCGCAGACCCTACTTGTGGAGGACCGGGCGGATCAGGGTGTGAGCGCAGCCCAATGGCTGGGAATGTTGAGAGAAAAGGTGAGTTGATTCCAGCAGAGTGTTGGTCCACCAGAAGATTCAAATACTAACATTGGCATTTCATAGGTCGTTCAGTAAAGCAGCTTGTTTAGAGTCAGGTGTCAGTAGAGGGAGAAATAGGTCGGATCAGTCCTTGTAATATTTTGATGAGGAGGGATTCAATCAATGACTGGAGTCGGGGTCCTGAGATGCAGCCGGCTGTTTTTGGCAACAGAGATGGGAGGCCGAATGGTATCGAGTAGAAAGAATGAAATGTTTTGCGAGCAAAATGAAGAAGCATACAGATAAGCGTGATGGGATGATGATGAGGCTTGTCTAGTCATAATATCGACTTGGACTATATGATCACGGCATTGAATAGTACAAGTACAGTAAGGGCCGGTCAAGGTGACCAATTGACATAGACAGGAATGCGATGCATGAGTTAGTTGTATTTTTAGAAATGCACCATTACGGAACCAAACGATAAACCGATTCCCTGGGTGAATCCATGACCAAGGGGTTGGTCCCTCTCCCTCTCTCTACTCACTATTCTCCCCGCCATGAATTGAGTTCAAATCTGATACAGGCACTAGGAGCGCAAGTACGTCGAGATACAAGGACCTCACGATCCAATGATGAAACGCGACGGGCTGCGGTGGGTGTGAAACACGCGCCCAGGGAGGTGAGGCAGCCAATGATAGAGCAGATTAGGCGCTGGGAGGTTTATTTTAAGAGCTTTGGTATCTGATATCCGAGGACTCTTTGGAGGGAAATGCATGTGTCTTGTGTCTTGTGTTCAGTCGGCAAGGTCATAGCTAAATCTACTGTACAGTTCAAGTGAGTCAGTTCATGAATTGACAGGTGCTGAACCGAAGCCAACCCCAGTGGCATTGAATATTGGTGAAACGCATTAGCAAGTTGTCAGAGGACTTTTTGTCTGAACCAGGGTACGACTTGAAAAGTCCCCATGTTTCGGTGTTGTCATTGGAGAAGTTCCTTTGACGTTTCGTCTCAGAAGAGAGGGTATCTGTCATGCTTGCTACAACATCTTTTGTTTGTTTGAGAACCATGAGAGATGGCCAGTTAAGAAATGGGGTACTTGGTGGTGCAAATGTGTACTGATGGGTACCTTATCCATAAACCCACCCACACTGGACTGCTGCAGAAAGGAAGCTGTCCGTCCCGTCCGCCCCTAAGAAACTCAAACAGTTCCTCCCCACCAGGTTCCTTTCACTTTGATCCCCTGGCTGTTTAGTTCATATAAGTCGGATTATGTTAAGTTTGTTTATCAATATGTGAGCTGTCTTATAGGCTTGGCTTGGACTGTAGTTTATGCTATTTAATTTCGTTGACAGCCCTGGACTCAATTCGACTGTTAGTTTACGAGGTCTCGCTGTCTTTCTTGATGCCCCTCTATCCTGAAGATCATTACAGTAGTAGTCTCTGGGTCTAGACTAGCAAGGAGGGACCTTGAACCTAGGATATTCGCTGTAAAGGGCAGGTATTGTTTCGCCATAGATTCGGATTCCTTTCTTCCCTTGGCGTTGAGTTGAGGTCCCTGAGAGGAGAGGTTCAGGATAAGCCCAACTAAGCAAGACAACTAGTTGACTCTCAGGCAGCCCTTATCAAATCTTCAACGGTCACTGTGACACATCCTATCGGCTGTTGGCAAGTGGTTGTTGGTTCCTAGCCGCCCAGATATATTCATCACATCTAGTGTTAGGTAGTCATCAGCCCAATTGATAGAAGATAAATCAGATGACGCAGAAAAAAAGACTCATTGATATGTTGTATTTTCTTTATTAGCTGTCCATTTCTTTGTCTTGTTCCATCTCGTCTTTTGACCCATTTTGCCATGTTTCATACCCAACCTGTCTTGTTTTAGAAGTACCCTTCTCCTTGTCTAGGTCTTTCTTCAGCAGAAGATACAGTCTGACCTGACCTGACAAAAGCCCAGACCAAGCTTTGGACTCTCGGAAGTTGAAGCCGTTTACTCACTATTAGCAACAAAGACCGTGCTTTTGGTTGTGGTGTCTCTTATCCTTACCTATTCTTGCCTATACTCACCGTTCGCGACGCCGAACCGACTGAAACCTGGGCCTCTGCCACCTTGCGCTAGCCTCTTCTACGTCTAGGTACGGCCCCAGCTTTACCTTAGCTAGTAGACTACCTAAAGGTATTTGAATCAGCGACCAGCACGGCCCGAGCGACCTGGATCTATCCTATTTTTTTACTCTCATATTATCAAGACTATTATCTATCATCTATTTTTTACTTCGCTTGATCCAAGCGAATATCATTGACCCTCTTATATCTTAATACCTGCCTGTCACTGGCACTGTCACCGTCAACTTCTCATCTCATCTCCTCACCTATAAAAAGGATCCCAACCCTCCTACGATTATTTTGTACCTATCGAGTGGAGCTTACAGCACTGCAAGTACAAGTACGGATACCTGGGCCTGGACTACGCTACCTTACGGATACTAAACTTGACCCCTCCCCTCAAATCCAACCCATCCATCCTTAATCAGCGTCGGGTGCGTGCGAACAAAGGAGTCTAAGTCTTGGCTGGTTCCTCTTTGACTTTGTTCTATTTCAACAACCTCTCGACCGACCGACCGATCGACTGCGCAATCCTCTCGCGCTTTCTATCGTAACTTCTTTCGGTCGCCCGTTTTCTCCTCTCTTTCTGCAACATCCCGTCGACCTCGGTCTCGTTCCCCTCACATCTAGAGCAATCATGTCTCGATCGAACCCCCCTAATGCTGCGGGGTCCCGCAAGATCTCCTTCAACGTGAGCGAGCAGTACGATATTCAGGATGTGGTCGGTGAAGGCGCCTACGGTGTCGTCTGGTATGTTTTTGCTTCTCGTGCTGATTGTGCAATGATTCAAATGCTGACACTTCTCCAGTTCCGCCATTCACAAGCCCTCCGGCCAAAAGGTCGCCATCAAGAAGATCACCCCCTTCGATCACTCCATGTTCTGTTTAAGAACTCTGCGAGAGATGAAGCTTCTGCGATACTTCAACCACGAAAACATCATTTCCATTCTTGATATCCAGAAGCCCAGGAGTTACGAGTCATTTAACGAAGTCTATCTGATCCAGGTGCGAAACATCAGCATTCTACCACAATTAGAATAGCGAGCTAATGAAGAATACAGGAGCTGATGGAGACGGATATGCACCGTGTCATCCGCACCCAGGACCTTTCTGACGACCACTGCCAGTACTTCATCTACCAGACCCTCCGAGCCCTTAAGGCCATGCACTCAGCCAACGTTCTGCACCGAGACTTGAAGCCTTCCAACCTCCTCCTCAACGCCAACTGCGATCTTAAGGTGTGCGATTTCGGTCTTGCGCGATCTGCTGCCTCTCAGGAGGACAACTCTGGTTTCATGACCGAATACGTCGCTACTCGATGGTACCGTGCGCCCGAGATCATGTTGACGTTCAAGGAGTACACCAAGGCTATCGATGTGTGGTCAGTCGGTTGTATCCTCGCTGAGATGCTCAGCGGCAAGCCTCTTTTCCCCGGAAAGGATTGTAAGTGACCACTTAAGCGCGTTGCGATAACCCCAGGCCCATTGCTAACTGTACTACTAGACCACCACCAGTTGACCCTCATTCTGGACGTGCTGGGCACACCCACCATGGAGGATTACTACGGTATCAAGTCGCGCCGTGCTCGAGAATACATCCGATCGCTGCCCTTTAAGAAGAAGGTCCCATTCCGAACTCTATTCCCCAAGACGTCGGATCTGGCGCTCGACTTGCTTGAGAAGCTTCTCGCTTTCAACCCTGTTAAGCGCATTACTGTGGAGGAAGCTCTAAAGCACCCCTACCTTGAGCCTTACCACGACCCCGAGGACGAGCCCACAGCGCCCCCAATTCCCGAGGAGTTCTTCGACTTTGACAAGCACAAGGATAACTTGAGCAAGGAGCAGCTGAAGCAGTTGATCTACCAGGAGATCATGAGGTAAACGTGGAATACCCGCGACGATTCGCTCGATATCTGTGATCTGCGATCCAGGAAGCCTTTAGAAAGACGAGCAGCGAGTTTGGAGAAGACAGATAGACCACAACACAAATCCATGCAAGCAAGTACAGACGGAATCATCGGTTTAGCTTATTCTGCATATCATGTATCTGGCATCGGTCTTTTGGGGACGATCTTGCTTGTGGGGGTCGAATGTAAGGAAACAGGATCAAAGATATGATTGAAATGGAGGCTGAGATCCAGACGGGTGGTGAAGATGATTTGATGAATTGCACATTGCAACCATTTCTTTTTTAGCTGTTATATCCCAAGAGAAAATTCATGATAATACGTGTTTGTGTACATTGGTTTCTCACTGAAGTGAATAGCGTTGTATGTATGCATATGCAGGATAGACTAGTTACTCCAAGTGTAACAAACACTGCATGCATATCTCCTGATGCTTCTATCATATGTTTTCTTGGCTTAATTGATGCTTTGTCATTGTCATTGGCCATTCATCTTCGTAACGTGACAGTCAAAGATCTCAGCGGTAACCACAAAAGCAAAGGTCTAGACCGAACTAAGGCTTCAGTGATTAGAGGCCACTGGCCAGAATAAGCTAGCGCTTGATGATTGAGGCTCTGATGTTGATGACGATCATGAAGTTGGTCGAGGTTGCCAACGTGGACGTACAAGTGGCTAGAGCCGTTGGAAGAATCTGGACAAATTAGATGGCTTATGAATCGCCACGCAATCAGTTGTAAGCTGTTGTTTGTACTGAATGGTTAATAATTGCTGCCTGAAAATTGTCAAATCTTAATAGAGGCATCAATTGTCAAGATCAGGCTCTTTTGATCATCATTTTAACGTCTGGGCTGACCCCGCCATCCATTATCAATGGAGCTCCACTAGCTTCCCCCAATCTCCAACCAAGTGAAGCTGCGTCAGAGCCACTCACGTCGCACTTTATTCATTCCACCTTCCATCTTCTTTGCATGTCTCAGATCTAAACACTAACTTATAAAAAACCGTTTGTTTCTTCTCCCTTGAAAATTCAAACAACTTCATACTCCTACTTTGCCGATCCAGAGATCCAGTTTCTTGTATCTATGCATACGTCTTTCGCTTCCTAGTTCTTCGTTGTTACTGTCGTGGGCCAGAGTACATCATACAGATACCCAGGTATACTTTTATCGTTATGAGCTTTTCAGACCGCAACGACTCCCCCGAAACTCCCGAATCCTCCGGCGCTGGTACGCCCGTCAACTCAAATCGCGCCTCTGCGTCGTACATCTCCAACATGTGGACTGGTCTCATCCGCCGCTTCTCCAGCGAGGGTTCATTCCCTAACCAAGCCGACACCGCCTATGACGACGACTTCAACTATCATAACGGCAACGGCCACAACACAAAAGATGGCATAAACGGCGTCTTTTCTCCCGTGCGACGTATTGCCAGTCCTATGCGTCCTCCGCCGCTTGATCCTCTTATTCTTCATGGTTATCGTCCCGGGACGCCTTCGTCGGCCAAGTTGTTGAGCCCTGCGGTGGCGGAGGAGATTCGCACCATGATTCCTGAGCGCTTGCGCATCGTCGACGACTGGCATCTTATCTATAGCCTCGAACAGGACGGCGCGAGTTTGGCGACACTGTACCAGCGGTGTCGCCAGTTCGAGGGCAAGCGGGCAGGTTTTGTCCTTGTTGTCAAGGATCTTGAAGGAGGGGTGCGTATAAAGTGAGACGATGTGACGTTTTCTTGCTAACCAACATGATCAGGTCTTTGGCGCATACCTTTCCGAATATCCTCACCCCGCACACACGTATTTTGGCAACGGCGAGTGCTTCCTCTGGCGAGCGTCAACTATCACACCTCTCCCACCGCCTCCGTCGGCCGATACGACGAATCTCAACTCTCGAAACACAACGCTCGCTCCACCGCCTCCTTCGTCAGAAACTAACACGCCAACGCACTCCCGCGCACCGTCACCTACCCCTAGTGAAGCGGTCCGGTTCAAGGCATTCCCGTATAGCGGTCTGAACGACTTTTGCATTAACTGCGAAACGGGCTTTTTAAGCGTTGGGTCTGGCGGTGGTCATTATGGGCTCTGGCTAGACAATGGACTCGAAAATGGCCACAGCTCGAGGTGCGAGACCTATGGAAACGAGCCGCTGAGCGATGAAGGGACCAAATTTGGTGTCATCGGTGTAGAACTCTGGGTTATGGGTGTATGATGACGATGTTTTGGCTTTATCTGGTTACACGGCGCTCGGTGTTAGGGTTGGAATTCGCATAGCAACTTTTGGTCTTTCCCCAAGTGATACATGATGAAGGGAAGGAACCGTATGTTTTAACAAAAGACAAAGCGAACATAGGTGGGACGAGATCTCTTGGGTATATACGATGGGAACAAGAAAAATAATCCAAGGATGGATCTGTAGAAAGGAATGATACCCGGAGCTGACACTCCCGACTCTTTACATCAGCACTGGTTTTTGCAGCCGCAATACTTTACATTTACTTGATACAATGTTTACTATTTTACTTACATTGAGCTTCAGCTCTGATTCCTCTTTGCCATAAACTCCTTGATTCCGTTCAATACGCCCTCTGGTGTCGGTGACTCTGCGCATACATCAGGCTCAAAGCCAAATGATAACAGATGATCTCTTGTCGTAGGTCCAATAGTCGCAATGAAAGTCTTTCCGTCCCGCTGGTATCCCTTATACACCTTGTTTGTCTCGGCATCCAGAATTCCCATGACCCGAAGCATACTGTCGCATCCCGTAGGTGAAAACACCACAATCCAGCGGACAGGATCATCGCGCGTCTCACCAAGCACTCGTCGCAGATCAACAGGGAAGCTCTCCATGACGCCCGTTCCGTAAACAACCGTCTCTGTAACTCGAATGCGCTCTGTGTCAGGCAATGCGCCATCCTGTAGGGTCTTGGGAATGATGTCGCGTCGGGTCTCTCCGACTAGGAAGAGCAGTGGCGGGAGCGTAGGACGGCCTTGGTCGCGGTACCATTCGAAGTAGTGGGCGAGAATGTAGGGGGCCAGAGCGGCACCGTTGCCCGTGTGGCTGCCGAAGACTTGTAGAGGAGGATCCTGAGGTACGGCGGCAAGGGCGCGGGTCGTGGCAGGACCAACGCTGTAGACGGGGACGTTTTGGAGGTGAGGCCATGATGTTGTGTCTGAGGGATCAGCGGTATCTTCTGTCGCATTGGACATCATGTTAGTCTTCGTTATTATGATGAGACAATATTGTATGTCATGACGTACCATTCTTTCCGTCTTCCACAAGCTTCACGAAAGCTTCGACTGCGCGTTGCGACGTAAAGATCAAGCCGCCATAATTATGATGTTTCTCATTACCAATGCGACGCTCACGGAGCAGCGCCGCAACTTCCTTCATACCCTCACCATGGAACTGATGCAACAGCACGGGAACGAATTGAGGCGAAAACCCCGTTCCGTCAACGTTTGAATCTGAGAAAAGGTCTTCATATGAATCGCCAGGACTAGATCTCGTCTTGAGTAGAAGGACGGGTATCTTGGAGTCTTCCCCCGCGGCGGGATCGGTGGATGTCATGATGGAATCGGACTTTGTACGGTTTGTGCTCAGTGTGTATGTATATGTTGACATGAACTTGGCGACCCTGTTGACGAGGTATTTAGAGGGATGAGGGTTGATGGGGAGCTCTCAATGGAAGATAAAGGAAAGATCATGAGGTGGAAGATCAGCGACTTTCGGAGACTCGGAAGGTGAGGGGCTCATGGGAAAAGTGGGCGAGAGCTTTATCGATAAAGAACCGCAGTCGAGGCGTCCCTCATTTACAGCACATCACTTTACTTCTGAACGGGTAGCAAATGAGCATTCATGATCACGAGCGTCAAATTATTCTTATACGTTACAAAGTTCAACAGTCAGAAACTCTATTGAGCATCATACTTATGTGTGGCCAATGGTTCTTCTTTCACGGGTATCTTGGCGTCGCATTTGAAGTTTAACAGCATGATGAGGTGCTCCATGAGCTTCGTAGCATCCCAAATGTCCGATGTGCATTCTTCTATAATAAAAAGATAATCGTGGATTGATGCAACATGTAAACTAAAGAATCCCAATCTACCGTACGTGAATCCACCCGCTTTTGACTCCGTATCTCCCTATCACTATACACTCTACGCATAAGAATTACCCATGTCGTGTTCCTGTAATAAGCTGTTAGCAAGATTGGGGCATCGATGTTAGATCGGAAGAAACTCACCTTGATATACTCCGGTCCCTTTTCTTGGTATTCCTCTCTTGAGATCTTTGCCGTCTTCCAAGCAGGTGTTCCAACCCAGCCCGCGGCGCCCTTCCAAGCATCTAGTAGGGCGTCCTCCGCACGACGCACATTCAGGGGTGAATCGGCAGGAAGAAGAGCGCGGAGACCGTCGCGAACGCGGTCATCAAAGTTCTTGAACAGGGTGTTTCCACCAGTCAAGAATACATCACGAAGGAAATCATCGCGGTTGGGAATGTTGCCCAATCGTTGGTTGAGAATATCACCAGCAATCTCGACAATACCCGACTGATCCACACCGGCAATCGAGGGGCGGAAAACAACTTCGGGGACACGAATGCGCTCAACATTGAGATGAATCTGGTTGAGCTCAGCCTGTGAAGAGGGGTCGAAGGGTCGGGGACCTCGTGCGAAGGCGTGTAGTAGAGATTTGGACCAGTCAGACTGAGCCTCGTGAGTATTCTCGTAATCGAAGTCAGGGTCGTAGCGCAATAGGTCTTGCTCTAGAGACTTGAGTGTTGAGTTAAGATCTTCCTCCTCATGCTCATCATCGCTGTTGTCGCCCACGGCAATCTGGCGATAAACACCCCAGTCGTCATCATCCGCACCGAAATTATCGTCGTCACCACCACGGCGTCGCTTCTTGGTCGGGTTGTCCGAGGCCAAGTTGGCGATACTCTTCATGCGAATTTGCGAAGCAAGGGACTTTCGGTTTCCTAGATCCTGCTTTAGGCGCTCACGCTCTTTCATCTTTTGTAGTGTCTCGGCTCGTCGCTGGCGCTTCTCCTCAAGCCAGTTCTCGAGGTCATTCTCTCTTCGCTCGGTGTCAGCACGCTCTTCCTCGACAACACGTGCCTTTTCGGCCTCCTTCTCGGCCTTTGCGCGCGCGCGAGCTTCGTGGTTTGACTTGAGCAGACGTTGCTGACGCTTCTGTTTCAGTTGGGCGTCGTCAAGCTGATCATCAGGGATATCGAGGAGATCAAAGTTGGGTTGCTCTTGTTCCTCCTCGGGGTCACCGCCGACATCCTTTGTTCGGGCCTTCCTGACGGCCTTTTCCAAATCCTTGATGATCTTCTCCAGCTGGTTCTCATCCTTAATGTCGTTGCTGTCGAGTTGGCGTCTGAGTTCCTTCTTTGTCACATCCGTAATGTTCCTTTGGAGGTTCTTGTAGTACTCCAGATCCTGCTCCTTTTTCATGAGCTTCTCCAGGCGCATCTTGGCCGCCTGTTGTTGCAACCTTCGCCCACTCTCCTTCTTGCGCTCTGCAATTTTAGCCAGCTCTTCCTCGGTTTTCTGCTCAACCACAACTTCTGTGTATGGGTATTGCACAACGATATCGCGATCCTCCAGGTCCTTCCACTCAAGGTAGCTGGCGAGCTCGTCATCGTAAGCTTGGGATACGTAGCCATGATCGCGGAGCATGTGCTCGGCTTGTGATACGTTAGTCTTGCCAGTGAAGGCAGGGTATTTAAGTCGAAGTAGCTTGAGTAGATACTCGGCATTGTGATAGCCTCCCCAATTCAGTCGCGTGGCTTGGCCGAGCAGGGCCTTGTTGTTATACACGGGGATAACATGTGTTGATGTGTAAGATGAAGAGACCACGAGACCAGTCTTGCCCTTGTTGTGTCTGTATGAAAAGAGGGAATCGATTCCGTAAGCCAGCGAAGGCGCACCGTAACATTCGAAAATAATCTCCGTCATGGCTAAAAAGTCAGTCCAGGCTTTCGCAAGTATAGCATTTCACCCACATTTCCTTGAGTATGGCAGATTGGCAACAGCCTCTGTCATGACAATAGGAACTTCGATGGCGCCATCCGCATCGTTCATGCCCAGCTTTAGGAAGATGTAGTCCAACACATGTTCCATCACATCCCAGTTGCTGACAATTCCTGTTCCAGCTTCGAAGGCGCTTCTGATATGGCCGCGCGCGGTTGTGTCGGCGTAACAGTCGGATCCAGCAAAAGAGAAGGTCTTGCCCAATTTTCGATCGCGGTACTTAGCCATGATGGGGGGTATGCTGAATCTCGGCTTTGACTCGAATGACCAGCCGGCGCGTACAGTTGAAGATCCTGTGAAACAGCTGTTAATTCATGGTTGTCGCAAGCCCCTTGCGCTCCAGCTCACCATTGTCAATCACGATAGCTGAGCTTTCGGGTTGCTTCAGTGCGCGTTCTCTTCCATCCTTTGATGGCTCTATAAAGTTCTCGAAGCGCGTCTCCTTGACGGGAAAGATCTTGGCGGGAGGGTATGTCTTCTCTTCGGGCGCCTTGATGGCGGGTTGGTCGACGGCGGAGGGAGCCATGGTTGTGCTGGAGGATGGTAAGATGAATATTAAGTGCAAAGGCCAGAAATCATGATAGGAGAAAAGAGAAAAGACAATTCAGATCGGCGTCTGGCTCTGTTGGCCAATTGTCGTCGGCGCAAATGATTGGGCTTAACTGTTGAAAGGTTGAGAATGTACTGTACGAGGCTACAAGGCTGATCGAGGACCGTCACATACAACAACAGGGATCCACTTTGGTGCAACAACCTATACATGGAGCAACCCAGGCGTAAAGCAATTGATTGTTACCAAGAGATGCTCAGTTATATATCGATGAACTTTTCAGAATCAATTGCGATTTGGATCAAAGACAGTCTTTCTATATGAAAGCTCCGTCATAACAGCACATAAAGGGATTTCAATGATATGGTTCAAAACAGATTCATTCAGGGTTTCCTTCCAAGTCTCTATGTATAAGATAACACCAAGTCATCAATTCATGTAAAATCATGCGCGCAATATAAATGCAATGAAACTCCAATCAAAAGCACTCGTACAAGTGCTTAGCTAGGAGGCTTCAAGTTATCCGTCGCTATCGGCAAATATCAGCATCGGTATATAAAACCATCGAATCCGAAGCTTACCTTCCAAGTGGAACAAGACATTTGATTGGTAGTTCTTGAACATCTGGGCAACTAGCTCGACGTTCATGTTCTGGATGTTGATGTCCTGGAACGGTTTATGAGTTTACTATCGAGCATAGAAAGACGGATTGACATACCTGGAGACTTTTGTTCATCACAACAACAGCTTCGTTTAGCTTTTCCTGCATATTGTTAGTGTCTTTTATGACTGGCTTCACGTCAGTTAGACATACCACGTTGGTGATGATACGTGAGAGCAGGAGGTTCTGCTGGTGCTCGTGAGGGCTCTCCTATGAGCAGGTTAGACAGAGTACCATAAGTATTCCATAATTTCTCATATTTCCCTTACCATTTCAGCTGTTTGATGAGGTTCCTTCGTGTCAATATGATGGATATGACAACCAGTAGTGGAGTCTTGTGTTTACTTTATGCCCACTTGGGCCATGAAGCATTCCCCAGCTACAGTATCAGGAACGCGGTGAATCGCGGCAGAATTTACTCCAACGCGATAAGCTCATAGCTTGCGACACCAGGCGTAGTGCTCTGGACTATCGACCATTCTATCACTCAGCAAAAGTCGCAAAGTAATCGAAGCTACATATTTTCATACGGCGCATTTCTCTCTACCCACCAGATAATCCTAAAAACAAAAACGATGGCAGCTCCAACCGAGGCGCAGATCGCCCATCAACAGCTTATAGAGAAGCTCGACATCCATTCCACCCACAAGAACTTCCGTAGCCCATCATGGAAGCCAAACCAGCGCCGAAACAAGAACTTGAAGGCCATCGTCGGTGATGCCTCGCGAAGAGAAGCTTCAGCTCTAGGCACACCAATGGATGCGAGCGGTATTGCCACCCCTGCCGACAACGATGGACTCTCAACCAGCGGTACCAGCACGCCTGCCACAGAGAGCGGCAAGGAGCCCCCGAATCTGGCGCAAGCATCGCGAAGTCTGTCCAAACTTGTGCTCGAGAAGAGTCTCAAGCCAGGTGGCCCTTCAGCGCCTACTGCCACATACACGAACATCGAGTCTGCGCCATCACTCGCCCATAATAAGCACTACTGTGACGTGACGGGCTTGCCTGCACCGTATATGGATCCCAAGACACGGCTACGATACCACAACAAGGAGGTGTTTGGCCTCATCAGAACACTACCTCAGAGCGCTACCGAGCAGATTCTCGAGGCTCGTGGTGCTCACACGGTCCTCAAATGAGCGTGGATTATAAGCAGGATATACCCATTTAATGAAATGACGAAAACTATAAAGTTCAGGAGGCAGACGAGATAGCTTCACCCTCGAGTTTATTACGGAGTTACCAGGCACATGCACATTATACAAAAGATACCACTCAAAAACGGAAGTGTTCGACCAACAAAGTCAAGCCCCAACTATGCACCCGAAGCCTTTCGGCTAAGGGATGGCAATTGACGCTCCGGCTTAATCGTGATCATGCATAAGCTTTGTTCTCTGCCTAAGGTCGACAGAGTACCGAGAACGTATGGAGGAGAAACGTATCTCAGTTGCCAGGGCGAAGAACGCCGCCGGCCGTCGCGGCAGGGACAGATACGATCTGTCGAAATATGTGTATAGCAAGCTGTCTGATAGACTGAACCAAACATGAATATTGTTTCCTTAACGCGTTGTGCGATTTGGCAAGTATTGAATGACAGGACGTTGTTAAAACGGTGTACTCTTAACTCTATCCAGCACTCATATTGGAATGTTTAAGAGCCAGAACCGTTAGTCCTAAGTCGTTGACCAACTCAAAAGTGTGATGAAGAAAGATGCAAGTCTCTTAAAGTCGGTACCGCAGCAAAATTTCAAGTCAACCCACGCCCACCCACTTTGGTCCAGAGCAGCCAATGAGGCACGCGACAGCTCTCAACATCGCCTAAGCCCTCTTTGGTACAGCCCTGTCAATCGCCGTTTACACCATGTAAACCCCTGGAACGTGTCCTGTATCCTCCAAGGGAGCTGGTGACGAAAAAAGGCAACATTCATTTGAGTAATTTGGCCTCTGTTGTTTCTCCCTGCAAGTCTTATCTATACCAATTGAACTCTGCCAGTTTACGATTTTACCATCGGCAATCCGAAATACAGCACTTCTGTTCGAATAAAGACTCTATCTGTACACCTACCAAACCGCCAAGATGTCGATGTGGTTGACGGATACCCAAAGTATGCTTAGCTTACCCCTGCAGTTGAGCTGCGACAAGTCCATGATGAAGTTATGCTTCGATGGATATAATGGACGATGTGTACAGAAGCTGACTGTTTTCGATAGAAATTGGAGTTGTCTTTTGCTCCGGCGGTATGTTTGGACTTGCGCATCGCTTGCTCTCTGGGCACGGCATATCACGAACTTGAGAAACTGACGGCTTCGCAGGAGGCTTCTTCCTGATAGGAGGTGTCATGCTCTTCTTTGATCGATCCATGTTAGTATCTGCCTCTACAGTACCCCATGCTTACGATGTTGTGCTAACTTGCTTTCTAGGCTTGCTATGGGAAACGTATGACGACCTCTGCTCCTTCCATCCCGCCGAACCGACGATTGCTAACACGACTCGATCGAATAGATCCTTTTCCTTATCGGCTTGACGATCATCATCGGACCTCAAAAGACACTTCTCTTCTTCGCGCGCAAACAAAAAGCAAAGGGCACGGCGGCATTCTTCCTAGGCTTGATCCTTATCTTCATGAAATGGACCTTTATCGGGTTCCTCGTGGAAGCGTACGGTATAGTCATTCTGTTTGGAGACTTCTTAGGGACCATCGCCGGCTTTGCGCGAGGTTTGCCTGTCGTAGGACCGTACATCGGCATGATCGTCGACAGAATAGGCCTTGGAAGACGAAATGCCGAGCTCCCTGTCTAGATGGTCGGAATATAGTCACAAGAGACCTGATAGTCGGAACTGTTCGAACGAGAGGCTACATTACGTGTAAAGGACTCAACCGCTACATCTCGTGGTAGGACTTGGGTGAAGTTTAAAGGACTAGTGGCTTTGGAATAGGCGTTAATGACATGAAGATTACCACGACATTTGGATGGACAAAAGCATTGTACATCATGGGACGAGGACGGCGTATAATGAGCATAGTCAGCTGTAATGAAAAGTAAAGTTGGATGACATTCAAGGTTTTGTTTTTCTCAAGTGTGGCATAAGAGATGGGTCTGGAGAGCACTCGGATTGCCTATATGCAGAATCGTGTAGAAACAAACTCTGTTGACCGATTTCTGGTCAAGAAAATGTTTTCCTCGAGGCACATAGACCCACACTCAAGCTCAAAGCCCAAGTCCAATGTTCTAAAAACAGAGGCGCTCCTCTTAGCATAAGCTCGTTACAGCTGCGTTGACTAATCCGTTCTACGGATAAACAGCGTTTTTCATGACGCTTCTCACAGATAATTCCGCCCAAAATTCCTTTGCCTTGTCTTGCCTTACACACACCGAATATCTAGTAACCGGACTTGATGAGGTAGTCGGCAAGACCCTCGACGGTAGAGGAGGCGTTACCAGCAACCTGGGTCTCGCCGTGATGGCCGACGACGATAGCCTGGGTGGTCTTTGCGATAGCGACACCGCGACGGCCCTGTTGTTATGTTAGTGGCATGTGACAAGGGGGGGAAGACCGTGATATGGGATGTCGTACCGATCGAGCGTAGATGCTTCGGTCCTCAGCTCGGGCCATAACATATCGTTCACCAGCAATGTAGAGTCCTTCGCCGAAAGCCTTGGACTTGGCGGCCTCGTTACCGCCAACGATATCGGAGATGGCCTTCATCTCCTCGGGCTTGAGCTGTAGTGGGGTCGCAAGAGTCAGCCATGGATGTCCATTTATTCAGTCATTGAACGCAGGGGTTGTCCGTCGCTTCGGCGAGGTTTGTGTCGGTGAGAAGGGGGCTATTCTTATGTACCTGGAGGTCGGGAGAAGCAGCCCAGGCGCTGTCGCCAGCAACGCTGATGATGGCGCCCTTGTCGATGTGACCGCTGCCGACGAGGCTGTTGTGAGAAGAATTGTCAGCATTCGCTCGGTATTCGCGCCGACGGAGAGGGACCACGATTGGTGTCTATTCGTGGTTGCGGGATATTGGAAGTATGTACCTTGAGTCGATGTATGCTATATCGGTATCATGTCAGCTTCCTTGTTCATCAAGCTTCAACTTAGGATTTTAGGAAAAGAGTGATTTGGAGGCGGTGATGAGGAACATGACCGAGACGGTTCATGGAGGGGCGAGGAGGGGTAGGGGGAAATGAGTGACATGATAGCAGTAGTTTAGATGGGAGAGACATAGTTAGTACTGACCTTGCCACGACATGATGAATGTGATGTGATGTGAGTGAGGGTATAGAAGTGAGTTTGTTAGGACAAAGGTTGCAAAAGTTTAGAGGTGAGGTAAGGTTAGGTTAAGTTAGGTCAGGTTAAAGGTAGGTGAGGTTTGTTTTGGCGGGGGAGGTTATCAACTGGTGATTCTTTTGGAGCTTTGCCCCTCCAGGCGCCGCTTCAGTCCCTCTCAGGCCCCGCCAAATTCGCTGTCAAGCTCCAGTCCTGTCCAATGGGTATTGGATACTTGAGTCGGTGACGGTTCGCTAGTAGTGGAACCTAGTACCCTATACTTTAAGCCCAACGGTTCTTGGATATGTCGGTCGGCATGATCAACAGCTCCCCATGTCACGCATTTTTTTCTTCTTCTGTTGTCGCTCCATTTCGGTATTACTTGCTTGGTGACGATTATTGCAGATATGCAATGCATAACTCGCTGACGTATCGGGTTGCAGATTGAGGCTCAACTGAGCTTCTGCTTAACCTATACCTCAGAGCCATCAATAAGTTTCTACTTCAACGTCACTTGGATAATTCTGACGTGGTTGACTAACTCACTTGACTGGCGTTAGAGCTACGGGATGTCCAGGCGGCCCGCTTTAGGAACGGCAATATCCGCCAAGAATACTTAACGAATGGTTGACCGCATGTTGAAGTTCAAGTGGTGATAGCGTCTTGTTCGCTTCAATCAGAACCGAGGTCTCCTAGGAAACAAACAAACAACCAAATTCGATAGCCACCAATGGTCTAAACGAACGAATGGGTGGACCTTGGGTGATCAATACCCTCCATGCGTTATCATGAGCTGGCGTTGTTAGTATGTGTTAGTTCAAGAAGCTCAAACCCTGATCTCCGGATCATCGACTTTCAATTTCGATATCACCTCGATTGTGATATTTTTAACAACATATAAACCAACTGAGATGAATCGGACACCTGAAACTACTATATAGACTCTCCGCTTAGTCCAGCAACGGGATGTCCATATCCAAAACACAATCAGACCCTCATCGCACGTTTACCCAATTTTTACACAACAGTTCCTGCATGCACTTAGTATCTGAATTAGCCCTCGCCATGAACCTAGGTGGGGATTGGGGCCTTTATATGTAACTATACTCAACGGAACTAAGTTGTGTTTGTAGCAGGTGAATATACATAGCGAACAGTCACTGACGGTGGGATGTTGTATCTCTAACGGATATACATTGCATACTCACCGGATATATAACATATAACCAACGCAACTATACTATAGTTGTCATTGTGGAAGATGAACGTGCTCGACTCCTCTTGAACATACACGCCCTGCCGCGGGTACCATAATGGTCAAGACGTGTGTTCTAGCATGAGAACCCGTCTCCAGTCAGAGGATTTTAGGTTCTCACAATGTATCCGATAGAAGCTATCTCAATATTGAAAGAGAAGACAGTGTCCTCTAGTCAAGCACAGGCCCAGAATTGGTTATTGACAGCCGCACTTTGCTTTTGCCTGACCAGTTGATTGGGGTCTGAACGGGTCCGCAGCAAAAGCCCTCGGGAGATATTCAAGCCATGAATACCACATTGATCCCTGGCGTTTCAAGTCTTAAGATCTTTATTAAGAGCAATAGCATTGCCGATAACTTCGGGGGGCTCGGGTGTTGCCCATAGTGAGGCGGCATCCGGAACTCTCCTGTGTGAAGCCTAGTGCCCGTTTTAGTCTTCAGATCGTGAATGTGACTCTGACTCTGAAGAATGGGATGTTGAAGTGGACATGAGGAAAACACGCGGATGCAACGAGGGAGAGAGAAGAGGAGCCTTCTTCCAAGGCTGCATATTAACTTTGTCTAGGGTATGTGAGCTCAGTTGCCCTTTTGGCCCGTGCCGTTGGTGCTGTAAAATGGAAATTGGCAATCTGAGACGAAGTTGACGAATACCCTTGTCATGATGTGAAACGACGAGTTGAATGGATGAAGAGCCCCTGAGGTTTTTTTTGATGGTTGAGTTGAAGAAATTCGCTCTCCCTGCAGCGAGATCGCCCGACTGGTATAAGCATCCGTAAGTACGGAATGATCATTCGTTATTTGGTGATAGTAGAGCAGTATCCGTATATCCCGGATATCCCCAATTAGGCGAATGATCCTTGGTCCAGCTCGGCAACAGTCCAGCCCTAAATTGAATGGTCAGTGAGTTGAGTTCGGTGTAGACGAGCTGAAGCTTGCTTGGCTTGGAAGTGACGGGAGATGAAGAAGGATAGGACTCAGACGACTCCAAGTTCCGTGCTCACTACCTGAGAGTTTCTAGAAGATCGACCCGACGCCACTGAAATCTTTCTGTCACTTGTGGCTTTGGTCTTCCGTTCCTGATTTGGATACATGCATGCATTGGGTTGATTGCATTGCTTGCTTGCAGACGTCTGAACTTCTTAAGTGCAGGTGTTTCATACAAGGCTGTGACAGACCGGGCGGGTACGTTTGACGCGCTGTTCCTCTAATTTCAAAGAGACCAGCCACTGGAGACACAACACATGCCCTGTAGGCCCTGTAGAGGAGGACGGGACCTACTGCATTTAACATCATCATGCAATGCAGCCGAGTGCAAGTATTACCCGTAAAGGAATACGGCGCAGTAAATGAGATCAATTACACAGCACGATAGCGAGAGAGACCCTGTACCCAGTGTTGTCATGTCGGTTGGAAACAAGGTTACAACGTCTTGAAGAGAGAGTGTCATCGTGTGAATTTAGACGACGAACTGAGGCAGGGATGGGTCAGTCAGTCATGGATTTATAACAGCTGACCATGATTCAAGACGAAGGATCATTTACATGAATCGGGGGGCTCATGTTGACATTGTCAGAGAGAGACGAAGAGAAACCTGTTCAACTGCCAAGGTGGGTTGCAAGTCCGTGGGTGTATCCGTAAGTACAGTAGGGCATCTTCGGGATCAGCGCTGACCGTTACCCATCGAGTGACATCCTTGTAACCGCGATAGATTGCCGCGGTGGCCGATTTAGAATGAGACATAGAACGAACGAACGAACGAACCGAACGGCTTCTATTCTATTGATAGGAACTCGGACTAATATTGCGGGTGATTGCGCTGGCGGCTCGTTTCTAAAGAAGCGCCACAAGCAGTGGAACATTGACTACTTTCCACTCATATTACTGCTTGGCTTCTATAAGCATTGATCGAATTTAAATAAACCTTCAGGTACAGAGTCGATTCGATAGGTTGGATCACTGACACACGACACATACAATACTCCACTAATCGACATTCTCTAGACAGGGGACCCCCCTAGTCAACAGTCGTTTCGCCCTTGCTTTGGGCTGCTGATTGCTCGCTCATCGATGGGGATGATTCAGGGATCCATTTGTTGTTAAAGATTTCTACTGCTGCCGCCAGTCCTAGTCCTTGTCCCATCAACCTCAAACATGCGACCAATGCCAGTGCATCTTTAGCCTGTTTCCCAAGACCATGGTCTAGGTCCTGAAATGAAGTCTCTCCTTCAGTCTGGAGTATTGTCCTTTGGCTGGCTCTCTGGTTAATACGCTGAGGGTACCCGACGCCAATCCGGGGATCGGCTTTTCAACATGGAAATTGCCTCTTGCGCTTACAGCATCCCATCCTTGCAACTGCATCGTCATCTTGGCTCCGTTTCCCTGCTTGTTACCGGCCGTTTGTCCGCATTCGTCTCGATTCTCATCAACGGCTTCATACTATAGGCTCCTCATGAAAGGCGGGGTGGTCCCTGTGAGACGAGGGTTCGCTTCTTGTTCAAAGCATGCCCAGCATGCTTAGCCTACTGTAAAGTACATAGAGTAGTACCCGGCACCCTATGCATCACAGTCCAGGCTTCTTTTAAAGAGGATCCTGGTCCCTGAATTGCGATAATACTTGCTCTTTGGTGAACCATCTTCTGTGTCAGACCCTGTTCGATACAGGGGACCATCTGTCAAAACAAAGACATCTTCTTCATGCTCATGCTCTTTCTCTTAAGCCAAGCAGAGATCTCCCCCGCGCTCCTTTGTGTTCATTCGATCTGATACACTCATTCCTTCAACTCTGAATCAATCTATCCTCAGCAGTCGGTCCATTTCTCTTAGCCTCCATAGAGAGACACCCCCTTCGCATCACATCACATCAGATCGCATAATCAAGGACGGGGACGCATTGCTTCAGTTATGGCTAATGCTACAAATCTCTCGAGGGCCGCTACTGTGTCAGCGGCCTCCGCTTCCCATCGACGCATACAGCCACGCAGAGGAAGCTTCACCGCCGACCGGTCAGATACCAAGTCACTCTTTAACCATTCCTTCGACAACAAGCGAGTTTCCAGAGACGACCTTGCTCTCATTCTAAAAAGCTCAAAGTCGAGCACAAACGTAACAGCGTTTCATATCCCGATCCATGGCCGACCTCCATCTCCCGAACTCAGTCCGCGTAACTCATCACAGCCGAGAACGACTCTGGTGCGAACTTCAACCCCGGATTCTATGGGAGATTCTGGAGAAGTTGGAGTAATTGCTGTCGGTATGGCCATAGGAAGTCCAACACAGATGGGAGATTTCACACCGGCGCCCTGGAACCCACGGAACAGAGCTATGAGTGCTGCTGTTGACACACAAGAACCCGAGCCTCAGTCGACGCAAGAACCTGTTGAGGAAAAGCCTCGTAAATGGGGTATCTTCCGATCAAAGTCAAAACGATCAACCAGACCGGAAAAGCCTCAGCGGTCTTTGACAGATAGCAACGCTTCCAGCGTGTCATTAGCTTCGTCTGCCATCCCATCATCTGTCTCAGAAGAGCCAAGCTCACGAAGAGCACCAAAACACAAACCTATCGTCCTTCGAGCTCACACTGAGCCAAGACTAACAATATCCGAACCGCTGGAGCTAGCTGAAGAATCACCGCTGTCTGTTCAAACGCCAAGTGAGGCCACCACTTCACCGTCCAAAGCTGGAAAGGAGAAGGCTACTACCCCGATCAAGGCATCAAAGGAGACAAAGCCGAAAGAGCCCGGATCTGGAGGAATGGCTCGCAAGATGACACTGAGAGGCCTTCGGGGAGACTCGAAGAAGAAGAGAGCGGAAAGGACACCCGTGCCACCATCTTCACCTCCACCGATGCCTGCGATTCCTCGAGCACTCCTCGACGTCGAGATCCCTAGCATTAAGATGGACCGATATAGTGTTATGTTCAACAGCGTATTGCAGCCTCAGCAGGGTTCTTCGTCCTCCCTTCTTGCTCGGCGACAAGCGAATCTTGATAATCTCAAGACAGTCAAGGATGCCATCGCCGAAAACAGAGGCGGATATCAACGGACAAGGAGAGCAACATCGCCACAGCCATCGCCTAGTTTCGAACCCAACGCAGATACATCGAAGCCACTGCCTTCACCTCGCTTCCGTGCCAACACAAATCCTGTTCCTTACGACTCTCCTAGCTTCGTGTCAACACCAGAAATATTGACCCATGAAGCCAAGGCTCAGATCGTTCAGCTCCCACCCTCGTCAGCATCGCCGCACGACAAGTTTGCCCAACAAGCAACTCACTACCAGCCCGTTCTGGTTTCCAAGTTCAACAGGCGTCCCAGTGGTGCGGCACCAGAAAGGATTAGTCTCATCCCCAAGATACACCCTTCGCCGCCTAGGGCAACCATGTCACCTGAGAAGTTCTCCAAGCAGAACTCTCCTTACACTCCCGGCTCCGGAGCCCTACCAGCATCTCCTGAACATACAGACGATGAAAAGGACATTGGTGTTGCTAAAAGAAGGAACCACTCTCCTTCGCACATGGCCTCACCCCCAGCCTCTGTCACATCCTCCAAAGCCGAGACTTCGAGACGATTCTCTCCTACTTCATCCATAGCCTCACCGAAGAAGCAAGCTTCTGAGGCCGACGCTCAGGAGGCTCTACGAAATGCTGTTGAGGTCTCTATTGCTCGTCAGATCAGTGTTTCTCAGCAGCAGCGTAAGATGCTGCATCCCCTGAAGAGCAACCCTAGCATAAGGCACAGACGCAACGGCAGCCCTGGTAGCTCTGGGCCAAGCTACATTGCCATCGAGAAGGATGAGCGTCTCTCTGAGACCAAATCATCTACCCCGGTCTTGGTGAACCCACGGGAACTATCCTACTCCCCTGATGCCTATCAGATGAACCGCAAGAGCGAGATGGTTATCCTCGAGGAATCTTGATTGTTTCATTATGAAACTTGCCGTCATTATCTCACACATTTTATTTTTCTATACTTTCCTTTACAAACATTACACAATACCCATTTGAATAATGCCTTGCGCTGGTAGCAATTGTCATAGCGGTCTCAACTGGTTTGGACCGCTCTGTACATACTGCCGATACAACAACAGCCTCCTTCGACTATCGACTATCGACTATTTCATTTGTATAAAAACGTTAAGACGGCTACGCTTGGACATCATGTATTATGTATTACAGCAAGGCGCCAGAGAAGCATTGGATGGGAAGACGGGACACCAAATTGGTCCTAAAAGCATGTTGGCTGGAGTTTCTCTTAGTGACAAAATAAAGGCGCTTTCTCCTTGATTTGTATTTTTCTTTATTTAGTTTAGGTCGGGCGACAAAGTGAACAGTTTCACTTCCGTCCAAATTCTGGACTCTGTATATATCAAAAGATAACATTTCCATCTTGTTTAACTTGAACCGCCAAACGTAATGCACGTGATAAAATTCCTCTACTTTCCTCGATAAGTCTAAGCTGCTGTGAAGACATAGCTCTGCGAATGAATGGTGGGAGAAATAAACGATTGGAAGTATCTGCGCCGCACGAATAACCAATTTCACTACCGACATTCCTTATATGCTGAAAAGAAGCCAGGTCCAACGCCGGGAAAAACGAAATGATCCATTACATCAAAACACAGCATGAGTTCTGCTTCTTGGCTTGCTCTAGATAACGGGGTTAGTTACGGTCCGATAAGGAGAGGGGATACGGGATAAGCAGTGGCGTACGGTAAAACATCTTGCTTTGGGCGCTCAGGCCGTCACTCTTGGCCACCAGATCGTCGATCTTCTCTCCACGCTGTAGCACGCTCTCAATGGTCTTGTGGAGAACAATCTTGGTCTCGTCGAGTTCCTTCTGGATCTTGAGGATGCTGTCGGCCTGCTGGGGATCTTGGTACTTGGTGAGGTACTCCTTCAGTTCGGGCATGGTGAGAGTGGGTGTGCCGGTTGCCCAACTGGAGCGAGGGTTCTTGGAGAGGAACTCGTCGACGACCTTGCTGAGAAGCTGGTGAGCCACGAGGGCAGGGTACTGGTGATCGGAGATAATGATGCCGCAGACACCCTCGGTACGGCCGTAGGCGTGGAAAGTGTAGTCTGTAGAATGCGCATGTGAGATTTGCGACACTTGAAAGGGTTCGAATCGTCTATACCTTGCTCCTCGACATCCTGTCGTTGTCCGGGACGGGTGCGCTCGGCGACAGTCTTTGCGAATAGGGTCATGAACTCGCCATAGCTGTTTGAGTTTGCGAGTCAGTACTGATGGGCCGGTTCAGGTACAGCAAGTGGCCGCGGCGATATAGAATAAACTGACTTGTTACGGGTGAATCGCGAGTAGCTGCTGAGTTCCTTCTCAGCGACAATCTCGTGAGCTGGCTGGCTCTCGTTACGGAGGACCTGGTCGCAGCAGCTTGGTTAGCCCAACTGGACAGAGCGTTTCGATCGGTCGGTGAGGGGCACGGGGATAGCGTACGCCGATGTAATGCAGCTTCATGATTTCTGTAGACGGAAATGCGATTGTAGGTAGGTTAGGTTGCTGTGCGCAATAGGGCGACTTCAGTAGCGGAAGAGTGAGGTCTGAGGATGTCGGAGAAAGGAAACTCTCGGTCTGGGGTTGACTGATTGCTGTAAACCTCTGTCACCGTAAGTAATGCATAAGACTTGACTTGACTTGACTTTAGGGGCGTCACATGTTCCCCACGTCGCCGACAGTTCCAAGGGAAGTTTAGTGCTTGTAGGTGCTCACTGGCGCCTGGGCGGGGGCTTGTTTAGTGGGGTACTACTCTGGCCACTTACTGAAGCACGGTATGACTCTTTGAAAGAACGACAAATCCACCATCATGAGCCAATCCTCGACAAGCAACTTTGGTCAAGGTTGAAGTCAAAAGGATCGAGACTGCCACCTCAAGTATAGGCAGCAGAATATCGACCCTATTACACCATAACACAGCACAATACGGGCTGTGATTCAACAAGTCTACCATCAGGCAACAAGATAAAATCGATTACATCATGGCATCTGAACAACTGAGCGCTGCAGAGGCGCAGTGGCGAGAGCAGTTTGCGGCCATGCAAGAGGCTATCGCCAAATTAAAAATCCCCCAAGAGAACGGAAAAGTTGAAGACGACCTTGACCTTGACGAGGACGAGTTTGGCGGTTACTCAAGTGGAAATAGCGGCCAAGATGTCTGGGACTTTATCTCCGATGACGACCAGGAAGCTTTGAGCAGTGACTTCGCCGATGGAGAAGCTCCCGATGGATCGGGTCCAGCGGAATACGGCGCTGAATGGTTCGCGATTAAGTGTTCGGCCATTGCAGCGAAGAATGGTCTTTCGGCCGATGTATTCGAAAGCCAGATCATGAGCGTTCTCAACTCTGGCCGTTCTGATGATGAGCTGCAGATCCAGCTGACCGACCTGGTTGGATTTGATGATCTCGATTTCATCATTGAGATCCTTGGACACAGAAATGAGATCGTTTCCGCTGTCAACGAACAGGATCAAGGAAGCTCCAGCGGACCTCGACTCTTAACTAAAGCTCAAAGAGAGGAGAATTTGCGTCGACAAGACCAAGCTCACAAGTCTGCAACGCTTGCACCGGCCCATTCGAAAGAACCTCAATATCCTCACGTTTACAAAGCCTACAGCGCTGGCAACACACTGAGCTATGCCGGAAAGAAGTATGGTCTGCCAGTTGGAAGCGAGCGGTTATCGTTCGACAAATATGAAGAGTACTTCATTCCCGCCGGCAAAAAGGGAGCACTGGGTCCCGGACAGCGACTCGTTCCTATCAGCGAGTTGAACGGACTATGCCGAAATACCTTCAAGGGCTACAAGACACTCAACCGAATGCAGAGTCTTGTTTATCCCGTTGCTCACAAGACCAGCGAGAACATGTTGATCTGTGCCCCCACTGGTGCTGGTAAAACAGACGCCGCTATGCTTACCATTCTCCAAACTATTGCTCAAAATGTTGAGCCTAACCCCTTCGAAAACCCGACAGCCACCGAGTTTGCAGTTAACGCCGATGACTTCAAGATCGTTTATGTTGCTCCCATGAAAGCTCTTGCTGCTGAAGTTACAGAAAAGCTGGGCAAGCGTCTAGCTTGGCTTGGTATCAAATGCCGAGAGTACACTGGAGATATGCAACTTACGAAGTCCGAGATCATCCAGACTCAAATCATTGTGACGACCCCTGAGAAATGGGATGTTGTAACCCGAAAGGGTACCGGAGACACAGAACTTGTTCAGAAGGTCCGACTTCTTATTATTGATGAAGTCCATATGCTTCATGACGAACGAGGTGCCGTGTTGGAATCTCTTGTGGCTCGAACAGAGCGACAGGTTGAGAGTACACAGTCTCTCATTCGAATTGTCGGTCTCAGTGCTACACTGCCTAACTACGTCGATGTCGCCGATTTCTTGAAAGTCAACAAATATGCTGGCTTGTTCTATTTTGATGCATCTTTCCGTCCTGTTCCTCTTGAGCAGCACTTTATTGGGGTCAAAGGAAAGGCAGGTACCAAACAATCCAAAGAGAACCTCGATCAAGTTGCATTTGACAAGGTCAAGGAAATGCTTGAGCGCGATCATCAAGTCATGGTGTTCGTTCATTCACGAAGAGATACGCAGCTCACGGCACGCATGCTGCACCAGAAAGCTGTCGACGCTATGTGTGCAGATCTGCTTGATCCCACTTATCATCCTGGATTCGACCAGGCCTCCCGTGACATTAAGCAATCCAAGTCGAAGGAGATTCGCGAACTGTTGTCTAAGGGTATCGGTGTCCATCATGCCGGTATGGCCAGATCTGACAGAAACTTGATGGAAAGACTCTTCGGAGAAGGTGTTTTGAAAGTTCTTTGCTGTACCGCCACCCTGGCTTGGGGTGTCAATTTGCCCGCTGCTGCAGTTGTTATCAAGGGAACCCAAGTGTACAGCGCTCAGGATGGTAAGTTTGTCGACTTGGGTATCCTAGACGTGCTTCAAATCTTCGGTCGTGCTGGTCGTCCTCAGTTCGAGGATACTGGTATTGGTATGATTTGCACAACACATGACAAGCTCACTCACTACCTTACCGCTATAACGGAGCAGCAGCCAATTGAGTCCAAGTTCTCTACAAAGCTGGTGGACAATCTGAACGCCGAGATTGCTCTGGGTACTGTCACTTCCATCCCCGATGCCGTTCAGTGGATTGGATACTCTTACCTCTTTGTGCGCATGCAGAGAAGCCCCATGTCCTATGGTATTGAATGGGCAGAAATTCGAGACGACCCGAACCTGGTTCAAAGACGTCGACAGCTTGCAATCCAGGCCGCCAAGACTCTGCAGCAATGCCAGATGATCATTTACAATGAGAGGACAGATGAACTTCGAAGCAAGGATATTGGACGAATTGCCAGTCAATATTACATCCTCCATACAAGTATTCAGGTGTTCAATGCGATGATGCAGCCTCAGGCTACTGAAGCAGATATCCTGAAGATGATCAGTATGAGTGGAGAGTTTGACAACATCCAATCTAGAGACAGTGAAGAGAAGGAGTTGACTCATCTGCGACGGGAAATAATTCCTTGCGATGTCGACGGTGGTATCGACACACCTCAAGCCAAGACAAATATCCTCCTTCAGTCTTACATCTCCAAAGCTCAGCCAGAAGACTTTGCCCTCTCCAATGACATGAACTACGTCGCTCAGCAGTCTGGGCGTATTTGTCGAGCGCTCTTTATGCTTGCCCTGAACCGCCGATGGGGTCATCAATGCCTCGTACTACTGACTCTTGCAAAGTCTATCGAGAAGCGCATCTGGCCTTACCAGCACCCTCTTCATCAATTCGACCTTGCAAAATCTGTTCTTAACCAGCTGGATACCAAGGAGAATCTGACTATTGAGACAATGAAGGACATGGAGCCTGCAGAGATCGGAGGTCTAATTCACAACCAGGGTGCCGGCAAAAATATTGCAAAGATCCTTAACAACTTCCCTACCGTTCACGTCGAGGCTGAGATTGCACCTCTAAACCGAGATGTTCTACGCATTAAGCTCTTTGTTATTCCTGACTTCCGATGGCATGACCAAATTCATGGAACTTCCGAGTCGTTCTACATCTGGGTTGAGAATTCTGAAACATCAGAGATCTATCACCATGAGTTCTTCATCCTTAACAGGAGAAAGCTACATGATGATCATGAGCTCAACTTTACAATTCCTCTTTCGGATCCTCTCCCTAGTCAGATTTACGTCCGAGCCGTCTCGGATAGGTGGCTAGGCGCAGAAACTGTTACTCCAGTCTCTTTCCAGCATCTCATTCGCCCTGACACAGAGAGTGTCTATACTGAACTCCTGAACCTGCAGCCGTTGCCTATCTCTGCTCTAAAGAACCCAGCATTGGAGGAGCTTTATGCCAAGCGCTTCGATTTCTTTAACCCCATGCAGACCCAGATCTTCCATACTCTTTACCACACTCCTGCCAATGTGCTCCTTGGATCACCTACTGGTAGTGGAAAGACAGTGGCTGCCGAGCTTGCTATGTGGTGGGCGTTCCGCGAGAGACCCAAGTCAAAGGTTGTCTACATTGCGCCCATGAAAGCGCTCGTCCGTGAGCGTGTTAAGGACTGGGGCGTGCGTTTGGCACGACCTTTGGGTCTCAAGCTGGTCGAGTTGACTGGTGACAACACACCTGACACTAGAACTATCCAGGATGCTGATATCATCATCACTACCCCTGAGAAATGGGACGGTATCTCTCGTTCTTGGCAGACAAGAGGATACGTTCGACAGGTCAGTCTGGTCATTATTGACGAGATCCATCTCTTGGCCGGCGACCGTGGTCCTATTCTTGAGATCATTGTATCTCGTATGAACTACATCGCTTCGTCCACCAAGAATGCTGTTCGTCTCCTGGGCATGTCAACCGCTTGTGCTAACGCGACCGATCTTGGAAACTGGTTGGGTGTCAAGGAGGGCCTCTTCAACTTTAAGCACTCGGTTCGTCCTGTTCCGCTTGAGCTGTATATTGACGGCTTCCCTGAAGTGAGGGGTTTCTGTCCTTTGATGCAGTCGATGAACCGACCTACCTTCCTAGCTGTTAAGAATCACAGTCCTGATAAGCCTGTTATTGTTTTCGTGCCTTCAAGACGACAGACTCGTTTGACCGCCAAGGATCTCATCAACTTTTGCGGTATGGAAGATAACCCTCGACGCTTCCTTCACATGGATGAGGATGACTTACAACTCAACCTCGCTCGTGTCAAGGACGATGCATTGAAGGAAGCTATCAACTTTGGTATTGGTCTTCATCATGCCGGTCTGGTCGAGTCAGATAGGCAGCTCGCTGAAGAGCTCTTCTTGAACAACAAGATTCAGATCCTCGTCGCCACCAGTACCCTTGCCTGGGGTGTCAACTTGCCTGCCCACTTGGTTGTCGTCAAGGGCACTCAGTTCTTCGACGCCAAGATTGAGGCATACAAGGACATGGATTTGACTGATGTTCTGCAGATGCTGGGAAGAGCTGGTCGTCCTCAGTTCGACAACTCAGGAGTCGCTCGCATCTTCACCAAGGACTCCAAGAAGGACTTCTATAAGCACTTCCTCCACACAGGCTTCCCTGTAGAATCTTCTCTGCATACTGTCTTGGACAACCATTTGGGTGCCGAAATCTCTGCCGAGACTATCGTTACCAAGCAGGATGCCCTCGACTATCTGACATGGACATTCTTCTTCCGACGTCTGCACAAGAACCCGTCGTACTATGGTCTGGAGATCTCAGCTGAAGAGCACAATAGCATCGCCGCTCAGCAGCTTGCGAACGACTACATGATCGAGATGGTCAACAAGTCATTGAACGAGCTTGCCGACTCCAAGTGTGTTGAGGTCTTCCCCAACGGTGATGTTGATTCCACGCCTCTGGGCAAGATTATGAGTTACTACTACTTGTCGCACAAGACAATCCGCCACCTCGTGAAGCACGCCAAGGCCCAAGCCTCGTTCCTCGATGCTCTATCTTGGATGTCTCGTGCTACTGAGTACGATGAGCTTCCTGTGCGCCACAACGAAGATCTCATCAACAATACCCTTTCTGATAACCTGCCATTTCCTGGCCACGCCTTTGGGCTTCCCATGTGGGATCCTCACGTGAAGGCGTTCCTGTTGCTCCAGGCGCACATGTCTCAGATTGAACTTCCCATCACTGATTATGTTGGTGATCAAACCAGTGTGCTCGACCAAGCTATTCGTATTGTTCAAGCTTCTATCGATGTTCTCACAGAGCTGGGATACCTGTCGAGTTGCTTGCAGATGATGGCAGTTTTGCAATCTGTGAAGTCGGCTCGTTGGCCCACAGACGCGCCGGTGTCTATTCTTCCCAACATCGAACCTGACGTTAAGAACGACACACCACTTTCCAAGATCAGCGCCATGACTAAGCCTCAGGCATTGCAGCTTGCTAAGAAGCTTGGTGTTCCTGCCAGCCAGCACAATCGTTTCACTCGTGCGATATCGGTTTTGCCTAACGTGGAGGTTTCCATCGCCGAGGCCAATGCTCTTTCGATCACGATCAACTTGAAGCGACTGAACCAAATCGTGGAACGCGAAGCTCGCATTTATGCCCCCAAGTTCCCCAAGCCTCAGAGCGAGTCTTGGTTTGTTATCGTGGCGGATTTAACGCGTGACGAGATTACCGCAGTGAAGCGTGTAGGCTGGACGAGCGGCAATCGCAAGCTCGAAGCTGGCAGCAAACCTACAGCCAAGACAACCATCAAGCTTCCCCCAGGCGAGGCTGGACAGGCTCGCAAGTTTGATGTCCTTGTTGTCAGCGATGCCTATCCTGGTTTGGAGTACCGGGTTGAAGGTGTTGACATTCCTGCACCTCCAAGTGTGGACGATGCTGTGCTTTCAAAGAAGGCGGCAACATCTGGGTCAAACTAATCTAATTCATAATGCCTTCAAGTATGAGCATTTTAAATGGACATTTTTGGTCTGAGTAGAACCGCAGTGGCATATATAGAATGGAACATAAGCCTCTATATATTCACTACTTAAATTTATCGGTATAAAGGGAGCTGTGATGAATGTTGTTTTAAACTTCCTCTGTAAATACGCTAGATCCTTCGGTTCCTGATTCAGTATAGGAACTAAGAATCCTTAGCTGTCGCTGCAACCCAAGTCCCCGTTTTATTTCTTGTTTTGATGAGTTTCAACTGCTGGAATCAATGACACCTACATTCACAATCCATGTTCAGTTATCAGCCTTGAATGAGAAAGCTGCCAAGTGTCAACAAGGACCCTAATTTTAGGAACCTCATTAGCTTCAATTGTTGTAGATTTCAGGGTCTCGCAGTATTTTAAGCGTCTCTTTTCTTTAATAAACTAACATCTCAATTACAGTTGGTGGACATTAATTCATTTAAAGGCATATATCCTGACTAGAATGTCCAAACTTCGAGTCCTCATATCTGGCGGTGGAATTGCCGGTCCATCCGCTGCTTTCTGGCTCTCCCGTCTAGGTCATTCCTGTACCATAATAGAACGATTCCCTTCATTACGAACTGGTGGCCAACAAATCGACATTCGCGGACAGGGTATTGAAGCGGCAAAGCGTATGGGAATACTAGAAGATATCCGCAAGAGCGCAGTTGACGAGTATGGACTTCAATGGGTCGACTCACAAGGAAGACAGAAAGCTCTGCTTGAGAAGAATGATTCGGGGAAAGGGAGACAGTCTTTCACGAGCGAATTCGAAGTCATGAGAGGGGACTTGTGCAAGATTATTTATGAAGCGACCAAGAATAAAGCCGAGTATCGCTTTGGAACGTCTATTGAGAGCTTTGAGAATGTTGGCGATAAGGTCAACGTCAAGTTCTCACAAGGAGATGATGAGAGCTACGATCTTATCATTGCTGCAGACGGACAGGGCTCAAGAGTCAGGAAAGAACTCTTTACAGATGAGCCAGACGCAGTTCAAGTGCGCGATCTGAATCTCAATGGATGCTACTATAATCTTCCAAGAGAGGCAGGCGACAAAAACTTGGCAACAGTGTATAGCGCTCCAGGCCGTCGTGTTATTTCAACACGTTGGCATTCTAGGGATAGCGGTCAGGCGTATCTTTTCACCATGTCTCATCTTGATGAGTTCAAGGAAGCTATGAATCAAGGCGTTGATGCGCAGAAGAAGCTGTTTGAGGAGATTTTCAAGGACGCGGGCTGGCAAGCACCGAGATTGCTCAAAGCGATGCACGAGACGGAGGACTTTTACGCACAGTCTGTGGTACAAGTCAAGACGAAGGTGTGGTCCAAGGGACGAGTTGTTTTATTGGGAGACGCCGGCTACGCACCATCACCCCTATCAGGTGTAGGAACTACACTCGCCATAGTAGGAGCCTGTGTCCTTGGTGGTGAGATTGGAAGGCACGGCCATGACATACCCAGAGCGCTAAAAGCGTACGAAGATACGCTGAGGCCATTTGTTGAAAAGTCTCAGAAACTGCCTTCGTTCGTACCTGGAGTTGCGTATCCAAGTACCGAGCTGGGGATCAAGTTGCAATATTGGATCATTGGGTTGATCACGAAGCTTAAGATTGATAAGGCAATACTTGCTATCTTACCAGAGGATAGAGGGACATGGAGGATTCCTGAGTATGAAGAGCTAAGGGCTAGGGAGGGTTGAGATTCGACTTGCTCACACGAATGATACATTACATACTAGGTAACTTTTCGCAATGTTTCCTGGAGACTTGCTGCTCTCTCAAGGTTTAGAATATCGGAAATAACTGACCTAAGAGCCAGCCTAAGTTTGCATAAAATGACTAAATTGTTTCATCTCTTATGCTCCTGACGGGTAACTCTTCTAACACCCCAATCAATATATCTGGGCGCTAACCGTCTGATCTGAACGGCCCTCAGTCTTGTACTCCCTTAAAGTCGAGGAACCACCCACGACATTCTGTCTCTCCATTTGGACCACGAAACTCCTCATCGAGAGTCCTGCCTAGATAACCCGGCAATCCGTCTCGGTATGTGCTATAGAAGGTCTCCTTGCCCGCCTTTTCAGCCCAGCGCCAACAACTCCAAGCCATGGTACAGAAATCGGCACCCCCATATCCACAACCTCTTCTGGCCTCACGATAAACACATTCATCTTGGTCTCGTCGAATCAGTACCGGCCTCTCACTGTCTTCAGGGTGATGTGAATGTTGGGTGAGAAGCCGCTCTAGAGCCTCCTGTTCACGTGGAAGTGCGAGCTGATTGAGGATGGCCCCCGAGTCCTGGAAAGAAGCTACACACTCCCACCATTGATGCAGACGTACAGGATTGAGCCCCCAGCTTTGTAGGTTATATAGACTCTTGTCCGCTAAACTGATTCCTTGTGTTCGCCAATGAAAACGCCACTCAATGAGATTTCGTCCACCCCAGTGATATCGGATGCCCCTGGGATAATACTGTAACCAGGTGTCATCTTCGCGATAAGGAGAGGCAGTAGCAGTAGCCCACGTGACTGCCCTTAGATGAGGGCAGCTCTGGCGCATCTTGATGACATGGCTTGTGGCAAAAGAGTCGAATAGCGTAGCAAGTCGCCTGGACATCTCGGTAGCTGCACCGTAAAGCCCTCCCCAGTTTGCGAACTTGTTGGTCTGTCGGGCGAAAAAGTTGTGTGTGCACTTGTTCATGGTCATGAATCGATGCAGCCTTAGCATGTCCATGTGTCCGCCGATTGGTCCTGGGAGATTGTCCAGGCAGAACTGGAATCTGGACATAAGATTCTGCTTGTCGTAGTAGATATGCGGCCAATGATTACTTGACTGGCAATGCCTCTCGTCTCTAAGTACTCCGTTTGGATCCGCTATAGGATCAGAATCGCAGCGAGGTACAGTCATGGCGACAGCGGCGAACTCTGCGATCCTCTCTTGGTGGACAAAGCGGCCAGGGAGACCAGGTACCTTGATTCGCTTTATGAATGCGATTGCATCTTGTGTCGATAACCCGCGTGTTCCATGAGACCCACGAACGAATAAAACATGAGAAAACCGCGCCGACTCAGTATCGTGAGAGTACTTCCTGTGAACATGTCTCCTGGGCCACGTCAAATAGTTGATGGTGGGTGGGTGCGGGAATATACAAGGATGACTGATGAGGAAGTACTCGTAGAAGCAGGGCATCGGCCCAGAACCGCGCCAGTGCTTCCTTATAGGTTCTGCAAGAGCCTTGGGTGAGCGGCATTCCCAGAAGTTCTTTGCTTCGTTTTCGGTTTGGCCAGGCTGTCTTGCTTCTGTTGAAAAGTTGATCTCGACCTGTCCAATATCTGACTGTTCTGGATTGATGTCCTGTAACATATGGGACATGAAGAAGTAGGCATCACTTGCCTTGGCGAGCATCATGAAGAATGCACCGACAAAGTATCCCCTCCTCGGAGCGTGCAGGTTCACTACGATCTTGCTGACATGTCGGATCTTGAGGAACATCTGGACGACAGGGTCGCTCATGTCCCGAACTCGGCTGATGGCGCGGTGAGTATATCCGTCCCTTCCCCACGTGTAGTCGAACTTGAGCCAGATTCCATCTTCATATGTCGAGTCCACCCAGATTTGGAGTGTTCGAAGCTTCTCAACATCCTCGGTGAGTCTGCAATAGGGGGCGAACTCATCCCTTGTCTGATGGCAACATCTCAGCAATCCATTTGAGTTCTGGTCTGAGGAGCAAAATGTTCATATCATCTCCCTTAGCTCAAAAGGGAGTGAAAATAAGTGTGCTGACTTGTCCATTGTGAGGTTTTGTAACTTGAATATGTAATTAGAGTATGAGAGTGCAAGTATGTGTAGAAGCTGATGAAGAGGCTCATGTAAATGTAGATGCAAAGAAGAGATGATAAATACCAATGCAAGGAGGTTGCTGTCAATTATATACTATTGCTAGAAATTTGGTGACTCACAGCAATAAACTCTAACTCGAGATTTATGTATGCTTGTTACCTTATCATTCTGCAAAAAGCAGGTAACCAGCCAATCGATTACCCAGTGGTTTCAACAATGACTCGGGATTTATAACTCTGTATATTGCACGTCGGGACATTCTTTTCAGAATACTATCTACCTTAGTAGGTAAGTTTATAGGAATGCAGTAACTCCTTGAGTTGGAAGGTAAGTTTGATCATGACACGGAGAAAAATGTAATGTACTGCTCATTCGTGTGGATGGATATTAAGTATTGGCCTTGTAAGAACATTCTGAGGATAATCTTGAATGTATGTATGTATGCCTGTTACCTTATCCTTTCGCAAAGAACAGGTAACCAATCAGATACCCGATGTTCCATGTCAACAGTGAAAATTCAACAGTAAAGTTGTCTGTAAAATCTTGAATGTATATGTTGATTGCCTGAGGTACCTAGCTTTCCAAAAGCCTAACCACCATAAATAAATATAGGGGATGAAATTTTGTAAAAGCTTAGGCTAGCACTTGGGTTCATCATTTCTAGCATTATATGTCTTAGAATAACTTGAATAAAGTTGAGTATAAATCTAGACTAAGCCCTACGCCTACACTAATCTCAGCCCATTGACCTTGTCTATCATTATTGTTGTAAGGGTAGGCAGGTACTCATGACGTTGCCTTAGATACCTGATATAGATGCCACGTACCTGGGTGGCGCGTCGTGTGTCGTTTTCTCTAAACTTTAGGAAAGCGCTGTTGTCGTATTGTAATAGAGTTTCGTTTTCGTTGCCAGAGCATCCGTTGTATCCCTCTATAAAGGAGGTGCGTGCCCCGTCCCCTTTGTTTTGTTTTCTTCTCTCTCTACATAGCGACTGAACACCAGCCTCGGCTACTATTCACTCGCTCACATATCAGGTACGTTTCAGCTTAATTATGTATCCTATCATTGATCAGGCCAGGAACCCTACCCCTTCCCCAGCCTCTGGCTACGACGGGATCAACGAACCTTACCGCCCCGACGACCAACTCGCTACTTCGACTCCTGGCCAACTGATACAACTCCTGGAAAGCAAACTGGCCCAAGGCAGCAATGTTGTGATCTCCCTTTCGAATGACGAAGCAGAGGAGCTCATTGGAGCCCTGCGGTCTTCGGAAGATGCCAGTGATCGCCTACCAGTAGTTGAGCAGGAGCTTGTCGAGGCGAGAAAGGCCGTTGAGGAACTCCGGGAACTCAGGTTTCTTGGGAAGTACGCGGACTATGCCGGTAAGGTTGCTAACGACATGCACTTGGTTAATCAGGATTGGCCCAGACAGATTATGACAGCGGAGAAGTACGTCAAGAGATCTTTGAAGCCTGAGGGGAAGGACCTGGGTCATACACTTTGCCTTACGGCAAGTAGTATGAATCCTCCGCTCTCAGACAAAGTTCTCAGATGTGCTGTCAACGCTTACTCTCGCCGCTGTTCCCTTTTTCATTCGGAAGCAGTGTACTACGAACAATCGGATCACATCGGTGCCCAGGCCGATAAGGATCTGATTGATTTGCCTACACTTATTCCAGACAAGCGGAAATCTCGTCTCGAGAAATAGAAATCCATCATTGATTACGTCAAGAAAAGTCGGAGTCCCGGCGGTAGCATGACCAAGGAGACACGCGAGGCTGAGGTCCAGGTACCAGGACCTTCGGCTGAGCTATTTGTGAGTCGGTCTCCCCAACTTTTTGCTGACCGCGTGGCAGACGGCATCCTTCCCAGAGAGGTGATTCCTTTCCTTATCGAGTGCGGGGTATTCGCTGTCGAGCCAGACGACCTGTCACGAGTCTTCAGATCAAAGCGCGGTAGATCCGTACCGCTCCCTGATCGAGGTTGCCAGGAGACTGCCGTTGTAGACGTCTCAAGCATCCCTCGATATCGTGGGCGACAAGACCTGCCAGGTCCGGCCGGCGAAACACCCCAAGAGATCGATGAAAAGAATAGGCTGCGCTTCGTCAGAGGTAAGCTTTGGGAGCTAATCTCTAGACTTTGCGAGCGGTTTTTTTCCTCTCGGGAAAATAAGGTATCGCCCCGCGACGCTTTTAAAGCGATCGACGCGATACTGAAGGATGCGAATAGCCATATAGCAGAGGCTGAGGAGAAGTCTGCGATGCGTCGGCATCGCGAGGGTTCCGGGGGCTCGGTGTTGGAGTATGATGACGATGAGGGAGTTGGGGGCTTGTTTGGTGATGATGATGAGTGAACTCGCCGGGCCTGACCCGAGGCCAAGGTGCGTGCTTGGTATAAGTTGCTCTTCTTCTTCTCGAATTCCCCTTCTCTTCACGTTACTCCTCATTGTCTTTCGTTTTTGTCGTTCGTTTTGTTTTTTGTCCTGTACAGCGTCTTGTATTAGCATGTTGTTATGTTTCTTGCTGTCAGCGACTTGCGTTTTGTTTTGCTCGTTTTGCTCTTTTCTGCGTGTTTTGCTCTTTTTTGCTGCGTACGGAGGGTTTTCCTCCTAATATTCTTATGGGCAATGAAGTCGGACTCTATACCTCCCCGTGGTATTGCCTGGAAACTCCTATCTGATAGGTGCCAACATAGAGATGCACAGCTTGTCGGTAGATGAATAGATAACTGAGGTTATATAATGTATATGGAGCCAGTGTACAGTGAACGGAGACATGGCGCTCAGTTTATATTTGTTTCATCTACGTTAAAGTAATCCCAAGGTATATATTGCCGGAAATAATAAACCTGAGAGCCAGCCTAGGCTTGCATAGAGTAACTAAATTATATTGGTATATCATCAACACTTAAAGCTTAGCATTGTCTTTTGTCTCGGCATCGATGCGAAGTAAGCTACAGCGCCTGACTGCACCATCCATGATGTCTTGAGATACTGTAGCTTGACTTCAGGGTAAGCATCAGGGTATCAGAAGAAGAGAACATAAGAGACGAAATGTTTTGGTTGCTTTATGTTACCTTAGGCTAGCACATAGGCTACTTTACGATAGTGCCCTGAGTCTTAGATTATCATCTTCTATTGACAAGTGGGTGAGTAAGTAGACTGGTAGAGTAAACTTGAAGTCCGAATCTCGTCTGACCCTTCGGGAGGCGTTTCGGGAAATATGGGTCAATCACGGAGCCGATCACCGGCTCGCTGCCATGGATGTGGGGCAATCTCGGATGCTGGTTGATCGGTACGTCTTGCCGACTAACTTTACCAGGGTCGGCCTTTTCGGACCGCAATGCCTAAAATCGTTTGCATTAACTTCGGCAATTATGGATACATATTTTATGCATATTCATTTCTGAATATGTTGGATCCAGTGCTGGGTCTCTTCTCTCCTGATCGATTAATTCTGTATCGCCTCTATGTTTCCTATACTGATTAAATAGCAAATCCATTTACTACCTTCAATTGTTTATATGTAGCACATTAATGTTTCCGACATAACCAAGCAAGCGTCATTATCCATGTGTCGTTCAAATCAGATCTGCACTCGTCCTTCAGGGTAACTACTTAAGCGCTACACACTCAAACGTAGCTTGTTAGAGACTACGGATACGACTCTTGGGTTGCATTGACAGATAAGCTCAAACAGACCCTTGCTAACATTCAATGGCGCCTTCACTGCATTCTGGCTAAGAATTTTACATAGGAAGCATACGTATATGGTTATTACTTAAAATTAATGCTGTTGAAAGTTTAGTTGCACTGAGTATGATCAGAGATCGGCACGGCATATGAGCCACCATCATCATATACCAAATACTACACCATCGACTATGTCTATCATATGTGTAGTTTAATGATATCTGTTTCGACATCTTGAAAGTTAAAGCGTATCAGATAAATGACACGATGTTTGGATAGAATCTGATGGACAAGAAACAAGTCGAAACACAGTTGTTTGCACTCTCCAATTCTCATCCGATGCCATCGAGACTTTTGCCTCAAAGAAGTAGACGACTCTGTTTCATAGAGTATGCAACTCCCCGAGAGACGACATAATAAACTCTAGTATTACAGTGGGAAACCCCTTGAAACTACATATGTCAACCGCCTCTTGACAATTTCTCCCCCAGTCGGAACGAGCCATTTCAAGTTTCAGGTGGGAAAAAGCGGGGGATGGAAGAAAAAGAAGAGAGACAAGTTGGAAAAAGAAGGTCAGGACAGTTGAAAGTGGATAAACGGTGGAGGACATGGACAGGGACAGGGGTTCCAAACCAGGGACGCTAGCGCTCAGAGATCTCACAATAGACTCTTGCTCCGATATTAATATTAAAGGCGACTACTCGACAGTTTCACCGTTGATCCCTCTAACCAATCATGAGAGACTTGACATGAGCCTCAAACCTAGCGGGACATGGCCCTTTGACAGGCCAGGGCTGCAGTGTAAGCGACCCAGGAACCGTTGAAATTGTATGTCTATTTTTCCGTCTATCAGTATCTGCACTGCTATGGAGTTGAAAGGCGAGACGCTCATGACCCTGTCATCACCTGAAGTGTCTCCCCTGAGATCCCTTGTCCAGGGACAGTAGATACGCGTAGACCTAATCATCAACCTAATTACAGGGCAGGGCATGAGATGAAATCGTATCCCTTGATCCTTGTAACGGACGGAAGTTTCCTCGTTGTCGGGTGTAACTCTAGGATGGGATGGTCTCTCAAGATTTGATATATAAGTTGGCTTCAGTTGTCCTTCATCAACTCTTCTTTCTTTCCCTCCACACTCGTCGTAGCAAAATCACTTCTTTTTTCTCACTATCTTCACTTTCTTTCAATTTTGGCTGTGCCAAACATTCATTCTTTCTAAACTATCACCAACTTTGCGAATCACTTTCTCGCTCAATCCAATCTTTACAAACCGTTTTTATAAACAACAACCAGAAATCTATCAAGATGCGTTTCTCTGCTACCGCCGCTACTCTGGCCATGGCCACCACCGTCTCTGCCCACGCCCAGGTCTACGGCCTCTGGGTCAACGGAAAGGACCAGGGTGACGGTCGCAACACCTACATCCGATCTCCCGAGAACAACAGCCCCGTCAAGGACCTCACCAAGGCTGATATTGTCTGCAACGTCAACGGTGGCAAGGCCGCTCCCAAGTTCGCCAAGGCCGCTGCTGGTGACGAGATCACCTTCGAGTGGTACCACAACACCCGTGGTGACGATATCATCGACGGATCCCACAAGGGTCCCATCATCACCTACATTGCTCCCTACACTGAGGATGCTGGCACTGGTGCTATCTGGACCAAGATTGCCCAGGATGGTATCAACGGTGGTGAGTGGGCTGTCGACAAGCTCATCAAGGACAAGGGTATGGCCAAGGTCACCATCCCCTCTGCCCTCAAGGCTGGCAAGTACCTGATCCGCCAGGAGATCATTGCCGGTCACGAGGCCAACGTTGCCTTCTCCGATGACTCCGCCCGTGGTGCTCAGTTCTACCCCTCTTGCGCCCAGGTTGAGATCACTGGATCTGGTACTGCCGTCCCTGACCAGGACTTCGACTTCAACACCGGTTACAAGTACACCGACAAGGGTATCGTCTTCGATGTCTACGGTGGAGCCACCTCTTACGACTTCCCCGGCCCCGCCGTCTGGGAGGGCTCTTCCTCCGGCTCCGGTTCCGGTTCCGGCTCTGCCCCCGCTCCTACCTCTCCCGCCGCCCAGGAGACCTCCGCTGCCGCTGCTCCTACTCCTACCTTCGAGACCGTTGTCAAGCCTTCCGAGGAGGCCGCTGCCCCTACACAGGCTCCTTCCACCCCCGCCAACCCTCCCAAGACCGGCTGCTCTTCTCGCCGCCGCCGTGCTCGCCGCGCTGCCCGCAACGCTCTGTAAAGAACTCGTAAAACAGTTCTGAACAGACAATCAATGATCTTGTGAAACGTCCGTGACGTCCGCATGGATTGGGTTGGCTAGCAAAAGTATCATTTTCGCTTCTCCCCAGCGGAGAGCGATGGAACTGCATCTTTTTTGCAGACGGCTTTCTGTTATATAGATATGTTCTCTGGCTTTTCAGAGGCAAGTCTCTTGTATAAATTTTATTACGACGATTCACCAAAACTATGTGCCTATATTACCTTGATTGAACGTGATATGAATGACTTGAAACTTTGCATTTTTCTATTGTGAATCTAACAAGTACACATAGCTACACTGTTACCGTTCAAATGGACAACCTCTCACCTTCATCACTTTCCTTATTAGGCAAGTAGAAAACCTCTTAAAGTTGGGCGTTAACGCGGTGTCATCAAGGTTTGTACCATCACCCTTGCAGAGGTAAACTGTCAGCTGAACTCTAAACTTTGGACCAGTAGGCATAGAGGAGAGCTATCGAGTTTTCTAAACCTATTTCGAGTAGTTACAATCGACTTCAAACATGACCTATCACCAAATCTTCCCGCATAAGACCTGGTCCCTGATGAGTTCACACACTCGCGCTTGTGCAGCACCAGCTACATCTCATCAAAAATACATGTGTGATTGCACAGAAGCTGCAGTACCATCACTTCTTGCATGATTGGACATCATTCGATGGAGGATTCGGAGTGTCGACATGGGTTCTGTACTGTAAGCTTGATAAAGTGAGGCGAGCCACGACTCAACTCGCTAATCCTTGTTGACCGCTCGAATTACAGCTGTCAGCGCACTCAATATTCTGTTGAGGATCGTCAAAACCCTTTTTACACTTCCAGTAAAGTCATGACGAATACATATGTTTCGGTTTGAATGGTCGGCTTATTGGAAGCTCATCATCAGAAGGTGAATTGGTGTTTCTATGGCGGCCCAACCCACCGAGTTGGGCTCATCGCTTTGACATTGGATCGCACTTTAACTTTGCCTCGGACCAGTCGTCTGTTGCCTTTGATAAGTGGATTATTGGTCGATGCAAGATCGTTTAGCAAGCACAGTCCATCCGGTCGATTCTTCTGGCTGACATCCTCACTCGTTCGCGTATCGCTAAGAACGTGATAGATCCGGACCACCACGGTAGTGCGACTACTCCAACCTTGACACGTGGTACTGTAGTTGTCATAGTCCGTCACTTTAACTCCATACTTCCTTGTCGGTCACGGTAGTGCGTAACTGATTCGTTGGTCTCTGGGCAATGAGCCTGAGGCTCACACCAGCCAATGATGGTCGTCCACCAATGACCACATACCAGCCTCTTCGATTTAACGACACAATCTAAAGGCTTTGTTTCTGTTTGATTTTCATTGTAAAAGTGCTGAGCGATGTCCGTTTCTGATGTTTCACCGACCATCTCTTGAAGTGGGAGAATTGTAAGCCACGGCTGTGCTGAGGTCAACCTCGCCCACAATGCCACAATGGGACTTACAGTTTATACTCTGTAATCAACTAATCAGACTGAAACCTCCATTTTTACCCCGGAATCTTTCAGGTCGTGTTGTTCAGCCAGCTATAGAGAAAGCCTCAGTACCAGGGCAGCGTAATGAGGCGTTGTGCTGCATGCACCTCGGGAAGCCGCATGGGAGGCCACTCCTGCGATGTGCCATACATCAATTGTACATAATTGACTTTTGATTTCGACGATGAATTGACTAGAAGCACGCTGAAGCAGATAGATCAGAGTCCGGTTGATCCGTCCGAGCACGCACAAGGACCTGTCCATGTATTGGAGTCCATCGACTCTCTCTGGGTGATTCCGGGTGATTGAATGAAACAGCGAATAATCTTCAAACAAGACCGCATCAATGCGGTTGCCTTATTGAAGAGAGAACTTGTAACGGTACCCGGCGGACACACACTTCCATAATAAAGGCGAGACTAAAAGACGTTGTGCATAATGACCGCAATTTTGTCGCCAACCACTTATAGCGCCTTGATTTCGGACATTGAAATACGGGCATGTGATAGCATTAAGCTTCTGAAGGGGTGCAGTGTGAAAGCTGATGTTGCTGACTACCGCTGCAATTAGCAAGGGACATCTTGGTACGTACGGAAAAAGAAGGATGTGTAACAGGAATTGACAACCAAAGCGGCACAGAAAAATACTCTTCGCTACTGATCAGGTGCCAGAAGAGACATGCAGAGATGATGTACAAAGGCATTACCACAACCCGCAGTATTCGCTGGAGATGCTGAGTACTCACTCGCAAGCAGCGGAAAATGGCGTAATTGTAGCAATCTGCTTGTACGTCAAAATGTTGTTAGACGTGGCTACTACGATGGCCATTCATTCAACAGTTTGAAAGTAAAGCTGAAAATGAAGAAGTGATATGCTGATGACTGGACGTGGCTCGAGTGACCAAATGGGAAAGAGGGCGATCCCTGTCGCAAGACACGCTGTCTATCTAACACGTCTCTGGATCGGCTTCTTCCCATCAGTAGCATCTCTCCTCGCCACATTGTTGCCGAGAAGCAGAAGACTCAAGACTGTGTCAAGCGCCAGCTGGGATATGCGGATGACGACTGATGCAGAATACCCCATGCAACGTGATGGCTTCCTTCCAATGTCTTTGGACAAGAAGTTGCGGACGGGAGACTCTGGGCTTTTCGCTGTGGCTGTACTTGGATAGCATAAGGCAGTGTAAGTTATGGCTCGTTTCTATGATCTTTGCTGGATAAAAATAGTTTCAGCCTTGAGGCTGTTGGTATTCAGTGGTTCAGAGTAAGCTGTAGGTAGAGACGAGGGTAACACTCGTCATAAACATGAGCAGGCTTGATCGTGAGCTGCATCAATTACCACCATCGTATGGTCTCGGGCATGAATGTCACTACCCAAGCTTCAATAGAAAAGAAGTCGGGTGTTTCTGGAGTCGCACTCGCCATATAAGTATAAACCCCCAAGGGGCGACCCTGGGTGAAGAGAGTATCAGTATCACGCACTCACATTTGCTTGGCTGAAGTAAACCATGAACCCCTCGAAATCGACAGATAGTAAAAGAATGAACCGCAAAGATGTCCCGGCGTCTCCCAATCATCGGAAGCAAATAACTGTTGCGGTCCCAAGCGGTGTCATGTCCACTGTTAGCACCAAGACATTAGGTCGCAGCCAGGCCAATGCATATACCACCACCACCACCACCACCGAAGGAAAGGCCAGGACAGAATTCTGTTCCAAATCTGACGATGAGGTTCCAGAGATATCGACTTGGCTGTGGGATATTGATCGTCCCTGGGAAGGGTTCAAGCCACTCAACTCCCCAAACTCAGAGACGGTGCAGAACAACACGGAGAATAATAGTATAACTTCAGGGGGGCTCAAGGCCACGACCCCGCCAAGAAAAGATGCCACAGAGAAATTCTAGCAAGGAATCTCTGTTGGCTGTCAGGGTGTTGACCTGCAAGCCAGTGATCCAAGTGGGAGTGCGAGGGATGACCACTAAGAGACGTATCATTGTATCTGAGAATCCAGTAAGCGACCTGGCTCCCATCAACATTCTGGTTTCTTCTGACACATAGCCATAGAGCCTTTTTGAAGCTAATTCATATTTCAAATCAACACCAGACTTCTGGTAGAAATAAGAGAAGAGAAGGAAGAATCAAGAGCCAAAGCATCCCGCTGCTTACGGTATCTCCTGCTGCAACCCTATTGTTCTCGATTTGTCTCGGGTTTAGACAGTACGACCCTCTGTTCGCATTCAATCGGGCTTTAGATTGTATGTCAATTATAATTGGCGCCGTTATTGCATCGCGGGCACTATCTCCAATTTGATGGAGGATGCAATGCCTCAAGTGTTGCACATAATCAGACGGAGTGGCCCATGATGCATTGCTTTACAGCTTGGAAGTGGCACAGACCGGAACAGCTATCACAGCGTGCAGCAGCCGCTGGGTATGCATGGATTTGAGACAGGGTTAGGTCTATTCAGCTCCAGCGGTTGAACCAACACTATCTTCCAGTCGACTCAGGCGGGGTAAACGTTTGATAGGAATATCACAATGCGCCTATTCAGAACCGCAAGATGTACTGTAGTGTAAATCCCATAGAAATTACATGGTATATCTCTTCTCTCATCTCTTCCTTTGATTGTGAATCTGAAGAAGAGGGCTGAAGATGAAAGTCTGGAACAACCAAATGACATGACGACGTAGCATAGAGCCAACGGTAACAATGAGCTCCCTGCATTCAGCCGCATAATGGACTTGATAACCCCCGTCAGAGTTGCATCTTAGACTCAGTTCCTCTGCCAGATGCGCTGTATATTCGGAGTGGCCGAATACTGCTCGCCCGAGAGATTGCAATCGTTGTCCTTGGTCTCCGCGTATGCGAACCAGATTCGCAATGCCAAGAAAAAGCAAACATTGCAGATTCGGTAAGAGACCAGGATCCCTAGGGTTCTTCTGAGCTCTTTGCTGGCTTTCTAGCCATCGCATGTGTTGCCAGGATCATTGACGTCGTACTCATTGGCCATTTTAAGCGTGATGCCACAGAATAAGCCGACACGCATATCGACGAACGCAAAGGATAGTGTGGCCATGGCATTGTTGTTTTGCTGTGGGAGTCCTCTCTTTTCTCTTCACCACAAATGTGTTTCTTTTCCTCGTCGCTTTTGCGCATACAACAACAAAGTTGTGTCATAAGCAATAACTATACGGAACTGATCGACATTGCAGCATAGCCTTGGCCGTGGTAAGTTTGAAGCTCTCACAAACAAATTCTGTCCTGAGTCAGCCTTTTCCTCGCATATCCGCCAAATCGATGGCACTCTGAGCCCCATAACATCCTTTCGATGATATTGTCTCGCCTTAACTGGATGACTTCGGTATGTCATAGGGCCCAGGTATACCAGGAAAACTTGAAAGCTTGATTGTCTCTCGTTAATGGGTTCATGGATACGAAGAAGCTCTTGCCACCGAGTTTCGTTGTCTTCTGACGCACTCTAGGCAAGGTAAGTGGCTGTACCTCGAGATGAAATCAGCAATGCCGTCATCAGAAGCTTCTCACAATATGCCTTTCCCGCCCAAGAAAAAAAACCGTCAAGCAGCAACCTCGTGATACCAGTCTCTGCCAATACCAACAGGCCACAAATCGAGGCTGGCATAATTGTGCCTTCTCATGACTCGACTGAGCTTTGTATCGGCTACGATGGCTTCGCGTATGGCTGGACAGACAACTTATGTCGAATATTTCCTTGCAATGCCACCCTGGGCTTTTTCGGAGTCTCATTATCCAGGCAGCAGTCCCCTATCCTTATAGGCAATTGTCAAACATTCATACCCGACAAGCTTCAACCCCTTAACGCGAGATGTAATTTGTCAAAGGTTGGGCTCATCGTCAGTTTCATGTTCTGCCATGCGATCAGCCTTGCTTTCTCTTTCCTCAAGGCTTGTTCATATAGCAACACGATTCCCTCTTTCCTTTTGTTCATTAATACATCTCCTCAGTCAACTACTTCGATCCCAGATCCCACCCTGACTCAAACCGAATTATTGGTATATTCTATTACCAAATATATCGATATATTCTGAACCAGTCGACTCTGCCCCTGAGTGGTTGTTTCAACATGGATCCTTATAGAAGATATTCAGACCAAACCCGCCAACCAAGGACAGATGCAGTCTACGGGGACTCGCGAGATATATCCCAAGCACGACGCCCTGTACCTTCATCACAAGGAACCTTCCAACTCCCACCTGGTCATCTTCGAATGCAACAGGCCCAGGCGAACAGCCAAACATATTTCACGCAGGAGCATCAAGGCACACCTTCGCAGCAATATGCACAAGAGTATTCCTATGCCCCGTCAACCCAGTTGGCCCATCAGGGAAGGTATGTGGAATAGGCTTCAGGAGATGGTGGGCGTCTGCTAATTCGAGTACAGCGCTGGTTCCCAACAATACGACGATTCTTCCCATACGCACCACCGAGTGAATTTCTCGGGCGATCGGTATTCGTGGGACGACCCTTCACAAAGGACTGCCCGCTTCGTCGGCTCTGGGCAGCAATATAACCCTGGCGCCCGTTATGCACAACATGCTGAAGAATCCGAGTGGTATGGGGTCAGGGACGCGGATGGAACAATCAACCGTTTTGATAGCCAATTCCCTAGGTTTACCAGCCATTGTGTAATACCTCAGAATGCTCAGCAAGGTGTGTCACCTCGGCCTTATCCACAACGCATAGATCCGGGCTATCGTGACTATCCTCGAACGATTGAATACCCCAGTCGTGACGGCAGGTCCTCCCAGAGACGGCAGTGAGCCATTGTTTAAAGTTGACATATCGTTATGGCGTCTGGTGTCCGTGTTGGGTTTTGACGGAGTTCTTTTGGTCAACGTTGTATGAGCGGAGGATTTGCGATACTGTTATGATTTCTACTTTTGGCTGGTCTGGTACGACTCGTTGTTTTGTTGGGGGGTCGTTAAATGCTGGTGGCTTGTATACTAAGATTATATTTCTTTTTGGTCGGATCAAGGCAGTTTCGTGTGTAACATAGTATCTTCTTGTGCGAAATGATTCTTTTACCAACATTGTCGTTCTTCGTTGCAAGTGATGTTCACATTAGCGCGTAGACGACCGCTGAACATGTGGGTAGGATTCCGAGACCAACACTTGCTGCCCAGACGAGATGTTGGCTGCAAAACAGAAGCAGCAGTGCGGCACCAAAACTTGTGCATGACACACCCGCATGAACTGATTCGCACCTCAACTCCATCCAGTAACTGAAGACAAATTGTCAAGATTGTTCCATTGAAGATAATGTCATACACCATCACCATGGCTAGTGTATGCATGAATCCAAATTTGCGACGCCACTTCGCAGCCTGTCTCAGCTGCTAGTAAACATCAGGCAAAGGGAGTATGCAGTATAAACCCATTGAGATATCTTTCTGATCAAAAAGTCATGAGATCCAAGCCTCTATAATTTTGGGGGGTTGGCTGCTGCAGGGTCATTGATAGCCTAAAGAGTAAGCCCATGGGCCAACTCCTAGTTGTCCAGCGACAGTTGAAGTGTTCTATTGCATCCCTCAGTATATGTGAGATGGCGGGCCCCACGACGCATGTAATGTAGAGCCACAGCCTGCTTGAGCTATCGGGTTTGGTGATAAAAAGCCACCAACCTCCTCACCTGAAATTCCTAGATCGGTTGCAGATATGGAGCGTTTCACACGGCTCTTGTTGGTGTTGGGTCAACTGAAGGTTGATCATGCGCATGTACGGCGGCTATAGCCTGCAAGCGCAAAAGTGGCTTTAAGGGAGAGGTGGGAGTTAAGTAGCTGGATACCCCGTTTTTGCTCCTCTAGAATATCTTGACTCTTTCATCCTCGATTGGAAGCTGCCGATGGAGTTTCCGTTGGTAATGATTGTTCCTGGATTGTCCTAAATTGTCCGTCTTGGTCAATCAAGAGTCGATATGCCAATCTTGGCTTCCTCCTCCCTGACGATATGACTTCCGCGTCCCGCTACAATGCTCCCATTGTCTCCCCCCCTCGAACATGAACCTGCGTATTTCGTTGAGACGTCGAGATGTTGTCTGCCTTATCCATATACAAACTCCAACGATGGCGGAGTCTCGCAGTGGCTCTCCTATTTTTCGGCCCAAATTCTAGGTCGCCTTGTTGCCTTACTCCCAATCAATGACAAAGCTCCCCGAAGCGATCACTGGCTTGATGTGTCTGCGTGTACGGGGTAGATAACTTGGCCACGGGAAGCGAATCAAAGACTAAGGCGACTTTTCTTCCAGCTGGGAGGAACGACCCAGTAACTCCATTATTGTCCAACAAAAGCCCAAGGCGCCTGCACTGTAAAGTGTTGACATTTTTGTTGCAACTAATATCCTTGTCGTTCGTGACTCCCTCTTACTGGCCGAAGTATTGAGCGGCCAGCTTTCCACCCTCGCTTTCCCTTCAACCCGACCTTGATATCTTCAACAGGCAGTAACGTATTCCACTATCGGCTGAGCCATCGAGTCTTTTCTGATAATTCTTTTCCAACCTCAGAAAGTTGTCAGGTATGCTCGCAAAGTCCTCTGCACGATAACATCTGACCCTGGGAAGGAGACGTGGCGCCGCCGCCTCCATTTCCTCGAAGTACTCCAGTTGATCCGTCGTTCTATTGAACGTCTGGTCCCAAGACTCTCCGTAACAGTTCGCCCCGCGTGCCCCTTAACAACAGTGAGAAGAGTTACCACTTGGAAACTGTGTACAAAGGCCGATAATATCCCCCTCCCTACCGGTTGAGCATCCTGTCCACTATCGCCAAGAAAGGGGCCAGCACCAGAGCCGGCGGAGGCAGTAATCTTACATAGACCAAGCATCGTTGACTATTCCCCGGAACAGTTTCCGCGATGGTCGCTGACAAGGACGCCCATACAGGTGACTCAACTCCTAAGTGCGTCACCTGCGCCCAGCCATGTGTCCTGGAGCAAACCAGGTGGGTTTGCAAATGCCGCCGAGGACTTCCTGATTGTATGCAACGCAGCTTCGAAGCCCTTGGTCTAGGCGGCCCCCCTCCTGCGCACGACATCCGTGAATCCAGGGACAGTCCGGTAGTTGGGTGCTTCTCTCCCACCTTAATGAGTCAAGGTGGGCTCCCTTACTACTTGGTAGGCTTGAAAGCGATGTTCGCCGGGGACCATGCTAATAGATGCAGTGTGTCGTACGCAGTAACGGAATCCCCCAGCCGGGAAACATCCATCACGATGATGGCTCTATGGCCTCTCCTTCTCGCGTCGACGCCAAACAAGACACTCTTGAGAGACAAGACTCGTCTGTATCTCTCCAAATCGATGACAGTGCTCATGAATACGTTCCTTTTGGAACCCATGATACCGGAGATGGCCAAAGCCAGTCAGATGAAGATATGGACCTCGAGGATGTTGACAACACTGATGACAACAACAACGAAAGGGCCCATAGAGGATTGGTTGATTCTTGGCTAAATGGAATGGGCATGGGTATGGACGAAAGGCGTACTGGCATCGAAGACACACTTAGGGAGTTTGGCAACCTCATGAATCCGAGAACCCATTCGAACACGGCCCAATATGGTGACGAGGCGAAGCTCTCTGATGGTATGGAAATGGACCAGTGACTCGTGTTTTCGTCGTTGAGATCTGTTCATGAAACCAAATGGTTTGTGAAGAGTCGAAATGGTGCTGGAGATTTTTAGAAAGGTAAGTAAAAGGTTCCCACTCGGGTCGTCCCTTCTAATCGAAGACATGTCAGTTTCCCCTATGCATCACTTCCGCAAACGTCATTCGAAGGGCAGGCACCCCCCGCTGCTGGCAAGCACAGTCACATTGGCGATAGAGAATTTGGGAAGGAACCACGGTAGGCGCAGGCAGGCCTCTTGCATCGGGCGGTTGCATGATAGACGGAAAACAAAAAAAGAAAGAGGAGAGAAAAGGAAAGAAGGATACAACAAAGATTGGAGCTAACGCTTTAAGAATGAATGAACGAACGATGGAGTTTATGCTTGTTAAATGAGGGACAATGTTTCTGATTTCTTTTCCAGGAAGTGTTTGGGATGGGATGGGATGGTTTGCTCCTAAATTGTCTGAGTTTGAAGGATCTCCTTTGTCTGTCAGGATTATCTGTCGGTAGATATATCTGAAACGAGGGAGGGTGAAGTGCGTTTATGGGCTAGGTCAGTTATTGATTTTGAATGCTACACTCTTTTGATCCTTTGATCGGTTGCCTTTCTTCTCTTATAGTGCCCCAGCCCTAGTCTTGCGCAAGCCAGGCCAAGCACCTTGATAATGGGTTTACGCAATGATTCGTAAAGGTGAGGCAGTGTAGAAATTTTCTAGACAATTATTCTTTTCGGTTCCGATTGGAAACGATGATAGGTCAATGTTGCCACAGTATGTCTTCGATGTGGCGATCATATGTATTGGCACCCAATCGTATCTGAAACCAGATAGATCGTCATATGAGGCTGAGCAAACACATGGGGATGCCGGCATCGTGTAAGTGGGATGTTGCATATTTGTTGGGATCATGCAGTTGAAGCAACACAACTGATGAGGCGAATTGAACAGAAAGAAAGTAAGGCAAAACCAAGCTGAAGATGAGAGAAGACTTGAAAGGGCCAGAGAAGCCAAGCAGTCGAAAAAGGGGGAAACAAGGAATAATAAATAAGTGGTTATTTTGGCGCTTTTGACGACAAGCCACTTGGATCTACTGTTCCTTGTCCGGGGCCTAGGAGCCCCGGCTCAGACGGCCGGACGGCCCCACACTCGGCCCGGATGTCTCCCACTTGAACCTCGCACAATCAAACACAAGACACCAAAGGGAAACAAGGTCGGGGACTCAAGCCTTCTTATTTATGTTCTTGTCAGAATTTCATCGCTGAACACGAGGAAAACGGAAGCCGGTAAGCTCGGCGTCGCCGTTTCCGACTCCGGAAAAAGAGGCTTAGAAATCAGCTAATTGATGAGGACACATGCTATCCGTATTAGCCGCCTTCTTGGCGCAGCTTTCTTTGAGTAGAACGAAATAATTTGAGTCAATCGTAGAGACTCGAAATTTTGTTCTCATTTTAAGTCTCAGCAAGATCCAGAGCTTCGTTGCCTAGTCATCCGCTGCTGGTAGCTCCTTCGGCAAATGAGTCACAGAAGGCAGGTACTTGTACTGTGAAAACCCATCAACACCATATATATCTGGTCAGCAGACAACCTCTCAATCTGATTCACGCTGTTTTCACTGTGGTACAAACTCGGGGTTAAACCTTCTCTCCGAATAGACCTTCTGCAGCGACATTTCAACCTATCAAGTCTTCTTTGCCACAAAGCCTCCCACCATCTCAACGCAGGCATCAAGATGAAGCCCGTGGAAGTAGATGGAAGAACAGGCGAAGGAGGTGGTCAAGTTGTGAGAGTCGCCATCGCCATAGCTGCCTTGACCGGACAAGCGGTTACCATCACCAATGTGAGAGGGAATCGTGACCGTGGCGGCGGTGAGTGAGACTGGATGCTCGATGCTTGATCATCAGCTAACATCCTTCAGGTCTCAAGAGCCAGCATGTTACAAGCATCCAGTACCTGGCAGAGATAACAGATGCCGATGTCGATGGCCTAAGTATAGGCTCTAAGACTGTTACTTTCGCGCCAAAACGAAAACCCACGGAACTATACCAACGCAACATCAAAGTATCTGCAGAATCAGGTTCTGCGAGCACCCTTCTCATACTTCAGGCTATTTTCCCATTCCTGGTCTTTGCGGGAAATGACTCCGAGGAACCAGTCGAGCTTCAAATCTCCGGCGGGACAAACGTTTCCTTTTCCCTGAGTTTCGAATATTTGGACCAGATCCTTTTGCCAACACTAGAAGAGCGATTTGGTATCCAAGTAGAAAGAACACTCGACCATCGCGGATGGAGCAGTGGACCCCAGTCAAGAGGGCAAATCAGTCTGAAATTCCACCCATTGAAAATTGGTCAAAGCCTACAATACAAAGCCCCCGAGCCACGAAAATACCCCGATTCTTACGAGGTCAAGTCTGTCGATGTCAGCATTGTGGTGCCTGGTAGCGTGCATGAGAAGCTCCAGGCATCACTAACAAAGGATCTAGAAACCCTGTTCCCGGGGATCGAAATCCATTTCAAGCTTACTGAAGACACGAACCTGGATTCACGGTGGTACATACTCCTTGTCGCCCATTCCATATCGGGAATTCGATGGGGACATGACTGGCTCGGTTCGCTACCGAAGAAGACCAAGAACAGGGATCGATTCACAGAGCAGGTGTCAAAACAGGTATGCCGAGGTCTATTTGAAGAAATAGAGGTTGGGGGCCAAGTGGACGTTCATCTTCAGGATCAAGTCGTGGTGTTCCAGGCACTCTGCGAAGGGTACTCCTCGTTTGTCCGTGGTGATGGCTTAGAGGAACCATCTCCTGGAGTTCTGATTGATACCATGGGTAATCTTAACATTGGCGATGGAAGAATGAGAAAGGAAAAGACCCACGGGCCTTTTGGTCATGGCTCGCTTCACTCTCAGACAGCAAGATGGGTTGCGAGTGAGATGCTACCGAGCGTGGAGTTTTACAACAAAGGAGAACTGGTGAAAGGAGCAGGCATATCAATGAAATAGACCGCTTTGGGCTCTCAATAGGGCACACTTATGAGTCATGGCAGTTCATGCGAGCAAAAATTGTAACTAGTTAAACGAGGCTAACACCAATTAAAGTGTCGGTGCAAGGCGGCTTGCATCAACTGTGACGTGGCTGATAAGGATGGGATGGCCTCGGATCTAGTGTTTCGTAACCTTACTGGGCGAAAAGGCATTGCAACACTACATTGAGTGTTGGGTTGTTTAGATGGCGTTCTTCTGGCTACCTAAATCGAACGTCGGGTCTTCTTTCAAAGATGTCCTCATATAAGAAGCGATCCGTGTCGCTCTGAATTATGGCCTCAATACTCTGTGTTGCACTTTGACTCTACACAAAGTCTCGAAGCACAGACTATTACGAAGGGACATCACCGAAACGAAATTGCGACCAGCCGAAGCTTCCCTCGTGCAATGTCCAAGTTTGCTTCCCCTTATCCTCACCAGCAGCGCCCGCAACGATGAAAACGGGCATGAGATGGTCCATGAAAGGGTGTGCTTGCTTCGCATCTCCTCTTCTGCAAATTGCTGCCATCTTTTGCTCTCGGACGGCAGGGTCGGCCTCCACGGCCTCCTTGAGGGCGTTGTCGAAACTCACCACGTATGGGAGTGGCTCAGTGTTACCCTCAAACATGTGGTGCATGTCACGCAAGTTGTGGACTGACATTCCAGCACCGATGATGACGATTCCCTCTTCTCGAAGTGCAGAAACAGCGCGGCCCAACGCATAATGGGCATGAGGATCTTCGCTCTTGAAAAGAGAGACCTGGACTAGCGGGACATTTAGAGGATTGGTCTCTGGATTGAAAGCTGCGAGTTGTTAGTGCATCTAGCAAATGTATGCCCGGCGAACATACCAACGTGAAAGCCAGAGAATACACCGTGGTCAAGACCTCGCTTCATTCCATGGGATTGAATCCCAGCCTCTGAAAGCATCACCATGATCTTGCTTGCAAGCTCAGGACTTCCTTTGCTTGGATACTTGGCCTCGTAGAAGTGCTCAGGGAAGCCATAGAAACTGACTGGGTGTTAACAGAAGCCCAAGTTATTTGTGGTACGACATACTCATAGATCAGGTCAGTATCGACTTCATTGTTGATATGGATAGCATCCTTTTCTCCCATCCAGTGCGCCGAGAAGACGACTACGGCCTTCGGTTTGACCTTCTGGGTGATTTCTTTACCAATCTGCTGAAGGACTGGATACACAGGGTGTTCTGTGTTATACTGAACATCGGGCTTCAAGTTTGTTAGTGAGTCTGTTTGGGCATCACAAGGACAAACTTACGCCGCCATGACTGAAGAAGTAGACGGGGGTTCTTGTAGTTGAAGTAGCTGATGAGACAGTCGTGTTTTTCTGTGTCTTATACCAATCGATCCCTGCCTTTTGCAATGTTGACGAGAATGCTTCAAGCGGTGATGCACCAAACAAAGCAATGGCAGCCACAGCAACGGCAACGAAGCTGATCAAGGCTCGATAGGACATGAGTTGAGGCATAATGAACTGAGTGGTTCTACAGCGTCCCTTTACAAGTTGGTGATAGCCTCAAAGAGATGTTGACACGGGATCATCCATATATGTAACTGTATATCCGAATATCCCTTCCGAGTTATCCGCTGGTGGATCTCCTCAGCTGAAGTTGATGCTGAATCAGCTCATCATGATGAACACAATCATGGATGTTTTGGTCTTGGACTACCAACAGTGGAGAGATTGGCGAAATGATTGGCGAGGTCTGTGCTAATGAGACTTTGAGTAGCTTGTTAACTTCTGAATGGTTTAATTGAAGTTAAAAGAGTCAATGATTGGGCATGAACAGTATTGTAAGTTAAGAATTATGCAAGCGATTTGAAGTAGTTGTCCTATCCATGGTATGCACTTGTCAGTGTTAACTGCCCATATAGCTTCTTTAGCTAAAGAATGGAATGCACATAAACTTGTATATTCAACTGAAGCTCACTATAAAAAAGACGTCAAGCCTTGCACAAACAGAGACGTCAATGGACAGTGCTGCATAAAAGAGATTCATAATTGCTAGGTAAAAGCTTGGAAGCTCAAGCTCCAACGGAACCGGATAAACTGCCCCACAACTAAACAGAAAGAGCTCCCTTCAGTGGTCCGTTGCTGGGTGCAACTGCCAGATTAGCCCGCCAAAAAGTCAACTTCAGAAACTGCTGGACAGGGCAAAGCATCTCATGTGAAAGAAAGGGCAGATCTTCAACCATCATCTTCAACCTCTTTTGTCTGTCGACAGCCATCGCCACATCGGGCTCGTATCTCCCACGCCATCTAGTACGGCACATCCATCAGACACGTCCCTGCCTGTGGTGCTTGAGCCTCTTTATTTATTTCCATATTCATCATGGCTCCTCTTATTCTTCATAACGTCCCAGATGACGAGTGTTACGTCGGTGACGATGGCATCAAGCGACCTTACGCTATGTACTTCAATCCGTATGTCCCTCTCTTCCTTTGCATCGAAACAAGACTAACGTGACGCGCATTAGACAAGATGCTCCTCAAGCTGCACGATCACGTCGCAGCGCCGCCGAGTCTGGCTCGTTCGGTAAATCAAACCGTCGCTCGCGATCGCGTACCGGAACACCAGCTCGTAGTCGCGAAAACCCTACGCTAGCTGCTGCCGATAAGCTCTTCGGCGACTGGGTATCGAACCAAGCGGCTGCGGCCCCTGCTCAGACCGTCCAGCGTAAGAGCAGCGGTATGATGCAGGAGGAGGCTGCTACCCAACGACCTGTGACTTCTACGCCTGTCGAGCTGATCCTTCGCGGCTACCGATCGTACACCCAGCAGTATGCTGCCATCTCCCATTACGAATCCCTCGCTGGCGCGATCTTGGAGGACTATCCTCGCGAACCCCCTGCCAGCCAACGTCGATACAAGTCCGAATTACGCGATCCTGCGTTCACGCGACGCCGTAACCTCACAGCCGATGAGCGAGCCATGGTGAACCGTGCGGACGGCGGAGATCACTGGGTCAAGGTCACTTTCGAGAGCAGAGAAGCTGCTGAAGCCGCAACTTTTGCCAGCCCTCAAAGGATCCTGGGACATCTTGTCTACGCTGAGCCGTACCGAGGAGTTCCTCCTGCCAAGGACGAGGCTTGCCCTGATATTGATGCTGCTGTCCCCGATCACAACCGATCACAGAGCATGCCAGCCGCTGTCCCCATCACAAATGCTCGAAAGAACCCCTTCAGTGGACCTACATCATTTAACAGCCGCCTCCTCGATCTCTCACCACCTCATTCGCAAACATCTAGCCTTACCATGGATACCGGAACGATCAGCAACTCGCACGCTTCTACCGCTACAATTATCGAACCGATTCCTCTCCCTCAAGCCACCACGTCAAGCATCGAGCCTATGGAGATTCGTGATGAAGACAGTGTGTTCTGTCGTCGCATCCCTACTGCCCGCCGCGCTACCATTCTTCCCGCTGAACAAGCTCTTCTACCTCAGCAGACCATGATGCAGCGGGTGATCAATGCTATTCCTTTCGTTAAGTGGTTTGGCGGTAGCATGATTGGTAACGAGGTCCCACGAACCGAGACTGGCGAGTTTGACTGGAGCAAGGCAAGCCTATACTGGAAGCTCATCTGGTGGCTGGATGCTACTATTGGACTGTTTGGAGGTGATGTGCTCAACGCCGACAAGGACGACTAGAGGACATCCAATCGGCAGTGTGAGCCAAGATATAGAGGACGCACAGTCCAATAGGGCGACAGCATCAACGGGCAGTAGAGCCAAAATGTACGAGAGACGAAGAATTTGATCATTGACCAAGCGTAACAGCGGTCATGGCGTCAGGCGTGTTATGGAATGGTACCACTTGGTTTAGTCGCATAATTAATAGACATGGAGGGTTGGAAGATCCGCATAATGCTTGTATACTATCATTCAGGAGCAAAGTCCTGCAAATCTATTGCTACCTCTGTGTGGAGGATGTCTGTTCAAATTTCCCACATAAACGCCCTTGTATATGATAACCCAACACGATCGTAATTCTGTAATTCTGTTATCCATCCAGTTAACTTGGACTTCTATCTTCGTCGCCGCTCCACGCAGCTGCAGAGCTTGCGTCTGTGATGAGTCCTGGTGACTTTGGTCTTTTCATCACGGAAGCAGGCGACGCGGATCGCCCTCTTGGTTCCTCCTCTTGCTCCACAATAATACCATGTTCTGGATCCTCACACTGTCTGTCGCCGTTCTGCGTCTCCTCAGGCCCAACATCTGCTTCCGCCACAGGAAGGAGAAATTCGGATCTGTCTAACTCGTCGTCGTCGTTTGCAGGACCTTCTGCCCGACCACTTAGCGAGTCATAGGTCACGTCTGTTGGAATCCGCCGAATAGGCTGTGGTGAAAACGGTCTTGCGTTTCGCGGCTTGTTGAAGTCTGTCGAGAAGACGCTGTCGGTGTCACCGCCCCCTCCACCGCTGGGTCGCATATCTGAGGCCAATGCAGCTAGAGACTGATAACGTTCCGAATCCATCAGGAGACTATCGCCTCTAGTGTAACTCCTCGATGCCTCCGCTCCTGAATCGGCAAGTATGCTTTTTGGTGGGAGGATTGAGAAGAGCTTTGGTGTGTCGCCGCTACCGACACTACCCAGGTTTGCGCTGTCTTCCTCTGTCGCGAATAGATCTTGTCCCTTCTCCAGGAGGTCGTCCAGACCGCCTCCGCTCCAGCCTTTCCTTGCAAGACTTTCAAAAATGTCCACCTCAGCACGCACAAGACTACAGCTTGCATCGACAATTCTTCCACTTGTCTCTTGACTTTCTCTCAGTAGCGTTCGTGCATGATCGGCATGTAACGTCGTCAACCCGTCCAGTTTCGTAGTCAAATCGACTAAATGGGCCCTGAATCGTCCAACATCTCGTCTTCGCTGTTTGTGTAGTTTCATGCCCTCTTTCTCCAATCGCTTGATCTCTCGGGTTTGGGCTTTGATATTGTGTTTGTACGTCTCCTCCTCATCGTCAATAACGGTCTGCCACTTGTCCAGGTCATGGAGAAGCGGCACTTCGAAGGATCGGTACACGGTCTCGGAGAGAATCTGTTGGTGGTTTGCGACTAAGTGATGCACTCCAGAAGCGGACATGAGCATATCAGCAGTGCAAGAACCCTTGGTCGAGAAGCTAGCCGTCATGTTCGTCGATCCAGAAGGGCCAATGGGCTCGGCGCGAGCCTCTTTTAATCTGGCACATGCTTCAAGCGCTGAACCAAATGTTGAGGCAGCGGTTGATAGCGCAGCGAGAGCGAGACGGTATGACTTTGCCGAGGCGACGAGATCGGAATAAGCTTGCTGGGAGTTTTCAAGGTCGGCTTTTGTGAGGACAGCATGTGAAGATCGAGGAGGTGGCGGAAGTGGTAGGTTGAATGAAGATAAAGGGTTCGCAGTCGATGCAAGAGAATAGACGGGCGATCCGGGGACAGGCGGTAGATGTGATGGTGTCGGTGACACTGGACGCGATGCTTCAGAAGCCATGTTTGTTTACTTTTGCTGGAAGATCATCGGTGTGACTCGAATGGCAACGGAGATGTTTAGCAACACAGACGAAGATATTCCAGCGGGCCTGTCGAAGGCATAAACAAGGTGCGTCAATTTAGAAAAAAGTGTCGGGTATCGAACAAAGTTGTTTGATTCCACCCAAAGGTTTCGATCGGTTGGCGAACGTTGGAGAAGACTGTCCGGGATCAAGGGTCTGTCGCTGCAGAGTCCCCCACTCATGGAAGCCTCCAGCGCCGCTACTGTAAGCGATAGGGCACTTGGTGGCCCGGCCTTATCATGCACCTCTACGCGGCGGCCATTGAAAGGTGCCCAGCCAGCGGTGGAGCGCACGTCATTTTGGCGGACGTCAGATGGAATCTCGGGCATCTTGTCCATACGGGGAATTTCAGTTTCATTTAGGCGGGCAACTTTTTTAACATCACGAGGTCTGAAGAGGGAGATGGGCAAACACGATTGGCCTTTTTCTAACTCGTGGCAATACAATGTGATGAGCAGTCTCAAATTGTAGAAAGTGTAGTTCTCAATATCATGTCTATTTTCCTTTATTCTTTTAGTTTAGCACTTGATCTTCTTACAAGTCTACGCTATCTAAGAACTTTTTTAAATGCTCTAGTTTTGAGGGGGCAGTTGCTTTCTCAAGAATGCCTCGACCTCATCAAGCTCCTCAAGAACAGCAGAGTGTCCCATGCCACTATTAAAGTTAGTGTATGACTCTTGAAAGGTAAATTCATGTCGACTTACGGGTAGGTTTTCCATGAAACATCGTAGCCAAGTCCCTTGAGAAGGTCGGCGCTCAGCTTACCGCGCTCGCAAGGAACAATGGGGTCCTCTTCACCGTGGAACATCATGACGGGAGTCTGGCGGTTGGCATCTGTGGGCTTGACCATATCGGCAAAGGTCTTGGACAAGAGCAACCAGGAGGAGAGTCCAATGATACCGCCCAACTTGCTTGTGCAAGTGAGACCAGCAAGGAGAGACATGGCACCTCCCTGAGAGAAGCCACCGAGAACAATGCGCTCAGGAGAGATGCCAGAGTTGATCTCTTCTTGAATGAGTTCATGGAAGTACTGTTGGCTGCGCTTGATGCCCTCAGCGTCCTCGTTGCGGATGAGAGAGTCGACATCTCCACCAAGTTGTTTCTACAATGTGTTAGATCTATTCTACTTTGGAGTTAGAAGAGGGAACTTACGATATCAAACCATCCAGGCATTCTCATTCCCATGTTCTATTCGTGTTAGTCTAGCTCTGAAAAAGCATCGTGTTTCTAAACTCACAACGCTAATGGGAATTTGAGGAGCATGAGGCAGAATGAACTTGACCTCATCCAGTCTCTGTCTTCGACGCCAGTTCTCAACAGCACTTGCCCAGCCATGACCAGTGTCGCCGAGGCCGTGAACAAAGATAACTGTAGCTGTGTGGCGGGATGCCGCAGGGAAAACGAGCGGGGCGATTCTTGCTGAAGACATGTTTGTTTCTGCCGTTTTCTTCGCTCTCGTAGGGCCGAAGAATTGGTTCCAGGTGATGAGAATTACAAGTGGAAGAGCAAAGATGAACAGGTAGCGGAGGATGTTGTTGGTAGATGAAGCTGCGTCGTGCGCTTGCTTTCGATCGTTGGACATTGGGTGAAAGTTTGTCCAATGATGGTCGTGTTAAGGCCAAGTGGAGTTTAGCGGCATATCAAATTGCGAAGCTGTCCCTGAACTGATTGCACCTGTTAGCAAGCTGATTACCCTAAACCTTTGAAAGTTTGGCTCAAGACAACAAGCAACATATATACGAGAAGTCAAATTGAAAGAGCATGTTTATTACTATTTGATCTTCTTATTTGTAACGCATATGAATTGATGGTTCTAGCTCGAATACAAGTTGCTGAAGCTCTGTATTAGCATAGTACACTGCCGAACTCACTAGAACAGGCTTGACCATGAGCCTCTGGAATCTGTCGTTTGCTCTTCGTGATGATGTATGGCACCTCTTTGGGTGTCGTCCTTCCTATTCCTACCATATTTCTGGACCTGCATAATAAGGGTAGAACAGCTACAAGTGCTGTGGCTTTGGTAGAGCTGCAGCTTTCATGACCCAGCCTCCTCAACTGCACTTAGAAGGTTTGATGTTCAGAGCTAGAGCGTTGGCTATTGGATCGTTAGTGTTGAGTCTCTGAGTTAGACTGCTAGTATACGTGGTCTGCAACCGCGGACTATGTCTCGTATAATACGGATACCTAATATGCAGTCTTTAATTCAGTATAGCAAACCACAGCTAAAGAAGCCAAGCCTGAGATTTTCTTTCATCCATTTCAGTGTGAGATAACAAAAAGAAAACGTTTCAGATCCGCTGTTATCTGATCTTATCATGCTGTGTTAATTCATGGATAATCTTCAGACCCTGAAATCACTGACAGGTTAAGGGACGGGTGGCTGGTAATGGCACGTGCACACCCGGTAATTGGAGGGTGCATGGCATCTTTAGTGCGTCAGTGGGGTGATTCGAACCCTGTAACCGTCGGGTACTAGAATTCTCCTCCATCGTCACTCTGCATCTTCTTCTGAGCCGAGTCGCGTTGGACAAGATCAGGCTTGAATTCCTGCATCATTTAAAATTATTTTATGCTTGTGTAACGCCCCAGTTCAAATTTCGTTTTGTCTATTTTATCAATCCGATCACTCCAATGTCTGAGGAACCTTCACTCCCTCGTCTCCCCGCTGTTTCTTGGGACGAGCAATCGCAGACTTTCAGCAATAACCCTCGGAAACGCGTCCGCAATGCCGGCTCCAAGCACGCGCCGTCTTCAGGCTTCAACAACTCAAGTGATCCCGCCATATTCTCTAGTGACGATGATCCCGCACTGGACAATTATGTAGAGGGCAGGAGAAAGAAGAGATATATTGGTTCTTGGTTCCAACAGCATCCCACTTCATCAGACTCTACTTTCAGTGAGATTCACGTTCCCAAGCAGAGGCGCCAATGGACGCGACAGGCAGACAGTGGTGTCTATCTCGGCAGCGATGGGAATGAGAGTGACGATATGCTAGGTCCTGTACCTGAGAATCCAAAGCCCAAACTGCCTCAGCTTGATCGCGTTGTGCGCCGCGTTTCAAGAGCTGAGCAAGTTGCACGCGACAAGGTTCGCGCCTGTCTTGACGCTGGGGAAGAGACAGTCGACTTTTGGTCAATGGGGCTGGAAGACGTCTCCAACGATACCATCAGTCCCTTGTCGCAGTTCACCTGCATTCCCATCGTCACTAAGGATGTCGCATTCGAGCAAAAGGACCCGGAGCTCAAGATCTACATGGCGCAGAACCGGCTAACACGGGTTCCCGGTGCCATCTTCGACTTGACATATCTCACTATCCTCAGTCTTCGCCACAACAAACTCACTGAGATTCCTCCTGGTATAGGAAAACTACAGCATCTCAAGGAGCTTAACGTGTCACAAAACCGGTTGAGACACCTGCCTGTTGAGTTATTGGACCTCTTCGCATCAGACAGCAAACTTGACACACTCGTTGTTCACCCCAATCCTTTCTGGCAACCAAATCGAACATTGCAAGATACTGAGGAAAAATCAGATAATGTGCTCTTCTCTCACACAGAAGGTGAAATCTCATCCGTACCAAATCTGGTCAGTCGAGCGCTGGGCCGGTCCCCTTCACAGTTGTCGGATACCGCGGGTCGCATCTTTTCAGAATTTAGATTCCCAACAGATCACAGAGAGCTCACTTTGCCTGTTGACGAAGGAGAGCCCGAATTTTCACCGTCATCCTCCGTCTCATCCATGACAGAGTCACAACGCTTGCAAGGAGCAAGCCGTGTGCCAAGTCTTCTCGAGACTGCCCTGAGAGCATGCTATTCCAGTACTCAACTTTCAGAAATGCCATTTTACATCCCAGAGGGTCTCAATCACCTAAGGAGACTACTAGAGCGTGCCCAGCGACAAAAGGATGCCGGTGGGTGGACTTGCTCACATTGTCGAAAGATGATGGTTATTCCTACTGTCGAATGGGTTGAGTGGCGCGAGGTTCGCACCTGTAAGAAGGTCAGCCACGAGGACTCGTCTGCCCTGCGGGTGACACCGCTGAGCATGGTAGAAGATGAGAGGATAATACCTTTCATCCATCGAGGATGCTCATGGCGATGCGGGCCGGAAGAGCTGGATAAGAGTAGTTGGGGTCTACCAAAAGGAAATCTTGTTCCTGTAACAGTTGATGAAAATCAGCAAGCATAAGGGGATATGGCGTTATATATAGTACAAGCAGATTGATGAGCGTATGAATGATACCTTGGATTGTCTTCTTCTTCCCAAATTACTTTCATCATCAGTTTTGTGATGCAGTTATAAAGGTATGTTAGGTGTGAACATGGCATTGCCTTAATGTGGCACGACTTATTTACACGGTTGTGACACTCAGTTCTGGTCTGTCATCAGGCCTTGTGAGACATGCAGAGTCACAAGCTTTGATACCCATACTATAAGAGGACATAGCTGTCTTGGTATCATGGTGTCAACCCTGAACGAGATTCATGTAGATGCGCATAATCTGGTACCGCTTCATGTGAAAGCAAGGAGAGTGCAAAGTCTACGGATCGTCTCTTCTTGAGAAAACGGCAGAAAGAGTGCAGTATGATGACAGACTTGTGTGACTCTTGACTTACACTGAATTAGTCTGAGTTGTGTCATATTGGCATTAATACTGGTATATCGACCTCATCAAAACCATACAGCCAATGTTTCTCTCATTGCCCGAGAGGCCTGTAGTGAATTCTCCTTCACCGCACCATCATCAAGAGGCCTAGTTAGGCATGTGCTTTGTGAAAACTTCTTATTGGTATATACCCATTCGTCTGCACCTTTTAGGGGATGACCGGAGTTTTATTCGTCGGTGATGGCGAGTCAGATCGTGAGCGACACTCTCATTGAACCCTTGTCGCATACACTCCTCCATCAATGTTTGTACAAGGACATGTCCTTCCTCAGAGTCATATGACCCAGGCCGGTGAGCATCATATAGGTTCTATCGCATTTGCTGTCTTTATGAAATCTGACCAGAACCCATACAAGGTGCAAAGCGGCGCTTCTGTGCAAGGAGCAAATAGCTGAACGTCGCATCCCTCGCCGACCACACGAGCGACCAACTTGGTCAAAGATATTCGTAGAACCCAATCGGAAGTTTAATCCCAGTCATCGTCATCACTGTCGACATTTCGTGATCTTCCAGCAGTTCCTGTCTTGATAGTCTTGCCTGCCAAGCGGTCCTCGGCGGCATCCTCAGCAGCTTGTCTTCTCTTGACAACACGCATATCCGAGTCGGGAACAGCACCAACCTCAACCAGGAGGTTATCAACTTGTGTCATACCCGTTCGAACACCTCCAATAGTTGCAAGTGTCACAATTTGCTTGACAATATCTCCCTTGTTGTAGACCAGAATTGTTGGGCAGTTTCGGTCGGGGTAGTTCTCGATAGCTTGGCTGGCTCGGATTTCGCAAAACTTGATCTCGCCATACTCCTGAGCTGCTTGTCTCCATAGCTCAGTCAAAACTCGAGACTCAATATTTGTTCCCATGCCAGATGTAAGGTTGACGAAGACCGGTCCATTTTGTGATGCGTCGGTGACTTCGCGCTGATATTCGGGTTTCGAAAGAGGGTATACAGTTCCATGCTTGGCCTTCTTTTGTAAGCTGTTGAACTCAGCCATGCGCTTTTGACGGTATTGCTCCAGGAAAGCTTCCTCTTCTTCATCCTCAAGCTCGTCCAACTCGTCGAGGTCCTTTCCTTCCAGTCGGTTTTCATGGGCTAATCTTCGTCCTTCAAGAATAGCCTCCTCGATCATGGGAGTTGGGCTAGGGGGTTTCTCAGGAATAACTCCATGCTTTCGAAGAATGTCATTCCTACGGCGGGGTTAGAGCTTGGTCAGGAGTATGGAGGGGTAGCAAGAACTGACCATTCTGTGTCGGCGTTTGGGTCATCAATTGGAACATTGATACGCTGTTCCATAGGATTAGACATTTTGAAGCCTGACAAAGTTGAAGTAACTCCTTCAACCAGTTACTCCTTTCAACGGGTAGATATGTACAGTTCGAATGTGGCAGCCTATAAACTGACGCAACGCTACATCCAATCCCTACCCCACCTAGGGGACCAGGCAGAGCTCAATCCTTTTGCATAAAATGCATAAACCCCACCAAGTACATCTAGCGTTCACAAGCTCCATCGGCGCTATGTTACACCGACACTGGCCAGACTCCAGTCACCGTTACCGCTCGAATTCTTTCATCGATCACGTGTGTGGGCACAACAACCCTACGCACAGACCCACTTTTCGGTCAAACCGCCCCAGAGGCAAGAGCGAGTTGTCAGAGCCACCAGACTTTTCCTCGCTTACCTACCTCCTCCCACCCACCTTGCGAGCCTCAAATCTGTTGCCGGATTTCGTCAAGCTTTCCCACTCTCGCAAGTCACCGACAAGAAATTTTCGAGAAAATCAGACAAGATGGTAAGCGACTGCCTTTTTCTGATGCCTTTTACGATGGATCGATTACGAGCGATGGATGGACAACGACTCGGTGTGTGAAAAAGAGGTGGAATCATCGACTCGAAAAACTTGCTGCCCCGTGGCAAAAGTTACAAATTGACGAAACTCGACCCCGACGATAGCATCGATGATGGATGGAAAACGCAAAGGATGCAGACATGATGATGGAACAAGCTGGCTAACATTCCGCCTCTCAGGTTCTCGCCGTTGATCTTCTGAACCCTTCCCCGGCCGCCGAGGCTAAGAAGCACAAGCTCAAGGTACGATAGTCCGGACAAAATTTTATCATCACGACAATCGATCTAACATGATTATCAGACCCTCGTGCCCGCCCCTCGATCCTTCTTCATGGACGTCAAGTGCCCCGGTTGCTTCACCATCACCACCGTCTTCTCTCACGCCCAGACCGTTGTCATCTGCCAGGGATGCACCACTGTCCTCTGCCAGCCTACCGGTGGTAAGGCTCGTCTGACCGAGGGCTGCTCTTTCCGAAGAAAGTAAACGCCTCGCGGCGGTTATTTCCTTGGGCACTCATGACTCTTACGGTTCATCTCATGGTGGCCATCTCGGATCTGCAAAACACAACATCGACATGGACGGATAGAACAGCCGACGTTGCGAACATTCACCAAAAACATCTTTGCAGATAGAAGATGGAACACCCAGAATAGGGGCGTTTGGGGTCTCCGGATATCTTGCATGGCACATCATTTCTCTTTTGTTTTTCCGTTACGCGCCTTGTACCAAAGAGTCTTCTGGAGGCAGGAAGGAAAAAAAAGCACTGCATGGGTGGAAAGCTGAGAAAGCCTTCACACGAGTGTCCATGCTGGTCCCGATGGGCCTGCTGGACATGAGGACGTGGAACCGTTTCTTGATGATCGCTTCATACCCGAGTGCAGTGGGTAGCGGAGGATGGTCACTGTGCTTTTGCGAAATTCACAATGGTTTCCACATCACTTTCTTGTTGACGTGAATGCTTCTAGTCGATGATTGCGTTGTGTTATTGTTGTGACTGTCGTAGAGCACCCGTGCTGCGTATTAACATGGTGCCATAATCCTCCACTTGCCATTACTCTACTGTCCACAATGGCTCTTCATGCCTCTTGCTGTCGAGTTGAACTGACTTGACAGCAATTGGTGATGGAAGGCGTCATCGATAGTTGGCCTCGACCCCTCAACCGATCGACATGCTTAGCTGCTGACTTGCCGGATGACTCGATCCGGAGATGGTCGTCCGCTATAAAGGCCTGAGGCAACTCTTTCGAAGACGAGTCTAAAGTTAGGTCTTCTTTAACGGACCTGGGGAACCAATTACCCCGCGAAATGTGTTTGGAATCCGCATTCTGCCTTAAACCAAACAGATTGTAGCCCTGTCTATGGTTCATTATGATTGGACAAATGGTTGAGCCTTTGTAACTTTGGACTTCTTCAACCAATTAATATTACCAGCTTTTGGTAGCTCCATCTAATATCGTTCGGCCATATTAAAGTTTAGAATTGCTCAGCGTGAAGAAATACATCTATCGTCTACTACTGTCGTGTATATACGTTAGTAGTGCTGCTCGTGTGAGAAGCTCGTGTGACTATTTTTCTAACTAATGCATCTAATTTTGAAGGCGAATGTTAGGTGGAGCTGTGCTCATGATAGACGAATAAAGTGACCTTTGTCGATCATGAAAATGCCAGAATTTGCCCGTAGAAGTTATTTCTTGCCACTTGCCACTGCCTTGGTCTCCAGCATAGCCGACTCCTCACTCGTTGATCAGATACGCAACTTATCGGATGAGTCAGCCGACCAATCAACGAGCGCTGAATTGACTAATTTACGCGAAAGGAGCGCGCCGAGATCGCGCTCAGACGCGGGAACCTGAGCTCCACAATGAGAAACTCTTGTTAGTTGATTGGTTGATCTATCCTGCTTTTAGGATCGTCTCTGTCTTTGGCCTTTTGGGGTCTTCTTGGGACAAAGCAGGGGCCTTTCGCTTTTTGACCCTGTTCCAATTTCCTCACCCCTGGCAACAAGCCTCTTCAACTGGTTTCGTACAAGTCTCCTCTCTCCTCTTTGCTTTGTTCTTCTTTTGAACCCTTGATATCTCTCCTGGATTGCGACGTCATTTGCCTTTACAAAGACTTACTTTTCTTTCCAAAATCTGTCTTCAGACACTCTTCACTCTACAACTGATTGAACTTTGTTTCTGTGTTACAGATTCTTGTGCCACGGCCGCTGCTTACTCTACAATCACTGCCGTAACGCCATCGCATCTCTGCGCATTTCATCGACTGTTGACTCTATTTGGATCACATCATTGCGTTCAATTACATCTAAATCTCTTCAAATCTTTCCATCATGTCGACTCCCCGTACCAAGCGCCAATTCGCTGGTGCTTCAGCCGACCCCTCCCAGCGACAAATCACCTCTTTCTTCAATGCCAGTGGAAGAACTTCCGCCGAATCTCCAGTTGCCGTAGCTGAGAAGCCTATGCAACCTACCCTTCCTTCCAATGTCCAGGCAAACCTGCTGAGCGTTGGTATGCGAGTCCGCAAGTCCGTCCCTGAAGGATACAAGACGGCTGGCACTAGCGCTTTCAAGCTCTGGACAGACAATGCTCCTGTAAAGACTATCAACAACACAACCCGTGCCCCTGCCAAGGGTGCCTCTCGAGAACTTCTTCCTTTCTGTGGAATCAACAGGGTTGGAGGTCTTGACACTCAACCTGACTTTGAGCGGGAGGATGAGGTTCCAGACATCGATGCCATTCCTGAGCTTACCATGTCGCAAGAGAGCAACGACAGTGCCGAGTCATATGACGGATCTCGCAAGCGAATCTTTGACGAGGAAGAAGACGAATTGGTTGAAAGCCGCGCCATGAATGTCCAGAGCAACCGAGTCATGGCTATCCCAGTGTCTCGAAAGGGCGCCGGTTTGAGGGGCTTTGTTCCAGAGAACCAAAACTCTGGTACGGATTTTGACGAGGCTGACTTCCTTGTCCCCGAGGTGGACATGGCCAACTAAGCCACAACCTCTTATGAGAGGCTCCGGCAGAGTCTTTTCACATCATCATGTCACTATGCGTTATGTTATGGGTTTTGCAACATTGGGTCGGCGTTCAGGTATATATTAATGCTCCAGAGCGGTTGTAAATTTATCGGGTGTTAGAAAGACACACTGGGGCTTGCTGTATGTTTACAAGGAATATTACAAGGTCGCAAATAGACCTACAATTATTACCGAATTTCCTCCAATTTACATGCCAACGAATGGCTCGCGGAACTCGAGTAAATCTCTCTGCCCGTAAAACTCACCAGCTACTGTCAAAATCATGTTGAGAGTAGCGCGGAGATTCGACCGTAATCGCTGTTTAGCAGCTTCCTTCTCCGCATCCTCATCGTCGTCTGGAGCCGGCCCACTCTTAATCTGGGCGAGCAGTCGTTCTTTTGCTGCTTCAAGACTCTCCTGGGGCTCTGGGGCTGCGACCTCACCTTCTTCGGCGTCTGAGTCGGATGCAATGTCCATAGCCACGTCCTCGTCCCCGTCCTCGTCTATCTCACCTTCCTCTGCATCAGGCTTTGGCGGCGAAGTTGTCGTAGTTTCCGTGGCTTCGGGTGCTTGTTCGACTTCCTGTTCAGTTTCGGCTGGTGTGGAATCCTCTTCGTCCTCATCAGCGCTGACAGCACCTTCGATCTCAAGGTCTTCTGGATCAGCCATGACATCTTCGTCGCTACTGCTTCTATCAACAGCTTCGTGCGCGCCCAGTCCACCTTCTGCTAACTCATCTCTCAGCGCCGCCATCTCTGCTAAACTTCTGCCCAGAAGGACTGCTCTTCGTCCTAGGTCGCGAATCCAGCCAATCTCAGCGTAGTTCAGCTCACCCTTATCTGGGAGTCGCGCAAGTAATGCCCATATCCAACGGCTCGTACGTTCCGGAAGTGTGTATCCACGACGAAGAAACTTGCCGCCAAGCATAATGCGCAGGATTCGCAGCGTGGTGTCTTTAGACATATGGGCGACCTGAAGTGGATGCGGATCGGTGTCGCGTAGGAGTCGCGACCAGGTGGCTATGACAGAGGACTGGTTGTCTGCAGGAGCTTCGGTTTTGAGTTGTGCTTTTGCGAGGCGAGAACGGGCGTTCTGGGGAGGTTCGGCGTGGAGGATGTTTCGTAGGTTGAGGTACTGTTCCATAACGGAGGCAAAGTAGGCTTCGCGTATAGCCACTTCTTCGTCGTAGTCGTCTTCATCTTCTGGGTATTCCCCTTCTTCGTAGTAACCTTCTCCATCGACATCGTCCGGCATCGCCATATACGCACCATCTTCGTACCAGCCTCGAGAATCGCCAAGGCCATCGTTGTATATGCTCCTGTCGACAGGCCCATCCTCGTCATCTTGGTCGTCGCTTCTAAGTTCAGCAGGTAACTGGGGCCCAATCTGGACTTTGGGCGCAACGAGTAAATGGGGAATTCCGGCAGCTTGTTGTCTGTTATACTCACCATATCAGCATTTGAGCTCTGCAAGGTCGCGATCTTCAGCAATGGTAATAGGGGTGCAGGGGACAAAGGTTGCCTTACCGAACTGAGTTCAGATACGCCATAGCATCTGTATCATCCTCGAACTCTGACTCTTCGCCTGCAGGAATCGTAGTCGCATGCTCACTATCTGCAAAGACATATTTCTGCCCCCAGGTCGGATCGATGCCAGAGTTTTGATGTTGTCGCGCTTTGCCGCCGTGCTTCTTGGATCGCTTGGGTTTAGGCTTCGAAGCATCGCCTTCGTCGACGTCCTCGAATTCTCTTTTGGTCGTCATTTTTTATCCGGTCGTGTATGTTTTGTTGAGCTTGCGAAGTTTAGGATAGATGGGTAAGATCGAAGACCCTTAGATGCCTGTTTCTTATCGATAAGCTAGAACCAAGCTGCAGCTCATCTCCACCTTGAACATGTCGAAATTATAGCAACTTCTCATGACCACAAATTCATGATGAGCGCGGCTCTTGTGCGACAATCGGCCTCGAGGTCTCTATACTGTAGAAGAAGCCTACAAATTGCTGTTGGTGCACGATCGGCTACGCAATGGCGCTCACATAGCAGCTACAACCACTTTGTTGGTCGTAGTATGTCCAAACTCATCTCTTTATCCGGCTTTCACTAACACTCGTAGCTAAACTCGCTGCCACGGATCCAAATGCCGATTTTCTTCCTTTTATGTGTAAGGATGTGAAGCCTTTTACACTTGCAGTCAAGGATAATATCGCGACCTCTGAATTTCCGACACAATGCGCCTCGCATATCCTCTCATCTCATCCTTCACCATTTGAGGCTACTGTCGTCCGTCAATTGCGTAAACGAGGTGCGACTGTTGTTGGGAAGACGAACATGGATGAGTTTGGTATGGGATCTCACTCAACAAACTCAGTTCATGGCGCAGTAAAGAACCCTTTGGCCAAGGACGATGATGTATCAGCTGGTGGAAGCTCTGGTGGAAGTGCTGTTGCCGTACGCTTGGGAGACGCCGATATCGCATTGGGAACAGATACTGGCGGTTCTATTCGATTACCAGCAGCTTATACTGGAACTGTTGGCTACAAACCTAGCTATGGCATGATCTCTCGATTCGGCGTGGTTCCATACGCAAACTCTTTGGATACGGTTGGTCTCCTGGCCAAGGATGTTAAGCCGATACATGATCTTGTGTTCAAGACAGGCATGCATGAGGAATATGACCCCCAAGATCCAACATCATTACCTGCGGCATCTCGGAAACGATGCGCCGAAACGACACCATCCAGTCTTCCCGACCTTTCAAAGCTAAATATTGGCATCCCCCTCGAGTACAACATCGATGAGCTTGATCCTTCCATTCGCGCCGCCTGGATATCTGCCGCCTCCACTCTTGAAGCTCAGGGCGCAACATTGGTACCCATCTCACTACCATCCACCAAGGAAGCGCTCTGTGCCTACTACGTTCTTGCCCCCGCGGAAGCTCATTCAAATCTTGCCAAGTACGATGGTGTCCGTTACGGAAAACGTGGTGAAGGCAGCGATGCAGTCGGTGAGACTCTCTACTCTGATACCCGTGGTGAAGGCTTCGGTGAAGAAGTCAAGCGACGAATCCTCCTCGGTACATACAGTCTCAGCTCGGAAGCTATAGACAACTATTTCATCCAGGCTCAAAAGGTTCGAAGAATGGTGCAAAAGGATTTCGATCGTGTCTTCAGACTTGATAACCCTCTCTACGAGCCTGCCCAATTTGATCTGAGCGATATGGCCGAGGCCACCGGTATGGAAGACAAGACTGGCCCTGTTCAGGTGGACTTCATACTATGCCCTACAGCACCAACATTTCCTCCAAGATTAGAAGAGATCAAGGAGCAAAGTAGTGTCGATGCGTACATGAACGATGTGTTCACGGTACCCGCAAGTCTGGCAGGTTTACCAGCTGTGAGTGTGCCAGCTAAGGTAGAAGGAAGTCAGTTCCCAGCAGGACTGCAGATTATTGGACAGTACTGGGATGATCAAAGGATGCTTCAGTTGGCGGAGAAGCTGAAGTCTTTGATCGCATGAGTGCTTTGGTAGAGTTTACAAGCGATGATTTATGACATTAGTGTATATTAGATTAGATAAAAGGCAAACGGCAAATAGATCTCGAGTTTCGTAGATCTGATAAGTTGTCATCCATCACTCATACCCGTGTCGCCCAGGAGCTCATCTAACAGCACACGCGGGTAAGTTGCTTCTACTCTGGTAGGCTCCAGAACCTTTCAACGTTGATGGTCACGGATGGTAAATGTAATAAATTGATTCATTATCTTCAATTATTTCTAGTAGTTCAAGTTGATGACGCTGTAGAGATTTCGAACAGGTGAGCCTACCACTGAGACTGCAGCCCTTTAAGTCCAATTGCCAATCTTCCGTCCTCTGAAGACATTGGGGTGAGTTGGCAGTGGCTGCCTCCTTGGTGGTGTCGATATTCTTCCGGTCCAGGCCGTCTCATAGTAGATCGTTACTCATCCAAATATACATCGTCCGGCTAGCCCGCATGCTCAGTTTGGTAGGGGCTTCTGATCAAGACAATAGTCTCCTCAGGCTTTGAAAGAAGGTGCATCGGGTATCTTTCGACTCGAACACTTGTATTGGTTTGCTGTGGACGAGCGGTCAGATCAAGGTGAACGACTTCGGCTGCGGCTTCGAGTTGGAGATCGGCTTCGAGATCGGCTCCGACTTTGACTTCTCCTTCTTTCGTCCCGGTCAACCTCCATGACATCTCCGTCCGAGATCTCTCCAGATTCCTCCCTTGTTCCGTTCTCTTTCTCCGCCTCGTCTTCTTCCTCCAAAAGATCCTCAAGGTCGCCGAGAGGGCTGACTCTCGGCTCCAAAAGTTCCAAATCCTCAAGAACCTCTCGTTTTGGCATCTTCCACAAACTCGTACCACACACACGCTCCTTTGTCAGAAGTTCGTCCACGAAATCGTCCATGTATGATAACTTCACACCTTCCCTGCCTCTCCTTCTCAACTTGCGCCTATCCTCGAGAAATGGTTCCAGCATCTCATATACATCCTTCGCTTGTCGTGTGAGTCGGAAGTAGAAGCATGCAAGCGCGCGCAAGTATTTGAAGGCTTCACCGCCGAATTTTAGGTATTCCAGGAGGACCGCATCGCTGGGCGCTAGCTCGAGAAGCTTGAAGGCAAGACACAGAAACGGGCTAGGTACTTGTGTGGTACCATATGTACCTCCGATAAACTTCACATCTTCTACGACGCGGTCGACAATATCGGCTTCGTTACACGCAAAGCATTGCATTTTGTAGTATATCGAGTCGACAATGCGATCCCTGACGGCCTTTTCCATGATGGTCGCGGGATTGAGGCCGTTTGGCGCGACCGAGACGTTTGAGCCGCGCTCATCGAGGAAGCGTCGCGCATCGGCGTGAACTGTATCTTTATCTCTGCTCATTTTGGGCGGTGATCGTAAAAGAATTGTCGATTCTAGAAGTTGGTGATGGTGGGGGCTGGTTTGAAGCTTGGATGGGAAAGTATAGAAAGCTTGGTGCCGATAAGCTGATAAGGCGTGTTGCTGTGTCAACAGAGTAAATAATGGACGTTCAACGGTCAAGGATGACGACAGCCGACCTTGAAACTGTATTCTAAATCGTCTGATAGTGTAGACTTCCTTTCAATCCTGCATTAGGCCAATCTACCATCATTCTTATTTTTCGTCATGGCCAAATTGCTTCTCAGTTCAGGCCAAGTGCAGGTCATCGCATCCTGCTTCGTTGGTAAGAGACATTCTCACCGCTGACCGCATTCCAGATGATGGCATACTAATAAGACATTGAACTTCACAGTCGTGACTTGCACATTTGCGCTCTTCATTAGCGGTTACATCATTCAGCAAAGAACCCTCAACCAGCTCCGCACAGCAATCAAACCGCGGGTTGATACACGCCCATCACCAAAGGTCTACCTCCCAGAGAAGTTCCAAGTGCGAACCAAAGAGCTTGAGGATGGCCGAGTCATCGACATAGACACAGAAGCCGATATAGAAGTGCGACGCCAACGTCTGCTGGTAGAAGTCAAGGAATCGAAACCCAATGTCGACGTCGAAGGAAACGATGCCTTGGTGAGAAATCTTGAGATTATCAAGCAGCTACAGGCCAAGGTGGTAGACAAGATGTCAACGCCCGAGGGGCATGTCGAAGCGCCAGTTGCGAACCATAAGCCTGTTAGCAAGGCGAAGAGGAGGAAGATGATCAAGCAGGAGCTTCAGAAGTCGGCGCAGGCTGAAGATGGACTTTACTACCAGCGCAGGGTGTGGTAGGCTGTCTCACTAATAGGTTATGAGTTTTGGATGTTTTATGGTAACGACGACTGGATAATGGAACGGGATATGCAAATGGGATATGTTTTAAGGATAGATTGAAAAGGTAGTCTCGAATGGGTCTGGTATTAAATGTTGCTTCAATTACTTACTCTCTGCTCCAAATATCATGACATGCTTCAATCAGACAGAGTTCATTCTTTAGGCTCTTGACAGTGCATTAGATTAACTGCAGTTGTTAAGATTGCATAGAATATCCTCCAAACACCTAAGTGTAGTCGTTCTTGATGATACTCTCCACTGCGGTACACCAACAGCTCAAGAAAAGCAGCTTGGCGCAGTGGAAGCGCGGTATGTCTCTACTCCACCTTGAATTAAATACCAGAGTACTAACTCACTATAGCCGGGCTCATAACCCGGAGGTCACTGGATCGAAACCAGTAGCTGCTATGAAGCATTCTTTTTTTGCAATGATGGCCAATGCTACATATGACCTTTCAACCTGCCTTGAGATGGTATATGGCCTGCACCTTGTAGGGTAACTTGACTTCAAGCGCCACATCAGCATTGGCTTTGTTTCTTTTTGAAACGTTTTGTAAATATCCGTACTCTCGTGAGAATAGAACCCAATTTGAGACATCCACACTTTAGATGCCGAATGCCTGTCTGTGCAGTGCGACACAACACTGAGTCAACGAGAATATAATACCCCTTTGTCAAACAAGGCGAACAGTCCAACACGAAATCTTCCGCCTAGACATCATCGCTAGCAATAAACAAATCTCCGAATTGTTGCCTAGGCGGTCTAATGTTCAACGGTGTCTTTAGTCGATCACAACAAGCAGGGTCCAGGCTTTGAGAGAGGCAAAGTTGTCCTCTCCACTGTCTCCAATCAACAATTGACTAGAAGCAAAATGGAAGCAAAATCGAGAACTTCTCGAAACCCGCGGAAACGTCGCATGTTTAGGTCAAGCACGGGCTGCTTTGCTTAATATCGGGCGTCGTGAAGGGACTTCACGGACGACTACAATGCCCAACCCAGCTTTAGGATGTCACTAGTTCCCAAGGATATGCCAGACAACAGTTCAGGGTCCATTTACACGATGGAGTCATGCTATTTCCAAGACATGGATTGGGCTGCTTCAAAGAGCTCGGACGCTTGTACAAGTTCTTTGGCGTGGTACAAGACGGTACTTGAAGATAATTGAACCCTTATATGAGGCTGAAAGCAGGTTCTGCCGTAGCTAGTGGCAAATGAAGAGAGGTCTGTGTTGATACAAAGGCCCGAGGTTGGCATCGACTGAGTTGAAGTTCGAGACAAACGGTTGTGCCGATGGTGGAGCATGAAATGGACCCTTGATTTTTTGCTTATGTTGCATAGACCAAACGGTCGGAAATCTCCAGAGTCTGACTTGTCTTTCGTCCAATGTCCTTTGGGCCGGGAAAAAGTAAACGCGCACAAGCCATGAATCGCTCGGAGCGGATGAAGTGGGGCTCATGATGATGGAGTCAGGTCATTTCTAGCCTGTAGATATTGTCGAATTGAACCTCAATCAAATCAAACTCTTCCTTTTGGTCAATTCTCGTTGAGATTTGGACCCTTCTCTCCACACCTCGCTCAGACCCGAAGACACCAGACCGTGAATCCAATTGAGCCTGCATATCCACCGCCGTTCAAAGCTTTGCCTCTACTCGCCGGATCTCAAACAACCTCCGAGTGGCACACGGAGCTCCCGACTCTCCCTTCCGAATCCATTCTACCGACCGATAATTGACCCCGACGAGTGACCCACGATGCCGGCGTTCCAAAGCAAGAAGTTCCGGTCTTCGGCCGACATGAACCGCATCGGCATGCGGTATCGCAACCTCATGAACAAGCACCCCTTCCTCATGTTCGGGCTCCCCTTCATCTCCGTCATCGTTGCCGGCTCGTTCGTCCTCACCCCCGCCACTGCTGTGCGCTATGAACGCTACGACCGCAAGGTTCGCCAGATGACCAAGGACGAAGAGCTCAATGTGCGCCGATCTGCAAGGAAAGTGGACATGAAAGAGGAATACTACGTACGTCTTACGCCTTTCGGAATGGGAGAAAGAATGCTGTTTGTGATCTGAGATACTAACATCTTGGTAACAGAGACTTGCTGGCAAGGACCTTGACGATTGGGAACAGAAGCGTGTGAAGCGACTTCCTGGTGAGAATGATGGCTTGCTGTAAATCATGGCATACCGGCTCCCTTGCTTTACTTGTATGAGAAGGCATCACGATCTTGACATATCGACGATGGTATCAAAATCGGTCTCTTGTGAGGGTCGCAAAAGCCCATGATAACGACTGCATCGACGTCATCACCGCCATCCATCCCAATGTTGCGGTTGTTGAAACACCACGGAAGCAAGGGTCGCCAAGAAGGGCTGTGTTCCGTATGTGGATGGCATCAAAGGCGTTTAGGTGTTTTGGAGATGGGCGCGCGTTCGTTTGTGTCTCTGATATGGCGTTTATCGAAGAATAAAAGGCACAACTCCTATCGTTCCAATCGCAGACGGCGGAATCGTGATGGTTCGCGGCTGCAGGGACGAGCCGCAACGTCAGTGTTTGACCCGACCCAGCGGTCAGAGGCTTCTCAGAGACAGTTGTCAGGATGGAGATCGGGACTCAAGTGAGGACATCTGACGAAAGACTGAACGGATATCGATGAGTCTACGGAAGTTCGATCTTGATTTTAAGGTGTTGGAGGGTGAGATGTTTCACAGGGTTGAAACAGATGAGCTTTAGGGGACGGGATGTATGAGATGGTTGACCGCATCGAGCAAAAAACTCGAAACTCCAAGAATTCACATCTCTGAGACTTGCAGATGTTTTGTCGGTCATGGAGTGCAGCAATATCGCGCACTGCAAGCACGAGTCGGTGCAATGCATCTACCCTACTGCACCACACACTTGGGAACAGATATTTGATTCATCCATCGTCGATAGTACCAACTACCAAGGCACAATGCATTCTTACTTGTCTGACGGCCGACATTGAATTACCGCAGGACCAGGCTATCATTCTCCCTTGCATCGAGTCACGTTGACACAAAGTCCTGCATTCCGCAATCTCCGCCTCTAGCACGCTTTGTCCTTTGGCAAGGCTTAGTATGATTGTCATGTTGAGTGCGTGCAGGTACAGTACATGGACTACAGTACGCTAGGTACACGCATTTCTGATTACTATCATGGCATTTCGCATCGTGCCGCTGCATCTAAATCGCGATGGATGATCGCCTCAAATGACTTGACATGGCATCCCCATCGTCGATCCGGAGAACGCTACAAGACCGAGATTGAATCTCCTCACAGCCTAGCATCCCAACGAGTGGCTGTAGTGGCTGTCGCATCGGCCAAGAAGCTCCTAAGCCAAGGTATCACATCAACGGGCCAGAGCTAGTGATACTAGAGCATGCTAAAAGACACGCCAGAGAGGCAGCTATCGAACGGGACGACGCGTAGTCTGGTAATCAGGAAATAAAGATGAAAATAGCGGTGGTTTTAGCTCACGATAATAGAGGGTAGCGCAGCTGGACAGGGGCCAGAGCGCCACGCCAGCCCCCGCGTTGAACTGATTGTCAGGGCCATCGATTGGACGGCGGACTTAGAGGCTTACAATTGAAGCTTGGAGTCAAGCGAGACATTTGACATTAAGTTGATGATCGTCAGGAGAGTCTCGCTCATGCGCATGAGCGATGATGAAATTGTGCTGTAAAGGTGATGATGCCGATGTAGGAGAACGTGACCGACTCCTCGATCCATCCACCAGGCATTGGGATCGATGACATTTACGATGAACGGAGAAAAGACGGACTTCAAATAGAGAAGGTCGTCGGCCTTGCAGAAGAGGGGTTACGGCCAATCGTAAATCAAGGTATGATGTGTGTGTACATTATTTCAGGTAATAATTGGCAGTTGGAGGCGATGATGATCACGACCATCATCCAAGTTGAAAAGGTGGTGTTGAGAGACGAACTGCAAGGTACTGATTGTACCTGCATGTATCTTGAACATACGAGTTTCCATGATCCGAGTTTCCGAACCAGGCGCAGCCACATTGAATGATGAATGACAAGAAACAATCAGTTACTCTTGGCTCTCGAGATCATGTTCATTGTAGGGTAACATCCGGGCTGGGTTCTCCGAATTGACTCTTCTCTTCCGTGATGTTCAGACGAGAACTCGTTTGTGAATGGTCAGACCGAATCTTGGAAAGTTTGCCAGGGGGCCCTGGTCTGAAGGTCATCTGGTTTTTGACCAATGCCAAGAGTCCTTGCCAAGCCATCTTCTGCCAACTCGGCAATCAATTCTCTCTGAAAATTGAAGCTGAGTTTGTTGGTGAGAAAATGCAACGTTGGTTCATACCAGCAACTGGGGATCCAATAACCGTTCAATAGCAAACAACGCCCGTTCCTTTGGAATACGGGAGCTAAAAAGAATATTGATTGCCCGCTTACATTTTAGAGAGGGCGCATGGCCTAGAACATGCTTACTCTCTCTCGAGGTGTCGGTAACATTTGCAATCAATTAATTACATCCATGACCCTATAACAGGATATTATTGGAAATCGGGGACCTTGCCTTATGTAACCCTATAGACCGGCAAAGAACAAGTAAAGAATCTGCAGTAACCAAGGCAAAGGGTCAATAGAAACGGGTATTATGATAATGGAGGATTATCATCTGTAGATTTCTTTTTTTTCTTTTTCTATTTCTCGTTCCAATTAACCATGCATCCTTCAAGTCCGTCCTTTCGTCACATTTCTAATTCTAGTAGTCAGATCAACATCATCGTTACAATATGAGTTTTCCTTCTTTTCCTTGTTATAATTCTTTAGCAACCAGGTTAGCGGGTTGCATTACATGCATGCATGTATGGAGAATATTTAGGATGCCCGATTCTGAAAGTTGACAAAAGATGCGAATAAAAAGCAAAAAATTGAGACCCAATGCTACGGTAAACCTTCAGCTCTACGGACGGATACTGTAAGCTGCAGTAAACTCTCCGCTGAGGTGCGCCCGGAGATGGCGACAATAATTGATGACGGGAAGAACAGGCCAATAGCATGAATTACAGCATCGTACAGGGGCCCTGTAAGCTGGCTGGAGCTGTCAAAGCGCCACTCCCAAACAGCTGGAAACCCAGTTCGGCTTCATCGTGTCCCGAGATGCAAGGAAAGTCCTTGACCGAAAGTAAAAAAGAAAATATTTGAACAAAACACCAAATGCCGAAATGTTGGGTGAGATCTACAGTAACATAGACAGAGGAAGGGAAATTAACCTTGGCTTCGGACTTTGACATGTTTCCATTCGGACTGGGGCTTCGCTTCTTTTCCTTGGACGTGACTAGGCATTACTATTTTTTGTTTCTTTCTCCAGAATCTCCGCCATCTTATCACTATCACATCCTTCATTTAGTTATCGTGTCCGTAAATATTCGGTTCGGAGCCGGGCAGAACAGCGCCGAGCCTCACCTTAATCTCGTTTATCAAGACTGCCAAGAACCACCAACAAGGAGGAAGCGAGTCGCATCTTTCGACTCTCTTTTCACTCTCCACTGATATCGTCATAATAGACAAGCGAGTTGACTTCAGCTACACGAATGTACTTGTCGGTCTACAGACTCCAGTAACGAGACATTAAACCCAGTAATATCTCCACGAGGGGACCCTGGATCTTCAGTGCTAGCAGTAGCAGTACTGTAGTAGTGCAGTACAGCACCTAGAGCGCCATACAAAATGCAGTAATTAAAAGTGCATGTGCATGTATATCGTGAATGCACAATAAAAAGTGGAATGAGGGGTTCAAGAGATTCACCGCCAGTGTTTAATTGACCACTAATGTAAGTCTAAAGGGTTCAATTGCGCGTTTTTGACTTCACGATCTGAGGCAGTCTCCATTATTAACTTAATTGCCATAATGAAACAGATCCTTCCTCCACCGCCACAAGCTGTAACTGCGCTTGTAGCGGTCAGTATGAGTCTCTCTCTGAATTGCCTCTCGGTCTAGACTGATAACATTCCATACCCAGTTTAAATGTTAGTCTCTCAAAGACACAATGCTCTTGGCTCTGGGGTAGAAAGAGGGAGCTTTAGGGCACATGATAGTGTCATGCACGATGCAGGTAAGATTCACATCACAAGTCTGGATGATGGGATGGATGCTCTGCATACACCGCAAAGTAGTGTAGACACCAAGCATGGGGGCATACCGTCCGCCGGGAAAGACATGGGCATTATCTCGATAGATCTCAGCTTCAAAAGCAAAAACGTACAGAAACGGGACGGAAGTAAAATGATGATTTGCAAGGTATCGACTCCAGCCCCAAGGATTTGCAAGGGATACTAGACCAGATCAGAGGACATGACCGATAGATAACGATCATGTCTCGAAAGACTCGAGTACGTGATCGCGAACAAAGCACATTTTTTGTCTCAATCGTACCTGCATCTGGTCTGAAGTAAGAAAAAACGTGTGCCTGATGGTTGACACCCACATAGTTCGTCTTGTCACTGAGCAGTTCGCCAAGCCGCCGCCTCTTGAATGCAAGGGAGAGTTATCACACAATTGAAGCGGAGTATTGAGTACGGAGTAGCAGCGGTGAAGACATTCTAACATGATCAGATCAATTTCACTTGATTTCTCATCCATGGGGTTGTTCTGTTCTGTTGGTAGTTAGTTAATTGATTACCTGCAGTAGTAGAAAAACTAATACGATCCACAGCTGAAAAGCATCGGGACCGATACAGTAATAGAGTTTCGGCTGGCGCGCAAGCCGTAGACAGAAGACAGCTGAGGATTTGGAGTCTTATCGGAGTTACTTCTCAATTGATTTTCACTGCAGTTTAGTTCAGTGATGGGAGTGACCGCATCTTCATCAAGTACAGATACAGTACGTGTCGTATGTTTTAGGATGATGATCTGTTACTAAAGTCGTGGGATGATGTGCAAAAGGTGACGTCTAGGTTAGCCCTTCTTTGGAGCCACGACAATTGACAGCGCTGCTGTACGATAACAGATCAGCGCTGGCGTACACACGAAACAACTGATAAACATAGATCAACCAACCATTCACAGTTTAGATGAAAGTTTCAATGTACAGTCCTGTAGCTGTAACTGTAGCTGTATCGTCGATTTGCACGTATACCATATCCATGATGATTACTCCTCATCGGCAATCCCATGATGGACTCACGATCAAGCTCAAGCACAGGCTCAGGCTCAAGCTCAGAGACAACTGTTTGCTTTTTCCTCTTTCTTCATGTTTCTACAGTTCACGGAGCTCCGCCCTGCATCTTACAGACATGAGTTGGGAGCGAATGAGAATGGAATCCATAGGAATCTTCAGGCACGGGCCCTTGAATTTTCAAGGGTTTTTTGCTTTTTCCCAAGCTCAGTCAGCTAATTACTTACTGTATGTGCTGGCTGTACTGTAATCAGGCACAGACACAGACACATACAGATTAAGAAAAACCCTCCGCATTGACAGGGATGGGGTGTAAGTAAGCCAAGACTGGCGGTCACTCGGACTCACGCGTGAGAAAAAAGGCTGAAGGGAGAGTGAAGTAAAATGGCGATAGACGTTTAGGTTTTTCGGCAAGTTTCTGAAGTATCTCGGGAACTATCATGATGGCGCTGGGCCTGATGACCTGTCTGGGAAAAAAGAGGCTTTTGAGGCGTGGGCTAGCGGAAAGGTACCAGGCACAGGCCCAGGGACAACTCTCACGGTAATCAGGTACGCCGATGGTCTGGACCTCAGCGAGGCTTACCTTACCCATTCTCTGTACTTAGAGAAAAGAAACGAAAAGAAAAATAAAATAAAAATGAAAATGTGTCCACTTGGTACCGAGTTTCCGATGAGATTAAGTGAGGCGAAGCCTTGAAAGTCAAAATCATTATTTTTTCTCACAGCGTAGTATTATTTCCTTTGGTGTTTCGAAGACGGGCTCAAATGTTTCTTTACAAGGGCTTCCCCAAGGGTTGAGGGACTCAGGTACCAAAAGGTACATTCACTGAAAAGACAGGGGTCGTTGATCAGCGGGACAGACGCACCCCCCTGTCGTGTCTTGAAAGAGTGAGAGAAAGAACAGATGATGGGAATCTTTGTGAAAAAAGGTGCGTCAAAGACCAAGATCCAAGTGGAGATCTGTTAGAATACCCACCCAGGTCAAGCCAAGAGAGAGACAGGACCAGGGTACAAGATCAGGTCTCCAGGTACTCCGTACTCCGCCGACTTCTGGGCGTACAGCTACAGGGGTCATCTAAAGTCTACAGGGATGTCCACCCACTTCGGCTGTGACGGTTCGGTGGATGACGTTCATGGTGTCCGGTAGCTCTTGCACTTGCACTTTCACTCTCTGCCTGGACTGGGCTGTACGATAAAATACGAATACACTCATTATTTATAGACTTGAGCATCCCATCCCCGGCTATCTCGGGTCCTTCTCTCTGACTTCAACAATCCAACTCTGGCCTTTGTAGCCTACACTAACTAACAATCGAGTATTATATATCTGTATCTTATACGACAATACTCTTTTACTCTTTTATAATTCAACCACCACTTACAACCACAAACATGCATGTACTACAAGGATTCGGCCAAAGACGCAAGTCGTCTCGCTGCCCTCGAGACCTACACATCCGAAAGGTTTCATTCTCAGGATCTTCTCTGTCCTCCGGTTGCTCTCTATCATCATCTTCATCATCCACAATCTCCGCCGTCTCAACACCAGCAGCCAGGACACCAACAACATCAAGGTCCGGAATCGACCCTCTCGCCTCACACCCCGCCTTCCACGCACCACCAAGATTATACGAGCGACCTTTCAAGCGTATCGATGAATCCGAGCCTGTTTTTTACGGTACCGACGAGGCAGTTATCGATGAGGAGGATCTTGTCGAGCAGGATGTTGCTGCTCAGCAGCCTACTGAGATGGCCCTGCCTCCTCATGTGAGCCCAATGGATGCTGCCGATGAGCAGGGCAATGAGCCCAAGGATTACTTCTTCACCACATTATCAACAAGACCACCGATGCCCAAGTCTCGCTGGTCAGAATCTACTATCCAGAGCATTCAGACTTTTGAGGACGACGACGAGGATGACTCCGAAGTCACCCAGTCCGAAGACTCTGAAGACGACAACGATGATATCTCAGTCCTTGAGATGCGTCGTCTTTCCCGTCACGCCTCTGCACTAAAGCCCGTCTCTATCAACGCCACCTTCGCTGCCCGACCTGGCCTGGCCCCTCAGCGTCCTCCTATGCGATCCCTCGACAGCGTCGACAATTTTATCCGACGCGGAGGATGGAAGCGTCGTGGCATTGTCTTCCACAAGGAAGACCTCGAGTGCCAGGACCGCAACAGCTTCTAAACATCATCTCATCTCAACTCTCACTCACTCACTCTTATACACTGGATATAATCACTATTCTCATATTTTCTTATATGTTTGACGATTTCTTTGATACCCATACCTCTACAGCACATATCAACTGCTTCTTTCTCTGTCACTCAACGATATCTCACGGCTGTTGTACATCCTTGCCTCACCCATAAATTGGGCTTGTCTTTTTTCCTCATTTCATCTCTGTATACATATTAAGGGGGCCTGGAGTTTTGTCTTTCATGGGCCATGGGATTACTTGGGAAAGCGACAAAAGCGATTATCTTTTTCATTGGTTTTTATTATGGGAATCTGGAGGTATGCGATCATGGGGTTTACGGCTTTCCACACAGGCATGGGGTGGAATACAGACACACACATATTACAGACATCTTCTACTACATATTACTCTACTATTACTCTCACCCTCACACTTGGGCGGCTTTCCTCTTACTCTACCTACTCTACATAGAAGTCTCTTTATGAGGCTGAAATACTACCAAACACTTTGCCGTCTCCATATTCTGCAGCCTCAACTACCGTGCATGCCTTACCTGTCCTTTTTGAAATTTTGATACTCGGGTCTAGACACATCCACTTTGATGATGGACCCAGCATGTTGGTATCGTATGGATCTTCAGGTGGTCCAAGCATCACTGTCAATACTGGAGTTTCAGCCTCAACATTTCCACAGTAATTTTTTCTTTTTGGTACAATTTTGGAATGAGAATGGAGCTGAATAAGCGAACAAGACCCAACACTCTGAGTAAGCGGTCTCACCGAAACGTGGACCATTCACCTCCATCACATCATCGTTGATGTTTGAACGGAAGTTAACGCAGCGCATTGACTGCTTAGCGAAAGAATTATGGCTGGGCTAGCGTCAACGGTCCTTGGATCCCTGGTCTTGAATGGTCTGGTCTGTGATAATGATTATGTTATTCTTTCTTTTTTTTTTTCGTATTTAATGATGATGACAAAATCATGGCATTACAAATGAGTCACTTCGTGTTGAGACTGTCTTGGCGGTGATGAGTTGAGTGTGATTACATTAAGCGATCGAGGCTGAGTCTTCCAGAAGGGCAGGGCCCGCCCATTGAAACAACCCCATAACCCATGCAATTATAAAATTCACTGTAAATTTGGCGGGCAGGCAGCCAAAAGTCAACGGGCGGCCGCGGAGTTCCAGGGTCTCTGGTCATTCAATTTTATGACGATCATCGGTTCACGGCCAACTTAAACAGAAGACAAAAACTCACGGTTACTCGAGTCTGACCCTTTGCAATTTGCCTTCAACCGTCAACCGTTTGACCGTTGGGCACGAAACTTTCTTGTTTACTTTGACTTTGCCTCAGCCTCAGGGGGAGGCGAAAAAGCGAAAAAGCGAAAAGGAATGAATGCATGACTTCACTGTAATTGGCATGTGGCAAATCCGGTTCAGCGAATCATCTACAGCGCAGCATGTGCCCTGTTTGATGTTTCACGTCCCCTAATGTTTTGGTGGTTACGTGTAATTGAACATGCAGTCATGATCGACGAGCTGAAAGAAAACAACGTCTTTTTGATTCCTGTCATGTCTGGGATTGACGCTTATCGTAGATCTTGTATGTACTGTATATGCAAAAGACGTCAGTGGTTGCGGGTAGCTTGTTTCAAGACGTGGAAGCGCGCGGGAGCTATCATCATTCATGCATTCTGTACTCTAACTCAAGTCAATATGCTTCGTCATCAAACTGTAGAATATCGGCAAGATGATGAAAGACATTACACTACAGATGCACCAGTGTATTCAAGCCAAGTACAGCCAAGTACTGCAGCCAAGTATAGACATAGTTTCTATGCCTGGTTTTGAGGTTATCCACGGAACTTTCCAGGCTACGGGCACAGTTGAGCCAAGAACTCATTACTAACCCTTGCTCCAAACTCAACAATATCCTTGGAAGTTTGTTCGGATTCTACGGCAGTGTTCTCTTGATGTACCGAGCGTACGGATACGTTCGAACCTCTGCGGGCGATGACGATCTTCCGTATTCCGTAGCTTCCGTTGGTTTCAGAGCAAGGTTCTGTGATGTTTAATTCTCTTCTCTTCTCTTCTCTTCTCTAGAGACTGACCTCAATTCAAGTTACATCAACTTGGTCTGGGGCCTTAAAATGATGGGCAGACAATGCTGAAGCTCTTGTGGAGAATCAGCCTTGGACTGTGCTTTTTTTCTTACTTGTGAGTGAGTGACCAACTTGATATCGAGACTATGACGATGATCTTTGAACTAGAGATTAGACTAGACATCTCTTCCCATCCATCCTTTATGCAATTGCCATGAATCCTTCCACAATTGCATCAACTCAAAAACTTGATACATTTTGAACCCGTCGTTTCATGAAACAACGTTAACCAATGATTCCTTCCTCCAAGAATATCGGGATCCTGACCTGACCTCAGTTACTGCACCTACTAAGCAACTAGTATCTATCCACTGACTATGTCACTCATCCCCATTAACTAACAAAATCGTCACATCTAGTTCCCACTGACTCGGCATCCAATCGAATCAGGGAATCCTCTCCTCCGGACTATCGGCTCCAGCCTGACGGTCACTGATTGGATATACCCTTGCGGCTCCGGCTGGAACCCTACTGTCGATTCAGAGCGAGAGAACCTCTTAGCCAACCACTCTCCTATTTCCAATCCACGATCTACCGGCTAGTCAAGCTACCAGCGAGGCTGTCTTGTGGTTCTTCTGACCTATCACAATATCCCAGTTGCAATATCCCATCTCATCTTGTAAGCGAAGCGAAGCCCATCGCGATCTTCTTCGCATCGAGATGTTGCATGCTGGATCGTCTTTCTCCTTTCCCCCTCTTCACGTCTAATGCTTGGCTGGTCTTGTCCCATCAACACCACGCGACTCAAGAGGTCCGAAGCTAAAGGATGGGAGCTGGATTGAACCTGAGAGTGGTCAGTTCAGGAGACTGGTGCTCTTGATTGACATCAAGCGAACGTAATTGTGAACCTGGCTGCGATAATAGCCTGGCCTCGTGATCCATGCTCACATCTTTATAGTCTCCTACCGAGCCTATGGGCTCCTTGAGCTCACACCATGCTCAGAGGTGTTGTTTTAGCCAGTTTCCCTGGTTTTGTAGTTTTTAAGATTGGTGAATGTATCTTCAAGTACTCTATTCTCAAGTGGTTAGGAAGGCCAAGACCTAGAATTCGACAGGCTAAGCTGCCTAAAGAAAACCCGTCAAACACTTCCAAAGCATAGCTCCTAGACCATATTAATTTGAGAATTGCTGAGTATTTCGAGGCTCATTTATCGTTGAGTTCCCAGCACTCATTCATACGTGAAGCACTGGATCAGGCGGGAGTATATCACCTCTAAACGCCACTTTCAATAAAATTGCGAAAGGATTGTCAATCTAGGGCCCAAGATCCTACTTGACATAGAAGACTCAACAGACGGCTAATTCTCCTGTCTCCATTCTCACCGAACGTCGACTTCAACGGGCTGACAAAAATAGTTGTTTAGTTGTTGCAATATTATGTAGGCCATCTTCATGAAAACTTCATTAAACAACAAGGAACATGTTTAAATATATATATAGAGTGTACACATAAGACATTAGAATCGTGTTCAAATGATGCAAAACTAAGAGGATTAAGAAAGAATAATGCTGTTAGCAGCCGCGTTTTAGATCATTATCCCATGAGTCTGTAGGGTAACCGGCGTTCGTTCAATCAACTATCTATCCTTCCAGGCTCTTGTAACCGTTTGCAAACCGTTGTCAAGATATCTAAATACAAAGATGAATGATAGTATCTAGAGGTAGTCTTTCAAACTGCTGTCGTATCGGCAAATATATGTTGTGTAGCTGATAAACTTCACTCAGCAGTCTCTGATTGTCTTCGAACGGGACGGACCATCAAAGGAATCGTTATCTCAGATGGACCACCCCAACGTGAGAAGTCAACAGTATGTCTAGCTACTTCTTCAAACCCAAGTTTCTCATAAAGCTTCCGTCCCTCTTCTGAGGATTCGAGACATGCTGGGATACCGAGACGATCAGCTTCTTTGAGACCCCACTCGACCAAGAGAGATGCTGCTCCACGTCGTTGATGTTTCGGATCAGTGTGCAGTAGCTTGAGGACTGAGAGGTTTAGTTAGTCGTGTTTGTAGGATATAGAGCTGGCGCATACAAGCGTATGGTTTCCCCTTCATGTAGTTGACCCGCATACTGTTGATGCCACCAAATAAGAGCTCGCATGCTTCTGCATTACAACTCGGCCCTCGAAATGATGAAAAAGCGTGCTGTTCTTCGGAAGGAGGAGTATCCCACATGTACCACATGGAAAAAGCAACCATTTCATCTTGGTCTTCTTGTTCACTGAGGTCAGGATCGATGACCTTGGCCCATAGACAAGCAGGATTCTTCTGTAGTAAATCGACAAGATCCGAGGCTCTTGTGTTAGGTCCTGGGACCCTCGGTTTAGGAAATAGAACTGAGCCTATGGGGTTTGGGCCATATGCGACAGCCTCGATTGCAGCTGCTCTGGAGGCATCAGCTTCTGTAGCGGGTAGGACTTTAAGAGGCATCATGAAGTTTCACAGAATTGAAAGCATTGATATTTACAGAAATACAGAGACGGGTCATGGTTTCTTATGTATTGAACGTATTCTCATATATATGTGTATCTGTAGTATCCTTGGTGTCTTCAATCTTCGGCGAGCTGGAACAGGCATGAGGTTAACAAGCTCCGCTCTCGGCCGGAACTGGATCTGGGGTTTAGTGGGGTGAGGTATGACGTTGAGATAGAGAACTCAAGAGCCCTACACGCAACGACCTTTGCTTTAGAGCAGATGTAACATGATCAGATATACACCAGGAACCCTAGAGAACATGGTGATTGCGTATACTGTAAATATTAATTACTACCAAACAATTCGTGGCTGTAGGTCAGACAATTGAAATGGAAGCTTCGAGTCGGCCGAAGCCGGCCTAAACCGTTATCGATAAATCTGATCGGATAATCCACTCGCCGACCCCGAAAAAATCACTCGCTGCGCGATTCAAGGTCCGGCAACCTTTTGCAGCCGGCCTCACAATTTTCATACCCGAATATCGCCTTCACGAGCCTTCCAACGCCCTTTCCCCTCGCGGCAACCTCTTTAATACACATAATCAGCCATGGATCACGGACGCGACCCCTGCCCCTGGGTCATTCTCAATGACTTTGGCGGTGCTTTCTGTATGGGTGTAAGTTTAGTCTTTGATACTCGAGCTAGGATCCATTACAGCATAAACTACCATGACGATCACCAAAGACATGACTGACTTTCCTTCCTCAATAGGCCATCGGTGGTACTATCTGGCACGGTATCAAAGGTTTCCGCAACTCTCCCTACGGCGAGCGACGCATTGGCGCCATCACAGCCATCAAGATGCGTGCTCCAGTTCTAGGTGGTAACTTTGGTGTTTGGGGTGGCCTCTTCTCGACATTCGACTGCGCTGTTAAGGGTGTGCGCCAGAAGGAGGATCCCTACAACGCCATCATCGCCGGTTTCTTCACCGGTGGTTCCCTCGCTATTCGAGGTGGTTACAAGGCTGCCCGAAACGGTGCCATCGGTTGTGCCGTTCTTCTCGCCGTCATCGAGGGTGTCGGTATCGGTTTCTCAAAGATGCTTGCTGGCAGCACCAAGCTAGAAGCTCCTCAGCCTCCTCCTCAGGAGGCCACTCTGTGAGACCACATTTGACGAAATGAATAAACCACGATCGATCAAACGAAACAATCTTCGACTCCCCCACTCTCAACTCCACCATCACGACCATCCACAACAATTCTGCGGGCCAGGCTCTTTAAGAGCCAGGCTTTTTGTATTTTCACCACTGCGAACACAAAAACTGGCTGACGTTTTAATCGCTTCAATTCGCATCGGGCCGGCGTTCTATGTATAATAGAGTAAGATATCGGGAGGGGACTTATCGGAAGGCGGGTTCTGGCTTAGCGATGGAGTTGCCATACTTCTTGCGACTACAGACTAATCTATGTCTGAACGAGGGAAAAAAGAGAGAGATGAGAGCGCTTGTGTACGATATCCATGAGGTTGAGGGGAGTTTTTGGAAGTGCACGGAGGACCAGCAGGTTCAAAAAGACAACAGGGAGACTAAACTTCCTACTGCTGAGCTTTATGCTCTTGTTTATCGCGGATTGGGTACAGAACGAATATAAATGACATTCCCTGTTCCACTCTAATATGCTCACTTTCCTTTGCCTCTGTTCACTGGCCTACAGCTCATCGCTAAAGATACTCACTCGAGGGTCTCCCTCTTTATCGATCCAGGCCCGAAACATACCGCCGCAGTTGAAGTCCATCAGAATCTCAGATCGGGTCTCGACTGCATGACCACGAGCATCACGAACGACAACGCTCTCGATACCGATGATACCGCCTTCGCCCTCTCCTGTTCTCTTCCATCTATCGCCTGCGCTCCTCTGCAGCTCTCCTCCCAGACCTGCAACGCGAGAGACAGCTTTGTATCCTGGCTCTGGCTTCCATCTTGCTATAGCTGCGACTGTCCGAAGAGCATTAGTTCGGAGGAACGAGTCACCATTACCAGTGCCGGATCCTCCAAATGCCCTGGTCGTGTATATGGTTGTACCAACTGGTGTGTACGTGTTTGGAGTAGGCAGGAAATCCGCTAAGATCCCTTTAAAGGCATTGCTGATTATCAGACATGGACCTGACTGATATACAGCATCCTTCAGACGATCCCACGCGGACAAGCCTGTCGGATCACCATCTTCAATCCATTCCTCAGCCCAGAAGCCTGCCCCGATGGTAGGCGTATCGCCAACACGTCCAGTGAGCTTATTCGTAAGCCCTCCCGTACTGGTCGCAGCGCAGATAACACCATCTTGATCAAGAGCAACTGCTCCACACGTACCCTGGGAGATATACTCATCCACACTCCAAGTTGCTTGCCCCTCGCCTTTCTTCTCCTTCTCTAGACCCCGAATATGCTCATCCCAGCGGTGTTGAGTATAAAAGTAACTCGGGCCTACCAACTCAAGTCCATATTGTTCCGCTAGTTGTTCTGCTGTTCTGCCATAGAGCTGCGAGTGGCCTTGCGCAGACGGAACGTCCAATTCATCAGGGTTGACATCTTGGGGCCGGGGTTCAAGATCGTCTTCGCCATGTTCAAGCATCGCGCGAGCTAGTAGAATGGGATTCTTTACGCGACGAAGACCCATGACGCCTACACCTCGCTTCTTGTACCCGCGAGACACCATCACTGAAGCCTCAAGCTCGTTGAACCCGTCACGAGTGAAGACGGCACCATGACCACTATTAAACAGAGGGTTATCCTCCAAGAGACGCACTGCGTAGGTTGCGGTTTCCAGGGCTGAAGGGAGCTTATTAGGTGACTTCTCTGAAGCGGCTTCATCTTGACACCTCATATACTGGTCAGCCTTTATGACCTAGAGATTCGGGTTAGCCACCCGAGAGCCACCATGGGCAGGACGTATAAGCTCACAATGTCCATGAGAGTTCTGCGATAAGCCTGGAACTTCTCTGGAGGATAAGTGTTGCGATGGATGTTACCTGCCCCTCCATGAATGATAAGACGAGGCTTCACCTTGGGCGTGCTTTGTTGCTGGAGTCTATGTTCTGACATGTTGTATTGCTGTATAAGACCTGTTCAATCTGCAAGGCAAGAGAAACGAATGAAGTTACAGGATGATCATCCCCTCGCAGGAATGTTGGAGGGGAATCAGTACATAGATATAGCGAGCGCCCCACTCATGACCAAAGAAGACACAGACTCAGACGCATTCGAGACGCCGATCTGATGACGATTGACTATGTACTATTGTGGTCGACTTTAACGTTATTCGATAGACGTGCGTTGTGATCGCTCGGTCTTCAGACTCCATAAGTTTATGAATTATATCATTTATTTCTATACTATCGGGATTGCAAATAGGCCCGCTGCTGTCATTTCTTGCTACACCTCGTTCAACGCGCTGCATCCTCTTAAGCTTCAGATGTTTCTCCACGACCCAGCCGTAGATGGCATCTCTCGTTGGACCAGCAGTCTGCAGTCCTTAGCCGCGACACCTATATCTTCATATACAAGCTCTATCCAGTTTGTCTTTCACTTGGTTCAGGTCTAGCAAGCCCGCAGGCAACAATCGATCGCTGTATCCCCTACATGTCGAGAACCATGCTTGCGTTCTCAACAGTCAGCACACAATTCGCATGTCGTATTTACCACCACAATTACTCGGTATAGGACGAGGTTGAACACAGTCCTTCCTAGATTGATTCCGTTAAGCGAAGTAACTCTTCCAGAGCACTCCTTCAAGGTCTTCTAACTGTTCGGGAGTAAAGTACTGCTCGATTGTTAGTAAGTTATCTACAACGATGGGCGCCCCGAGGAGAGGACGACATAAACAAACCTTTTGGTCAACAGTCCAACTGTCCTGTCTAGTCTTTTTGAACTCGCTAAGAATTGTCTTGGTTGCCTTGCCCACAACACCGGGGTCAGCAGCAGCCTTGCGAGCCAGCATTGCCAACACTTCGGGCATCCATTCGGGAGGTGGAGTGGCATAAGGGAAAGCCTCAATCAAGGCACCTAGTCCGAGTACCGCGGCATGACGTCTTGTGATTTGCTTGTGAATATCGACCGGAGTATCGGTTCCAGCAAGATGACGCTTGCGTTTTGGCATTGGGTTGCGCTCCAACTCGTCTTCGAACCGAGCCTTCAGATGTGCGATCGTTGGGTCTCGGATGCGACGAGGCGAACAGCGGATCATGCCAGCGAGCGTGGTAGATGCGCATGAACGCACCTCGAGTTGAGGGTCTCCTAGCATATCAGACACGGCTGTGAAGAGTGTTTCCCTTTGGGCGGTCCGTGTAAGGAAGATACGTCTGAAATAGATGACTTGCATATTGACCAACGCACGCAGCCGTTGATGCCAGCTAGTCGATGTCTTGCCAATGCGAATTAGAGCATCGATGAACTCTGCATCTTCACCATCCCGGAAGGGAATATTCGGTAGATGGCGGTAGACGTGATACGCCAGTCTCATCAATTCAGGATCCTCCTTCACGTCCATCATGTGAAGTAATTCTTCCATGAAAGGAGTAGGGAAAAATGGCACGAGCTGAATACACTCATGGGATGAAAGTGTACAGTCCAGCCACATAAGTACAGTCTTGGAGCCTGAGGTATAAGAGCTGGGAGTTTGCTGGCCTGGTGTTCTCTCATGGCGCCACTTCTCGAGGCGATCGAAGACGTCCTTGATCGTCGCTGCAAACTCCTCTGATGGTTGGTAGGGTCTGATACCGGTCGATGAGGCAGCCTTGTTCTGCTCCAAGAGCTTGCTCACATTCTCAAATGACTCGTGGTACCGAGTCTTGTAGATGACCGACAGAACACGGCCGATGGCTTCGCGAACTGCCTTATAGGGGTGATCAATGTGAGCAAGGAAATCGTCGAGGATTGGCTGGACATGTCGGAAATGCCAACCGCCATCTGCGACAATAAACTCAAGTAGTTGCACCTTTGACGACTCTTTAAATGCTGCATTAGACGTCATATCCAGTCGGAATGCCCTGAGAGTGTCGATGATCTCATGTGATCGACGAGGGTCCTTGGTATCGAGGATGAGATGAAGGCATGTTAACCAGTACTGCAGATTATCAGGTGTCAAATCATCTGCAAAGATTTTGAGCATGAAAGGCGCAGCATACTCCCAGACTCGGTTGCGAATTTCTGGCGGATCATCGCTAGAGCCTGCGAGCAGAGCACCGATGATTTCTGATGTCGCTCTGTGCTGATGCTTGTCATTGCCATCGCCAAAGACATCCTTGACCAGTTCTTTGACATCGTCAAGTGTGATCACTGTTTTCCCATAATGCATCAAGTCGAAAACATGCATCAGAAGATACACGTTGCTCATACGGAATCTATCCAACGTCGCGTCTCGTGGTTCTTGTTTCAGATAATCGAAGCACTGAGATAGCCAGTCGCGATTGAGGATCTGGCCCATCTGGTCGCGCAAAGCGTTTTCGGTCTCGTCATAGGGGTTGAAAGGGAGAGGCTTTGCGCGGTAAGCCGAGAATTTCTTGCCCCAGACGAGCCAACCAGGATGGTCAGCATCGACCATGTATGAAGCCCCCTCATGATGCTTGAACGCTTCCAAGAAGTTGTTAGTGAATTCAGTGTCGCCTTTCTCAACGTCAATCTTAATGCGGTTTCCCTGGCCCACCTCCTTCTCAAGAAGATAGTTGCGGTAGTCGTGGCCATAGACTGCTCGCATGTCCACAGCCGTGAAGACAGACGTGAAAGCACTCAAGTAGTATCCACGAAGACTAGGATGAGGGTCATTCGCGCCGTGGGCGACGAGATCGATAAACTCAGGAGGGGCCACTGAATGGAAACGAAGGCACAAGTTAGTAGCGAAGACTGCACAACGAGTGGCTATCTTCCAGTGAGCGCCCTTGGCACGCTGCGTCAATTCCAAGCCTAGACTGGTCTTGGACTTTTCGACCCTGGTTCGGCGTTGCAGAATGAATTGATGTCGACCATCAATGGCCGCTGACACATCGGCGGCAGGTTTGATGGTGTCAACCAGCTCGTCATTAACGATGATCATTCGCTCAAAGGGCTTGCCAAAGTCGATTAGTGAATAGAGCGCCGAAGAACCCAAATTTTGAATCGAAGGCTTGTCGATACCTGCAGTTTCGATGTACAAGCGCATCGCCTCAGGAGCAAATCGCCAATCCTTGACAAGAGTTCTCAAGAGAGACGTGAACAATAATGTATACATGCCGCCCTTGATTCGGTCGTGGTCATTTGTCTCTATTGCTTTCTTGAGACGTTCGAGAATAACAGGGATCACCAGCGGCTTGCTGCCAATGAGAGATTTGAGAGATGAGTCCTGGGCACTCTGTGCGACTCGTCGTACGTCGGCATAGAGGGAGAGACTGGACTCAGCAAGATCAAGTAAAAGTCGTTTGTCCAAATCGCTCTTCTGCCTTGAAGAAGCGTTGTGTTTACGGCGCAAAAGCTGGTATGCCTCAGCACGCTTGATAAGAAGCGGGCGCGGATAAACCTTCCTGAGGCCCTTGATCTTGAAAGCAGCAATGTCGGACTTGTATAGTCGTACATGCCTTTCCAGAGGATGGGCAGAACGTTCAATACCGACGTCGGTGATCCAAGTACGGTAGGCAGCGTAAAGGGCAGTGAAGGAATTCACATCATCTTCTTGGTTTTCATTCAGAAAAGAGTGAGTTTTGGTCAGGAGATGACCCAGTTCTTCTCGCAGATCATGAATCCGGCTATACGCGGGATCACTGGACTTGAGTGCATATCCTGCTTTGTAGCGGAATTGTGGTCGCAGTTCTTCGTCTTCAGCAACTTCAGCGAGGGGGTCCTCATCGATCATCATCTCATCATCATCCTCACGAGCCACATCATGATCCTCTTCGGTGTTGCCAGTAATGATACCCGCGGCGCGCTCAGGGTCGAACATAGTCGCCATGCCTGAGGTAACCAACCGAATTTGCTGCATAAGCCGAGAGACCTCGTCTGACCATTCCTTGTTCTTGCCCGTTCTGCTGACCGGGGGATTGTCGCTCATCAATAACTCAAGCTGATCTTTGGCAGATCCGGTTTGGGATGCAAACAGCTCAACAGCAAAGTCAATCTCAGCCGGCGAGGGTTGATGCCAACGGATGCTGAGGTCGGCTGGCGCGGTGGTCTTTCCCCAATCATCAACGTCTAGTCCACGTTCAATGACCTCAGGCTCGTACAAAGCATGGTCAATGGGGTAGGTATGGGTCAAGTTCAGGAGGAGATGATGGATATAATTGGAGACCAGAATGGTGGGCAAGCCGCGGCACTTCTCTTGCATGTATTTGGCAATGCCAAGAAGCTCGTCTTTATACTTCAACACTTCACTGCCAACATGTACAACAGACATAGCAAGCATGCTAACGTACCAGACCAAGGCTCGATCTCTGGGTAAGTAGTCTGTTCCGCTACTTCGGTCAGATGCAGCGTTGTTGTAGTCAATTTCGTTGCGGATGTTGACGACCAGCATAGGAATGAAGACCTTTAGGGTTTTCTCGGGGTTGACTTTGCAGAGCGCATTCAAGATCCACGCCATTGCATCTCGTGCTTGATGAACCACATGGCTCGATACAAACGTAGCAATCTTATCAAGGGCTATGTCAAAGAGCTCTGGTGACAACGAGGCGAAGATAGGCGATAGTGCAGCTGGCAAAGCATTAATAACGTTGTCTTCGGGAGTTCCTCCTCGAACTTGGTTGGCATCAGGCAAGTTCTCCAAGAGAGTAAACACTTTTCCGAGTAAAGTCAAGATGAACTCGCCAAACCCGGTAGTCGAGGATCTCAAGATGTTGGCCTCGTCTTCATCACTAAGCTCGTTCTTGTAGTCAAACTTTACATTCTGGCCTTCACGCTCCATGCGATCCATCTGGCCTTGAACCCACTCCATAGCTAATGCGGTGCTATGCATGTGGCTACCTTCCTTAACCAAGGGCACCATAGGAATGCTGTAAGCAACACTTTGAATGAAGTTGAGAGTGTATTGGGTTTTGTTGAGATCGTTTGCGTCGATACCAGGGAGGGCGAGTGCCAGAAGAGCGGTGATATGACATCTATAACCCTTGTTTTTAGACATGATGTTGGCGATCATTTGTAGTCCGTTCAAACTTGATGTAGTTCTGTGGACTTCTACCAACCCCTGAAGACTTGGGTAAAAGCGTTGTAGGGCACCTGGCAACACCAGGTCAGGCTCTAGGTAGGCGAGACCTTGAAGAGCGCTGTAGTAGTAATACGAGACGCGACTGCTCTTAGAAAACAGTCCCATGAATGTCACTTCTTTGAGCGCCGTTACGAAGCGCTTCTTCAATTCATCGTTGATCTTGCGATCCTCTGGAAGATCCAATTCGCCACTTTGCTCACGATTCCATCGCGAAACGAATGCTTCGGTGAGGTAAAGTGTCAATTGACCAAGCATGGTGGTCCACGAGCCCTGGTTCGAAGGATGGAAGAAGGTGTCAATAGATTCCATAAAACCTTCCAAATGGGAAATGATAGAGTCTTCATCCTTCAAGCAAGCTGGAGACAAAGAACTGACGATCAGGCGAGAGATCATGTATGCTACAGGATATTTCTTCTTATCTTTCTCCAAGTAGATGCCAACCCCTGAAAGGTAGTCCAGAGGTGTGTATGGTGAGTTAGCCTGGCCCACAGGAATCTGTGTAAGTCTGAGAATAGCTGTAAAAATGAGGTCGGACTGGTCCTTGGAGAAGATACCATGACTGCCGAATGGTACATAGGAGCATGCTATGTGGTCTCTGGCGATACGAGAAAGCAAGTCGATAAAGAATACATCGAAAGCCTTGGATCGGTTTATTATAGACCACAAGTGAAAGAGTGTAGGGAAGATATCAGCTGGCTGTGACTGAGGCTCGTTGATGGGCGCAGGATGACTTGGCAGCAAAGTGTTCAAGACACCCGCGACAATGAATGCGTTCGGTAACTCGTTGACACTGAAGAATGGCAAGAACTCTTCCAACATTGCCCGGCGCTCGGAGGGGTCGAAATATGTATGGGCATGAGTGCAGAGCTTCAGAAGTTGCTTCACTGAACGTTTACGGTTGCTCTGATGGGGTGGGCCTTCAGAGGGAAGAACCCAAGCCTTGATTTCGTTCCACAAGGGTCTCCATTCTAGAACTAGATCCTCACCGGGCTTCAAATAATGGTTTTTCCTGCAAAGTGTGAGCTTACGACTGAGTAATTGACTTCTGGACTTACCTCGTCAGAGTCAAGACCATGCGCAAGAAACGATCAGAAGCTGTCGCATCCAAGCCTGGAGCCAGTGCGAGGGAGTAGTACAACTTGGTCAACTTTGCTCTCTGTTCCCGGGTCATCTCAAACTTGAGGTTCAGCCATCCTTGGAGCTCCTTAGTCCAATGTAGAGCGCCCGGGGAGAAATCTTCGGCGCGGATAGCAATGTACAGCTGCTTGAGGATTCCTTGTAAAGCGACATCCCGCTGAGCCTCCTCCTCCACTTCGAATGGGAGCTGCGAAAAGTAGGCGAAGGTTCGGGGGCGATAGCGTTTCTTGTCGTCGTCGTCGGTACCGGTCTTGGGATAAGGAATGCCAGGAGACGTGGCTCGTGAGATGGGCTCGTATGGTAGGAAGTTGGCTACCAAGTTGGAGGTAGCTGTCGCTGGCATGGAACCATGACTCGAAGGACGAGGTCCAATGTTTTCGTCCATGATGGACAGATGATGCGTACGTCGGCGCAGCTGCCAGTGGTCGAATGATGCGTTTGTTGATGATAACAGATTGTGAGGATGCCGGCGCGGACTGTTGCCCAAATCGTGGTGTCGAATCAAGGCTCAACGCTGCTCAGCTCAGCTATGTGATGGGCGGGAATAGCTGCTGGAAGCTCAGCGTTTATTGATTATTCAATCGCAAGGCGGGGCGACAAGATGCGGGTGCGCATTGAGCTTATTGCTTATTCTAGAGTTAGAAGTATGCAATCAAGAATGCGGGGGATGATTGTGGCGACCTGGCCATAAACAAAATACTGTATTTCGCAAATGGAAAAAAGCGAAAAAGTCGAAGAGGGGAGAAGTTGGGAAGATATGAAGCGGGCTGGGCTGAGCTGGGTTGAGCGACCGTACCGCAGGGTGATGATGATGCCAGCAGCAGGAGCCTGGCGGGCACACCTACTCCTTCCTTACCTCACAGCTAAGGGTCAGGGTCCACTGTTTTTTTCCGGGGCAAGCTAGCAAGCAGTACCTTTCCGTAGCTGCTACTATTAGCGTCTTATCGATAAATCATTGTAATGGAAAGGTAGAACCTACTACCTCCTACTTACATTAATCAGGTAGGCACCTAAATATCGAGGTTTTCCAAAGTTAAAATTGTCAACTCGTTTGGTAAATGTGAAGCCAAGTTTCTGGTGCTACAGTCGACATGTTTCCCCCTCGAATGTGATCACTTTATAACAATCTGAGAAGTGATTGACGTTGAATCACTGCCAACTCGGAATATCAATCACAGCACCAGGATTATACTGTTCTGATAGAACCTGATAGAGCCTGACCATAAACGTTGAATCGTTCGGGTTTAATCGCGTGCAAGTCAGAATGATATCTTGCCGTTACTTGATATTGTTGCTTTCCTTAGCAACGGCTACTTGCATTTGTGGCTTTATGGTTCCACTTCACTGGTTTACCTTTTAACTTAATAGAGACTCAAGGTCATCACTGTAGTGAATGAGTGTGACTTCCTGTGGGCAAGTGATACTGCGTTGCCTCGAGTATTACCTGACGTAGGCTTCAGCCTGGCGAGTCAGCTACTGTGCTGCTCAGGAAGTTGTAACCAAACCACTAGGTGAATATACCGAGTAATCACCTGTACTCAGTAGAATATGATACCTCTCAAGGCAGCGGGGCAACGTTGTCATCTACGTCAACGTATAGGAATAGAGCATGCTTACTCTCTCAATGTCTCGTGTATGGTCGGTGTCCTTAAACATCTCCCCGCGCTTCGACGACCGTTTGCCAGACACGCAACCTTCTCTACCTAACCTCACTACTGGCGTTCACTATTACACTTTGACTGCGTACATGGTCCTGCCTAGCACTTTGTTACGGGCTTCCAAGCACAACAAGTTTTGCATGTACCAGCGTGGTAATCGACATTAGTAACATGATTTCAGATTCCTATCCCAAAGTGATATTCTGCAGTAACATTCCTGCCAATCTCTTGATCCGGTCAATTCACCCCGAGTCTCCACAAGATCTACGGGGCCTTCCGCAAAGCACTTCCATTTCGGAAGATTAAACTAACCCCACTTCGCCGTGCTTCACGGGAATGGATGTCGGGTTTTGAAAGGAAATAAAGATTGGAGTTCACACAAAGCTAAGCGAACGAATATCGTGTGGTCGAACAAACAATCCCTTGAAAGAGCACGCTAAGTTTATATTACAATGAATATCATGGGTATAATAACAGTACACTATCTGAGATGGAAGGTATCTTCAACCTGTGCGTGAGAATTACTTCTCCTTCGGAAAATCTTGTCCGCAAACTGTCGCATACTAACGCTCACACGTCTCGTTGGTGGCCTATCTGGCTTGACACTCAGTGACTCCAGTGGTGGTCTACCATCTTCACTAACTCGAGGTGCCACAAATCTTTTGACAAATCCAACGTTGTTGGATACGGACCTTCGACGGCAAGGAATATCCGACGAAGAGCTATCCAATGAACTGCTAGCTGGACTGGTGTTGACGTGTGGCAACTGATGAGAAGGGTTGAAGAGAGGAAGGCTTGGTCGAACAGGAAACGTTTGAGCTCTCTGCTGGCCGCCGTTACTAAGTGTGCGTTTTTGTAGTGTGGTGGGCCTGCAGATTCCAGATGCTGACCACCCGCTTTGTCGAAGGTTGACCCAAGATGCAGTTGCGACCATCAACAGCTTGATGTCGTCCGGTACCATCTTGGTCAACCGCGATTGGATCTCGGGTGGGTTCGAAACGATCCAGTCGCTAGCAAGTTTAGGATCTATTGGTGTGCTTCGTGTAGGAGGATAACGACCGCTTGAGGTCGACATGGTGTTATAAGTATCGAAGACGTCCAGCGTACTCGACATGAGGGAGCCCATAATAGGATGTCTTCGTGTATCAGGGTGTATCATACTGAAAGTCCACTTGACTTCGGCCGGTAGTGGACTGGAAGGGGGCGTTGGCTCGCCGTAGCTGCTAGGCATGGGGGATGTTGGCATCGAGGTCTTCTTAACCCATCGCGCCGTACTGATTCGTCCTCGCTCATCAACTCCGATAAACTCATATGATCCATTGGGCATCAAGCTCGATTCCCATGTTGATCCATCCTCCATCACAATCTCAGCCGACTCATCGCCCATTTGAGGAAGGGGACTAATGACAGCCACGACATCCCTCTGGTCCAAGGAATCTTCCGCGTCCAGAGATCCGGGGGATGCTGGTGTATCGTAGTCCTCGCTGCGGACAATGAGAAGATCGTTGGCGCCAAGCGTGGGCTTAGTACGGAATAGGTGCGGGCAACGCTTTGCCATTCGAGGTACGATCTGAGAACCAGTGATGAGACTGGATGGGACGACATCGAAGGCAGGGATAGGGCGCTTCTCACCCAGCTCCTGAAGTTGAAGGAGCAGTCTTGGGCGTTGGACGAGTCTGCGTTGTCTGGCTCCTGGTCTAGGAGCTGGGTGTGCGAGGTGAAATTGGGTCGACTTTCTAAAAGTGCGCTTTCTCCTCCTCCTTCGCGGTGTTGTGGAAGAATCACTTAGGTCGCTAATATCTGAACAGGCAGCTGAGCCTTCATCTTCACTTTGGACCTCTGAGGGAGGCAATTCGTCGTCGGTTTCAGGATCGCGGAAGCGAACAGACAAGTCTCGCCGGGGCGTGTATTCGGACACTGGTCTGGGGCGAGAAGTTCGGCGTATCGGTGTCACGGTAGTTATTGAAGGTACTTTCTCATGATATGACACCGGGCGAGGTTGTGGTGATGGTGATGGTAATGGCGATGATCCGATGACTGCAGACATTGGCCTTGCAGTTCTGTCACCATCGGACTGGCGTCGAAGCGCAGAGCGAAGGAAAGGTAGCGGTCCTTGGCCTGCTTGTGTCGATGGTCGATTTGTCGAGTATTCGTGGCCGTGTAAACTAGCACCAGCGTGCAGGAACATCGTAACCAAGTTTAATCTGTGTCGAGCTCATGCAACACTGGCTTGTTGTGATGACAGAAGAACAAATAGGAAGTTAAGCCCGAGGTAGGATATGGCTGAGAGACGATCGATGGCGGAGACAATCAATGCCTATCCAACGGTGACAAGGCAGGTCTTGAATTTGATATATATCTAAGTGGTCGTCGAAGCCGAATACGCAGCTGAAGCCCAGGGCGTGATCAAGCAATAAAGTAACCGATCTGGCGGGATGTTAAGCCGGGGAATTGTGGTCCGATGAGACCAGGATAGGCGAGATGGGATGGGATGATGAATGAGGGATCGACCCGCCGTGGAAGCCAGCACTTGGACAACACACAAACCGGCAGATATGAGGATTAGGATCAGGATATCGAGGAGATCATAAGTTACTTGTATCGTTAGGCAAGTTGTAGCCCAGTCGAGTACAGCATGTGTACCTATGAAAGGCAATGTCGAGAGAAGTTGGTAGGGACAAGAGAGACAGACGAGACGCGCAAACTTGTTTGAATTGGTTGAAAACTGGTCGTGTGTGTTCTGAGAGGGATCCAAGTCAGCTTTGAATAAAGCGGTCACTGCAAAAGATGGACGAGAGAGAATAATGTTGAGTGATGCAGAGCTGTAAGGCGTTATGTGCGATGGGTTATGGGCTTATGCATTAGGGTCAAGTCAAGTAAAGATGGATTAGACGGTCAAGGTCAAGAGAACAAGGGTTTTTCAGAAGCGGTGGAAGATGCTCGGGGTTATACATGAGTTCTCGAAGCCATGAGCATGAGCATGAGCATGAGCAGATGATAGAAGCAAGGGGGTTGAAGGCAAGCTGGGGTAAGCAATAGCTAGTCTCCCGTAGCTCGTCCGGCTTTTCCATGACATTGATGACATGACATGACATTTCATGGATGGCCATAGAAAATCAAGACGGCGAAGCCAAGGCTAGGGCGGTCAAGCTCTTCAGGCACAGCTCAACGATACAGCAAAACTCCATCCGCTAATCAAGAGATGACCAGGGGTTTTCCAAGAGCGGGCACCGGGAGCGACACGCGAGGGACAGGGGATAAGGAGAAGCGAAGACACTTACGTCTTAGTTCATATATGAGAAGGATCGAAGAAAAAATTGTTGAGTTAAAGTGAATTATCGCGAGGTTGGGAAGATAAAAGGAAAGGAAAAAGAAGCTGGAAAGGAGGTAGCATAAGGGGAAAGGAGAAAGAAAGGAGGGAAGGAAGAAGGAAAGAAGGAGAGAACCTAAGTGCGGTAAGATGATTGAGATGAGGCCGCCCTGAAAGTTGATAGATCGGCAGCCTGGAATATTAGTTACAGTAACACCATAAGCTGTTACTGGTTATCCGTAATCCTGTCTACTTTATTGTCTCGAGATGTCTCGTTGTCTGAGGCTGATCTTCCTAGGCCCTGTTTTTTGCTTTTTATTCATGTACCGGTACCTTGGGCTCCCATTAACTCAAATCAATACAGTACATCACCAACTGGGCTGGACTCGTTCCCCAGCTTATTTCCTATTCTGGCATCAAGTTCTGTTGATCGTGCTGCACTGTATTCTGTACCACGGCATTGTTTTGCTTATCGCTAGACATTTTTCCTCTCTTACGTCGTTGTCGCGTGCTGGCCAAACTCGACCATGTCGTGTCACCTGGTCACGGTCTTGTCTCTGCATCCATCACGATGTCAGTACTGTACGGTATATTAAGAGCCGTTAAGACCAGCCTCGCCAAATATGTAAGTGACCCAGACTCCAGAAGCACGGCATGACATGGATGGGATAAATTTTTTTCTTCTTCTCTTCTCCCGTGTCTTCCAGTTCGTCTTCAATATTAGTGCAGTGGGGACTGGTCCTTACCCATGTCCATGGACACGCTTGATATCCATTATCGAACGGAGCCTCGCTCAAGCGAGAAGTTACTTTGCTGTAAAAGCCTGTTATTGCCCGCTTATTTCAGTCCAGTTTTCCTTGTCGTGTCGTGCTGTGCTGCACAGAACTAAAACAAGCTCTTGAAAGGTTGCACGCAATTTATACCATGAGGTGATTCCCAGGGCTGTTACGGATACTGTTACTGTTGTGCATGTTACAAGCTGCGGTCCCTCCCGTACCATAGTTTATTGGTCCAAGCTGAGCTGAGCTCGAATTAGATCAAACCCGAACACGAGAAAGGCTGGTAGCCAATCGAGTTTAATGAGACGAGACATGCAAACAACTGATGGAGGCCCGTGACAAGTACAGTACGTACATCCATTTAAGGCTAACCTAAAACTCTCGCGTGCAATGCCGTACGTTAACGGCTTAGCTACCATCCATCACCGGGAGTGACTCGCTAACGCTTTTCTCTTGCGGTCAGGACTTGTCCCCAAGGGTTGCAGCCCGTTCCTAATGGCTGCAGGTGCAGTGGGATCGACAAAGCTGCTGGCAATTGCTGCGACGATTAGCGGGGAACCTTGATGCGATAACAAGACCTTCATCAGTCTCAGGTGTCACAACAGTCCGATTTCGAGTTGTCTTACTTACAATACAATACATTCTAATGTTGTGTTTCAACCGTCACCGTTCCAGCTATGTATCAAAACATATGATCGACCACATCCAAAACTCACGTTCATAACGGATAACGGCCAAGATCAGACAAAAGCTTTTTACCTGCAGTAATAATCACTGCAGTGCAGGTGACAAGGATAAGATCGTGCATATACCAAACATACCTGCATCCATATCGCCAGCTCAGAAGCAGACCGCTTCTCCGGTACTGAAACGAACCAATGGCCAGTTGACAGCGACGAGGGCCGGTTTTAATGGTCTGCTTCATCATGTTATTGGCTTTTTGTTGGGACACATACCGAAAGTACAGTACTGTACTGTAGCAATTGATATCTGTTTTTCAGCCTCACCACTCGAGTAATTTATAGCTTGACCGTTTCTTGACTCTTATTATGCTCGCATTTCCCAGAAAGTGACTGGTTGGTAGGACTGTGTACACAAAATAATTACATCTGCATCACCTTTTCCCTGTTTGTGAGAAATTAGACTTCAATATTGGAGTCCTAAAACATTATATAAGCCAAACAATGTTGTCTGGAAAGACAGTGTGCCGTCAGATCAGCATCATGACAGTCTGAATGTACATATGTACTGGTACTGCCGAAGTAATATAATTCCAATACATGACAAGCGCGCGGCTGCACATCTTATCTGACAAATGCCGAGCCAGGTCTCGGTCATCGGTAATTATGACTTGTCCGATTTATATAGCAACTGGGTCTTCCGGATGTGTCGGTTTTGATGTGAGATTATCGATACATACCTACTAATCAAATGCTTCCCAGCTCCACACGTACTGTACCTCTGGGATCGCCATCACGGGAGTCTCGGAGTATGTGTTTGCTTCTAAAGAGGTGTAGGTATCTTGAGTGAGGCAGTCCTCTGGCAGCAGTCAGTTGTCTCGCGCACAGCAACCCAACTTGATCAATGGGTTGAGCTACCCATAAAGACAAATATTATCTGTGGCGTTGATGTTCGTCCACAACAACACAATGTGAATTCAAGCCATGCTGCTGCTAGGTAAGCACAGGATGAGGCTTATCGTTATCAAAATGCCTGCAACCACCGTTTCAAGTGCCATGGATCTTCAAAATCCGGGGTAATCCTTAGTCATCCGACGTCAAAGCTGTAAAATCCCCCACTAAAGATCCCCAATTGCAGACCAAAACACCAATGCCAAAATGCGACAATCATAGCGAAAGTGTCTGCCCACTATGCTTCGCCAACCCTTTGTTCCCGCGCGCAACTCGCAGCATAGAGTCGCCGTACTGGCGCTCTATCGGGCGCTTTTACGGGCAGGGTCCAGCGTGCCTTTGCCCGAGGATCTTCATCCCAAGGGACGTAAACATCCCACTGAAAATATATTGAGGGCAAGGTTTAAAAAGAATAAGCCACTCACCAGTTTGAGGCTTGTCTATGACTCCATGACCGCTGGATACAAGGTGCGAACCTTTCAAAACCAAGGCTCTTGAAACATGGATTAATAACTTCCCAGTTCCTTGCTATACTGACCAAAGGTCAAACCAAAAACACGCGAGAGCACTCCGAGATACTTCGACATTTGAAAAGTCGTAACAAAACAGCCAACCTCTCCCGCGCCATAAGACCACGCAATCAACATGTCCCCCTTTCAAAAGAACGCCGCAATCCTCCTCTTCTCACCAAAGTCTCTGCCCCCAACCAAATTCCGGAATACAAGCCAACTGTGCGACCTCTTCCCAAAACCGCATTCGTGGGCGAGCGCAAGGTGCCTGTGTTTGGCGATACTGCCGAACACCTATCGTTCGTGCGAATCAAGAAACCCCAACCGCCAGGACTCTCTCGATCGATAGGAGATAAGACAGCACTATTCAGACAATGCGTTACTGCCACCAAAACCGTGGAGAACAAGCTTGCCCTTGAGGCTACTTCCGAAGATCTTTGGGATGGCATCATGGATCGAATGCTGGATGGAAAAGACGATACAGTTGGTGAAGGACAAGAAAATCCTTTGGAATCATTCCGTTTCTCTACTACCTTGTCTAAAGCTTGGTGGGAGCTGAAACTCTCAAAGATCAATGAAGATTGGATAGCCCGCTCTGCGGCATTGTCTAAGCTCTTGGGCGAAGAGAGGGCATTGGCCAAGGAAGAAAAGCAGAATGGCGTAGGGTCAACTGATCCTCGGGTTGCTAAAGAAACCCTCGACCAGATCCTTACAGAGCACCGGCAGAAGCAGGCCGAATTGGAACAAGAAAAGAAGGAGAATCCAGAAGATTTATTCCAAAACCCCTTCATGTCAAAGAGATGGTTGACAACAGTGAAGAAAATGGAAAGACAAGAGCTTGGACGGGGCCAAGCGAGGCAAAACAAGAAGTTAAGAGAGTTTTTCGGCGAAAGGGACACAAAGAGGCGTTTCCTATGAGAGAAGACATATCCCATGGTAAGGTTAGCCCTGTTCTGTGTAAATTTTCATGCGCTTGGTAAGGGCTCTGCTACGTGAGAGACGATTTTGTCTTATAAAAAAATACCCAGTGCATTATATAACGGAGTTGATGACAAAAATGTATAGTATATATAGAACAGATAGATCGGGCATCAGTACCCCTTGTATTCAGCTTTTGGTGACTTCATATATCATAGGAATGGTATGTAAAACAAGATGCTCGAAATCATATGCTGACGACCTGATTTGAGTACGGCCGTCGGCTTGTATGGTTCTCGAAAGGGACCGCAATATGCATACATACTCAAACTGGCCCTCCTTGAACAGGTCCGTTAGACATGTTCGAATGGGCTCGTGGTCGGGTAATCATTTTCAACGTCCTTTTCCCTTCGTTCGCTACTTCAGCCCAGCTCTTTAATGATTGGAGTGAAGGCACAGACGGGCGACGTGTCTGATCTCCGTCATTGCTAGCAAGTTCTGATCGAAGTGTTCTCGGCGAGGACATAGCGGACAATGACACTGAGAGGGCCGGGCTACTCGGTTCAGGGGTGATCGCTATGCCACCAAGTTGAGGAGAGTGCTTGGGAAGTTGGCCCCAACTGGGCATCTTTTCAGAATCCAAGGTTAGGGGATTGCGGTCCAAGGCTGGACTACTTTGTAAAGGCGTTGGAGTTGTCTCAATGCTATGTCGAGAGAACACTGATGATGACATGCTGCTATCTGTCAAACTCTGATCGCGGTTGAGGTTTGGCGTCTCACTACGAGAGGGTGTCACTGGTAGAGGAAGTCTAGAACCGGATCCACGAGATCGCAAAGTATACCCTGCAATGTTTGTGAAGCTTGGCGATCGCGAGTTTGGAAATTCTGTCGACCCTCTGGGGGTTGTGTCATTGGGAGGCCGCGGGGAGACAGCCTGTCGCTGAAGCGGTGACGCTTTCTGCTCGAGCGGAAGGCGTTGGGAGGAACGTGACCAAGGCTGAAAAGATGGTCTCGGTGCTGGAGTCGCGGGAGTAGACTTTGATTTTGGTGACGACTCGAGCCCGGGACCGGAATCTAACGAGGTTGTGCTCGTTCGGTAAGTTCGTGGTGTCGCCATTCTTCCTGGAATCCGGCCAACACTGCTCTTTCGATGGGAATTTCCTCCTTCTAGTGCACGGCATCTATCTTCCATATCCTTCAACTTGTTCTGGAGAGCGGAAACGGCCTGCTCATGGCCTTTGCGCTCGTGTTCGAGTCGAAGTTCATATGTCCTATCCCGCCCTTCCAGTTCGTTGATCTTTTGTTTCAAACGATCATTCTCCTTGCGGAGACTTGTTAGTGCTGTAAGCTTTTTGTCCCATTTATCCTCGACCCAAGAGATCGGTCTTTTGCAGCATTCGCCATGATATATCTGATGAATGCCTCCGAGCATGGATAGTTTGTCATCGATCTTATATGCATGTAGGCGGTTCTTTGGGTTTGGTGTGATCATGCGAGCAATCAGATTTACAACTGGCCTGGGCCGGACCGTCTCTTGGCCTTCGTAGGTAAACATAAAAGGAGGCGTGACCAAAGCATGGGAAGTGAGCTTTTCGAGGTGAGCGTTCAACTTCTTTTCTCGCTCATAAAGTTGTTCCTGTTGGGTATTTCGCGATGGATATTTTAAAACCTCGTCGAATTCGGCTAAACGGACATCGTAAAGGACTGTTGCGATGTTGAGAAAGACAAGACCTAGCGAGTAAATGTCTGACAACTGCATGCTGGATCCATTATCAGCGTAGAGTTCGGGTGCACGCCACCTCTCAGTTCCAGGCACACCCTCTGTCATTGTTTGGTCCTGTCCACTGACATCTCTCGAGACACCAAAATCAGCGAGGTATACACGGTCTGCCTTCAGCAGGATGTTGGATGGCTTAATGTCGAGATGCCTGACATCGTTTTGGTGGCAGTAAGCCATCGCACGAGCGATACAGCCAATTGCGTTCCGTAAGAACTCTAATGGACATTTGGTCACGGAATGGAGAATCTGATCTTCGGAAGAGGGCTCTATGGCGCTCAAATCCTTGATGTCTAGAGCGTCAAGCCTCTCAATAATATCCTCGCGGTCCCCTTCTCCCAGGCGCAGGCATTCTAGGTCTTCGAGAAGCGTACTCAAGTTGCAGATGGCTGCAGGCCAGATGAGCAGACACAATTCGTGAGTTCGGGGTGCATATGTCGCAACCAGTTTAACGACATGTCGATGTTCAAGCTTCTGCATAGTCAAGCTCTCTTTGCGCAAATCATCAATTGTGAAACCACGGCGACGTGGAATCCTCTTGCGCGCAAGACAGACGGATCCATATGAAACCTTTTCGACGCGACCGAATGCGCCGTATCCGAGGTCTTCGAGTTTGGCAAGTTTCGTATCGAAGCGTTTCGCATCAGGACCGTCGAACAGCGGCTTATTTCTGTGCAACGGCCGATCAGCAACGGGAGCAATAGCAGCCTGTAATGATTGTGAGCAACTTACATGCCAGGCCAGCTGTCATCCTCATTCCAGCTATCGATTATGCTCAGTTCCTGGAGTTCGCGCTCGGCCTCCCACATGCGACCATAGTGCTGGGTCGAGCCTGTTTGCCCAACTCTCGTCCATCCTCTGGCCCAGTCACTCATCCTGAGTAGTACTGAAAGACAAACAAGTGGTGTTGAGGGGTGCGTAATCGTGGCGAGATCAAGCCGGGACACAAGACATAATGCTGCGGAGTCGAATGTTGCGACTAAATATGACTAACTTGTAGTACTTGATTGACAGGCTCTCCCTTGAGAACCAGCCGGTTGAGATAGCTGGGAGCGCACTTCAGCAAGACGCTGGGGGAAAGAAAGGAAACAAGAGAGGAAGCTGCAAGACGATATCCATAAGAATAAAGTTGTTCGTTTGGTGGGGGAAAATCAAGACGGGATGGTCTGTCGCGAAAGTGGCAGTGACATCCATTTCCAGGTGGTCCTGCCAGGGTCCAGATTGGAGGTACAGTAAGTACCTTAGTACCTATGGATGGCAGTTACCCTGCATTCGAACAGACTCAATGGTTTTCACTGAGAATAGAAGTAGTACAACTCTTTCTAGACTCCTCTGTCTTAACTATTAATGTGTTCCGTTATGCTTTGCTTGCCATCCCGGAGTTTTGCTGTCTTATTTTGTCTTATATCGATCGAACATATTGTTCATGGAGTGGTTCCTGCCCTGCCCAGACTCGATCCATCCCCGCATGGATCTGACACTGCCTCTTCAGTGGGTCAACCCTCGCCCCGGTCCGCTAGAACCCGCTAACTGGTTAAAGCTCAGCCATCTATTGCTAAGCCTCCCCTCGACCGAACGTTAGCGATATAACTAATTTCTTCAGAGAGTTTGACAGGACACGCACAATTGTAGGGGATAAGCCAATGAATTCTCGAGCAACATGGAAAGAGCGGTAATGCGCTTCAAGACTCTAATGGCGATTATTCTTACAGGATGGGACTGTACCTTGACTGTACAAATTCGAGTCCCTGGTTCCTGATTCACTCGAGCTGCTAATCTTGATTGATCATGGCTAAATTAAGCGCTAGCCGCTAGGCAGTCCGACTTCGATCGGCATTTCAGATCCCAGTCAACACGGTACATCCCATCTCTCCTTCAACTTCAATCACCAAATCAACATCCTACACATAATCATCCGCCGCCGACCCCTTCGCCATCACTCTCATTCACTTCTCATCTCCGCTTCCGGCTCCGTGAGCTCCGTAGCACCCCACCCGGCATACGGAACAGAGCCGGAGGCCCAGAGCTCTTGATCCGGCCTCACCGGTAAAACGCAGCCTTTTCTAGCAACAGCGTTTGGTCTTTCGAGCACTTGAAATTACCAAAAGAGCATCAAACAGCCTGTCCTGAAGGACACCCAGGTTGTAACGCGCCAGTTCCTGATGGGCGGCATTGGAAACTCACATTGACTCAACAAGTCGGCATTTGATTGACTTGCACATTTCGGGGTTGCCCTTGGCACATCTCATCACAATGCTCGAAGCACCCCAGACCGCTCCAGAATCACTTCCGTCGAGAAAGCGACCCAAAGCACCCGAAGAGAATGATGAAGACAGAGGTAAGAAACGATCGAGAGGTCGACCACGTCTTGATACCAGAGATGAGACAGCCCAAGATGTGAGTTCAACTGCACCTCAGTTTCCTCATTCGCTTGAATCTGATTTGCTAATACTGTATAGCGCCGTCGAACCCAGATTCGGCTGGCTCAACGAGCGTATCGTAATCGCAAAGATACTGCAATCACCACTCTTGAGGACAAAGTCAAAGATCTTGAGGATGCTAATGACAATATGAGCAAAGAATTCATGAATTTCTTTGACTTTGTTCTTTCACAGGGAATGCTTGAGGGGGCGCCGGAGGTGGCACGTCGACTGAATGATACAACACGAAAGTTCCTTTCTCTCACACGCAAATCTGCCGATGATTCAAACAGAGATGATTCTGGCGGTGCTCCAATCCACACTCAAGTGCAAGATGGAGATGCGACACAACCTCTAGAGAGACGTACATCAGCACAAAGTTCTGGAACTTCAAACTCATCAAATGATAATTCCTACACACTGAACCCTCCAGTATCCAATGCTATTTCCAATGAGAAGCACCAAGCGACTCCGCAAAGAGTGGATGGGCAAATACGGCAACAGGCTACTCCTCCCCTGAACCTGCCTTATGAAATCATCACGATGCCGACAACAGACAACGCGAGCTTTCCAGTTTACGACACCCAGACAACGATTACCTTGGAGCAGAACCCTTTTCTTCAGTCACCATTTCCTGCTGTTCCTTCACCGCCCTCTTATTCACCTCAAGAGAGGAGTTTCGGTCGCCGTCTTCAAAGAGCATCATTAGAGGCAGGCCTCCGACTAGTGTCAATGCCTAATCCACCACCTCATCGTTACGCTCAAGTTTTTGGCTTCTGTCTACTCTTTGAGCCCAGAGAGTCTATAATTCGGCGCATGTCCACCACCTTGGCCAGGGTTAGCCAGGAGTCGCTCTTTGTGTGGAAATATCCTTTCACAAACCTTGGTGGCGCTGGGACATTCTTCCCCGATAATGAAGGGGCTGGGGGTTACACTTCAACGGGTACTAACGGAAGTACGCTGCATCTGGGTAATCAAGGCTTGGCTCAAACTATGAAGCCTCCAGAAATGACCGGTTTCTCAATGGGACCATTCGATCCGGACGTGGAAACCACGAGAGGGGATCGCATTGATGAGCGCATGCGCATGATGTACAAGGGGTTCGAGGGAGACTTCTTTGATGCTGATGAGGCGGAGAAATATTTGCGCCAAAGGGGTATCGTGATTCCTGCCAACGTGGACTTTGTCGATGCCGAAATCGACCTGACCTCACTTGATGAGCAAATGGACCTTTCAGGTTTTGGAACGAGTAATAGTTTCTTCGGAGCACATCAGTCACCTGCTTCTGGCCAAGGACTTTACATGCCACACCAACAATCTGCAGCAAATATCTCTGACATGTGGCAAAGCACAATACCCACCAGCGCCGCCAACACTACTTCATCTACAATACCAGCCCCGCTTATGGCATCAACCCTGGGTCCTGATATGACGGGGCTCATACCTCAATTTGAGCCTACAAATGGCGGAGAATACAGCCAGGGACTGGGGTCGTTTGGAGATACAGCATTCTTTCCGCGAGAATGGACGTCGGGTTCCAGTTGGATGAAGACCAAAGTTACGGTGGATGTCAACCGTTTGGTAGCCGGTGAGTTCTATGCTGTCGATTCCCGTTTCCTGAGCTCAATACTAACGTTGTGCAGAAATAACGAGTAGGGCAGTATGCCTGGGTCGGACGCCGGGCGTAAGACCGAAAGATATCGACAAATCGGTCAAGCTGGCCATTGTTTTGACTCAATCTTAGTATACCCCAAGTAGATTCGCATGAACTGGGAAACACAGGCCAACCTGAGCCTTCTATATGAGCTTGCGCATATTTGTAATATGACCGAACGACATAACGATTTAGCAAGTGTATTATGTATTGATGATAGGCTCAGGGCAGGGGCATCAGGCTATTTTGAGGCTTTTATGTAATACCATCTAAGATTTGGATCGAACCATAGCCCTGGGACTCAAAGAAATGGATAAAGAATGATGGGGTCTTATCAAATGGAGAGGCCTTGTGAGGCTTTTCTGCCTACTTCACTGCCTGCCTTCCATGACAAGTGACGTGAGATGAATGTGGGTTACCTAGAGGCTTTTGTTAAGCGCCTGGGCCTGCGACTTGAAGCCTAATTAGGTTAGACTAGCGCATCCTTGACCAGCCATCAAGTCGCTGCAATCACTCAAAATGCAACGAACCAGCGCTTGCAGAAGCCTACTTTGTACCTGATCTCCCTTGTACTGTTTCTTTGGGAAAATCAGGTACTTTGTGACTGCCCTTCAGCCTTATCAACAGCCTAAGTCCCAAGTGCCTACTAGGCAGGTACCTGCTATACCTTAGTCAGGCAGGTGCGGTGCAGCGAGAGACCACCAAGACGTCTTAGGCGCACTGCCTCGACTTAGCGATGCGCTTTCTACTCTTGTAAACTAACAACAACAAATCGTACATTGGTCGAATAAAGCTGATTCAAATGAAACGCTGCCATCTTTGTCAAAGCCAACAAAACAGTCGAGTCTGAGCTGACTGGGAATAATCTACTTTGGGAACTAGACCAACTGCCCTGTCGGGTCTCACGAGACAAGGCCTCGAGTTCTTTGTCAATTGTACAGATCCAGCACCTGCTCGGCGAAGCAGCGCAGCGCAGCGCAACACCAGTATAATCTCTGTGCTGGTCATTGTGATTGTTCCCCGCCCACTCTTGGCTAACTCATGACCATCACCTGGCTCTGGCTTGTGAGCCGCGCTTTATTAGGTTGGAGTCATTCACCGCAAACAGCCTCAACCCTCTTAGATGAGCTTTGATTGACTGCGCCTCGATGGTCTTTGACTCAGTCTTTGTTCCCTCCCAGATTAATTCAACTTTCCAAGTCAATAACAGCGATTAGCTGCTTCAACATAAATGGGCGCACTCTGCTCCAGATCAGAGCTGTTGGTAGATGACACCAAGGATACTCGTCGGCAATATAATCGAGAATATCAGCACCAGAACGACAGGAAAGAAAGTTCACACAACGACTTGATGACTCGTCTATCGCAACGCAGAACAAATCAGTCCAAAAACGCTCGAATGAGGGTACAGGCGCCTTCACTAGACGCTGCCGCGGCTGCGCGGAATCATATTCAGGCCCACGATGCCGAAATCGCAGGGCGAGAAGTTATCACCAAGAAATCAGAATCCTCCGCGGTCACGGAAGAGCCCGGACCCGTGGGGGATTATTTCAGGTTACGGCAAAAGTTTGTAGCACGTGAGAAAGCTTTGGACTTTGACCATGATTGTCGCATGCGCAGTACGTCTGAGGAAAGACGAGCAGACGCTATTATTCAAAAGCTGAGGCGCAAGGACGATGAGAGTGTCTACGGCCAAGCTGCCCCGAGAACAGGCTACGGTGGCCAGCAACATCCTCGGTTTGCGGGAGACCACTTCCTCTCTAACAAAGACCTCATCGACCAAACGAGTCTATTCAAGGTGGCACAACGGATGCCCAAAGGCGGCCATTTGCACATTCATTTCAACGCCTGTCTTGCCCCTCAGGTCTTGCTGAACCTAGCCAAGGAGATGAACCGCATGTTCGTCAGCAGCGATGTACCCCTGGTCGCGGATGACAACCACATAAACTTTGACCGATGTGAGATCCAGTTCTCTCTGTTAAGCCCCGAGAAGGAGACACCGGGCGATCTCTTCTCTTACGGATATAAGCCCCGGCAAACGATGCGATTTCGAGATTTTCTCGATAAATTCCCAGGCTACTACACAAAAGATTCTACAAGTGTTGATGAGTGGTTATTAGAAAAGCTTATGTTTGATGAAGAGGAAGCCCACAATCATTTGCAGACCGCATCTGGGTAAGTTCTTCATCTTTCCCCCGCGCTGGATATACTAACATCGCAAAGTGCCTGGGAGAAGTTTAACGGGCGGACGCGTATGATGAAGGGTCTCTTCAACTATGCGACTGCATATCGAAGATATACCCGTCTATGTCTAGAGGATTTCATGAAGGATAACATCAGCTATGCTGAAATCCGACCCAACTTTATGACCAGCAATCAGCTGTGGAGTGATGATGGGACACAGCTTATCGATAATAAGGGGATTATGAAGTTAATCATCGAGGAAGTGCAGAACTTTCAAACCGACATGAAAAAGCAAGGGAAATTCTTTGGAGGCCTTAAGGTAATATACTGCACACCTCGGTCATTTGAGCCAGCAAAGATTGAGGCTGCTCTTACAGAGTGCTTGGTCTTTAAGAAGCTGTGGCCGGAATGGATTGCTGGTAAGAGACTTTTGTCTTGATTATTCTAAGACCTACTACTGACTGCAGCGTAGGGTTTGACCTTGTTGGAGAAGAGTCGAAAGGACGTCCCATCAGGGACTTTATCCCTGAACTATTGAAGTTCCAGGACAATTGCGCCAATGATGGTGTGGACATCCCATTTCTCTTCCACTGTGGCGAGACACTAGATATGGGAACCGATACTGACGGGAATCTCGTCGACGCACTCCTCTTGAAGTCAAAGAGAATCGGACACGGGTTTGCACTTGCCAAGCATCCTTATGTAATGCAACACATGAAAGAGCGCGGCATCTGCCTTGAACTCTGTCCTATCTCTAACGAGATCCTTGGGCTTACACCACGTGTCAGTGGACATGCCATGTATCAGCTTCTTGCTAACAACGTCCACTGCACAGTGAGCTCAGACAATGGGACATTATTCAGGTAAGATACCGAAACATCAGAATTCTTGCAGATTACCAACTAAGCGAAACAGGTCCTCTTTATCTCACGACTTTTACCAGGTCATGGTAGGCAAGGCTGACATGGGACTCTTTGGTTGGAAACAGCTCGCTCTTTGGAGTCTCGAACACGCTTGCCTTTCAGATTCTGAGCGACCTGCAGTGGTCCGTGATTGGGAGCAGAAATGGAAGCAATTCGTTGAATGGGTGATCGAGGCATATGGATCTGAAGAGAGCCGCCTTTAACTTCCAACAGCGAAAGTGATCGTTCCTGAAGAACGTTAGCATGCAGTTTGCTATTTTAAAGCGTATCGGGAGTTTGGCGAACGGAAAGAAGACGGTGATGGCGGGTGATCGTTTTCAAGCTATCATTGCAACAACAGACAGGGCTGAGAACCTTTCAGCGAGAACAGAAATCTGGCTTTCACAATTACCTACGATAAACGAATGAACGACAAAAGGAGATGCTAAGTTGTGATCTCTCAAGAATTAGATATATACCCTGTATTTCATGCGCATAGCCATCAATGGTTTGTTAATGCTTCGGCTATTCGCACTCTTGTGTTTGTTTAAGTTGTACAACATGACTATAATCACAAAGACATCACAGACGGGTTCTCGCACAGACATGAGACGTCACTACACAGCCCCATTATCCTGAACAAAGAGCGAGCCTGATCATACGTATTCATTGCTGCCAGTTTTGACTCGTACGATATATGCTATAGACCAAAAAGAGTGAACATTAGTTATGTTAGCTTGACAAAGGGAATACTTCAAAGATTCGTTGGTGAAAACATGTTTTCTTGCTATCCAGTGAACGAACATACGTATGAGAGAGACCAGAAAAGAGGCAACTCAATGATCTGCAGCCTGCAACTAGGATAGGCTTCAGAGACAGACAGTGGAGGCTCAGCTGAGATGACGCGGGGAACGGGTGCAGCCGCCGTGGCGCAGCTAAGATGTTTGATAGACGGGGACGATCCACTGTAGGGGTTCTTTCTTAAATAGCCGTTAACCTGAAGCCGAATCTTTTCTTGCTTTACTCTACTCTACTCTGCTCTGTTCCCTTATGATGATGACCTGACTTCTGTATATGATTCATGCTTTTCCTTAAATTGTTCATTTGTTCTTACTAAAGCGGTATATCTTTTAGCAGACAAACGTCCAGTATCTCCATATCATCCCCCTGTCACTTGGCACATCATCAACATCCATGGCTGACCCAGACAGCCCAGGTTGGAAATGGTTTCCTAACGTCAAAGACAACTGGTCTCTCGATGTCGTGACTCTTCTCGCCGTCATCGGCGAATCGTCTATGGCTGAGCAGACTCAGACCATCACAGCTTCTTTACTATGTCTTCTTCCACGACTGATCCCAGCCCCTCAAGCACTTCTCAAACCTTCACGTCCAAGCCGAATGCCTGAGACTCTTGCGAAGATGACGGGCGTCTATAGTGGGACTACTCTCGACTCCGTAGGGTTCTTTGCGACTATCATCACTCCTCTGGACTCTCTTCACCCTTTCAGCTTTCGTGTTCTTGATATTAAACATACCGACCCATCTCATTTTGGCGAAATCGATATCAACCCTCCTTCTGCCCAGGAAAGTTGGTCTACACGAAGTATCAACTGGGTAAAGTCTAGACGTTCGAGTTCCCACAACCAGGACCGTCAAACAGCTGGGAAAGACAGTCGCATTCCGCGAGCTCCCAAGACAGATGATGGCCTCCCTCTACCCGTACAAGCAAACTCACCCTCTACGGCGCGTACAACGACTTTCAAGCTGCCAGACCAATCGCCAGGAGACGAAGATGCTCCTAAAATGATAGTCCGTAGGCCTACGGCTAAGCAGAAGGTCCAGGACATGCTTGCAAACCCTACTTTTGCTAACACCAAGAGGCGCCCTGCGGTTCCGGCCAAGCTCTTCTCGCCAATCCACATCCTCTCAGTCTTTTCGTGTCTCTTGAGCATAGCCATCATAGTATGTGCTGTGGTATGGAAAGACGGCAACGCTATCTTGTCCGTATCTCTCATATCCTTTGCCTCAACTGTTGTGGGCTATGCCTCGTTCTGGCATCCCATTCTCATGAACCGAAAACATACGAACGAGGTTCCCCGAGGCGACGTCATGATACGAACCCGAGAAGGGGCGTTTCTTCTCGTCAAGTGTACCGAAGAGGTCGCCCGAGAGCTGTACTCAGGCACGGAAGAATGTCACTACCATGTTGGCGGTCGAACATACAGACTGCTTATGGCTCTCGGGACGACACTGCTCATGTTAAGCGTCGTTCTTTTCGGAAACTGCACATGGAACTCACAGATATTCATCGGCGGCAGCTACATTGTCCTCAATGGACTCTACTGGGGTCTGGGTATGATCCCCCGTACCTACTTCTGGGATCTTTCACGATATCAGTGGGAAGATGTTACCCCTGATGATGCCAAGAATGCACATCAGATCACCGATGCGAACGACCAACGCGAGGGCTACCCTAGCTTTACACGAACGCTTTGGTATGCAATTCGCGAAACTCAACGAACAGGCTGGGTTAATGCCAGCGGTGCAGCACCTGGCACAGACCAGTGGAAGACCTGGCTCAAGGAGGCTTTGGCGAATGCCAAGAAAGGAAACAGATCGTGGAACTCGGTGGCTAGGAAGGATGTAATTGTTAAAGAGAGTCTTGCGGCCGACGAAGACTTTGACGAGGCGGCTCAGCATGCGCCGGCTACTGAAGTTCAGACCAAGGCTGCCACGAGACAGAGCCATGATAGAGAGAGGGACGGCTCAACATTCTGAAGCAAACGCATACCGTTTGTGATCAGACCTCACTCAATGGGACCTGGGTGATTGGTTACCGTTGCATATTGGCTAGACACATTGTACCATAAAACACACACCACCGACTTTTGCCGCAGGCTGATGTTACTCAGATAGATACCCCAAACTTTTATGAGTTTATTTAAAAAGAATCTTTGGAACAGCGAAGTCTAAATATCATTCACCTTTCCTCCCTGAAGGCCGTATCATGGTTCCATATATCTTTGGCAGGTGACCACGTCACGTTCCAAACGCCGGCTATCTATTAACGCAAAAAATGCTTCATCTTACTCCGGTTTTCATTTCCTTGATGCATTAGCCAAGTACAGACGCTCTCTAATCATCGAAGTAAATGCCCTTCTTGTCGGCGATATCAATGGCACCACCACGGTAGCTGCCCCTCTTTTTCTTATTCTTCTCCTTGGTGAAACCTTTGCCCTTGGTCACAATCAGGTCCTCGTGGGCTCGCTGAGAGTAGGCGATGGATACGTATTCGTTGGAGGCGAACTTGGGATCAACCTTGATGTTCTTGGGAATGCGAGAGAAGGGTTCGTTCTGCTTCTTACGTCCATTGATAACGGGCTCCGGAGGCAGGGGTGGGTTTGGCAGGTTTGACTGGAATTCGGGGGAGGTCTTGTCTAATGTGACGGAAGAATCGGAAGAGTCCTTGGCCTCCTTCTCTTTCTTGACCTTTTCCTTCTTCGCCTTCTTATCGGAATCGGAGTCAGAGTCCGAAGAGTCGGAGTCGGATTCGGAAGATGAACCATCAGAGTCGGGAAGTGGCACCTTGGCAGCAGCCTTACCCTCGGAATCACTGGAGTCGGAATCGGAGTCGGAATCGGAGTCAGAATCAGAATCAGAGTCAGAGTCAGAGTCGGAGTCGGAGCTTGAATCAGAGCTGGAGTCAGAGCTATCAGAATCCGAATCAGAATCCGACTCAGCACTCTCGTCGTCGGAGTCGCTGCCGGAGTCGCTATCGCTAGAATCGCTAGAGTCGCTGGAATCGCTAGACTCAGAAGAGCTGGAGCTTGAGGAAGAGGCGCGCTTCTGCTTCTTGGCCTGAGGCTTCTTGCCGGAATCGGATTCAGAATCGGAAGAGCTAGAGTCAGAGTCGGACTCTGAAGATGACTCGGAGGAGCTATCGGTTGGGGCCTTGCGCTTGAGGTTGTTGGAAGGTGTGGACTTGGTTGCTTCCTCCTCGCTATCGCTGGAGCTCTCTGAAGACGACTCAGCATCCTTCATGTCGACGTCTTCCTCCTTGACGTCGCTCGAAGCCTTCTTGGAGGACTTCTTAGGCTTGCTGCTGTCGGCGCCATTGGTAGCCTCCCAGGTTTGGAAGACACTAACAAGGGAAGGGCTGTCTTCGGTCGCAGCAGTCGCTTGCCAGCCCTTCTTCTCTCGCTGTTTCTTGAAAGCATCGGCAGCGCTCTTAAACGAGTGGTCAGAGAGGAAGGTCTCTACCAAATCCATGAGCTGGCCGGGGGGAGGCGCAGATGCGACATCGTTCTTGGCCGCGGCGGCCTTGGTGCTCTTCTTGCCCATGTTGTTTGGGGTAGTTGTAGGTTTAACAGGGTTGAGGGGGTTATTGGAGAATAGCCACGATGGAGGGCTTTGATTTGAGCCGGACATACGCCAAAGCCACAGTGAGAAACTCAGGCAATTGTAAAGGCAAGAATGTGTCTTGTTATCAAGACTGACAGAAATATTTCTTGGGCTGGGCTTTGCGCCGGTCAGAGACTGGCTAACAAAAAAAATCTGTGGACGGGTGGATCATAGGTGGGGCACGTGCTGTTATCGATCCTTATCGCTGAGAGTAGTCCCCATGCGCTAGCAGGGGCCCTGTCGGGTAGTGCAAGTATCTTTTGAAATGACCCCTGAGCCCAAAGTACAGCGAGATTAATCTCGCAGGGGTTGTACTAAGGAGCACTAACAGCTATACCTGTCAGCGCTGCTAGCTCAGTCGTCGGTACCTACCTGCACCTCAGGTACCATAGCGACGTCCAAACCCGTGCATCATCAGCTCCTTCCATTTCAGCGTCGCAACCAAAACAAACTTCAGCCAATGCCATTTCCTTATCTTCATTGATAAATAATAACGTCAGCTCACAACACTAACTGAGGAGCAAACCCAGATAATTCATTCCTACACTTGGCGCATGATATTTCGATCTTGCTCTATGGCTCGCCAATAAATACCCATTCAACGGCACAAACAATTCGAGACAGGCAGCTCTGGGGTCTTCAAAAGATGTCGACCAACGCAACCAAGAGAAAATTCAATACTTTACTGCAGGGACTTGGGTCGTCGACTTCGAAAAATGATGACGACACGATAGTGTACGAGACTGGCTCGACTACTTCTCCCGGCTCGACAGTTCGCGCCGCTGATCTCGAGCTGCTTCAGAAACGACGACGACTTGGTTTCCCAGATTCCACGGCACCTAAGCTAGGCAAGAGGGCGAACCTATCCGCTACCATATCTGCTATCGTATCTCGACGGACCCAAGGCCAGGACTCATCCAAAACCTCCAATGCTCCCCCCATGCGATATGCGCCATCTGATCGAGGGGACCTTCTCAAACGGCTTGGTACTTTCCACGAAATAACGAGCTGGACTCCAAAGCCGGAGAGGTTGAACGAGGTGGAATGGGCGAAGCGTGGATGGGTATGCCATGGCAAGGAAACTGTCCGTTGTCTTCTTTGCCATCGTGAGCTGGTAGTCAAGCTTATACGCAAGGACGCGGAAGGTAAAGAGACCTCGGTATATGCGTCATCCGAAATTGGTAGGTTCTTCATGAGTATGATTTCGATTGTTTACTGACGACTCCACAGAGGAGGCACTGGTTGATAAGTACGCCGACCTTATTGTAACTTCACATCAGGATGAATGTCTCTGGCGCAAACGAGGCTGCGACAGTAAGTTTATGTTCCTGTGAACCAAGCTATCGTGATTCGCTGACCATGCTCTAAAGATTCTATTCTGCGTCTGTCTTTGACCAATGCTCAGACGGCTTTAGCCGCTTTACGTGAACGATACGATGAGCTGTTAACAAGAAAGGCGTTCTTGCCGTACGAATTCAATCTTCGATTGCCCGATGAGCTGGACCTGGACAATGTTCTTTCACAACTTCCTAGCGATTTCTTCACCAAACCAGCTCCTGTGAAAGAGGCCGATGCTCAACCACACCGCGTCGCCTTAGCACTTGCCTTGATGGGATGGCAAGGGTTGCACAACCCCCGGATTGGCGCAGTACCAAACTCAGCCTCTTGTCATACATGTCTCAGACGCCTAGGACTTTGGATGTTCAAAAGCAAGGAAGTGGCCGATGATGGAGAGATCATAGTGCCTGCCCCCATGGACTTTTTGGATCCAGCCAGAGAACATCGTTTCTTCTGCCCATGGTCTAATCCAGAAACCCAAAGGCAAGGGCACTCTCAAAGTCGACCTGGACAGGATTTGCCAGGTTGGAGGATATTGGTGCAGACACTCGCCAACGAAGCCCATCTTCGAAGTGTTTATGAAGGTCGCTCACCTGTTCGACCGCGCACTCAACGTTCAGTGGGTGCGCCCGCCACGCCCCAGAGACCTGGGACTGCTGCATCCATCAATACACCGATCAGGACACCAGGTTCCGTTGCCGAGTCTGGCCTGGATACGCCGAACGCCGAAGACGACGACAAAGACAGGGACGCAAAGGATAAGGAGCGATGGGCGAGATTGAAAAGGGTTAAGAGTTTATTCGACAGCAAGGGGAGCAGAAAGTTGAGGCAATCGATAAGTAAATCGATCAGCCGACCAGGTACGGCACACTCAACGAAATCCAGTGGTGAAGCCAAGGAGTGATGGAAAGAGCACGTTGATCAAACACAAGGCGGTTGACAGCACCATAGTTGGGGCGGTAATATAGTGACGATGCTTCAAAATTGTAGTAATACATTATAAAGTCGAGGCAGGTCCTCGAATATATATTTCCTGACAAGTCTTTGTCCTGGATTAACCACATCCTGTTGATGGCCCTGAACATTCCTCTCTTTAGAAACTGTTGTACAAAAGCCCCGGGTCACGCACCCATGACTGTGGGTGGAAGCTGTAATGTTTCCAGCCGACATTGATCAAGATTTCCAAACAATATCGTCGAAAGAAACAATCTTTCCGGAATATGCCTTCGTCTCAGCTTGCTTCTCAATCTTCTCGCCAAGAGAGAAACCAGCCATTTCCAAAATCGCAAGTCGCACACCTCCAATCCCTCCACCATTGCCTAAACGTCGAGATACAAATGCAATCTTGGAGGCTGTGGCATAGACGTTGAGAGCCCGGCCGGAACCCTCTCTCCAGCTTGGAGCTGAGTGAGTTGAGAGTCCATTGATAATATCTTGGATCTGATTGTGAAGGTTGTGACATGCGTCTTGCCATTTCTCTCCAGGCTTGTCAGCTTTCGTGATGACTACCAATGTTCGAGTGTTTGATCGAGCCAGAGTTCTTAACATCCATCTGTCAGTTTCTTGAAGCTTCTTATCGGCTGGCATCAAGATAACGGCACCTCGAAGCATCTTCCTAACATTGAGATACTTGAGGATGGTCTTTCCCCAATCCTCTTGACTCTTGAAACCGTATCCTGGTGTATCCATAAGGATGAGACTATGTTTTGGAGGCAGCTCCCCCTTACGAACAAGTTCCCTGGCAACTTTCGGTCGTGGCCCAACGCCATAGGCATTCATCGTAGTGGTTTTGCCTGGCTTATGACTAACTTTGGCGATCTCCGTGCCACCGATGAGAGCGTTGAGGAAAGAGGACTTTCCAGCATTGGAGGCTCCCAAAACTACGATCTCTGGGATATGGTCGTTTTGAGGGTGGTGATATAAATTTTCCGCAGAATAGAGAATCTGGCAGTCCTCTTCAAAGAACTTTCCGGCTGCCGCTAGGGGGGGCCTATCTTCTTTAGAAACGTCGACTGGTGTTTCTGAGCCTTGTCTAAAACAAATGGATTCACTCTGGAATATCTCTTGCTGATGAGGTTTGATGCCTTTTGGTAAAGGCCCCTTCAGTTTTGAGGGTTTTGACTTTTGTGCTCTAGATTCGTTGGAACTGCTTAATGCAGCACTGGTTTCTGGTGCTTCAGTTTTGACCGGCTCTTGTATCTCTGGCTCAATATCGGAACCGAAAGTCTGGTTGTTTAGTGAAGTTGATGGATCACTGGTTCGCTGTGCTGGGCCAGAAGCACGTACGCTTCGACGTAGTAGTCGCTGACGTATACTCAGGTTTCCTGATGAACAAAATAGGGCTTTTTTTTGAGTTGATGCACCATAATTCAGAGAACATGGGAGCCGAGACGCCCGTAACAGTCGTGGGAAGATCATTGCTGTGTCTTTTAACTTGGTGTAGTACAAACGAACCAGGGTTGTGATGGTGGAAAATTTAGAGGCGATCAACGAAGACGAAGTTACCACAACGCCACAGACTTACTCCGCTGGTAGAAAGACAAAGTTATGAAGCAAAAGTATAGTTAACTGATCAAAACAATATTGTTTACAGCATCGTACGAATGAGCGATAGTATAGGACGACGAGTGAAGAAGATGAAAGGTCACGTGCTGGGTTAGAAGAGGTCCACAGGGTAAGAGTCGTGACAGTGGAATACCTCAATAAAGAACACTATAGATTCATTTTAACCGCTCAAAAGTTCGAGAGTGAATAAAAGCTGCGAGGGGTGCTTGTTTCTCAAATATTCGGAAAGGGTTCCATCTGCGAAATTTTAACTCAGCAAGTGTTGCCAATATCACCAAAATGGCACCAACAAATCTCACCGAGATCGACGCTCACGAGCAACCATCTGATGAGATGCGTGCTGAGTGGAAAGTGTTTATGCGCCAGGATCACAAAAGCCTGCTGAATGACCCTCGCATCGATGACCCGCGGGCTCCTCTAGAAGAGTCTGGGTTCCGTCAAGTCTCAACCATCTTGAAAGAGCAAGTTGCAAAAAGCTTCGCTAGGTTGGACCCTGCCCTGGCCTCTGAGGCTGAGAAGGATGTTCAGGTTATTCATCACCCGCTATTACCGGGTAAGACTCTTTCTATAGACCTGATCTCACTCGTAACTCATCCGTGAATAGGCCTGCTGATTATCCCTTCGCTATTACCGCCATCTGTGCAAACGACTCTCCTGGATCGTACGATTCATCGTGATCTAAGTGTGCGCAATCACCAGACCAACTTACACCTACACTACGACCTGCCATACCCAGAAGGAAAGGATGAAGACGAAAGGTCATTCTTCTCTATTGACCCAGAAGCTCCAGCCTCATTCATCCCTAAAGATCCCAGTGTTCACAAGCCGCTGTCGATCAAACAGGTCATGGGACGAAAGTTGCACTGGGTGACTCTCGGTGGCCAGTACGATTGGACTAACCGCGTTTACCCTGAGGAGTTGCCGCCGCAGTTTCCGAGTGACATCTCCTCCTTGTTGAAGGACTTGTTCCCAGAAACAGATGCGCAGGCTGCCATTCTCAACTTCTATTCACCAGGCGACACCATGATGATGCATCGAGATGTTAGCGAAGAGACAGACAAAGGCCTCATCAGCCTGAGTTTCGGCTGCGATGGTCTGTTCATGATTGCGCCTAACGACTTGAAGCCCGAGGCCCCGAACAAGGCATCTGACGAAAAGCAGTATTTGCTACTGAGACTTAGATCTGGTGACGCCATTTACATGACTCAAGAGTCAAGATACGCCTGGCATGGTGTGCCGAAAGTTCTCAAGGACACATGCCCAAATTATCTCCAAGATTGGCCAGCTCGTGAAGATGGGAAGTTTTCAGAATGGCGAGGTTGGCTGAAAACTAAGAGAATCAACTTGAACGTTCGCCAGATGCGAGATTAGAAGAACTCTCATGAACTGTGCTACGATTGAAATATATCTTTGTTACAGTGCGATGTGGCATATTGATGATACTGACCGGTTACTCCATTTGCTATGCTGTAGTACAAAATACACGAGGTCTCAGACTACCTCGGAGAAAACAGATCGCGGCTCGTGTTTGAGTCGGTAGTTATAAATTCAAGCCGCTCAGTTCCCACCAAACACCCATTAAGCGAAACCGAACCCCTGCGCATTTTGTAATGCCATCCCAAGACGCTCCCGTAACACCTCTTTATCTCTATATTCGGGTAAAAGTAATGTGCCATAGCAAGTATAGGCTGTGGGTAAGTGCCCACCAGTGCCGTCTTCTTCACCATTCTTCTGTATCACAAACTGCAAATTCTTCATGCCACCAACTGGAACACGGTCGGATGATGTTACGAACTCTAGAAGCCTTTGCTTCATGCCCTGGTCGTACCTTTTGACGATGGACCAGAAGTCCTTAATGGTACGGTGTGAAGTATCCCATCCCACATAGCGAGCATACCGCTTGAGTTCGGCTATGTCGATTTCCTGTTCTCCTTCGACGAGTGACTGCAATGTAGACGGACACAAGAGTGAGAGGGACTTCTTGTGCAAGCAAGATGCAAATCCACGCTCGAAAGCAAGATACTGACGCCGAATTGAAACATCTGTCAGGTAGCGGATATAGTCGATGATATAATCATCCCGATTCTTGTTGGTAACTAGCGGAGCGTCGTCAGGGTTATCCATGTGAGGTGGCCTGATCTCTGTTGAGCCTGAGGCTGCGCTTGGCCAATTCGTAGTTTTGTCCGCACACATCTCACGCGTAATAATTGTGCCAAGTGAAGATACTGAAAACTCGTACGTCCGGGCGAAGATGTCTTCAACAAGGCCATTCTTTTCATCCCATTCCAGTAAGGTCGTTAGCCCGCTCGCTAGGTCTGGCCACCCATCGGCGATGTGATGAAGTTCTTTGACCGGTTTACCCAATAATTTCCTGTATAAAGCTCTCGGAAAAGTGACCGGTAGTGTCAAGCCGTTATACAACGCAAGCGACATTAGAAGCCCGACAAGTTCGAATTTCCAGTCTTCGGTCAGTGAACCTGGGGTAAACCAAGCCATGCGTGTCCTCTCGTCGACGGTGAACGCCCCAAACTCGGGGTCTAAACATTCTGCGATCGCCAAACGGAAGAACTCTTGCTGGACACCTCCAGAATCGAATCCCTCCTCGCCACTGTTCTCGCCTAAGTGAACCTTGAGAGGTCGTAGAAGCTCTCGTCTTTCACGTCTCCACAGTTGATCGAAGGCATCCCTGGCCACATTTTCTCTGCCTACTTCCAGGACCAAGTATTTGGACGATGCGGTTCTTAACAGATCCTGCAAAACCATCTTGTGATGTGGATTAGTGATGAGACTACCAGGATCGACGATGGCATTCATTCGCGTTTTAAGAGAACTCGATTCTTCAAACATGCGACTCATTCGGGCAAAATTGATGGATCGGAAGAAGGAAATCAAGGTCTCAGGGCTGAAAACATAAGGGTAGTCAAGAATATGTCGCCGCCAACGAGTCGACTTGAAAGATAACCATTCCACAGGCATCTCAATTGAATCCAATCGCTCTGAGATATAGTCAACCCGGAACTGAACGTCGCCTAACAGAAGGAGGTTCCTAGATTCATCTTAGATATGTTAGTAAGATTAGGCCATCTTTGTCAATTCGCCACATGTTGCACCTACGTAGGGTTTCAATGAACGACAACGCTCCTCCAAAAGGCCCGTCCATCGCAAAATCGGCTCGGCCGTCCCAGTCGGTTAACAAAACAGTGCGCGCCCAATCCAGAAGAACGGTCGGAACGCGAGTTTCGTGCAGAAGACGTTCATCTCGCGAGAACTCAAGTATTGATGCCGAGCCTGTGCTAAGGAAATCCAGTTGGTCAACCAAAGGCCGTAGGATATCGACTTCTTTCATTTCGGAATTCTCCAAGTGCGACGCCGAAGATACTCTATCGACAAAGCAACGCCTGGCCGTTATCGCGCAAAAGAGCCTACGAGCCAACCTGATGACTATATCGTTTGAGAAAGCATCGTCGTAATCTAAGCATCGCGAAGAGGGTTGTCGGGATATGGCGCTACCGCCAGCAAGCGTCAAGCCGTTAGAGCGAACACGCGATAACTCATAGAGTGTTCTTGAATCTGGTATCACCGGTGTTGCAGCTACTAAAGCATGCATGCAAATGGACATGAGATAGCCCGCTTCCAAGTCAGAAAGAGGCTTTGTGCTACTTGCCCGTGTTGAGGAGGTACTTGACTCCAGCTCGGGCGGTGGTATGAAGAGACGTGCAGTAGCCAACCAGAGGCTGTGAAAGACTAGACTGGAAGTGACCCGACTCAATCGATGGAAGCAATACCACAGAGTCTGCGAGTCGTAAAGTTTCTGGTCTTGTGTGAAAGACTGCACCACAGCTTGTGGATCCGTAAGAATAAAAAAGAGTGTCTGCTCGTTGAAGCTTAACCATTGCTTTCTGGACCAGGTTTTGGGAAGCGTAGAGTCACGGCGTAAATGCTCTCGTTCACCGACAGGCTGAGGATACGGGTAGATTGTTCTGTGAGCGGTGAGAAGGCAGGGCTCAGAAGTGCCGTCTTCCTCATATACGTCGCAAATGAAGTCGACAAGATTGACATCAAGCTTTGAAAGAGCTTGGGGCAAAATCCCGTCAGGGTTATCATTCGTGACAGACCTGGGCTCTGCTTCACGGTCTTGTATTTCTTGACTGATTTCGTTCCTTGCACGGCTGTCACTTTGATCGCCTTTCGCCTGTGTCTCGTTCACCACATCATCCCGCAAGGTCAGGGGTGGACTTGACAGCACCGGTTCTGCGGGGGGTTTTGTAACATTTTCGAAGAATCCCGGTCTTAACGGCATTTCCGGCATACTTGAGATAGGTGAGTGCTTGTTATTCCTATGTCTTAATGTCTTATTACGCAGATGCCCGTTGATCTGGGGAAGTTTGGCAGCTTTGCTTCCGTCGTCTCCTTTCGTCAAGTCGGTGGTGTCAATCGAGCATTTGCGGGGTTTGGCTATTGCATTGTTTTGTGACTTGTTTGTTGAGTCGTGTCTGCTCCTAGGGGGCTTTGCGGGAAAGGGAGGCTCGTCCCAATCAGTGTCTTGGGGCTGGTCAGCCATCTTTGTTGGCCTTTGCGGACTCGGCTCGTGAGGGAGAACCTTACGAGTTTCCAAGTCAGTGCTTGTGCTGGTTAAACTGGATGACTCTTGCAGAGTATCTTGATCCAGCACTGGTGCGGTTGACTCGGACGCTTCGAAACTGCCAAGCTTCTCAGATATGGCTGCTACACCTTTTGGGGTAAGCCATTCGAGCATTTTGAAGGTCACCGTGCCAAAGAGATTCGCGGCAAAGGATCGATGATCTTTGTTCACCGGCCCTTCAATTACACGGACCTGAGAGGCTGGACACCCATCGGTCGAAGGCGGTACACGCGTGGTGCCATGGAGTGAATCCTGAGACGACGATGAGGATGTACGAGGTCTAGAAACTCGGTTCTTGCGCGCGCCGGGCGACGTGGCAACGTTTGCTCTCTTGTCATGAGGATGCGACGGTGATGGGGATCGTGTCGAAAATATCAGGTTGTTAATCGTTGCTGGCGGCTCTGTGCTTTTACGAAGAAACGGACAGAGACCTTTCTCGGGGTCATCCTGGCTTGCTAAATATATTGCTAGCGTCCGGGCGCTTGTTGTATTATATCTTCGTATGGGCGCCTTGCCAGCTAAACGGCGACGACAGGTAAAACATGTGGGTGTTGCACAATTGACGCTTTCACAACCATATCGGAGTTGGAGGATATACCTGGGCAAATGTTAGCGCCTGGGACAGGTAAAGTGTGATCTCTTCAAAACTTCAGAACAGACCTCTCGACGAGAAGTTGGAACCCATGGCGGCGGCTGGCTTGATGTATTGCATAAACGCGCGTTGGATTCTCAAGACTTTGCACAGCGGCTTTGACTTCGGACGGTGCGTCGGACGGTAAACGAACGAATGGCGCTTCCTGCCATAGGCCAGCGAGAAGATCTATATCTGCGGCGAAGTCGATGGATGGGTCTCGTGGACGATGGGCATCGGGCGTCATGACATGGGCAGGGCGTGGTCGCGCCGCGATGGGCACCTCGTTATTTGTGTACGATGAAATACAGTCAAGGAGTATTCGCTCAGGAAAAGGAGAACATTAATAACCAAATGTTGAAATGTGGTGTTGCACGGGTGATTAGATGGTCTGGACAAATATTAATTGTAGGTATTTGTTGGTTGTTCTCGATACTGGCCTAGAGTCATGTATCCGGAATCCTCATGGGGGAGGAGTTGACACTCAGGGTGTTGTTGGTCAGCCTCGCTAGTGATGATGCGCCACTACCTTAGCAGGTACCTCAGGTACTTGGATGGTACTTGGATACAGGAGCACTCATCCTGCCCATGCACCTGAGACAAGGTACAATTTTGCACAAGGACGCTTACTGTTTTCGTGTCTAGCGGGCCAACTGCAGCTTTACCCACTAGGGGACTCAAGCGAAGAATGACTCAGCTAGATGCCCAACCACGGGGGCCTGGAACCCTTGCGTGGCGGGGTTCGGGGCAAAAAAAAAAAGTCAGTCATCCATCTCGCTGATAACCTTTTCTGTGTGACGTTATCTATGCAGCCCCGCCATATCCCACCAACTCGGCCCCAAATTTCCTTCACAGTCTGTGATTTAAGAGACAGTGGTTGCAAATGTGAAGAAACATTCTCAACCAAACTATCACCCAGACCGATATTACAGAGCCGGACCTCAAACCAGACACAACTCTTGTTACAGTTTGGATCTGAAGATGGCGAGCGCGCAGGCAGCTGGTGCGGCTTCGCACCCATATACCTGCAATACATGCCAAGTTGCGTACCGCAACATCGATTTGCAGAAGGGACATATGAAGAGTGACTGGCAGTAAGTTATCTGATCATTGTCTATCCATTATGATTAAACATACTAACCACGCGACAGTCGATATAACCTCAAGCGCCGAGTTGCCTCTTTGCCTCCCATTTCCTCCGATGTCTTCACTGAAAAGGTCTTACAGGCCAGGGCTGTCTCTAGCGCAGAAGCCGACAAGGCCTACTTCGAACGTGTATGCGATATCTGTGAGAAGACATACTACAGCGAGAATGCGTTTCAGAATCACATTTTGAGCCAGAAGCACAAAGCAAAGGAAGCCAGCAGTGGACAAACTACTTCTGCACGAGCCGACGACGAGGCTACATCTGTCGTCAGCTCTACTTTCTCTCTTGGCGAGCCTGTCGCGCCCAGCCAAGGTGAAGTGGACTCCGATGCCGAGGAGGAATTCAGCCACGTTGTTGAAGGTCTCCAGAAGGCCCGTATCACTGAGCAAAGACCTTCCCCCGTCAAGCGACCTTCGCATCCCCAACCATCGGGTCAAGATGTTGCTTCTGAGGATGCAGAGGCGACACGTGCTTCCGACTCTACCACTCCCGTCCCCACATCGCAAGAGCCCAACATGACATTAGAGACTTGCCTGTTCTGCAACTATTCCTCTCCAACCATCCCTCTCAACACACACCATATGGAGCGATTCCACGGCATGTTCATCCCCGAAAAGAATTATCTGGTGGACATTGATGGCTTGCTTCAACAGTTGCAAGACAAGATTCGCCTACACCATCAGTGCCTTTACTGCGACAAGTTGAAGTCTTCCACATTCGGTATTCAAACACATATGCGCGATACGGGCCACTGCAAGATTCCCTATGAGACCGAGCAAGAGCAGCTTGAGATTGGAGACTTTTACGACTTTAGAAGTACCTATTCTGATGACGGAGAGTGGAGTGACGAGGAGTCTGTCGTAGACGAGACAAGTGGTGGAGCTAAGCTTGGGGCACGTCGTCCTGCTAAAGTCACCGGAGAGGATGGAGAGGTGGTTGAGGAAGGCGAGGGCGCAGACGGCTGGGAGACAGACAGCTCAGCTTCATCATTGGATTCGGCTGATCTCACTGCTGTTCCCGCCGAGGGCCACATCCACCAATTCGAGCGACTTGACAAGCACCCGCATCATTCACGTCAAGACCCAAGGCATAGACATCAAGCGGACGGATGGCACTCGCATGCGCACAAGCCCACTCGTGCTGTCTTCCATGACGACTACGAGCTTCATCTTCCTACGGGCAAGTCGATTGGTCATCGATCACTGAACAAGTATTACCGCCAGAACCTACACAGCCACCCTTCGGCTGAAGAACGCGCCGAGCGTCTGGCCCTCGAGGGCGCAGAAGGTGAACAGTCCAATGCTGGCTCAGATGGTCAACTGGCCCACAGAGGTTCAAAATCCCGTGAGATGGTGCCTCGTGGCATGGCAGGCATGGTGGGAGCACCAGAGCAACAGAAGCGACGGGCGCGCAGGGCAGAGGAGCGGGGACGAACATTGGAACAAGTTCATACAAAGCAGAAGGACTTGGTCTACGGAAAGAAACTCAACAACCACAAGAACTACTACTACCGTGAACAGGGTGGTGGTTAGATGGATAGTACTACAAGTTTGCCTGTACTTAAGCTTTACATAAAAGTATAAGAAGCAATTGATATTTTATATAAGACTTAAAATGTAAATATCTTTTTTTTATATTTATTGTTCTTTTTAAACTACAAGTCTTATATTAAATCTATTTTTAATATTATAATTAATACCTACTGTTATACTATTAAATTATTTTATATTAATAGCTAATACTATTATACTATTAAATTATACTAGTAATAGTTAAGATTAAAAAGGCTATATAATTTTGGTTATATAACTTAAATTAATTAAAGCTATAAGCTAGGTCTTTAACTTTAGTAACTAAACTTTAATAATCTTTAATATAGTATAGAATAAAAATATATCTTTCTTTTAATAACCTTATTTATATAAATTTTTAGTTACTTAAATACTATATATTAATATTATTATAAACTATTATATTAAATAATAAGTTAGTTAGAAGGCAAAATAGGCTTAATAATATATTATACTAAAGCTTAAAGAATTTAAAAAAGAGCTTATAACTAATAAAAGGTTTTATTTTTTATAAAGGTTTAATAAGCTAAAGTTTAATTAAACTATAAGGCTAAGCTAATAAGGTTAAAGTTATTATATAAAGTAATTATAATAATTATCTTATTATATTAAGTTAATTAAAGGTTAAAGATAGAAAAAGAAAGAAGTTACTTTATATATAGCTTAATAGCTATTAATATATATTTACTATTATTAAAGTTAAGTAGTTAATATAATATATATATTTAACTTATTAAGATTTAGCTTTACTAAAGGAAATTACTATTAATTATAATATTAAAGAAGGATTTAACTTAAAACCTTTAGTTTAAAGAAAATAATAAATAATATTATTCTATTTAGCTTAATAAATACTTTAATAATATTTTAAGTATATATATTAAATACTTATTAATTTATTAAATATATATTATATTATATAGATAATATTTTCCCTTAATAATATTATTAATAATATTATTAAATTATATTACTATAGGTATAATTAAAAGGTTATATAATCTTATTTAATTAATATTCTAGCTAAAGTTAACCTTTAACTTTAGCTTACCTTAACTTTAGCTTACCTTAACTTTAAGTTTAAATATATATTTCTTTTAGTTTTTTTTATTAATATTAACTTTTTTAATTTTTCTAGCTTTTTACTTAAATGCTATATATAAAGGTTATAACTATTGTATAGTTATATTAATAAGAACCTTACTATTAAAAGCCTTAATTATATTATTAATTTAATCTTTTAGATTATTAAGCTAAAGTATATAATAGTATTTCTTAATTACCTTAAGGAAAAAAGAGTTTTTTATTATATATAATTAAATATTTATAAGTCTCTCTTTTAAGCTTTATAAAGCTACTAACTCTTTTTTAACTTCTATTTTTATATACTATATATAATACTTTTCTTTTTATTTCTTACTATTACTTAAAAAAAGCTTATAGTAAAAAGCAATTAACTTAATTAAATTAATATTATTTTATATAATTAAATAAAGTTACTATAATAACTATTTAAAATTTTAATTTAAAAGGGTTTTATTTAAAATTATTAGCTTTTACTTATAGTTATTTAAGCTTATTAATATTATAATTCTAAAAGGTTAGTTTAAATTTTTTATATAATAAATTAACTATAAGATTAATATATAAAAAAGTAGTTTTTAAGCCTCTTTATTTAAATAGTATTATAGATAAGCTATAGAAGTTAGTAATATATAATAAAGAGTAAGAGTTAAAGTTAATTAATTAATTAAATAGTTTAATATATTAAGTAATAACTTATTATATTAAGTTAACTAAAGGTTAAAGATAAAAGAAGGAAAAAGTTACTTTATATATAGTTTAATAGCTATTATAAAATATATATTTATTATTATTAAAGTTTAATAGCTAATATAATATATATATCTAACTTATTAAGATTTAACTTTATTAATAGAAGTTATTATTAATTATAATATTAAAGAAAGATTTAATTTAAAACCTATAGTTTAAAGAGAATATGTATAGATAATATTTTTATAGTCTTTAAAATTAAAGAGAAATATATAGAAAGTCTAAAGAAAGTACTTTATAATGTCTAAATAATATAATTATATATAATTTATTTAAATATATATTATCTTCTTATTATATAGAAGTAAATGATTAATTTAATTACCTTATAGTATAATAGTATAAAATTAATATAAAGTTTATAATAAGGCTATAAGGTAAGTAAAACCTTAAATTAATAGAAATAAAAAGCTAAAAATAGCTAATACTATAAACCTTCTATCTTTTATTTAACTAAAAAGAGATATTTATAGTTATTAATTAAAATACCTTTATAAGTAAGTATATTTTATACTTAATATTAAATATATAAAGCTAACTTAACTATAGATAATATATTAATAACTAACTAACTAAAGCTATTAACTATATATAGTAGCTCTTTATTTAAAGACCTAAAGATTATTAAAGTATTAAGTAACCTATAAAACTAAAAATACTATAAAGTACTTAAAAGGTAATTTAAAAAGTAGTTAGAATTAAAATATATTTAAGTAGAAAGTACTTACTAAATTAATAAAGTCTTTATTATAATAACTATTCTTAAATATAAGGTTATTTACTTTCTATATTTAATCTTTTTATAGATCTTAATTATATAAACTTAAAAATAAGTACTTAATACTTTATATATTAAGCTTATATAAAAGAATTTCTATTATATAATATTTAAAAGAGAATCACTTAGTAAGATTATATAATTAATTTCCTTACCTATAATTATACCTATAAGTAATTAATAATATAGTTAATAATCCTTTAATAGTAAATAATAATATATAAAGTAACTAAAATATAAGTTTTATAAGTAATAAGTTAAGTTTCTAAAATACATTATTTTCTTTAAAGAAATAAAGATAAATTAATAAAAAGTAAAATTAATTAAAAAGCAAAAAGTATTTATAATATTTAAAGGTATTTATATCTTTTTAAGATTTTATAACTTTTATTAGAAATTTATCTTAAAGTATTTAAGTATTATAAAACCCTTTATAATATTACTAAAAGAAAGTTAAAATAAAAAGAAAAATATTAAATTTTAATAGTTAAAGATAGTATAAAGTATATTTTAAAAAGTAAAAGATATTTTCTACTTTATAACTATTTTTTAGTATTAAGATTTAATTATATTTATAAAAGTAAGAATTAATATATCTATAACGGTAATCTTAAGAATTTTAATATAGCTAGTAAAGATATAGTAATAACCTATTACTTATTAATTATAAAAACTAATTAATATTAAATAGTATTAAGCTATAAACTAGTAGGAACTATTAGCTATTATTAAAAGCCTAAAGTATTAAAGATATTACTTAATAAAACTATTTAAGAAGTTTTTTATCTTACTAAACTATATAGCCTTAAAGGGTAAAATTAATATATTAGTATATAATCCTTACTATTACTAAAATACTATATTACTTTATGCTAGCTATAGCTATATATAAGGCTAATAAGGTTATATAACTTTAGTTTTAAAGCTAGATTAATTAAAACTATAGCTAAAGTAAGCTTAACTTTAATCTTTCTTTAATATATATAATATAAATTTATTTCCTTTTTAAAAACCTTATCCCTTTAGACTTTTCTTTATTCTTTTATTATAAAGCTATAATTCTTAAGTATAGTTTTAAGCTAGCTAATTTTCTAGCTTTCTAGCCTATAGTTATAGATAGATAAAAGCTAATTATTAAATTCTATTTTTATAGTTATATATTACTACTCTAGCTTAATAAACTATAAGATATAGTTTATTAACTTAATATCTTTAATAAAGGTTCTTTTTTCTTTATATAAAGAGCTTTTTAACTTTAGCTTTTTAATTAGGTTTTATAACCTTAATAGCGTTTTTACTAAAAACCTACTACTTTAATTATCCTTATAAAGCTATTAAAGAAAGCTATAGCTAAAGGCTATAAGCTTAACCTTTTAGAAAGCTAGATATAGCTTTATTATTATAATAAAGACTATATTTACTAAAAGGTAATTATTACACTAAATAATAGGTTAGTTAGAAAGCTAGATAGGTTTAATAATATATTATACTAAAGCTTAAAGAGTCTAGAAATAAAGTTATAAGTAATAAAGGACTTTATCCCTTATAAAAGTCTAATAAGCTAAGGTTTAGCCTAACTATAAAACTAAACTAATAAAGCAAGAGTTATTTTATAAAGTAATTATAATAATTATTAACCCCTCTTAAGAAAGCTATCTTTAGCTTTAATTAACTTTAAATTATATTAGTAATTTATTATACCTATATAATAAATAAACTATAGACTTATTATAAGTAAATAATTTCTAGTTTAGCTTACTATATTTAATAGTAATAGCTTAATGCTTTATTACTTAATAAGAATATATTATATTTTTTATATTATATTTTTTATATTATATTTTTTATATTATATTTTTTATATTATATTTTTATAGCTATATTTTTACTTATTATTATAAATTATAAAGCTTACTATATATTAAATAGTTATTACCTTTATATTTTTAAGTAGTATAAATATTAATTCTTTCTCTATAGCTTTTCTTTTTATCTTTTCTTCTTTATACTAATATAGCTATTTTATTATAGCTTCTTTATATCTTCTTTATTTATATCTTTTCTAATTAATGTTTTTTTTATTTATATTTTATTTAATAATATTACTATATTTTTTAATAAAGATAAAAATAAATATTATAATCTTAATAATATTATTAATTAATAGCTTAAAAAGTTAACTTAATATATTATCTTTAAGCTTTAAAATATAAATATTAATATTAACTTATATATTAATTATATATATAATTTGTTTAACTTTTTTAATAATACTTTGATTAATATAAATAGTACTAATTAATATAACTTTACCTTACTTTTATATATTTTTAGTAATTTTAATATATTATATTATAATTCTTACTTTAGCTTTAATTATATTATTTACTTTTTAAATATTTATACTTAATATCTTTATATTTCTTAATTAACTTTAATTTAATATTCTTAGCATAATAATAAGTAATTAATATTACCTTTATAATACTATTTATTAAATTATATATATACTAAATACTCTTAATAATTAAAATAAGATATTTTATTTAAATATTAAGTATTATAATAATCTTAATTTTACTTTATAATTTAAAGTTAATCCCTTTAATGTAGGTTAAAGTATAAGCTTATTTTTATTAAAGTTATCTATATTAATTAAACTCTAACTATTACTAATAAAGGTTTAACTTATATATATAAAAGGCTATTATATAAGGTATAGTAATTTAATTTCTTTCTTTCTTTTTATATTTATACTTTTTATACTATTATAAAAGTAGTAAATAGTTAACCTTTAATTTCTATCTTTAAATTTATATTACTAACTTAATTTATAGTAATATTAAATAAATACTATAGTATTACTTTAATAAGTACTTAATACTATACTTTTAATAATTTATTTTATATATTTATTAATATTAAGATAGCCCGTCTAGTAGGTTAACTTGCAGCTTAATTCATTAGTGCTAACTACAGCTACTAAACTCTACTATTGCTAACAGCAATACAGTAACTTACATATATATACACACAAAAGGCTACTATACAAAATACAGTAGCCTTTCCTCTCTTCCTTCCTCCTATAACCACCCCAACCAATAAGATAATACTTCCAGTAAGTTAGTTAACCCCTACCTATTACACTATATTACTTACTAACCCATTTTATAGTAATACCTTAGTTTAATTACTACAGTATTATACTACTTAAGGGCTACTACTAAAAGAATAATCTATACCTTAACTATTTATAAATTAAATATATTAAATTAGCCCTTTAGCTATTACTAAGATACTTAGATATTATAACTATAGCTAATACTTTAAGGTTAGATCCTTTAAATAATACTAACTATAAGAGGGTTAAGCTAATTACTTTTAGCTATAGGATCTTACTATTACTTTAGGAAGATAGGGAGTAGCAGAAGGACCTAAAGATAAAGCTAGAGGTATTAAAGGAACTAGCTTGCAAGCTAGATATTAAGTAATAATTAAGTTATAATAAGAATAGGTTCCTAATTGCAATAGGAATAGGCTATATTACTAAAGAGAGCGTTTTTTAGTTTAAAGAGCTAAAAAAGTAACTAAATATAATAATTAATTACTTTAAATTAATTAAGTAAACTAAAGGCTTTAAATAAACCGGGCTAGTTATAGCCTAAGGCTATAAGTCTATAATAATATATTAGTATATGGCATTTTAGGTAAAAAGTTTTAATAGATAAGGTTTCTAGAAGAAAGATATATTTATATTCTATTATATTAGAGATTATTAGAGTTTAGTTACTAAAGTTAAAGACCTAGCCTGTAGCTTTAATTAATTTAAGTTATATAACTGAAATTGTATAGCCTTTATAACCTAACTATTGCTGTAGTGTAACTTAGTAGTGCAATAGTAATACTTTTAATAATAAAGACTTTAATATATTAAATATTAAGGTAGCCTTTAAACTAGATATATTTAAGTACTTAAAGTATTAAATAGTAAGAAATTTAAATAAAGATATTAATAAAAAGATAGCTTTAGTAGCCTTTAGCTACTTACTTTTCCTTTTTATTTATCTTACTATAGAAATATAAGCTTTTATAATTAAGATAAAGATATTAAATAAACTAACTATAAAGCTAGATTTAAATATTAATTTAAATTATAATAAATAGTAGTTTTTAAATAAAGCTAATAATAGGTACTATAATTATTAATTTTTTAAACTAGTTTAGTAAGTAAATTATATAATTAACTATATTATTATTAAGAAATACCTATAGTATAATATAATTTAACTATAAACTAATTAACCTTATTATAGCTTAAGATTATAAGTTAATAACTATTAAGTATATAGCTAGGTTAGCTATAAGTAATTTAGTAGTATATAGCATTCTAGAGGGATTACAAAATTAAGTATATAAGGTTTTAAAAAGGGATTATATTTATATAATATATATATATGTATAAAAGTTAGAGTTAAGATTACCTAAAGTTTAAAAAGATAACTAGCCTTTTACTAGTTTAATTAATTTAAGTAATATAATAAGTTATATACTCTCTTTAACTTTTACTATTACCTTAGCTAGTATATATAATTAAGTATTATTAATAGTATTATTAATAATAATTATTAATAATAATCATTAATACTATAAATTATATTTATTATTAAATTTTTTATAAAAGATAAATATTAATATAATTTATTTTTTATAACTTTATAGTTTTAATATTTATATATATATAAAAGTATTATACTTAATATAATTCTTTTACTACTATATATTAAGTTTATATAACTACTTTATATTTTATCTTTACTTATTATACTATATATATTTTTAACTTTTTTTTTAATTTTAATTTTTCTAACTTACTTATTACTATAGTTTTAAAATAATTAAAATATTTAAGTATTTCTTATCTATATTTATTTTATACTTAATAATATTAATAATTTAATTTAAAAGATTATAATTACTTTCTTTTAGTATATAATTAATACTATTAAAGAATTAAATAATAAGAAAAATATAAAATATCTTATTAATATCTTTATTTTACTTAATTATATAAAGATTACTTATATATAGCTTACTTTTATAGCTATTAACTTTCTTTTTTAACTTTCTTAATAAATTATCCTTTAAACCTTTAAAAAGTAAAGTTTTAATATTTTTTTTACTATAAATTATAAGTAGTTTAATCTTAAATCTTTATTTAAATAAAATTAAAATAATAATAAAAATTACTTAATAGTTACTATAGTTTTTTCTAATATAATCTAAAGTTAATATACTTTTACTTAACTTACTTCTTTTTTTTATATTTATATTACTTTATTATTTAAAGTATTTATTTATTAACTTAATATTTTCCTTTATTTATACTTTAATAATATAAAGTATATTTACTATATCTTTAATAGTAATTTATTAATTATATTTAAAAAGCTATTTTACTTATTTAATTAAATAGTAAAGCTATTTTTTAATTACCTTTTCTACTTTATTATATTTTACTTTTAAGTTATCTTTTAAACCCTTTAGATTTAATATTAATAAGTATTTATTTCTATTTTATTCCTTACCTTTATATTCTTTTAAGAAGCTAATAGAAAATATATTATATAATTACTTATATTATTTAAGTAAGGTTAATTAATAAGCTTATATACTTACCCTTTTAAAGATTTAAAAAGATTTAATATATTTAGTTTTTAACTTTTTCTTTTCTTTATTTCTAAGGTTTAAATTTTTAATTTAAAGTATAAAAAAGTAACTTTAATATTATATTTATTCTTTATACTTATTATTATAATATTTTTATTATTATTTATTTATAGCCTTTTAGTATTTTAATATTTTCTTTTTAAAATTTTATAAAGTTATTAAATTCTTAATTATACTTTAATATATTTTATATATTTATTAATATTAAGATAGCCTATCTAGTAGGTTAACTTATAGCTTAGTTTATTAGTGCTAACTATAACTACTAAACTCTACTATTGCTAATAATAATATAGTAACTTATATATATATGTATACAAAAGGCTACTATATAAGATACAGTAGCCTTTCCTCTCTTCCTTCCTCCTATAACTACCCTAACTAATAAGACATTCCAGTAAGTCAGTTAACCCCTAATCTATACCTATCGCGCTATATTACTTGCTAAC